>OY998168.1:21871434-23250233 GCA_963921995.1 Oxystoma pomonae
GAATCGGCAATTGACGATGGCCCGATTTACTATAGTCGACATTATGCCAACGCAAACCTTATCTGCTTTAGGGCCGGTGATGGTCCGATTGGAACTTTGTTTATTCGGTCGAGAATCGGCAATTGACGATAGCCCGATTTACTATAGTCGACTTTATGCCGACGACCACTTTATCTGCTTTAGGGCCGACGATGGTCCGATTGGAACTTTGTTTGATTGGTCGAGAATCGGCAACTGACGATGGTCCGATCACGTCACCCTAAAATTTGTAAACTGTTTAATAGTTTCTTTCTAGTATGTAAAGATGGCGGTAATGTCACTATTTTCCCTGTACAGTGGAAGATAATATTATATATATAATGAGATATTTCAAAACTAGAATGCAGACTTGACAAAATGGTGGTACTTCTCTTTCTCTACAAGAATCACCTCTTCTGCCACTTAAACCAGCCTGACAGGTTAAGCACCCGTATTATCGAAACTGTAGTTTGCCAATGTCGCATCGTGTCAATCAACCACCGACGGACCTTCGTCAATCACCGACGTCGGGCCGCTTTGAGAGGCTGATGTGAGTTATCCACCAATTATCGGACCTTTGTGGTTTGCCATTGTCGGGCCGCTTTAAGCTACCACCGACGGACCTTCGTCAATCGCCGACGTTGGACCGCTTTAGGAAACCAATGTCGAACTTGAATAGTTTGCCTACGTTAGACCGACCAAATTAAACAGCTTTATGGGCGGATGCTCGGTACCATGTGGTTAAACCATATCCGACCCTAATCGTGCGTTTACGGTATGCCGATGTCAGCAAAAAGTAAAATTTACCATTGGTCCGACGGCGGGCTACAGTCTAACGCTGCGTCGGCAAACATACATTGGGCCTACATCGCAAAGCGGACAAAAAATACTGCTGGTCCGACGTCGTAAATCGACGTCGTGCCGATGACGGCCCGAGGGAACCGTGTTTGCTGGGATAGAGCTTTTATTAAAGTTACCAGCATGACAGATGGACACTGCGCGCGCGCAGAATATTTAAAAATTGAAATAGTTATAACGGAATAACGCACCCCATTTCCAGCGATCTCTCGTTATGATCCCAATGTTTCCACTTTGCCAATACAGTAGGGTGTCTTTCCATGCCTATCCCGAGTTCCGGGAAACGATCAATAATACGAACATTCCAAGGTGTACAAATGAACACTGTGCGGGGCTCTCCTAGTAAAAACGTAGTAAAAACAGGGTAAAAACGGCTTGGATTGAGCAAACAAAACGCCTTACCTTTGTAAAACAAAAATTTGCTGTTTTGTAGCGAAGGTGAAAAAGTGACTAGGGGGACTTCGTGAAATTGTGCAAAGGGTGGTTTCAAAATTTGCCGGTTTTTTTTTCGGGGAATCGTTGGCAGCGGTCTGCCATAATTGCGAAAAAGAGTCGATTTTCTAAATATTACTACGTATTTTTAACGTGTTGGTCAGGTTTTTAACGATCGCCTCTAAATTTTGCATCTATTAAAATTTTTGAGTGCGGAAAACCTTTTTTTTTCTGTTGAAAATTTAATTATGGCTTCAAAGGTCATGGTCAAGATGCCCGTCGTGCCGTTTGCGCAGGTAAGTCTGAAGCCTACAAAGTTTTACCAAATGTTCTACCTAAGAAAACTTTTTTTTAACATTTAAAAACTTTTGGAAATATAAGTAAATATATACGCAATGGCGGTCCCAGCCATTTCAAAAGCATAGATTCTAGCTAGGAACATATCAATATATGCAAACAAAACTTAGTAATTACAAGCGCTGATTTGGTCTTAAATCTAGGGGGGGGGGTACTCAGATTTTAAGTCGTTTATTTGATACATTCTTTTATTTAAAAAAATGTTTAACTGGCCGAAAATTTTTGAGAAAATTACATTAAAAATGCTTTTTTTGAGTCGAATTAACCTAAAATCGTATCAACAGTATCATAGCGCCGCAGGCAAAATTTTTTAAGAAAATTGCACTAAAAAACGCATTTTTTTATTTAAAAGTAAACTAAAATTGTAAATTTATCAATGGTTTCAAAGCGCAGCTGTCAAAATTTTTTAAGGAAATGATACTACAAATGCCATTTTTAACACAAGATTAAATTGATACGGTAAATTTTTTTTTCTAAATTTTTTCATAAAAAATTTAAAGCCGTGGGGGGTGGGGTTAACTACCCCCTTATTCCTCTGAAATCCGCGCTTGAGTAACTACGTATAATATTTTTAGTCATTAAAAACATAGATAACAAACCAACCACAAACCAAACCTAATAGTTAAATACTTTTTTTTATACCTTCATCAAAAACATGATTTTAGTAACTGTCTGCAGATAACTAAAGCATGGCTTTTTTGGTTACCGATGCAAAAAAACTTTTTTTTTGATCACGGGTGCAAAAAAAGATTTCTGTCCGTTTTTTACCCAAAATTAAAGAGAAATAGGTGAAAACAGTAATACTGAAAAAATCTAATTATTCTTGCATAAAAATTAAGCGATTTCCACCAGTTTTCACCAAGTATTTACGAAAAAATCATTTAAAAAACTCGGCAAAATTTTAAACTGTCAAAGATAAAAATGTCGCAACAAGAAACATCACCGAGTAAAAAGGCATATCGCTATGGAAACCATATTTTTATTTCATTTACCAGCCTCCTTGATTTATAGTGTAAAGATGGTGTCTTGCGAGAAGTGCTCTTCGTTCGAGATTTTTAAAAGCATTTTTCTGTTTTTCTTGGATTTTTTAATAAAGGTATTAAAAAAACTAGTGTTCACAACTCGCGGCTAAACTGTGCTTTTTTTTACTCGCGTTTTTAAATAACTCGCTGCACTCGTTATTTAAACCAACGCTTGTAGAAAAAAGCACTATTTTAGCCACTAGTTGTGAAAACTACTATTTTTTTATACATTCGTCAAAAACATTATTTTATTAACTGTCTGCAGATAACTAAAGCATGGCTTATTTGGTTACCGATACCGAGGAATATTAAAACTTTTTTTACGAATATTAAAAATTTTTTAGGTAAACAAATCGAAAAATGGCAACGTCAGCGGAGAAATAGTCCTCTCGAGGTCGCCAGAACGTCCGGCGGTCAAAAATGATCAAACGCAAAAAACGCCCGAGCAAGTTAGGATCACCCAGCTGGAGCATAACGTCAAGTTTTTGCAGGAACAACATCAGCTGATGCTAAACGGACTACACACCGAGGTTGAAAGTTTGAAGACCAGAAACAGGGGTAAGTCCAATCGCATAAGGAAACCCTTAATTAATTTTAATTCAACTCACTGAACAACAATTTTTCTTTTCAAACCAAAATATTTTCGCCGTTCCCACATAACAATTAAACATTTCTGTAATCTAATAGTCATATGCCTGCAATAAGTTACGTTTGTCTCATACATTTTTTTTCGGAAAATGATGGTAATATCCTACATACTGCCCACATAGGCACATAACATGGAATATTGTATGGTTATGATTTTATGATATCCTAAGATTCAAAACATGTCAGATGGCCACGACGAGATGGATATCCTAAGATATGCAGTTAATGCAGTGGATATCCACATGAATATCCACCAAATAAGCATTAGTCTTCCACTAAAGTGCAAGACTATAGCTGAAAATTCATGGTAGGTATATCATTTTATCACCATTATGTTGTGTACGACTTGATATTAGTTAACAAAAGATTGCCTAAATAACTTTTTGCTGTCTTATATATATATATAATAATATTATCTGCTACAGAGGGAACATATTGATTCCAGTGCCATCTACCTACAATAGATGATATTGAACTAAATTACAATTATAAATCATGTAAATCGCGTTCTTTTAATAAGATAGTAATATTTTCAGCAAACATGCCAAAATCCTGACAAAAATATTCTTTTTGGGAATATTCATAAAAATAATTTGATTATCACGTTATCATGGGCATATTATTATCTTATTACCAAAGAAATAACTATCACAAACTCTTAAAGAATATTCAACAAAAAATAGGTATGTAACATTCCTGTCATATTCGCAATAGAATATTCAAAAAATCACTTTGAGGGAATATTCCTACAACATGAATATTCCTTCAATGTTATGTGGGTTGGTGTTGAGTTTTCTAACTTATATCCTTTCAAATAAATAAAAAAGACACTGTCAAAAAGAGCGATTCCAAAAATGTTTATCTGTTTTTTGCGCCTAAGATTTCCTTAATTAAGACAAGTTGAAATCAAGTTTTTCTAATCTGAAGGAGTTTTATTTTTCTTCAGAAATAAATAAGGAGCGAGAAGAAACACAAAAATTAGATCATTTAGAAAGCCTTTACCACTAAAAATTAAAGAATCAAAATTTAAAAAAAATTAACCTACTCGAAAAAATAAAAGTATAAAATAAAACCATTAAAAATATACTAAAAAGTATAAAATATAAAATATATTATATTTAATACGTTTTAGTGCATTTATTTGACGTACCTAGAATAACGAAACTGATCAAATCTCCACTGATCTTATAAGAATATATTCTATAAATGGGATAGTAACACTTTCAAAAAATTTTGTCTTTACTATCGTTTTCGAGATTCGGGGAAAAATTTTACACTTCAATTGTAGTTCGATATCCCAAGTATTGTATATAATAAGAATAAATCGACTTTTTTGACACATATGTGTAGACTAAAACCAGATTTTTTAAATTTTTTTAGAACTTCAATTTCAACTGGTCTTCGCCAGGGGACCGATTCCTGCAAATTCCCCATCAACTCCATCTTCTCCCGAGGACGACACAAAGCACAAGGTAAGCGTATAAGAAAACGCCCTTTATAACCATAGACCCAACCCAACCCATTATATTTCTATGGAAAATACGGAGAAAAAGTCTTTTGTCCCTTTATATACCTCTCCAAACAATACTAGAAAACTTGTAATTTGCCTTTTTAAGGCACACCGAGTCAGATACCTACCTGAGGATGGCCCAATAACCGGCCGAAACGTCGGCATAGAAACCATATACTTAGATTTGACGTTATAAAATTAATCCTTCGTCAACATCAGTTGATAATTTTGTTTGTCTTTGTAGCAATTCACTAGCCCCAAACCGCCAAATTCCACTCCTTTGCAAGTGGAACTTTTGGAAAAGGAGTTGGGAGAGATCAAGCTTCAAATGACGGAAGTCGAGAACAGAAACGCCTATTTGTCTGCCATTGTCGACGAGCAAAAAAAGTAAGAATATTTTTAGCGCGAAGCACATTTGGTTGAATCCCCGGTAAAAAAAAACGCATAGGTTATGATGAAAGTCGGACTGTTTTATAGGCTTTTATAGGATTCTACGAGCCAGACAGTCTCCTTCTTAAAAACTTGTTTGTTCAGTTTGCAATTTACTTCAACATGAAATCTTGTAGCACGTTTTATTCGTGTGTTCATTGTACCGCCATCTTAGATCAGCTAGCTGGTAAAGGGGTTAGGGACTTTTTAAGAAACGAATAGTTTAATTTTTATTTTTAGGTTTACTTTATTATTATTTTTTTTTCTATACAAACTGCTTGCTTTACTTAAATTTCCAAGGTAGGACGTAGTTAGGTATATTCGCCTGTTTTTTTTTGCTAGTAGTTGTCAGTAGTGTATGTCAGTCAAAATTTGTTATAGTGCACAGAATCTTTTGTTATGAGAATGTAAATTATTTATAAACAATAAATAAATTGAATTGAATTGATGAAAGTCGGTGCGTTTTTATGCTGTTTTATAGGGTTTTATAAGATTCTACGGCCCAGATAGTCTTCCCCTTAAAAACTGATAAAAAAAATCTGGGCTTTACGAGATTTGTCTTGGTTTTTAAAACTTTGTGTCACATACCGCATAGAAAATATATAAAATCTGTTTTATAGGGATTGAACTGACAAAAAAAAATGTGTGCTTTACGAGATTTGATTTTTAGTAGTTTGTTTCACATACCTCATAGAAAACATATAAAATATATCTCGTCAAACTTTTCTAAAAGATTTGACGCGGTTTTTTTTGGCAGGAATGTTTTTGCTGTTTTCTGCCAACGACGTTTTGAAAACATGTTTAAATGTTTCCACAGCTAGTTTGAAGAATATCTTTTGCTTACGGCAATGTCAACGGTAGCTAAACATATAGCATTTTTGCACATGCATGCAATGTGGTTTCGAATTTGACTCCTCCGGCAAAAAATGTATTTAACAGTAGGAATTATAACAAAATTGTCTAAAAAATGGAGACATAACCCTATTTTTGAAAAAAAGGAAAAGTATTTAAAAACTAGAGCACAAAAACCGTTTACGCACTGAGGAAAATTTTTAGCAAACTGATTCTGCCTGAATGACACCTATTTAGCCAAACAATCTTGCTAGAATCAAAAAGTTTTTTGCTATAATAACCACCGGCGTAACTAGCTCTCTGACCTGTGGGGGAGCCTAGGGGAGGGCCTAGCTGACAATGCTTGATAGTGAGGAATAACAGAAAATTATGTTTTTCTCAAAACTGTTTAATATTATGCATTATTACCTTAACTCGTTGTGTGAACAACTTTGAACCGTAACTCTATATAACTCAACTCAGCAGTTTAATATAAATTAACTGCAACTTGCTAGTCTTTTGTGAAAATATTTCCAAAACATGGCTGCTGTAATCTCTTCTTTAATTAAATAATTATATCGATGTTAATAATTGATACATTGGAAAATCAGGTTTGTCCCATTGTAGTTCAGGTCCAATTTTTTATTCCACGCATCGCAGAAAAGCTTCGATCACAACTAGCAGAATTAATAGGATGGCAAATAGCAATCTGAATTAATGTGTAGAGGTTCGGACAAAAGTCTTGTCTAACATACTCTTTGATAGATTTTAAATTTATTTCTAAATTTTTACAAATAATCATATTTTTTACTACCAAATTAAATTGTCAATAAAATCTTGACTTTCTAAAATTAGCTGCTAAATTATCCATCCATCCAGAGACTTACAACGTTGATAAGTAATAAAACAGTGTATAGAATTTACAAGCAAATGCAAAACTCGGCTTTTTGAATACATGCTAATGGTCCAACAGTTTCAACGGCATGTCTATTCTAGTTATCAATTACTTCACTCTTTAGTGCCATTTTAATCGCCCCAAAGTTTAATAAAACTGCTTTACAATTTTCAAATCGACATGCTCAGCGAGTAATAGAAAGGTTAGATACTTTCAAAAATTTAATACCCAAGGTATCTGCAACCTTTTTAAGTTTTTCAGGATTTCCTGGTTGCGAAAAATGCACATACAATGCCTCTAATGTATTAAAGAAAGAAGCTGCTAGTGCAACTTTCGTACATGCGTGAACAACTTTCAGTTTATGTGCCAAACAATAAATGTATATTGCCGAAGGATGTTCCTCTCTTATTAAACCTTGTAAGCCCTTATGTTTCTCAGACATTACTCTAGCCCCGTCATATGACTGACAACTACTAGGCTATATTTTTCTGGGCGAGGCCTGGAAGGATCTAGGGGGGCACCCGGCCCAGCTAAAATAAGCGCCAAGCAGAATCACTGCTAAAAATAAATAAATTTTCTCAGTGCAGGTTACTATATTTGTGTACATACTACAAATCCGGACGGCTGTGCCGGAACCCAACAGCTTTTGCTTCACCACGCGCCTATTGCACTTTATTTTCATCATATCCTTACTTGCTGCACTCGTCCTTTAAAACGACGCTTGTAAAATAGTAGTTTTAACAACTAGTGGCTAAAATAGTGCTTTTTTACAAGCGTTTATTTAAAAATGCGAGTAAAAAAAGCACAGTTTAGCCGCGAGTTGTAAACACTATTTTTTTAAAAATACCTTTATCAAAAAATCCAAGAAAAACAGGATAATATTTTTAAAAATCTCGAACGTAGATCACTTGTCGCAACACACCATCTTTACACTATAAATCAAGGCGGCTGGTAAATGAAATAACAATTGTTTCCATAGCGATGTGCTTTTTTACTGGGTGACGTTCATTGTTGCGACATTTTAATCTTTGACAGTTTGATATTTTAACGATGTTTTGAAATTATTTTTTTGTAAGTACTTGGTAAAAACTGGCGGAAGTGGCTTAATTTTTAGGCAAGAATAATTAGATTTTTTCAATATTACTATATTGCGCTATCTCTTTAATTTTAGGTAAAAAACGGACAGAAATTTTTTTTTGCACCCGTGATCAAAAAAAAAAGTTTTTTTGCATCGGTATGGTGGTGCATAAGTTATAAAATCATTATCTTTGCCATTAGATGTAAAATTGTAAAAACTACTATTTTTTCCTTCTAAACTTCTAAAAAATCGAAGTCTTTTTCATTCTAACGTTAACGAATAAAGACTTCCGCTTCGATCCGGTCGTATTCGTATGCTACAATTTGGCGAGACAAATCTTAAGTAATTAATTTTTTGATCTCATTTTTCTCTCTTTTGAAGATATTCCAGAATGAACACATATTATTGCATTATGTAGAGGGTTTCTCAGAATAATTTAAAAGTAAACGCAAATTATTTTTTTATTTAGGATCCAAGATATAAGAAAACATTGGTGATAATTGACGGGACACCAAAAACGGGCTAAACGGGATAAAAATCATGAACCAGTGCTTTTCCTCTTAATCTAAACCTTGCCAAAAAAACCACTTCAAAACTCTTAAAAACTGTTCAAGTCTTTATGAGATTTTATTGGTTTGAAGAGACTTGACCGGGCAAAAATTTATTCCACATGATTTCTTTAGATGTTTTACAAGATTTCATTATGTTACAAGTTTTAGCATGCAAGATTTTGATGAGATTTTACAAGATTTCACAAGTCTAAAAAAAGGGACTTTTTAAAAGATTTTACAAGATTATATAAGTATTAAAGTGTAGAATATAAGCATGCAAGCACAACCGGATTTGACAAGCAAGATGAACGTTTAAAAGATTTTTTGAGTACCTATAAAAATAAATTAAAAAGAATATATTATAAAGATTTATATTTATCAAAATTTTACTATAGCAAGAGATTTTTAAGACCCAGATTTCATGAGGGTTAGCAAGAAAGATTTGTATGAAATTTTGCCAGATTTCACAAGTCTAAAAGAAGGGATGATTTAGATTTAAGATTTCATGAGAAATAGGATATTATATAAGTATTAAAGTGTAGAAAATAGACAAGCACCAACCAGATTTGACAAGCAAGATGAGAATTTAAAATATTTTATGGTGCCTATAAACATAAATTCAAAAGAATATACAGACCGCTTCAAGCTACTGCGAACATAGGGGGAATTTACTCTCCGTGCCGTACGACCGAGGTGGATTCGAAGCACGCTGCAGTGTTATCTTTTGGAAATTAATTTTGTTTTTATTATTTTGTTTTATTTCTGCCTTGCTCGAGAAACAGATGGGTAAGCTCTTAATTGAAATAATACATTTTTAAAACCAAAAATGGATGTCTACGAAGTTGCCGAAAAAGTGCAGATGGTCAAATGGTCAAATCGTCATAACCCAACACACGTTCGATATTGGTTGAGGGAAAATTTGCATTTGTATTTTGACGTAAGAACACAGTATCCCCAAAAAGTAAATGTTTGGGGGGGGGTATTATAGGGGAACACGTAATTGGGCCATTTTTTATTAACGGCAATTGCAATTTGAATGGTCCTAGATACTTGGATCTACTGCAGCAGCACATTATTCCAACTGCTAGGCAGTTGTTAGGTGTAAGATTTGGTGAAACATGGTTTCAACAAGATGGTTGTTCCGCTCACAATGTTGGCCTTGTTAGGGAATATCTTGATAATGTATTTCCTAATCGGGTTATAAGTACACGGGGAACTATTTTATGGCCAGCTCGATCTCCCGATCTTGCTTCTAATGACTTCTATCTGTTTTTGAAGAAGCTTTTCAAATTATCACCCCTAACATGCTTGGAAACGTTAGAAGGGGTTTTTATAGTAGGCTCGGATATTGTCTAGCCGAGCAAGGAGGACTTTTCGAACATTTGCTTTAATTTTTTTTTGAATGGGAGAATCTTTTTGGTTTTTAGAATGTATTATTTTATTTTGAGAACTTGCTTTTATTTTGTTTCTCCTTATTATTTTCATTGTAACACGTCGTCACTGATAAATCTGAGCAGTTGACAATAAAACGCTCTTATTTATCAGTGACAAAAAATAAGAAAATTACGTTATAAAAATTTGCGTATTTATTGACCAAATTCCGGTTTCATTGACTACGCTCCACACAGCACCGTGGTTAGAGGCGTACTAAATACCAAAGGAAAGTCATGCAAGTGGTGATCGCAAGCCTGAGTATTGGTTGCTTCACTGATAGGCGTGCGGTGTCTCTGCATGTACGTACACTGGCAAATTAGACTTCTTCCGCCCTATGTTCGCAGTAGCTTGAAGCGGTCTGTATAATAAAGATTTAACTAAAAGAAGCAAAAGAAGTTAAAAAACCTCCGAATCAGTTGAAAGATTTAACTATCGAGATATTTTAAGAGATTTAGTAAGTTTATATCAGACACAGGAGATTTCCTGAGGTTTAGGAAGCTGGATTTTGATGAAATTTTAAAAGTACAAATGAAGGGACACACACATCACTTTTTTGACAAGCAAGTTTTGTAATGAGATAGAAAAATTTTATGACTAAATTAAAGAAAATATTTTATAGATTTGAGCAGATTTGACTAGAAACAAATGTAAAGAGATTGGACAAGTTATAAAAGAACGAATAGAAATAAGGAATAGAAAAACTGCTGAAAACATGTAAACTAGTCAAAACCATTAAAACCTTATCAACTTGTTTCTCTTAAAATCTGATCAAAACTGCTAAAAACATGTGGATTTTCTCATGTAATTTTGTGAAATCTGATGAAGGGTGGTTCTTTTAAAAACAGCTGAAAACACGTGTATTCTACCTTTTGTGAAATTTGAAGAAAAGTTATTACCTTCTAATGAATGTACACGTTTACTGATACCCCAGACACTTCTTTGGTGGTTATAGTTATACATATATCATAGCACTTGGTATATGTTAGCTATCTTTTTTTTAACTCGAGAGTTAAATTCCTAACTCGCTATTGATAAACTAGCCCTAAATATATTTTTTTTCCAGAAAACTCGAGCGCTACGAACGTGATCGCGAAAAGGAGCAACAGCAATGGGCCACTCAAGTGGAGGAGGCCGAGATGATGCGTAAATTGGACGACGCCGAGATGCTCATTCGCCGTCTGCGCAGGGAAAACTCCGATCTGCGCCGGGAAGCTGCCCAGCAGCAACAGCCCGGACTGCGCAGGGAGCAGACTGCGCAAACGTCGACCGGTTCGGGGCCGCAGCAGCAGCCCAATTTGCATCAGGGACAGCAGCCCTATCATCAAGGAGGGGGGCAACAGAATTTTCATAAGGACAATAATGGGTAATTTTAAAAACAATAATTGATACTTTCTTTTATTATTTTAAATTAAATTAAAAAAAAAAACAATGTAAACAAAACAAACAAACTATAATAAAAATGCATTTTCACCTATTGAAAGTCACTGGAATATCCGGAAAAACACTCGAAGTTAACACTACGTCTTATGGAAAATCGCTTTGTATGCTCTGCGTGACTTGTCAATCAAGCGACAGCGATGGATCGTTGGACTGAGCTAACCCAAAAGAGACAATTTGACTGACATTGACTGGAGAAACCACTATCAACAGCTGATTGATAGGCTAGGATTAGTGCATGACCGAAGGTCACGACCTAAGTCGGTAGGTATATGTTTGTGGGCTCGTGCGTAACAGTTCGTTTTTTTTTGACAATTTCTTGACAGTAAATAAATTGACAAGCGTTTCTTTAGGAACGATAGAAAATCTCACCCGTCAAAATTCTGAAAAGTGGCGATCTTTACTTATTACCCTAACCAACAGCTGCTTAACTAAAAAGCCAGTTAACTCTTTTTCGATTTAGTATCCTTTAGCCTACTATAGCGGTCACATTGACACCCAACTGACAGAAAATCCATGTTCTACCTGTCAATTTGGTTATAAAAATGGCGGCAATCTTTGGCTAAAGGGCACTGAAGAGATAAGAGTTAACTGGCTTTTTAGTTGAGAACGTTGTTGCCCTAACGTTGTAAGAGAAACTGCGTCATTTTTTTTATAACATTTTGGAAATTTAATATTTCACAGATATTCTGCAGGACTAGTTTTACGGCGAAGCTAAATTGCTACTACGCGTACCAATAAACGTCAAAAAGTGTCGAAAATTATCACCATGTAAAAGAAAAGACAGAATTTGTGTGCTATGTTGGGAATTTGGAACCTTTGTTTGTTATGATTGTTTTCTATACACCAAAACTACACTTTTTTTCACTCGACGCGCGTTTCGCTAACAACGTTAGCATCATCCGGAGACGATAAACATTGTTTTAACATTGTACATAAGTATATGTATATATAACTCGAGCTCTACTTTTTTTCTATCTTGGATTATAAATTTACACATTTCGGATATTTCTGACTACAAGAAAAACTCATTTACTGCAATGTGGACTTTATCGCTTATTTTATGCTTCTTGCCCCACTGTGCGAGTTTCGATCAGAGATTGTACTGATCGAAACGTCGCGTCGTGTATAAATAAAATATAGGCAATGGAAGTCCGAAACACAGAGTTAATAAACAGTATTAAGAAACTAAGTTTTAAGGAATATTAGTAAATATAAGTCCTTACAAAAAAGCAGTTAGTGTAAACTTCCGTTTAAAAACGGTTTTTGAAGAGTCGCGACCGTGGCAGTTTCAGTGGTCTGCATTATGACTTATTTTATTATTAAATTTAATTTGAAATTTTGTTGGATGGGAACAAATAAACAGAAACCAGGTTTCGACTCGTTTATTGACTCATCCTCAGGACACTAAAAATAATGATGTACAATAGTACTGGGTTTGTTTCTACCTAAGTATCTTCTTTTTATAACAATTTTTATAATATATATTTAGAAAGTAGGTAAGTTATTTAAAAATAGATATTATTTTTTTTTAATTATAGATAAAACATAATAAGCAAAACGAAATAAGATATGACATAATGTGTTTTTTTTTGTTTTTTTTTTTAAATAATTTTAACAGTACCTATGTTATAAAGGTGATAATTTACGTTGGGGTACTTACTGAAAATTATCACCTTTATTACATTGGTTAAAATTATTTAAAAAAAAAAACAAAAAAAAACATATTATGTCATGTCTTATTTCGTTTTGCGTATTAGGTTTTATCTATAATTAAAAAAAAAATTTCTATTTATAAATAACTTATCTACTTTCTATATATATATATATTATAAAAATTGTTATAAAAAGAAAATACTTAGGTAGAAACAAACCCAGTACTATTGTACATCATTATTTTTAGTGTCCTGAGGATGACTCAATAAACGAGTCGAAACGTCGACATTGGAAGGAAACCTGGTTTCTGTTTATTTGATCCCATCCAACAAAATTTCAAGTTAAATTTAATTTTGGGTCACAAAATTCGTCAATAATATTTTATTATTGTTTGGGTATCTATAAATAACCCGAATAACCGAAAATATAATCAAAATTGAACTTAACAGTACGTACCCTTTTTCAGATATCAAACAAGACCGCAGGGCAACAGAAGTGGAGGCAGCAGACACCGTTCCGGCAATAACGGACACCCTGGCGACAACGGACACCAGCACGCTGGAAACAACGGATACGCCCCCGGACAGCATTACAACAACAGAGGGGGCTGGTTTCCGCCGCTGCATTCGCAGAGTTTTTGGCAAGGTACACAATATATTCAAAATCAAAAAAATAATGGGTTATACAGACCGCTTCAAGCTACTGCGAACATAGGGCGGAAGAAGTCTAATTTGCCAGTCTACGTACATGCAGAGACACCGCACGCCTATCAGTGAAGCAACCAACACTCAGGCTTCCGATCGCCATTCGCTGCCGTTCGCCGCCGTTCGCCTTGTATTTAGTACGCCTCTAACCACGGTGCTGTGTGGAGCGTAGTCAATGAAACCGGAATTTGGTCAATAAATACGCAAATTTTTATAACGTAATTTTCTTATTTTTTGTCACTGATAAATAAGAGCGTTTTATTGTCAACTGCTCAGATTTATCAGTGACGACGTGTTACAATGAAAATAATAAGGAGAAACAAAATAAAAGCAAGTTCTCAAAATAAAATAATACATTCTAAAAACCAAAAAGATTCTCCCAGTCAAAAAAAAATTAAAGCAAATGTTCGAAAAGTCCTCCTTGCTCGGCTAGACAATATCCGAGCCTACTATAAAAACCCCTTCTAACGTTTCCAAGCATGTTAGGGGTGATAATTTGAAAAGCTTCTTCAAAAACAGATAGAAGTCATTAGGAGCAAGATCGGGAGATCGAGCTGGCCATAAAATAGTTCCCCGTGTACTTATAACCCGATTAGGAAATACATTATCAAGATATTCCCTAACAAGGCCAACATTGTGAGCGGAACAACCATCTTGTTGAAACCATGTTTCACCAAATCTTACACCTAACAACTGCCTAGCAGTTGGAATAATGTGCTGCTGCAGTAGATCCAAGTATCTAGGACCATTCAAATTGCAATTGCCGTTCCCCTACAATACCCCCCCAAACATTTAGTTTTTGGGGATACTGTGTTCTTATGTCAAAATATAAATGCAAATTTTCCCTCGACCAATATCGAACGTGTGTTGGGTTATGACGATTTGACCATTTGACCATCTGCACTTTTTCGGCAACTTCGTAGACATCCATTTTTAGTTTTAAAAATGTATTATTTCAATTAAGAACTTACCCATCTGTTTCTCGAGCAAGGCAGAAATAAAACAAAATAATAAAAACAAAATGAATTTCCAAAAGATAACACTGTAGCGTGCTTCGAATCCACCTCGGTCGTACGGCACGGAGAGTAAATTGGACTTGATTCCCCCTATGTTCGCAGTAGCTTGAAGCGGTCTGTATATGTATATATATTAGTACGTTATACACCAAGAGAAAAGTTTGCGCAGCGGGGGCTATCATTCGTCGAGGGATAAAAAGACACTTTAATGACGAGGATTATACGCTCTTTTTCTCACTTTTGAACCTTTTTTGCCATAAAATTATTAGAAATTATGTTATGCCACATAGCAATGAAAGAACATTTACATGCATAGCATGCGTTAAACCTCCTTTTGAAGACATCTTTAACTTATGGGTGGTACATACTATTTAAGTATGTTCTATTAAGGCTATCCATAGCAAATGCTTTGAATATACCATTTGAGCAGGTCTTTGTGAGTACATCTTTAACACATGCAAAGAATATATCAATTATAAAATATTTTTTGGTCAGCTTAGCGCACATACTATTCTGGTACCATAAAAGAACATCAAAAGAATGAGCTTCTACGTATTTTCTTTGCATATGCTAAGGATATACTACTAATGAAGGTTACTATTAGAACATTTTTATCATATGCAAAGTATATTTCACTTATTGAAATATTATTATTTGGTTTTAGCGCACATGCTATTCTGGTACTGCAAAAGAACATCAAAAGAATGCGCTTCTAGTAATTCCTTAGCATATTCTAAGGAAATACTATTAAAAAAGTTAACTTTTAGAACATCTTTAGCATATGCAAAGTATATATCACTTATTGAAACATTATTTGGTCCTTTAAGTGCACAAGCTATTCTGGTACCCTAAAAGCAGAACATCAAAATAATTACTTCCTTCCTTTGAGGATCCAGCATAATTTTTTAAATGTTTACGTCGGTTTTCAAAATATGGCAGAAAAACTAAGTGAAATGTCCTGTTACCTAACTGTCCCCAGAGCCGATTTTTAAATTTGCATTATTATATTTTATTTTTTTGCAACTTTCTTCTAAAATTGTTTTTGAAAAACTTTAAGTTTTTCTTTTCATATATGAAAAAATAATATTTTTACTACAAAGTAGTATAATTTCTACAAAATGTTAGAGGTCACATTCAAAAATTTTGTCTTTAACCTGACGTCGTCTTTCATAAGGTGGGGGTAACTTCATGGTGTTCCTAGAGACCATCATAGACAAACTCTGCCAGACAGACCGAACCCAATTTTTTTTCTATGGATCTAGTTTGTCAGTTTGGCAGCAAGAGTAAGCACGTGTGCAGTGTGTCGATTTTGTTTCCTAAATATTTTAAAGGTAAGATTTTTTCGCGTTCAATTTTTGTGTCTTTACAAAACGCTATATAGAACTCTTGTTTTGTAAGTTATCATTTTTATTTTACATTATAGCATAGCGGGAGGGCCAAAGAAATAGTAACAGATATTTTAGTTATCTAACCTCATTTTTTAGAAATTTACCCAGAAAAGGAAGATGTCCTTTACCTAATGGTATACTTGGTCTTTACCCTAATTTTCTTCCACATATCTTTACCATTAGGAGAATAACCGTGTGTCAGGAGAATGATTATTTCATGTTGCTTCTTTGCTTAGGATCATGTTTAATACCAGTAAAGCCGCCGAGCTTCAGGAGAGATTGAAGAATATGAAGGAAGAAAGTTTGTAATGAAATAAAAAAGAGCAGGAAGAAAAATATTAAAGAAAATACTATTTAGTGCGGAGAATGTTTTAACGGATATATTTGACCAAAACAAACCACTAAAAAAAAAGAGTGGATAGCCGCCGTTTATGGCGATCAGGGGTATGCAGGATTCATCGAAGATATTATGGACGATCAACTGAAGGTATATTTCATGCATCCAATCATCCAACAGCTTTTGGTGGTAAATTCTGTTGCGGTGCCGATATCTGCTGATCGCCAGACAATTCCAGCCGAGGATATTGTATGTAAAATAAAACCGCCAATACCGGTCACTAAACGCCACTACATATGTGAAGATAAAGAAGAAATCTCTTCACTTCATGATGAACCACCAGAAGTTTTACCTACACATAAGTTTGTTTTTTTTATATTTATAAAATATTTTTCGGTTTTTTATTTGCAGCAGTGTAAATTTAGTTAAGTTTTTTTAATTTTTTTTTTGTCTTTCATTAAAAATGTTTGACTTGTCATTACGCTAACGCATGGTCATTATTATAACGTTTCTTCCAGGTTAATTTTTTAGTCAAGTTACTGAATCTCTGGATAGAAATATATTGTTTTTATAATCATAATTACAAATTCCTTTTAAAAAATATTAAAAAATCCTTTAAGAAAGTAGGAAAAGATATTTTAGATAAATATTTAGTATAATATTTATTAAAAATGATAAAAAATTTTTGCATTATTTGTAGCAGTGTTACAGTTTGTTCCTCCTAATCATCTGTTTTATTTTTGACATTACAAGCCATCATTTAACAGTATTTCTGGAAAACACTGTTTGCAACAGACAAAACATGTGGATCATAAAAGTCTCAGGAAGATGCGTTATGAGAAAGACAATGTTTCCTTTCTTCCTTATCTTCCTTCCTGATTTCAGATTAACGTTATGAGTATTACTTCCAAAAAGTTAATTTTTGTAATGTATGAACTTCTAGAATTCTTTTGCGGTCTATTACATTGTTCTATCACAAAGACTAAAAAATCGATGAAATTCACCTGTCTGGAAAAAAACATATCCCAAAATGTACATTTAACGAAAACTCGCCCATATAATGAAATACTAATAAAGAAGGTTACTTTTAGGACATCTTTCGCATATGCAAAGTATACACCAATGCCCCACTGCACTCAGAAAAGCATACCAAGTGAAGTGTCTACTTCCACAAAACGCGAAAATTCTCTGATTAAGTCGACCAATAAGAATCCGCCAAAACCCTTTTATTCCGCGGTTTTAACCTATTTCTCTATAAGCGCATGGTACGATATAGCTTTGGTCTCTCATTATAAATTGATAGGCTACGTAATATACGTTTTTAAAAGGAAGGAAGGTCTCTCAACCTGCAGGTTGTGTGTTCGAACCCCGTCGGCGCATTGCACTTTTTTTTATTATTTCTTTTTATTTTTTTTTCTTAGGGTGTATCGTGATAGGACATGGTTTTTAGAGCCCAAAAATCTATTTTTTATTTTATTTAAAGCCATATTTTAGGAGTTAACGGTGCTAAGGATGAACCGTTGCTGTATGTGCTAAGCATATATGGCAATCATCTGATAAGAATATCGGTTAGCACATCCTAAGAACCTGCAAAGCATGTGATTGGGGCGGAACGTAACCTATTCTTTGCACATGCTAAAGATCTTCCAATGTTCATCATCCTTGGCAGAACATCCTTGGCATATCCTTTTCTTCTTGAGGATAATCTATGCACATCCTAAGGATGACAAATTGCTATATGGGATGTAACATTTTGCTCCTCTACATTGCCCCCGGACAGCATTACAACAAGAGCGGGGGCTGGTTACCGCCGCTTCATTCGCAAAGTTTTTGGAAAAGTATGATGTGATCAATCTGAAAAAGTCCCTATACAAATTCCGAATCAATATTGTCGAAAATAAAATAGTTGAATTTAGTATGTCCTAAAATAAAAAGCCCGAAACTAAAAACACTCAAAACTAAAAATATAAGAGAGAATAAAAAAACCGAAAATAATTTGATCGAAACGTAATTTTCCCGATCCATAATTTGGCCGAGCGAACAAATCCCGACCGTTCAAGTGGCGGAGGCGCGGGCTTAATATCTAATGCTGCGTTGCCAAGTCACCAAGTAAATAATTAGAAGTTTTCCTGAAGCTAAAATATATAGGGTGTGGCAAAAGATATACTTTCGTTTGGTGGTGCGGTTTATTTTTTTGTAATCCTTTATTAAATACTGACTTTTTAAATGTTATCTTATTAAACAACTTCCTTCCTTTGAGCACCGCGATATACCTACACGCAGCTTGATGCAATCGCTTTATTGATCGAGTAGGACAGGGTAAATTCCGTTTCGGCCGAATTATTTTCGCATAAAATATTTTCAAGCTATTTTAGTTTCAGTAAAAATACGTTTCAGGTAATTTATTTGCGTATTAGGCACCCGTTATAATAGTACATTCAGCGGCGGTCGCAGCTTTTCCAAAAGGGTGGGGGGTGAGGTCAAAGTGTAAAAGCAAAGAAAAAGCTTTATGCAAAAGTTCTAAAATTAATGTAACTTTCGACCCAATAGGGCGCCGCAGGAATTTTTTTTTTAAAAACTATCAAAAATTTTACTGTTTTTATGAAAAACCGGCGACTTTTTAAATAAATTCTCGAAAAAAAGGGGAGGGGCGATCAGCCCCCACCGCCCCTCCTGTGACCGCCACTGATACATTATACATCAAGGACACTTTTGTTCCCGAAGCGAGGGATAAAAAGATAATTAATTTTTGTTTTAGGTCTATAAAGTATTTTTCGCACTTTTGGACCGTTTTTGTTATAAACTCGTCAGGAATGTGACATTCTGGTACAACAACAGAAGGGCCTGATTTCCGCTGTTGCATTCAATACAAAATTTTGTGAGTGTTGAATTTAATCTGTCTGTTCGGGACGCAAGCACCCACCCAACCCACCCCCCCTGGCTACGCCACTGGTACCAGATAGCAACACAGGGTTTTCGCATTTAGATGTCAACTTCGTAAAACATTTTTGAGGCTATTCATAGTTGGAGAAATATTGAGTGGTCTATAAGTAACCGATTTATATAAATTTTTGATGCCCTTAAGTTAAGTTTGCGTAAATAGATTTTTTTTTTCGAAATTGTCAAAAAAATGGCGTCTGTTCAAGGCCCTCCGCTCACAGGCTAAAAAATTTTTTGTGATATCAGGCTGATTGCTAATAGGTTGTACTTCAAAACCACATAGTTTCAAGTGTGCAGGATAAGTCGTTCTGGAGATACAGGGAAAAATCTAAAAACACATTTCGACCTCTACCGGCCCCTAAATGCACTAAATGTTATTTTTTAAATTTTATAATAAAATCTGACCAGAAGGCCAATATGAGTACCAAATTTCATTATCGTTGGTCAAACCGTTAAGATTAAAAAAAATATTTTGTCGTCCTAACCTCACTTTTTGACTGCAGCACTTTTGAGGCTGTTCACAGGCAGGGTGATGTTAAGTGGCCTATTACTAACCGGTTAAAACAGGTTTCGTAAAATCATCATCAAAAAGCCCACGGAAGTCCATATGCCCCCCAACTATAATATTTTCTCAAATTATTGGGACAAAATATCACGAAATCTTATAAAAGGGAGAGAGGGAAAATAAATCACAGTCTTAAGTCATCTTATTATATGGAATTATCAGAACAAAGATAAAATTTTATGTTGCAGAAAAAGAAAATATAATTTTTTTAAGGAATGGATAATAAATAAAATTCCTGAAATAACAGAATATTTTCCAATAGAATGACGATAGTACTTAAGTCAACAGTGTTTTAAATAGTCTTTTATTTTAACTTCCTCATATAATACTCAATACTCCAGTTAAATTAAACCAAATGTTGATTACAAAAAAAAATGTGAAGTGTCCAAGTACATTTTGTGACTATAGGCATTGTATAAAGAAGTATAGTTATTTTAGAAAACGGTGGGATTTACTAAAAAGGTTTAGTATATTTTAGAACGGTCCTAATTTTAAGTTAAATTTTTGGTTTTAAGCATTTTAAACCAAATCTCCTTGATTTTTTTTGACTGAGCTTTTAAATAACCTCAATGTTTTACTTTCAGTTTGTAAACAAATTAATATAGTTGTTTTGGGGTTTTTGTTTGGTATATTTTTCGTGCAAAATCAGTGACCTTCACTTATGTTTGTTTTGCCTTGTAATATATTTTTTGTGCTGAAAACGGGTTCAAAATATGGCGTTTTTCTGCACAAAATAGGAGGTATTCTGTTGGGTAATGAACATCTTGGCATATTGAATAAGGTAAATTAATTAGCAAAAATGGTTACATAGGGAAATTATAAACAAACTTATTACCAAATTCCACAAGACAATCCTTTCTGGGGGCTATTAAAAAAAGGCCATATTCACCATTTGCCATTTTGAAACCTGTCAAAAAAAAAATAGTTTTAGGACATTTTCTTCTAAAATATGGTGTATTTGGAGAAAAAAAGCAGTTTTTAAGTGTTATTTTGCAATAACAATACAAAATAGTCGATAACTTTGTGGCTTTTCTGTATGGGTAAGTGTTTGAAAATTGGCTTTAAAATTTAGTACGCCCCACAGGTGCAAATATTTAGACCTGTGGGGGGTACTATTTTAGATCTTAGTAAATCTCACTGTAATTGTTTAAAAAGTGACTCAAATTTATTTACAAATGTATGAAGCTGGGAGTGGGGCAGCAAGAAGAGCGGGGTCAAAATCTCTCCAGAGGTTTGTGCAAAATACTAAAATAAAGAAGGGCTCTGTTTTGTCGCGCTGCATTTAATCATATGTGATCCAACTATAAGCGCTTATTTCCGTTAATTGAAGGGGAAGGACAAATTTAACGATAACTGATTGTGTTGAGGTGGGTTAGGGGGATCAAGAACCTACCTGTCCCTAATTAATTAAATCGTTTTCAGGAGGACGGCAAAACGACAGAGCCTCCCAAGAACCCACGAACCTGCCTAGCCTGCAACACCAACTGAGCGAACCCAGCGGTTCTACCGTAGCAGCAGGGCACCATCAGTACCGCGATCAGTATCACCATGGCAAAAGGGGTTCCAATAACAACCATTACCGTCACAACGGGGATGGAGGGCGAACGTACCGGAACGGGGGACATAAAAATGGAAAACCTTCTTAAAACGACCCGTCACACACAGCTCCCACATGCTTTGAATAATCTACACGTTAAAGAAAATTTTGCGCTATATTTTGCCTAATAAAATAAAACGAGATCCAATTAAGGCCATAACTGACAATAACAAGATAATTTCGCAAAACATATATTTGCTTATAAAACTCTCCCAAAACCCACAAGAAATACTCTAAACTCATTGCCCATATAATTTTATAGAACTACTTTACTGCTGATACAAAATAAAATATCCTAAAGAACTCATAAAAAATCAACCTGGAATAAATGCGCTGTGAAAACCAACTCAAAATTCAATAAAATCTTCTTTTTGTCTGTCTGAGATTCGAAGGAAAATTTTTACCAGGGTACCCCAGTATAGCTCTAAATTTTACGCGCATTACAAATAGCGGTTTATAAACAGCTCAAATAGGTAGGGTAGTTAAGGGACATAGCAAGTTAGAATTGGTTTTTTCATTTGTAAAACACACACTGAAATTTGCTGGTGCATTTAATCGTGCTATCAGAATGTTTGTAAGTTATTCTAAGTTATGGCATTGTTTAATATTGGACAATGGTTATGGTAAAGACCCGTTTTTAAAATGGGAGAATAACCACTAACCTGTGTGTTTTGTTACATTTATAAAATCTACAGACAATCTCTTTTCAGAAAATCACACCCGAATCATAAATGAATGAATGAATACCCCCTTACAGATAAAGCTAGACCATGGTATTATTGGATAAAGTATTGTCTGCAGATTTCAGAAATATGCAGGTTGTCCAATTTTTCAGTTGAAGGGTATTCACTTCTTGGGAACACCTTCAAAAGGACTTCTTGAGTGCTTTAAATCATTTTTTAAAATGTTAACCTTTGACTTTCTATCTAAGCCTACAAATAAATCTTACCGAAACGCCCGTCATACAGATATTTTGGCATATGGCATTAAGGCTCAGTAGGCAAAATATAGAGTCCGAATAAGCTACTTTTTTCCACCAAATAATACCTGAATGTGGTTTTTCGGTTCGCAAAAATGCTTAAGTAAAGGCTGTTTTTATATAATATATAATATTATGTACTGTTTTTTAGATTATTACATATTTTATATTAGTATATATTAATACGTAAATTTCAAGATAACTAAAATTAAATATTATAAAATGATTATTATAATATGGGTGTGAAACTATCCTTTAATACGATAAACTCTTTCCATAGTCGTTATATATAATATAATTATAATTAAAACAGTGGCGTAGCCAGAAATCGACTGTGGGGGAGGGGGTTTTTATCATTTAATACAAATCAACTACCTATATATACCTATGGCAAATTTTTAAAAATTAGATAGGTGACTATTGCTTGAGCTCTTGAACTGAAGTGAGCGGAGAGAGGCGGTTTAATAGGTGTTGATTTAGTGCTGTATACGGAAGAAAACTACTTATTTTTAAAAGCAAGTCAGAGATTTTTTTTTCAAAATTAGCCCTTAAATGCGCCTCAGGCAAACATTTTGAAAAAATTACACTAAAATGCTATAATGTTGTTAAAGAAAATTGCTTAAAATTAAACAAAATTGTAACAATATTTAATATTGGATTAATGCCGCAGGCGAAAAAAATTCTCTAAAAATTTTGATCTCTTAGGTTTTTTGTAAAATATTTTAAAAAAAGTAAATCGGGTTAGATGCCAATAAGGGTTGCGGTGGTATATATAGAAAAATTATACCAAGAATGCCCTTTATTACACGTTTTGAATGCTGTTGATAAAAATTCCTTGGAATTTAACTAAAATTGTAATAATTAATAGCACCGCAGGCAAAAATTTTAAAATTTAAGACATCACACCAAACACACGTTAGAGCTTTCCTACTTTTTTTGGGCCATCGATCATAATTAATTTATTGTAGATTGGGTTGAACCTCCTGGGGGGGGGGGGTTAAGCCCCAAAACCTCTCACTGGCTACGCCACTGATTAAAACGTTGCTAAATTGCTACCCTTTGTTTTAACATCAACAATTAACCAGTAAAAACGTATATATATATAGGGACTCCTGAAAATCCATTAAAGAACACGCGCAGTTCACTCGATTGCCGTCATCTTCATATTCGGCAATCGGGTGGGGTCGCACCGTGTTCGGCTAATTGTTAGATCAAGTCAGCTTCCGACTTCCGAGTCTATAATCAAGAATGTAAACGTGCCATGACGATCAATGACTTAAAATTAAAAAACGTCGAATGATTGACAATTGAACAACGCTTTAATGGTAGATTGGCATACAATTATGTATTTTTCGTGTTTCAAAAATATAAGAAAATCAGCATACCAAATATAAATTTCAGATATAATTATATCCAAATGATCTCTAAATAAACTTCTGTACGTATAAGCAATAGAAAAATTACAATTTGCTTTTTAAACTTGTTTAAAAAATATAATTATTATACTCATAGTCGATGTATACGTAGGTCCAAATCCAGACATTTAGAAGTGAAATATGCAAGTGATAAATTACTTACAGATTTGGTACAAAATAAATAGCAAGCCTAAATCAGATTTTTGAATATTTTCAAAAATATGTAAAAATCACCTTTTATGTACTGATACATCCCAGCAGTGGCGCAGCCAGGAATTCACTTCGTGGGGGGAGTTTAAGGATAAATTATTAAAAAAATGTGACCACCACCAGGCTTCTCATATGTTACACTACGATTTTAATTTTCAATTAACTATTTCATAACATTCTAATGGTTTATTTAGTCAAATATCTTTATCCCAAGCCATTAGCAAATTTAGGGAAGGGTTTTCCGATAAAACTGGGTTTCTGTCAGTTTTTAGTTTACCCCATTTTCCGTCAAGGTATATAGTGTGTAAAGAAAGTTTCCCTCTGAGGAAGGCTTATTTGCCCTTATAAAGTCTATTATTTAAAAAAATCGACTTCTCAAACAAATTTCGATCAACCTATACCTCTTAACAGATAATAACGGTCCCGTAGAATCAGCAATAGCTTTTGTATTTTTTGACGTTTTTTATGTTTTTAGTCCAAGGTCTGGCGGAGGAAGGAAACTTTTTTTACAGATATTTTGGGTACTACTTAACAAACAAAAATCCAGCCTTATCGCGAAAACTACTTATCTAGCCTAATGCTATTCTGTGCACGCAAAAACCTACATAAAATCGGGTTGCGAGAAAAATGGCAAAAAACCGATATATAGTTTCTGAAGTACAGATCTATTGCAGAAGTCGAATTTAAAATTTGTGCGATTGTGCATGTAATCTTTTGAACCTAAAGCCTGTTCTCACTACATATCTATGAATCAAAATGATGCAAGTTTTTCCATGCATCTTTTTTTGAAGCATGGAGCAGTGGGGGGTGTTCACACTATGCGTCTTTATTTAGAGGAAATTTAATTTTTCGCCAAAAATGCTTTGTTTACTTTTTTCCTATACCTAACCTTAATTTTTGATTTTGTATTTTGCCTTATTTTTTTTTACAAAATGGAAGAGGAAGTGAAGTATTTGTCGGAAAATTCCACAATATATAAAACTCATAACATCCACAAGTTGATTACATAAACGGTTGGCATTCAAATAACATAAAAAAACGGTTGGCATTCAACTTTTTGATAAAAATAGAACATAAATGTAAAAGTTACATAGTGAGAACAGTGCTTAAGAAAAACGAATATATTTAGTCTAGCTGTGATTGCACCACCATTATTTTTTTCTCTTAACTAAGTAGGTACCTGCTTTATTAGCAAACAAAAAAAAAGATTTTGTAACAAATTTCCCCAAAATTGTACTACCCGCCGCCGATGATTTTAAAGAGTTCAATGTGATTTCAATATTAAGTATAATTAGTTAAGAAATATAAAGAATAGAAAATTTAAAACTTTAGTCGTATAATTTATAATCCTCTTTCATCCTTTAAATCGACTGGGATAATCTCACCTCCTTGTTCTGTGATTCCCAACCAAAACGTTTGTCTTGCAATCCAAGAGATCACTGCTCCTTTATAAAATGTAATTATAGTCTTTTAACCATTTTAAATCTTTTTATCCATTTTTAACATTTATTGTAGTTTATGCACACAATTTTGGGGGCCGACCACTGGCAAATTGACGGCTGGAGAGTGGTCATTTTCAGAAAAAAAACTTTTAATCCTAGGTACTATCTGCCGTTTTCTAATGAAAGATAAATAGACAATGTAAAGAAAGACACAATAGCACCTTGATAAGTTGAAATGGCTCTGAGCTACAGGCATTTAACTTTAGAACATGACAAAAAATAAGGTGACCAACCGTCCCGGTTTGGCCGGGACAGTCCCGATTTTTAACCATTTGTCCTGGGGAAAAAATCCGTCCCGGATAGTCCCGGTTTTTCAGCAAAAGTTCGGTTCGCCCCGCTTTTGATACCACTGTATTTTGTAACTTTAAAATCACTACAATTAAAAAAGCGGATGTTCTCTGCCATCTATAAATTTGAATTGAAACCTTACTTAAATTATTTTTCTTTAATAATTATTTTGGAAAATACATCCTAATATTATTAGGGGTGCATATAAGAAAAAATACATGATATACAATACATTGAATGGCCGGAGTGTCCCGGTTTTGCCCCTTTAGGAGTTGGTCACCTTACAAAATAGGCCGACCACTGGCGAGTTTACCCTGGTTTAACTGAGGTTATTCTCGAAATTTAGTGGCTTGAGTTATTGTAGGAAAAATTGTTTGCTTGAGTTTATGCATGCAGTACGCATTGCAAAAAAGTGCAGAAAACTTGCGGAAAACTGTTGTAAAAAATCTAAACCCAAATAATCCAGGCAGCAAAGAGGCTACTTTTAAAATTCACAGACAATAAAAGAAAACCGAAGTATAGTACAATTTTTTGACGTCATTTTTTCGCCTGAAAACGTATTTCTTTGTTGTCAACAGTTCGCATGTCAAATAATTTGTTGTGAATTTAAAGTAACAGTTGAAACAATCAACGACATGACATATTTTTACATATTTATTGTCGCTTTCTAAAACAATGTATCAAATAGAGATCCAAACAAATGACGTCAGTCCACTCATCAAAAAATTGCACTATAGTCTTATGTTGAGCAACTATCACAGACATAGGCCATGTTTTTAAATTCATCGGTGGATTCACTGATGGCAACAAACGTGTTTCTAAAATATTTGGTGCCTATCGGCCTCGTTTCTAAAATTACCGATGGATCCATCAATCCACCAACCGATTGCAATCAGGTCCCACCGACTTTAGAGTCGGTGGACCGGTTGTGATGGATTAACATAACCTTATAAAAAGTATTATTTAAAAATTTTTTAAAATAGTCGCTCTTTCTAAAAACAGTTATTTGGAGCTGCGCTTGAACTAATTTTAATGGGTCACTGCTAGAGATCTCCTAAATTTCTTGAGCCGTTAGATTATTTATTCTAAAGGCTGATTGAGAGTTCCGTAAGGTAAGTGGTATGGGGTCTGCGATAAGACGTAAGGAAAATTAAACCATCGCAAATGCATGTATGCATGCTCCGGTTCATAGTGTTCCGTGAGCCGCAAGCAGTAAGAGTTTGCTATTGTTTATTTTCTTCGCGTCTTACCGCATACCTCATACCGCTTATATACTGTACGGAACTTTGAATCGTTTACGAAAAAACTGCGAAAGTCAAAAATATATAATTATTAAAGTTATGTCAAATGTCATGTACACCGAGGCGTTTCTTTATTCGGCGTTTGATGGCCAATATGACATTCATCGGTGATAACGTCACTATTCATCAGTACAGCAGCCGATGCCACCGAACTCGAAAAGGCGTTGATTTTAAAAACGTGCGGATACTTTCAGTGTTAAAATGTCAAGCCATTGAAAATGGTCCATAAATGTTTGGGCGAGTTTGTAAATCCAACATTTTTTTGACAGCGGTGGACCATCGGTGCTAACATTCGGTTGCCAGATGGGTTTGACATTTGACATTTAGCAGTGATGAAATGTCGTTGTTCCATCGAATGCAAAAAGAACGCGCTGCGGTGTCAACAGCTGAGTGCCAATAACCACACTTAAAATAAATAATAAATGTATACCTCAACTTCGGCTCGAGAATTCAAATTAGGTATATCTCATCATCAGAGTCTTCACTTGAACTGTCTTGCATTAATTTTATATATAGCTCACCACTCCATTAAGCATCCTGTACTGTATTAATCAAACTGCATAACAAATATCTTGGTTTAAATAAGTTAAAAAAAACTGGTAAAAATAAATAACCATAAAGTAGGGTTATGTTTAATTCAACGACGATTTTCGACTGACTTCCGAAGCCGATGGCGATCAGTCAGAAATCCATCGAAAAATTTAGAAACTCTATTGTTAGACTGGTGAAATCCATCTTAAATCTATGAACTCTTTTGTTAGGACCGGTGGATCAACCGGTGGATTTACAAACTCGTCCTTTATTGTAGATATCAATGGATTTTCAAACAGTCATGTAAACGTACCGTTATGGAAGCCGACAAAGCATACATCTGCACTAGGCAGTGCAACGTCACATTTGACGTTGTTTGACGTAGAAATAAAAGCTGCGAAATCCCACTAGGTTTGGTTTTAGAAGCGTGTTGAATATCGTGAATAACATACTGTTTTTTTTACGCGTATAGTTTCTCAATGTTGCTGATTAGATAAGTGCGATTTTTTGGGTAAGATACAGCCAAATCCTAGATTATATTATACGTGTAAAAGGGAAATTCGAGGGTCGACTCTTACCTGAAAAACGCAATCATCAGGTGATCGTTCGACGCAAGCGCACCTCGCCGAGCGCCAACATGGAACGGATTTTAAACCGGGTTGGTGGCAATCGGCATTCGTCGCTTTCTATTCGACGTGCGTTCACGTCACCATGCCGTCCGAAAAACTAGAAAAGGGCTCGAAAATAGTGCAGCAAAGTTTGTGTCTGAAAAACATTATGGAACCGAACAATTCCCAAGCGGAACTGGTGCGTCAAAACCAGGAGGACGAATCCGATAACGAACCCACCTTGAGAGACATCAAATTCAAAGAATGGGTCGCGGTGTGCGTGCTGTTTTTTGTGAATTTGATCAACTATATGGATAGGTTCACTATTGCCGGTAAGTCGCTTTATTTTAACTGTTAATTTCGTACTTTGTTTAATTCATCGAATGACGGTTAAGGCTGGTTCATGGTTAAATTCCTTTTCCGTAACTTTTGCTGTAACTTTACCCTTTTCTTTTTCCTTAAGTAAAAAGCTGGTTAAAATTCCTTTTCCTTAACTCCAATCATTAAGGTTGACCGTAATGAACTTGCGATTTTGGCCTATTGTTTACAAAATTTGGAGAAAAAAAAACAATCAATTTTGAGGTTAAACAAACATCAGCAAATATTTTGCCGCCCTTACTTCCGCAACGCGATTTTTCCACTTCTTTTTCCGTAAAAGTTAAATATTAGCTAACTTTCAAGGTTATTCCTTAAGGCTTAAGGAAAAAGATACAGAGAAGGAATAAGGGTAATTATGCAGTATACGTTTTGGTAATTATGCAGTATACGGTTTTCTGCCATTTTTGATTTTTTTTGAAGAATTATTTATGGGGGCACCTTCTAGGGTCCCTAGGACCCCAAATCCGTCTGCGCAGTTTGTTTTTTTTTTTGATTTTTTTTGTTTTTTTTTAAATTTTTTTTCACTAAAACAAACCAAACCAACACAGTCCAACCCAACCTAATCCAAACCAACCCAAAACAATTAAAAAAACACTTTACAACCCCCCTTGGGCACCCTTTTTTCTCGTGAAAAAAAAAAAAAATCGGGCGCAGGCGGATTTGGGGTCCTAGGGACCCTAGAAGGTACACCCATAAAGAATTTTTCAAAAAAAAACAAAAATGGCAGAAAACCGTATACTGCATAATTACCTACGTTTTTCTGCCATTTTTGATTTTTTATGAAAAATTCTTTATGGGGACACCTACTAGGGTCCCTAGGACCCCAAATCCGCCTGCGCCCGATTTTTTTTTTTAAGAGAAAAAAGGGTGCCCCGGGGGGGGCACTATGGCAAATTTTTAAAAATTAGCTAGGTTGAGTTAGTGTATACAAAACAATAATACTTATTTTTAAATGAAATGAACTTAAATGCGCCGTAGGCAAAAATTTTGAAAAAATTACACTAAAATGCTATTTTTACATTGTTGGTTACCAAAAAAATTGCTTAAAATAAAACAAAATTGTAACTATACTTAATATTGGTATTGCGCCGCAGGCGAAAATTTTGACAAAGGAAAAAAACAATTAAACAATTAAAAATTTTGATCTCTTAGACTTTTTGTAAAATATTTTTGAAAAAGTAGATTAGAGTTAGATGCCAAGAAGGGGTGGGTTGTGGTGGTATATATATATAGATTTGTTGGCAAATCATAAATGCGCCGCAGATGAAAATTTTAAGAAAAATTATACTAAGAATGCTATTTATTACAGGTTTTGAATGCTAAAATTGTAACAATTAATGACGTCATAGCACCGTAGGCAAAATTTTTAAAATTTAAAACATCACACCAAACACAAGTCAAAAATCTGAGTAAAGGGCCAAGAAAGTTGGGGAGGTATAGCATTCCCTAAGGCATCATGATTAATTTATTGTAGATTGGGTTGGACCTCCTGGGGGGGGGGTTATACTAAAAGATCAGCTTAACCTTTTTACTCTGAAATAATTTTGCACACTATCCATGAAATAATTGTATAAAAGATAAATAAAGTAGGCTTGCTAGTATTACCAAGATTTATTCATTTTGCCTAAATCACTTTTCTTGTAATTTAAATATTGTTTCTATTTTGAGTGGAAATAGTGTTCCGTCCGTCCCTTATGCAACATTTTGTTAGTTAAATTCTTAACTCTTTCGTTGTTTGGTAAAATAGTAACAAATATTATTAAAGTGTGATTTTAACTTTACGGTTATATTAAGTTTTGCAATCTTTTGAGGTCCTATTGGCAGATAAATAAATAATACAAAAATGAATGAAGGTGTGCTTCTTTTTGCTGGTCCGTCCGTTAGGCATATTAAAAGGCTTTTTAACAACTTACTAAAGTGGATAAAAAATAAGTTTATATTTGAATTCTTTGAGTATAATTAATGTAGTATGTATTTTTTGATAACAGGGTTAACATATTTGCAGCGCCTTTAAAAAAATCGTTATGCTGGAATGGCTGAGTACTGTTCCAGTGTTCGGTCGAGGTCATTTGGCGGATTTACTCGCGTTTCATCGTAATTATCGAATGTGTGCAGTGTTGCTAAAAACTATTACCCGTCTTTTAAGGTGCGTTCATTATCAGAGTCGTCCTCCTGGTTTTGACGCACCATGTTCCGCCTGGTAATTATTTTGGGTTCCATAATGTTTTCCATCATTTTTGCTACTCTTTTTAATGTCAATAGTTGCGTACTTGTTGCGCGCCTGGATGCACTCTAATGACTCTAATAGACGGCCAGAAAAAGTAAGTATAAGATCACAAAATCAAAAATTTTAAACTTTTTGAATGAGGTTGAACTTGAAACACGAATGTTACTTTACCTATTTTTTTTAAAAAAAAAAAACACCCGTCAATAATTTTTTTTGATTATAATTTCCAAATATGGAAGAAGCCCATGACATGAATGTAAAGGCTGGTTCATGGTTAAATTCCTTTTCCTTTTCTGTAACTTTTTCCTTTAGCAATTATTAAATCTCATGTACCTATTCAGATTAGGGTGTTCATGCTTATTCTGGTAATTATGCAGTATAAGGTTTTCTGTCATTTTTGATTTTTTATGAAAAATTCTTTATGGGGACACCTACTAGGGTCCCTAGGACCCCAAATCCGCCTGCGCCCGATTTTTTTTTTAAGAGAAAAAAGGGTGCCCCGGGGGGGGTTGTAATGTGTTTTTTTGATTGTTTTGGGTTGGATTAGGTTGGGTTGGACTGTGTTTGATTGGGTTGTTTTAGTAAAAAAAAATGAAAAAAAAAACAAAAAAAAAACCAACAGCAAAAATGATGGAAAACATTATGGAACCCAAAATAATTACCAGGCGGAACATGGTGCGTCAAAACCAGGAGGACGACTCTGATAATGAACGCACTTTAAAAGACGGGTAATAGTTTTTAGCAACACTGCACACATTCGATAATTACGATGAAACGCGAGTAAATCCGCCAAATGACCTCGACCGAACACTGGAACAGTACTCAGCCATTCCAGCATAACGATTTTTTTAAAGGCGCTGCAAATATGTTAACCCTGTTATCAAAAAATACATACTACATTAATTATACTCAAAGAATTCAAATATAAACTTATTTTTTATCCACTTTAGTAAGTTGTTAAAAAGCCTTTTAATATGCCTAACGGACGGACCAGCAAAAAGAAGCACACCTTCATTCATTTTTGTATTATTTATTTATCTGCCAATAGGACCTCAAAAGATTGCAAAACTTAATATAACCGTAAAGTTAAAATCACACTTTAATAATATTTGTTACTATTTTACCAAACAACGAAAGAGTTAAGAATTTATCTAACAAAATTTTGCATAAGGGACGGAACACTATTTCCACTCAAAATAGAAACAATATTTAAATTACAAGAAAAGTGATTTAGGCAAAATGAATAAATCTTGGTAATACTAGCAAGCCTACTTTATTTATCTTTTATACAATTATTTCATGGATAGTGTGCAAAATTATTTCAGAGTAAAAAGGTTAAGCTGATCTTTTAGTATAAAAAAAACACCCAAATTTCATGTTTTTGCGTGTTTTTGTCCTTTTTTTTGACACAAAGAAACAAATTACTTTTTTAATACAAACAGTTTTAGCCTCTGAAGGCAAACTATAATTGGTCACAAAGAGTAGGTTAATACCTTCGGTAATTCGTATTTTGTGATATTACCGTGGTGGACTTTTAGCCAGTGGCGAAGATAGAGGGGGGGTTGGAGGGTTAACCCCCCCCCAGGAGGTCCAACCCAATCTACAATAAATTAATCATGATGCCTTAGGGAGAGCTATACCTCCCCAACTTTCTTGGCCCTTTGCTCAGATTTTTGACTTGTGTTTGGTGTGATGTCTTAAATTTTAAAAATTTTGCCTACGGTGCTATGACGTCATTAATTGTTACAATTTTAGCATTCAAAACGTGTAATAAATAGCATTCTTAGTATAATTTTTCTTAAAATTTTCATCTGCGGCGCATTTATGATTTGCCAACAAATCTATATATATATATATACCACCACAACCCACCCCTTCTTGGCATCTAACTCTAATCTACTTTTTCAAAAATATTTTACAAAAAGTCTAAGAGATCAAAATTTTTAATTGTTTAATTGTTTTTTTCCTTTGTCAAAATTTTCGCCTGCGGCGCAATACCAATATTAAGTATAGTTACAATTTTGTTTTATTTTAAGCAATTTTTTTGGTAACCAACAATGTAAAAATAGCATTTTAGTGTAATTTTTTCAAAATTTTTGCCTACGGCACATTTAAGTTCATTTCATTTAAAAATAAGTATTATTGTTTTGTATACACTAACTCAACCTAGCTAATTTTTAAAAATTTGCCATAGTTAGGTAGTTGATTTTTATTAAAGGATGAAACCCTCCCAGAGTCGATTTCTGGCTACGCCTCGGGCTACGCCATCTGTTTTAGCTGGAGTGGCTGTCTGCAATTTATAATAATACAACCCTTGAACTAGCATTTCTATCTCGAATTCAATGAAACAATAGTACATTATAAACCTAGGTACTAAAGTGCTACTTTTAATCCTGCGGTAAAAGGTTTGTAGCCCGACCGCTTTAGTCCCGAGGTTTATATACTATTTTTTGCACTTTAGGAAAAGATTACGGTTAAAATCACGTTATTTCTACGCCAAATGGTTCATCGACTACAAGAAAGGGTGCTAAGAATGAAATCTTGGACAAGAGCAAGTGCTGTTTGTCTTGACTTGCGATAAATTTAATTATAATCTTCCAGGGATTATTTTTTTTTAATCCCTAGGCTGTGGGATTAAATTTACTTTTAATCCCTTAGGAATTAATTTTTTTTAATCCCTTGAGGATTATTTTTTTTAATCCCTTGAGGATTATTTTTTTTAATCCCTTAGAGATTAAAAGTGCCACTTTAGTCCCTAAAAGAGCGATTAAACATAGCTATTTAATCCCTAAAGTGCATGCTCAGGCATGGAAATATAAAAGGGAATAATATGGAATCCAAACGGGTCAAATCATATCAAATCAACCAAAAAAAGGCACTTTTCGTTTTGACCATCTCCGATTTTGATGATTTTTGGTACACTTATTCTTCTGATCCAAAAATTTAAAAATCCAAAAAATTAAATTTTTTGGATAAACGGTTTTTGTTTTATTGATTTTTGAAAATAAAGAAATTGACCAATATGCCCTTGACAGGCACTTATAAAAATAGCAATATCTCAAAAACTATTGGTCCTATAGAAGCGAGTTATAGCTTATTTTGAAGGTTTTTTAAAGACCTTTTTAACGATGTGTATCACCATGTAATTTTTTGTTTTTATTTTTTTTTTAATTTTTGAATTTTTTTCAAAAAAATACTATTCTTTTTTCAGTATTTTTTTAATATTTTTGGAAAATTTCAGGATGGAGAAGTTATTGTTTCTATTTTAAAAAAAATAATATAAAAAACCTTGCAGGAAAAAACCATACATTTTTTGATAAATACCTATATATTTACTCTTTATATCTAAAAACTTGTCAATTGCTCCCAGTCTTGCAAATAAGATTGGGCGAGTTTGTAAATTCATCAGATTTTTTTCACCGATGTCATCGGTTTTTTGACATATGAAATATGACGTTAATCTGACATTCAATGTCGTTGAGTTCGATGAGCCATCGAAAATTAAAAAAACGCGATAAAAATCAGTCAAAATTTAGCTATAGCTTAGATTTTTTTTTCAATCGAGGAATTTGTTATTTTTCGAAAAAATCCCATGTATTACAATAGACCAACGAAAAATCCTCGTAGGGCTTCAGAAGGATATGACGAGGATAAAACTTATACTTATGTCCATCTTATACCAGCCCAAATAAGATTTATTAATCTCCTTATGCTGGGCGATCATGTGATCACAAATATGGTTTTTTATTGGGTGTTCTTATTATTATATTATTTTATTTTGCTGTATAAACCCAGCATTAGTCCTCGAAAACTGTCTTTCAAATAGTTTTAACGCGACTTCGTATCAAGTCGGCAATTTTTATTAAAAAAACATCAAAAAATCTGACAAGAAAATAATAACAACAAAAAACAGCTGATTAAATGACGTTAACGACATTCATCGGGAAGGCTCACCGGCCCCTAGGGTCGGTGAGCATCGATGGCATCAATTGGTGAATTGGTGGAATCAATCGGGTAATTTAAGAACCCGATGAATATCACCAAGATTCACAGATGAATTTACAAACTTGATTGTTTTCATCGGTGAGCTCATCGGTGAATTTACAAACTCGCCCATACATAAAAGGTTTTTCCAAACTTGTTTATTCCTGCAAAATTTTGAGTATTTCTTCAATTGTCCTCCCCTCTACCCAAGATTACTGCTTTTTGGACAAATGTGAGATATGCCCAGGAACTGAGAATTTAAAAAACTTTTTGAATGAAAAGTTCGAAGAAGCAATGATTGACAATGTGACTTTTAAGAAGTGGATATCTGTAGATAGATGCAATATGGAGACATTTCAAACGACTTGATTAAATTAAAATCTCATTCTTTTTACACTCACATACAAAAAGAATACTACAATGAGGTAAAAGACAATTTAAAAAAGGGGGAAGCACTAATCACATGCGACTTCCCTGAAAATTATTCATTTATTTTGCAGGATGAAGTGCAGTCCTATCACTGGACAAATAGCCAGACAACCCTACATCCTTTTGTAATATATTCGAAAACTCATGAGGGAAAACTGGGTCATTTAAATTATATATTTATTTCAGACTGTTTGGTACACTGTGACATTTCATCTTTTTTTAAGCCACCTTATGCCTGAACTAAAGAGGCAAATTGATAATTTAGACAAAATTATCTATTTTTCAGACGGCTGTGCCGCACAGTATAAAAATAAAAAAAAATTTGTTAATATTGCGTACCATCTCGAATAATTTAAAATTAAAGCAGAATGGAATTTTTTTGCCACCTCCCACGGGAAGAGTGCATGCGATGGACTGGGAGGCACCGTAAAAAGGTTGGCTGCTAAAGCAAGTCTGCAGAGACCATATAATGAACAGATTATGACCCCGAAGATCTTTTTAAATTTGCAACAGAAAACATTCCTGGTATAACATTTAAATATTGTTCATTAAATGACTACCAGCAACATGAAAAGTTTTTAGAAAAAAGATACCTGGAAGCACAATCGATACCTGGGACTCAAAAATTGCACTCGATTATCCCCCTCAGTAATGAAAAAATTATTACAAAGCCATTTTCACTAAGTAAAGAGGAAAATATTCAATGTCTTTTTTCAACCTGTGGTTTGTCAAACACAGAAATTGAAAACAGCGACTCCGGTTTTGTAACCATAAACTATGACTGTCTTTGGTGGATGGGATGTATCATTGGCAAAAATATAGAAAGCGGGGAATTAAAAGTTAGTTTTTTTACATCCTCATGGTCCCTCTCCGTCTTTTTACTTTCCAAAGCCAAAAGCTGATATATTGGTCATAGATCAAAATTCTCTTTTAAGACGGGTCAACCCAAATAATGCCACTGGTAGGACATATACGCTAACTGCAGAAGAAATGACAGATTCCTCAAATATTTTACTTATATTATTCTTACTTTTAATTTTTGTGTTATACTCATATTAGGTAAATTAGCCCTGTATTAAATATCTTATTATTTTTTTAAAGTATGACTCCATTATTTCTCCATCCTAAAATTTTCCAAAAATGTTAAAAAAACATTAAAAAAAAAGAAATATTTTTTTGAAAAAAAATTAAAAAATGTTTTTTTTGAGATTTTTCAAAAAAAAAAAAAATTTTAATTAAGAAAAAAAAAAATAAACAAACTGACACAATATGTCACACATCTTTAAAAAGGTCTTTAAAAACCCTTCAAAATGAGCTATCACTCGCTTCTATAGGATCAATAGTTTTTGAGATATTACTATTTTTGTAAGTGTCTGTCAAGGACATATTGGTCAATTTCTTGATTTTCAAAAATCAATAAAATAAAACCCGCTTATCCAAAAAATTTGATTTTTTGGATTTTTGAGTTTTTTGATAAGACGATTAAGTGTACCAAAAATCATCAAAATCGGAGATGGTCAAAACTATTGCCTGGTTGACTTGATATGGTTTGACCCTAATCCCTAGGCTGTGGGATTAAATTTACTTTTAATCCCTTAGGAATTATTTTTTTTTAATCCCTTAGGGATTAAAAGTGCCACTTTAGTCCCTAAAAGAGCGATTAAACATAGCTATTTAATCCCTAAAGTGCATGCTCAGGCATGAAAATATAAAAAGGAATAATATGGAATCCAAACATGAATGAATCCATTTTTTTTAAAAAACCTGGTTTGAAACCTGCGAGACAGATGTTATCACAAGAGCTTTTTGTTGTCCAAGAATTTAAAAAGGAACAACAGTGCAAAAAAACGTTGCCGGTTTTAGTATTTTTTCATAAATATGTGGGGGAAACTAACGCCTTTAATTCAAAGAATGGGTAGCGGCGTGCGTGCTGCTTTTTGACAAATAACATGTGACGTTAATCTGACGTTCTATGTCGTTGAGGTCGATATACGAGCCATCAAAAAATAAAAACGCGATAAAATTCAGTCAAAATTTAGCTGTAGCCTAGATTTTTTTCGAATTGAGGAATTGTGATTATTTTTTAAATTCCATGTAGTACAATTAAGACGAATAAGGGCAAGTATGAAACTTATCCATCTTATACCATTCCAAATTGAAGACTTAATGATCTTTTTAGTCCTCAAAAACTGTTTTCCAAATAGTTTTAACACGACTTGTTATCAAGCCAGCAATTGTTATTTTTAAAAAATCAAATACACATAAAAACTCGAACAAAAAATAATAACAAAAAACAGCTGATTAAATTACCTTAGTGGCACTCATTGGAAAGGCCCACCGGCAGAGTGGCCACTTGTCATAAAATCTTATAAATTCATAAAATTTCAATATTGTTATAAAATATGCCCAAACTGTCATAAAATCTCGAAATTGTCATAAAATTTGCACCAAAAACTGAATATTTTAAATTTAGTTAAAAAAAAAGGCACACTCTTTTGGTGGGCTTTTTTACTGCACCAATCAGTTGTGTGCGTACTTGTTTTGTGGTTTTGTGAGAAAATAACCCTTATTGTATCCCCTGCAAGAGCTTTTGTTTTGTTTAACAAACCAAATTTAATATGGCTTGGAATCTTGGAAGCTTGGAGGCCAAGAATAGGCTACTTGAGGAAATAGTGTTTCTGCTTACTGCAAACTTTGTAAGAAAATATTTAACATTGCGTTTTCCCGAACGACGCTCCAGCGGAGTTCGGGCAAGCCGTAAATTTAGATAACACGCTTTCCGCACGACGCGTTAGGTACAACATTTTTCGTACGAACGTGAGAAAATTTTTAAAAAAAATGTGTGCGTGAAAAGGCTTTTTGCTAAATTTCACCCATGTGCAGAAAAGTAGTTTTTCGCACATGTGTGGAAAAGTGTAGGTACAATGACGTTAACTGTCACCATACTTCTCCGCATATGTGTTGCAAAGTACTTTTCCATACATGTGCGGAAAAGCAGTTTCATTTGATTTGTGCAAAATTAAAGACCAATTTTTACAAAAATTAGTAAAATTCATCAGTGTTCGTAGGAAAAATAGAGTGTACATAACTCGATAGAAAGAAATTTTCTTACACTCGCGTGTTGTTTCACTTGGCTAGCGCCTCGTTCACAAGATTCACGCTCGTGTGACATTTGTCACTTTTCTCTTGTTATGTAATATACTATTTCCGCACGTCGTGCCGTAATTTTTTTTTGTATGCTGTGCAGAAAAGTGGCACTTTTCGCATGTCATGTCAAAATTGTCTATAACATTTTTCAGAAATTGTCATAAAATCATAAAAAAAAATTAGTTTTTTCCCAGTGGCCACCTTGCAATTGATGAAATCAATTGGTTAATTGGTGGAATCAATTGGTGAATTGGTGGAATCAATTGGTAATTTAAGAACCCGATGAATGACACCAAGAATCATAGATGAATTTACAAACTCGATTGTTTTCATCGGTGGGCTCATCGGTGAATTTGCAAACTCGCCCAATTTGATAAACTTTGCTACAGTTAACTATTTAATTTCATACTTTGTTTAATTCATGAAATGATGGTTACAGTAAAAGCTCCCTTTACGGACAACTCTCATACCCGGACAATATTTTTGGAACCAAAATATCAATGCCCATGCATATAAAATATCCTCCTCCTCTCATAAACGTCATAAAATATTATGGTTAGTACGATACCTCCGACATGGAGGCCAGCCATTTTTGACACTGTTGACAGATTAATTGTCAAAATGTCCGCCACATACGTTCAAAGCTCACTAAAACGCGAATAGATGGAAGGCCTATTAAATATCGGAGGCATCGGTTAGTATTACCCCAACAGGGTCTTACCTAAAAAGCCATTATCGTTTTAGTATCCTTTGGCATACGAACGCGGCAATATTCACAAAAACAACTGACATAAAATCCATGTTTAACCTGTCAATTTGGTTATAACATATACACTTCTCTCCACATAAAACTGGTACAGCAGAAGTTAGCAGCCTGTTTAATTTTTACAATGTCACAGACAGACAACATCATGTTTTGCTTGTGTCAGTGTCATCCAAATTTAAAAAAATGCCGCCGCATCAGACGGTGGTTGGTCTATTCAGCAAGTAGCTGTTATTCAACACCGTTCTCAACTAAAAAGCCAGTTAACTCATTTTCGTTTTAGTATCCTTTGGCCTATGATTGGTGCCATATTGACACCAAACTGACAGAAAATCCATGTTTTACTTGTTAATTTGGTTATAAAAATGGCAGCCACATTAGGCTAAAGGGCACTGAGGCGGTAGGAGTTAACAGGCTTTTTAGTTAAGAACGGTGTTGCTGTTATTATGGGAGAAGCAAGTCCCCAAGCAGCATTTTTCTGACTTCCGACTAATTACAACCTAACATGACGTCGGTTTTGGCCCAAATTTAGGTCGGCAGTTGGTTTGTCTATCAAACAACGTATTTTTTACTAAGACCTGACGTCGCTAACAACTAGTGCAACAGTTGTGACGTCGATACTTACCAAAACTGACGTAGCCAAATGTTGGTGATACTCGCTACTTATCAGTGACGTAAATTAACGTTAATTACGGCGACGCAATTTTTAGAATAAAATTTAAGGTCGGGCCAAAGTGAAAACGGACGTCAATAAATTTAGTTGTTGCCAAGATTTCCTGTAAATGGCAACACTGCAAATAAGAAAGTATTTTATAAATATACTTTACATGGACTTATGTTAGAATAGAAGTTTAAAAGTTTCTATTGTATAGTTTCCAAAATAATCTTATACGCCACTCACCTTGAGCACCCGTTATAACGTCCAATTCATGAGACGTTGTATTTAGTATGAGTTTTAAAGTAGAATTGTAATAAAATTGACGTTGCCAAACTTTTATTTATTAAATGTAACTATTCCGAGGTACACCGACGTGGGTGCGTGATCTACAATTATACTACAATATTCTAGGTCGGGTCGTTCTACAAGGCGACGTCGCAGGAGGTGTTCTAGTCCGAATAGGTAAATAATCATTACAAATTTGGTCGGCGCCCGAAACGCCATTTTAAACGTTTAGCATCGATGCGCCATTACAACAGTACATTTTATTTTTTAATTTTAAAGGCTTGATATGTAAATTAACTTATTTGTTGGCAACTAAAATGCATTTTTTAAATGCCTATAATGTTTTACTATAAGAAACGGGCTTCCTTATAAAGATTTTATTTTTAGGTTAATTTTTTCAAAATTAATTTCTTAATATTTTTTAATTATTTTTGTCGGTTTCTGTTTTTTTAATGTCTATTTTATTTATATTTAGCAGTAAACTGACCTTCGTTGAAAGATTTGGATCCCTAGAATGTGTAAAACTAACTTTTTTCAGTTACCTACAATAAATTAAGATAATAGTTATTGTCATCCACAGTTCATTGGGATGTGTTTATTTAGACATAAAAGTTTTTACCTAATAAGTTTAAACTTGGTGTGCACAGTAAAACTTTGGGTCGTGGGTCTACGTAATTTGACGTAATATTTGACCAAAACACTGTGCAGCACCCGACGTCGAAACGACTCGAATTTTGATTCCCCACTTAGGTGCTAAATCGAGTCCTCAGGAAGACTGATGGACCTCGGAGCCGACGTCAGGTATTTCTTGCCCTACGTGACCATAACGTAATATAACGTCCAAATGCTTGTCTACGATAGTAAACATAAAAAAAAACGATTTCAAGAGGAGGGACCTATCCACCGAAAGCAAGGCACTGGTTTGACGAAAGTTACTAGCCCAAAGTAAGACCAAGGAGCAATCAATTTTCTTTAAAATCATCTGTTTACCAAAGCGAAAGAAGTAAAAATTAAATCAAATTTTCCAGGATCCATAACAACATTAGGCAAGAGGATTAAACGTTTGAGGCTAAGGTGTCGCCTTGCGGAAAAAAAAAATTAAACTACTTAAGTGAGGAAAAGAAGCAGTCTCGATTAATTTTTGCGTTGAATTATTGTCTGAGGGAAGAATTTTTGCAGCAGGTGGTTTTCACAGATAAAAAGATCTTTAAGTCCAACAGCGATAAAAAACAAATTGTGGTTTATCGTCCGCCAAGAACCTGATACGAGAAACGATATATTGCTGGAAACGAAGACCGGGCGGGAAGATTTTCGGAAAATGTTTGGAGCTGGATATCGGCTAGAGGACATGGTGCTCTATTTAGAATTAATGGGCGATTTATGGCCGAAGTTTACGTTAATATGCTGGAAAATGTAATTCTTTCATCATACGGTCAGAATTGCGCAGGCAAGGTTCCAGAATAATAGTATCGAAGTTTTGCCTTGGCCTGCAAAAACCCCTGATGCGAATCCAATCGAGAACGTTTGGGGACTTATCGCAAAGACATTAGCAAGTGTTAATATCATTCCCAGGAATTCAGAACATCTAATGGAACTCATCGTAAGAGCATATAGGGAAGTTATTGCTGAAAATCCAAACTTAATTTAAAATTTATCCAATTCAATGCCCAGAAGACTCCAAAGCATCATTGCAGCCAACGGTGCAATGACGCGCTATTAAAAATAAGTATAAGTATCATGATCTGGTAACTTTCGTCAAACGCCTTCCTTTCGAGGGACAGTTCCTTCTTCTTCAAATGTATTTATTATTGTTACAATCGTAGACCTGCTTCTTTCATAATCAGTTAGTCGAATAGACCAATTACTGTGTAGCTTTTGTTTAGTTAATAAAACATTTTTGCTTATTTGAATTGTCGTATTTATTTTTAGTGGCCTTATATTTTGAATTAGTAAAAAATAAACTAGCCGTCTCCTTATTAAAATTGATATATGCCAAAAATATAACCTATAATGATAAAGTCAAAGTGTTGAAAATATAAAAAATCGTATTTGCAGCTACCTCCTGCTGTACCAGTTTTATGTGGAGAGAAGTGTACCAAAGGGCACTGAAGAGGTAAGATTTAACTGGCTTTTTATTTGAGATGGTATTGATGAAGTTGATGCCCCTTAAAATAACTGACAACGATAACAACAACAACAAAACTCACTGTTTAACAGTTATGCATCGAAACTGAAGGAATTAATTAAAGTCATTTAGTTGAAGTCAAACTTTTTCTAGTGGTTATTTATGGTAAATTATAATTATGGTTCACAAAAATAATGTCGTGTCCTTTCCCCTATATTCAAAAATTTTGAAGGGGGGGGGGGAGGAAATTAGAGGAAATATCATATAAATAAATAAATAAAATAAATAAATAAATAGTGCCTTTATTTAAAAAAAATGTTACAGATAGTTGGTTAAGCGAGAACAGAAGTGGCGACGTTCAACCAGGTTGCTCTTCCACGTAACCACTTCAGTGTTATATATAAGCAAAAAATAAATATTGCAATCTTAAAAAATTAAATACATACATAAAATAGTACTTAGTATTTTACCCAAAGTATTAAGCAACTAAGTTAAATTTATAAGTATACAAAATATTACCGGTAGAGCTAGACTAAGTTTACTATAGTAATAGTTGTTGATTTTGCATACGAGCTAATTCAAAACGGGATTTGACTTGTTTCTTAAATGTATAGACAGATTGTAGTTCCTTAATTGTAGTGGGTAATTGATTGTAAAGCTTGGCCGCCTTGTAAGAAAAAGAACACTGAAATTTAGTAGTTTTATGCTTGGGTATGACAAAACTTAAGCTATTACGCATTCGGGGACTACATCGCTTCAGTCTAGATAGTAAGTACTTGGGCTGCCTATGCTTTAAGACTTTATATACCAATGTTAGAAACTGAGTTTGATAGCGGTCTTCTAAGTTTAGCCATTTACTTTGTGCAAAGGCCTCACTTATATGATCAAATTTTTTTAGATTGTAACTGAGTCGAATACAAGAATTCTGGATTTTTTGTAGACTACGTTGATCTGCCTTTAAAAGTGATGGCCAATATATAGAACTGCAGTAGCTTAGTCGACTAAGTATTAATGAATCACAGAGCCGCAGTGCAATATCTGTAGAAAAAATATCCTTATTTAGATATAAAAGTCTTAATTTGTAGTAGCTTTTTTGAATAAGAAATTTAACATGAGTTGTGAATTTGGTGTTGCTATCCATATGGAGACCTAGATTTTTGACCGACTGCTTCAAGGGAAGGATTTTATTGTTTAACTTTATTTTAAAGTATGTACTAAATGACTCATCAACTTTACCGAATACTATGACATTAGTCTTTTCTTCATTAAGGATTAAATTATGTGCTGTTGAAAACAATGCAATGTCCTCTAAATCCTCATTTATTTTTTGTGACGCGACTACGGACTCAAATACCTTGTTCAAAAAAGGAAGATAGAGTTGTTTATCATCCGCAAACTCATGACTCGCACAGTGTTTATGAGACAAATAGAAATCGGCTGTATAAATAGAAAAGAATATCGGGCCGAGAATACTTCCCTGGGGCACTCCCTTATCAATATCTCGAAAAATAGAAAGCTCATTATTGAAGAAAGTTCTCTGTTTCCGAAAACTCAGGTACTCCCTGACCAAGCGGACAGCGTCCTCACTAAAACCAAAATAAGCAAGTTTTTTAAGAAAAATTTTATGATTTAGCGTGTCGAAAGCTTTGCTGTAATCAAGAAGTACCAGACAAGTAAGTTTGCGTTCATCCTGAGCTTTAAGAATGTCATCATTAACATTAAGGAGTGCTGTTGTGGTGCTGTGATTAGAACGAAATCCTGATTGGATAGGAGACAAGATACCATTTTTTTCCAAGTATTCCGTTATTTGAGAGCACAAGATTTTTTCCAATATTTTAGACATAGTTGGGAGAATACTAATAGGCCGATAATGTGAAGACTCAGTAGGGTTTGAGATTTTGGGGATAGGAATAATATTCGAAGATTTCCATTGAGAAGGAAAGAGTGAGTGAGATAAACAATAATTTATAATGTGTGTCAAATAAGGTAATATAATTGGAAAAATATAACCGAGCATTCTAAGGTTAATAGTATCGGTACCGACAGCTTGAGATGTAATTTTTCCAAAGAATTTTTGAACATCTGAGGACTCAACTTTTTTGAATTCAAAAAAATCTGGGAAGTTTTTGTACAATCCGTCGTACTTTAAAAGAAGATCATTCTGGATAGAAGAGGGTGGGGTTGGTATGCTATCGATGAAAAAATTATTTAAGGTTACACAATTTAAATCAGTAGGAGATTGGCTCTGATCGCTATCATTTTCTCCACTAATGTATTTTAAAGTTTTCCAAAAGTTTTTAGGATTGGTTTTAAACTGATGGTGAAGATATGCTTTTTTTTCTTGTTTTACAGCTGTGTTTACATAATTGCGGAGATCCCTGTAGTATTTCCAAGAACTTTCACTTTTAGAAGCTTTGTATTTGATCAACGCTTTATCTCTCATCTTCATAATATATCTTAAATTACTCGTAAGCCATGGAGCTGGTTTTTTTGTGATTCGAGAGGTTTTGTAGGGCGCATGCTTGTCAAATAAGTAAATAATCTGGTTGTTGAAATAATTAACCTTTTCATCGATATTTTCATACATGTTGAGGGATTCCCAAGAAATATTAGATGCATCGGCAGTGAAGCTTTGGTAATCAAATTGACTAAAATCTCGGTAAGTTTTTGTCAAATTAGGGGGTTTGACTTTTTTGAAATTTAACGTGCACTGGACTAGTCTATGATCAGATATTCCGTCCATACGTATTACGTCACATTTTTTTACAATACTGATGTTGTTAGTTATTATTACATCAATTAAAGTGTTCGTGTTTTCTGTTACCCTAGTGGATTGAGTAATATGCTGAAAAAGATTGTATTTTTCTAGTAGATTTTTAAATAGTTTAAGACCATTTGATTCAATTAAAAAGTCAACATTCATGTCTCCACCAAGCACTAGATAATCAAAGTCAGGTAGAAGAGCGCAAATAATTGTCTCTAACTCATCCAGAGCCCCCCGGAGATCACTACTAGGTGGTCTATAAACTGTCCCAAAGCAGACCCTTTTCCCACTTATTCTACAACTCACCCATATACTCTCTAAAAAAACATTTTCCACAGGCAATAAAATTTCTTTACATTTATATTCATTTTTTGTTAGAAAGACAACACCGCCCCCCCTTGCATCCCTATCCTTCCTAAAAACTTTGTAGCCCCCTATCCCGACAGCACTATTGTCGATTTTTTTATTCAGCCAAGTCTCGGACAGCCCCACAATTGCATAATCCTCCGCCTCAACAAACCCAGAAAACAAGTCAAAGCCCGTAGATGTAGATCTTATGTTAAAGTGCACAAAATCCACTAAGTTATTTCTCATTTCGTACTTGCAGTGCTCGCTCCAGCAAATTAGGAACAAAAGTAATTTGACTAAATTAGATTAGATAAGTTGGTTGATCTTAAATATAATGAAAATAGTAAAAAGTAAAAAGTAAAAAAGAGAGAAGAGAAAAAAAAATGTATTCATATAAATTATTAATGAATCTTATTGAAATATCGTACCTACATCTAAGTGTTCATTTAATTATCTATGCTTAACATAAAATTTAACTAAGGTAAATAGAATATACAAATCTCAAAAATAACAAAAAGCGTGCAGTTCCTAAACCTCCGTTTTTACGACGTTTGAAGTAAAATAAAATAAAATTAAAATTAAAAGGAATTCGAGAAAAGTTAAAAAAAAAGGAAAAAAGATAAGAACACTAAATAAATTGTGGCTCTTCCGGGTCGATCAAGGCTCGATGTCATCGAGACTTGAAACGAGAATTTTGTTACTATCACGTAGCACAAATATGTTGCCGTTTGATGTCCAAACGTTTTTAACCCCATATTTTGCTTTGGCTTTGGAAAGCAGCTCAAAGCGCCATTTAGTAAGGTCCTCGAAAATAGCCACTGATGAATTTTTTAACAACTTCTTTGCCTTGAAGACCTCACTTCGTTTAATGTTACGAACAAAGTTTATAATGATTGGCTTTGGTTTATTCTCCATATTGGTACCCGTACGAAACACATAATCAATATCATTTATGTCGCATTTAATTTGCAATTTATCACTTAGGAACTTGGGTAGATCAACAGCTAAGTTCTCTCCCTGCTTCCCAGGAAAACCATGGATACGAAGCGTGTTTTTCTTTGCCTGCTGCTGCATTATGTCAAGATTTGACTCCAGCTTTTCAACAGTTTTTGACTGGCGGTCATTTGCTCGCATCAGAGTCTTTACAGATTCATTTAGGTTGCTAAATTGTGTATTGAGCTCATCAAACTTTTTATCAAATCTGGTTTCTAGCTGCGTAACAAAATTTGTACATACCTTGTTGATAAGCAATTCTATGTTTTCAAGAGATATTTTATCCATGTCTGAAGTACCAGCCCTGTTACTTCGCAAACCTCCAACCATTCTGCCGCAGCTCCGTCGACCCGGTCAAGCTGTATTCTAACCCCTTTCTCAGCGTTAAGCCACAAACCACGATACCTAGGAATCTGTATGAGCTGAGATTCTGCACTTTTAACTATGTAGAGTTTATAACTAGATCACCAACTTGACAGATTTTCGTAATTTAATATTGAAGAGAACTTGGTAAAAATGTGAAATAAGCCGGAGCGATGCAAACGCGTGTTGTCACTCCGACATTTTACTTCGAACATATAATGGCACTGTTGGCGAATTCTTATTTTCTTTAATCTAGGGATACATTTTTGTTCTTGCGAGTGTACACTCACACTTTCACAATTTACAATTAATTTAATATGCCTTATAAAATGTATTAGTGTATAAATAAGTAAGTAGTCACAAAGTTTGGTTAAAAATGTTTGGAAAATGCATTCAGACGTAAAATATTATCAGTATAATGTTAAAAAAATTCTGTGAAATACCGCAAATTGTTTGGTATCATTTTACTTACTCAAATATTTTTTAGGTCATGTTTCACAAAAATCCGTGATTACGAAGTTTTTTAAAATATTGCAATAAATAGTAATCTAAACAAACAAAATCGCTTCTCGCCAACTAAACACAAAAATTACAGTTATTAGAGTGTTCTATAGATTTACCTATATAATATTTTTCGCCATTTTATTTTATAAAAATCAAATAGTTATTAGTTAGTAATCAAATTTTAAAAATTATGAATTTCTCTGGAGATTTCATATTTCCATAATATACGTATTTTTTAACAGGTATCACGCCAACCATTGGTTTGCAAAATCACAAAACTATATATTACAAATCTATAAAAATTCTCTCTAGTCTTTATCAATGAGTTGCACTTTGCTACAATGGTCCAGAAAAGGGATAGTGTGTCCTAAAGCTAAATAGGCAAGAAAGTTAAATACAAATTAATTGCTACCATTTCCATAAAAAATAATATATTTCCTTATTTTTTCCGCATACTTTTTAAAATCCACATCTTTACCATAGATTAAGGGAAGCTCCTTAAACTATATTCTTTACCATTGAGACCACCCTACTACTTTTCTGGATCGTTCTAGCATGGTGCACTGCTATCTTTAACGGGTAGCTAGCAGTGCAGGCCATATCTCGAAAAGTACAAGAGCACAAAATTTGGTGACTTGGCATTTAATCAACACTCAATGAGCACTAATTTTTTTGAAATTATGTTTCGGACTTCCATTGTCTATATTTTATTTGTACACGACGTTTCGATCAATACAATCACTGATCGTCTTCAGGTGCTTCAAGTAATTTTCGTTTCTTCTAGCGTGACTCCTTGTGCAAAACCTTTGCTTCTGTCCACTTCATTCGGTGTTGTTTTGACCATGCATGTTCGGCGATTCCTGATTTCGTTTTTTTACCTAACAGATAGTGGTCTTTTTGTTTCGCCTATGTTTGATTCACCACACTCACAAGGAACTTGGTAAATGCATTCCTTATTTTGTTTGTTCTCCGGTTTTGTTTTACTAAGAATGCTTCGAATTGTTATTAGATTTAAAAGCTGTTTTAATATTAAAGTTGTTCGCTACTCTTCGAATTTTCTCTGATACGCCTTTAATGTATGGAATTTTAAGGAATGCATTTGCCTTGTTTTGGTCTTGTAATCTCTGTCCTGGCTGGCTGTGATCATTCTGCTGCAGATCCTTCTTAATGTTTCTTCTTTAGATTTCCAAGTCATGAGAATTTTTACGAATTTGAACGGCTCCGTTATACAAAGTTCCTATTATGCGTCGTTTGGTTGTAGCAGACTCCTGTGTGAGTGGGTTTACGAGAGACTGTTGTTCTGATGTCGCTTTCTACTCGTTTGACAAGAAAAGGAATTTGACAATTTTGCTCAAACTCCATTGTGAATTTAATGGTGGGTCTTATGTTATTTAGGTGGTGAAGTAATTCTGAAAGTTGTTGGTCATTCCCGGTCCAGAAGATAAAAGTATCATCAACATATCGCGGTGTCAACCGCGTGTGATTCGAATCACTCCATGTAAATATTGGACACCACTGTGCACTGCCATTGGCAGACCGTCATCCTGAGCATGTAGACAGCACTTCAAAAACTCCAGCGGCAGGCTGGTACGTTCATAAAGGGATTCGTCATAAACCAGTCTCTGTCTAATAAAATATCTAGCGATTCCTTTATCGGGACATTGGTGTATAGACTTTTGACATCAAAACTGACAAATCTATCCTCCTCCTTACTCAAAGCCCACTAATTTTAAAGCTGTAGCTTTCATCAGTAGAGGTTGGTGCAAGCCAAGGTACAAGCAGAGGTAAAAGATCCGAACTCGCTGTTTGTGATTGAACGCAGCGCTATTATTTTTAAACTGACATTTCGACAGTGACAGAAATGTAAGAAAAATTTGCATTTAAGTTTTTTAATATATTTCATAAATAAAAACACCTTATAAATAAATACAAAATTAATCTACTCCTTATTTTATTATTACTCATCTAAATCGTTGTGTGACATCAAGTATTAATTGGAAAAATTAACGAATAAGGGTAAGTTTTAATTAGAGTGACATATAGCCCGAATTTTAATTTATTCTACAGAGTGTTTACTATTTAAACCCCGCGTGGGTTTAAATTTTTTAATTTTCTTTTCTTCTAAATTGAAACTTTTTTCTTAAATCCAACAAAAGATTGTGTTAAGATGATTATTCAATAAACAAATTTATTAAAATTCTTCTTATAAAACAAACTATGTCCAAAACCGTAGATAGAAAATACTTAAGATATGTAACTGATAAGTGGAAGTGAGAATAGTCCGTTGCACTTCCACTCGTTATAAACCCTGATCAGGCAAGTGGTGCCCCCCATTTACCTTGCGGAAAGTATGGAAACCAAAAATTTTGTTTTGCCGAGTAACTGTTAGAGGGCGCTAGCGGATACCGCAATAAATAGATAGTCCGACGCAAGCCGACGGTATCCGAACAGTCAGCCAAGCCATGAAAGGGGAATTATCGCAACTTTTTGATTCTTTGCTGAATACAGGTTTATCAGTGGCGTAAATGAATGAACTTGTTGCTAAGGGAATGGGAGCTGGTAGAGAGATCATAATATAAATTCATGAATATGCTGAGTGAAGCAAGACAGTTTTTATTATTATTAAACGATTATATTTAACTTTACAGTCTGCCTGACTATCAAATTTTGCGATTCGTTTTTGACACACTTCCCGTAAACCGATTTTAATAAAATTTGGCACAGTAGTGTAGTTCGGATGATAATACAATATTATGAAAAAAAAATTGGTGGGTAGGGGGTGGTTAAGGTTTAAAAATAAGTGGCTAAATTCATTGACACACTTCCCGTGAACCGATTTTAATGAAATTTGGCATAGCAAAGTAGATCCGATGACAATACAATATTATGAAAAAAGGGGGGGGGGGGTAGTGGGTGATTGGGGGGTGAAGTGGTCTAAAAGGAGCAAATTCAGAACTTTGAAATGAAAACAGATACGAACATATGGTTTTCAGATTTATTATTGAATCTGGTGACAATACAATTTTATAAATCAAAATCGGGGGAGGGGGGGTAGTTAAGGGGTGTAAAAAGGAAAAATTCAGAACTTTGTTATGAAAACAAATACAAAAGTGCGGTTTTCAGATTTATGATTTGATCTGGTGACAATATAATTTTATGAAAAAAAACGGAGGTAGAGGGTGGGTGAGGAGTGTACAGGGGGTAAATTCAGAACTTTGTAATGAAAACAGATACAAACATGCGGTTTTAGTGACAATACAATTTTATGAAAAAAAATCGGAAGTGGGGGGTGTGAGTGTGAGGGGTGTAAAGGAGGTAAATTCAGAACTTCTTTTATACTGGGACTTTTATGCAGAGTTAATTGGGAGAGAACTTGTACAAAATTGACAGGAAAGAAACCTTGTAATAATAAGGCATTGCTAGAAATGGAAAGGTTGCGAAAAAATTATATAGGGTGTGCCAAAAAACAACTGCACTTTTTAAAATGATTATAACTAAGCAGGAAATTGTCCGATTTTAAAATACTAAATATAAATAAAACTTTTTAGAAATCTAAGGTTTCAAAATTTACAAGACGAATTTCAAACTTGACATTTCCTAAAAATCCAAGATGGTGGACCTATTTAAAAATAGGCATTTTTAACCCCCCTAGATATTTTTTTGTGTGCGACACTGTAATAAATCTGAAACATCGGTTACGAAGTCACATTATTTTAAAGCGAAAGCGAAGAAGAATATATATATATCATTTTAAAAATTCGGACAAGACATAAGGAAGTTTGCAATTTTTAAATAGAGTACCTACAAAATCATGCTTATTAAGAAAAAATCTACTTGTTTAAATAGCAATAACTTTTTCAAAAATTGATCGATTTTAATAAGTTTAAACTTTTTAAAAGGCACAAGCTTCAAAATTTATAGAACTAATGAAAAAACTCACATTTAGTAAAAATCCAAGATGGCGGGCCTATTTAAAAAGTAGCCAAATTTCACCCCCCCTAGAAAAAACTTTCTGAGACACTTTATTCAATCTTATTTCTTGTCCGAATTTTTAAAATGTTTCATCGATGTGCTTCGAAAGAATGTGACTTCGTAACCGATGTTTCAGATTTATTATAGTTTCCCACACAAAAAAATATCTACGGGGGGTTAAAAATACCTATTTTTCAAATTGGTTCGCCGTCTTGGATTTTTAGTAAATGTCGAGTTTGAAATTGGTCCTATAAATTTTGAAGCTTTGGGTTTTTAAAAAGTTTAATATTATTAAAATCGGACCGGTTTTTTTTCTGGCACATCCTATACATTTTGCATTTTGTTTCTTTTTGATTAGGAATATGTGAAAAATAAAACAAATATTTTTTTTGAACGATTGAACGATTTTATTAAAAAATTGCATTAAAGTAAAAAATATTTTGGCAAATCTCTGTTTACTACAGCCGTAAATGGCACATTATATATTTTTAAGTTCGACATAAAATCATGGTGCATATACACTATTTTATAAGTATCTTTAATAATGTTTAACCTTTAAAATTATATCCTCTGCTACCATTCAGAATAATTTCCACACATAAAATAGCCATGCCGGTCCGCGTAATGTTTTCGACCTTCTCTTACAAAATTTAAAATTTTACTAGCTGCATGATTACTAAGTTGGCAGTAAAAAAATCCCAAAAAATTACCATTATTTTGTTATTGAAAGTGGGCAACAAAAAATAAACAGCATGTGAGCATGGCTGCCCAGAATATTGTCGATTGATCAGTTTTCAACTAATTATTTTATTTCGCATTTTGAGTTGGGTTGCCTGGATAGAAATACAGCGTGTTAAAAATGGATAAAATTTAAAAAATAATATAGTTTTTAAATCGTGTTTTTTGCAAGCTTGGTTTTAAAGAACAAGCGCGAAGCGCCTTGATTTATAGTGTAAAGATGGCGTGTTGCGAGAAGTGCTCTTCGTTCGAGATTTTTAAAAGTATTTTCCTGTTTTTTGATCAAGGAATTAAAAAAATAGTGTTAGCAACTCGCGGATAAACTGATGTGCTTTTGTTTTACTCGCGTTTTTAAATAACTGCTTGCTGCGTTCGTTATTTCAACCAACGCTTGTAAAAAAAGCACTATTTTATCCACTAGTTGTGAAAACTACTATTTTACAACAAGTGGCTAAAAGAGTGTTTTTTTTACGTCCGTTGTTATTTAAAAACCCGAGTAAAAGAAAACAGAGTTTAGCCACGAGTTGTAAACACTATTTTTTTAATACCTTTATCAAAAACTCCTAAAAAAACAGGAAAAAAACTTGCAAAATAAATTTCAATCGACGTGATTTTGCATTTTTTGCATTGCTGAACAATATAAAATTTGGGGCAATGTTTTTCATAAATGACAAAATGTTTCAGTTCTTCCTCGGTTTTATAAAGAATGTTTAAGCTTCCCGAATGTTTCTTCCATTTTTCCAATATTACAATGTCGTTAATTGGAAAATAAAAAAAGCAACATCTTCGTTTTTATTTTTATGGTTGGGGAAGTTCCAATACGAACAACACCTTGTTGACATTCTGTAATTTATTTCGATTACAATTCACGAGACAATTCAATTAAAATAGTAAGTAGCACGAAAGACCTGTATGGTAAACTAACGCACCTGTGAAACCCCGGCGGGGACGGGGATCCCCCGGCCTCGGCACGAGGCTGTGTCCCCTGCAGCGCGACGCGGGTAATCAAATGAAGTTCGATGAACCCACGCGAAACACGTCCAAAAGAAAGGTGTTCCTAATTTGCTGACCCGGTCGAAAGTATTTCAGAGAAAGATGAAAATATTTTTAGGCAATTGTTTTTGAATTTACCAAAAAACCTGTCCTCCTAAAGTGTTTTTTAGCACATCTAGGATATTTAAAAAAATTATTTTAAGGTTCATCATGGTAGAGCCAAAAATTGCCCCAGTGGCGCACTGTAATGGTGCATTTTTTGTCAAATATATATTAGATTTTACGCGTGTGATAAAAGTTCCTTTTTTACAAAAATTTAGTGTCGCATTTAGGCATTGCAAAAATATTTCAGAAAAAATTATTTTATTACATATTGTATTAGTTGATGATCATAAATATGTGCTATGTTTTCATGGGTATTGAGTTCGTTTTCAAAACTCATTGTATCTTTTTCTTTTATATAGCGTGTTCTTTATCCAGAGCAAGAACAATATAAAAGAAAAGGATACAATGAGTTTTGAAAACGAACTCAATACTCATGAAAACATAGCAATAATAATAGTATAGTATATTAATTATATAGTATAGTAATATGTATTTATTGTATTTATTTTCTTTAAATATGCTTTTTTATTTTAACCCTAACAACAATTGCTTTCAAATTTAAATATTTAGCAGCCACGTTCCAAAATAGAAACGTCTACCATGATGAACCTTGAAATAATTTAGTTAAATACCTGTTCAATTATTTTAAGATGTGCTAAAGTACACTTATATACACGATTTTTGGTAATTTTAAACACTATAAAGAACTTTAATTGAAAGAAATGAATACCACCTTATGACTTACACGATAAACAATTACAATTTTTGTCGTTTTTTGGATAAAAAAAAACACTCAAGATGACAAAACAGAAATTTTTAGTAAACAATTGCCTTAAATTATTTCCATCTTTCTCTAAAATACTTTTTAATAGCCTGCTGTCTCTCTTCAACAACCATAAATATTTTTCATTTTAACAGAGAAAAATAGTTTTATTGCAGTACTTTTTTGAAGCTAAAAAAAAAGTGAAAACTTGAGAAAACTGAGTGTTTTATTCTAAAAATCGAAAGTTTGGAAAGAAGGCTTCTTAAACAAAAATGTTACCCCTTTAATTATGCTAAAATATCTTAAGCCAAATTTATTTATATTTAATATTTTGTTTATAACTGAAATTTTCTAGGAAATTCCCGAACTGCCCGATGTTTTTTTTTTAAATAGTTCCTACCTACTTAATTATTAATGCGAAAAAAATGGTAATTATGCAGTATACGGTTTTCTGCCATTTTTGATTTTTTATGAAAAATTCTTTATGGTGGCACCTACTAGAGTCCCTAGGACCCCAAATCCGCCTGCGCCGGTTGTTTCTTTTATTTTGTTTTTGTTTTTTTTTTAATTTTTTTTTTCACTAAAACCACCCAATCCAACACAGTCCAACCCAACCCAAAACAATCAGAAAAACATTACAACCCCCCCCCCCCCGGGCACCCTTTTTTCTCTTAAAAAGAAAATCGGGCGCAGGCGGATTTGGGGTCCTAGGGACCCTAGTATAGGTGCCCCCATAGAATTTTTCATAAAAAAACAAAAATGGCAGAAAACCGTATACTGCATAATTACCGAGAAAACATTTACCAACAGTTTTTTGTTACTATAAAACAAAAACATGCAAAATAAGGAACACTTACCTGTAAGCGTTAATAAATCACAAGAATAAAACTGTTTTTGTTTCAAAAATCACAAAATCAACAAGATAATATTCTTTAAAAAAGTACTGATAAGAACAAGAAGAATATTCTCTATGTCGTCATAAAAAGTTAATTTCAATGATATACGGTTCGATTTCCACCAAATCTAAACAATGGCAGTGATATTTCTAATTTCTACACTATCTAGCGCAGGAGGAATGTTAATGCTAAGTTAATAGCGCCACCTATACGAAGTCAAGTGAAACATTGGAGAGTTATTACAGATTGCAAAGGAAAATTTATTATGTCTTCTATGCTTACAGATTTCGCTGCGGCGAAATGCACTGGGTTGATGACAGTCGAGTTGTCCAAAAGCGACTATGCGCGCTCTGGGGAGTTATCCACGAACGAAATTTTTGCTAACATTTTAGCCCGTAAGGTTACCTATCTTCGGTATTTCCTCTATCTACGCCAAAACTCAAGAAGGCCTGGTTTTTCACTTAACGTAGGACCGCTATAAAATAGACTAAACCCTTTTAGTAAATCCCACCGCAAGTGTCTAATAAATAATTTATTGAAGTTGCCCGTGAGCATCATGCTCTACAAAGAGGATGGTAAAAGTGGTCATGGTTAACATCCTAGAGAAAAACTAGTGTTGATATAACAAAGCCAAAAATTGGTGAACTTTGCATAATATACATTTTAATCAACGATTACCCACTAATTTACCATTTTCTGACACCTATTTCCAACATTCAAAGCCCTAAAGCTCTTTAAAGTTGCTCTTAAGCCCTCAAACTTTGAAGGCATTGTTTGAGAATGTTTTATTACCGTTCCTGATATTAAATTTTGCCTCTGTATAGAGGTGCCTCGTATTCAAACGCTCAAATAAGCTCATAATCCTAAATTTAAACGCTGATTAAATGGGTTCTTTTCTATTATGCATATACAGGATGGTTTATGCAAACCGTAAGATTTCCTTTAAATTTATTAAAAAAGCCATTTGCATACGTCAATAAACTTCTGGGCAGTTTAAAGTAGTGCAAAGGCTTGTTATTTAAATCAAGTAACTTAACTATATTTTTACGCCTCAAACGTGCAAACCAAAGATTATAAACTATAATATACAGTGCGGACGTATAAAGTCCCCCCCCCCTGTTATGTTTAATGATAGCACTTTTGATACTTTTTGACGTATTTTTTATAAGCGTCATATTGACGCAAGTCTATAAGGTCACTAACTACTTTAAAATTTTAAATAGAAAGATGGATCGAGTGATACCCTGTTTAAAAGGTATTTTGATTCCCTATTTAAAATTTTATATCTTTTAAAAATCGGTGTACGACTTACAGAGTTATGAGTTTTTTGACTATAGTTTACATATTACGTATAGTACAACTCAACTCAACTCAACAATATTAAAAACTTTAAGTTGCTAGTGACCTTATGGTCTTACCTCAAGAAATTTATTTGAAGTCAACTGAATTCGTTCAAAAGTAAAAGGAGAGGTGCTCAAACTATAGTTACAAATGCTCATAACCCTGTAAGTAATATACCGATTTTTAAAAAATTTCAAATCTTAAATAGGGAATTAAAATACCTTTTAAACAAGGTATCACTCGACCCCCCTTTCTATTTAAAATTTTAAAGTAGTTAGTGACCTTATAGATTTACGTCAATATGAAGCTTATAAAAAATACGTCAAAAAGTAGCAAAAGTTTTATCATTAAACATGGTTTTTATTTGAAGTCGATACCTCAATCCGTTCAAGAGTTAGCAGGGGGGGACTTTTTACGTCCGCACTGTATAAAAAAAATTAAGATCAACTTTGCCTTTCCATTTCAACTCGGGACCGCGGTCCCTAGATGGCGCTAGGTAAAAACCCACGACTGGGTTTATAAAGTCATTTTTCATGCTACAAAACATTAAAATTGCCTCCAAAATATTTCACAAATATGCAGATTAAATAAAACTCAAAGAATATGAACATTTTTTTAAAATTAAGTCCAAAAATTTACAAAAATTATAAATAATCTAAACACTGCTATACTATAAGTACTAACATTTTGCTATACTTACACAATTATTGATATCCTAAGAACATTATATTTGTTTTACTATAAAGAAATAATACATATATTATTATGTTAACTGAGTTCAATAAGGGTGAGTGTTACATATTTTTAATTTGTAGCGGGATTGTCCAAGCATTTTAATAAAAATTTCAAAATTTGGTTCGTTTGTTTTTATTTTGAAATAAAATTAAAAAAAGGTGACGCAGCCCTTATTAAACTGGAGTACAAATTCACAAGTTAAAAAAAAGTCATGCAAAAATAGTATACTGAATATATATATACAAAAAATGGTGATTTTGAGATTATCTGTCTATATTTTAAAAACATTTTGTGTCTTTACACACTTACAACACGGATCACCAAACTTCGGTACTCTGTGCTTACAACACTAGGAAGGCATCTTCAAGGATAAAACAAATCACTGAACTGAAATCACCAAAGTCGCGAAAAAATACGAAAATTGTTTAAAAACACTTTTAAAAAGCAAAAATTTAAAAAATCACACACCGGTTCTAGAATATTTGATGGTTGGCATAGAAAAATAAATCTATTGTTTTTGGTTAGTTAAAGAGGGATAGCACCGATTCGCAGAAAACTGTAATCTTACAAAGAACTATTTTATTCATTTTATTTCAAACCAGCTAAATACCCACAACTTCTGCGGTTTTTTTCCGAAAAATTCAAACAATTACTCTAAAAGGTCATAATTTTTGTGTCCGTGAACCGATTTTGATTTAAAAAAAATCGTCTATGTACATGTAAGAAAATTGGTCTTGTAACTTAATTTGTCATCCAAGGACACAACATAAGTGCCCTATAACTTCTAAATATAAGAAAGCTACGCTCCCAGCTGTTTGAAGCCTTTATGTGGTCCCAGTTTTAATATGCCATTTAGACTCCTCACGCACACGCAAGAAGTATAGGGTGTCCAAAATTCGATGGTTTTGGGTATTTCCAGATGAGATGGAAAAAATCTGACCCCCACTTGCGAGGCTTATTTTTTAAGAGCTACCGGGGGCTGTTTGAAAAGTCTGCATTTTGGGATGGGGTCTATAACTTTTATTTGTGAAAATTTCTGTTTAGTGTAAATGCGTTTTTTGTAGATTTTTTAAAGCAGAATTCGACTGTCAAACTGGATTTTATCTTTCACTTTTAGTTTTGGAGATATATAATACATAGTTTGTATTTTTCTTATGGAATAAACCTTTTTTTATTTGATTTTTAAAATCAGCCTAAAATTTCCTTTAAAATTATGTATTACACTTTTTGTTTTATTTTTGTATTTTTTTATAATTTTTTTATTTCTACTACTAATAGCTACTTTTAATATATTTTTTAATTTTTAAATATTATTTAAAATATATTAAAAATTGTTAATTATAATCGGTTAGAATTAATTATAACAATTCTTATTATAAAAAACCAGAGCTCTCGCCTACCGCAGCAAAATTTCAAAAATTTGAGTTGATGTTTCCGGTGGACAGCTAACGACTTCCTTTTAAACAAAATGGAGTCACGCCACACGTTCGATTTTTGCTTACTTAACGAATTAATTTGTGTAAACTATTCCAAAATGAAATCTGAAAATTTCCCTTAGGGAAACCCACCCTAAGGTGGTTAGGCTAATTTAACTTAATTTAATGTTTTGGGAACTCTGATTTAAAAAAAATACTAGTTAACATTTACTAATAACCTAAAAGTATTTTTTTTTATATTCTCCACAAACATCGTCAACCCAATGTAATAATTTCCTCCTCTATTCGTCAAGAGACTTAGAGAGCGCTGGTTTTTACTTTTTTAGGTAGGTTTATGTGAGCGTTTAAAATCAAATCCAATAATTTCACACTCTTACCATGTTTACCAAGGGGAATTTTCATACAGTGTTATTGTTTTAGCTGAGGATGGATTTTCTTATATCCGAGACCTGTACTAAAATTTAAAAAATTAAAGATACAATTTGTGGAGAAGACTGAGAGTTTTACTGCTTGTTAATTTTTTATTTTTTATTATAAAAATTACTAAATCGAATAATAATAGAAAGAATAAATGAGTAATAGAGAAAATAAAAATATACAAAAAATTAAAGGGAATTTTAATTTGATTTTAAAAATCAAATAAAAAAGGGTCATTCCCTAAGAAAAATACCATCTTTTTGTTATATCTCAAAAACTAAAAGCGACAGTAAAATCCAGTTTGACGGTCAAATTTTGTTTTAAAAAATCTACAAAAAAGCCATTCACACCAATCATAAATTATTACAAATAAAAAAAGGTATAGACCTCCCCAAAATGCAGACAAAAAGGCCCCGTAGCTCGAAAAGGGCGGACATATAAAGAAGCGGTTTTCATCTTTAAACTTTTCTTAAAAATTAAGTCTTGCAACTGGGCAATAGAAAGAATAAATGAGTAATAGAGAAAATAAAAATATACAAAAAATTAAAGGGAATTTTAATCTGATTTTAAAAATCAAATAAAAAAGGGTCATTCCCTAAGAAAAAAACAACTTTTTGTTGTATCTCAAAAACTAAAAGCGATAGTAAAATCCAGTTTGACGGTCAAATTTTGTTTTAAAAAAATCTACAAAAAAGCCATTCACACCAATCATAAATTTTCACAAATAAGGTATAGACCCCATCCCAAAATGCAGACAAAAGGGCCCCGTAGCTCGAAAAGGGCGTGACATATCAAGAAGCGGTTTTCATCTTTAAACTGTTCTTAAAAATTAAGCCTCGCAACTGGGTAATAGAAGGAATAAATGAGTAATAGAGAAAATAAAAATATACAAAAAATTAAAGGGAATTTTAATTTGATTTTAGAAATCAAATAAAAAAGGGTCATTCCCTAAGAAAAAAAACAACTTTTTGTTATATCTCAAAAACTAAAAGCGATAGTAAAATCCAGTTTGACAGTCAAATTTTGTTTTAAAAAATTACAAAAAAGCCATTCACACCAATCATAAATTTTCACAATTAAAAAAGGTATAGACAGTGGTGATCCCAAGGGGGAAGGGCGGGGGGGATCGCCCCCTCCTTTGCTCCAGAAAAAAGTAGACAACAAAGATGCTGGTAGTAACCCTGAAGTCTTTGGAGAAAAAACGAGAAATTGCAGAACAATAAACAAACGCATGACGTACAGTATCATAGAGTTTCTATTTATAAACAAGTTTTAGACAAAATCATTTCGGAATTTTGGACCTGAACATATTCATACCAAGTTTTATAGAACGTGAAGCCCAAATCAAGGCAAAATTAACTAATGTCGTTTCCACATACTATAAACCGTTTGACTGTTTTCGAGGCAATGAACAAATGTGGCGATATTTTTCCGTTGATAAAAACATTTTTGGATGTTTGCCAGTAAACCCGACCACACACAAACGCTACACTGCTTGCACTGCGGTGGCATAGAGGTTTCAACCAATTAGCGCTCCATCTCAGGACGCCATCGCCATCTTGAAAATTCTCGAGCGCCGATTGGTTGAAACCTCTATGGCACCGCAGTGCACGCATTGCAGCGTTTGTGTGTGATTGGGTTAAGTAATGCTTCGTTAGAAAGAAGCTTCTCCTGCCTCAGAAGATTGAAACATAAGTACTTAAAAACACTACGGCGGAAATTCGTCTGACGGGCTTGGCGTTGCTGCATATCACCAGACATATTGAAATTGAGCGAGTCATTGACCGGTTGCCCAGAAAAACCGGAAACGAACTTTTTTTGAGATAGGCATCTTTTATTTGAGATATGCAATAAAAAGGTAATAGAGACATAAAGCTATTTGTAACTCATCGCGGTATACGTATCCGCATCTAGCGAGAACCAAGCACATTGATTGGTCAGAAACTTGTAGCACGTTCGAAAAGAGCAGATATATGCTAATTTAAGGTGTCTCTGAACGCAATAGGTGCTGAGATACGATACGTGTGCCGTAACGATACGTGATACCTAACGCATCTCAACACCTATCGCGGTTAAGAACACCTTAGATTAGCATATATCTGCTCTTTTCGAACGTGGTACAAGTTTCTGGCCAATTAATGTGCTTGGTTCTCGCTAGATGCGGATACGTATACCGCGATGAGTTAGAAATAGCTTTATGTCTCTAATGTTTCGACTTGATGCTTTTTAGAACTCAAAAAAAAGTATTTGGCTGTTACCCAAGCGCGGATTTCTGGGAGGGGGGGGTAGGGAGTTAATTACCGCTCTCCACCCTGGATTTAAATTTACGAAAACAAAAGAAGGGCATAAATTGCGGCCTTTGATATTTACGGTATTAGTTTAATTTTTTGTTAAAAATGGGATTTGCAGTTGTAATTTTCTTAAAAATTTTCGCCTGCTGCGCTTTGAAACCATTGATATATTTACAATTTTAGTTTCACTTTAATAAAAAAATGCATTTTTGAGTGCAATTTTCTTAAAAATTTTCGCCTGCGGCGCTATGATACCGTTGAAATTTACGATTTTCTCAAAATCCTTCGAGGCATTTAAACATTTTTTAAAATAAAAATGTATGAAATAAACCACTTATCTGAGTACCCCCCCCGTAAATGTAAGGCCAAATCGGCGCTTGTAGCTACTAAGTTTTATTTGCATATATATTCTAGTTTTTTTTTTCGTATTGAAACCGCCCCCCCCCCCCAAAATGCAGACAGAAAGGCTCCGTAGCTCGAAAAGGGCGTGACATATCAAGATGCGGTTTTCATCTTTAAACTTCTCTTAAAAATTAAGCGTCGCAACTGGGGGGGGTCACTTTTCTCCGTCTCCTATGGAAATACCCGAAACCCCTCTAAACCATCGAATTTTGAACACCCTGTACAAAAGAATGCCAGGGCGTAAAGTAAAAAAAAAGGTGTTTAAAATGACTTGACAGATATAAAGACGCACGTTCGTAAAAAAAGGCGTTTTGGTCTTTAGGAGAAAAGAATAAAAAAATGTGCACAAAAAGAAACAAGAAAAGTAATGAAATTGTGAAACTATACGAATGGTACCAGTTTGACATTTAATACGGGAGATCGCAAAAGTTTTATAGTTTTTTTAGTGCTTTTACAGTGGCGGCCCCAGCCATTTGAAAACGGGGGGGCGGCGGTTTCGATACGACAAAAAAACTAGAATAAAAGCATAGCATTTATGAGGAACATAGCAATATATGCGAACAAAACTTAGTATAACTACAAGCGCGAATTTGGTCGCAAATCTAGGGGAGGGGGTACTCAGATTTGAAGTTTTTTATTTCATATATTTTTTATTTTAAAAAATGTTTAAATGCGCCGAAAAGTGGAGAAAATTACATGAAAAATGCAATTTTTGAGTCAAGTTAAACTAGAATCGTAAATATCAACGTATCATAGTTCCATAGGCAAAATTTTTTAAGAAAATTACACTGAAAAATGCATTTTTTTGATTTAAAATTAAACTAAAGTTGTAAATATATCAATAGTTTTAAACCGCAGCAGGCGAAAATTTTTAAGAAAGTGACACTACAAATGCCATTTTTAACACAAAATTAAACTAATACCGTAGATATCAAGGTTTTATAGCGCCGCAATTTATGCTCTACTTTTGATTTTCTAAATATTTTCGTAAAAAATTTAAAGCACAAACAAAATCTAATAGCTAAATACTTTTTTTGAGATCTAAAAAGCTTTTACCTACTCGCGTGCGGTAAAGTACACTTTACCGCACTCATTTGGGTGCGGAAAGAAGTACTTTACCACAGTTGAGCGGCAAAGTTTTATTACCGCACTGATCGGTACCTTCGACATGACATCGTGCATGCTTATAGTAGCGAACTATCAGTGACCTTTTGGCTCCGTGGCTAGTTGACAGCATTGAAAGATAGATATATCAACAAAAAAATTGACATTAAACGCAGTGCTTGTCATAGTTGGCTATGAATGCTGAATATAACTGAATACAAACAAACCATACTTACTTAACTACTAGCATAGTTTTCGTTGTTTTAGTCGGGTTAAGCTCTCAGTTCTGATGAAGAGATGGTGCCTGATGAGATCCTGGAGGCTGCACGCCAAGCCAATGATGAACTGATCCGGGAAAAATTCAAACAGATACGATAAAAAACACGAAGCATTTGAGGACTGGTGCCGTTCAAAGGAAGTTTCTTCCATGAAAGAAGAGGTATTTTTAGCATATTTTGACGAACTTTCGCAATCATATGCTCCATCCTCTCTATGGTCAAAACACTCGATGCTTAAAATGAACCTGAAAACGGCCTATATGAAAAAATTAAATAAGGAGTTCAGACCGAAAAAATCCAAAGTTTTGGAGAAAACCGAAACAGATAAATTCTTGACCAGTGCACCAGACGAAACTTACCTAATGATAAAAGTTGCCACCATTTTTGGAAACGCTGGGGCATGCCGCAGGGATGAACTAATGAAGATGACTGTTGATGATATTGAGGAAAAAGAAGACATTTTGCTAATAAACATTCCAAATACAAAAACTAACGTGTCAAGAAAATTTGTCGGTTGTGACCCTGATGATAAATCGAACTATATGGATATTTATCGAAAATATAAAAATCTTCGACTCAAGGATACCAAGCACCACCGGGTTTTTTGTTAGGTACGCCCGTGGTAAGTGTTCCAGGCAGTGTGTTGGAGTTAACAGTTTCGGCAAAATGCCATCCAACATAGCCGGATACTTGGGATAACAAAACCCCGAACTATACACTGGTCATTGCTTCCGTCGATCATCAGCAACTATGTTAGCAAATGCAGGGAGCAATTTAACAAACATAAAACGCCACGGTGGGTGGAAGTCGAACAGTGTCGCAGAATGGTACATAGAAGACTGCATAGAAAATAAAAAAAGGATAGCTCTAAACATCTTGGTGAAGCCATCAGCATCATCTAGTGACGGATTTAGTAGAAAAAGTCCGCTATCGGCAGCAGCAGCGTCAGCATCGTCGTCTCCGTTAGAATGCCTACCAACAGCTGCGATTCCCGCTATGACCAGCATTCAACAAGCTCCGATTTCAGTCATGACCAGCATTAAACAAGCCACCACCACTGTACGAAGCCCTGACTTGCAATCCGTCGCAACAATAAATGAAGTTTATTCCATTTTAGAAGCGCATGAGCGTCGAGTTTCGTCGGCTATGAACTTGCAATGTGCAACAAATTGCACTTTTAATTTTACATTTAATTAATTATAAATAGTGTATATTCATTTAAGTATAGGCAGGGTACTAGGTGTTTATTTTTTCACTGTTGTCATCATTTTCATTAAAAAAACAAATTTTCTCTAAAGCTTTTCTTTTTTTACTAAAAAACATAAAAATATTTTTGGAGTGCGGTAAAGTTTCTTTACCGAAGTGCCGTAAAGAAAAATTTATTTTTTATTTTCTCTCTTTTCTCAAAAAAATCACATAAAAAATAGATAAAATATACCTATTTATGTATTTGTTCCCAAATTTTAAGGGAACTTGCGGTGATCATAGGTAATATTTTGTACCTAACACCGCCCTTGACGACTTGCCCGAACTCCCTTACGCGTCGTTCGTGTAACTGGCGTCGCGTGCGGTAAAGTATCACTTTCCGCACTTGTTAGGTAAACTACTATTAAGTTGAAACATTACCTTTTATATTGCATATCTCAAATATAAGATGCCTATCTCAAAAAAAAATGTGTTTCCAGTTTTTTTGGGCAAACCGGTCAATGAGCCGCTCAATGTCAATTTCAATATGTCTGTTGATATGTAGCAACGCTAAGCCTGTCAGACGAATTTTCGTCATAGTGTTTTTAAGTACTTATATTTTTAATCTTCTGAGGCATGAGAAGCTTCTTTCTGACGAAGCATTACTTACTGACAAACATCCAAGAATATTTTTATCAACAGAAAAATATTGTCACACTTGTTCATTGCCTCGAAAACGTTATCATATATTTTTTGATTTAAGCTTTTGCCTACTTCTGACCAATATTGTTTCCAAATACTGACTTCTCCCAATAAAAGTTCAAGAATTTGTGTTTTGTATTATTCAAACAGTTTATAGTATTAAGAAACGACATTAGTTAATTTTGACTTCACGTTGTATAAGACTTGGTATGAATATGTTCAGGTCAAAAATACTTGGTCTCTCTATAATACTGTTCTGTATTTCTAATATCGCGTTTTTCGTCTATTTCAAACTGTTCCAAAATACTGTGGAGGGATTCTAGATTGTTTTTAAAGGAAATAATTTTTGTCCAAAGACTTCAGGATTATTACCACCAGCATCTTTGTTGTCTACTTTTTTCTGGAGCAAAGAGGGGGCCGATCGCCCCCTCCCTCCGCCCCCCCCCTGGGACCGCCACTGGCTTTTAGATTTACCTGCCAAAAAAGCGAATGTCAAATTAAGACACATAGAGAAAGAACAATAATATAAATATATTGGTTGATTTTTTATAGACACTTATTTCACGTTGACTGCCACGAGGTGCATGTTAAGTGCCTCACAAAATTGGCATGTTGGCGCATTGAGGTTCATATACTGTGCCTCATGCCTAACTAACTATCACTTTATATGGTGAGGTACAGTATAGGTCCCACTTATGCCTATTATTTCTACAGAAATTAATTCAGCTTGGCACGGTGGAAAATTCTCTGTGAAAAGCCTACGAAATTTTTTCTTTGTTTGGATTTTATGTATGAAAATGTAATCAATCGATTTTTTTTTTACAAAAATGCCTAAAGGCGCATTTACACAGACAAACTTTCCTTTGATGTTGAAATGCCGACAAACCTTTACACGAGCCTCTTGAGCAAAATGTTCAAAGAAATGTTCAAGCAAAATCGCGTACAAAAAAACACACGTAAATTTTGGAGAGAATGTTGAGCAAAACTTGTTTGAAGAAATGATGGTAATAAAAATTTCTTACAAATTTAAATTTTATAGTTTTATGGGAATTCATTGAACTTAACTGAAAATAGAAAGACTAAGTGCTTTCCGACGGAAAAACGATTTGATGTCGAAATTCACGTTTTACCTCATAAGCAACAAAAAAAAACAAAAGACATATCTTTTTTTGCACCCGTGATAAAAAAAAGTTTTTTTGCATCGGTAACCAAAAAAGCCATGCTTTCATTATGTGCAGACAGTTACTAAAATCATGTTTTTGATGATGGTATAAAAAAAAGTTTTTTTCGATTTTTCGTATTGAACGAGTAACAGGGGATTCAAAATTAATGAGACACCTATTACGTAGGGCAGTGTAATTTTTGAAAGAAAAAATTTTACTGTTTTTATGAGAAATCAGCGATTTTTTAAGTATATTCTCGAAAAAAAGGGGGGGGGGCGATCGTTACTTCGTAGGGGGTATTTAAACAGTGTGACGGAGACACGGAGGGCGATTGCCCCCCTCCTTTTTAATTGACTCAACCTACATTTTCTTAAATAATTAAAAATTTACAAACACGAAAAAAATTAAAATTTTTCGCTTAAGTTTTAAAAAGTTTTGCCTGCGGCGGCGCACTTGTGACATAATTTTAACAACAAATCTAGAGTTGAAACTAGATCCCAACCCAGTTTTTTAATATTTCATAAAAAAACGCAAAGAACTGAATATCTGTGAAGAATTTTCAGCTTAAACTATAAAAAAATTTGCCGCGCTGTGATACCTATAATCGTCCCAACTTTTGTTTAATTTTTCACAATTTTTGTTTCAAAAACATGAGTACAAACTGGCAATTCTAGAACAATTTCCTTAAAACTTTCGCCTGCGGCGCATTTAAGACGCATGCACCCAACCCGAGGGGGTATTCACTAGTGTGAAATTTGTGACGCGAAGACTTTTGCAGGATTTCGCGTGATTTCGCGCGATTTCGCAAGGATTTCGCGCAATTTTGCAAGGATTTCGCAGCCAAAATGTGACGCGATTTCGCGGATTGGGTACCCCCTCGACCCAACCCTATCCAGTTTTTTTTTAATTAATAAAAATTTAAATAAAAAAAATAAATTTCATAAAAAACTCAAAGACCAGAATTTTTGAAGAATTTTATGCTTAAAATGCAAAAAATTTTGCTTGCGGCGCTGTGATATCAATGATTGTCACAGCTTTAGTTAATTTTTGTCGACAACACTTATAACGTGTACAAAGTGGCAATTTTACATTTTTTGGCAACAAATCCAGCCCTAAAACATATAGAAATAAGTATTTTTTTTCGTACACACTGATCGAACCCAACACCTATTAATCGCCCCCCCCCCTCGCCCCTTTGAAATCGGTTGTAGCCGCCCCTGATTTAAAGCCTGCAAATTTTTGTTAATATTTGATGTATGGTTATCTTGAGGGTTATCCGTTGTTATTATTTTAGCATGCAAATTCCCTCCTAATACTGGTGCCAAAAAGTAAACTTTAAAAAAATATTTATTACGTAAGGAAGATCATCCGATAATGTGATACATTAAAATTAGTTGGATGCGTGCTCTAGTTTTAAATTGGTTCAAGGACCAATGTGAAATAAATATCTTAAGTATTGTTTTTTTTTCGTTTTACCTGATAAAATTTTTTTAAATCCAAGTTTTGACCTGAATTTTTCTTAGAAAGAAAATCGAATATTAAAGTGGGTACTTTTGGTTATGGTTTATTATTATGCAAGATGTTTGTGTTTATCAGAAATGTTTAATATTTTTAATGAATAGTAGGAAAGTATTTCATAATAATATAAGTATAAAAACGTGGCTTATTATTTTGTTTTTTGCTACAGTACGTTCCAAAAAAATATTGTTTAAACGGTTTTCGATTTTTTAAAGGAAAAATAGGTGGAGGGAAGGATTTGCTCTTAGATTAAAAAGAGACAAGATACCTGACACTTCCGGAGACTTTGGTTATATTATTATATGGAACAATGTTTACCTTTCTGTTGTTTACAGTAAACACACCAGTGGCGTACCTACTTAAATATAAATTTACACATGGATTATATAATTAAAATTTTACTATAATATGAAATCTGCAAAATAATTTAAAAAACATGCAAAAATTAATTCTGCCAATTTGAGCTTTGTTTCCTAACAATAAATGTTTGTAGTATAATTTTATACAAAAGAAATTTATTACAAAGTTGGTATATGATTTATAGCAATTTCAATTTTCAACACAATAAAATTATGCCAAACATTAAAACAAAGAAACACAGTTCATAGCACCTGGAATATCACGAAAAAAAAAATATTACCCACTAGCAAAAAAATATGTTATTGTGTTTGTTCATTTTGTTATTTTTTCTGGTCATTAGCAGAAACTTACTTATACTGATTTCTTCAGTACACAATAAAGTCAATAATGCTTAGGGTATATAGAGACATCTAGGACAGACAAAAAGATTTAAAGATCAATTCGAAGGGCAAGCGCAGATGACAACGGCGGCAGTATAAATCAACCTTAATATTCTGATAAGAGATAGGAATTCAATATTCTTAAGGCGCATTTACACAGAAAAACTTTCCTTTGATGTTGAAATGCCGACAAACATTTACACGAGCCTCTTGAGCAAAATGTTCAAAGAAATGTTCGAGCAAAATCGCGTACAAAAAAACACACGTAAATTTTGGGGAGAATGTTGAGCAAAATTTGTTTGAAGAAATGTTGGTAATAAAAATTTCTTACAAATTTAAATTTTATAGTTTTATGGGAATTCATTGAACTTAACTGAAAATAGAAAGACTAAGTTTTAAAACAAGGTATTTTTAATTAAGTGCTTTCCGACGGAAAAACGATTTGATGTCGAAATTCACGTTTTACCTCATAAGCAACTTCGATTGATCTGATTTTTATAGGGGATATGCCAGTATACTTGTAACTTTTTAATTTAAAATAAAAATTGGCACTTATTTATTGCTGTTGCTGGGTTAGGAGAAGGTAAAAACCGTAGACTAGTGAGAGGGGGTTTTGGTCAAATGAACATTGACACACAAAATTACAGCAGTGTTTGACAGCGCTGCGTTCCGACTGTCTAAACCTCCCTATCCCCCCCCCCAGGAAACAACTAACTACTCTCCAGAACAGTTCTCTAAAAATATCCACCTGCATTTTAAAAAGTAATTACTTGGAAGACATTTCCGTTTTCTTTTTGTAATGAAAGACAACCAAAAAAGTTAAAGAAAAGAATTAAATGTTATTACCTCCATCATTAACTATTTTAACATTGCATATGACAAAACTGATAGTCAATAATAATATTTCGCTTGCCGTCGCCTTTTTTTCACAAAAGTTTAAAATAAAAGTTGGTGTTCCATTTTTTTAAAGAATTGAGATCACTGATCACTGATGTAAAATAATATTTATTCTCATCTTTAAAAATATGTTTCCAAAATAGATAGCAATAACTTGCTCAAAAATTTACCCGAACAAAATGTTCAAAGAAAAGCTCACAAAAATGTTCGCGCGAAAAATTTCAGTTCTTTTGCACGAGCTTTTATTTGAGCATGTTCTGTGTAATTGCGCCTTTACAAACCTGAACACATGTGAATTAACTTTTATTGTTGTTTGCAAGTTGGTTTAACGTCTTTACCTACCTTTATTTTATAGTCTTTATAAAAAGAATCTTCGAAAATATCTTATTTGCGCATTAACTACTTCATCAAAAGTATGCTTTGTTTTATCGTCTTTATAAAAAAAACCTCGAAAAAACCTTATACACACGTTTGAAAATATCTCATTTGACGCATTGGGAATTAACTACTTCATCAAAAAAAAACGTGTTTGTTGATATTTTAAAAGGATCTACTAATTTTTTATTTTCTGTGTAACTACCGGCATGTACCGCCACTGACTGATTTCACTTGCTCTCCCTTTGTTTTCAAAACATTGGACGATTTGTTCCAAAATATCACTTTAAATGCACTGAAATATTCTCCTACTGGTAAAAAAACACACTATAAACGTTTTTTGACAAAATGTGGTTTTAAAACGACTTAGAAACTGCTTAAAACATCCTGAAATTTAAAAATAAATAACACGAAAAAGCTTATGTCAATAAAAATATCATCCGACTGTCTGCGCTCTGCCGACTTTCCCCACCCAAAAGCCAATCACGACCTAAAGTGGTTGAGACAGAATTCTCTGTCCCTATCGTTGTAACGTCGTTTAAAAGGATAGAAAAATAATCGATATTTCTCACCTTTGTTTTGTTGTGATTTTATTTGTAAATAAACAGTGGTTATTATTTGCCAAGGAGTTTTTGTTGGACCAGATATCTTGTCTCTTTTTAATCTAAGGATTTGCTATCCAACAGAACCATAAAGGACAAAATTTAATTGGGGGGAGTAAACTACTTCAGGATCCCAAGTTAGAGAGAAGAAAGCTTTTTATTAATGTTTTTTTTTAATGTTTGTGGTTTATCAATTGTTAATTTTATGATATTTGCTATGTTAATCAAACAGTCCAGTGAAATAAATAATTTAAAGAGAAGATTTGTGGCGTAGAGAGCAAGGGGTGGGGGAATAAATCGGAAAAAAGTTTTTCCTCGACCAGGACTTGAACCTGGGACCTCTAGAATACCAGTCTAATGCTCTACCAACTGAGCTAGCGAGGAACTCGGGTTTTGACTGGCTATTCGGAAAATAGAAATTTCGTACAACTAATAATCGTGAATGTGTACCTCCTTGTCTTTAAAACATCTCTAGGTTTTTAAAGCCGCAGTAGGCTTTAAAGATCTCCCCACTACTACCAAATTAATCATACGAAAGGATTTCCGAATAGCCAGTAAAAACCCGAGTTCCTCGATAGCTCACTTGGTAGAGCCTTAGACTGGTATTCTAGAGGTCCCGGGTTCAAATCCTGCTCGAGGAAAAACTTTTTTCCGATTTATTCCCCCACCCTTTGCCCTCTACGCCACAAATATTTTCTGTAAAATAAATAATAATATATTTAGGGTAAATTCGACTCATTGCGTGTGAGTCACGTTAGATTACGATTATTTGCTAAAAATCTCTATTATTTTTAACGTCAGACTTTTCAACAAATTTTCCAAAAAAAAACATAACTTGATATAATAAGTAATATGTTTGTTTCTCAAAACATCTCTACTTACCAAAATACATTTAATAATAAACAATTTGCTAACTACCTATATTGTTATTTAATTGATATTTATATACGCAAACTGATGAAAAAAATTAAAACGAACAAACAAAAATTTTTAAGCATCCCAATAACGTCATTTTCGATGTTATAATTTTAAACCAATAGGCTGAAGTGTCGCACAACATTCGATCATTTGAGCTAACCAGAGATAATTGAAAGGGGTAGAAAGTGACTGGTGTTTTTTGTTTTATTATGGCCAAATTCAATGCCAATTTAGTAGTATACTTAGGCAGTCACGCTCCTTTTGGGCGAGGACACTACCTTCTTAAATGAAGTAAGCCTTTTAATTTTAATGAAACAAATAATTCCTTACATTTTCATAGTGTGCAGTGCATCAATAATCTTTTTACGACTTACTTACTTACGATAAATAATAAGAAAATCGTTATTTTTATCGCGGTCAAAAACTCCAAGTCAAGCCACACCCCCCCCCCCCGAAAGATATTCAAGTTTTGATATGCTTATAATTTAGAACTAATATTAAACCACTTTTAAAAATTTCGAACCACACTTTTTCCTGGTTTTTTTTTATATCAAAAGTGCAGCCGCTTGAGCTACACCCCTCTCATTTAAAGCGTAAAGAAAAATGAAAAGCAACTATCCCAAAATTAAGAACTAATTTCGAACTCCCAATATTAGCAAAAAGAATTTCGTAAAATCGACTAGTAATCCTGTTTTTTTTTTAAAAAATATGATGGGGGGTGCAGGTTGACGTCAAGCCAAACCCTCCTCAACAAACAACAAAGATGGAAATAGTTTTTCTTACGTGATTTCCAGTCGTTTCTAGTGTATTTCTATGCCTTCCAAACTGAATGGATTTCAATTGGCTAAACCCCCTCCCCCTTTTGAACAAATATACTTTTTTAAGTTGTACAAAATTAGTTCGAAATTTTTTTGAGAGGGGTGCGCCTTGCCGTCAACCTGCACCCCCACCATATTTTAAAAAAAACCTTTTTGGTTAGGAGTTTCAAAGTAGTTCTTAATTTTGGGATAGTGGCTTTTCATTTTTCTTTACGCTTTAAATGAGGGGGGTTTAGCTTGACGTCCGGCTGTACCCCCAGTTTGAATATAAAAAAAAAACCAGGAAGGTACGTGGTTCCAAATTTGTAAAAGGGGTTCAAAATTAGTTCGAAATTATAAGCATATCAAAATTCGAATATCTTTGGGGGGGGGTGGCTTGACTGTAAAACTCCGTAGGTCTGAGAAATGGTTTAGACGTCCGTCTGTGGCCAATCTTTATTGCGCGCGCGAAAACATGTGACACTGTTATTTCCATCTGTTCCCCACAACTGCCCCGGCCTAATTTTTGGAGCAACACCGGTTTCCAAACAGTGCGTCTATTCTTGAATCGAGAAAAAATTTGCTTCCAAGGAGTCAAATTCTCTCGCTACTATGCATCTCATTGGTCCAAATCTTCGGTTCAAATCGGTTTCTCTCACTTTTGTCCGATATTGATCGAAAGTTATTCTATTGGTCTTTACTAAAAGAATTACTTTCGATCAATATCGGGCAAAAGTGAGAGAGACCTATTTAAACCGAAGATTTGGACCAATGAGATTCCTTGGGGGCAAATTTTCTCTCGATTCAAGAATAGACGCACAGATATTAAACTTAGTCTAAAGATCGCGAATATTCGGTCCCTTTCCTGCGGCCTTTTCTATAAAGCTCAGGCCCCCGTCATACTTACGGCTTTTATATAAACTCCGTTCAGTTGTCTGCTCGCAGTTAACGCCGTTAAAGTCAGTTAACACCGAGGGGTAGGGCACTCTCCAAAATTTGTACACCTATTTAATTTTTTTGGTTATGTCAAAATATTTCAAGTATTTTAATGTATTTCAATGTATCTCAAAGTATTTTAAACAAAATTTGTACACCTGTTTCAAGAGTGTCCCACCCCTCTACCTCAACTGACAAGAAAATGACAGCATCCCTGTAAATAATTTGTGACGGAGAAATAATGGACCAAAATAAATTTTCAGTTTTTCAATGGACCACTGAAGGTGGCAGATGTCTAGCCGGTAACTTTTTATCTAACTTGGGAATACTGGTCCATCAGTCACTTAACCGATATACCACATCATTGGTCCAATGGTAAACCGTTGCATCAGTAACAAAACAGCTGATGACGACACATAGATATCAGCCTGCTTTCTTTATTGATTTTTGTTGTTGACATTTGGGGTTATGTTATTTTTGCAGAAGTTTTTGTAATAAACATTGTATTTGTTCATCATTGCTTTTTTTTATTTGGTCCAAATTAAGTACCCAACGATATCATTTACATTATTTTTGTCGTAGGTAGCTGCATTTGTGCATTGTTATTGTGAAAAAGCTCCATGATCAATGAAAAAAATCAAAAAAACAAGGTACCTTATAGATTTAAATTGGCAATCAGATTTTTTGCCTATAGTATTCACAACAAGTCTGGCCTCTGGAATAATAAAATAATCACTCTCCCAAAAATCCCTGGCAAAACACAAAAGAATCCTTCTAAGACAACAATAAAAATAACAACTACATAAAATAACTTTGTTTACTTGTTCACACAAAGTTATAATGCAAGATAAAAGCAAAAAATAGCCCTGGCATCAATCATTTAAACAAAAAAAAATGAAAAATCCGAAAATTTAATTAATTTGTCAAGACTTCTTACAGTTTTTAAATGAGCGACCAAAATCAGCTGCTATCTTTGTGTCGTCATCAGGTCGAAGAGTGGGGCAAAATTACTAGACCGTATCTTTTCTACGCACCGTGAGTTGCACCCAAGCTGGAACGCAGCTCTAATCGAAACAGGACCGGGACCGGTATTCTCGTAACTAAATACGCTCGGCGTTTCGTACTCGCTGAACGTATGATAACGTAATATTCGCATACCACGTGACCAAAGTAACAAAAATGGTATTCACGTATATTGAACGCAAGGCGTCGACGAAGTGCGCTCAGCGCGTGGCGACCGTTTGAGAAACACCTACCATTTGCCAGCTGTTTTGCCCTCCGCGCGTACGATTTTCCTACCCTACAATACTTTGTAGAGTGCTGCCGAAAATATAGTAGTTTTTTCAGTTTGCGTTTTTATTAATAATTAGAAAAATAAAAATCTCTTATTAGTAGCTTGGGGATGGGTGACAAACACGTACACATCAACCTTACTATTTGATTCTCGATGTAAGACAACTTTTTTTCCAAAAAATTGCAACAAAAACTTTTCTTATCAAAATCGACATCGAAATAATTGAGCATCCGTATAATACTAGAAATAGAAGCAATCAAAATTCTGTAAAACCAAGGGTAAAAAATGCCATTGGTCAGCGGTGCTTTTTGTATCTTTCATCGGGTGTGTACCAAAAAATATCTGGTTTTGTTAGGCTCCTGCCCACATTAATTGTTTTCTTTCAAAAATAAACTAAAAGCTTTTATGAAATATGAAATTAGCAAACATAAACTGTGAAACCATTTTAACCATAAATGCTACATAATAAAGTATCAATATCAATATACGACCGTGCCGGAAACACCACTTTCCCTGACTGAGTGCAGGAATAAATTTAAACTACCCAAAAAATAACCTAACCAATTCAACAACAAACACAGAATTTATAAATCCACAAGAGAAACCTCGCGCGTGGAAAAATGTTTGTTTTCATGGAACTGTTGAATTAAAAAAAGAAAATAGTAATTTTTAGTACATTTATGAATAAATAAAATGAAAAAAGATAAAAAACATAAAAATGGTAATTAGTGTGAAAAATGTGATATTTCAGAAAAGTTAAAGAAAATACAGACGAAAACACAGAAATAAAGGTAATTACCTATATTGTTTACTAATTATTTTTTATATCAATTAAGCTATTTATTTCATGTCTGCTAATTTCATGAAAGTTTTTAGTTTATTTTTAAAAGAATACGATGTGGGCATGAGCCTAATAAAACCAGATATTTTTCGGTACACAGCTGATGAAAGATACAAAAAGCACCGCTGACCAATGGCTTTTTTTACCCTTGGTTTTACAGAATTTTCATTGCTTCTATTTCTAGTATTATACGGATGCTCAATTATTTCGATGTCGAGAAAAGCCACTTTTGTGAGATGTTGAGAGTCTCTAAATATGTGTTTGTCACCAGTCCCCAAGCTACTAATAAGAGATTTTTATTCTGCAGCACTCTACAAAGTATTGTAGGGTAGGAAAATCGTACGCGCGGAGAGCAAAACAGAGCGCATTTCGTCGACGCCTTGCGTCGAGCGTATTTAGTTACGAGAATACCGGTCCAGATCTACTCACTTGTCGACGGGTAGGGAGAGTGGGATGAATATACAGGGTGATTCACGACGAAATGCAAATATTTTAATGATTACAGACAATTATTACAGACTAGGGGCCAAATCATATCCAATGCTAAAAAGTTTTTTTGTGTCTTTTTGTCAAATATACAGTGTGATTTATGAAAATATCGCTAAAATATAAACGAACATGTCTCGGAAACCAATGAACGTATTTACTTTAAATTTGGGATACATAAGGAGGCTCAGAAGCCACTTCTACCAATGTATAAAAAAATAAAATTCGGACTTAAAAAAATTTGTTTATATTTTTGTTAAAAACAAAACCCTGTATACTGCAATTTGCAAATTTTGGTATTACCACATAAAAGCTAAAGGATGGTGCTATAATACCCTTAGATTGTATTTAACGCGTTGATTTTCAGTTTTTTATAAAAAATAAAAACATCCAAATTCCAATCCTGAGATATTAGGGTTACAAACAATATCACGTTTTAAATTCCTAAAAACGTATTTTTAGGCTAAAACTAATTTGAGCATAAATAAATTAACACCCATCACCCGAGCAAAAAACAGACTGGTACAGGGCCGGATTAATATTTTTTAATTTATTTTTATAAAATATACAAACACATACTTTTAATTTATTAATAAACCCTATTTTAATTTGAAATCCGTTTTTGGAATTGATTTGAAGTCGTAGTCAAATCAATAAAATTTCAGGCCCGGACTAATATTTAGTTGATTTTATTTGTCTTTATTGGAACACAACATTTTTTTGTACTTCATTTGGAGATTTTTTTATATCACAACATTAAATTATTAAAATAGGGTTTATTCATAAATTAAATGTATGTGTTTGTATATTTTATAAAAAATGTAAAAATTTTATAAAAATAAATTAAAAAATATAAAATACCTTTTTAGGAATTTAAAACGTGATATTGTTTGTAACCCTAATATCTCAGGATTGGAATTTGGATGTTTTTATTTTTTTTTATATAAAACTGAGACTTAACGCGTTAAATACAATCTAAGGATATTATAGCACCATTTTTTAGCTTTTATGTGGTAATACCAAAATTTGCAAATTGCAGTATACAGTGTGTTGTTTTTAACAAAAATATATAAAACTAAACTTTTTTTAGTCCGGACCTGGAAGTTTATTTTTTTATACATGGGAAGAAGTAGCTTTTGGTGCTCCTTATGTGGGCCAAACTTAAAGTAAATAAGTTTATTGGTTTCCGAGATATGTCCGTTTTTATTTTTGCAATATTTTTATAAATCGCACTGTATATTTGACAAAAAGACTCACAAAAATTTTTTAGCATTGGATATGAGTTGCCCCTGGCCTGAAATACTTACCATTAAAATATTTGCATTTTACCGTGTATATCAATGGGGAGTTGGGTTAGAAAATGAAACGAAATTTTGATTTTAAAGTACCTAGATCTTGACACGATCTGAAACCGCACTCTACCCACCCTCTCATATCACTTGCGCCAACAAACGTAGAAAAAATTAACTCTATGGCAAAAATAATAGGATGTAAATTCATTCATGTCAATGTGAATCATAGGTAATGTTTATTTTTAATTAGTGATTTTTTTGATCGTCAGTAAAATTTGCAATAATGTTCTGATTAACTGAATTTTTATTTTACGTATGTTATAATGTTAACCGTTTTATTTATATTTTTTCTTATTTTGCAGTTATCATTATTTTTTAAGGAAACCATAATTTTTTTTTTGTAATTGGCCAACTAATAAAAATTTCACTTTCTTTTGGTTTGTTGATCTTTACGTTTTCACCAGGGTTTTCATTTTCGTTGCCTACTCAATGTTTATTTTTGAAACAACCTTTATAAGATTTTTTCTACTAGACCACATATTTGACCATCTACCCTCTAAATATTATTCTAGGTTACTTTGCATGTTACATAACAAAAGTAAACTAGAAAAACAAACATTTACATTGATTTTTAAATCTACATGCATTGTAGGACTGAAAAATTAAAATGAACATCTCAGGTCTGGTATTTACTCGAAAATTAAACCATGTCTTTAAAATTATGACAGTTATATTATTAAATATTGTGTGTTTCTATTATTAGTTTATTTACAAAAAAAAATGTGTAGTAATATTATAATAAGTAGAACGATAGACTCTGACTAGATATTGTACTACGAATAATAAAATAGTTATTACTTAAGAGCTTATAAAAATTGCAAGAATAATAAATATATCGAAACTCAAAACTCTAGATAACGCTTATTTAAAAAAAAATATTTTTTGCTCTTTTGAATTTGTTGAAGGGGGTCGCAAAAGACGTTTCGACGTTTCGGCTTTTATTAGGTCATTTCAAGGGTCGTCCTCAGATCACTAAAAGATTTTTTTTATACCTTCATCAAAAACATCATTTTAGTAACTGTCTTCAGATAACTAAAGCATGGCTTTCTTGATTACCGATGCAAAAAAAACTTTTTTGAGCACGGGTTCAAAAAAAGATTTCTGTCTGTTTTTTTGCCAAAATTAAAGATAAATAGCGAAAAATGGTAATATTGGAAAAATCTAATTATTCTTGCCTAAAAATCATTTAAAAACATCGTGAAAATATCATATCGCCATGGAAACCATTGTTATTTCATTTACCAGCCGAGCCGCCTTGATTTATAGTGTGAAGATGGCGTGTTGCGAGAAGTGCTTTTTTTACAAGCGTTGGTTTAAATAACGAATTCAGCGAGGCATTGAAAATCGCGAGTAAAAAAAGCACAGTTTAGCCGCGAGTTGTTAACACAAATATATACATTTAAAATTCTCGAAGGAAGAGCACTTCTCGCAACACACCATCTTTATACTATAAATCAAGGCAGCTGGTAAATGAAGTAACAATGGTTTCCATAGCGATGTGCCTTTTTACTCGGTGATGTTCATTATTGCGACATTTTAATTTTTGACAGTTTGATATTTTGACGATGTTTTGGAAATGATTTTTTCATAACTACTTGGTGAAAACTGGCAGAAATGGCTTAAGTTTTAGGCAAGAATAATTAGATTTTTTGTGTGTGTGTGTTTTGCGAGAAGTGCTCTTTGTTCCAGATTTTTAAAAGTATTTTCCTGTTTTTCTTGGATTTTTTGATAAAGGTAATATCGCGTTTTTAAATACTTCGCTGCGCTCCTTATTTAAACCCACGCTTGTAAAAAAAGCACTATTTTAGCCACTAGTTGTAAAAACTACTATTTTGCATCGGTAACTAAAAAAGTCATGCTTTAGTTATCTGCAGACAGATTTACTAAAATTATGTTTCTGATGAAGGTATAAAAAAAAGTATTTTCCTGTTTTCTTGGATTTTTTGATGAAGGTATTACCGCTCGCTGCGCTCGTTATTTAAACCAACGCTTGTAAAAGTAAGATTAAAAATTTTGACAACCTCTGCGAATTTTTCTTAAAACTGCCCCAGACGTAGGTGATTTTTTCGCATCCGTGGGAGTTAAAAAAAGGAGTAAAAGAATTAGACTTATGAGCATTCTGGAAAGATAAGAGATACTTCATACAACAAATGTACGTTGTCGGCGTAAAGGAATTTTGGAAGGCCCCATACAATTGGTGACATGAGACACTTAAAGTAAATATTTCAACGCATCGGTATCGGTATACCTATACCTATACCTATACCTGCTTCTTTGACCCGTGCGATGACAGAACAGCTGATTCCACTCGTTGCGCACGGAGGGATGTAAGTAACGTTAGGAACCCACGAACGTATGCAAGGATTTCAATCAGCAGTTCTGTCATCGCATCCTTTAAAAAGCGGGTATCGTTCAAAACATCGCATAAACAAGTCAAAAATTAGTTTGTTTTGGCTTTATTTCGAACGCGTTAGGTATACCGATACCGATGCGTTGAAATATTTACTTTAAGTGTCTTGTGTCTGTTTACTTATTACCTATCTATTAATTAAGTTTATGCGTTCTTAAGTGGGACAGTATCTATGTCACTACTACTCTAGTTGCTGCCTTCAATTAACAACTTGTAAATTTATGTATTTGCTTTTGTAAAGTACAATATTTATTTGTCATTTTAGTTATGCATGTAAATTCATTCAGCTTTAGTCTATTTGCATTCTGCACCTTGGTAAACAAACATGCACGAAAATTCAGGTTATTGACATTGTCAAGTCGATTTTGGGGCACCACTACATAAATGATTACATGTTAGTGGAATAAAGACCCTATCTCGCATTTTCTTCAAATCGAGTTTATACACTCCATTCCAAATTGCTGTGTTCCAGTTTTGTGACACTGACAATGACAGTTCCATTTAGAATCTGTCTTTAATTGTCGAGCGTGTTGGCGATATTAGACACTTAAAGATAATTTTCAGTTTTATCAGTATTCATATCCTTATCTCTATCGAGTCGACCAATCAAGCAGGTGCACTTTTAAAATCATGGCGAATGCGTGACAGCTCCAGCTGATTAAATGCACGAAAACCTCGTTAGGTACGATAAGGGAGTTGTAACATTACAACCGTCCCTGTATAGGAAATAATGTTTTGACGCCTTTGAAAAGCTGGAGCTGTCCCGCATTCGTCATTAGTTTAAAAGTACACCTGCTCGATAGGTCGAATGCCGATAGACCCGAAATTTAACTTTAAGTGTCTAATAGACACAGTTACATATAAAAAAAGTGCTTATTCCTTGTCGTATCTCAGTGCGCATGCTCAAAATGCCATAAGGTGTTACGTCTCACCCAGAAATATTTAAAGTTGCACATGAAAAGGGTGCTTAGTCGATGTCGTATCTCAGTGCGCATGCTCAGGACCGATACAATGCGCTAACTGCTTGCAACTAGGCGTAATCTTAAAACAAAAACCATTGAATAGTATTCAGTAAAGTCCACTCTATTTATTGGCATATATCATTTATTTTATTTTTATTTTTTTTACAGTTAAAATGGCTAAAAAATGTGATTATGTAGAAATTGCAATATTTTTACCGAAAAAAAACACTTATTTTAAAAATATATGTTTCTGTGAGTATTACCAGTGTTAATTTTTTTTTCTCCCAAAATCTAGACTGATTCTTGTTAAATAAGTTTCTTTGAATTTTTGTTCGATTTTTTTTATCTCAGTCCCTACAAATAGTATAAATTTAGTGACCTTATTCTTTCTAATAGTCATTTTATTTCAAATAAGCATAAAGTAGGTTGGGTATTTGAAGGGATAAAAAAGTTATGTATTAACTTTTTGCTTAGTTCATAGTGATCATGTCTGATGTAAAGACCTTCCCCCTAACCCCCCCCCCCCCCCGCGCCTCGAGAGATAAAACGTCGTACATGTTTATATGTTCCCCTTTTTTGTAGGGGGTAAACGGATAGATGTGCAGATTATACGACGGACGTAGTCTTCGTATTACTTATAGTAGAGCAATAAAACTAGGGACGTTTATATCTTGTAACGCAATTCAGAAACGTATTAAGTTTTGTCCCTGAGTAGCGTATAATGCATAAAGGTATAACTTAAAGGTCTTTGGTATAATGTTATGTGGGTAACAAACTTTCTCAGAAATGAAGTGTTTATTGATTTTCTTAGAACTTTTTCGATCTTGGTTACCTCGTACGCATGTAAGGAAACCTCAGATCCCCCTCAAAAATTACGTAACGCTAGTATCTTTGGGCAAGCAAAAATACAAATACAGTATTTAAAAAAAAATACTACAGTTTATTTGTTAATGAACTTTTCTAAAAATCAACAATTTGTCAGGAATACCCAAAACTTTTGTAAAAAAAGTCAAACAGACAGTTTCTTAAGACCAGTTTAAATCAAGAGTTATCCTAACACAGGGGTAACTCGCTATTGATAAAGCGGGCGCTGGGGCCGATTTTACACATCAAATCTTTGTATCCTAACTTTTTAACCGATGAACCATTTTTTCGAAGCAAACTGTGTTAGGTTTAAAATCAACCAGGCCATTTTTTACGAAACAAACTTTGAAGAGTATTTTATTGTATGTAAAACTTACTAAATTTAAAAAAATTGTTGTTTATTAAAATCGGTATATCTTAAAAACTACTAAACCGATTTTGGTGATTAATAACGTTTGTACCAAGAAAGAACAAGGCTTTTTTCTAGTAATTATTTGATTGTAAAATTTTGTAAAATTAAAGCAAGAAAGCTGGGTAGTTTTTAATTTTGCCCGCCATCTTGGATTTCATAATGGCGGGTCAAAAAATACATAAAGATAAAAGCCTCATCGATTAACTACACAACACAGTTTATTTTACTAAAATTGGTTTAGAATTTCGAAACTTAGTTAAAGCATTATTTTATACCGTTTGTTGTCATCTTAATTTTGTTTTTTAATTAAGAAAAGCATATGTAAAAAATTTTGGTTAAGCTTTATAAATATATCTGTATTTTAATTAATTCTGGCAGGTAAGACATATTATTTAACAAGGACTCGCCATCTTATAATCCAAAATATTAAATATTTAAATAAAATGCAGTGTGCTTAAGATTTGCAAAAAAGAATAAAACATCAAAATCGGATAAAAAATTTTCACTACTGAATTTTACTCTGAAATGTCCGGGTTTCCCTATAACTCGCTCCACTGTGCGCGTATCCGTTCTGAGCATGCGCACTGAGATACGAGAACGACTAAGCACCCTTTTTATGTGCAACTTTAAATGTTTATGGATGAGACGTGACGCCGTATGGTGTTTTGAGCATGCGCCCTGAAATCGACAAGGAATAAGCACTCTTTTTATATGTAACTTTAAGTGCCTAATGTCGATTATTTGTTTTATTTAAATTTCGTTAACTTATATGGAAAACGCCTACTTTATTTAAGCGCCCTCACCCAAAAAGAGCGTGCTTGCCCTAGCTGGAACGCGACCTAGGTATCCTACTAAATTGAAATTGGCCATAATAAAATTAAAAAGACCCAGTCACTTTCTACCCTTTTCAATATTGCTAGGAGTATGTGACATAGGTCGCTTATCCAACGTCTTTGATTCAATTTTGTGGGCAAATTGTTTGACCAATATTGAAGTGTGCAGAGGATGGGAATTAATCGAATTTGGATTAATGTTGATAATGACAGCATAAGTGACCACTAAGTCATAAAATAAATTTTTTTTATACCTTCATCAAAAACATGATTTTAGTAACTGTCTGCAGATAACTAAAGCATGGCTTTTTTGGTTACCGATGCAAAAAAACTTTTTTTTGATCACGGGTACAAAAAAATATTTCTGTCTGTTTTTTACCCAAAAATAAAGAGAAATAGCGGAAAATAGTAATATAGAAAAAATCTAATTATTCATGCCTAAAAATTAAGCCATTTCCGCCAGTTTTCACCAAGTATTTACGAAAAAATCATTTAAAAAAATCGGCAAAATATCAAAATGTCACCGAGTAAAAAGGCACATCACTATGCAAACCATATTATTATTTCATTTACCAAAAAAAGCATTTTCCTGTTTTTCTTGGATTTTTGGATAAAGGTATTAAAAAAAAAATAGTGTTCAGAACTCGCGGCTAAACTGTGCTTTTTTTTACTCGCGTTTTTAAATACCTCGCTGTGCTCGTTATTTAAACCAACGCTTGTAAAAAAAGCACTATTTTAGCCACTAGTTGTGTAAACTACTATTTTATGCCAGTAGGGATTTCTTCATGGAACCTTGGCCATCATCAAGGCGTCTTGTATCTTGTCTAAAGCCTGAAGTGTCGCACAACATTCTTCTCTTCGACCTCTTTTGCCATCAATTGTTATCGCATTGAGCTCAGGTTGTTAGTCATTTACTTCTAAATTGCGAGCATCTGAGTGCAATTTGATTCAACAACCTTCCTTCGTGTCTGTAATTATGACACTGTCGCCGGCATATTAACTATCTTACGTTGTTGATTTTTATGCTCTAACAAGCTTTGCAGAAGTTTATTTTCAGTGGACAAAAACCCTTTATTATTAAGACACAAACCACACATTCACACACAATCCTCTTACTTAACTGTCCAACATGTTTAGCACTATTCCCGTCATCTGAAGTTGACAGTGTTTGCAATCTGTATTGTCTTCCATATCGCACGACGCGACGCACGTACACTGTACGAACTAATGATAGCTTTCACGCCTGCCTAAGTCTGGAATTTATAGTCGAGCCTTGCTTCGGTGAGGATTCCTTAAAGGCTCCTCATTGAGTCCGTTTTATAAAGTCTTCCAAGAGAAAGGCTTGCTGAAGGCAACTCTGAGGTCGCGCAATATGTGGCAACGTTGCATTTTTGCTGTTTTTTTTTGTTGGCCGCTGTCAGGTTTGAGACAAAACAGGATTTTGGGTGGTGAACTGTGGTGTTTGGGAAGAATTGTTGTTGTTAAATTGCATGTTGTAGTTTTTAAAGCTTATAAGCCATCGAAAAACGAAAGGAGAACAGAACTCCTTTTTCCAGTGAGGGAAAGGAGTACTTGTGTTCACTGGTGGCAAAATTTTCCATATTGAAATCCAAAAAAAACAGATGCATGCCACACCACTTCAAAGAAAACAAATGGGCATGGGAAAGATATAACAAAATATTACAACCGCAATTTTTCTGCATGATTGAATTGAATCATCGGTTCTAACGACAGCCCTCTTCTATTATCTTTTTTTGAACGTCTTTTCAGAAAACCTCTCAAAAGGGTTGTCAAAATCTCTGAGGTATATTTTTTAAACTCGCTGATATGGTGAGAGGGGTTCTTCTACTTCTACTATATCCTGAGTAATAGTCTAAGAAATCTTGAAGTTTATCCATTATTCAGCAAAAAATAACCCAAAAAAACTACTCTTCAAAAATCACACCAACAACAACACATAAAACCTGAACCTAAACGGAAAAATACGACCCAAGGCCTCCTTAAGGCAGCTTCCGAGCAACCTTGGACTTTACTCAAACTTAAGGCTTCCTTTAGCGACTATAAAATGCATTTTTGACCTTAAGGGATCCTCAAAGACCACTCAGCTTTAAGGAGGCCTTGACGTCTATAAATTCTAGCCTTTAGGGTTTGCACTGCTTCCCTTTCTTCCATGGACCGCACTCCGCTGGAATTCTCTATTATTTTATTACTGTAGATATTAAACGGAGAATACCATACATCTCTCCTTATTCAACTTTTATTTGAGCTATCTGGTGCGGGAAATTATATTTAAAACAGGATTATCCATACCAACTTTTTAAAGATTCTATTCCATTAGCTTTTCGTTTTGGACTCGATCAAAGGCTTTCTTATAATCTATGAAACATGCATCTACCGGCATCGACTCATCCTTAGACCATTGAACTAATACTTGAATACCAAATAAGTACTACGTTTTTACTTTCAAACCTTCGATGAAAACGCGGCGAATCGAACTTTTTTTCTTTGGCCCTGCCCTGGTATCGTATCGAACTGACTGATTACACCAGTAATAAGCTGTTAGCACTTCCAATATTTCTGCAAAAAGGAGGTACCCAAGTAACACAAGGTGCTGAAAACCTTTTGCAAAAACGTTGCGACAGCAAAACTCCTCTACTATTGTGTTTTTGCTGTTGTCTGCCGCAACGTCTTGAAAGTGTTGATAAAACGTCGCCTAGCCCAATTTGGCAATCATTTTTTGGTCACTGCAATGACCATTGCAGCACTTTTTGCATCCGAGCTTTTTCAGTTAACTCAATTAAAAAAAAAACATTTACAAAATTCAAGGAAAAAATGGCAAAAAACAAAAAAAGATTTTTATACAAATAAATGGTTGATGCGGTTTTGAAAACACAAGTATGGATGTATGGATGATGGGAATATTTATTTATACACACACTTAATATCAGATTTTTGGCTTCATCCATGGACCAAATTTATATGCGAAGGTCAGTTTACTGATAATATTTATCATGACACCTCACCAAAAGGCGCGATTCACATTAAAAATATTAAAAAATAATTTTTAATTTAATTTTTAGGTTACAATTTTTTGTTTTTGGATTGGAGCTAAAATAACCAAAAAAGATTTATCTCTACCTTAAAACTAGTTTTAGTTTCAAAAATCTACTCTTTATAGAATGTTTGATTTTAATTTGGAAAAAAAAATATTTTTTTAAGGTTGTTTTCGTGTAACGCCATTGAAACTAACAATGCGACCTAACTCGGCAGCTAAAATTGCTGTACTTATTTTTTCTACTTAATATGAATAAGGGGCGGGGCTTTGTTCGCGAAAAAAGCCAAAAGAACCCAACGGCTAAAATTACTGTGTTTAAGCTGAAAAATTTTTCTCTAACTATTTTTACAACTTCCTGCACAGAAAGCGCCTTATTGTCGAAACGAAAAATTATAGCCAAAAATATTATTTTTATTGGTGTCAGAACTGATTTTAAAAAGCTACAAAGTTTGGCTTTAATGTATAGCCAACATTCTGCATATTTTTCTGCACAAAGAATAGTACTTTTGAGCCAAGTTTAAAAAATACTTTTGCTTTTAATGTCAGTATGGTCATCAAAATGGGTTGGGTAGTATTACAAAAAGTAAGCAAGCTAATTTACAACCAAAAAGGTGCTGACAAAAGGTTTTCACAGCTTTACTTATATACTTGAATTATATGATTGTGCTGCAAACTTATTGGCTTTAAAAAAGCAAACAGAAACGTAAAATTGGCAAAAAATAACCTCAAAATACATCAGGCAAATGTCAAAAGCTGAAATCCTGTTCAAAACGCGTTCAAATCGTTTCATGAAAACCGAAAAATGAATCAGATTGAAAACGTATCTGAAAAACTTTATAGATGCTGGGCAAAAACTCACTGAAGTTTTTTGTGGTGTATGCTTTAAAATCTTTAACAGAGAAGTCAATAAATAGTTCAGTGGTCGTGAAAACCACGCTCTATTAGGCAAACCACCACTATCAATCTCATGAAGAATTTAATTGTTTTTAGTTGATTATAACGCAATGGAGTCGCTGTAATTGTTTTTCGTGGTGGCGTTTTCAAAAATAATTTCTATTTGGAAATGCACTTAATTAATCGATACATATAATAAATCGATACATATAATAAATCTCTACATTCCAGCTCTCTCTATTTGTTTGTTTCAGAATTACGCAAAAACTACTAAACGGATTTTGATAGAGAGTTTTACTTCTGAATTTTTTATTTTAATCTTTTTAAGTAAAAAAACCGAGAAAAACAACGGGCAAAGCGAGTACTCGACTGGGTGGAAGGGTTTGAGAGGGCGAAGGGGAAGGGGCATACAGCGGAGGGGCAGGGGAAAAGCAACAGTTTTAAACACGCGAACGAAGTCGCGGGCAAAAGCTAGTAAAAAATAAATTTTCCAACGATGACATACAAAATTAGCGAAATTTGCACGCTTTCGTGTTTCAGAAAGGTGCATATTTCACACGCATATTGATTTTTATGTTCGTCATTGGAGACGAAAATACTTTCTTCTCTACATTTTGCGTTACTTATAAATAATCCTAGTACTTAGGGGGCATAGCGTATTCCGTGAGACTTTTGATGAAGATTTAACGAAACCCATTTTAATCGATTACTAATGGACCCACCAGCCCGTATTCACCAACGCATTTTTTTCTCCAATTAACTTTTAATTGCGGTTAGCGAGTAAATTCGGTATCCACCAACAAAATTTTAAAGCTTAATTGAGCAATTAAGTCGCTGTCATATGCATTTTGTTGGTTATGTTTTCTGTTTATTTTGATTTCCAGTTTGATTTGTTGAAGTGTTTTTTTTTTAAATATGGAAGATATATTGTATCATGACGATTTGAATGTGTTGGACATAATCAATGATGGACTTCCAAAGCGATGGAACGAGATACCAAATTATTTTGAGACTATGGCAACAGGGGGTTATTTAGAAGGTTTCGGCTCCCAAAGCTTTCAGACTTCAGACTTATTTCACTTTCATAAGCTTCTTTTAAGTTTTTCTTTATTTGTTTCACCTTTTAATTAAGTGTTGATTAACGTTTGTAGGTAATAATTTTCATAAAATAAAAACAAATACAACTAAAAGTGAAGTAGATGTTTTATTTATCTAAAAACCAAATAAATACATTAATAAAACAAAGAACAAATGCAGACAACGATTGCACATAGACATGCTTAAATAAATCACATTGGTCAGTTAGATATTGCATATCACAAAAAAACATTGTCTTTCAACAGCAGAAAATACACCTAAATTAGTAACCTCATCAATTAGGATCTTAATAAAAAAAACAATGCTCCATCTCAACCAATTTTGTGTAAGTTTTGAAAACTGTCTATGGTATTACATATAGGCTTTTTGCTCAAGGACAATAGTAACTTGTTTGGGTTACTTGTCATGACGTCACGGTTACTTTCAGTGACCATGCATAGTTATGACATCATCATAGAAAAACATGAGATTTATAAAAAAAATAATACAAATTAAAAAACCATAAACAATCGGTAAACCGCACTTTAAATCTTACATTTTTTAAGTAACCATATCCCATAGGCTGGTAACATAGTCTGGTTACTCGTGATGTCATGACTTGGATTACTGTACGAAGAAAAATTGAAAACGAGCAACTGGTTTACCTGGTAACTTGTGGTTACTTCAAGGAAAAACTCTTTTTGACACTGTCAATCACCAGTCATCATAAAAAGTCTACTCTACCTAAAATTTTAAAGTAATGAGAATGAAAGAAAAAAAATTAAACATCCTGAAATATTTTAATCTAAAACTTTTAGGTTTTTTTTTCTCTTTGTAATATAAAAAAAACATTTTTTTGAAAGACAAGAAATTTTTAAGAGGAGAAATAGAAAATTAAATACACAAATCTGCAACCAGTGTGTACAAAACTTGATTTTTCTAAATTTATATTTTATTATTTTTCTTCTTTAATTATTATAACTTTAAAACCTCTTTTTTCTTAGAGTGGTTCTGTCACCTAGGGCATAATTTTTGGTGATAACAGTTTCAAAATAAAACTGTCAAAAAATGTAGAATTTAAATAATTTGGAAGAGCAACATGTTTTTCTTGATATAAAAAATATTTATGAATTAATTTCTTAATTATAAGGTACTTAATATATCTAAAAATTAACAAACATCCTAAATAAATCACTTTTAAGCTGAGAAGATTATTACCCACAGACCTTCTAGGTCGGTGATAACTGTAAACAAACTTTTTTGACATTTTATTAACAAAAGTGGGTTGTGCTCCTCCTCAAGTAAAAAGCCTCATTGCAGCACCTACCATAATGTCGTTGCAGTAAACAGTGATGTGGTGCCTCAGATAGATTTAATTTTGGCAGTCTTGCTTTATTAAACATTTTTTTAAGTACTTATTGACAGGTCCCCATTTTTGCAATGGGGACCTGTCAATAAGTAATACAAGGGAATAAGTATCTTATTCTAAAACTATACAAATACTGAAAGTGACTTAAAAAAATTTAAAAAATAAACATTTTCAAACATCTAATCCAGTCACAAGATGGCTAATAGTTTTTCCTCCTGATAATTCTCCCATACATATCATATCACATAAAAATCCACATTAACGAACCATCTAAACTATATTTTTTTATTTGTTTGTAACGACTTGTTGGGCTGATAAAATTTAAGGCACTTTTACTTTAACTTAACCCTCTTATCTGAACGCATGTGAGTTACAAAAAGTCACTATGTTGACTTTGTTGCAAAGGATTTATTTTTGAAAAGGCCATTTATATACACATTTTGTAATCCTTGGGCCATTATAGTATTTCATAGTTATATGCACCCAGCATACTGTTCAATGCCTACTTTTGTTTATCACACTGTGTGAAAAAACAAACTTTCGGCAAATCCACTTTTTTACACTACACGACTGAAAATGAGCAGTTAATTATTGGAAATAATGCTGGCGACAACCAACTGATCAGCTCCAAACAGCACCGATTCGGCCATCCCCGTTTAACTTGAGTTTCAGTCACAGATGGGGAACGTATTTTCTGATAGGTTTTAAAAATAAATAAACCAAAAACTGAAAGAAAATTAAAAAACAGAAAAGATAACATTTTACATCAATATTTTTTTGACATATTCAGTGTTACCAATAGATACACACCAAATATGCTGCGTTGCCAGCTCTTTTTTTAATCGAGTTAACCCTGATTAGGTAATTATTTCATAAAAAAAGTTGGTGGATAGGTAAATTTGTTTAGCTGCGATTAGCAAGTTAATTCCAATTAGCTAGCCCTGATTAGAGTGTTTAATGGTGGATATGGGTATAACCTGTTAACAGTCCCAAAAATGCTGCAGTGAAAAAGTAGGGTTAGAGTGTCCATTTTTTTTTCTTAAATTGAGAGCTAGAGCATTTGGCACATACCCTCGTGTGTCATAAAAAATTACACATGTGGTTCCTAGGGGGCAACAGGGGTCCGTTCCGTACTAATGCAGCTGCACATCTGAATATCAGTCAGTTGATAGTTCATAATATTACGTAAAAGTTTGCTATACACCGAAAAAAAAAATCGTGGCTGTTAACAAGGCCCGTAGGTTAGGGGCTAAAAATTTTTGTTGATTTCAATTCAAAAATTATATTTCACTTATCTTTTAGCTCCTCAGTGGACCATTTCTCAATTTTAAATACTGCCACCTTTGCCCCAGCCCCTAGGGTCTATAGGGGGCGAGATCTAATTTTTGCCATTTTCATATTCCAGAATACACTCCATATGCACATTTAAAACTCATGAATTTGGTGCAGCAAATATTGTAAAATATAGAAATCTCAAACCTCAACTTGTTCAAAACACTTACATTTTAAGAGCCTATATTTTTTACGTCCAACTTTGCACCGTCCCCTAGAGGCTATACGAGGGCAAGACCTGGTGGTGCATTTTGGTTGACACCGAATGAAAGATAAGTGAAATATAATTTTTTAAATTATAATCGACAAAATTTTTAGCCCCTAACCTAGGGGTCTTGTTTACAGCTTAGAAATTTTTTTCGGCATAGTAGACTTGTAGCTAATAGTATGAACTACTAACTGACTGAGATTCAGATGTGCAGGTGCATTAGTATGGAAGGTATGAGGGATAGTATAAAAACACATTTTGGCCCCTGTTGCCCCCTGTCTGTAAGAGCGAAATAAAATTAAAAAATAAAAATTTTAACAAAATCAACAAGGAAATTCGGGTTATTATCTTGTGGTCGTAGTGACATTCTTACATTCGTGTGCTTTTCACACTCGTGTGAAATATCTCACTTTTTTTCGCTCATTATGCAATCCAGTCAACCACAATTTTCTTTTTTTAGTCAAAATTCGCTAAAAACGACCATTAAGCGATAAAGCGAAAACATATTTAATCATTATATTTTTTTACTGATACAAACATTTTACCTTGTACTGTAAATAAAATGGTGTGATCAGTTCGAAAACGAATAATTTATTTTGTACGATTTCAATGACTTGTCAACAAACTATCGATCACAATTAAATAAAGAAAAATATATGCATTAAAAAGTTCTAAAAATAGCAACATTTACATTTCATAAAATTTCAAACTCAGTCATATTATAGTACTACTCGTAGAACTATTCATTCATTCCTGATTTTTCCAGAAAATTTAAAATAGTTCAGTCAATTTTGTTTTTGTTGCCTTTTTCAACCTTAACATTTTTTTTACTATAAACAATTTACTTTACGTACTGACTTGTCAATAAATTATCAATCACCAATCGCAATTTAAATAAAGAAACATTTGCTATGTTTTCACGTGGAACTGAATACGTTTTCACGGGGATCATGAAGCGGTTTGAACGCGTTTTGAACACGATTTGAGCTTTTGCTATTTTCCTGATGTATTTTGAGGTTAGCGTCGACTTGTATTTTATGTATACAAATTAAAACTATTTTATTTTATACTTTTTAGTGTACTTTTTTTTAAGTCGGTTTAATTTTTAGTGTTTTTCTTATACAGACCGCTTCAAGCTACTGCGAACATAGGGGGAATCAAGTCCAATTTACTCTCCGTGCCGTACGACCGAGGTGGATTCGAAGCACGCTACAGTGTTATCTTTTGGAAATTCATTTTGTTTTTATTATTTTGTTTTATTTCTGCCTTGCTCGAGAAACAGATGGGTAAGTTTTTAATTGAAATAATACATTTATAAAACCAAAAATGGATGACTACGAAGTTGCCGAAAAAGTGCAGATGGTCAAATCGTCATAACCCAACACACGTTCGATATTGGTCGAGGGAAAATTTGCATTTGTATTTTGACGTAAGAACACAGTATCCCCAAAAACTAAATGTTTGGGGGGGGGGGTATTATAGGGGAACACGTAATTGGGCCATTTTTTATTAACGGCAATTGCAATTTGAATGGTCCTAGATACTTGGATCTACTGCAGCAGCACATTATTCCAACTGCTAGGTAGTTGTTAGGTGTAAGATTTGGTGAAACATGGTTTCAACAAGATGGTTGTTCCGCTCACAATGTTGGCCTTGTTAGGGAATATCTTGATAATGTATTTCCTAATCGGGTTATAAGTACAAGGGGAACTATTTTATGGCCAGCTCGATCTCCCGATCTGAGCAGTTGACAATAAAACGCTCTTATTTATCAGTGACAAAAAATAAGAAAATTACGTTATAAAAATTTGCGTATTTATTGACCAAATTCCGGTTTCATTGACTACGCTCCACACAGCACCGTGGTTAGAGGCGTACTAAATACCAAAGGAAAGTCATGCAAGTGGTGATCGCAAGCCTGAGTATTGGTTGCTTCACTGATAGGCGTGCGGTGTCTCTGCATGTACGTACACTGGCAAATTAGACTTCTTTCGCCCTATGTTCGCAGTAGCTTGAAGCGGTCTGTATACATGGTGTTTCAAATTCGATGCTCACTATGGGAAATTCCTAAACGGTAGGAGATACGAAAAGGTTTAAATTAGGGCAAAGTTGCGCAATTTGATGCTCTGCTCAAAACTAAAAAAAAAAGTTTACAAATTCCGGATAGTTCCGGAGATAGGCGGAAAAAACCGAAATCTTCATTTATATTTTTTATTTTTCTGCGCCGTTATTCTTAAAGCTGACAAAAAACGCTTAAAACTTTCTACAGGCACTTTTTTAGGATCTACCTAGTGAGAGGTCCGTTTCCTGTTAAGTTAATTTTTTCTTATGGACACATCCTTTTTTTCTTCTGCCTTTTGGTTCATAAAGGATGACAGATAACATTTTGCAAGCTTATTTTGACAAGTCACCTGACGTTTTGGGTTTATTGACCATCACCAGCCCAAATTTAATTTTTGCTTTTAACTTGATCAAGATATTTTGAAAATAACAAATAACTTTACCTAATATTTTAAAAATACGTTTTCTTTCTTTTTTAACCTTTGAATTTGGACTGATGATGGTTAATTAACTCAAAATGTCAGGTACATGTCAAAATTGTAAAATATCTGTCATCCTTTATGAACCAAGCGGCAGGAGAAAAAAAGCGTGTGTACATAGGAAAAAATGAACTTGACAGTGTTCGTGCCACACTGAAATGTCAAATCTCGAAAATGGATCCCTCATTAGGTAGGTCTTAAAAAAGTGCTTGTAGAAAGTTTTGCGTTTTTTGACAGCCTTAAGAATGAGGGCACAGAAAACTATAAACTAAAAATATAGATTTCGGTTTTTTTCCGGAGCTATCTGGAATTTGTAAACTTTTTTCGGTTTTGAGCAAAGCGTCAAATTGCGCAACTTTGCTCTAATTTAAATCTTTTTGTATCTCCTACTGTTTAGGAGTTCCCCATGGTGAGCATCTAATTTGGAACATCCTGTATACCAACCTATCTCCTAGGCTTCTTCAATATAGGTACCACTTGTATATTATAGATTTTTTTAGTTTTGTCTAAAAGTGGTGAGAAAAGTAAATAATAAAATATTAATTATAACAACTAATTATGCAGGAAATTAAATTCTTTACGTAGTATTTATAATGGTCCCGGAAAAGCACCCCAAGTATCCAAATATTAAGCAGCATGCAGCTTTTACTCCACCTTGTCTTTTCATATTACGCGTATGAGCAGCGTCGCATCAACATGACTTGGGGCCCCGAGGCAAGGACCCCCCCCCCCACTAATATATTTAAATTTTAAATTTTTTATAAATATTAGCTACCTAAAATTGTGTTTTATTAAAGTAAATAAAATTCTACCAAACGTTGGTATTTTTGTTATTATAAAAAAACAAATATTTATTTTAGTTTGGTAACAATGGTAACTTAACATACCTACTCTTAGATATATAATATAATAAACGACCGGAAAATAGCCGCTTTCCGTACGATTTTTCATACGGAAAGTTCTACATTACAAGACATGTTCTTTCGAAATATTTCCACTCTCCAGAAAGGACCTTTTTGTTCAATTTTCCGGTCCCTTGATCATTTTCCGGTCTCATTTTTGGCCAAGTTGGCTATGACTTCTTGTTGACAGCTTTTAGCTTGTTTTTTTGGCCAGTTTTGACACTTCTAAAAAAGCTGTTTTAAATTTGTTTCAAAAGTTTTGTTTACAAAAATGGACTTAGATCTAGAAAATGAGTTGAATCCGAAGGAAATAATAAAAGCTGCTTCAAGAGTCACATACACCGAAAAATCGACCACACATTTTTAATTCTCAAAGTAAGAGTATACGATAAATATAGGTAAATAAAGAACAAACCTAGAAATCTGCCTTTTATGAGCTCTTTTATCATTATTTTGCTTGATAAGTTGTGAAGCTAATAGGCACTACACTATAATTTTTCTAATGTTTTATACAATTTTGCACAAGTTAAAAATACAAAAATCATTTCTAACCACAAAACTTTACTTGATTTTCTTAGTTTTCATCTTAAAAACTACCGGCCTTAGCGGCAATGGCTATCTAGCCAACAAGAAGCAGAAAATATCAGGGGACTGTTCATAAATTACGCAACACGGCTAGGTGTCGAGGAAAGTGATAGATACTAAAATGTTTTTTCTGATCGTTTGAAAAAAAAAATTACGTACGATACACGACCGGAAAGTGTCTTTACAAGTCTCTGCCGGTTTACAGGGCGAGCCGCAGGCGAGTTTCTTGCGTTGACCTGTAAAGACCAATTTTTCGGTCTAGTGACGTAAGTACCTATTACCGCATTTTTATTGTTAACATTATCCCTAACAGTGGCAAGTCTTGAGAGGTCAATAATTTAAAAGTCCTTTATTTTCATGGCTTTTTCATTGGCGAATTCTTTTATTAGAGTCGTTAAGTCCATTTCGTAAGCAACTTTCGTTTCAATTGAAAATAAAGCTAAGCTGGTTAATCTACTTTGACCCATTTGTGATCTTAAGTAATCTTTAAATAATTTTAATTTACTAAACGTCCTCTCAAGAGATGCCACTGTTACCAGTAATGTTAAAAACAATAAAAATCTAGTAAATATTTGAACAAAGTTACTTTCTAGAACTCCGTATTAATAATAAGCTCAAAAAAAATCGCATTTGTGGTAAAAGATAATTATATTCAATTACTATAGAAGGTTCTATAATTTTAGAATATTTGTGATAAAAGCGTTTACACTTTTGTAGAAGAATTTCTTCAGTAGACCTTGTAATAGTTCTGGGATCCAAAAAATCAAAATAATCGCATACCGTCATCATACCTCTTAATCGATTCTCAATTTGACCTGTAATGCCCTGTTCTCACTATGCAACTTTTTCATGCATCAAATTTTCTAATAACAGGTTAAAAGAGGACGCAAGCAGATTTTATATTCTTTTAACCTGTTATTAGAAAATTTGATGCACGGTAAAGTTACATAGTGAGAACAGGGTTTAACCTGATCCATAGCATAAAAATTGGGTATGAGAGTTCTAATGTTATGTTGGGTTAGAGAGGAGAAAAGTGCACTTTTAATCCCTCATTTTAGGGATAAAAGCGGCACTTTTAATCCCTCAGGGATTAAAAATAATTTTAATCCCTGGGAGATTTAAAGTAAATTTTTTCAAATTAAACAATAATTTTATTGAAATTTATTTATTTGTTAAAATGTATGAACGAAAAAAATAATTAGCATATGCATTACTTAAATCTAGTTCGTATTATGATATATATTTACATTTACTTGGGTGCAATTTGCAAGACTTACGAAGGGTGGACAGTTGGAGGCAACATTTTTAGTTATAGACGTATTCTGCACATACGTAGCAGTCGCCGCTGCCGTTGTCATCTTATTTTCTGAAACTGATCTGCCTATGGTAACACTTTCATGGCACAATAAGTTTTGAGTGAATCCACCATGCCAACAACAATCAATGACAACTATCAGTAATACGAGCTGTCAATCTTGAAACTAGAGTACGGTGTGATTTTTGTTTTTAGTTTCTCGCATTCTAAAGTGCATAAAATAGTATATAAACCTCGTGACTAAAGTTTATTTTAATCCCTTGGCAAACTGTTGCAATCTTTCACCGCGGGATTAAAAGAGGCACTTAAGTCCCTAGGTTTATAATGTACTATTATTTACTGGAAATACTGACTGGGCAGTGGGCCCCCCTCTGAATCGAATAGAAAAATTAGCAAAATCGCTTAAGTCGTTTAGAAGTTATGCTGGAACATCTAAAAAAAATACACGTCGAACTTATAACCCCGTCTTTTTTGGACGTCGCGAGTCGGTAAAAAACATGAGGTACTATAATGGTCCAAATGTCACAAAATGTGTAAAAATAATATCTTTGAAGAACAAAAAAAATAATTGAGAAAATCAGGGTTGGCCCTGGGCCAGGCCAAATACGAAAAATCTACTGCGCATGCCTGATGCAGTCTACTCGCGCCCAGGAACGCCTATTGTTTATCAAACCAGGAATGTATTATTTAATAAAAAAATTCATCGTAAGAACGATTCACCATAAAAACTGCAATTCGTCAAACCAATTTTTTACCCGAACCTTATTTTATCAAACCCATTCAAAAACAAATTCAAAAATTAACATTCAATATCAAAACCGGAATTCGTAACCAACCCGTAATTTATCAGAAAAGTTTTGCTAAATTGATTGCGTCTTCGCCAATAACACATGAATGCAAAACGGGTGAATGCAAGTGACATCTATAAACAAACTATTGAACTCAACCTGTAAGTATGCACGCGTAACAGCGACAAATGCATCAAAACGCCGCGCCGTTGCGCCACCTGCGTGTACGCCTCCGATTCATGTGGTATTGGCGAATGCGAAATGAAAATAATAAGGAGAAACAAAATAAAAGCAAGTTCTCAAAATAAAATAATACATTCTAAAAACCAAAAAGATTCTTCCAGTCAAAAAAAAATTAAAGCAAATGTTCGAAAAGTCCTCCTTGCTCGGCTATACAATATCCGAGCCTACTATAAAAACCCCTTCCAACGTTTCCAAGCATGTTAGGGGTGATAATTTGAAAAGCTTCTTCAAAAACAGATAGAAGTCATTAGGAGCAAGATCGGGAGATCGAGCTGGCCATAAAATAGTTCCCCGTGTACTTATAACCCGATTAGGAAATACATTATCAAGATATTCCCTAACAAGGCCAACATTGTGAGCGGAACAACCATCTTGTTGAAACCATGTTTCACCAAATCTTACACCTAACAACTGCCTAGCAGTTGGAATAATGTGCTGCTGCAGTAGATCCAAGTATCTAGGACCATTCAAATTGCAATTGCCGTTAATAAAAAATGGCCCAATTACGTGTTCCCCTACAATACCCCCCCCCCCCCAAACATTTAGTTTTTGGGGATACTGTGTTCTTACGTCAAAATACAAATGCAAATTTCCCCTCGACCAATATCGAACGTGTGTTGGGTTATGACGATTTGACCATTTGACCATCTGCACTTTTTCGGCAACTTCGTAGACATCCATTTTTAGTTTTAAAAATGTATTATTTCAATTAAGAACTTACCCATCTGTTTCTCGAGCAAGGCAGAAATAAAACAAAATAATAAAAACAAAATGAATTTCCAAAAGATAACACTGCAGCGTGCTTCGAATCCACCTCGGTCGTACGGCACGGAGAGTAAATTGGACTTGATTCCCCCTATGTTCGCAGTAGCTTGAAGCGGTCTGTATGGTTAAAAACTACGTATCAATATTTAAACTTGTCTCAATAATCATGTTAATTAATAGTGACCTTAATCTTGAACTGCCTTGACCACATAACACCATCACTAATATGGGACATTAGATGATGAAGTTATTTTTAAACATTACTTTCACTTAGTCACTCTTTGTTTACAGTCAAAATATAATCAAATAAAAAAAGATTGCATGATAGCATAGCATAGTAAGACCCGTGCTTCTAAAATGATGAATGAGTTATAAATGCTCACAATCAACTGTTGTTTGAAGGTGGTAGACGTTGCACTTGAAATTAAAGTAGAGTTTCGAACTTCCATTGTGTGAATACTAACAAAAACTAAGACTACCTAATCTTTTACCGGGTGTCCCAAGGTGAGTAACCTATTAGAATATTTTGGAAACTATACAATGGAAACTTTTCAGACTTTCTATTCTAACATAAGTCCATTTAAACTATCTTTATGAAATACTCTCATATTTGCAGTGTTGTCATTTCCAGGAAAACTTGGCAACAACTTTCTTATTTTATGTATAATGTCCTATACCTATGTTCAGCTGTTTTTAAAATATTGACAGGTGAAAATTGAAATTTTTTTACTTTGACAGCCCGTAGCATCGAAACGGTTAAGGATAGAGCAAAACGTTTTTTACATCCTGTCTTGGTTCTTCACACACAGGGTTAAACTAACCTTGGGATATTTTAACCCTGGGTTTAGATACAAAACGATAGCTTGTGTAAAACCAAGATAGGAATGTAAAAACCGCTTTTGCTTTTCCTTAACCGTTTCGATGTTACGGGCTGTCAAAGTTAAAAAATTTCAATTTTCACCTTTCAATATTTTAAAAACAGTTGAACATAGGTATAGGACATTATACACAAAATTTACCTAAAATATTTTGTAGAATCCAAAAATGCAAAATTCTACAGGGTGTTCAATTTAAAATAAGAAAGTTGTTGCCAAGTTTTACATGGACTTATGTTAGAATAGAAAGTTTGAAACGTTTCCACTATATAGTTTCCAAAATATTCTAATAGGTTACTCACCTTGGGACGCCCGGTATACTAGCATGTGTTCAATGAATCATAAAATTAACTTGTGTTCAGTGAACCATGACGTTTACACTTGGTTGGTTCCACTGTTTCGCAATTAAAATCTGTTACCTCCGAAAAGTGTGGGTTTCCAAATATCCTTGAGAAAATAAATTCTGGTTCCTCTTTTCATGCCAAATGATGTGTTTTTTTTGAAACGACCGAAAAATAGCCACTTTCAAGGCATGGTCTTTTGAAATATTTCCACTTGCAAGAAAGGACCTTTTTGTTAAATTTTCCGGTCCCATTTTTGGCCAAGTTGGCTATGACTTCTTGTTGACACTTCTAAAAAAGCTCTTTTAAATTTGTTTGAAAAGTTTTATTTACAAAAATGGACTAAGATTTAGAAAATGAGTTGAATCCGGAGGAAATAATAGAAGCTGCTTCAAGAGTCACATACGCCGAAAAAACGACCACACATTTTTAATCCTCAAAGTAAGTATACTATACATATAGGTAAATAAAGAACAAACCTAGAAATCTGCCTTTTATGAGTTCTTTTATCGTTATTTTGCTTGATAAGTTGGCCATAGTTGGCCATAACTGTTCGTCAGTCATCACTGAATTAGCTATGTTAAGCTAATAGGCACTACAATATAATTTTTCTAATGTTTTTTACAATTTTGCACAAGTTAAAAATACAAAAATCATTTCTAACCACAAAACTCTACTTGTTTTTCTTTAGTTTTCGTCTTAAAAAGTACCGGCCTTAGCGGCAATGGCTATCTAGCCAACAAAAAGCAGAAAACATCAGGGGACTGTTCATAAATTACGCAACACGGCTAGGCGTTGACGAAAGTGATAGATACTAACATGTTTTTTTTTTAAGACCTTCATCATAAACTTTTTTTTGATCACGGGTGCAAAAAAAGATTTCGGTCCGTTTTTTACCCAAAGTTAAAGAGCAATAGTGGAAAATAGTAATATTGAAAAAATATAATTATTCTTGCCTAAAAATTAAGTCATTTCCGCCAGTTTTCACTAAGTATTTACGAAAAAATCATTTAAACACATCGTCAAAATATCAAATTGTCAAAGATTAAAATGGCGCAACAATGAACTTCACCGAGTAAAAAGACACATCGCTATAGAAACGATTGTTATTTCATTTACCAGCCACCTTGATTAATAGTGTAAAGATGGTGTGTTGCGAGAAGTGCTCTTGGTTCGAGATTTTTAAAGGTAAATAAAATCTATATGTTTGTGGCGGATTCATAATGTCGAAACTACTTTTTTTGGGTTTTTCGCCACTAAGTTAAGGAAATTTTTTCAAAAATATGTTAAAACCCACTGCGTAAATTCCTAAAGAAAAAAATGTGTTCGTTTGTCAGTGGTTTTTAAATAAGATAAAAAATTTGCCTACACACACGGAAATCCTAACTAGAATCTAAGTATTTATCTGACGTTTTTTTCTTTGATAACGGCAGTAGAATTTCTGCCGAAAGGTCAGATAAGTACTTAGATTCTAGTTAGGATTTGCGTGTGTGTAGGCAAACTTTTTATCTTATTTAAAAACCACTGACAAACGAACACATTTTTTTCTTTAGGAATTTACGCAGTGGGTTTTAACATATTTTTGAAAAAATTTCCTTAACTTAGTGGCGAAAAACCCAAAAAAAGTAGTTTCGACATTTTTAAAGGTATATTCCTGTTTTTCTTGGATTTTCTGATAAAGGTATTAAAAAAAATAGTGTTCACAACCCGCGGCTAAACTGTGCTTTTTTTTACTCGCGTTTTTAAATACCTCGCTGTGCTCGTTATTTAAAAGATAGGCAGAAAAAACCCAAATCTTTATTTTTAGTTTTTATTTTTCTGCGCTCTTATTTTTAAAGCTGTCAAAAAACGCTTAGAACTTTCTACAGGCACTTTTTTAAGATCTACCTAATAAGAGGTCCGTTTTCGAGATTTGACATTTCAGTGTGACAGGAGCACTGTCAAGTTTATTTTTTGACATTAATTGACCATTATCAGCCCAAATTCGAAGATTAAAAAACAAAGAAAAAACCTATTTTTCAAATATTAGGTAAAGTTATTTGTTATTTCCAAAATATCTTGAGTAAGTTTAAAGCAAAAATTAAATTTGGGCTGATGATGTCAAAATAAGCTTGCAAAATGTTATCTTGTCATTCTTTATGAACCAAACGCCAGAAGAAAAAAAGGATGTGTCCATAAGAGAAAATGAACTTGACAGTGCTCCTGTTACACTGAAATGTCAAGTCTCAAAAACGGACCTCTCACTAGGTAGATCCTAAAAAAGTGCCTGTAGAAAGTTTTAATCGTTTTTTGACAGCTTTGAGAATAAGGGCGCAGAAAAATAAAAACTAAAAATGAAGATTCGGTTTTTCTCTCCGGAACTATGTATTTAATAATAATAATTTAACTAATTTTTAATAATATCTTCAGTCTCTGTTTTTTGAGGTTGCGACACACAACTTTTTTTTCACCAACAAATAAAGTTTCCGGTAGCATATTATAGGTTTCTATACTTCTTGCTATAAGAGAGTCTTGTGCTTTTTTTGTTCTTAAATATTTATTCCTTATGTTATTTTCTGTTCCTAAATTATAGTTATGAATGTCTTTATTTAAGTGTAATTCTAGATTAGTTTTTGCCATTGATTTTCCCAGCAATGTTGAGTTATTTTTGATCCAGTTGTGTCCCCATGTCGAGTTTTGCGTTTGTGTTATGTAAGGCGAACTTCCATGGATCTGCTGGTTTCTCCGATGTAGATATCTCCACACTCGCATGGTGCCTGGTAGATACAGTTCTTGGTGTCGTGGCATTGTGGTTTAGTTTTGTCAATTGACTTTTTATTGTTGTGGTCGTTTTGAAGACCTTCCGAAGATGGTATTGGTTGCCTATTCTTCTTATCTTTTCTGAGATTCCTTTGATGTATGGAATTAAAGTGTCGCCTTCCTTTCAGTATTTACGTCTGTCGTCCTTTGTGTTGGTGTAGTCTGAAGAGTTTTATTGATCGTGCAGGTGGAGAAACCGTTTCTTCGCAGATGGATCGAATTTTTGCCTTTTCTTTATTTAAAGCTTCTTCTGTGTTGCTGATGTAGGTGGCTCGATCTATAAAGGCGCATTTACACAGACAAACTTTCCTTTGATGTGGAAATGCCGACAAACATTTACACGAGCCTCTTGAGCAAAATGTTCAAAGAAATGTTCGAGCTAAATCTCGTACAAAAAAACACACGTAAATTTTGAAGAGAATGTTGAGCAAAATTTGTTTGAAGAATTGGGGGTATAAAAATTTCTTTACAAATTCAAAATATATATTGTTATCGGAATTCATTGAACTTAACTGAAAATAGAAAAACAAAGTTTTGAAATAAGGTATTTTTAATCAAGCGCTTTCCGACGAAAAACGATTTGATGCCGAAATTCACATTTTACCTCATAAGCAACTTCGATTGATCTGATTTTTATAGGGGATATGCCAGTATACTTGTAACTTTTTTGGGGTTGTAAAAAAAAACGAGAATAAAAAAAATAATAATTGGCACTTATTTATTGTTGTTGCCTGTAAAATATAATGATACAAATTTACGTTTAAAACAATATACCTTGATTTTACTTCCTAGTTTAGTCTTTTACAATAATAATTAAGTCAAATTAAAAAAACCTATATTATTAAATCTCAACTATATGAACAAAAGCACGTTCGGTTTAAATAATACCCGTTTATTACCCACCTTTTAAAAAATATAATTTAGCAGTAATTTAGTAGACTGTGTCGCCGATCTATCATCCCGCGTTTTGGATTTCGCAGGTAGTAGGCCGGCCACCCTTTTGAATCGCAATGTTGCGCTTTGCATATTGTTGGTTCAGTGTCAGTAATCGACCTTGATTATTACATTAAATTGACAATAAATATCTATATCTTCAGCATTTTCATGAACCTTTTGCTTTTTTGAGCAACCCTTGGGACCTTAAACTAACTAGATAAATCTGGTGTGATGAATTAAAAAACAACAATAAAAGCTAAAGGTAAAATAAAGTTACAAAAATATGTTTAAAAAAAATCCCCCTCCCCACCACTCCTCATAGTCGTGAGGCGCGGATTACCGCTTAAAAGTGCAATTTTTGAGTTTTTTGCCGATATTCGAAAAACTCAAAATTTTTTCGGAAAAGAAAAATTTTCCTGGGTTTTTTTTTGACTTTAGGAAAAAAACCCTTGGAAATAAAAAAAACTCGCAAGAAAATCCCAAAAAAAACCACGGGCACAAAAATCAGGGAAAAACCCTAAGAAAAAAATATTATAAGTAACCCTATTCCATGTGACAAAACTGATAGTAGAGCCAATAATAATGTTTTGCTTGCCGTCGGCTTTTTTTCACAAAAATTTTAAATAAAAGTTGGTATTCCATTTTTGTAAAGAATTGAGATCACTGATCACTGATGTGAAATTTTATTTATTCTCATCTTTAAAAATATGTTTCCAAAATAGATAGCAATAATTTGCTCAAAAATTTACCCGAACAAAATGTTCAAAGAAAAGCTCACAAAAATGTTCACGCAAAAAATTTTAGATCTTTTGCATGAGCTTTCATTTGAGCATGTTCGTCTGTGTAATTGCGCCTTAAGAGATTTTGCAATTCCCAGTTTGGTTGATGTGGAGTGGGTTGATTTGAAGTTAAGATATTGTCCAGTATGAGTTCGTTTGCGATATACGCAAGTGATTAAGGTCGTAGTTACAATCTGGGGAATTGTTTTTAGCAACACTGTACGGGAAATCAATTTAACTATATCGACCTGATTTTTTTGCACAATTTTACGTCATTGAATTTGTTTTCCATGGCAACGCGGAGACTTTATTTATGTTTATCCACAGTCGGACACCACAGAATATTTAGCACCGGGTCAAAAATTTGGGGTTAGGTTACTTATTTTGACTTTTCGCGTTCTACGCCGCTAAAAAACCAAGTAAAATACTAAAATAAAAGAAAACCATTTATTGCAGAATTACCTGCTAAAAAAACGCTACCCAACTACGTATTAAAGTAACTGGGTGTAATGTTGGTTGCATTTACAGGTGCATTTATAATTGAATTGGAAACACTCCCGCTAGCTGATACCGACAACAGGTTAACTTAAAAGCATGCAGATTTAAAAATCGGCTACTGGCGCTAGACGAAATAATCGTATTATATTTTAAAAAGGAGCGCCAACGACCAGCAAGAGTCTTTCCAACCTCTAAATGAAGCTTTATCTGTGTGTTTTTGAAACTAAGGTTCTGAAATCTATGCTTTACACTCCAAGATTTCACTAGTACACTTGCACATAACTATGCCGCAATAATTTAAATTAAAAAAAAAATGGTTGAATCAAAATAAAAACAAAATTATGTGGGGTTATGGGCGCCGAATGTTTCTATGTGAATTCCTAGTAATCCCAGCGAGCCAGTAAAGTTCTCTTGGTTCTTTGATAGACTCGGGGTAATGCCCGTGCAGCGCTATGCCTTTTTCGGAGGGCAACCGAACACGCGGAGTGGTTTTATATTTGTTTTAGAACAATGTTTTTGAAAACACATTTTTGAAAGATAAACATAACCTCGAATGGTTTTCTGTCAGAAAACGTAAAAATACTCTTCTGTCCCACTGCGGCTCGATTTAAAGTTGTTGACAAAACACCTGCAGTTACCATGAAATCGTATAAATTCTGCAATCTATCAAATTCAATGAAGTGTGATTAATTGATTGGTCTTCTTTTCCGGAGTGCACAGGCTTTTAGAAAAAAGGAAACTTAGTTTTTATTTTCGCTAAGGCAAGGAAAAATGTAATCCAGAGGAAATTGTGGGTATTTCTCTATTTTTTTTTATAAATGGGGTTTGTTCTAAACCGCAATTACTTTGAGGCATTTGGGATAGATGACAGCACCAGAGCTTTTATTTTGAAGAAAAAATTGAGAATTTTGAAAAATCCTTCAGATATTTTTGTTAAGCATTTCAAAATGATCACCCCCTGCAAAATTTCAGCTAAATCTGATGTTTAGTTTTCCCTGTGCACTGATTGCAAAAGATTAAAAAATTAAAGAACAAGGCGTTGCCAGTTGTACTTTTTTTTACTTAAAATCTGGGGAGAAACTATAGCCTTAACCTGACAACTTTCTTCTTTTTCCAGAGTGAAAGTCCAGAGTGAATTTGATGCAGTTTCTTATGCTGAAGACAATGGATGTTTGAAACTATGGTTTACTCACTAATAATCCACTCTCGTTAAACGACACATCATCTTTTCTGGCCCTCAGCATATCAACTCGTACTGAGAGCAGGTCTTATAGGACTGGAAAATATCTGGGTTGTTATCTTATTGTGGTTGTGTAAAATCAAAGGGTTTAACTTGTGTATTTGTAACGAAGAAAAAGCAAATCTTGCAAAATTTTATATGAATACTTATTTCGAATTATCAATGTTTTTCTTGTCTTTATTTCGTCATAAGGCGGTGTAAATTTTTGGGGGTGCAGAACTTTCGAATAAGGGGCGAGTGACGGTAGCAGAATGCCGAAGGCGAAACATTTTTTTTGGGGCCACGCCCTGCACAGGAGCTGTAGTAATCAAATCAAAATCCGTCCAGTAGTTGTTATGCTGGATCAAACAAAAAGACAAACAGACAAAAATTCTAAAAATTGGATTTTTGTTATCTATATGGTCTGCTTAGAAGCCAACAACAAAAATTTTAATTAAATGTACAGAAATGATCCCTCTGGAGATTAATTTATCAGATGAAGATTAGAAATTAAGTGACTTACCTAGCTGAGTACCTCGGTCCCGCCAGGTCCCGCCAAACAATTGTTGTTGTCTTTAAATATTGCATGCTAACGTTAGACATCGAAAATTTAGCCATTATTCGCAAATAAAAATTTTCCAAACCGTCTCGTCGGAGTCGTCTCAGCTTCGAGTGCACATATTTTATGTGCACATAGGCCACCTTACGTCGTAGGACTGCCGCGGAGAAAAAAGAGTGCGGGATTGAAATGTTCGACCAATTAGATTGAAGATTCACATGAGCAGCGAGAGAGTGAGGAGAACGAAGCCGTCAGGACGTGTATTCTTGGAAGTCATACGATCCGGTCTTTCCCTCGTGCGATGGGATCTATCGCATGGGATCTATCACCTCCCACTAACAAAAAGTAGTTTAGGAAGGAATACATTTTAAAAAAAAGTTTATTACGCAAGCGTCACTAGATTCGACGCTGTTCCCCGGTTTCGTACTATGCGATCGGGAACGTATGATTTTTACGAAAAACGTGAGATGGGATCATCGCTCAAAAATATAACGTTTTCGTCCCATGTGATCATTCGCCCTAGATCTATGCCGCTCCCTGTTCAAGAATACGCGTCCAGTGCGTCTATTCTTGAATCGAGAGGAAATTTGCTCAGTCAAATTCTCTCGCTACTATGCATCTCATTGGTCCAAATCTTGGGTTAAATCGGTTTCTCTCATTTTTGCCCTATATTGATTGTGTAATTCTCCTAGTCAAGACCAATAGAATTACTTTCGATAAATATCGGGAAAAAGTGAGAGAAACCGATTTAAACCGAAGATTTGGACCAATGAGATGCATAGTAGCGAGAGAATTTGACTCCCTGGGAGCAAATTTTCTCTCGATTCAAGAATAGACGCACTGGCGACGAGCTGGAGCTCGTTTGTATATTGGTAATAGATTAGGGACGTTTGCACGCAAATTTAACGTATACAGCGATTAAGTTTTGTTAACTAGTTAGTTATTAATTTATTGATAGGATAGGTTTAAGCAATTTTTTTGGAATTATTATTTTGTGATAAAGTTCTTTGAAGAATTATAAAATTTCAATGTGTGTTTGAGAAGAGACCCATTAAATTTGGGAGTGCACGTGCACATGTGCACTTATTGAGGAGCCGCCGCTGTACCTACCCAACTTTTTAATCGGGACACCCTGTAGTTTTGATAAAATTTAGATTTCTTCCATATTCAAAAAATGCCAAAAATTATAACAAAAATATTTTATTGTTTAAAAACCCATTAATATAACTAACAAAGTTTGGCGTTTTTAAAATCAAACACAAGGTGTGTTCCGTTTGATAACCAGAAGTACCGTTATTATGACGAAAGCATAAGTGGCGGGGAAAAGTTTCTTACTTCCTGAGTTTTCTTTGTTAAAACAATGGGAATTAGAATATTTGTTACACCTTCTATAGGAAATGAGTAAAAGGACACCCAGTATATTTTATAGGTCGTTAACAACAACATTGCGAGAATGGCGTTTAAGAGTGAAATTCCCTGTTTGGCGAAGATAAAATGTCGCTCGACTCCTCGAGAGTCACGAACTTTAGACTGCCCAAATATGGGAAAACCTTGTAAAAATGTCTTGTAAATTCTTTAGAAAATGCGAACCAGAATGTCGATGTAGGCTAAGAAAAGTTTCTTGTGTAGTTTACAAAGAAAACGGTTTATAAAATAAAATTTATCGTGTTTTTTTTTGTTTTCTACGAATTTTTGATCATTTAAAAAAAATTTTTTTTTTAAATAAAAAGAGAGGTTTAAAACATTATGAAAAAAATTGATAACTTTTGATAAAATTTCTTATTTTTAAATGTTTTAATACCATTTCGATAAAGTTCAAAAAATAACTTCTATAAAAAGTATTAGTAAAATAAAAAGAAACCTTATTAAAGATAAGAAAATTAATGTAGAAAATACATAAAAAACTATATATAATTTATTTTTTATTAAAATACATGAGGTTAATGATTCCGAATATGTGTTTTTAGGACTGTTTATTGTCTGCACTCAATTGGCAATATTTTGGACAGTGTTTTCAATCCATCTCTAATCTAATTTGGGGATTTTTGTACTGGAAACCTAAACAGTTAGTGAAATTTGTCAGAATATTGTCAATTTCAATTAGTTTGAATTATGACAGTCCATATTCACCATCCGATTAAGAGAAGGGAACCCCACTATATAGCATAACCACATTATGGCAACGTTTGAAAAATTTACATTTAGGTTATTTTATCCATCACTGACAAAGTCGCACTGAAAATGTCTGCCAGATTGGTGACACCTTCAGAAATAAGGATGCTTTATTCATTAAAGTTTCCAGCCAATATCACGTTAAGTAACCTGATAATCTGGGTTTTATTTATTTTTGGTTATTGTTGAAATAAAAGTGTAGACAAACCAAGTGAATTTGAAATAAGAAATTCGCTTAAAAATTAAAGTTTTACATCTAGAAAATAAAATATGAATTTAGTGTTTCATATACCTTAAACTTTGTTTGATGGAAATCATAGCCAAACGAAGAATACTAGAGAAATGAGATTTTGCATACAAGCCTAAAATTTCACTTCCAAATGCGCAACAGAGCTTTTTTTGAAAAAAACTTTATTTAAAAAAAAAGAAATTCCAAAATTAAGATTTGGCTGTACCGCAATTGTGAGTCACATAATTAGTATGTGTGCAAAATTTCAGCACTCTAGCACTTTTTGGTTGACCAGGATTTCCAGAATACGATGCCCTGTCACTTCTATATATCGCAAACCAACTCATATTACTCCACATCAACCAAACTGGAAATTGCAAAATCTCTATATAGATCGAGCCATCTATATCTGCAATATAGAAAATATTCTAAATAAGGAAAAGGCAAAAATTCGATTTGATCTGCGGAGGAATGTTTTCCCCAACTACACGATCAATAAAACTCTTCAGACCACACCAACTTATATTATTATAATTTTTATTTGTTGTTTTTAATGAGGTCACAGTAGATAAAAAATTCAAGTTACACATTTTTTTAAAACTTTGAGGACACTAGTTAAACCAATGTATCAATTTTGAACAGACAATTTTTGTAGTCAACGTGTTTTTATTACAAATTGCATTCGTTTGTTTTTATATTTTAAGAAAATCCCCTCCTCCTGCGGAGTCGAGCTTATTAGCGAAAATATGAAAACAAACTCCTGCAATTATAAAAAACACGTTTTATGCAAAAATTATCGGTAATTTTGATGCACTTGTGCAATCACCGCCGAAAATTTTCTAAGAATCGATGCACTTTACCCGTTAACAGCCCCATAAAAAATTTAAAAAATGGCACCTCATCTCCCTCACTCTGTAATCTAAACCATCTGTCCCAAATTTTCACCACACACATTAAAAATCTAAAGCAACCAACAACCCTAGTGAATAAAACTTTCTATATGAAACGCTTCCTTGCTTCCCCCTGATTGTGTATGAAAAATTGATATGTTTGTGTGCTTATCTGGGGGGTCGAAAAAATAAACAGGCAAAACGAATGCCATCTTCCCTGGGGTGTCATCGGGTTGGAAAGTGGCTTTTTCACCGTGTTAAACAAACAATACCGCCCGTTTTATAAGGCACGAAATGGGGGATGGGACGGGATTTTAGCGTAAGGGTGAAATATTTAACCATGGTCCAAGGATCGCAAGGATCGCAAAATGTCTAATAATAACTCTAAAAAACAAAGAAGATAATGTAAAAATTAGGCCAAAGGCTTTTTTTAGCGTTTTCGATTATTGCTCGAAACTTGATCTAGAGCACTCCCGGATCCATCGGAAAAATATTTGCGTGTTCGATTTGGCAACTGTCATTGCTCTCTGCCAGATTTGCGTGTTCGGTCGAATGATAATAGACACTTAAAATAATATTTCAACGCATCGGTATCGGTATACATATCGCGTTCGAAATAAAGCCAAAATACACTACATTTTTGACTTGTTTATGCGATACTTTAAGGGTCTAATAAAAAAGTTATAACACGTAACGTTTTCTTGTTACATTTATAGTACCACATTTATTGTTTGTTTGTTATTTTTTAACAGTGTACATTGACTATATTTATATTTTTACACCTACTGAACATATATATATCTACTTACTAACTTATATCTAAGAAAAACACAGACATTAAAAATATTAACTGAACACACTATTAAGTTTTATTTTTTCCTTTTATGAGGGGTCGTATCTTCTCTTTTCAAGAACCAACAGTAATCACCCATCATTTTTTTTTTCATTTTCCTCATAACCTGATAGAATCTTTCACCTTGCTCGTCACTGACAGATCTAAAATTTTTAGGAAAAAGTGGCAGGTGGGAACGAAGGAAGTGAATTTTCAATGACATTCGAGCACCAAGCGATTTGTAGGCATCTAAAAGTTCATCAAATAACTGTTGGTAGTTTGCATCCATCTTGTTGCCCAATAATTCCCTTACTACACTAACAAATGAGTTCCATGATCTGAGTTCCTGCCTTAAGCTTCTCTATAAAGTTGACATCGTCCAGGAATTTTCTGATTTGTGACCCATAAAAATTCCTTCCTTTAATTTCGCATCACTTAAATGGGGAAAGACTTGTCTTAGGTATTTGAATCCATCATCGTCTTTATTCATTGCTTTCACAAAGTTTTTCATCAGCCCAAGTTTAATGTGACGAGGAGGCAGAAGAACATTTTTGGGGTCTAAAAGAGGTTCCAACTTAACATTTTGAGATCCCGGTTGAAATTCACTTCTTTCTGGCCAATTTTTTATTGCATAATGCTGATCTACTCCACTACAAAGAAAACAGCAATATTTTGTAAATCCTCCCTGATGTCCTACTAAAATTCCTATAATTTTTAGATCCCCACATATCTGCCATAAGTTTCTTTTATTGTCACTGAATGGGCAACCGGTATAGAGGGTTTTAAATTTCCATTATGCAATAACACAGCTTTTAAATTGTATTTATTTTAAACTGTATTTAGACAAGACGGGAGAATGCATAAACCATCAATATCAGGACACGCACACAACGAATTTTCCATACTGTAAAATGCAGTAATGCTGAAAGTTGTAATTTTGGTTTCTTTGGCTAATAAGTTCCATTCCTTAAGATGGGAACCAAGAAGTTCTGACTGTTGCTTTGATAACCCCAAATCACCTGCTAAATCATTTAACTCTCTTTGAACAATCAAATGTGGCTCACCAGAACTGGGACCTGGAGTAAAATAGGGTCGGTACACTGTTCCTCGGAGATGCCTGATAATGCGTTGTCTCCAATATCTTCCAAAACAATATTTTGCGGATCTAAAGGCGCAATGGGCACTGGTAAATCTACATTATGAGGAACAGGTCGTATGGCAGACTGCAAATTTGGATAGTCAATCTTGTGCTTTCCCTTTTTGGAATAACCTTCAATCTTTGTCAGGCAAAAATACCAATCGTCTTCTCCTTCATCCACTCCACGCTACAACTAACACATGGGGAGCCCACTGCTTGTCTTGATCTCCAATTAAAACACCAAAATATTTGAAGTAGGCTTTTTTAACATTTTCAGAAAATGGTCTAGCTTGGAATTTCACCATAAATTCTCCACAAATGTAGCAAAATCTGTCAGGAGAGGTTTTACAATTCCGACGCGTTTTTATCTATACACAGAGAACCACTCACTTTGAAACTCAACAGAAGACTAATATTTAATGTTGATTGACATAACCTAATTCAAATTGTGTTTTGTTTTGGTTTTGTTGTTTTGCTGGTAAATGAGTATAAACAGGAAAATTATTGAAGTAGAATCACTACGGTTATATACATGTTATATATATAATATATACGATTTGGACAAGAATATGGTTGTTCTTGTCAATGCACGGATTGCCCAGCTCATCAAAAACTTCTATTACAGTTCCTGTGGTTCCGTTTCCACGCATTTTCTTTCAGAAATAAACTTGAAAAAAAATACTTTCTAAACAATTCTAACCTTTAAAACGGACCAGAGAACAAATCGAACGTGTATTTGAACTAATCGTTGACCGAGTGCACGTGACAGCTTTGATCGGCTTCGGAACGCCCTAAAACTGATCTGTGACGTCATTGCTCTGGGGCCCAATTCTTGAATCACTCGAGTTTCAGTCGTATACGGACCACATTTTAGCAAAAAATTACCGAAAATAGGGGTAAATATTCTCTTATCCCCTTATTAACGCACACACATCATTTAACTCGTACTGAAATTCTGTAATATTAAATTAAGTTCGCCTGAAATTTACAATTTTACGTTTGTGATGCGCTTTTTTTCGCAAGTTTTGACGTCCGTATGTCATTCGCTCGGATTTGCATCGATTGCTTCTACCCACCACCTATTCCTATTTTTCCCGCCAAAAATGCAATATTTAAATTTTGAGTCTATTTTAATTAAATATTGTGCATTGTGCATACGAGTTATAATTTGTTGGCATATTTGGTATCTGAATTAGTAAAAGTTGACTCTTTTTTCGACAATTTTTTGCTAAAATGTGATTCGTACTTATACGACTAAAAGTCGAGTGATTCAAGAATGGGCCCCTGATCCCGGGCAATCTCTGAGCGATTGCGAGCGATTTGCGAGGAGGATAATCGAAAGGGCTATTTGACTATTGATTTTTTTTCAGGCCAACTTGATTAGGAGAGTTATTATCGCTACGGCTTTTTACGAAAAAAGCAAAGGCAGAGCCGTTTGGAAAAAAAGTAACAGTCGTGAAAATCGAGTTTAAGTTGGAACCTCCCTTGGGACGAAGTAAACTGCTAAAAGTACAAATCCGGGATATTTTCTTAAAAAAAACAAGCACTTACTTGACTTTAAATTTTAACGAGCTAGCCATAAATAAAGTCATGCCATTTGGGTTATCTGATGACCCTTCCCCCAAAGTTATGTAAACAAACGCGAGGGAGCTGTAAATTGCACCACTCATAACAAACCTAACCTAACCTAACCCCCTCCCATTTAATTCGAAAAAAGAGCGAACATAATTTAGGCATTTTTTGTTCAATTTTTTGTTAAAAAAAATAATCGGACAAAAAAAATTGAGGTCAGCACGCGACCACCAAGTGGAACATTGGAGTTTCGAAAAAGAATGACGCACTAACCAACAACGTTAAAAACCATAGAAAATAGAAAAAGCTTGACTCTGTTTTGGTAAGGGTGGTATCATATACCACAACGATTGAAGGTGTAACCCCTCTTCAGTAGCCTCAAACAAAAGCTTGACCTTTTCTTTTGCACAGTCCTGGGGGCTGATTCTTGAATTTCGTAGGAAAGGTCGCAGTCGAACGTTCACATCCTTCGTTTCGACCAATAAGAAGGCTCAGAAGCTGTGGAGTTTGCATGGTGCACGTGCAAAGCTGACCGGATTGTCGTTTTTCAAGAGCGCTCGTTAACCTGGTCCGGAGGCAGGTATATGAAAGTGTAGGAAAGTTCTTTCGATAGACAGCAATCGGGTGAGGTTCGGTCGTCGTCGGATAGATAACTCGTGATCGCTTCAAAGCCCATTAGTGGTCGATATCAGGGAGAGAATTCAAGAATCAGCCCCTGAAGTCGAGTACGGAAGCTGCTTAAGACACTTTTTACAATATTTTGGTTTTTTTTTGAGGTCAACAATGTTTACTATCTTATAAACGTAAGCATAACTATTAGGGGAAAGACCAGCAAAGGTTAGGGAAGTTATGGGAGTTTGCTGACATCGAACCCCCACCCCAACCCAGATGCTAAACGTCAAGGAAAATCCAATAGATATTATATTTGTCCCAGAACTAAAGATTTTATTATTACATGTAACACTTTAATATATTTGTTTAGAGCATGTGACTCAAATATGCTCGAGATGCGCAACTTAATAGTCATGTATTTATGTGGAATTTTGCACAATAGAAAACTTCTTTTAATTATTTAAGTTTTTGATTCGGTGCAAACATTTTTTTTATATTTTTAATAAAAAAATTTTTTTGTTTTTTTTTTTGCATAAAAAATCTTAGCTTTTAGGATTTAATTTAATTTTTTTCCAAGACTTTCTTTAAAGTTTTATTTGCTAAGTTAATATTTTGTTTAAAAAAAAGTAATTTTTTATTATATGCGTATACATACCATACCGCACGGTACCAATTTTGATTTATTTTTCCACCTTACCAGCGGAGAGTCAAAGTTCAGTACTTCCGCAATATCTTTAACCATTATCGTGGAGCGCTTTAACTGAACCATATCAATTTCAAAGCTTTCTTAAATGCAATTTCGCGCTTCTACATCAGAGAAGTTAAAATTAAGTTAGAGCAAAATTTATTACACCTTATTGTCACCCCCTCTGTTATTCGATTTTAAAGGGTATCAATCATAAACGCTGACAACCTTTGGATTCATAATTCAATTGGAATGGTTATTACATTAAATGGAAGTTTCATGTTCCCGCTGTTTATACAGGGTGTCCCAAATTCGATGGTTTTGGGAGGTTTCGGGTACTTCTAGAGGAGATAGAGAAAATTCGACTCCCCTTTGCGAGGCTCAAATTTCAAGACAAGATTTTTGGTAAAAATCGCATTTCAATATGTCACCCCGTCTTCGAACTACGAGGGCTTTTTGAAAAGTCTGCATTTTGAGATAGGCCCTATAACTCTTTTATTTATGAAAATATATTTGTAGTGATAATTGCATTTTTGTAGAGTTTTTAAACTAGAATTTAATTACCAAATCAGATGTCATAAGTCACTTTTAGTTTTTGAGATATAACACAAAGTTGGTATTTTTCTTATGGAACGCCCCAATTTTTTTTTGAATGATTTTTTAATTTCCTTCAAAACGATGTGCCTCTTACGAAAATCGTATAAATAGTTGTCGAGTTATTAAATAGTTTCCATAAATCGTAGGGTAGGCTGTGATAAAAGCGGCACGCCACATTATTAAAAAAATCTAGAGTGCCATGGTTGTCCATCTGAGATGATAAGCATAATTTGTTAAGAAGATATAATAGTAGTTTTCACAACTAGTTGCTAAAATAATGCTTTTTTCGCAAGCGTTGGTTTAAATAACGCGAGTAAAAAAAAGCACAGTTTAGCCGCGAGTTGTTAACACTATTTTTTTTTTAAATACCTTTATCAAAAAATCCAAGAAAAACAAACAAACCTTTAAAAATCTCGAACGAAGAGCACTTTTTGCAACACATCATCTTTACACTATAGGTCAAGGCGGCTGGTAAATGAAATAACTGATCAGTCAAGCCACACCAAAATGGGAGGTGCAGCCGGACGCAAGCTACACCCCCCTCATTTAAAGCGTAGAGAAAAATGAAAAGCAACTATCCCAAATAAGAACTAATTTCGAGCTCCTAATATCACTAAAAAAAATTTCGAAAAACCCACTAGTAATTCTGTTTTTTTAAAAAAAATATGGTGGGTTGTGCAGGTTGACGTCAAGCCAAATCCCCCCCCCCCCTAACTAATTTCGAACTAATTTTGAACCACTTTTAAAAATTTTGAACCACACTCGTTCCTGGGTATTTTTAATATTCAAAATGGGAGGTGCAGCCGGACGTCAAGCTACAAAAATGCAATTAACACTACGAAGATATTTTCATAAATGAAAAAGTTATAGGCCAAAATGCAGACTGCTTGTCTTGAAATTTGAGCCTCGCAAAGGGACCCCTGTAAAATAACCTTAAAAACCATATAACTATAAGATACTATAATGGTCCGAGGATCGAAAAATGTCTAACAATAATAACAAAGAAAATAATGTAAAAATTAGGGTTCGCCCTAGGCAAGGCCAAAGGCGAAAAATCTATTGCGCATGCCTCACGCAGTCTGCTTGCGCTCAAAAGGGAGTTTGCTCTGCATTTTTTCCAGGCTTACTTTATTAGGAGAGTTATTATTATCGGTACTACTTTTTTTCGGAAGATCCCAAGCAACAATTATAGTCAATTTCACTGGTGTCATTATGTCATTGCCACCAAAAATGGATTAAAGGGTAGTAATATTGCTTTAACTTGGGAAACTCAATGTCATAAAGTCTCAAAATACAAAATTTATTCAAAATTTGGTAGGTTACACGTGTTTCGCCTACATAGGCATCTTCAGACCTGGTATATTAAACGTCACGGTAGAGATTGTCTTTTTGCCAGTTGGTGGCATGACCGAATTCGTGAATTGTTCTCTCAATTTTTCCGAACGTGCACATTTTTTGACAACTTTCCGTAGTTGCTGACGAGGAAAATGCGTGACTAAGTAGAAATTTTTGGATTTTGAAGTCAAACGTGAGGTATCCATATCAGGAACGCCTATGGTTTATTAAACCAGGAATTTATCAAACCGAATTTAAGAAAAAAATTCATCGTACATTCACCATAGAAACTGCAATTCGTCAAACCAATTTTTTATCCGAACCTAATTTCGTCAAACCCATTCAATAACAAATTCGAAATTTAACAGACACGTTTTTAATCGAACCATTGTTCATCAGGTATCTTGGATAAGTACCAGTGCGGAACGATGCCTATTTGTGAGTGATTCAAAGTTGTAAATGATAGTGTATGATGGTGTTGAATGATGTATGGGGAGGGTGATCAGTGGAACCACTGACGAGCTCACGCTGGTTACCCAGAGCGGAACATCGTTTAATCATTTCTCTTTTCGCTTTGGTTCTTTGTGTGTTCCTTGTGGGATGCTCATCCAGGTTTGAATTTTCGTTATTTCCACCCAAGATCTTTTGATCTTTTGTTTTTAGATTATTTTCGGTTGATGTAACTGATTTGGAGGGTTTTTAACTTCTTGAATTTTAATTGCCTTAGGAGCATAATCCTATTGGAAATATTAACACGCCAGGACGAATCCGTATCAGGTATCTTGGATAAGTACCAGTGCGGAACGATGCCTATTTGTGAGTGATTCAAAGCTGGAAATGAAAGTGTATGATGGTGTTGAATGATGTATGGGGAGGGTGATCAGTGGAACCACTGACAAGCTCACGCTGGTTACCCAGAGCAAAACATCGTTTAATCATTTCTCTTTTCGCTTTGGTTCTTTGTGTGTTCCTTGTGAGATGCTCATACAGGTTTGAATTTTCGTTATTTCCACCCAAGATCTTTTGATCTTTTGTTTTTAGATTATTTTCGGTTGATGTATCTGATTTGGAGGTTTTTTAACTTCTTCTTGAATAAATGTCCATGTTTACCTGTCAAAATAAAAGTGTTCAGTGGGCTTAAAATGATGGGTGTAAAATATTTAAAGGAGTTCGCAAAATTTCATGCATTACAGAGGGAGAATCTTGAAACATATCGTAATACCGCAGCTTCTGTTAAGAAACGCTAATTTAAGGCCAAAAATAACCCTCGACCGCCAGGATTATATATAGACACATATTAAGAGGACTTTCTATTTTGAGTAGGAGATAATGAGTGTCGGGAATTACCGCCGCAAGAAAATTTCTTTCACAAGCAGGGAATGGCATTTATTTATGTTTTGTGAGTTGCGGTCGGATAGAGAATTATTGTAACAAAAAGTTAAACTTCTAAATCAGTTACATCAACCGAAAAGAATCTATAAAAGAGAAGATCATAAGATCTTGGGAGGAAAGAACGTCCCACAAGGAACACACAAAAGACCAAAGCGAAAGAAGAAACAATTAAAACAATTAACACGCCAGGACGAACCCGTATGAGGTGAGTTATAATAAGTACCATGCGAAACGATGCCTATTTGTGTCGTTTTAATTGTTTCTTCTTTCGCTTTGGCCTTTTCTGTGTTCCTTGTGGGACACTCATCCAATTTTGAATTTTCGTTCTTTCCTCCCAAGATCTTTTGGTCTTCTCTTTTTTAGATTCTTTTCGGTTGATGTAACTGATTTGGAAGTTTAACTTCTTGTTTTAATTGTCTTAGGAGCATATTTGTGAGTGATTCAGAGTTGGATGTCAGAGTGTGCGATGGTGTTAAATGATGTCTGGATTGAGGGTGACTAGTGAATCCACTGACGAGCCCACGCTGGTCACCCCGGGCGAAAAATCGTTTTAATTGTTTCTTCTTTCGCTTTGGTCTTTTGTGTGGTCCTTGTGGGACACTCATCCAATTTTGAATTTTCATTCTTTCCTCCCAAGATCTTTTGATCTTCTCTTTTTTATTGTGTTGAAAATTATTATTGGTAGGTTTTGTAGAAAAATTGTTCTGTGTTTTATTTTGGTTCAAACATCTTGTAAAGCACTAAAATTTAAAAAAAACGGATTTTCCGTCGCTCTGTCTGTAGCTCAAAAACCCCGGCGCCAATGTTTTTTGAGCTTTTTTCTACTACTAGAGCAGAAAACTTTCGCAAATACTTGGTGAAAACTGGCGGAAATGGCTTAATTTTACGCAAGAATAATTAGATTTTTTCAATATTACTATTTTCCGCTATTTCTCTTTAATATTGGGTAAAAAACGGACAGAAATCTTTTTTTGCACCCGAGATCAAACAAAAAAGTTTTTTTTGCATCGGTAACCAAAAAAACCATGCTTTAGTTATCTGCAGACAGACTTAAATCATGTTTTTGATGAAGGTATAAAAAAATATTTTTTGTTCAGGAAACAAAAAAAAAGTTGAAATTTGCTCCCTATAGCGTTATTATTCTTGCACTCAAATTCCAAATCGTTATCTTTTCCCCGTTGACCCTATAAATTACGGTCATTTTTAAAGGGCTTTATGCTCGGACAACTTTGCCCCATATTGTCCTTGTTTCGGCTTAAAGGGAACGCAGGGGATCAAGAGAAAAAACATTCTGTAATTTATTTAAGCTTACTGGGTTTTTAATTTAACTCAATTAAAAAAATAGTGGTTTTCACAACTAGTGGCTAAAATAATGCTTTTTTTGAAAAACCGGTTTTAAAGAAGGAGCGCAGCAATAAGGTGAATTTTAAAACCGCCCCCCCCCCCCCCCCCCGTCTATTTCTCGCGTCGCTACGCTAAAAAAGTTATAAGAAAGGCAGAAGACAACAGGCTCTTTATTATAATAAATCTCGTGCGACCAGACATAAATCTCTCAATTACGTTCGTGTGTACTGTTGCGAACGCAAGAAATGTCTCGTTGTGTTTTCAGGTGGAAATTGATGAATTTTGAAATGACTTGCCTCGTTTGGTTTTCCCAACTTACTTAATTTAATCTAACTTTAGGAACATTTAGGGTATCTATACAGCTTTCATTACTAGCTTTCAACTCTTTTTGCTCGTGTATTTGTTTACAAAATTAAAAAACAATTTATTAGATAAAAAACTACCAGACTGCTAGTTCTAAATCGGGTTTAGTATACAGAATAGAGAAATATTTTGCAGTCGCATGTCGCATGCCTATAATTAAGTTGTCTAGTGTGAATTTGAATGGTATGCGACTGCAAAACGTTGATTCTGTATACTAAACCCAATTTCTGTCTTTTGTTTTCGGTGTGATATATGATATAAAGCTTTATTCCTACCCTGTATTCCTCGGTGGTGCGAAGAGGGGAAGGGGTGGACTCGGGGGAAGGGGTAGCAGTCAGTAAGGGGGGAGGTGAGATGAGTCGACTATCAATAAGGCAAAACAAAAATATCTAAATCGCTTTATATTTGAGAAAGTTATGCCTCCGAAAGCATATCAGACTTTACAATATGGCGCCTAACACCCGTCATATTGATTTTTAAAGATAAAATATAGACTATGACACTCTCGGAACTCTCAGCTTTCCATTTATAGCATTTTTATCAAAATCGGTTTAGCTGTTTGGTCTCTATCGTGGCACGTATAAACATATACATATACATACATACTCCATCCAACTCGAAAATTACTAAGCTAGGTAGTCGGGTAGAAATTGGCGGCCATCTTTGGGCATGCAGGTAAATATAAAAGCTGGTCATCTCTCGGTATCTAAGATCTCCAAAAACAGCGAAAATTAATATGATTTCAATCTGTGTTTTATTGATGTTTTTGAAAATATTGAAAACGAATTTGATCATCCATAGAAACGTGATGGTTTATAGAAGGAGCATTTCTTCTGATCGCGATAGTACCTATTTATTATAAGTTTTGCTTCCACCCAGGTGGTATCTGATGCGATTTTCTCTCAATTGCAATGCTTGCAGGGTAATACAAGATTTGCCGGAAGATAAATATAGGTATATACGAGTATAGAATTCAACGAGAATAAATGCTCTTGCACGCGCGTGGTCTTATAGTTTCTTTCAGTGACGTGCTAAAAGGTTAAATGCACTGACGCTCCAAACAGGGGGTAAATCTTGCGTTATTTTTTATACGTAGACTTTGTCATCCAGGATAGGATCAATGCCCAGTTTATACCAAGCTAGGTTACTTAGTGTAAGTATAAAAAATTTACATTGACATACTCGACCACTAGCCGGAAATCGAACCTGGGCAGTGTACGTGAGAAGCGGGTGCGTTTACCGCTTTCGAAAAAAAAAAAGCAGTAGCGATAATAACTCTCCCAAACAAGTTAGCCGGGAAAAAATGCAGAGCAGACTGCGTCAGGTGTGCTCAGTTGATTTTTTTTTGTTTTTCAAAGTTATTATTGTTACACATTTTACGACACTTAGGCCATTTTATTCTGATCCTCAAGATATCCAGCGTATTCTACGATAACACCACATTCATATTACTATGAGGTAATATAATGAGAACGAAGAAAAAAATGTTAAAATCAGCGTTGGCCCTGGGCAAGGTCAAAGGCGAAAAATTTACTGCGCATGTCTGATGCTCAAGTTCAGAAGACTTTTTGGCTTTGCATTTTTTCCAGGCTAACTTGATTAAGAGAATTATCGCTACTACTACTCATTGAATGCTTGTAAATTTTTGCACACGGCCTCAATTAGTTCGTTTATAAGCACCTAAAAGCGCTTTTATATAAGGACGGTTTTAAATAAAATCGCTTTCTCCGAGGGTTTATACGTCATTTATTAAATGTCATTAAATATGTCACTTTAAGGAAAAAACAAATAAAAGAACTTGTTAACAACATATTTTTCGGAAAACAAGGGTTGAGTATTTCTTTAGGTTTGAAGAAATGCGCTAAAGCGTTTTTGAAGTGTTTATCAACGACCCTTAAACGATAAATCGCTTTCTTAAATCGCTTTAAAATAAAATAAATACATAAATAAATATGGTCTTTATTGAAACAAATGCTCAGTTTAAAATAGTGATAATCATTAGCAAATCAAAATATTAAAGCATTTTTCAAAGGGCGAAGCCTACCTTTGACATGGTAAAACTCGTGCTTAAATCGGTTTTAGTGGTGATTATACAACAAACTGTCCTTATATAAAAGCGCTTTAAGAGGGCCGTATAAACAAATTATATGTCCATGGCGTAATGTATTTCAATCGATTTATTTTTGAATTTTTTTGGCGTTACAAGTGACGATCGAAATAAACGACTAAAATAGAAAACGAAGAATCAGGAAAACGTTTTTCGATATCTATAAGTTCAAAAAACGTAATAAAAACAAAAAAGAAAGAAAATACTTACCTGTTCAAAGCAAAACCAAAACACTGCCTTTTCCAATTTTGAGGATTCAAAAATTCTTCTATCGTTAACACCCCAGTCATTGATTAAAGGAAAAATAATCCTTTACTCCAATGCCCCAATAAAAAAAGCTGAAGAAAATCTTTAGAAAAATAAAATATTAATTCTACAAAAAAGTAATGAATATTTAGTCTAACCACATATTACTCATGACTATTTTACCGATTCAATTTATATTACATAAATCTGTTGGTAAACATTCTTCAACCGCATATATTTATATCGTAAAACAAACTTTTTCATAATTTAACTGTTTTCATAAGTATGAAATGAAATAATTTTATATAACGGGCCAGCGTCACTGAATTCAGTCAATTGTCGTGGGAAAGAAAAGCGTACTGGCTATACAGGGTGTTTCAATTTTTCAGGTCAAAATAAGACTTTTTTCAATAAACATGTGTCCGCAAACGCTTCGTTACCGATCTACAGATCTTCTACAGTTACTACGTTTACACGCACCTAAAACCGGTTTTAAATAAAATCGCTTTTTCCAAGGGTTTATGCGTCCTTCATTAAATTTTGTAATCCGCGGAGACGTAGTACCTGTGTGCGCCACCTCTCAAATAAACTGAGAAACAAAAACATCAAAATTGAAAAGTGCAGAAGACCGTAAATACAGCAGGTTATAAAGAAGAAACCTGTAAAAGTATATATACTGAATTATATTTTTACAGGTTTCTTCTTTATAACCTGCTGAAAGGTCAAGGATTCTGTATTTACGGTCTTCTGCACTTTTCAATTTTGATGTTTTGGTTTATTCGACAGGTGGCGCACACAGTCTACGTCTCCGCGGAATACAATCTTTTTGTTTTAAATTCGAGAGGTGTGCATGGTGCCTGTGTAGCTTCAACTGCCAGGAACAATCCTATGGCTCCCTGATGATTCCTAATAGGGATGAAACAGGTCTATAGGTGTCTCCATTAGACATTGGAGGCCTGGTCGTAATGAAGTGAGAAAAAAAAAACGCTTTGCCCGATATGCCACGAGTGTTACTTTAATTTTTATTTGCGGACACGAGATTCACTTTGTTGTTATTAATTTTTATGTTTAAAATACACAAAAGTTTTGAAACATTTTTGCGCTCCAATTTGAAGTCGTGAAAAATTTTAGGAGTAAAAATCAAAATCTGTACAAAAATTTCACTTGGTTTATGGGAATTGGACAGAAAATTGTTAGTTTTTATGTTCGGAATACACAAAATTTTTGAAACATTTTTGTGCACCAACTTGAAGGCAAAAATAAGAAATTTTAGGAGTAAAAATCAAAACTTACACAAAAATGAGACAAAAATTCCACTTTGTTTATAGGAATAGGACAGAAGATTATTATTTTTACGTTCAGAATATACAAAATTTTTGAAACATTTGTGCACCAATTTGTGGGCAAAAATGAGAAATTTTAGAAGTAAATATCAAAACCTATACAAAAATGAGTGACAAAAATTCTACTTGGTTTATGGAAATTGGACAGAAAATGATTAATTTTTATGTTTTATTGTTTTTTTTACACAAAATTTTTAAAATATTTTTGCGCACCAAAAAAAGTAAAAGTAAAAATCAAAACCTAGACAAAAATGAGTTACAAGAATTCCACTTGGTTTATGGAAATTAGACAAAAAATTATTAACTTTTATCAAAAATGATGGTAACACCCGCGTGTTGACCCCAAAGTATTTTTCCTAAAGTCCTATCAGTGGGTAGATATAAGTTATTAAACAAAAAGTTATTATTATTCCATTGGTTTGCATTTTCTTGGTGTAAACAATGAAATTTCAAGGTTTTGTAATGTTCTTGTTTCGTATAGACAAACTAATTTATTTTAAAGATCTCGGTAAATGGATGTTTCGGCCCAATTTTCCTTAATGAAAATTTGTAAATTTACTTCAAATTCTTTTAGTAAATACTTTAAAAGCTAACATTTAAGTAGATTTTGTTTGAGATTTTCTCAACGTTAAAAACATATCTACATTCTTTTGCTCGATTGTCGTGGGAATTCAGTAGCGTAGGCAGAACTTTGCTATTTGGTGGGGGGCTTGGTCATTGTCTTTACTCAAATCATAATTTTTAAATCGCTATTAATCCCTAAAAAGGTACTTCCATGTATTGATAAATTTTTCTAGAGCTAGGTAAGTGTCAGGGCACTCCTCCCATATACCAAAAATATTTCCTCATGGGAAATAAAATAATAGTTTTCACAACTAGTGGCTCAAATAGTGCCTTTTTTTACAAGCGTTAGTTTAAATAACGAGCGCAGCGAGGTATTTAAAAACGCGAGTAAAAAAAAACAACAAAATACTTTTAAAAATCTCGAACGAAGAACACTTCTCTCAACACACCATCTTTACACTATAACTCAAGGCAGCTGCTAAATGAAATAACAATGGTTTCCATAGCGATGTGCCTTTTTACTCGGTGACGTTCATTGTTGCGACATTTTAATCTTTGACAGGAGAGAGAAAACAATAATAAAGAGAGGGTTCGATTCAATGATGGGAATTTGGCAACGAGTTTGGCTCGATGCTAGCGCCTCCATTGAGAGCGTAGAGAAACAAAACTCGTTTTTTTATGGTAGGCTTTTTAAAATTTTGTTTTAGGGCCACTATTTTGTTTAAGGAAACAATGCTCTCCTTAAACCAAACTAAAACTACAAAAATAAAGATACACAATTTAGCAAATAAAATTGTTTCATTTTAAAAGCAGTTTTTGTGCTCTTTATTTATAGTTTTAGTTTGGTTTTTGAGGGCATTGTTTTTAAAGTATTTGCTATCAGAATGAATAACTAGTTTGGTACAAAAATTTGTTATACTTATTCTATAAATAACGCAATAACAAAATAGGTCCACAGCAAAAAATTATTAAAACTTTTCTTCAATTTTAAAATTGAGGTTAAGCCCTAATTGAGCAGTTTTACTCATTTTTTGCCGTGTAATAGATTTTCATACAACATAAGAGAAGTGGGGAAGAAAATTACACTGAAAATACATTTTTTTTTTAAAAGAATGCCCGGTGCAACCCCCCAGGGCTTCTTGGTTTAAAGACGGTATTTCTTTGAAACAACACAAAAAACTACTTCTTGCAATAATTACATCTGCTAAACGCTGAATTAAATTGCACTCAGTTTGTACGCTTCTGCAATAAGGAATGATCATATTTTGTTGTAAAAAACAGTCAATCGAATATCAATAATATTTAACAAAAAATAAGCCAGAGGTTGTTAACTTCTAAGTTTTTCAACTTCTATAAAAGAAACTTAGCTTTTATTGATTCTTGAGGGCCGAAGGCACTTCCATAATCTCTGCTGCCTCCATATCACAAAAACTTATTTAATGACAAACTAATTAATAAAAAGTCAAAAAATCTATGACGTTTCGCTGACTTATATTTTTTATTGTTCTAGAACTTTTTGAAAACTGTCGCGCCTTGTCAATATAGTTTCAAAAACACCAGCGCCTCCATGCGCTTCATATCGTCTCCGTAACACACTGCACGTGTTTCCCTATGCTTTAAACTATAGTCCAATTTTTTTGTTGAGCGGATTGACGTCATTTTTGCCTCTGAAAACGTATTTCTTTGTTGTCAATATTTCGCATGTCAAATAATTAGTTGTTGTCAATTTGAAGTAACAGTTGAAACAATCAACGACATGACTTTTTTCATTATTTATTAAGACTGTGTAAACCAATGTATCAAAAACAGATCCAAAAAAATGACGAAAAAATGTCCGCTTATCAAAAAATTGGACTATATCTCTTTATTTTTCTTTTATCTCTGTTTGACAGTCAAATGATTTTTTTCGTAAATACTTTGTGAAAACTGGCAAACATGGCTTAATTTTTAGGCAAGAATAATTAGATTTTTTCAATATTACTATTTTCCGCTAGTTCTCTTTAATTTTGGGTAAAAAATGGACAGAAATCTTTTTGCACCCGTGATTAAAAAAAGTTTTTTTGCATCGGAAACTAAAAAAAGCCATGCTTTAGTTATCTGCACACGACATGTTATAGCGAACTACGAGGCATACCAGAGTACGAGATACCAGGTATTCGGTTCCCCGACCCTGGATGAGGAGGACCTGCACACGCTCAAATGGGATAAAATACTGGACTTTGCAAAAACCAAATTTTACAGTTAGACCAAAAGACCAAATGAGCAAACTGCCAGACCAGTGGTGCAGGCGGCGGATTAGGGGCAGGCTCGGGGTAAGGCAGAAAGGGCCCAAGGAGGCCTACTTGCCAGGCTTTTGATGAAGGTATAAAAAAAATATTATGTCCATGTACATTTTATATATATCATTATTGTATGTTTTTATTGTCTTTAATTAAGCATAAATTACATTAAAAACCTTAAATCTAACAGTTTTAAAAATATACAAAAAAAATAACGACTAAAGGCAAAGGGGCAGCGCTCTTCCACACATATAGTAATCCTATTAAAAATAACGGTAATTTCAAAAATATCAAGCAAGTCACTTAGTTTTAGTGATCAGATACCCCCCCCCCCCATGCGTACGCCTCTAGAGTATTATTGAAAAAGTAATACTCAGTGACGAATATGTTATTTGGCAACAATAAGGAAATTTGAAAAGCATTTAAAAGTGGGTATTTGTCTTTAAAAAAGACAAACAAAATAGAAAAAAAATAAACATTTGCTTGTAATTTTTTAAAAGAAAAAAAACTTTGAAATATTAATTTGAGATTTTCGCAATACACTTGTTTTTTCACCAAAGACGAAATAAAAAAACTATGCCGCAGTGGGTCAACTGTGACCAACTGTCTTTTTAGGGAGAAACAAAGTTACCAAACGTGAGATCGAAAATTCTCCTTGACAGTTGAGTTCAATTAAATCTGTATAAATTTCAGGTGGAAAATATTGTACCAGCGGCGGATCCAGCCCAGACCTCTGGGGGGGGGGTAATTTATTATTCGGGGTGGTAAGTTCATATTTTGTTTGCCGATCCAACTAAAAAACAACAAACACTTTTGCTGCGATTGTTGGCATGCCGCTTTTCGTAAAAGTCAAAGTAAAACTGGAATGCAATCTTATAAAAAAATGTATTGCTTTTATAGGCAATGTAAACTACTGGAGGGGGCTTGAGCTAAGTAGAGAGGCATCAAGAAGGGGAGAGAATTTAAAAAAGCCAAATTCTTTTAAAATAACGTAAAATTATGATAAATATGCGCCGCATAAAAATAAAAGAAATATGAAGTGGACCAGAAGTTGTACCGAGCTGCCGCTGGCGAAGTTTTTTTTTAAAGAAATGGCCATGGGTTTCAACCAAATATTTTAAAGTGTAGCACAAGTTTTGCCGCAGGCAAAATTTTTTGCAAAAAATCCCAAAAAATGTATCTTGTTTGTCCATTATTAAATAAAAATCTTGAGCTTTTAGAAGCTTTTATCTAAAAGTTTTAGGTGTATATTTTTAATTTGCGTATTTTGCGATGTGAGTTTTAATCCAATACCTGGGATCTTGGGTGGGGGGGGGGGGTAATTACCCCCATTACCCCCCCCCCCTTGTATACGCCGGTGTAGTGTACTTCTTTGTACACGGTCGTGTTCATTTATTTTTCTACTCACGTTATTACTGAATAAGCGTGCAGCTATAGCAACCACGTAAACCGTAATTACAATTTAACGTTACTTAAACGTCACCGGAAAGTTTTGTCATACGGAAATAGAGTTACTTACTTTACTTTGGCACAGACCGACAGACCTCGTAGTTTATCGTGTATATTTTAACTGAGCTGGCTTTTATAGCACTTCCTAGTTTTAGATACGAGGGTTTCAATTTTCGTCTCGATTTCATTTCGATTTTAGTTACAGAATGTCAATGAATAATTGTTATTCCTATTGAGTTAATTTTTTTTTTGAGTCCTGACCGTTTAAATTGTATAAAATAAAACTGTTAGGTTTGGGTCCATTTATATAATGTATTAGATTTCTTAAACGACGTACGTTTCTACTTTCGCTATCATCAGGTTAATAAATATATATTTTTTTTGCTAAAAGAGATAGTTAAAATTAGTAAAAACATAATTTTAAAATGAAATATATAAAACTGTTACATTAACAAACGTTTATACTTTCAAAATTATTCAAAAAAGTCTATATTATTAATATATTTAAACATTTTTAAATTTTATGTTTAAATATATTAATAATATAGACTTTTTTGAACAATTTTGAAAGTATAAAGGTTAGTTAGTTGAAAGTTTGAGACAATGACTATTTGAAATTAAATGTGTTTCGGACTTCCATTGTCTATATTTTATTTATACACGACGTTTTGATCAGAGATTGTATTGCGGCTCAGTGGACACCGGTGTCCGCTCACAGGGGCCATCAGTAAAAAAGGCAATTTTCCGTCGCATCAAGCCAGGACGAACACTTTCTTTTGTCAGTTGTCGCTGTGGCACCTAGAACACTAGAAACTTTTACACGCCACAGCAATTCTGTTTCAAAAAACCACGGTCAGTGGGCCATTCTAGAGCTCTAAAAATAATATTTAATAATTGAAGATTCAAGATTCCTTTAGTGGTGCTAAATATGTTTGCGCACTTACACAGGTCAATAAAAACAAACAATACATATAAAAAAAATAAAAGAAAGCAACTAAGTGTACTTAAATCCAATTAACTGAATTAAGTTATGTTAAATAATCTCGACAATACTACTTTAAAAAAACCTGATTTTGCAATGCAAAATTATAGTCATTAAATAAATAAATAATAAAATACATAATTTTTACATGTACAAGTAGACAAATTGGTAATGGTAATAATAACAAAACATTATAGAGACACTGTTTAAGTAAAATAATAAAAAAGTCATGCTAAAAAAGTAAAAAACTAAAAAGACTAAAGAAAATATGAATATATATTATAGTTATTTACACATACAAACATACAATTAATTAACAGATTATTAAAAAGTTGCCTAGTGTTAAAGTAAAATAGTATAAGTTCAGTTTATAGTATTAAAATAGTTAATTAGTAAACCAATAAAAACATAAAATATCTATAAGTGAGCCCGGTGCCGGTTGTATGTCATTTTGGTATGTCATTTTGATGTAAAGAAAGATAAATATGTATGTTATTAAAAATAAATAAAAATAAATAATATTAGAAATAGAAATTGTTCAAATGTACAAAAGACTTTTTTTAACAAAAAACTTTTCAAAATTTTTTTAAAACATTTTATATGCAAATTCTTAACAAATTCAGGAAGAACATTATAAAATTTTATACAATAGTAATTTGTCCCGTTTCTGGTTCTTGTTAATTTCGGATATGGACAAATAATGTTGTTTTTTCCACGTGTGTTGATATTGTGATTTTGACTGTGTTACAAAATCCGAAATATTTTCTCCATTAAACATTAAACAGAGCAAAATATACTGACAAAGAAGTGTAAGAATGTTCAATGATCTAAAAGAATCAATACAGTCCTCCCGATACCTTAACCCTGCGATTACTTTTACAGCACGTCTTTGCAATCTAAACTAAATAAAATATTTGAAAAATTAAACATTTTCAGGGAAATATCATCCCCCCAAATATGGCGGACACTGGTGTCCGCCCTGGCGGCGAATGTGTTATACGACAAATATTTAAACCGTCCTTATATAAAACCGCTTTAAGAGGTCCGTATAAACAAAGGAAATGTAGCGCATTCTAAAACTTTTATTCCCTATCGCGCTTCCCTCGTATCAAAAGTATAAATCCTAACTATTCCCGTCAAAGAAAAACAAAGACATATTATTAGACAAATGGTTTTCACCAGAGAGATTACCCATAGAAACAATTTATTATGACATTTTAGAGGTTCTAAAGCCACTAAAACGATATGGTGCTTACCTTTAAAAACACTTTGGGTAATCGAATATCTATAGGATACAAAGATAGATGACAATAAGTGAAGACATTTCTTTTGACGGTGCTTAAAATGTTTGGAAATAGTAGTCAGGATGTTAAAAGCAGGTTATATTTCGTAGTTAAAAGAAACTTTATTGTTTTTAAAATGTTTATTCCGGGATTAAGGAAAAACTGGTGCTTACAATTACCAATTACAAAGATTCCACATCATTTAAAATTGCCAACATCAAAAAAAGACAATAAAATAAAACCATTTTATGCACAACCGGGCGTTAAAATGCCTTTTACCGTCCGGGTTATAGAGCGATAAGTGGCACTTTAACGACCATGGGCATTAAAGTGATTTTTGCTGAAATTTGATAGTAATTTTGCTTTTTCTGTTTGGCTTGCAATTTGTTTGTTCAAAAACAAAAAGATTTTTTACCTAGATATGTTTTTTTTTCAGTTTTTCCGTAGATTTACATAATTATAGTTCCTTGTTTCGTTTCGCCTTTTCGCTGAAGTACGCCAGCAAAGTATCTTCTTTTAGGTTTAGGCATCCACTTTCACCAATATTCTTCTCTGAAAATTTTCTGGATTTCGTGGACAAAAAGTCCTTCTTTGCCTCTTGCCGGCATCCAGGATTTCCCTAGGGAGACTTGGTGAACTCTGTTCGATACCTCCGACATGGAGGCTAGCCAACACGTTCCGTTTTAGTACCCTTTTACATGTATACAGCCGCCATTTTTGACACTGTTGACAGTTATTACATTAGTTAATTGTCAAAATGGCCGCCACATACGTTCAAAGCTCACTAAAACGCGAGTAGATGGAAGGTCTATTAAATATCGGAGGCATCGCTCTGTTCCTCGATATCCATTAAGATCGTGAAAACAATGCAGTTTGTATGAAAATTTAGAAGAAACTTCTGTGATGCTCAGTTTGTTTATTTGGTTGCTACGGGTTGCTAGGAGCATTGTTCAATGTTTTCATCAGATTGCTTGATTAAAAAGTGACATGAATAGACTGTTCGCTCGCTTACTGACAGTGATTCGTGTGTTGTCAAAATATTAGAGAGCATTATACCAACAATTTTTTTTGTGGAATAATTCATGAAGTCTTTTTTCTCCTAAAAAACACGGTTGTACATAAAACATTGTACGTATCTCGTTCTTAAATTGCGTTCAATGACCTCAGCGTTTAAAAACCCTCGCCTACCGACTCGTGTCTTTATTTTTACGCCGCGGGCGTTAAACGCTGTCTATAAGACCGAGATACAAAAATAACTATTATTATCATTATCCTTACTAAACAAAGTGACAAAAAAAAATTAGACGTTTTCTCACATTGAATCTGTTTTGACAAACTTTTACAACAATTACGTCATTAATTAGTGACGTCATAATTTTGAACTTTCGTGTTATTTATGCGCAAAAACTATTTACAACCCAGTAAATTATGTATCTCTTCCCAACAGTTTCGTAAAGTTTACATAAAGACGATGAACTGTGGACTAGGCATATTTACGACAAATACTGTGGGTGACTTCTCGTCAACTCTTGCGTCTTGTTATTATCGGTTTTCCACCTTTCCCACCAAAATTTTTTATGTAAATATATTTGTAAAAAGATTTATTTTATATTTTTTTGGTTTTTGAGGATGAAGCCGATGAAACATTAGCTTATTTGAGCCACTCAAGCGAAGCTAGCCCCAAGCGACTTGTCAAGTTAATACAGGGTTCCTAAGCAAATCCTTAGGGGGTCAAGCAGCCGTGTATAAGACGCAGACAAACGGAAAAGCACATTAGGCAGAAAAGGATGGGCATGGGGCGATGTTGTCACTACATCTTACACGTAGTAAATCCATTCCAGGTTGTTGTTTTCTAATGTTTTCCATTTTCACACCTTTACTCGACTTTAATACCAAACTGCTGAAAGATATCGTAAAAAAAAATATTTTTCGGCTTTTCATTTTGTAACCATTGTCCTTACGCACTGTTTACAGGCTGGGGACTGAGATACATGCAAATGCCTAACCTAAAGCGTTAATACACGGCCGGAGAAATCGTCTGAGATATTTCCGTAGAAACTTTATCAAGCAAATAGGACGGGTTGACGCCTTCGAACGTCCAACCCGGGTTTTGCACTTTGATTCGAAATCAAAAAGGAGGGACAGTCAGATGTGGGGCCGTGCACAAATTACGTAACGGTGATTTTACCAATTTTTGACCCTCTCCCTATTTAATGTTTTGTAACGGTTTGGCACGCCACTCCCCTAATATTACGTAACGTTTTCAAGACCACTACCCCCCCCCCCCAAAAAAAAAAAACTTCACTTATTTTCATTCCAAATTTTCTTAGTTTCACACAAATGCAAACGCTGTCGAAAACCCCCCTCCCCCCTACGTAACGTTTTGTAACCCCCCTCCCCCCTATGACCATTACGTAATTTGTGCACGGCCCCTGTAGTCCCAGTGGAGGAGGGCGAGAAAATTGATATTTTTTTCTTAAAAATCATACTCTTTAGACCTATTTCTTTGCGTTCCCGAAATTACGTAATTTTTGAAAAAAAATTGTAAGCGGCGCCATTTTTATTTCGTGCTTTGTTTTTCTAACATTTTTGCGTTCGTCTAATTTAATTGAAAATTTTTTGCCTGCGGCGCCCTTTATTTTCTCACTCGAAACCAAGATCCCCCGTTTTAGGAAAACTGATCCGTCTCTGTTTCTAAATTTTTTCGAATAAAAGTAGAGTATGACCATGGGGGAAATAATTTTTTTCTATGTTATGACGAAAATTTCGAGAAAGTTGAAGAAAAAAATAAAAAAAGTGGCGAAGCTCAAGTTTTTCGTAAAAAGATTTTTTTGTAAAGAAACAGAGCAAAATAAATCTTTTCACCCCTTTTTGGGTGTTACAAATATTGGCAGCCCCTTATTTTTCGCTTTTACCCTCCCGTTAGTTTTGAAGAATTATTTCGCTACATGTTTCGAGATCATGTCATAAAACACCTCGAAAATATCAAATGTAGTGTAGGGCCAGCTTTATTTAAAATCAATAATATCGCAAGCAAAAAGCTCTGCAGGAAAAACAGCGCCGTTTATTGATTTCTTTGGCTGCTAGTGCTAGCTGCATGGTTTGGCCGTTTCCGGATAGTTGTCACTAGTAGAACAGAATGGAAAGAAATTTAATTAAAAGCGAAGATATTTCTTTCTAATGTTAACAACCTCACGAGTTTATCGCTCAGTATCGTAAATAATGGACCCTGCCGCCTCCTTTAAGCAAGAAAAAGCTGTGGTTTGGACCTGAAAACATCTAATTTTGAATTAGATTAGATGTGTGGCCGCGATCTAGCGGAATTTGCAGACATCTTGTCAACGGTTATTATTGCAACTATAATTTATGCTCACAATGAAAGAGTGGCGACAATTTTTTCTCATGAAAGCAGTCCGGAGATAATATCAAACTGGCACCATTGCTCAATATACCTGTTTCTTTTGTGCGCGCAGAACTTTCTATGCCATTTCTGTTTGATTTATTGAAATCCTATCCCTAAGGAAAATCTTAGGAACCCTGTATAATGGCGTAATATGTGACGTCATTGTTTTGAAACTTTTTCATGTTTTTGCGTTTCATCCACATATTTTATCCTGGGACTCTAGCGAATATATTCCAGTTAAAATCCCCAACCCTGTATTAATAGGCAATGTAAGATAGGTACAGGGTATTTGTTTATTTAAAAAAGTTAGCTTTACAAAAATACCAAACACTATTGAAATATCTTGTAGTTTCTGAGTTATTTCCGTTTAAAATTTTAATAAAATACATTAGAAACGACCATTGCCTTCAATCGTTTTTTTTTCAAGGCCACTAGATTTTTAAGTTTATATTGTTTTAATAAAGAAATACATTCATGGCCCACTTGGTAGCTTGATCAGTTGGTCATTTCCAATCATATAACTATGAGATACTATAACGGCCCTACCCTTGCTTTTCCCGAGAAAAATGCGTACCGATAATAACTCTCCCAATCAAGTTGGCCTGGAAAAAACCGATAAACGCAGAGTGTAAACGGGCAGGCGCATCGATTGCGTCAGCAGTGAGTGTCATTAAATTATCGTAAGGTCACTACGACGCCAGGCATGGATTTGTAAGTGCATGCGCAGTAGATTTTTGGTTTATGACCTGGTGACCCAAACAGTTTCAAAGCCAACTGCGATCTTGAATTTTCTCCTTTGTTTTTCAAAGTTATTTTCGTTACACATTTTGGAGCATTTGGGCCATTATAGTATTTCATAGTTATATGTTTCCAATATATTTTCATTTTCACAATTATTAAAACTTAAACGCAAATATCTCAAAAACTACAAAAGATATTAAAACAGTGTATGATTGTATTTTTGTAAAGCTAATTTTAAAAAAAATACAAAAATATACAGGGTGTTCTATTTTAAAAAATTGTCTTTATTGCCACACACTGTATACCAAGGGCAACAAAAAAAAGCTGTTATAGCGCTTAAGTTCGTTGTAATTTGCCAAGAAATTTTTGAGTTTAGACTCACCCTTTATTTTCAATAATAAAAAAGATACTGAGTGTTCCAGTTATAAACAAACACCCTGTACCTAATCACGTCTTCCCACAGATTATTGTTGGGTGATCCGTGCCTAGACTTCTTGGTAAAAGGTAAAGGTGATCAAATAAATAAATAGTCTGTAATGATAATGCAGTTGCGTGACTTAGACAGATACGTTTTAAAAGGGTGTATTTCAGATGTTTTTGACCTGATTAGTGGAGCTTGAAAATAAAATGGTGGTTGTCTGGTAAAACTTGGTTATAGTTATAGTGTTAACCGCCACTTGCAGCGACTTTTTCTTAATGGAGCTTTAAGCTAATGGTCCTTTAAAGTACCGTTAGTGATTTATGTATCTTGCGCCGGTTTTAATCGGCCAATTAAAACAACTTTAAACCAACTTTAGTCAATTCCTAACCCCAATATTTTATGTTTTTTATTTTTTTTATTTTGTATTTGTTTAATTTTGTGAAAAATGGAATACTTCGACATGCTTAATGAAGTTCTTGTGGAGGATATTCTGGAGGACGAATTAGAAGTGCTGGACTACGTAGATATGGGTTTTCCCCGTAGGCTCTTTCATAGGCCCAACCGTTACGAAGAACTATTAGAGTTAGATTTTTTTAGAAGATTTCGCCTAACCAAGCCCACGGTCATGGTCCTTTTCAAAGGGATCAAGAATCTACTGAAGTACCCATATGATAGGTAGGGCCGAGGGGAAAACCCACTCATGACATTATGTATACATATTAACATGGCTTTTTACTGGCAATACCTCATACAGCTTACCTTAAGCGGATTCAGAGTATCGTAAGGTAAGCGGTATGATGTAAGACGAAAGGAAGATAAAGTATAGCAAACGCATGCTGCTGTTCATAGTGTTCGGTAAGCCGCAAGAGGTAAGCGGTAAGAGTAGTATGCATTTGCTATTGTTTATTTTCCTTGCGGCTTACCGCATACCTCGTACCGCTTACACCCGGTTCCCACCTACGAATTTTTTATGCATGCCCGCTCACGCGTCACATGACTGTCATAACATTTCATATTGATATCATGTGACGCGTGAGTGAGCATTCACAAGAAAGTCGTAGATGGGAACCGAGTGTTACCTGAATCCCCCTCTACAGAATTCTGAAATCTGCCTTAAAATTAAAAATAAAAACAAAAAAAATCCCTAGGTTAATGCGCTGTTGCCATACTGTCAGGTAGCAAAAAATAATTTTAGCAAAAGTTCCGCAAAAATTAGTCCGCGCAAGTCGTTGAAAGTTAATGGATCTTTAAAATTAATTGGTTCTTTTGTTAATGGTCGTTTCAAAAAATGTCGCTGCAAGTGGCCGTAAGTGTTACAAAAAAGTCTAATTCATTTCAGTTTCGACTAAAAACTATGTAAATAAAATCAGTTTTATCTCTATTTGGCCAGTAACATGCATGCACGATTTAATATTTAACAATATGCATTTTCTATGTCATAACAGGCTATTAAAAGTGCAGCTATTATTGATTTCCATGCGTTTATACTGTAGATAATGGACATGCATTGAGTCCACCTAATCTGAAAAAATTATACACTAAAAATAAATAAGTTTTTCTTTATGATAATAAAATAGCAATTTTGGCATTTTTAATGAGTTTGTTTATGATTGATACATTTTTTAATATATAGGGATTGAGGTTTTGTCTTATTGGCGAAAGATATATACAGGGTGCGTTTAAAAAAATACCTAAGAAATAAGGTGCAACTTGGAATAAAATGGTACCTGTTGTTTAAGTTTGAACTAAAGTTTTATGTCTTGATTTTTTATTAATCTTCATTCTTTGATATGTTCAGTGATGGTTTGTTTCACCCATATATAACTATAAAATACTATAATGGCCTAAGGATTGCAAAGTGTGGAACAATAATAACTTTTTCTACGAGCGTGAGGAAAGTGTCACTTTTCCGCAGGCATTTTAGTTTTGAGAGTGCCACTTTTCCGCACGCTCTTGAAAAATCTGAATTGGTACCTTAATAACAATTTTTTCGGTGTTCTTATAATCACTCAACTCTCAAATAGTTGTCAAAAACTAGTCAATTCACAATTTTATTGCTGTATCCCCATGGCAACAAGATTACAAACTAAAAAGTGCTTGAAAATGGACGCGTCATTATCCGAAGAAAATCTTCCAGAATCTATAATAAATACAGCAAGAGACCTTGACCTCCTTCCTGTAAAATCGAAAACAAGGTATGAGAAGAAATATTTGTTTTTCACTAAGTGGTGCAAGGAGCAACAAGTTTAAAGCTTCAAGGAGGAAGTGTTCCTTGCCTATTTTGTAAAACTTAGTAATACCTGCGGACCAAACATGATGTGGTCAAGATATTCGATGCTGAAAACAGTACTCAAAGTTCAAAAGAATGTAGATATCGGCCAATATTTCAAGCTTACGGCGTACCTAAAGAAGAAAAATGTGAGGTGCCAACCAAAAAAATCCAAAATATTTACAAAACAAGAAATCGCCAAATTTTTGTCTGAAGCACCTGACGAAATATATCTTATGATCAAAGTAGTAGCAATCTTTGGATTAGCCGGCGCATGCCGTCGCGAAGAACTTACAAAGGTAACTACTAACGACATAACTTTGGAAAGAGATGACCTATTAATCGTAAAGATACCTGACTCAAAAAACCATACCAGCCGATCTTTTGTAATTTCTAATGATATAAATGGCGGAAACTATTTACAACTGTACAAAAAATATGCCAATCTAAGGAAACCTGGTACACCACATAATAGATTTTTTGTACATTACAAAACCGGAACCTGCACCATTCAAGCTGAAATATCCATCTGAAATAGCAGCGTATCTGAAACTTCCCAACCCCGAATCCTACACAGGTCACAGCTTCCGCCGGTCTTCGACCACAATGTTAGCGGACAGTGGAGAAGGAATAACAAATATTAAAAGATTGGGCGGATGGAAGTTGACCGCAGTTGCTGAGGGATATTTGGAAGAGTCGACTCAGCTGAAAAAAGAATTGTCAAACAAGATATTATAATATTCCTCAACATCATCTAATAGCAGTGTCCCTTCTCCTTCCGATGTCAGCTGTTAAAAATATTGAAAATCACGAAATAGTCCTGCCCCTAGAATATGGAACAACAACGCAGAAGTTATTAGCATCAGCAATAAATCTCCAAAATGCATCTTGCAGTTTCACTATCAACATTACCAATAAACAATAGTTATAGGCACTTATTATTATAAAACTATAGATCAATAAACGTTTCTTTAATTCTTTATAACTTTATTTTTTACGTTTTCCGCACGCTCGAAGAAAAAATAGCGTTCCTAACACTTGCTGCAATCGCGTGCGGAAAAGTGACACTTTCCGCACTTGTTAGGAAATATACTATTGAAAAACAGGGAAAATAATTTAAAAATCAGGATTGTTCCTGGGCAAGGCTAGAGGCCCTGTATACAATTTTTGACAGTTATTGTGTTGGCAACCATTGGAAATAAATAATTTTGTCAATGTCACATTTTTGATTAATAAACGTAGATATATTAAATTTTTAATTTTTAAAAGCTATTATCTCACAAACTAAATAAGGGAGGGAATGTTGGATTTTTTAAGGGGAATTCAGAAATAGTAGCCTTTGGGTGATTACACATTTACATATGCAATTTATCCATTTTTGGTAATTTTGACATCATTTATTAAAAAGTGTTGATACAAATGCTTAATTTCAAAGATGTTAGTATTTATAGATTATATATCTTATTTAGTTTGTGAGATAGTCGCTTTTGCTTTCAAAATTTTAAATTTTAAGATTTTGCAGATATCTCGAGAACTAGATATGTGAACCCTATGATATGAGGTATCTTTCAAAAGTAAATTTTATAAGGATTTAAAATTTGGTATCAAAAACAGGAGATCGCACCAAAACAATTAAGATTGCCTCCAAAAGTGTCTCCCCAAAAAGTTACATCAAAGGTCTTTATTTTTACATTTAATTTAAAGCTAGGGATATGCCAATCTCAAAAATATATAGTTCAAAGTTTATATATTGTTTTGTAGCTATCTCATAGTTATATGGTTTCACCCGAGGTTTTATATAGATTCGTATCGGCCTGCCTCACGGAAGGTGTCGGGTTCAAATTCCGGCTAGGCTGGGCATTGATCCTATAATCAACGAGGATATAAGCTTCCTCGTTGCTATAATCGATGGAAAGTCCCAGTATAAAAAAAAAACAAGGTTTACCGGTCCAAAATAGTCCAGTTTTTAAGTGACCATAGAGTATTCACAAAAATCGTCAAATGTCTAAGTCATAGAGTTACATGGAAAAAATACAGTACAAAAAAAAAACAAGGTTTACCGGTCCAAAATAGTTCAGTTTTTAAGTGACTATAGGGTATTCACAAAAATCGTCAAATATCTAAGTCATAGAGGTATATGGAAAAAATACCTGTTTAATTTTTTTTATTGAGTTGTCTGACTAAAAATTTTGGAGACTTATTACACAACTGTGTACAATATATACTCCACTGTGTGTAAGATATACACAACTGTGTGTAAAGTATACAATAAAATGTAATTTTGTTACACAATTATGTGACCAGTACAAGTCTAGTTACAATTTGTGTTAAAAAAATCCGATTTTTTTTCCGTGTAATATAAGCAAGCTTAGAGAAGAGAAGAAGAGAAAAAGAAGATGGAAATATGAGAAACTCTAGGCGAACCCGAGATACGCGATAAATAATTGACCCAACCCGTTCTAATATCTCGGACAATTTCCTGAAAATGAAACAATACCCTGGTAACTTTTAATTTCTAACAATCGAAATGATTGATTATCAATCAGAGTGTTGTAACGAGGAAAATGCATAATATTAGGTGATATTTTTAGTTAGTGCATATAACTTTTTATTTCGATGTTTATGGAGGTATTTAATGGTAAGGTGAAGGTCAGACCGAGATTAAAACAGGAAAACTTATTTTAATAGGGGCATAAGGCAATATATTAGTTACATCGGTATCTCGGTCCGTACCCATATCGAGTCGACCAATTTCTTTAAATGTCGCTTTTTTAAGGCGCATTTACACAGAGCGAATAGGTTCGTCCAAACATTCGGGCCAAATCTGGCGAACCTTTTTCGACGAACGTCCCTCAGCAACTGCGGTCGACTTCCATCCGCCCAATCTTTTAATATTTGTTATTCCTTCTCCACTGTCCGCGAACATGTGCCACGAACATTCGGGCAAATTTTCGCAAGATCTTTTGGAAATATATTTTTGAAAGTGGGAATAAATTGGAACACCAAAAAAATTTTATTTTATTTTTCGATTAAATAGTAAAAGCCGACGGAAAGCGAAAAATTATTATTTGCTGGGTGGTAGGTTGTGAGGTTGGTAGATATATCTACTAAATAAATTTGTACCTAATTGTTGCTATGCTTTATCACTTTTTTGGTTTTCCTTAATTAAATGTTTAGGTTTTATAAATCCTAAATAATTATCTTTTTGGGGTTCTGAGTGGTACTATAATTGACGTATAGTCTCTGGCTCCTCCCTGGACGGTCCAACCAAGTGGGTACCTATGCTTTGGATTTCATTTTTTAAATAAATTTGGTGGTGGATTACAATTCAGTTCAATGATTTGCGGTAAATAATTTTTATAATTTTTATTTTATTCCAAATATTTCTTTCAGCAAACTTTGTCTGAACGCCACGAACCTTTTTACCCGAACCGCTTGGCCCGTACATTTTCGCGAATTTTTAAATAAATAATTCGCGCGAATGTTTGTCGGCATTTCGAAGATCAAAGGAATATTCGCCTGACGTTAAACAAAAAAACAGGAAAAAACCAAATTATCAATAGCAACTCTATTAGCTATTAGTTTCGGCACAAATATTTGCCGCCTCATTAACTATAGCTTAAGATATGTAGCCACCAAAAAGTTTTATGCAAAGTGCCCTAATTTACGAAGTTAAACAGAAAAAATCAACACTGAATATCTCATTAACACGAAATGATGAAATGATTATTAAATTTGGTAAAATTTTTAACGGACCCCTTAGTATATACGGATTTGGGCCCCTATTCCCAAAGTTAAATAACCAAAACGCACTTTTAACGTAAAGAAACATTAAACTTACGAACCGTGTAATAGTATATACTAAGTATTTGTTAATTCTCTAAAAATAAATTAAAAAGTCCTAAAAGTTTTTAAAGTATGATAAAGCAACCAAATTAGGTCCATATGTTTATTGAGGTCTGAGTAAATTTTAATAAGGTCGTTCACTCAGGGCTCCAATTCCAGGCGTTGGTACTAAGTGGCCCCGGCGCGGCGCGGTGGCGTTGGTACTAAGGGCCCCAATGAACATTTGTATAAAATTTCATTATTCTATTATTTCGCGTTTGCGAGATATTCAGTGTTGATTTCTTCCGTATAACTTCGAGAATTGGGGCACTCTGCATAGGACTTTTTAGTGACAACATATCCTAGACATTAGTTCATGAGAAATGGATTATTTGTACCAAATCTCGTAGCTGTAACGCTTTTTGGAGGGTTGATATTGATATTTTGTGTTTTTTTTTATTTTACACGAGGGACTTTCAGTTAGTAACAGATGCTAAAATGTTACCGGGACTTTTGTGCCAAATTTTATCGCTCCTTCATAATTTCTTAAAATCCTTCGAATTTTGTGATTTACTTTCGGGAATAGAAGTCCTCTATATATCTTACCTAAGGGTCCACTAAATGTGCGAGCCAAGTTTCGTTGCTTAATCATTTTTTTTGTAAGGTTGGATCCCTTAGCCTCCGGACTAAAAAGAACTCACCACTTAAAATGCCGTTTACACAAAACACAGATGTTTGTTTTGAAAGCCTTTAGAATGCTTTCGGATATTTTTCTTTCTCTTAGTAGGGGAGAAGGTAACAAAAAACAAGAAAATCATAAAAATCGGTAAAAATGATCGTTTTCCACAAACCAAAACTACACTTTTTTGCACTCGACGCGCGTTTCGCTAACAACGTTAGCATCATCAGGAGACGATAAACAATGAACTAAATTAATCTACGCTCTATCTTATATACAATCATTTAGTGGGCGGAGATAAGACTAATAATTTGTGATTGATCACGATTTTTAATGCTATCTCCCCTCAACCAAAGAATAAAGTGTACTACTTTAGAAGTTTTAGGTTATCTAATGTGAATCTATGATTGTTTTCAAAAGCATGCTCGGACATACTTGACTTTTCTGTTCTTCCGTATTTTAAGTGTGCGTCTCGTTTGGCCAACATATTTTTTGTCACAATCCATGTAACTAATTTCGTAAATTCTACTTTTTTCTAGAACTGTAGTTTTATCCTTGGGATGTCCTAGTAAGCTTCTTATTGTGTTACCGGATTGATATACTAATTTAAGACCGGTGTTATTAAATACTTTTTGTAATCGTTTCGTATAATTAGGATTATAAGGAATTGATACAAATTTTGAGTCGCAGGTATCTTTTCGTCTGAAAAAAGTGGAATTCCGAAAGGTCTTTTGGAAAGAATATCTATTTATCAGCTTATTTATTAAGCCTTCGTCGTAACCGTTTTCGACAGCTATATTCCTAATCCTATTCTTTTCTGCTACAAATCTTTCTTTGTTTAAGGAGAAATTTACTAATCTATATGTTAAAAAGTGCAAACTTGCAAGCTTATGTTGTAAGCAATGAAAGAGTCATTTGGAATATACCTGTTGGTGGCCGTTTCTTTTCTGTATAGGTCAAAGTCCAATTTATTTTTATTTCTTATAACTAAAGTGTCTAGAAATGGCAGTGTACCGTTGTTCTCTGTTTCATAAGTAAATTTAATTGTGGGAAATTTGTTATTTATTTTTTCCATAAAATTTTCAACACTAGTTACTTTAGTGTTGAATACTGCAAACACATCGTCTACATACCTGAACCATACTCTGGGGAAATATTCAAATTCTTTACTTAGATCTGATTGTTAGCGAAACGAGCGTCGAGTGCAAAAAAGTGTAGTTTTGGTTTGTGGAAAACGATCATAACTTTGTTTTAGTGCAACCAAAGTTTCCAAATTCCCAACATAGTCAAGAAAAACATGTTAATTGCTCACTTTACACTTTAAACCGCACGTACGCTTGGCTGCGTTCAGAATGCCCACACCAGTGTAAAAAACGCACAGGTGCGTGGTGTGTCACCGTTCAGGAATATGAAAATGACCGGTGCATTTCATTTTCGTAGTTCAGGAAAGGTGGTGTGTCCACTGGTGCGTTTATAGCGTCATTAACAAGGCCACTAACATGCGGCAATAAGGGTCAAAATTGCACATATTTATGTGTATTTTAGTGAGCTTATCACACCACATCGTCACCCCAGTTTCGACTTGGGCGATGATGGTTGGTGTGCTTGAACGAGGTTATAATATGGTGAAATTTGGATAATTTTTAATGAGAATGAGAAATTAATTTGATTAAATTTTTTTAACTAACTGTATAATATATGGTTTTTCATGATTTTTTTTTAGAGTAGTTTTTAAGCCAATACACCTAACAAGTATAGGAAGTAAAAAAAAACGTGACTTTTTTATTTTTCTTTCTAATGTGATAAAAAGTTTTTGCTGATACTTGATCATTTTCAAAATTTTGGGAACTTTTTATGTAGCTTTTCAATGAACTCATATTTAAATGATCCGTTAAGAAATAAAAAAGTGGTGGGGACGGTTTTTAAAAACTATCCAACATTTTTCTGCTCACTTGTAGCCTAAACACATGCCTTTTTTAGGTCATTGGATAATCCATCATTCGAAAATAAGAGAGGACGAAAAGCCTATTTTTACATTTTTCTACCCACTTGTAGCGCAAAAAAAAATATATTTTTTTGGGTAATTTCTTATTAGATCATGTCACATAAGAAAAGCAACCCCAGAAACCAACCCAACTTTCGAAAATAAGAGGAAACAAAAAGCCTATTTTATCATTTATCCCAACATCCCCTTGTTTTGTTTTTGTCAGATTCAGATTCAGATTATAGGTGGTGTGTAGACTTGCGGACACACCGAGTGCGGGCGGGTGGAATGTTGTGGGTCGGTAATTTCATGGCATTTTTGTTTAGGTCCATTCTACACGAGCCACAAAAACGCGACCGTTTGCCTGCGAGCGACACGCCTGTGTCACAGAACCACAGAGTGTTTATTGAGCATACTATACGGGCAACTTTGCGATCGCGTGTGGATGCATTCGTTGGCGTGCCCGCGTTTTGAACGCAAGAGGTTGCGTAAAAGTCACGCGCCAGATGCCAGGGTATCATTCTACATGTAACAACTTGCAAGCGTCTGGCCGGACGAGCCGATTTGTCCTTCACCAATCCACGATTAGTAGTGCATATCGGGATATCTCCGATGTTCTGCGAAGCTAAGATGAAACACCCCTAAGGTCAGACCATTAGCACTAACCGGGAGTACCCACCAACGTCTTTTTTTACGTTTTTTGGCCAACAAACTTAATAAAGTTAATTGGTGAACAGCGATACACCCAACCTGTACGGGATCCATAGCACATATGAGGCGTTTTGTCGCTAGTCTAGAATTGGGTCGCGTTTCACTCGCCAGTTATACGCGCTACAAAGGAGCGGCGTCTACACACCAACGTCTTTTTTACGTTTTTTGGCCAACAAACTTAATAAAGGTAATTGGTGAACAGCGATACACCCAACTTGTACGGGATCCATAGCACATATGAGGCGTTTGGTCGCTAGTCTAGAATTGGGTCGCGTTTCACTCGCCGGTTATACGCGCTACAAAGGAGCGGCGTCTACACACCAACGTCTTTTTTTACGTTTTTTGGCCAAAAAACTTAATAAAGTTAATTGGTGAACAGCGATACACCCAACTTGTACGGGATCCATAGCACATATGAGGCGTTTTGTCGCTAGTCTAGAATTGGGTCGCGTTTCACTCGTCGGATATACGCGCTACAAAGGAGCGGCGTCTACACGCTCGTATAGAATGGGCAAAATTTTCAAGCGACTGAGCGACTAACCGGTCGCGTTTTTGTGACTCGTGTAGAATGGCCCTACTGATGCATTTTTTTTTAACACCTTAACAATATCATTTGTTTTTTTTTACCCATTTGCGCCGATCTATCAGCCGTTCTTGATATTTCTTGTGTCTTACTCACAAGAAGTTAGATCTGACTGCTCATCAGATAAAATTTTCATATATCATATAGCATAAGAAAGTTGTCCTGTGGTTTTTTTTCAGTTTTTTTTGGATGTTTTTTCAGTTTTTTACTATTTTTTAGCTACTGGTTGTAAAAACTAGCTAGTACTTATTACCTTTTGTCGACAATATTTTTTGTGACTCCCTACTGTACTACTACACGAATGTGTCAGTTTTTATATCATCAGTTGATTGATCGTATCAATTCATGAATAAAATGAATGAAGTCGTAGAGTAGTGTCGGTCTTTACAAAAAAAAACTTCATAAGAGATGCTTTTAGATACCCTTTTGTTTGTTTTTCCATTTAAAAATATGTTTGTGTTTTAAGGCGCAATTACACAGAGAAAACTGGTTCGTCCAAAAATTTTCGAAAATACTTTTCCTTTTTCGACAAACTTTTGCAGAAAATTTTCCACAAACTTGTGCTCGAACTTTTCGACAAACTTTTGAACAAATTTTTGGACAAACTTCTGGAAAGACTTTTCAACAAACTTTTCCTCAAGCATGACGGTCTTCAAAATATTTTTGGTCTATCATCACTGATCTCAATTTAAGAAAAAAGGAAAACCAGAAAGATGGAAAAATAATATGTGTTTCGAGATGTCCGGCCAGGTTTTTATAATTTGAATTTTTTTGCTTGGACTCTTCCGCCAGCTTTTTAACGAACATTTTGTTGGGGAAAAATTTTATTGGCTGTCGGAGGTACTAAATAAGTTTGTAATTTTTATCATAACCATGAATAGTTAAATATGGTGTTTTTTTTTTAAATTTTTGTTGATAAATTATTTAAGTAAATATTTAAAAAAAATATTCTTCTATTTTTAGGTAAGTTCTATGATGTTCGAAAACGACATTTCTTTTTATTATTTATAAAATTTCTGTAAGTACTGTTTCTCCAAACTAATTTTCGGCGAACTTTGTCACAATATTTTCAACTTTTCAACAAACTTTACGAACTTTACGAACTTTTCGACAGTATTTATTTTACAGTGCACTACTCAGCCATGTGGATTCTTCACCTCCATAAACCTAGCGAGCCCACCTCACAAAATCCAAATTTTAATAACTTCAGAATTATTTGCTTTTTATGTGCTAATTTCGTCCCCTTTTAAAAAATTTTGTGGTTTTTGAGTTTTTGAGAAAAGGTTGACAATATCCATTAATATTTCAGAATTATGTGCTCTACTCTTAAACAGCATCATCTGCTTTTGCCATCAAACAAAAAAGTTCAATCACTCCCTCACAATAAAAGTAGACTTGCGCATATAAATAATTCTATTTCATTCAAACATGCGTAAATGTGTTTTAATCTGCATAGGAAGTTGGAAAGCACGGATTCAGGCCTTAATCGCTTTTAAGATAAATGGCAGTTTTTATTGAAGTCATGTTGTTATTGGATTTATTTTATAGAGCCATACATTATCAACTATGGCCAAAATTGAAAAGTATGGGTTGGGTTGGAAAAACCTGATTTTATTTAACATTTATAACTTATCCTCGTAAACTACGTCACACTTTTGCAAATCCCCCCTCTCTCTTTGTAACACATCGTCACACTTCCACTTACCCCTCCCCCGTTTCTTTTTAAGAAAAACCAACTATATATTCAGCTTGCAGAATTTTCTTGATATCCCTTGTTGCAGTGGCGTAGCCAGAAATCGACTCTGGGGGGGAGCGGGGTTACAGCAGTTAATAAAAATAAACTACCTACCTATGGCAAATTTTTAAAAATTAGGTAGGTGCCTATTGCTTGAGCTTTTGAACTGAAGGGAGGGTCGGTTTAATAGGTGTATACTTATTTTTACTAGACTCATTTACAAAATTTTTGAAAAAATTACACTAAAATGCTATTTTTTTACGCGTTTCAAATGTTGTTTATCAACAACATAAACACACGTCACAAACCGGAGTAAGTAGGGTTGGACCTCCTGTCCTGGGGGGGTTAACCCCCAAGACCCCCCTGGCTACGCCACTGCTTGTTGATTTACATTTTTTCATTAAAATTTTATTTTTCTCTTATAATTTCCTGTTCAACAGGTTTGCCTTCAAAATGCAAATATAACACATCGTTCAAGCTACATATTCAAGAAAAAAAAACTTTGAACTATATATTTTTGAGACAGAGAAACCCCTAGCTGTAATTAAATAAAACAATTAGAATCGACGTAGCTATTTTTTGAGGGGTCATTTTTGGGGGCAATCTTATTTTTTTTGTGCGATCACTTGTATTTAATACAAGATTTAAAATCCTTATCAAATTTGCTTTTTCAAGATATCCCATATCATAGGGTTCGAATATCTAGTTTTCAAGATACCTGCAATCAAATTCTTAAAATTTCAATTTTAAAAAGCGATTTTCTCACAAACTAAATAAGGGTGTCATTTTAAAGGATTTTTTAAAGAGAATTCAGAAATGGTAGGCTTTGGGTAATTACGCATTTTGACGTCATTTATTAAAAAGTGTTGATACCAATTCTTAATTTAAAAAATGTTACTATTTCTACATTCTGTCAAAAAAACTCTTTAAAATGACACCCAACATTATAGGCTATCTTATTTAGGTTGGAAGATAATCGCTTTCAAAAATTGAAATTTTAAGACTGATTACAGTTATCTCTGGAACTAGATATACACACCTCTCGAATTAAAAAAAAAATTGTAATCCGCGGAGTCGTAGTATCTGTGTGCGCCACCTGTCGAATAAACTGAGAAACAAAAACATCAAAATTGAAAAGTGCAGAAGACCGTAAATACAGAATCCTGTACCTTTCAGCAGGTTATAAAGAAGAAACCTGTAAAAGTCTAAGGGGACTAAGGTCACTGTAACATGACTCTTAAAAAGAGGTAACGTTCGCAGCAGCACCGCCCCCAATTGGAGCTTCATACTACGTGGCCCTAATTTTAAGGCATCAGCAAGCAATCGCGCCGGAACAACTTTTTTTTTGTTTCTCACTCCTTGCAGGCCTGGGGTCTGATTTTCGAATCCATACGAAAATATACGCATACGTGTACTGAATAATCGTTTTATGTCAGTCTCTTTCTATACCGTGTGAAATGAGAGGCGAAAGATAAGCCGGTATGTGTGGACCGCGTTCGAATTTGACTGGTTTAACACAATATTGCACGAGTGGGTGGAGGGCATTCGTCTTGTTTAGGGAAGGAGGCAATTGCCTCCCCTGCTCCCCTCCATTGACGCCGCTGATGGCATCGTTACCCCTAATTATATCAGTTTGAGCGTAAAATTGCAAAGTTTTGCAAAAGTTAATTAAAAGTTGGTCGTTGGCTTGATATTCTGCATAAATAAGAAGTGGAAATTATAATTAAAAGGTGTCAAACGCTAAATGAGATGCTAAAATACTTTAAATTAACACAAAACAAGAAAAATGTGCAGCAAGCACTGACAATGAACATTCCCAGCGACTCTTGCTTATGCCTCCCTTAATTAAAATGTTCATTGAGAAAAAGAGCGGAAAAGACGAAAATCCTTTTATTTAATAAAATTTTGGTAGTGAGTAACAGTAGCAGTAGGAGTATAGTAGAGGGATGGACAATCTCAAGATACACCATTTTTGTACACTGAATAATTTTTTAAAATTTTTGATGAGTCCTGGGTAGAACATAGGTTTCATTCCATAAAAATCGTTTTACGGAAACAAAGGTTATGATCATCAAAGCGTAAATAGAGAATATTAAAGAAAAAAATGGTACGGATAGTCCACCGTACAATCAATTATTTTATGTTGAAAAGAAAAGAAAATATCTCGAAAACTGTAGCTTTGAAAGATTTGATCCTTATAACAAAATTTTTGGGTAATATTTACGAAAACCAAAATCTGAAAACCGCATATCAATAGCTGCTTTACTTCTAAAGTTATATTTTTTAAAATATATTTTAACGTTTTTTCAAATAACTCGGAAACTAGAGCCCTCACGAATTTGGACTTTATAACAAAATTTGTAGTACATATTCATGTAAACTTAAATCTGAAAACCGTATATCGCTACTTGCTTTTGATTCAAAGTTACAATTTTTTAAAATATTTTATCCCCCTTCAACCCCCCACCACCCTACCCAAAAGTTAATCAGTTCATGGTCAGCCGATAGAGGATTTTTGTACCAAATTTCGTTAGAATCGATTAAGGCGTTCGTGTATACAGACAGACAACAGACCGACAGACAACTTCGATTAAGTTGTTTTGGAACCTTAGTAACTCATTTTTGATAAAATTAAGAAAAGTCAAAATTTAACGATTTTAGTAGTCCCCCCATACAATATTGATATGATGGACTAACAAAAAGGGGATAAAACCACAGGCAAAGCAGGTATTCGACTTGATTAAAGGATTTAAGGCGCGGAACCGGGCGTGACTGAGAATTGGGGGAGGGGCTTGGTGTGGTAGACTGGAAGCGGGGGGAGGGGCACGCTATAATTTTAAACACGCGAACGAAGTCGCGGGCAATAGCTAGACACATTAAAAATATGAAACTATACAGATATATTGTGGTGGACGTAAATGAAGTAAAAAGTAAACGAAATAACCTTAAGACGCAAAAAAAACGAAATGGGCGTGTAATCCAAGCCTCAACAACAAGATAAGTAATGGAACTAGTTACTTGAGATAGGAAAAGCTAGTCAGAATAAATGCATTTGAACAAATTACAGAAGATGACGGCTTTTTACCCGCAAAAAGCGGTCGACAGTTCAATTAGTTATCGCTGGTTAATGGAAATACTAGCACCCACACGGACTCACAAAAGCCCACAACTACATGGCAAAGTAGTTGTAGAAATTGAAATAAAAAAAATTTCTAAACTTCATGTCTCTGTTAATAGTAGTTTTCACAACTAGTGGCTAAAATAGCGCTTTTTTTACAAGCGTTGGTTTAAATGTGCAGCGAGTTATTTATAAACGCGAGTAAAAAAAAGCACAGTTTAGCTGCGGGTTCTTAACAGTATTTTTTTAATACGTTTATCAAAAAATCCAAGAAAAACACGAAAATACTTTTAAAAATCTCGAATGAAGATGACTTCTCTGCAAGAATAATTATATTTTTTCAATATTACTATTTTCCGTTATTTCTCTTTAATTTTGGGTAAAAAAGCGACAGAAATCTTTTTTTGCACCCGTGATAAGAAAAAAGTTTTTTTGCATCGATAACAAAAAAAACCACGTTTTAGTTATCTGCAGACAGTTGCTAAAATCATGTTTTTGATGAAGGTATGAAAAAAAATATATTTTTTATTACAAAACATTTAATTGGTTTTTTTTATATTTTTTTTGATACTTAATTACCCAAAATATCAGTTCCTCGTCAAATCCATTGAAAGTACAAAAAAAATAAGTTTTTAATGAAAAAAAATAAACTGCTCTTTAAAATCAACAAACAATGTTTTATTTTTACAATTTATAAGATAACGCAAAAAAAACTTATTTTATGAAAAAAATTACAATTACAACAAACAATTTTCTGTAGAACGAAACCTGCTTTGCAAAAACGGATTTTCTGTCTAAAAAGGGCTTCGGTACCCTACACTGACTGTCAACCATAACTGCATGTTAAAATTAATAATTATTTATCAAAGACCCCAATAATCGTTTTTGGATGACGAGACAGTTATTCTTGAATTATTTATTAAGCATTGCGCTATACAATAAGATAACTTTTGATGGATGGTGTGTTATAAGATCAGGCCATTTGTTTTTTATAATTTTACTTCTGAATTAACTGTAATTTTAAGAGGATTGGATATAAAAGGAATAAAAGCATTCGGACCTGTCTTGGTTATTTCCTCTCGGTCATTTGCAAAAATTTTAAAAGAGTAATAGTTTTTTATATGATATTAAGTTTTCTTAAAACCGTCAGTTAAACTTTGGAGAATGCACATCTAATCCCCTAAAGTAAACCGTTTTTAGAGGAGATGAAGAACACTAAACAAAACCTTAGAGAAGTTGAATAGTTTTAAACAAGGGGGAAAACAGAAAAAACTAAAAAAAATGTATTGTAATTTACAAGTCAAAAAAAGTAATTAATACAACACCAGCGCAGTGTTTTAAGAATTATTTTAGGGTTGGGTTGGGTGGGGTTGACCACTGTTTAATGAAAACTCTTTAGTCTTAGGTTAGCAAGACTTGGAGACTTATTAAAAAGACATGACTTGACAAAAAACCATTCATCAATAGTGTGTCAATCAATATATATCTCTATAAGTTTCTCCAACTAATGAACTAATCACAAGCTAAAAAACTCATAGGAGCAGGAACCCTGTAAGTGGACTCAAAAGCACTCCTTACCATTTCTTGGAGTGACAAAGAAACATGCGCAAAGCAAAGATAACAAATTCTGTCGCAAACCGTTTTAAACCCAACTTCTTTGAGATAATGAAACTGATTGATTTAAAACTGATAAAACAGGTGTCGAAGTATATGACCTATCCCCGGAAGCGATATGGGCAAACAGATCCCTGCAAGACGAAGTACTTGGAATAGAGATATGTCTGCAATATATTCTGAGAGAGAAGTATATTTATAAACAAGTATATCTCAATTTTCCAGTCTAGCAGCACTAAATGCCCCAAAAACCAACGCAATCAATGTCCTTCGACATCACAGGCCTTTCAGATTCGACGAGACTCTTAAACCATTCATTGCACAAACGATATGAGTATATACCTACCACATGTAGGTTATGCGATTAATCTATTTAAGAAGAAATAATAGTACAAGGGTAGATAATAGATAACAAATCAATAATTTAATCAGGTACAGGACAAGAAGGCCCGGGGAGAGCTTTATATGGTGGAAGATTGGTACACAGTTATAAAGCCTTCTTGCTGGCCTTTCTAGATACTCAAACCTTTGACAATTTCTGTTTGCGCTTGACATTTTTAATTTGTGCGTTTTTTTCGTTTATCAGTATCCAGTTTACATTTGTAACAAATGTAAAACTAAAAGCATCTAATGAATGAGTGCAAGTCATCAAATTAAAACGCAAGATGCGGAGCACATGCCCCGCCTGTTATCTCGCGCACTTGACAGGTCTTAAAGAAATAAAGAAGAGGAAATGAGCATCAATAATATGTTTAGCCTTTAAACACCTTCCAATTAAAGCTATGTTAATGCAAGCAAATTAGTTTGAGTAACTACTGAATGAATAAAGAAGTAAGTAAGCGCTTTCACTTAAATGGGGTTACATTAACACCAGCCAAATTAAACGCGTTAAGTTTACGTAATACTCAATCTTTATGAATAATTCTTGAAAACACAAACAATCACATTTCTAGATTAGTTCTACTTCTTTGATAAGTTTCCATCTAGTGGACCTAAAAACATGACGCATCTTTAGATTTTTTCTTTATTGTTTTTTTTCTTTAACAAACTTTTCTTCTTATTAATAATTATTATTACCGATCAATTTGAAGAATGGTACCTTTGACACCGTTTTAAATACAAAATATACATTTTATATGCCTATAACAAATTTTTTTCTTTCATTAATATTAGTTTAAAAAACAACAAAGTGAATCTCGTGTCCGCAAATAAAAATTAAAGTAACACTCGTGGCCGTGGCATATCGGACAAAGCATTTTTTTTCTCACTTCATTACGACCAGGGGCCTAATTCTTGAATCTCGAGAGAAGGAACGATCCCTCAAGAGAAGGGATCAATCCCAGGGAATGATCCCATCCCATCCCTCGAAAAAATATGCTTTTTCTTGAAACCTCGCGCATGCTTGCCTGAGAAATGAGCGATCACCGCTCAAGAATACGAAATGCGTTCGACGTGGGACGTACCTACGTCGTTCCCTGCTCAAGAATTAGGGCCCAGGCCTCCAATGTCTAATGAAGAATCCAGACACCTACAGACCTGTTTCATCCTTATTAGGAATAATCAGGGAGTCACAGCATCGTACCTGGCAGTTGAAGCTACACAGGCACCATTCACACCTCTCGAATTTAAAACAAAAAGTTTGTAATCCGCGGAGACGTAGTACCTGTGTGCGACCATCTGTCGAATAAACTGAGAAACAAAAACATCAAAATTGAAAAGTGCAGAAGACCGCAAATACTGAATCCTGTACCTTTCAGCACCTGTAAAAGTATAAGGTCATTGTAACATGACTCTTAAAAAGAGGTTCCTAATAAATAAGGATGAATCAGGTCTGTAGGTGTCTGGATTCTCCATTAGACATTGGAGGCCTGGTCATAATGAAGTGAGAAACAAAAACGGTTATCCGATATGCCATGAGTGTTACTTTAATTAATAGGGATATTTTGGAACGCTTATTTGACACTTCGTAGTGGTTGTGGTAATTACAGCGTCTGCGCAGTAGCTAAACGTCATTCCGTTGTGGTAAATAACCACTACCACTGCCGTAATCTACGAATCCATTTCGTTGTGGTTGTGGTTATTTTTCTGGTTAATTTTATAGAATTTTGGTGTAACTAATTTTAATAATAATAAAATATTATTTTGTAAAATTAAGCCAAAATTTTTATTTTTTCTCATCTCTAAATTTTTTTACAAGTGACAGTTTTTAATGTGTTCCAAAAACTCGATAAAAATGAGTGGTAGTGGTAGTGGTAGTGGTTGTTAAACACTTACTTTTACGCGGAAACCTACCACCGGATAACAAAAATAAAAACGCAGGTTGATTTCTGTAATTTTGCGTCGCAAAGGCAACACGCAATCTGGTCTGCTGCGGTAAGGTTTTTTATTTGATAATGTTTTTCGTAAAAACCTAATTTTGACAATTTTTAAAAAAGTCAAAAAGTAACTGTTGCACAAAGTTTATTGTAGGAGTCTCGGCATTTCCGTCTCGGAAATTTAAAAGTTATAATAAAAATAGTTTTTTTATTATACATGGTGATTAGTGAAAAACGTCGTTTTGGGTGTAAATTCGGACAGGACGAAATCAAAAGAAAGTAGTGATAAGTCGGCATTTTAATAACACAAAACATTTTTTATACAATTTTAACAACATAAAACATTTTTTTATACAGGGTGTTTAGAAAAAAATCCAGTACTTTAGCCCACTTGAGAGCTCCTGTGCATCCAGGTTCGGTTGTGCGAGTACCTGATGCCTCATCCTTAGGTATGCTTCGCACTCCGCAACGAGGTGCCGGAATGTTTCCTCCGAGTCATTCCCGATCCCGATGCAAGTCAGATGCTTACTGAGTCGGTTATGGCCGGTCAGTATCCCTGTCAGTAGTCCAATATATTTTCGTGTCCTTCCCAGGAGCCATTTGAGTCTGGCCGCGTCCGGTCCGTCGATGAATTCTTTGGACTGTCTGCATCCTATTTCGTTCTCCCAGGAGTCTGCCAGTGCATTGTTCGCTCATTTAATGAGTCGACTTTGCAGCTGTCTCCTTGTTATACCTAAGAGTGGTTACGGCCCCACGTATTGAGTGCTGGCCCCGATCCGAGCGAGTTCATCCGCCTTTTCGTTGCCCGACACTCCCGTGTGTCCCGGTACCCACATCACTGTAACTCTCTTGTTTTGACTCGAGGCTTCCAGTGCTTCTACGCACTCTTCCCCCAGAGTATTGGCAATTTTTGGCGCACTGAGTGCCTTTAGGACCGCTTGGCTGTCGAACCTCTTCTAGTGTTGCCGCCATTATAATGGCGTATACCTCTTGACTTGGAAGACCGTAGATTGCTCTCCGAGCGGATAGCTCATCCGAACTTCTCGGTCTTGCACGTAAACACCCGCCCCTGTTGTCTGCCTCTCCGATAGCTTGGAGCCATCGGGGTAGCATATCTCAGCGTTCCTCTTGTACCTCTTGTACCTCTTATTGAATCTCCAGGGAATTCGGGTTGAATTGATCTCAAAGGACGGAAGTGGCATCTCCCTGGTGGCCATTTGGGCGACCCTTAGGTGTCCAACGGCTTCCCCTCTTCCTCTCCACTGACCAGAGTTCCTCAGACGCAAATCGCTTCCTTCTTGATCCAAGTCGGTAGCGGAGGCAGTCCCAGAATGGTCTCGAGGGTTTGGATTGGTGTCGTCCTCATGGCGCCGGTTATTCCCTTGCAACAACGAGGATATAAGCTATCCTCGTTGCCTGCACATAAACGCTTGCAGGCTTCTGAGCTTTTGGGATATGGTGGTCCTCTCCACTGCCGGCCACCAGACGATGTCTAGGATAAAAAGTGTTTTTTTTTTAAGTACCTAGTTAAAACAATAAAATATATTTTTTTTACTAAAACTTAAGTTTTTATGACAAAAATGATTGAAAAATAAGAATAGTTTTTTAAAATTTAATTTTTGTCCCAAGTTAGTTATAAAGATTCCTTACTTCATTTAAACCTAGCAGGTGACTTTGAACAGCCTTAAAAAAAAAATACTTACGACAAAAAGTTGAACCAACTTAGAGTGATACCATGTATAGGACCCTATGAAGTTCCTTGAGCGAAAATTTCAAGTTAATTGGTTATAGGGTTTAAAAGTTATGACAAAAACTTAACAAATTGTCCGAAGCCGCCTCGTTCTACGGTACTTAAGCTATAATTTTGTTGTCAAAAGTTTTCCGCTTTGTATTCGTTATGGCTACTTCTCTTTAACTATCAGATAATTCTGTATCTTTCGCTTGCTCGTTTTGTTCGTTTACTTTAACTGCTAACGCCTGTTTGTTTAAAGTTAACGGAAATTACCTATACTTGTCTGAATTATGACATGGATTTACTTCAAGAGTTCTGTTTACATTGTGTTTTCTTGTCATTCTAATTTTCCACTCGAGGATTATATTCCACTGATAAAACATACTAAGCAGCAGGAGAACTTCATAGAATTCAGCGTGTGGCGCTGTTGAGACCTATATAGGGAAATAATTTTTAGCATCACCGCACGCCAGTAAATCCCAAAGACGATCAGTCGTTAGGCTTAGGGAAACCATTTTATCTTCCACTGGCAACGCTGGCCCAAGCAATACCACGTCATGTTTACTAGCGGCCAGAAGCGTCTCGTTATTTATAAATGTAAAAAGGTTTGATCTTTATTTTCAGACTTGTCAAATATTTTTGGATATACAACAATTAATTTTTTTAGACTTAATAATTGATACCGAGGTATTTATGTAAAGAAATAACATAGAAAATATTAATTTTTTATATGTTCTCCAGATAGTTAGTTGCCTAACTAGTATGGAAAGTGATACTTTTACGCGCGGGAGGAGTTTGGGCGGGAAGGGCACTTCCGCAAGAGTTAGGTAGATTTTTTTTTTCTACGAGTGTTTATGATGATTTTCTTGATCAAAAAATAGTTTTTAAAGCAGACATTTCAAACTCAAAATTTAAAAATTTGGTCCATAAAGTACCATTTAAAAAAGAATTGCGTGCGTTTAAAGTTTTTTCACGCACCACAGTGGGGCCGGAATTCAAGAAATGTGGAAAAAACCTTTAGCAGATGTTATGCCTAATAAAAACCATTTAAAAAATTTATAAAACCAGTTTTTAAAAGTTTTATTTATTTATTTTTGTTTTTAGTATTCTAGTAAGAAAAAAATTATAAAATTAAAAATTTTCGTTTTCGGATTCATATGACGGTTCTTTCTCCAAATCACTTCCAGCACTAAACACTTCATTTGGAGCTAATAACTATTCTATGGCTTCTCTGGGTAAATTTTGAAAGTTTTTTTTTTGCAAATGTCTTTTGCTTGTTATAACCGGGTCTGAAGTTATCAAAAATAAATTGAAAATATCTTGATTTGATTTTGTATGACTAAATTTCCTTGAATAATGTTCCCGGTATATTTTAAAGTCTTTATTGTGCGCTTCCTGCACTTCATCCGTCAACTGACCAATGAGTAGGAAAGCCGCTGAAATTATTTCAGGTCCATGAATTAGGAATTTATGGACAGCAGGAGGCATGGGGTACCAGGGATATTTTTCTACACAATATCTGGCAGTATTTTGTGTTAAAGTAACTGATTCCGAGGTTTTTTAACTTCCTTTTCTTTTTTCTCTTCTGTTTATTCCGTTTTTAAATGATTATACACAGTCTGCGCGTATGGTTGTAATTTAAAATAAAATTGCAGGTTGACGCTCTAGTTATATTTTCAGCATTGTGATTTGTGTGGAAGCAAAGATATAATATTTCATATATCTTTGTGGTGAAAGGCGCTTTTAGATTCATTTAAAAGTTGTCAATAATAGTGAAATTTTGGAACGATTAAAATTTTTACAACATTGACAGCCGCTGTGGTAGTGTTTAACAACCACTACCACTGCCACGCATCGCTTTTACCAGGTTTTTGGAACACATTAAAAACTGTCACTTGTAAAAAAATTTAGAGATAAGGAAAAACACAAAATTGGGCTTAATTTTACAAAATAAATGTTTTGTATGTTGGAAACTGGTAATATTTTATTATTTTTAAAATTAATCGCGCCAAAATTCTTTAATTTTAACCAAAAAAATAACCACAACCACAACGAAATGGATTCGTAGCTTACGGCAGTGGCAGTGGTTAATTACCACAATGGCATGACGTTTAGCTATTGCGCAGACAACCACTATGAACTGTCAAATAAGCTCTCCAAAATATCCCTATTGTCAGTTATTTAAAAAATGGAGAATGACTATTTTTGAAGCTTTAATATGGTATGATGAGTCTCTAATAAGGACGAAACGCCGCCTATTTTGCACTCCTGTCTTTTAAATTTATTTTAACTAATAGTTATTTTCTCTTTTGTTGCAGGTGAGTGAAGCTTCTTTGCCAAGAAAAATGTCACAAATTAAAACATTTCGTAAGTAGGTAAAGGCTTAAGTCTGTTTGTGACAGCGAAAAAGCAAGAGATTAAAACGCCCCTTGTGTATAAAGGTTTTAATCAGTGGCGTTCGCAGAAATTGTTCCGGGGAGGGTGGCTTGGGGTGGGCTTGAGTAAAAGAATAGTCTCAGATAACCATTTTATTGCTTGCTTTAATGCAGCCAGCTAAAATGGTACCACAACCAAACCACGTATAAGGACATTTTAAAAAACTCGTTGAGAGGTTCTGCGTTATGCCTGATCCACAGCTGCACTTCTTGCCGCTTCACTTCTATTTCCCTCTTTATCAAATAGAGAAAGAAGGAAAAATATTTTTGAATTTTGCTGCCAAGAAGTAGGATTTAGCCCAACCTCATTTTCAGTCGCCAAATTTGGTATATTTAAAAAAAATAAAAGTTAGCGGCAAAAAGTGAAACCTTGAATCCGGCATTAGTCTTTCCAGAATTTATAGCCACATCAAAAAGTTGTCGATGCAATTTAATAGGCACACCAGCTGTTTTTCCCATCGCTTGCTATAGAAAAACGATAGATTAAAGTGATCGCTCCACCAATCATTTCCCTATACTTTCGAATGCAGAGATTTAAGTAACATCGATAGTACGTGCATGCTCGAATAAATTTTCAAGTTAAAACCGTCATTGTTCCATGTTCCATTGTCTGCGGGAACTTTTATGTAAATAGGAAATATTTACAATTTTACCGTGCGTTCTTATTTTTCATTGAAATGACGGATGGTATATACCCATGGTGTCCCAAGAAAGTTTGATTCCCCCGTAATATCTTCAAAACCAAAAGAGGCATGGAAGTAAAATTTTTTTAAACGATGGTTCGGACGGAGGATCTAAGGGCGGCGACATTAATTTTTTTAAATGTATATTTTAGCATATATATTTTAATAGGGATTGTCCTTCTGCTTCCAAAAATACGTAATACATCTTTAACACATGCAAAGAATATATCAATTTTAAAACATTTTTTGGTCCGTTTGGCGCACATGCTATTCTGGTACCATAAAAGAACATCAAAAGAATGAGCTGCTAAGTATTTTCTTGGCATATGCTAAGGAAATACCACTAAAGAAGGTTACTATTAGAACATCTTTAGCATTTGCAAAGTATATATTACTTATTGAAACATTATTTGGTCCTTTTAGCGCACATGCTATTCTGGTACTGCAAAAAGCATCAAAAGAATACGCTTCTAGTATTTCTTTAGTATATGCTAAGGAAAGACCATTAAACTTTTAGAACATCTTTAGCATATGCAAAGTATATATCACTTATTAAAACATTATTTGGTCCTTTTAGCGCACAAGCTATTCTGAACATCAAAAGAATGTTATTTTACGGTTTTTCTTTAGCATATACTAATGAAATACCATCAAAGAAGGTTACTTTTAGGACATCTTTAGCATATGCAAAGTATATACCAATTATGAAATAAGTTTAAAAAAACTCGAACAAAAATTCGATGACTGGAAAAGAACCTGTAACCCTTGGTTTAGAGATGCTTGTCCATATTTATCCATCATGATTAACACTTTTCAATCGACCTATAAAAATCTGCCAAAAAGCTTATATTCCGCGATTTCAATCTATTTCTTTATAAGAGCATGGTACAGTGGACACTTTTTTTTAATTATTTATCTTTATTTTTTTTTGTTAGGGTGTATTGCGATAGAACATGGTTTTTAGAGCTCAAAAATATATTTTTATTTTATTTAAAGCCATATTTTAGGAGTTATACTGGTTTTGCGCTACCATAGATTTACTAACGGTTAGTAGATACTTCACTTACGATAAGTGCCCAAATCTCCGAGAGAGAAATTCCAATGTCAGCGATCAAAACACAGACCAAGAAACCCCTGGAGATTCAACAAGAGGTACAAAGTAGTCATCCCAGACAGGGAACTATGGCAGAGTGAAATCCTCCGCGAACAGTTCGAGGAGAACGCCGTGATTTGCTACACCGACGGGTGCAAACTGTCGGAGAAGCAAACCACAGGATCGGGGGTTTACGTGGAAGACCAGGAGGATCGAAAGAGCTACACGCTCGGAGAGCAAGCCACGGTCTTTCAGGCAGAGGTGTATGCCATAATAATGGCTGCAATCATGGAGGAAATAAAGAACTATACGGAGGAGCATGTTTATATATGCTCCGACAGCCAATCGTCCCTATAGGCACCAAGGGCGCCCAAGATCAACAACATCCTGGTGGAGGAATGTGCGGATGCACTAGAATCCTTGGGAGAGGGCAAACAAGTGACACTTATGTGGGTACCGGGACATTTGGGGTGCCGGGGAACGAGAAGGTCGACGAGCTCGCCAGGATCGGGGCAAGCACCCAGTATGTAGGGCCGGAACCACTCCTAGGAACAACCAAAACCGCTTGGAGAGGAGGAGCAGGATGCAGACAGACCAGGGACTTCGTGAAGGGCCCGGATTTAGCCAGAATGACTTCATAACAGGTCACAACCGACTAAGGAAGCACATGACCCGGATCGCGGTGGAAAATGACTCGACCTGCCGGGCTAATGAATTCTTACTTAGGATTAGTGGATATTTATCTCAGTAAATGTAAAAATATGACATTTTGTGACAATTACAATTTTATGCATTTTAAAAAACCCGTGGGCTTTTTTTGAAACATTTTATATATATTTTTGCTATAACAGAAAAGTACCAACTATTATCTGTTAACCCATGTATCATTTTTTGTTAAAATCTTTTAGAAATAATATTAATATTGGGATTCTAGTGTAATACCTTTTTGTAATAAACTAGAACATACATCAAAAAAACTAAAGTAGCGCTAAAAATTTGGACGAATGTGGTGACCATTTGCAGCAAAATATTTTTCTTATTTCTTAATAGATTTTAACAAATCATACATGGATTAACAGATAATAGTTGGTACTTTTTTGTTATATCAAAAAAATATACAAAGTGGGTAATAAAAAAGACAACGGGTTTTTTAAAATGCATAAAATTGGATTGTCACAAGATGTTATTTGTTTGACATTTAGAAAACGAAGTCTTGTTAACATCTGTAAAGTGTCCTTGTCAACAAAATTGGCGAAAAGATAACGAAATTCGGTTCACTTAAATGCAGTTTCAGTTTTATTTTATGCAAAAAGTTGGTATACGAAAAAACCCATAGTTTTTTTATTTCTTAATAGAATTTGTCAAGTGATACATCGGTTTACAGACAAAAGATGGAAGATTTTTTTGGTTGCAAAAAAATATAGAAAGTGTCTCAAAAAAACCCAACGGTTTTTTAAGATGCATAAAACTTGAACATCCGACAATAAATAAAAAATTGGCAGTTAAAACAAAACAGTCCGGTTTTTTGTGGTCCACTCACAAACCTTATAACCAAAAAAATATACTGCTAATGCTTATGGGTTTTCTCCCAATAAATGACTGCCTTATGGAAGTGACAGTTTGGTGTTATTGGAACCAGAGTAAACCGACTTGAGTAAAATTTGTTGTGGTTGCAAACTCAATATTTTAGTATTTGATGAATATATAACAAGCACTGCTTGACGAAATTTAAGAAAAAATATAAAACCACGGTTTCTTGAGTATTTAAAAAAATTTATTTAGAAAACTGTTCGAATTAACTAGATTTCAAAGGGGCAGTGTAAACAGTGTCATGACGTGACAACTTATTTTCTCTTTATCCACGTTTTTGGTTGGTAGCATTGCGTTTGATGGTCTTGACGTTAGTAGATTCGCCATTTTCTTTATTTTCGTTTCTTGGTTTTCGAAGATTTTGCTTTGGATAGATGTCTGTAAAGACGCGAATCCATAGTAACCGAGAAGAAGATGAAGAAGTTTTTGCTTAACGTGTTGTGTTTTTAATATACTTTTTCTGTGCCCTTTTGCATCAAGTGCTTTGTTGTCGGCTGCAACAACAGCAATTCTGCGAGTGGAAATACGTTTTCCTATCACAGGTAAGGGTAAATAATTCCTATTTTTGCCAATTTTCTTTAATACTTCTGCGAAAGGCCCATGAGGTGGTTACAGCTCACCAGTGTGGGGAATCAACATTGTTGACAGGAGAAAGAAACATAAATTCTTTAAAAGAGATTTGTCAAAAAATTGCAATACTTAAAACTATGAGCTTAAAAACTTATTTAATCTTAATAAATTTAACCTTATAGTTCTTATAATTACTGAGATAGCAATAGTGTCCCATGTTAATTAGGACACCCTGTATTAGCAGTATGCCTTATGAAAAAGGGTTTATTTTTCCTAAGGCAACCATGTTGAATCGCTCATCAGCTGATGGCAGTATTACTAAGTATCGTAATAATGAAAAAGTCTAATTATTGTTTTTCTATTTCTTTCAATAGGTTTCCACCAGATGCTGCTATTAGTAGAAAGTGGTTACTGAGCATTTGAAGAGACTCTAAGACTGTTATTAAATACCAAAGACTCTGTTTTGACCAGCTTTTAGTTGAAGCAATCATTAAAACATACAGCACTTTGAGGAGTCATAGCTCTGCAAATAAAATTAGTGAAAGTATATCTGGAGAAAAGGTCCGAAAAGTTTTAACAAAACTTGTATTGTTTAAACAACATGTTTTATATATTATCTTTAATTAAAAATAAGTAGTTTCTGTTTGTAAATAAGTTACTTTTAAGTATTTTTTGTATTGTAACTTTTTTGATGGTATTTTGTAAATAATTATTTTCTACAAATAAAATTTAAGGCTGGGTTTATACAAGCAAATAAAAATTAAAGTAACAAAAATTAAAATAAAAATAAATAATTTTGGTTTATATAGCGTAATAAAAATAACTTGGCAAAATTTTTTAACGATCCTATTTTTAATTTTCTTGTAGCTGTATGTATATGGGTTGAGGGATCTTGTTAATGAAATGTCCTTTTTTTGAAGTGCCAATGTTTCACAAAATTTATATAAAACTAAATTTTGCAAAACGTCGGCATTTCAATATATAAAAATAAATTTTGCGAAACGTTGGCATTCCAAAAAAAGGACGTTTTATTAACCAAATCCCTTGACCCATACACATACACCTTCTAGAAAATAAAAATAACTGAACCAATCAGCACACAGCTTCAATAATTGAAATAATTAAACTAAACTCAATCATACTGTTTTCTTAAATAATAGGTATCTGCCTAAACCAAACCAAAAAATGAGTGAGGTTATGCGCAAATTTTTTTCAGATAATAAAAGTTGCCCATCTTCCTATTTTTATTTCTGCTGTATAAACGCCTACACTATTTCCCATAAGCTCAACTTTTATTTGAATTATTATTTTCATTTGCCTGCATAAATAAAGAGTACGGAACAGACAGGGTGATTTTTTTAAAGGGGTCATTCATAAACTGGTGTAGATACTTAAAGAAGGGGAACTTTTTTTCCTAAAGATAAAATGTACTTTACCCATTTAAAAAATTCATATTTTAAGGGAAGGGGGGGGGGCTATTATTTAAGATTATCGTTAAAAAAATGCAAATTTATTATGCCAGAGCCTTTTTTACAATTAGCCGCGTCTAGTGTTATTTGTGCTTCTCAGTTGGTAGTTATAGGGATTTTGGTGCATTGCCAACTGCTTCTGGCACCAAACTGTCAAATACATGAAGCAGTCATTTCTTAAAGCAACATCATCAGTCTATTTTTTTGGTTATAAGGTTTGTGGGTCCACCACATATATATCTAAAATAACGCGTTTATCAAAAATCACACTTTCGCGCTACTTCCTGACAAGATTAAATTTAATACGAAAATAAACTGAAATTACTCACCTTCACCCCCAAAAGCACACACCAAAAAATTGCAATTTCCTGTCGTCTGGCACCCACGCAGAAGTTTGGTCACGATTTTGGCCAAGAGACGATTCTATCTCTATCTTGCTTAAGGAAGCAGAAAAGAGATGCTTTGGATAGATGAGATGAATCTGAATAACATGATTTTCAAGGGAGGCTAACCAAGCAAATTACCGATACCGATGACTTTTTGATGACTTCCTATTAATTTTCGAGGGGTTCGGGATGTGTACTGCTAAATGGAGTGTGGGCCAAAGCCATTTGCAGATAATAATATTGTTCAGGTTCATTTGGGGTGCGACATAAATCAATTTTATCTCGGAGAAGACGTCGTGCCAACAGAAAATAAACTAAAAATCTGTTACTAAATTAAGAACGAAGAAAGTAAGGATGAGGAAAAGCTTTACTTTTTAGCACATAAAGAATAATTTGACCAATCTTACCAGGGATTTTAAAATACTTTAAACAGTGTCACTGTAAAACATTTTATAGAGATGAGAAAAAACACAAAATTGGGCTTTAGTTCCAGTGGCGGCTCGTGATCTACAAAGGTTTCACAAATTCATTGTATACAACGATAAATTTTAAAAATTGAAAACGAATTTTTTTTGTAGGTTGCACAAGCAAAAGTTATGTCCATTTTAAATTTTCTGTTGATGTCCCTAGATTTGCCCTAAGTGGTTTGCGCCAAGTCAATTTCGGGTTTAGGCATTTTTGATTACAATTTTTTGCTCCATACCTCAGATTAATAAAAAAAATGAGATATAACAGTAAACAATATTACCCCGATCAACCAGCCACAATGTTTATTTCCCAAAAAATACATGGTTGCCAATTTACCGCGGGGTTTCCCTAGAAACAAAACAATTCATAAACTTCTTGAAGCTCTTTTGATAATATTATTGATTATTTGACATGTTTTTATATAATATAATTTTTCTTATGCTAATAACTTAATTCTTAGTCCTAATTTTTAGTCTCAATAATTAACTTTTTTTAATTTTTAATAAGTAGAATTTCGAGATTTATAAAAAAGAACACAAGCCGGCAACGTTTTTTCGACGAGCCGCGAATAAATGCCGACATGTTTGGTTGCAGCTGACGGCGTTGTTGTTAACGGGGGTTTGTGTTGTTCGGTGATTTTTGAATTTTATTGTGACTATTTGTGAAAAAAGAACTGTATCAAGCTATTTTGAGGACCAACAAAATGGTTTACCATTGCCTGGTATGCAATAAAAGCGGATATTCCAGCCCAGAACTAATATTTCGGAGGTAAGAAAGATCCTGTCATTTTACGTTAGTCATGAGCGTAGTATGAGGTAAAAAACTGCGTAAAAAGCTTATGATTATACTATTAATACATCAAAAATCTAAGACTAATACTAATCTTTTTTAAGAAACAAAAGTACCAGATAATTTTGATCCTTTTGCAGCATGTAAAATATTTATTTATTATAATTTATACATAACAAGAGAAGACAATAAGACCAAGTGCTGATAGTCAGGTACTGGGGCAGGTATTTTTTGTATTTTAATGGGTACCTGGGTACTTTCTATAATGTGAATAAAACCGTTTTGGAGATATTTACTCTGAGCCAATCTTATTTTTATTTTCATTAATATTTATTATTTATTTTTTTGCCTTTTGACTCCTGTTTCCTGAAAAACTACTAGTAATTTTTTTCCTCTTCCTTAAATTTTCCTTGTGTTCTGTATTCAGAAATGAACATGCAGCCAATGTGTAAAGAATAAAATTTGTTGGCCTTAAAATTTTCATAATTAACATCACAAAAAGTTCTCTTAATTTGATAAATAAAGTTTATATTCCACTAAAGAAAACTAAAAGAGACATTATTATCATAGTAAAAAAAACGCTTAATAAGCCGTTTATTAGCGTGTTTTTTTTGGACAAAAACGTTATAAAACGGGTTATTAACCGTTTTTTTTTGCTATGAAAATATTTTTTTTTACTTTTGTTTTGTGGGATACTGCACAATTAAAAAAAATATATAACAGCCATCTTGAATAATTGACCTAAAAATCATTTCAAGTGCTCTTTGGTAAACTTTTGATCTGTTCGTAAATACCTACATTCCTCAAACTAAACTTTATCCTTGAATAAATCTATTTTTTGTGGTTATGCAAGTTCTGGCAGTTAATTCTTTTGAATAAGAAAATCCGACCAACCCTACCTTATATCTAGTTTTCACATTTATATATTTAAATTAAAATTAACACCGCCACTGGTAATGGGAAAAGCAATTTTTGACAGTGTTGCCGTTTTATTGCTCTATCTCTTTTCTGTTCATATAATCGTCCAGAAGGGTGTTGGATTGTAAAAATTAGAGGATTTCAATAGGGAATGTTTGGTCTCTCTTTAGTTATTAGTCTGAGCTCCATACTCAAAGAGCTAAAATTATTTTTGTTCATTATAATAATTGTTAAAGTAATACAACAATAATTGTTAAAGTAATACAACAGAAAAAGTATAAATAAAAGCTCTTATAAAGTCGCTAAACGCGCGAATGTATCACGAAACCAGAGATGTCTTATCCAACGAGATGCGACAGTCAGCAAGCCGTTTTTTTATGCGCATGATCGGTACTGGGGGTCTACGCTTGAAAACCTCCTGGTTATAGATTCTTGAATTTTAGACGGACGTTCGTGTGGTGGATGATCACTTAAAGGATATGAACACTCCCAGGGAACGATCCCATCCCCGTCGCTGGCTGTTCGTATTCTTGAATGCAGCCGAAACACGTGCAATGCTGCCAGTTTGCTTTTTGAGCGATTGAACTAATCTCAAACTAACCAAAACATTTTCTGTAATTTTTTCCTTATTTTTTTGACATTTAACCAAAAACAGTCGTTGAATTGAAGGTGCAAAATAAACATATGACAAACTATTAAAAAAATTACTTTTTCAGGATTTTCGATTTACAATTGGTCCTGGTTGAACCAGAACCGGAACCGGGCCTTTCGTTTTAAAACAATGACGTCACAGTTGCAACCCGGTTATGAAATTTTAGAACCACCCTGGGAGGTTGGTTCGGCTCTTTGGTTGTAAACATAACCCCTGAAATTTTGCAAAATTATAGGTAGTCTTTTTTTGAGTAAAATCTAAGATATCTTCACAATATTTTAAATGACGTCATTATTTTAGAACCGTTGTCAAAATTTATGTCAAAATAATGTCAACCAGAACCAGGACCAATTCTTAAATCGAAAATCCCTTTTGTTGTAAATGGGAATTTACATTAAATTTTGTAGATTATAAATTTCTATTAGAGTTTAATTTTTTTTTAATTACACCTTACACGCAGGCCATAAGGTCCTTTTTTTATATTTTGTAAAACTAATCTTTTCTTCTTGTTTCCAAAAAGGCAGTGTCTAAAGAGCCGATAATTCGGCTGAATAGTCGTGAGGTTAAAGAGGCGACAGTAATTATTTAGTAATTTTTAACTAAATGAACCGAACCCAACTGAAACAGATTTAAACCAACCTCAAAAAGAAACACTTTAAACCCCCCTGAACCTTTTTTTTTGCATTAAAAAAAACGCCAGACAAAGATTCAGGGTCTCTAGAAGGTGCCTCCATTTTTTTTAACTAAAAGAAGATGTGGGGGTTGTAGTGTTTTTTTGGTTGTTTTGGCTTTGAATAAGTTGGTTTGAATCTGTTTAGGTTAGCCTCATGACTATTCAGCTGAATTGTTGGCTCTTTAGACACTCCCTTCCAAAAATATACTATAAGTTACCTTTTTCTTGAACGGTCATGAACACAAAAAAGTTGCCATAAGAAGATGTGTTGAACAAACAACCATATTACTATTTTTCATTGACACATTGCCCTTATGGTAAATTATTTTTAATTTTACTCGACAATCGCCACAGATAAACCCTACATGATATATTTTTTGAATCAAAACTTAAAAAAAAATAGGATTCCATCAAAAAGAGACCCTCATGGCTACCCTGCGTCTAGTGTGGGAAAAAACTAAAATTGTGACAGAAATCTACTTAATTTTATGAGTAATTCCCTTTTTGATTGAACTTTTTGTGACAAATAACAAAAAATGTTTTCCAAGTGGGGCTTTATAAGAGGTCACCTTGTACATAACTGAGTGTAAATGAAAGGTCTCATTTTTAAGTTATTAAATTCTTTAATTTACAATATTTCACATAAAACTTGGCTATAGATACAGCAAACTGTAGATTTTTTAAAAAAAATGATACTTATGTGGAGATTCTTGTTTTTTTGTCAGTGACCTTAGCTCAGGAAATATCGAAGCGATATTCAAAATGGGTCATGTGAAATCTCTAATTTTTGTTTAATTGGTTTAAAGTTGAAAGTGCTTTCTACAGAAAAAATTCTAAATGTAACACTAAAAAAACAAAAAAAAAAACTTAACAGTAAATTATTATGAATTATTTATTTGTTGTCAAATAAACATCAGAATTGGCTGAACTTTGAATGGAAGGCACTTTTTGTAAAAACTAAAACACAGCTCGGAGCACTTAATGTCTGGCGTACGTGTTTCCCAACACTTTCTTGGTAGGAACCATATGTTGTATTTTGAACGGTCTTCTTTCAGTAACCGATACCATTTCGCAGGTTTCTTTTTTTTTGTCCTGCTTGCAAATTTTATTCTTATTGAAATTTGCATCCTTTAACGTTTTGCTTTTCGCTTTATTCCGATATACCTTCTAGAGGCCTGGGTTTGGTTGTTTATGTTATGCTTCATACGCCAGGTACAGTCCTATGTTCCCCTGATGATGCATAACAAGGATGAAACAGGCCTGTAGGTTTCTGGACTATCCATTAGATCTTGGAGGCCTGGTCGTAATGAATTGAAAAGCAAAATGTGTGTACGATATGCCACGAACCTCTCTTGTTATCATATGATAGAAGGTTTGAAGTTACCATAACCTATAAATAAAAAAATTAAATAAGAGCTTATAGGCAGCAGGTTTGTGCAGCTACATCATGCACAATTGACAAACATAATGAACTTTCTATCCATCCTTTTCTATTCATATATGTGAGAAAGAGACAGACATATAAGATTAAGTAGCTGCATAAACCATGCTTTAGAGGATTGAACTAGGTTAACCTAGGTATAACCGAGGGTATAACTAAGGATACCTGTTAACTGTGAAAATTAGATATTTAATTAGTTTTTGAGTTATGATGAAACCCCAATTCTTCTATTCCCACATAAAGTATATCCATGAATGTCCCGTATATATCCAGTGGACATCCATCAGAAGTGATTATTTATCACACTTAGATGTGTGTTGCAGCTCCATCAATGTATATCCTTTTTATATGGGTAACATATAGAATGGATATACATTGATGGAGCACATATACAAATCACTGGATGTCCATTGAATGTATGTTTCATGTATGATCATAAATGGGATAAAAGTTCAATATCTATGAGAGTTGTTCATGTATATCCATTAAAAGAATAATCATTTGCACATCCAATGGATGTTGGCTGAATGTATATATGCCGATGGATATGGATATACATATCCATGACTTGTTATACTTGTTATACAGACCGCTTCAAGCTACTACGAACATAGGGGGAATCAAGTCCAATTTACTCTCCGTGCCGTACGACCGAGGTGGATTCGAAGCACGCTGCAGTGTTATCTTTTGGAAATTCATTTTGTTTTTATTATTTTGTTCTATTTCTGCCTTGCTTGCTTGCTTATGATCTTGCTCCTAATGACTTCTATCTGTTTTTGAAGAAGATTTTCAAATTATCACCCCTAACATGCTTGGAAACGTTAGAAGGGGTTTTTATAGTAGGCTCGGATATTGTCTAGCCGAGCAAGGAGGACTTTTCGAACATTTGCTTTAATTTTTTTTTGACTGGGAGAATCTTTTTGGTTTTTAGAATGTATTATTTTATTTTGAGAACTTGCTTTTATTTTGTTTCTCCTTATTATTTTCATTGTAACACGTCGTCACTGATAAATCTGAGCGGTTGACAATAAAACGCTCTTATTTATCAGTGACAAAAAATAAGAAAATTACGTTATAAAAATTTGCGTATTTATTGACCAAATTCCGGTTTCATTGACTACGCTCCACACAGCACCGTGGTTAGAGGCGTACTAAATACAACGCGAAAGGCGGCGAACGGCAGCGAATGGCGATCGGAAACCTGAGTGTTGGTTGCTTCACTGATAGGCGTGCGATATCTCTGCATGTACGTACACTGGCAAATTAGACTTCTTCCGCCCTATGTTCGCAGTAGCTTGAAGCGGTCTGTATACTTAATCAATATGTATAAAAATCAAGCATTTTGTTCTTTCATATATCACGGTCTTAGAACAGAGAACATGCTCTATGAAAGAAAAAGAAGACAATCTATTCAATATGTATTGAGTATGATGTGAAAACATACTATATATTGCACTGGGTATATTAATTTATTGCTTACTTTTGTGTCGATGGACAAGTCTGATGCCCTTCAGCCCTTAACCATAAATGGCCATTATTTCTCTTGCCAGGTTTTTCGAAACTGTAATTTTTCAAGGATCAAATCGTCTTGTATTGGAAGGGCGACTTGTTGCGCCGGATCCGCCTCGACCTCCTCTAAATAATATATAACTCTATTTACGAGCCATATTTCTTCTGGCTCCATCATTTTTACCGACAATATTTATACAAAAAAAAGCAAACGAAATAAAAACCGAATCACTATAATGAAACAAAGGTTAGGTTATAAATTAACCAACCAAACATTGCATTCTGCGAAAGTTTCGTGCGATTACAGCGCCATTCTCCTGCCTCGTACCAGTAGAACGTTCACCTGCGAATTTTGGATGGACGGGAACACTCCTCGCGCGTTCAAGAATACAGACTAGAAATTTTTTCGTGAGAACAATCCCATATGTGACCATCCCTCGATTCAAGAATCGACACCCTGACCCGCTCGTTGATTTATTGGTCCGAGTAGGCCAAGAGATTTTCGCATTTTGCTGGTGTGCGCTTATTCGTTAGAGATTTTCTATTTTTGACATTGTTCTTGCCACATTTTGGTTTTGATTTATTTATCAGTATTTTGAATCATGTCGGGCACTTGCTGTGCTTATCGAGGCTGTGTGTCAAAAACTGGTGTGTGCATCAGTTTTTTCTCTTTCGCTAGAGATATAACACGGTAAGTATATAGGTACACACATTTTTTTAAGCTCTTTTACATATTTAAATGCCTACTTACTTGTAATAATATATCGTCGTTGACACTCTAAAACCTGCTATGTGCATTTTTATTAAGTTTACAGAAACGAGAAAAATTTTTTATTGCTCTGATGGTTTGAAAAACTAATAACAAATACATAAATAGTAGTTTTCACAACTAAATAACGAGCGCAGCGTGGTATTTAAAAACGCGAGTAAAAAAAAGGCACAGTTTAGCCGCGAGTTGTGAACATTATTTTTTTTAATACGTTTATCAGAAAATCCAAAAAAACAGGAAAATACTTTTAAAAATCTTGAATAAAGAGCACTTTTCGCAACAAATTAAGGCGGCTAGTAAATGAAATTAACAATGGTTTCCATAGCGATGTGCCTTTTTACTCGGTGACGTTCATGGTTGCTCCATTTTAATCTTTGACAGATTGATATTTTGACGATGTTTTTAAATGATTTTGTCGTAAATACTTGGTGAAAACTGGCGGATATTACTTAATTTTTAGGCGAGAATAATTAGATTTTTTCAATATTACTATTTTCCGCTATTTCTCTTTAATTTTGGATAAAAAATGGACCGAAATCTTTTTTTGTACCCGGGATCAAAAAAAAGTTTTTGCATCAAGCAAGGTATAAAAAAAAAATAAGTTTTAGGCAACCTAATGACTACATTAAAGTAAGCAGTTGTAGGTTTTCACTTTACTAAACGCAACTTAATTCAGACATGATTACTTATTTTGTGTTTTCAAGTTATGTTTTTCTATCACATTAAATACCTATAGCTCTCAAGACGCCATTATGCTATACTAAGAAAAATTCAAATTCATCAATATTTTGGTAATCAGTTGAAATTTTTGACTTTATTAAATGTAAATAATGTCAGACCTGCCACATTAAATACCACAGCTGTCGAGACGCCATTACTCTGCTGTACCCTTAAAAATATAAATCCGTAAATATTTTGGTAATCAGTCGAAATTTTTGACTTAATTAAGCGTAAAATAATTCAGCCTTGATTGTTTCTGTATTTCTAAGTTATATTTTTCTGCTACATTAAAAAATAACAGACATAATATACCGAATTTAAAAAATTACTTGAAATTTATTTTACATCTTTCTGTTCCCCTTCTCCAAGAAATCGGTTTGCTTTTTTATCTACGTATAGCTAATTAATTATTAATACATCAAAAAATTAAACCAGTTTTTCGGCTCCGGCTCATCTCACCAAATCTGACGAGCCAGTCGGTCTAACACTCATTTACAGCGATGGATACGAAATCAAGGTCACGAAAAACGGGACCCCCAACTTCAAAGGTGCCGACGCCGACTGTCGCATCTCGTTGAATAAGAGATCTCTGACGAAACACAGCAACAAGAGCTCCGTTCTGTATCAGACTGATCTGACCAATCTGAATCGTTCGTGTATTCAGCTCCGATCAGTTATATAATTTGCGATTGTGAGGATAGGCGTGTTGTTTAGTTTTTTAAATTTTCAGGTATCATTTTCTTAACAGAAAATAACTGCTATTCGGCTAGATAATAGGAAAAAAGTGAATTTATGTTCTTTTTTATTGTCAACATAGCCCTCAAATTGCAGTAAACTAGAGATTCCTTTATCGTCTAAAAGTAATTTGTTAGCCATAAAGTGCCATCAAAAATCGACGTCGATGAGCGCTTCCTTAAAATAAATTAGGTTTTAAACAAAAAACTTAAGGAAGGCAATCGATCCAGAGCGTTCGTTAATTGCAATAAATCTAGATTAATCTGTGATCACGTGATGAAAAATTCGTGGCGTCTACGAGGCAAATACCAAACGCAGCTAAGGCAAAGCAAGCGGACTGGAGCACACCAAATATGTGCGCCCTTCTGTAATGAAATTCGCGATATCCCTCGTTACTTGCCCACTGAAAACATACAGATATCCTGCTAGAGCTAGGCTCCACTTACTGCATCGCATGTGCGACTGTTCCGTGTCATCAAGCACATTTTCATTTCTTTCGGCGCCTTGTGGTATAAGTGGACCTTGTTTTGGCTAAAAATAGTTTTTTGCGTTCAATAGACCCATTACTTATTAAAACTATTACATTTAGCAAAAACTATCTTTTTTGACCATAATAACATAAAATTATGCTGTGCGCCCCCTTCCTCCGACTTACACCTCCCCCCTCCAAAATTATCAAAAATGTGTGAATCACCTATGTAAATGCCGTAATTTAGAACAAATAAAACAAAATGATTATTTGTCTACTAGCACAAAGTAATTGTGATGGATGTACAAATACTCGAGTACCAGTGATGTTGGAAGGTCTAAATCTGAGCGGGAGGGTGGGCGAAACATGCGAGTTTTGAAAAATAGAATTTACTATATTATCTGGTACCCGACCAGATTCGAGAGGAGATCGCTAGATTTTCAGGGAAGAACCTATCCGACCAACGCACCTCCCCCTCCCTTGTCGAGGCTTTTGTAAGCACCAATCAAAAACAATCCAAGTTGTTTTTGTTGCCAACTATCATATTATATGTATGTATTTCACAATGTTTGAACGTTACGTAGTATGTTTCAGTTTTTTTTTTCAAATGTGTTGATTTGATCCATAGCAAACTTAACCAAAGCAGTTGTTGTATGACATTTCTCTGAGACGCAAACCTCAAAATCTCTTCATTTCCAAATCGATACCCATCTAAAAAAAGAGAGTGCTTGACATTAAAACTTGCTATTTTGTCCAGCTTCTCCGGAGTTTTGAGGGCCCCCAACAATGTTAAAACCGCTAACTCCTGCAGGGATATAATACGTTACCTACGTAGTGTTAATTATACAGGGTTTTTAAGATTTTCCTTAGGGATAGGATTTCAATAAATCAAACAGAAATGGCATAGAAAGTTCTGCGCGCACAAAAGAAACAGGTATATTGAGCAATGGTGCCAGTTTCTTATTATCCCCGGACTGCTTTCATGAGAAAAAATTGTCGCCACTCTCTCATTGTGAGCATAAATCATAGTTGCAATAATAACCGTTGACAAGATGTCTGCAAATTCCGCTAGATGGCGGCCACACCATGAGATGATCGAGGAAAAAATTTGATGTTTTCAGGTCCAAACCACAGCTTTTTCTTGCTTAAAGGAGGCGGCAGGGTCCATTATTTACGATACTGAACGATAAACTCGTGAGGTTGTTAACATTAGAAAGAAATATCTTCGCTTTTAATTAAATTTCTTTCCATTCTGTTCTACTAGTGACATCTATCCGGAAACGTCCAAACCATGCAGCTAGCACTAGCAGCCAAAGAAATTAATAAACGGCGCTGTTTTTCCTGCAGAGCTTTTTGCTTGCGATATTATTGATTTTAAATAAAGCTGGCCCTACTCTACATGATCTCGAAACCGAACCAATTCTTCAAAACTAGCCGGAGGGTAAAAGCGAAAAATAAGGGGCTGCCAATATTTGTAACACAGAAAAAGGGGTGAAAAGATTTATTTTGCTCTGTTTCTTTACAAAAAACGTTTTTTTTACGAAAAACTTGAGCTCTGCCACTTTTTTTATTTTTTTCTTCAACTTTCTCGAAATTTTCGTCATACCGTAGAAAAAAATTATTTCCCCCATGGTCATACTCTACTTTTATTCGAAAAAATTTAGAAACAGGGACGGGATCAGTTTTCCTAAAACGGGGTATCTTGGTTTCGAGTAAGAAGATAAAAGGCGCCGCAGGCAAAAATTTTTCAATTAAATTAGCCGAACGCAAAAATGTTAGAAAAACAAAGCACGAAATAAAAATGGCGCCGCTTACAATTTTTTTTCAAAAATTACGTAATTTCGGGAACGCAAAGAAACAGGTCTAAAGAGTATAATTTTTAAGAAAAAAATATCAATTTTCCCGCCATCCTCCACTGGGACTACAGGGGCCGTGCACAAATTACGTAATGGTCATAGGGGGGAGGGGGTTACAAAACTTTACGTAGGGGGGGAGGGGGGTTTTCGACAGCGTTTGCATTTGTGTGAAACTAAGAAAATTTGGAATGAAAATAAGTGAAGTTTTTTTTTTTTTGGGGGGGGGGGTAGTGGTCTTGAAATCGTTACGTAATATTAGGGGAGTGGCGTGCCAAACCGTTACAAAACATTACATAGGGAGGGGGTCAAAAATTGGTAAAATCACCGTTACGTAATTTGTGCACGGCCCCACATCTGACTGTTCCTCCTTTTAGATTTCGAATCAAAGTGGAAAACCCGGGTTGGACGTTCGAAGGCGTCAACCCGTCCTATTTGCTTGATAAAGTTTCTACGGAAATATCTCAGTCGATTTCTCCGGCCGTGTATGAACGCTTTAGGTTAGGCATTTGCATGTATCTGAGTCCCCAGCCTGTAAACAGTGCGTAAGGACAATGGTTACAAAATGAAAAGCCGAAAAATATTTTTTTTTACGATATCTTTCATCAGTTTGGTATTAAAGTCGAGCAAAAACAATTTTTATTCCATTCCTAAAGGTATGAAAATGAAAAACATTAGAAAACAACAACCTGGAATGGATTTACTACGTGTAAGATGTAGTGACAACATCGCCCCATGCCCATCCTTTTCTGCCTAATGTGCTTTTCCGTTTGTCTGCGTCTTATACACGGCTGCTTGGCCCCCTAAGGATTTGCTTAGGAACCCTGTACAACGGGAATATATTAGAGAACAAAAAACCATTCACAGGACAAATAAATCCTATACTGGATATAGTACATTATTTCAATTCGTATTCCAAAAAGGTGAAAGTTGTTAAAGTGGCATTGATCAGATTCTTGATAGAAATGAATAGCATCATCAAAATCTGAAGACAACGTTCATTCAAGTTTATTCGGTGAATCTACACAAAATCAAATCAAGTATTACAGTCGACTTCTCCAAATTGCCCCCAAAATTTTTGTCAACCTCAGATTTGACTTCAGGAGACCAAAATACCCCAGAATTGATGTATCACATACCCATGTTTGTAATTTGATTATTTTCCTCAGTCCCCCGCCCCCGCCGTTATAGTGCCCCCAGAGAAAAAAATATTCACAGATTTAAATTCAGACGACCGAAAAACCCCTAAATCGTTGTGTCACATGCCTATCGTTTGTTCAGATATTTTTTGCTCAATTTTGACAGGTTGAAATGGCCACCATCTTGGATTTCCAGATACCTGATGGATAGTCTTCCGACGGTGTTTTTTATTGCCTCAGATGTGGCCAAGTACCGTGCAAAATCTCCGACATAATTCCAGCAGTAAAATATTCTGGTGAGGTTTGTCGCTAACTCCATGCACTATTTGGGATATGTGTACCTGGAGCATTAAAAGAGAAATCTAGAGCGCAGACGCAGCTAGACTCAAAAAAATTTAAATGATCCAATAAGCAGACATCATGATCGAAATCATAATATAAGTATCACGGTTTAACTTTGTTTAACTCTTTTTGTTGATCAACAGGGACTTTTTCTCAACATTTTTGGTACATATTCGATTTCTCCAGGATTTAAAAAGGCGCTCTAGGGTTTTTGAGATAAAATTTCGCCTAAAAATAATCTACTTACCTTTAGTTAGAAAAACTATTTTCAACAATTGTCTTCCTCAATCTCACTTTCCAAAAATTCGCGTTTAAACTCAGCAGAATATTAAGAGCAATTGTTAAAAAATTCCTAGCTAACAAGAACTGTCAAGTTTAATCAACGAAATATCAAGGCCTACTTGGTTTTAAGTCCTTTGCCGGGATTTTCCGAAGCAGTCATTTAGTTATAGAAAATTTATAACTAAATAATTTTATTGTCACTTTGCAATTTTGCATTTTTGGCCAAAATAATTGGCATATATACCAAAGTGCGGCGGCGAGATCCAGCAGCTGGTAGCAGGAACTGCGTTGAAAAGACGTACGCGGCAATGAGAGCGCGCAAGACGGAAAGAGACCTGGCTGTGTCATAATAATCAGCCCTGATAATAATAGGAAGTTATCCCCTAGTATTTAATTGTGTGGTCTACTATAGAAACTAACAAAAAATCATAGTCACTTTTTGAAATAAACTATAAATTTAAGGCCTGGGAACTAACCATTACATCGATGGAACTAAGTAAATGCCTTTTAAAACGCTTTAATTTTTCTTAAATGTTTTTCAGCCTTTCTCATTTAATGGCCCATTCCAAACACTGTGTGCTTTTCACATAAATTTATCCGAGTGTCATCTATAGACATAATACACCTATACAAGCTTTTCAAGCGTTATAAAAATGAGCTTTCACGTAGGTATACGGTCATTAATTCGTTAATTAGGTATTTTTTTTCGAATTCCAGCGAAGTTATTATACGACGCGACGTCTACGGTATCTTAGTACAAAAGACATAAACTCTCATAAAAAAGTTCCTTAAACCAAACACAAAAGAAAACTTTTTAAGAATCTATTAACAGTAAATTTTTTGATATTTCTGCAAGGATTTTTGGGACAATCAAAAAATTTTAATTTTATTTTTGGTTTTGGGGCTACACTCTATTGAATTTAAGGGAGGAGCAAAATTACCCCGCGTGTGGGTGGGTTGCTTCAACAATTGTTATTCCAATTAAAACTGTGTAAAAGGCTTAATGTGCGGTTTTATTGGATAAGCAACAAGCCGCACAGGGCACTAATCAAGACCCACCCAACACCGTTACGTAAATATTACGTAAAAGTTACAAAACATGATTACTTTGTTACATAAATTCTAGGAAAACTGGAAGTCACAACAAGTTAAAAAATAACTTCCATGTTCTGCATAGTGCCATGCACAAAGTTCACAACCTTTTACGTAAATAATATGTAATTAAAATAACGTAAAAATGTAACTAGTAACTAGGAAGTAAATCGAAAGGTTAAATTGGGGTAAATTTTTCTATATAATATTTATATCTCTTACAAGTACATCGAGGTAAACTTGACGTCACGTAAATAACGTACTCTTTATGAACCTACTATATATAAATTTATAACATAAATGTTACGTATTGGAATGTAACATTTATGTAAAATTTAAGTCATATTGTGTATATGTTCTGCATAAAGCCATGCACAAAGTTCCCTTCTTATTACGTAAATATAATGTAATTAAATATACATAAGTTATGTTACATAAATATTACGTAAATATAATGTAATTAAAGAAACATAAGTTATGTTATGTAAATATTACGTAAATTTGATGAAATTTTTTATACGTAAATTTTTTGACTTTAGATTTACGTATAGATTTACTTAAATACTATGTTAATGTAACAGATGTGTTTGCTGGGGAGGTGCGTAGATTCGGTCATGTGGTCTACAGGGTTTCCCATTTTCGATGGTATTCAATGGGAAAATCCGTTGTTTTTGAAGATAAAGACATATGCGGTTTTCGCATTACTGTCTTAGTTTTTTGAGCTTTAAAATGGTATTAACAGATTGATTCGGTCTGATTAAAGCAAATATTAAATTAAAAAGTTCAAAGTAATACTTAAGGTAAAATATAACTTTAGAATAAAACATCAACTTGAATATGTCATGTTGTGTTATTATTATGTGTTAAAACCACATAAATAACTATGAGATACTATACAATAGGGGATTTCGGCAAGCTTTGGCACACATACAACAAAAATGATGACGTGACTCTGACTATCCTGTTTTCGTTTTGTCCTGCTTAGAAATGAAAACAAAAAAGTTGGATTTGAAATTTTTGTGGTTTTCAGTTGTAATGGATTTAAACGACCGATACGGGGTAACTTTTTTCCTAAAGAGAATATCGTTTACTTCGAAAACGCGCTGAATTAGTTCATAGGTTACTTAAAGCTGAATATTTCTGTCTGATGTTTTCGTTTGTTGGAGGGGTCAACAGGTGATGAAAAATTTGTACACCAACTGACAAATATTCTTGAATAGAATAGATCAGTACCTTCTCCATACAGGCCGATCAACTCCTACCGATTTAGTGTCCTTTAATCCACCTTCGCCGCCATTTTCACTGAAAAGTGACTGAAAATCCATTAATTTTCTGTCAATATGGCGGCGAAGGTCGAGAAAAGAATACTAAAACGGTAGGAGTTGATTGGCCTATGTGGAGAAGGTATTGCATAGATTTAAAGGTCCAGCAGCAGCAAACAGCAGCTTTAATTTTACCCATTTGCTGGGCATGCCTGATGCAGTCTGCTCGCGCCCAGAACCGTTTTTGGCTCTACATTTTTTTCCAGGCTAACCTGATTAGGAGTCATTATCGCTACGGCTTTTTATATAGTTATAGTAGACACTTAAAAGTAAATATTTCCACGCATCCGTATCGGTATACGTAACGCGTTCGCGTTACGTATACCAATACGGATGCGTTGAAATATTTACTTTAAGTGTCTAATATATCATAGTTATTTACACGCTTATTACAAATTTGTTACCATAAAACTAGTAAATAAAAATTTAAAACTTCGTCGATTTTTCGTTAAAAGTACTAAAGATATAAATATAATTTTTTCTTTGCTTTCGTATAGTGATTTTTTACAGATTATCAAAATTTCCAGAAATTTCAGGATTTTATGAAATATTTTTTTTTGTGCCGTCCGTTACGTTTTTTTACTAAAAATCTTTTTTTTTTAATTTACTATTTAATGTAAAATCGGAGTTTTGAAACCAAAAAGTCACAAGCAATAAGAAAACATACATTATAATTAATAACGCTACTGATTTGTTTAACTGTCTTAAAGTTGAACAACATTTTGTTATATTTTTGATATCAGACAAAGAAATTGATTCTGCTGCATAAAAATAATAATGAGAAATGAGTTATTTGGTTAAGTTTAATGTTCTCATGCTCGTATCCACCCCGATCAGGCTTTAATCGTGATTAGTTACTAATCGGTGTTTAGAATGTGGTGTTTTACATTGAAACTTTGCCAAGCCTCATTCCAAACTCCGATTAGTGTTAATCATGATTACCGCTTAATTGGAGAATTTTCACGTTGGTTGATATGGACATCTATCTTTGTTTAAAATTGATGAATATTTAAAATATTTTAGTTTTTTAGTAATGCTTTTTCCAGTGGCTGCGCACCCAGGAATTGATTTAGGGGGGGAGGAGGGGGGTTAATGATAGATAAGTGGAAGTAAAAATGTTATTATAATTGATACAAGGAAACAGGTGCTTACAAGCGCGGACCTGGGCTCAAATGTGGAAGGGGAGGGAGGGAGGGTTAGCAAAATTTAACATTGTTTATTTACCCAAAATTTGATGTTAAAATCATACTTTAATGCGCCGCACGCAAAATTTTTTGAGAACATAATAATTATAATGCAATTTATGATTTTTTAAAGATTTTTGTTAAAAATTAAAGTCTAAAGGCTCTTGTATTTTATTCCCTATATATTTTATTTCTGCTGTTATTTGATTGTGCCAATAGTAACCGGGCTTCTCAGGGGGAGGGGGTTAGACCCAACTCCTCCCTCTTTCGGTGCGCCACTGCTTTTTCTATAAAGTTCTAGTTGCCAATTGATTGGTCATACGAATTTAGTAACTTTAATTTTGTAAAATTATTTTTGATTAAAACTGTCGATTTAAAATAAATTCTTTCCTGTTTAAAACGTTTTGGCAATTATTTTTTTCTGTGTTTTTATAACGTAAACGGGTTCCGCTCGTACTTTTAAGATTATTAGGCTTATTGCTACTTAAACCTAAATTCAATCTAATATCTTCGATAAGTGTAGTTTTGACAGATACCCCCATCAGTTAATTAATTTCAGATTTTGAGAAGTTACTTTTTGTCTTTAAATTAGATGGTAGTTGAAATAAATTAATTTTAACAAAATCAATAATAGCGAGCTTTCCCTCAAAAAAGGCAATGGTAACCATAGATCCGGATTTCGCACTTGTCGTGCTCATCAGTACGGTGCTAGGAATTAGGAGATGAAATTAATTCCTAGCACCGTACTGAGCAGCACAAGTGCGAAATCCGGATCTACGGTTACCATTGCCTTTTTTGAGGGAAAGCTAATCCCTTTTTAGATTAATTTTAACTGTCAGATTAATTTTAACTGTCACAAATTTGTGAATGTCACGCGCGGAATGGCCGCCCAGTTGCATATTTTTTTGTTATTCACATATTTTAATATAATTTTTTTTAAATACCTTGTTGCCCTTTAAAAATAATACGAGGATTTAAAAAAAGTAAATAAAAATAAAAGACTCCTGAAACCATAAAGGTATAAATTAAATAGAGACATTATGTTTACCACAGTTGCGATCAGACGTAAGGTAAACAATTTGGCGACAATGCCAGATTGCGCTGAAAGTTGTATCTCTACATGTAATGTTTTTAAAAACATATTATTTTTATAACTTTATCATTTTTTCATGTTTTTTTAAACATGGAGAAACACCTTATTATTATTCAAATATTTAAAGAAATTTAGGTATATTATATAATTGCATATAAATTTCCTTGAATCTTCACAATTGTAAATCAATAAAGAATTTATAATGTGGAGGTACATATTATGGTACTTGAAATATACCTGATTTTTTCGATCGAAATATGGTATAAAATACCTGATATTTTGGCCGAAAGAATAATTCTTTTTATTTTCCAATATATATCGGGAATAAAACCTACAACAATGTGACAACCTCGCATTTGTGGCGGGTCAGCCATATAAACGTGTGTACGCTACTCCATTCATAATTTCTCTACGGCGTTGTAGCTTTAGCATAATCGAGGTTTTGGTATATTTTACAGATTAATCGAGAGTTTTTTAATATTTTTTCAATAGATTTTTAAGTGTTTGTGGCAAAAGTGATGGACAAAGTGCGTAGTGTGACGAAAACTGGAGATTGCAGGTGAAACCCAAACATTTCACAGGTTTGTTATCATATGTTTTTTCGACGCCATCTTGTGATAGGCCGCCATAGGCGTGCAACTAGTGTTGCAATAAATACAAAATGTAATTAATAAATATAGGAAAGAAATAAGTTTTTTTGGGATATTTTTGCGAATTTGTGATAAAAACAATATGGTAAGCACTTATAATTAATTACACTATATTTGGTATAATGAACCAACCCCAGCTGCGACATTTTTAAATATCCTATATGAGTAGCAAAAAAATGTGTGCGTATGATATTTATTTATAACTACATTCACAGTTTTAATACTATCTGTAGTCAGATAATTTTGTCTGCTGAGATTTGTTTATAAATAGTACAAGCGTTCCCGGTATAAATATAAATTTTTAAAACATTATTATGTCAGACACAGCATAAAGAATGTATGTTTCTTACAACTTTTTATTTATAATATTTACATAGGTAGATACTCCATGTAAGATTTTTTTGGATTTATTAAAAATTTAAAGACACTTTTGTACGTATTAAATAAAAATTAGAATAGAGAGTATAAATTCCATTTTTTTTTTGCACAATGAAAAACCATCATATAGTACCTATAATATAGGTATCATTTCGAAATACCACTATTTTTAGTCGAATTTGCTTATTTTTTCTACATTGGTTTTTTGGTAATTTGCCTAAACAGTGCGGAAAGTGATACTTTTCTGCACACGATGGCCGTTAAGGGCAAAAAAGGCACTTTTGACACGTTTTTAGTACAACAATTTCCTACTTGCATAAAAAGCTTCTGCCTAAGGTTATATATATTTGGTATTTTTAAAATTAAAACCAAAAAATAATTTTGTTTCCATTTTTAATTTAATCTAGTTTATAAATTCATCTAAAAACTCCAATTTTTTAATAGTTTTGCAGGCCGCTTGACAATAAATAGGTAAAGAAACTACTTCGCAAAGGCGTGTGAAAAAGTCTACTGATACATAATAAGCACGGCGTGCATAAAAAACTGTCATAGCGTGCGTGAAAAAAACGTTTAACGCACGCAATTTTTTTTTAAATGGTACTTTATGGACCAAATTTTTAAATTTTGAGTTTGAAATGTGTGTTCTAAAAACTACTTTTTGATCAAGAAAGTCATCATAAACACTCGTAAAAAAAATTGTACCTAAGCCTTGCGGAAGTATTTCCCGCCCGAACTCCTCCCGTGCGTAAAAGTATCACTTTCCGCACTAATTAGGCGGAAAATAACGACCAAACCTTTTTACATTTATAAATAACGAGCCGCTTCTGGCCGCTGCTAAACGTAAGATGGTTATGGTAGGTGATCCGTGGTTGGAGCATGTGTGAGGAGGAGTAAGTCTGGTGCAGCGTTGCCAGTGGAACATAAAATGGTTTTCCCTAAATCTAACGACTGATCGCGTTTCAAAGCAATTTATGAATGATCTGATGAGTCTATTTTAGTTAAACGTCTTTGCCTGAAACTAAAGCAAAACTTTTTCAAGCCTATAAAGAAATGTTTGCTGCCCTGACATTTTCATAATTTCCATTCTTTTCAGTGGTTTAGCCGTTTCTGCACTTAAGTTTCCTCCTTTTCTGTACCTCAAAAGCTTCCAAACTTTGTATGCAAATATATCCATTCAAAAACATGACGTTATCACGATTAGGTTTTTTCTCTTAGACCTGATAAATATTTATTAGCTGAAATGAAAATTCCAAAACGTCAGAATTGTGCCCGAGAGGAACTCACAGCTAACATTTACATTTCTACATTTAAAAACGGTTCAAATAGAGACGGAATTCTTATCTAGATTTGGGCGAGTTTGTAGATTCACCGATGAGCTTACTGACGAAAACAATCGAGTTTGTAAATTCGTCTAAGATTCTTGGTGACATTCATCGGGTTTTTAAATTACCCGATTGGTTCCACCAATTCGCTGATTGATGGCATCGATGCTCACCGACTCGATCAGAAGTCGCGTTAAAACTTTGAAAGACTGTTTCCGAGGACTAATTCTGGGTTTATACAGCAAAATCAAAAACATATTTGTGATCACATGATCACGTTTGACCAATCGCAGGGCTAATGCTTACTTCTTGTTTTATTTTATTTGCGGTATAAACCTAGTATAGAGATAAATAAACCTTCAATTTGGGTTCGTATAAGATGGACAAAGGTTGTATCCTCGCCATATCCTCCTAAAGCCCTACGAGGATTTTTCGTTCCTCTTTATTATAATAGATGGGATTTTTTCGAAAACGCACAAATTTCTCAAATTAAAAAAAATATAGGCTGTAGCTATATTCTTACTGATTTTTATCACTTTTTTTTAATTTCCGATGACATCGGTGAAAAAAATTGATGAATTTTCAAACTCGCCCTTTTATATAGAAAATTCCACAGCAGCACTTTTTAACCAATAAAAATGGGTTTTTTGACAGGTCACCATGGCAACACACGTATTTTTCGGATTTTTTTTTGGCTTGGGTATGTAACCAATAGCGAATTAAATCGGATTTTTTTTTGAGGTATTCACAGAATATTTTTTTACTTGTTAGTTTCAATTTCTTCATTTAAACATGTTTACACTTCGTAAAAACGCAATTGAACAAAATTAGGTCTTAATTTGCTATAAACTAATGGTAGAGCCATGATGAACCTTATAATAATTTAGTTAAATACCTGTTAAATTACTTTTATTTGTGCTAACATACACTTATAGTAGGACACGTTTGAGAGAACTTTGATTGAAAGAAATTAATACCACCTTATGTCTTACACACTTGAAGATGACAGACAGATGACAAACAGAAATTTTTATTAAACAATTGCCTTAAATTATTTTCGCCTTTCTCTAAAATACTTTTTTATAGCTTTTATAGCCTGCTGTCTCTCTACAACAATCTTAAATATTTTTCATTTTAATGATTGGTCGGTGATCCGTGGTAAAGCCATGATGGTAATTTAAGGTTAAAATATTTTAGGGGGTAACGTTTTTGATAAAGCAATTTTTACTATGTTTTTCATATTTTTAAGCCATGATTTTGCTCACATATTAAATTTTTCTTTCCGAACTTTCGATTTCTAGAATAAAACACTCAAATTTTTCAGTTTTTCACAATTTTTTTACTATTCAAAAAAGTAGTGCCAAAAAACATTTTTTCTCTGTTAAAATGAATAATATTTAGAGAGAGAGGGCAGAATTTTAGAGGTAGATGAAGAGATGATTTAGTGAAGTGCAAAAATATTTAAGGTTGTTGTAGAGAAAGATGAAAATAATTTAAGGCAATTGTTTAATAAAAATTTCTGTGTTGTGCATATGATTTTTATTTTGCTATTTTTATACAAAAAACAGCAAAAATTGTAATTTCTCAAAGCATAAAGTATGTGAGACATAAGGTGGTTGAAACTTGAAAAATATGTTTTATTCTAGAAATCGAAAGTTTGGAAAGAAATCTTTAAAATATGAGCAAAATAATGACATAAAAATGTGAAAAACATAGTAAAAATTGCTTAAACAAAAGCGTTACTTACCCCTTAATAGTAGAGCCATGATGAACCTTAAAATAATTTAGTTAAATACCTGTAACACGTTTTTGGATAAACTTAAAGACTAAAGAACTTTGATTAAAAGAAATTAATACCACCTTATGTCTCACACACTTTATGCTTTGAACAATTACAATTTTGCTGTTTTTTAAATAAAAATTGCAAAATAAAAATCATATGCACAACACCACTCAAGATGACAGACAGGTGACATAACAAAAATTTTTGTTAAAAAATTGCCTTAAATTATTTTCATTTTCTCTAAAATCCTTTTTTATAGCCTGCTGTCTCTCTTCAACAACCTTAAATATTTTTATTTTAACAGAGAAAAAATGTTTTTTGGCAGTACTTTTTTTGAAAAAACCAGTGAAAACTTGAAAAAAGTGAGTGTTTTATTTTAGATATCGAAAATTTGGAAAGAAAGCGTTAACATGTGTGAAATAACATGGAAAAAATTGATCAAACAAAAATAAAACAAAATTATGCTAAACTATTTTAAGCTTTAGATAACCATCATGGCCGTAGCAATAAAGGTATAAGAGCTTTTTTTACCACTTGTGGTAACTCAAAGTTCACGTAAAATTAAAGAATATACTTTGTTAAGTCTTAAAATTTTATTTCCGGTTAGTGTAACTTCAGTAAGAAACGAACGTGAGCAGCTCACGTCGTGCCACAGAACTTTTGTTACAACTGACACTGACAGCTTTAAAACTCAAATGCTGTTTAGGTTAAGATTTTAGTTAGTTACCATGAATGGAAACTGAATAACCCAGTCAATCAAAACTTTATGTTTTGCTAGTGCCTTGCTAAAGAAAAAAATAGGCATTGTTAAAAGTCAAAAAATTTAATTTAAAAATGATTTTAATTTAAACATAATTTGGTGTGAAATTTTCTGAATATTTTTAGAAAATTATCATTATCGAAAATCATGTCGAAGATTTTTTGCCGTGGAAACCGCTCGAGGTCTTGCCCGAGAGCGGTTTCCTCATGGCAAAAAATCTAAGAATGATTTACTGATTATTTCACCATCCCGCCAAATTAAATACATTAAACTCTGCAAAATATATAGCTGTTTATATATCATCAAACGACACATAGACAATAAACACCTGTTGGTACAGACGTGTGATTTTGAGTTTTGAAAAGGGCAGTTATCAGTTTTGACAAGGAAGATTTTCAGTTTTGACAAGGGAGATTTTCACCTGAGCGGGAAATTTTCGCTGAATAATCAGGTGAAAATCGACCTGCTTTGATAATTTAGTAATTTATTAAGGTATGCTGTCACATGGTTGTCAGTTGCTTTTACTACTGACGCAATCGACGCTCCTCCCCGGTAGACTTTTCGCCTCTGGATTGTTTCTAGGCTAACTTGATTGGTACGCATTTTTCTCGGGAAATGCAAGGACAGGGCCGTTATATTATCTCATTGTTATATGAGTGATACTGAATCTAATTTATTCTTGGATCAGGAGCGGTTGGAGCTGGATTCTTAAACTTTAAAATTGGCTGTCGAGTGTTCCATCCCTCTCACGGTTTCAAAAATTAGACCCCAGTAAAAGTAAATATCCCGTTTTTAAAAGTCTATCCTTGTTTTACATTAAAATCAAATTCCGTGTGATGTCATGTCAACATGATGTCATCCTACTCTCACTCGTAGGTCTTCAAATCTACCATTCCACAGTTTGTATCCACAGCTGTCTCTTGCGCTTCCGTATTTTTGTTTCACTGTATGATTCCCACTTAACCGGTTATCCCTAAAAGATAAGAATCCCAGAACTTTGTTCTAAAGAGCCACTTTTCAGTAGGATGACCCGCTTTTATACAATTCATGGAGCGGTTTGAAACTCCCGCTTTCAACACTAACTTTGCCGCACGACTTAATTTTCACCATCACTGAAGTGGTCTCCGCCTGTTTATTTGAATATATCAAAGGATTTTTTAATTTGGCTTTAATTACTCCCCAAGTTTTAATTTTAATTTTTTCTTCTTATTTTTTCTTATGTTAAGTAACAAGATTTGTTTAAACTTTTGCTATGACCATTGCCATTTGCGCCTTATCTAAGTTGCCTTTCAAAAAAGTGTCGTAAGTACAGGATGATCGGTTATAAGTGTTCCCTGAGATAACTTTTTTCTAATAGCCGCAGAAGAACCAAACAAAAACTGGGTGAAAGGGTATTTTATAGGGATCTCAGAATCATTAATAAAATTTTTCAGTTCAAATAGTATACAAAGTGTGCGAAAAACTTTATTTTTTCTTATGTTAAGTAACAAGATTTGTTTAAACGTTTGCTATGACCATCGTCCTTTGCGCCTTATCTAAGTTGCCTTTCAAAAAAGTGTCGTAAGTACAGGATGATCGGTTATAAATTTTCCCTGAGATAACTTTTTTCTAATAGCCGCAGAAGAACCAAACAAAAACTGGGTGAAAGGGTATTTTATAGGACCTCAGAATCATTAATAAAATTTTTCAGTTCCAATAGTATACAAAGTGTTGCGAAAAACTTTATTTTTTCTTATGTTAAGTAACAAGATTTGTTTAAACGTTTGCTATGACCATCGTCATTTGCGCCTTATCTAAGTTGCCTTTCAAAAAAGTCTCCTAAGTACAGGGTGATCGGTTATAAGTGTTCCCTGAGATAACTTTTTTCTAATAGCCGCAGAAGAACCAAACAAAAACTGGGTGAAAGGGTATTTTATAGGGACCTCAGAATCATTAATAAAATTTTTCAGTTCAAATAGTATACAAAGTGTGCGAAAAAGTTTATTTTTTCTTATGTTAAGTAACGAGATTTGTTTAAACGTTTGCTATGACCATTGTCATTTGCGCCTTATCTAAGATGCCTTTCAAAAAAGTGTCGTAAGTACAGGGTGATCGGTTATAAGTGTTCCCTGAGATAACTTTTTTCTAATAGCCGCAGAAGAACCAAACAAAAACTGGGTGAAAGGGTATTTTATAGGGACCTCAGAATCATTAATAAAATTTTTCAGTTCAAATAGTATACAAAGTGTGCGAAAAAGTTTATTTTTTCTTATGTTAAGTAACGAGATTTGTTTAAACGTTTGCTATGACCATCGTCATTTGCGCCTTATCTAAGTTGCCTTTCAAAAAAGTCTCGTAAGTACAGGGTGATCGGTTATAAGTGTTCCCTGAGATAACTTTTTTCTAATAGCCGAAGAAGAACCAAACAAAAACTGGGTGAAAGGGTATTTTATAGGGACCTCAGAATCATTAATAAAATTTTTCAGTTCCAATAGTATACAAAGTGTGCGAAAAAGTTTATTTTGTCTTATGTTAAGTAACAAGATTTGTTTAAACGTTTGCTATGACCATTGCCATTTGCGCCTTATCTAAGTTGCCTTTCAAAAAAGTGTCGTAAGTACAGGGTGATCGGTTATAAGTGTTCCCTGAGATAACTTTTTTCTAATAGCCGCAGAAGAACCAAACAAAAACTGGGTGAAAGGGTATTTTATAGGGACCTCAGAATCATTAATAAAATTTTTCAGTTCAAATAGTATACAAAGTGTGCGAAAAAGTTTTTGACACACTTCACCTTAGCCGATTTTGATAAAATTTGGTAAACTTAAAGAGGTTCGATGACAAAGTTTAGACAGCCAGAAACTGTGGAGTTAATAAAATCGTTTAATAAAAAAAACTTCCAAAAGAGAAACTTGTCAACGCTGCAATCCAGGGCCTACGGCGCTCTACAAATTTAAATTTGACGCATGCCCAATAGCGATTTGGATGGATTGTGGTTCTGCACAATTAAGGATTGGACATATTATTTTCTATCAAATTGTAGTTCGGCCGTATTTCATTTCTAGAAAATTATTGTCGATGCTTTTGTAGTTCTGTTTTTTTACGGTTCTAGTAGATTTTTATCGAAGATATTATATTCTTGTCTTTTAATTGTTGAGCAAATTAAGCTTCGCTTCAATTTTATTCTGCTCAATTTCTAGAATTTTATTTTCGTTTACATTTCATGTTTTTCATTTCTGCTATTTTGTGATCGTTTAAGTTGGGTTATATTTGAGTTTCTGCACTATTATGTTTAGCTCATATTATTTTCGTACAAAATATTTTCTGACATTTTGTGTTTCTATAAAAATATGTTTTGTTTAAATTTAATTCTATGCATATATTTTCTAGCGATTTGATTTTCCCGTCATTTCATTATCGAGACAATTTTTTTCGGACCAATTATTTTCGTTTCTTTTAAATTCCGACAGATTATGTTTCTGCCAAATTTGGTTTCGGGTTTTTTATAGGGACCCGAGGGGATCACACGAGAGAATTTTTTTTATATTTACATAGTGTTTAAACTTGTTGTCGGGCTTTATTTTATTTTTATTTTTTTTAATACCTATATTGGCTTCATTAACATCGGTTTAGGCTACTCTGTCAAATTATAGGACCCTTGCATTGTTAATTCTTTACCGACTTTCGCAGGTAATACATTTTTGTGTTCGGGAAAAATGTAACTTTCGTAAAAAAAAAATATTTTTGTGCCAGCGTCATGCAAAAAAGTTTCAGGGGTGGTATTAAAGTTATATAGTATTCCTGATTTGTTTTATCGTTTCCAGATGAATTTTTGATTCTTTTCAATAAAATTTTATTCTTTTGATAAGATTTAACATGCGATTCTTTATGTATGTGTGTTATTATTTCTAGTTAAATAAAAACGCTCTTCTCACTTTAAAACCTCATTTTGTTACTAATTTAAACATAACCAATATCTTCTTAAGTGGAAGAACAGATTAAATTAAAGAATAGCGTGCTGCTTTACCTAAAAAGATTGTTTGGTAATCTTAATAAATAAACTCTTAGATAAAATAAATTTAGAACTTGCGTTGTGGATCTTTCCGTAATGTTTTAGTATAATTAGGACCGTCGTTAAAGAAAGTACATGCACTGCCTACATTAGCCATCCGACATCGAGGTACCCCATCACATGGTTCTTCAGAGCTTTTACCGCTCGTATAAATTTAATCGGTACCTAAGATCTTTCAAAGAGGCTTGGTTCTAAACTTGGGTTATTATTAGGCTTTTATGTGTGGTTATAACTAATATTGAGCGTAGGAAGTAACGTCAGACTTATGGGTATGCGTTTGTGGTTAATGTAATAGACAGTTTCAGTTGGTCATAGGACCTACACGTAAACGTGGAATATATTGCAATATTCTGTCTTCCTTTTATCTGTAAAAAAAACAAAGACTTCCGCCCGAATACAGATATCAGAGTCCAATCTCTGATTCGGTCTAACGTTGATCTTTTTCAAGGTCAGTTTAGCAGTGGTGTAGCCAGGGAGGGGGTTTTAGGGGTAGTCCAACCCAATCTACAATAAATTAATCATGATCAAGGACCCCAGGGTGCTTATTCTTGACGGGTAGGTAGTAGAAGAGGCAAGAGAAGTAGGCCGGGTTTACTTAAAATTTGACGACACTGTATTCTTGAAAAAAAGTTAAGAGAGGGAGCTGCTCCCGAGAGAGCAGACATGTTCTCTTAGTAAGACCCAGTAGTAGAGGCCGATCCCCGGGTAATCTAACCTAATTTTTATATTGATTTTATCTGTCTGAGTAAAAGCGTAATCATACAAGGCTAAAATAAATGTTGAAGACTTCAACAACATAATTTTAAATGACATGGTAGTGGACGATGCTCGGGAAGACATGGAAGATGTAGTGGAACAACTAGGGGTTCCAAGGGATGTTTTGGACAAAAGAAACCCCTAAATATGTCGAATTATTCGGATATTTCCTTCCATAAAATAGCGCTTGCCGCACACGTGAATGTAGCAGAGAAAGTTCCCCTGTACATATTCAGTGTAGCGTAGACAAATTATCAAATCAAATCAAATAATAATTTATTTGCCAAAATAAAAACATTTTACAATAACAAGTTCTTTCTTACAATAAATGACAAAAAGGACCTTTTCACGATTATTAAAAACCGATAACGAGTGTCCACAAAAATGTTGGACTCTTGCGAAAAGACCCTAAATCCTATAAGCAGATCTTTTTGTTGGCTCGATAAAGGCCTGGATTTGTCCAAGTTTTCTTTTGCAACTTGTTTCTCCATTTTGTAAAAAATAACAACAAACGAAAAACATTGTTATGTTCATTGAGAAAAATTGTGGTAGGTCAAAATATGTTGCGTTTTGATTGGTTGCACAAACTGGCAACAGTGTTCCCAGGGACTAGATTGACCCGCCCACTCCCCGTATCTCAAGAATGCAGATATTTTCTCTCACTTTCAAGAATAAGCTATAGCTGCCCCACTTTTTTGACCCTTTACCCCGTTGTGTGACGTGTGTTTGGTGTGATGTCGCTTGCAAGTTGCTACATGTAGAATGATACGCTGGCATCCGGCTCGCGACTTTTACGCAACCTCTTGCATTCATAACGCCGGCACGCCAACGAACGTGTCCACACGCGACCGAAGTTGCCCCGTTTACATGCGAGCGACACGCGTGTGTCACAGAACCACAGAGTGTTTAATGAGCATACTATACGGGCAACTTTGCGGTCGCGTGTGGACGCGTTCGTAGGCGTGCCGGCGTTTTGAACGCAAGAGGTTGGGTAAAAGTCGCGCGCCGGATGCCAGCGTATCATTCTACATGTAGCAACTTGCAAGCGTCTGGCCGACCGAGCCGATTTGTCCTTCACCAATCCACGATTATTAGTGCAGATCGGGATATCTCCGATGTTTTGCGAAGCTAAAATGAAACACCCCTAAGGTCAGGCGATTAGCACCAACCGGGTGTACCCACCAACGTCTTTTTTTACGTTTTTTGGCCAACAAACTTAATAAAGTTAATTGGTGAACAGCGATACACACAACTTGTACGAGATCCATAGTCTAGAATTGGGTCTCGTTTCAGTCGCCGGTTATACGTGCTACAAAGGGGCGGCGCGTCTACCCGCTCGTATAGAATGGGCAAAATTTTCGACTGAGCGACTAACCGGTCGCGTTTTTGTGGCTCGTGTAGAATGGCCCTTAAGGGTTAAGTCATACGCGATGTAACATCATTATGTACTTAATAATTAAATATTACGATCCAACTTAAATATATTTGAGTTCCCCTCCCTTACTAACGCTTTTTGAAAAGATGACTATGCAATCAACGTAAAGTTTGTATTTATAACTACCTACTTGTTATCCTAGTAGGTAAACGAAAAGTGAATATTTTTATATGAGCAGGTAGAACACCCCCCCCCCCAACTAGCCACCCTTTTTGGTACGCTGCTGCTTACATAGACATGATATTAAAAACCACTTATTGTTTTATTGCTTTAAAGATCATTACAAATATTTTCACTGTATAAATAAGGCCTAAAGTGTAAATACAAAAAATGTTAGTTGTGCTTTACCAAAGAACATAATTGAAACTCACTTTTACTCACTTTATAGTTTTCTTGAAAACCAAGGGTTTAGTGAGGTACAAAATAATCAATTTTTGAACTTTAACCTTATTTTCTGGCTCACACTGTACACGTGGGGAGAAGTGGCAATGATAAAAAATATTTTTCTCACCGTCCCCAATAACATATTAAAACTGGAAAAATTTAACGTATGCCCACGCTACATAAGAAATTGTCGGGGTTCTGTGTGGACCGAGATGGAGAAGTTATCAAGGATGATAATAATGAAGGTTTTGTTAAATAAACAATAACTTGATTCATTTAAGCACGTACAAACGTTTAATCAAAATAAATATTCTAAAGCAGAAAAAAGTGAGGTTACGTTACAGGGAAAGAAATGTCAGCGCCGGACGTCACTGTTTTGAACTATTTTCTCGCATTTTGAACTAATGACGTCATGGTTGAAATGATTTAAAAAAATATTTCAAAACAATTTCAACGCGAGAATACTATCTTTTTTCTTACTTTTTATGGTATTATTGTAAATTAGTATTCCATTTAAACTGCACTAGGGCAACTTTCTGACAGCTCCAAACCGTTGCCAGTGCATAACGAGTGTTGCATTTAAGGGGGGTTTACCCAACTTTTCATAATAATAATTTATAACCTAAGCATAATTTTATTCATATTCATAATGTTAAATACATTATTCTTAATAGAAGTGTTTACCCAAGTTTTCATAGTTATAATTCACAATTCATAAGCACAGTGCATAATTTAAAAGTTGGTTAATTTTAACTTTATGCACTATCAATATGAAAAAAGCAAAGAAAACATTTTAGTTGGTTGATTTCAAGATGGGAGTGATTGATTTTAGCTGATATTAGAAAACAGAAATTTAGGAAGAAGGAAGAATACCTAACCTGTTGGGGTTAGGTAAAGAAAAACATTTTGTTTTGTTTTTATTTTTTGTCAATTTGGTATGTCAATTTTCAAAATTTATCCTAATGCACTATGCTTATAAGCTCTTGGATAAACAGGTGCTGTTAAATTATGTATTAACACTAAAATTGTGCTTATACACTATGAATTAAAGTTATGAATTATCAATATGAAAAGTTGGGTAAACCCGCCTTTCATTTACCAATGGAGTACGCTATAAATAAAATGTCTTTACTATATTACTTGCACATTCTTAAAAGATTTACTTCTTCTACTTTAACGCAATCTGGCAGGCATTTAACTGTAAAGAAACTATTGTTGTTTTGGTATTTTCTTTAACAAAAGAATACTGAGAATTGATTCTTTTAGCTTAGAGTTGTGTCCACATCATTTAATGTTCGTTTTTAACTCCTGACATTTAGGTAAATTCCCGCAATATTTCAAATAATGTTTTATTTGGAGTAACTGTATACAGGGTGATTCAAAATTCCCTAGAAAGACTTTAACTGTAGGTAGAATTTGTGGTTCTGAAGAAGAAGAAAAATATATTTACTAATTAAATATATTTTTCTAAACTCTTTCGTTTCAGAGATATTTGCATTTAAAAATTGTTAATATTTTCTGAGAAGCCCCTTTACTACGTGGTAGAAAAACTCTAAAACATGTCATTGTCAGCACACGTAGACATGCTTGGTAAATTATTTTGAAGGCATTTCCAAAAAAATACGAAAATTTTAAATTCAGAGAAAAAAAATATGAAATTTAAACAAAATAATCACGTAACTTTTCACTGTTCAAATTGGAATTTTGAAGCACCCTGTATAATACTATATTTTATCTGTTAGCACATACAGGGTGTAAAAGATATGATAGTCATTATTTAAATAGGGGGGGGGGGGGGCAAAACAAACAAAAAAGTTTATATAATATGGGCGTCAGAACTTAGTGGTTTCGGAGATATACGATTTTTAAGTTAAACACAATTTGGCAACAATGCGCTTTTAGGTGCGAGAAAATTAAACGAGATCTCATGATAGATTGGCACGGCGCGGCGGGCTGCAACGTAAATATCAACAAAAAGTATACCATCTTTAAGATGTTTTTTTTGCACATCTTACAAATTATTAATTAAAAATATTAATTAAAATTATTAGTTAAAAATAAATAAATAGAAAAAACTACGACTCCTGTCACACGATTTTCAAAGCTCTTTTTAGTTTGTAATTTTTTTTACTTTGAAAAACACTAAAAAAAAAACGAGCAAAAAACACTTCTTTTAAGCCGCTGCGCTGTGGAAATCTGTCGCGATACATTTGAGCTGTAAGATTTGAGTTTCTGCGAGCTTCACCGTATACTAATAGCATGTCAGCGTATTCCTGATTGGAGAACATTTTTAATTCAGTTTAATTTCACACCAAACTGCGAAAAACTCGCGAAAATAATGAAGTCAGGTAGTCTCTCGCGACTGACATTCTTCATAACGAACAGCGGAAGATGCACTATGCACATTGCACTATGCTGTAGAGAGAAGAGAGAGTCGGAGGTCAGAGACTCACGTATGCAGCGAATTGCGTTGTTGCCAAGTGTTTTTTAAATCTTTAACTCAAAGGAAATCATTATGTTTGTTATATATTTTTTTTAATTTAGAGTGTTTAGAGGAAATATTTATTTGGAAATGGCCCTATTGTAAAATGGTTAAAGTTAGACATGAATATTTCTAAAATTGTGGTGGTAGATATAAGCACCTAAATGTTTCAAATTTAAAGTCATTTCGACAAAAATCTGTTGAGTTTTGCCCCATAAGTCATATGAACTTTTTGACTTGTTTTGACCCCCCCTTTCATCAGTTAAAAGAAAGACTATGGTATTGTTTACACCCTGTATACTACGGTTTACCAAAAATTTTAGGCTTCCATTTTCCTAACTCCTATAGCCAGCAAACAAAACGCTAAAACAAACAAGAAGCAATCAGAACTTGATGGTCGGAGTAACAGATAAAGTAGGATAATGGATTGAGTAGTGGGTTTTAGCTCAGTCATTTAATATAGACTGTTTTCGTTTCAGTTAGTAAACAAAGGGCTTTTATAGAGTCGGATAAAGCTGTTCATTGACGCTCAGAAAAATTGTCTTCCTTCGATATCTAAACGTCGTCCTCCTTACAAGGATCTACCCATTCTCTCTTAACAGTTGACCGGCTGGCTGTCTTTCTCCCAGCATAGAGGAACAACCTACGGAAAGTTTCTCTGTGCTGCCAGAGTTCTAAGATGAACTATAAGTCATCTTAAAAACCTTAAAGAAGCGTCTATAGTGCCTATTTATTAAAGTTCTTAAAAAATGATATACTTTCTTGCAACATATACAATGGAATCACTATTTACTGCGGGGGTATTCTGTGATTTTTCCAAGGCTTTTGACTGTGTGAGAGTTTGGGGGTTGAGTTTAACTGGCTTACAGAGAGCTCCTAAGACAAGCCGATCATGTATGGTTGTTCCTCATCTACATTTTGATACTTTTGTATCTTGAGTATTCTGTGATTTTTCCAAGGTTTTTGAGAAGCTGCAAGTCTATGGTTTTTGAGGGTTCAACTTAATTGGAGTCTTTTCTGCGTTCGCGGATGATGAAACAATGTCATTGTCATAAAGTGTTGGTTTTACTCGAATAAGCTTTACTTTTTACAATTTTAATAAAACACAAGTTCGGAGTCCGATGCAACATCGATGATATTGACTGTTTATTAAGTCTTCCTAAAATAACAAGTTTGTTGGACTTCCAACTGGATGTTGATCTTAAATTCCAGTCATATATCATATATATATATATATAAAATATAGCATTCAACAACCAAATTCCTTTGGTGGTTTCTGTGTGCGAGCAGTAGCCCCCAATTTAGATGCAACAGTGGTCAAATCTGTATATTTTGCAGTAATAATAATTTATAATTAATAACACCTTGCCTCTTCTATCGGTTTTTTCGCTTTGTCTTTCTAAAAGTTAGACAATAATGATTTCTTTTTCTTGGACAATAAAGCTTTTTAGTTGAGAACGGTGTTGCTCAGGTCCGACACAAACAGTATATAGCGTTTTCGATTATTGCTCGAAACTTGATCAAAGCGCTCCCGGATCAATAGGAAAAATATTTGCGTGTTCGATTTGGCAACTGTCATTGCTCTCTGCCACATTTGCGTGTTCGATTAGTGATCGCTGCTCCAAGCGGGATTGCTCAAACTTGATCTGAGAAATTCTACAGATCAAGCGCAAGCACGGTAATCCCGTGTAAAATTGATATAATCTAATTCAATTAAATGGTGTTTTGTTTTGGTTTTGTTGTTTTGCTGGAAAATTAGTAGAAAAAGGAAAATTATTGAAGTAGAATTACTACGATTATTTACATAACATATTATTATTATTATATATTATATACGATTTGGACAAGAATAAGGTTGTTCTCGTCAATGCACGGATTGCCCAACTCATCAAAAATTTGTATTATAGTTTCTGTGGTTCCATTTTCACTCATTTTCTATCAGAAATACATGACAGATAAAAGAAGTGCATCTGTAATTCAAGGAGCACTTATACAAGAATTTAGAAGAGTTGTTACCCCCTAGGTCCTGATTTTATTTCATATATGTACGTGTACTGTTTGCTATTCATATGATTCTATAGAACGGCCGCATTCTGACAAGTTTACTCACAGACACACGCAGCCTGGTTCCCATACCGAATACTAATAATATATTCCATGGCCCACTTAGGCAAACTGGCTATCAATCTGGGGAAGTGATCTGGCGCCGAAATCCAATCCAATTTCTGATTCCTGGGGTTTCCTTATCACGGAATTCGATCTGACTACATATTGTGCCTATATTATATTGGTTGCCTTGGGTCTATAATTTACAACGATGATTTAGTGTGATGGAACAGTTGACAATGCACTACCAAGTTTCTTTTGCTGCTCAGGATGGGCCCTATATATACGTGAGCTGTTTTTTTTTTATGGTTTTTAACATTAAATTAACATTACACAACATGCACTGGTTCAAATCCCATTCATTCATACACAGCACAAACATTACCGCAAATGTTTTACAGCGCGGCAACAAAAGAACCAATTAATTTTAAAAATCCATTAACTTTCAACGACTTGCGCGGACTAATTTTTGCGGAACTTTTGCTAAAATGATTTTTAACTACCTGACAGTATGGCAACAGCGCATTAACCTAGGGATTTTTTTGGCTGTCTGGTGGCATCACTGTTATCGCCATAACCTTTCAAATTTCATTTATTTTTTCTGTTTTTATTTTTAATTTTAAGGCAGATTTCAGAGTTCTGTAGAGGTGGATTCAGGATTCCGTAAGGTAACACTCGGTTCCCATCTACGACTTTCTTGTGAATGCTCACTCACGCGTCACATGATATCAATATGAAATGTTATGACAGTCATGTGAGGCGTGAGCGGGCACGCACGAAAAAGTCGTAGGTGTAAGCGGTAAGGAAAATAAACAATAGCAAATGCATACTGCTCTTACCGCTTACCTCTTCCGGCTTACCGAACACTATGAACAGCAGCATGCGTTTGCTATAGTTTCTCTTCCTTGCGTCTTACATCATACCGCTTACCTTACGATACTCTGAATCCGCTTAAGGTAAGCTGTGTGAGGTATTGCCAGTAAAAAGCCATGTTAATATGTATAGATAATGTTATGAGTGGGTTTTCGCCTCGGTCCTACCTATCATCTGGGTACTCCAGTTGATTCTTGATCCCTTTGATAAGGACCATGACCGTGGGCTTGGTTAGGTGAAATCTTCTAAAAAAATCTAACTCTGATAGTTCTTCGTAACGGTTGGGCCTATGAAAGAGCTTACGGGACAAACCCATATCTACGAAGTCCAGCACTTCTAATTCCTCCTTCAGAATATCCTTCACAAGAACTTCATTAAGCATGTCGAGGTATTCCATTTTTCACAAAATTAAACAAATACAAAATAAAAAACATGAAATATTGGGGTTAGGAATTGACTAAAGTTGGTTTAAAGTTGTTTTAATTGGTCGATTTGGGCCAGTTAGCTAAATATGCTTTAATGGACGTTTAATTGTCCATTAACACCGGCGCAAGATACATAAATCACTAACGGTACTTTAAAGGACCATTAGCTTAAAGCTCAATTAAGAAAAAGTCGCTGCAAGTGGCGGTTAATTACTTAAAATTAATTTTAAACTTATTTTCTTTTTCCTTGATTTAAGAGGGCATGCAGTGTTCTCCTTAAATCATATATCTATGAGATAATATAGCGGCCCTGCCCTTGCATTTTCCGAAAAAAAAAGCCGTTGCGATAATAGGGATATTTTGGAACCCTTATTTGACACTTCGTAGTGGTTGTGGTAATTACTGAGTCTGCGCAATAGCTAAACGCAATTCCGTTGTGGTAATTAACCACTACCACTGCCGTAAGTTACGAATCCATTTCGTTGTGGTTGTGGTTATTTTTCTGGTCAATTTTAGAGAATTTTGGCGCAAGTAATTACCAGGTTCCAACATATAAAACACTTATTTTGTAAAATTAAGCCAAATTTTTAATTTTTTCTCATCTGAATTTTTTTACAAGTGACATTTTTTAAGGTGTTCCAAAAACTCTGGTAAAATCGATGCGTGGTAGTGGTAGTGGTTATTAAACACTACCTCAGCGGCTGTCAAAGTTGTCCAAATTTTAAGTGTTCCAAAATTTCCCTATTAACTCTCCCAATCAAGTTAGCCTAGGAAAAACGTGGAGCCAAAAAATCGTCTGGGCGCGAGCAGACTCCGTCAGGCTTTTGGTCTTTGACCTTTGACACTTGGACCATTATAGTATGTCACAGTTATATACCTTGAATCAACTTAAAGTGAGATCTCATACGTTCCTATACATTTACTTTGCTTATACGGGCCTTTTAAAGCGCTTTTATACCGGGAGGGCCATAAAAAACTGGGCAAAATATTTTCCGTTATAACTTTTAAACCATACCAAATTAAGATGGCGGACATAAACAAACTTTATTCTTCAAAGAGCCTCCTTTATTCTTATGTTACGGAAATTTTTTGGATTTTTTTATGAAGTCGTAAAAAAGCCTTGTTTCTCCCACGCAGAACGAGGTGCTAATAAGTTATTCCCAAAAAAAAATAAAAAATTTGCAATCAGTGTTTTACGGATTATGCGATTCTCGTCTCAATTCTGTCTGCATACATTTTCTCACAAATTTATTATTACTAAACCGATTTTGATGAAATAAAAAGCCTCATGGCGAAAATCGGTTGTTCTTTAACTACTGCTATTGAGATTTGTCGCCATCTTGAAATCCAAGATGACGGACAAAATCAAACTTGTCCCTTTAAAGAGGCTCGTTTATGTATATGTTTTTTAAACTTCTAAATATCTTTTTTTTAATTTCTACGAAAGTTCTGCTTTCGCCACGCACAACAAATTTGATGGTTCTCCAAAAATTAATTTTTGCTTCCATCACTGTTTTCCAGATTATACTCAGCCTTCTCAAATTGATACTCAACCGATTTCAATAAAAGAAAAAGCATCATGGCGACGATAAAAAACTCTTAAAAGATCACTATCGAAATTTGTCGCCATTTTGAAACCCAAGATGGCGGACACAATTAAATTTATCTCTTCAAAGAAGCTCGTTTATTCTTAGGTTTCAAGAACCTAAAAATGCCATTTCTTCAACGCGCATAGCTAGGTATGAATCATTAAAATCGGTTTAGTGGTTCTCAAAAAATAACCACTAAACCGTTTTCAATGATTTGTACCTAGTTATACGCGGCGGAGACAAAGCTTTTTTTACGAATTTATAAAAAGTCGAAAAGGTTCTCGAAACATAAGAATAATGGAGCGTCTTTGAAGGGTCAAATTTGATTTTGTCCGTAATCTTGGATTTACAATTTACGACAAATTTCAATAGTGGTCTTTAAAGTTCAATGTTGTTGTTGTCATAATGCTTTTTATTAAATTAAAATCGGTTCATTAATTATGAGTTTATGAGGAAATTAATACAGACAGAATTGAGAAGTCAATCGTATAATCTGGAAAACAGTGATGGAAACAAAAATTAATTTTTTAAGAACCACTAAACCAGTTTTAATGACTTATACCTCATTGTGCGTGGCGAAAACAGAACTTTTCTACGAATAAAAAAAATTAAAAGTTTTCAGAAAATATGAATAAACGAGCCGCTTTGAAGGGTCAAGTTTGATTCTATCCGCCATCTTGGACTTTAAGATGGCGGCCAATTTCAATAGCAGTGGTTAAAAAACAATCGATTTTCGACATGTAGCCTTTTACTTCAGAATTGAGATGACAATCGCATAATCCGTAAAACACTGATTTAAAATTTTGAATTTTTTTTGGGAACCACTTAACCGATTTTAATGATTCGCGCGTCGTTGTGCGTGGCAGAAACAGAGCTTTTTTACGAATTCATAAAAAAATCCAAAAATCTTCCGTAACATAAGAATAAACGTGGCTCTTTGAAAGGTAAAGTTTGTTTCTTAAAATCTAACATGGCGGACAAAAAAATATTTCTACTCAAATTCTTGCTCAATTCCCTGCAAAGAGCAGTTTGTTGCATTGAAATCGGTGGTATGGTTCGAAAGTTATAAAGGAAAATATTTTGTTCTTTATGGCCCACCCGGTATATGGACTGTTTGAAAATGTTGTGGTATATACACTACTAAAGTTTTAAGCACTAAATTGATTTATGATTTATGATTTATTGCTTTAACCTAAAACCTAAAGAAATACTCAACCCTGGTTTACCGAAAAATCTGTTGTTAACTTAGTTGTTTTATTTGTTTTTTCTTTAAACTGATATATTTAATGACATTTAATAATGGACATATAAAGCCTCGGAGAAATCCATTTTATTTAAAATTGTCCTTATGTAAAAGTGCTTTTAGGTGCGTATAAACGTAGTAATTGAATTAAAGAACGGGCTGGAATGATCAATTAAAACAAAAAAAGTCTTGAATTTGAATTTTTTCTAAATAAAATATAAAATTTACATTAGTTAATAAAAACAATCAACAATATCGGGATTGTTTTAAAATTTATATAAAATAGATAAACCACCTTTTGGCGGTTACAATATAGGATGATTTTACTCGAAATACGAGATCCCGTGTCACTTTGACAGTTTTGAGATTTTTTGTTTACCCAGATTTTATTAATTGTTACGGATTAAAAAAATATGTCCTTACGCGTGCATTTTCAAATCAAACTTACCTTTAACTTTATACTCCTTAGCAAATATCGCCCTTAATGTTTAAAACGTACTGCCCCATGTAAACTAGGTAATTATGACTATATGGATACGTACGCTGATGAGTTATGTCCCTATTTTATCTGTTAATGACAGCCCTTGTTAACTGCATATTGCTAAAGTTTGCCCCCCAATTTAGCCCTTCTCCCCCATCTTGAACCGTAATTATGGGAAAGATTGTTGTTTTTGTCAAGTCAATTAAAAAAAGTTGACAAGATAATTAAAGAGGGTGGGAAAGAAATTGAGTTCGAAAAAGTTGTAATTGCTATAAAGTTCCGGCAAGAGCTCTTGAAAGATTATTATAACGTCAAAATTGCTAAATGTAATTAAAAATTAGATATTAAAGATCGTTCATACAAGGCATAGGCTCACTTGATTAGTATTTGGTTTTGTTATAGTGTTAGTTATAGTTTTAGTCTTAAAAATTGCTCACTGTTCATACTTGTCTTTGTTAGGGTCATAAATCACTAAGCAAGGGCATCTAACATCACTTTTATGATGTTTTGCTTTATTTACATTTATTTTTTGTAGCTTGTTTTTAAAGAAAATACCCTGCCAAAAAAACCTCATAAAAGATCATAGCAAATAACAGATAAAACATCAAAAGTTTTTATAATCTATGCTATTTTATGATTTTTAATATGTCAATTTCTCATAAAGTTTCATAAGATCTACCTGCAACATTCGAAAATAAAAAATTAGCTCAATTTTAGCAGTTCTAGTAGTAGTAGTAATAGTATACATTCAAAGTAAACTATAACCTAACCTAAACTATAAACTACGACAACCTAACCCACTATAATACAATAACACTCCTTGTGCTTGCACAATATCTACATATCAAATAGAAAATTGTTCTCGTATAAGTACTTATTTATTGCCAGGAGCTGTGGGAGAGATGTTACTTTGATAAATTTCTATGAGATTTCATAAACCAAAAACTATTTTTTTACAAGCTTTTATTTAACTTGCAATGTCTATCTATGTAACGAACTACAAGATATGTTTTTTCGGGTGGAATCTTGCAACTTAATTTTGAGCAACTTGCCGCCATCCCATCGGCTTCAAATTTGGCATGCTTATATAGTGTGATGAAATTGACAGCTCCCCCCTACTCGAAGGGGTGGAGGGGGGTACAGTACGCCCGATTTCGTTGAAATTAGGTGTGTCGGGGAACTTGGGGATGGAGAATTTCTAATCAGATTTTTAAAATTCGATATGGCGGATTCAAGATGAACGATTTTTGTCATCTTGTGCTAACCAATTTTAACTAAGTTATACACATTTGATTTTTTCGAATTTGGGATGCATTTATAGTTCCGTCATTATTACGCACCCCTCCCCCCTATGAGGGAGAAGAGGGGGAAAAAACAAGTTAATAAGGAATACGAATTTTTGATCATATTTTGAAAATTCAATATAGCGGGTTCAAGACGGGCGATTTTGCGTCATGTCAATTTTAATCCACATTCGATTGTGTTCAAATTTGGTATGCGTTTATAGTTCCGATGAAAATACAATAATATGGTATTCTCAGGTACCCACCTTCCTCTAACGAGGGAAGTGGTGGGGGAAAAAGATTTAGTTTGTTCGATTTTAATCAAAATTGCCATACATGGATTTTTAAGAAGGGGGATTATGAATTTTTGATCAGATGGGATCATGGGTCAAAATATATTTTTTTTGTAGAAGTAAATAAATGTACTAAGTATAGCTTTTTTTAATTAGTTTTCAGGTGGTCGAAAAAACTGATAAATATGAGGTATTTTTTTATGAGATTGAATGAGGTTTTTTTGGCAGGGTGGATACATAAAAATCTATAAAATGTTGTAAGTGTGTCTGACTATAAAATCTATTTAAAGAGTTATAAAAAAAAAATTGTTAAAATATAATAGAAAAACAAGGGTGTAATCATAAAAACCCATAAAATGTTATGAGTTGGTTTGACTATAAAATCTATCAGAAAACTAAAAACATCGGTTTATATAATCCCAGAATACATCATAAAAGGAAAAGAATGTAATTATAGAAACCCATAAAAGTTGATGTGTCGGTTTGATTATAAAATCTCTTAGAAAATCGTGCTTTTATAAAACCATAAAATATGTTAAAAAAATATCTGCATTTATCAAATTTTATAAACATTTATAAGCCTGACTGATTATAGGATCAGATAAAAAACACTTAAATTCTTACCAAAATCAAATACATACCTCATAAATTCTTACATACTTTTATAATCCTAAAATTTTGCCTCACAAAAGCTCATAGACCTTATAAAAACTGACAAAATTCAGGTGTGTTTTTTTATGAGGTTTTATGCGGTTTTTTTGGCAGGGAAAGGTTTAATAGAAACAATTTTTTTTTGCAACCTACAAAACACTTAGCAACTTGTTTTTTTGTTTTTAATTTGCCATTTTAAAATTTTGATTTCATTTCTGTCAACATAGATGGGCGCCATACTTAAAATTTGAGACTCGTGCATGCGCATTTATATTTGTTATAGTAATAGTCGTAATTTTAGTTATAAAAGTTGCCAACTTTTTCTTAGGACTGTAACTAAACCTATGACAAAGCATAAAAGCATTGCATGAACACTGTCATAAGAAACCACAGAGAAACCACAAACCTGGTGTAGGTCTGTGTAAGAAACAGTGGTTTTAACTTTTTTATGACTAAGACTGTAACAAAAATTAAACGAAATACTAAGACTATGCCTTGTATGGACGATACTTTAGATCTCACGGATTTTTGTATAACGAAACAGAAACAGTCTTTCGAGTATTTAGGGCAGAGCGCTTTCGAAAAAAACTTCGCGGACACTTCGATTTTGTTTCCGGGGATCGTATGCTTTTTGACAAAATTGGAAATTTTGTAAATTAATGGAAAATGCGAATCTTATGGACGACACATAGCGCTTTCGATTTACGTAGAGAACCTCTATACATTTGTCAGTTATTGTTTTACCAGAGGTGGGCAACTCATATTGCCCTCTCTTTGTAGTTTTTTTCATATTTGCATGTAAAAGCGATTTTATGAAATGGACTGATGTTTTGTTGTTTGTTTTCATAATTTCCCCAGACAATTTTTGAAAGATTGATTTTTTTTTTTTTGGTTAGTAACACGATACACTTAACACGGTATGCTACTATTTATGCCCAATTCCGGTTTTCGCGCAATCATACACTGACGTCAACATTCGAAGTTTTATTAGCGTGCTCGATTGACAGAATGAGTTCACTGCGCTGATATACTTGTCACATGTTTTATTTGAAAGCCTAAAGGAACAAAAATAATCTCGTTCGCCCTCCAAAAACAATACGATTTGATTGAGATACTGCCTTCTACAATGCTCTACGATAACAACACACAACTTGTGCAAGTACCACTTTGTTGTTTGGTAATGAGTATGTCAGTGTCAAAATTTATTTAAAATAATTATTTACTATGTGAAAGTGCGCTGTTTTTGAATGTAAAAATTATTACAGGATTATAAAAAACATTAAATACTTTAGATTACCAAGGGAAAAAGTTGTAGAAATGAAATCGATAATTGCCTGCCAAATAAACGCCAGATAAAGTCAAAAAATTGTAAGTTTTTATTATTTATTTTAACACTTATGTTTTAGCATAGCCCTATATATTTAGGCTATAGTTTTAGAAAACGCCATACGTATAAAATATAAATCTAAAACAAACGCAGGTCAACCCTTACAAACCAAAAAACACATTAAACGCGTGGCGGCCCAAAATTACATTTAGTAAAATTAATACCTTTTCTATGCACATGATTTGGTATCGGGGTGACAAAGTGACGTCACGCCGAAATGCGCATTGTCATACCGTGTTAAGTGTATCGTGGTTAGTAAAATATGTCAAGTTTTGACAAATAAAAAACAAAAACAAACAGTGAATATACTCGCGGAGATATTAAAAATGTAAATAATAGGTCAAATATAAAGACTCCTATTGATCTATATTTTTGTTTCTCTTTTTCTTACAATAAACCACGGAAACATAATGTGTTATTCATTAACAAAGTACATGCTAAATGCGTATGTTTGTACCTACTGCTTATAGCTCACTTACCTCGCAAATTCGGCTATTATAATTAATTTTCCAGCTTGGTAAATGCATGTTTTCTTTCCACTTTTCGTGAGTTTCTTTCTCCGTTGGACAACGGAACAATACAAATTCGTCGAGGCACGTGTTTTTACAGTTTTTGATACAGCAAAATTCCATTTTTAAACCGGACGTTTCTTAATCAAAAATATGACAGTGACAAAATTATTTTTGTCAGGAGTTACCAACTATCATAGCCAACACATAATTTGTTTTTAAACATTTCCCTAGCCACTGTCAAATGCAGTTGCTCACCTCTGGTAAAATCATATATGTATGAGCTTAAATATACGCCCTTGCAATGCTTTCGGCGTGCGCAACTTTGTAAGCAGGATGTTCTATATATATGCCTATACCTTTCTCTTTTACTCTGTTGTGACTCTTATTGTCTCTTTCTGGCGTCAAAGCTTAGCGGTTCCGCACATACGCGGCCTTCGCAGGGTTCCCACTGACCTGGAAAATCTGGAAAAGTCAGGGTATTTTGAGAGCTACCTGGAAAAGTCAGAGAGCAAAAAATCAGTGAGGGAATTAGCACACAAAACCTGGAATTTCTCTTTCTTAACCTATTTTTTAAACCAAATTTGTAAAAAATATTATGTGAATTCTGCTCTACTGATCTCGTATATAAGCTCAACATCTGTTTCGTGCTCAATCAGTTCCAGTCCACTTAAAATCCAAGAGCAAGAGAAAAGAGAGAGGAAAGCTTTTTAAAACGTGTAGGACAAAAACCGCATCATTACCCAGGGTGGCAGATTGTGTTTATTGAACATATTTGGTTTTTGTTTCGAAATAATAAATATCGCCTGGTATTATTTCTGCTTGTTCTAAGCACACATCGCGCTATCTTCTGTTACAACTTTCAAGTGTAGTCGAGCGCGTTTTTTCAAATCCAATAATATATATCATGTAATGTATTTATTCCTAACCTTGAAATGATGTGGGGTACAACTGCGATGCGAGATTACGAGAATTTTCAATTTTTTTAAGAGCAAGAATCCAAAATGTCGAAAAAACAGTTTTTAATTTAGACTGGATAAGCCCTTCCATAAGTCCATCAGAATGGCAGTGTCTACAGGCTGTGAAAACCAATAAATATCAAGCATATTGTAAGCTTTGTTTAAAAAATATTGAATTGAGTAATATGGGGGTCAGGCCATCTTGAGCCATTTTAAGAGCAGTGGTCATGTAAAGAAAGTGGAGGATGAAAAAAGTCAAGGAAATTGCCTTTGTTAATTAAGAAAACTGATCAGTCTTGGTCCAAAATGGAAGTGAAGGAACCTCCACAGCAACTGCTTCCACTGCCAAAAAGGGTTCTACTCCTCTTTTCTTATTCAGCAATCAGTTATGGATGCAGAAATATTGTGGTGCAAGGAGTCTTAAAGATTAATCTTCCTGTTGCCAATTATGTCCACAGCATCTGGTGAAAATCTGGTCTAGAGTGGACCTTTTAGGTCTAAACCTGCACTGGTATTCTCCTCATTGTATGGTTCAATTCTCTCTCGCAGGAGCATGTATTTAGTAGAGTTATTCTACGATAATTTGAGCATTTCTTTTTATCTCCCTTTTATGGATGGGTACTATCACGCCTTCCTTCCATAGATCCGGTGGCATTTCGGTGTTTCAACTGTTTTGGATGAGTTTATGAATGACCCTATGCAGTGGTTCTCCACCATATTTTTACATTCGACAGATATTTTGTTCAGCTTTGTAGCTTTTTTGTGGCTTTAACTGTTTCTTCATATGTTGGGTCTGGTATCTCTATTTCAGGTATCAATATGCTTATAGGTGTAGTATCGGTATTTACCTCTTCGTTGGGTAGTACGCAAAAGTTGTTCTTCCATGTGGTTAAGATCTCTCTTTCGTTGGTTTTCAGTTATCCGTTGTTTGTTGTGAGGAAGTTTTCGGTTCTGGATTGGTATCCTGTTTTGTTATGTTAGTATTCTTTTATTCTGTTGTTTGGTCCATTTTCCTCCATTTCTCTTATTATATTTAGATGGGGGTCTCTCTTTTTTCTGTACATCACTCTGCGTGCTTCAGATCTTTGTTGTTTATACTCTTCTTTATTAGATGCTGTTGGGTGTTGAAGCATTTTTTTCTGGTCATATTTTGTCTCCGTCGGTCTACTACAGTCGTCATCAAACTACTTCCTTCTTTGTTTTCTTTTTCTGTCGAGCTCTTGACTAGCCACCCTAGTTACAGAGCTCATTTACATTGCAGCCCCATTGCGGTTCTTTTATTTCTGCACTAATTGATTTGGTATATTTCCTGTGTTTGTTTTCTCTTTTTCCGTACTCCAGCTTATGCTGGTCTGCTTTTTCGTACGCATGTGCACATGTGCTTATATATTAACACTTCCCGCAATTTAGTTTTATAACCAGCTAGATGAACCAAAAAAACGTAGGTACCACTAGGCAAATTAGTCCTTTATTTTTAATGCTGTTAAGTACCTGATTTGTTTTTAGGATTTAACGAATTCGTTCCTGTGATTTTTGTCTTCAAATAATATAAATACCTACCCTAGTAAATTTGAAAGATGGTAAAAGTCTAAATTTACTTGGTATCCACGTAGACAAGTCTAAATTTATTTGTTATCCACGTAGACAAACAATTTATATCCAAAAAATACCTGGAATGGTCAGGGAAAACCTGGAAAAGTCAGGGAATTTGGAAATCAGAATTTGACGGGAACCCTGCATCGTCATCGGTTAATCAACCAAAATTCAGAAAGACAGCTGTGCAGTTGTCAAAATTTTTCTATATGTTTACGTTTTTAGAAAATCAGTATTTTCTATTTTTAAATAAATAAATATATGAATAGAAATAATTTTTAGGTATTTTCACTTTTTTTCCTTCAAATTTTCAGAAAAAATAGCTACCAACCTGTGGAACTTCACTTTTGTTGTTTGGCGGCATCCACAAACACGGCACGACTTTATGCGGCATCTTAAGCATCCAAGACATCTTAAGCTCCAAAATATAAACAGTTTTTATTATAGCTACTAAAAACTTTCGCGTAACCAAAGATTAAAAATATCACAATAAAAAAATTTGCATAAACGAAAACGCGGAAAACTACTATATGTGATCAAAACAAATCAACAAAAATGGCGTCTCGTCCGAATGGCGAAGAAGAAGGCCGCTTCGTAAAATTTTCGCGCATGTGCATAGTCGCGGAGCTAAGCTGGCTCCATGGCCTGTTAGATTTTTGATCTTGCTTACAAGTTTGGCATGGGAAAGGCCTATATTTAACCTCATACATATATGGGTAAAACAATAACTGTCAAAAATTGTATACAGGACCTCTCTCAAGTAGTGACGTCACGAATCTACTCGCGAGTGCTCTGAATTCCAACCGGAGTGCTCGCACAGAGAGTGATTATTGAACTCGCCATTTGCTCGAAAAATGACATTTTAACCTCACTTTTTTATGTATTTATTTCAGTTTCAATATTTTAAAAATTGGACAGTCGTTTGAAAAATACGCAAGTCCACAAAGAGAAAACAGAATAGAATATTAATTAAAAAAGTAAAAGTATTTTTATTTCGCTTACAGCGGCGTCCTTTCACATTTCTCTTGATGGTGGGGGCATACCCAACTTCAAGAAAAAATATGAATGAAAATTTTTTTTTTATTGATGCCAAAATAACTCAAATAAACATGAAAAACAAAACAATTTTTTTGGTAAAACATACATTAAAAAAAACAAAAAAGCTTAGAGGAAGTAGAAGAATTGAGGAACAAACTTCTCTCTCTCTCTCTTTTCCGATGCTTTTTTTTTCTGTTTTGACCCACAAAAAGCTTATAAACAGCAGAAAAATAAAATAAAAATGTTGTTTGGAAAACCGAACACGCTACTCGGAGCAGGATTACATAATCGAACATCCTAATCCTTTTCGGATTGATCTTGGAGTCAGTGGTGGTGGCAGCGGGGAGGGGAGATCCCCGTCCCCTTTTTTCAAGAATTTATTTAAAAAACCGCCGGTGTTTCATCAAAACAGTAAAATTTATTATAGTTTTTCGAAAATTTTCGCCTGCGGCGCCCTACTGGAGCGAAGGGTAAATTTTAGAACTTTTTCATAAAACTTTTTCTTTGCTTTTACAAAATTTTGACCTCACGCCCCCCTTTTTTTGGGAAAGCTAAGACCGCCCCGCCCGCCACTGCTTGTAGTAGGCGAGAGTGGTTTTAGAGTAATAAACGCAAGCGCTAATAGTTTGTATATCGTGGGGGGTTTGGAAGAAGAAAAGCAATGCTTTAGTTTTCTGCAGACAGTTACCAAATTGATGAAGGTATAAAAAAAAACATATCTTTGATCTCACATCACTTTTTTTTTAAATTTTTATCAAAAAAAAAGCCGACGGAAAGCGAAACATTATTATTGGCTGTCGAAGATAATAAATAATGTCGAAGTCGATAGTTTACTGTGGAATATTCCATTCTATCACTTTTTTGGTTTTGTTTGATTAAAAAAGAAAACAAAATATATACTTCGAAATAAATACTTATTAAAATGCAGATGGATTTTTTTAGCGGACCGTTCTGGAGAATAGGTAGTCATTTTTTTTAGGAACCTGGGGATATTTATTTATATTTAATTTTTAGTTTTCCTTTTTTCAGTTAAGTTCAATAATTTCCGATAAAAACATATATTTTAAATTTTTAATAAATTTCTATAGCAACTTTTCTTCAAACAAATTTTGCCCGAAAATTCTCTCAAACATTTCCGGGAGCGTTTTCACGAGCCTTTGCGCGGGCTTTTCCTCGAACATTTTGACACAGGTTCGCGTAATCGAACATCAAAGGAAAGCTCGTCTGTGTAAATGCCCCTTTAAATACGTTGGTTTCGATGATCGAGATGATGAGAGCGTTCAAATAAAGATGGGTGTGGACAGTAAACTGCGCGCAAACACGCAAGAACGCGCACTAACAAACACGATCCATCAGGTTTTTTTTTTAATTTTGATTAATGAAAAGGCGCGGGACAAAACTGGAACCATCACAAACACAAACGAACTGCTGAATGTTGCTGCAGTTTGATCGTCCTGCAAGCAACTTGTTTGTGAACGTTCGTAAACGTCTTGCGCTGCACAGTGCGGCGCGGCGCATCAGTGAGGATCCACCTTTAATATTTTTTTTTAAAGATCAACAATAGGTGGCATCACTAATACCATTTCGAGTGAGATCCTGCAGTGTTCAGAACTCAGTACGAACACCGTATGTGAGAAAAGTATAACTTATTAGGAACGTAACCATTTATTAATGGTTCTTTAAAAGGTTTCATGCTTCATGGATTGCAATGTCTCGAAATTAAAAAGAATCAAAAGAAAAATCATTATTCAACATCAAAAAAATTACAAATTTCCGTATTATTTTTATCACTTGAAATGTATCAATTTATTGGCCGCATGTTTCATTAGACAAGTGGCCGGTGGCTATGCAGAACCTGAATTGCAATACTCCAATCGAACTTACTTCAGTTTCCTTGGGCCTACTAAATTACGTGACTTTGGCGTTTCAGAATTCCGGCCGAATATTGCTTACAAAGAAAAAAAACATAATTTTTTTGTTATCAGATAATATGAGTTATAAAAATCTACAACCGTATCCAAAGGATTTTTCAAAGTTTGGTGTATTTCATTCAAAAAATAAAAAAATCCAAAAATTGCTGTTACAGATTTCTGTATTATCGACGAGGCTAAAGAAAAAACCAGGTAAGATTTTTGACTATTGTTAGCCCTGTTTATTTTATTTCGAAAATGAGAGAGTCCAGCAAAAAACTGTGTGGATACGGTTGTGAGGAATTCAAAAATAAACATTCCTGCCAAATTTCAACAGATTCTGTTTTCTAGTTTCCGATATTCTGCCCGGTAAAGATTGGCTCAAAAACAGCAAAGCAGTGCTGTCAAATCTATGCCGTTTTTGTGGCCTTAAGAGAGCATTTCTTGGAATTTTTGCCCTGCATAAAATACAAGAATGCCATTTACGTTAATTTTTGTTATTCAATCGAGGCCTGAAAACCCGAAAATATCTTTTAAAAGTTCAGTTTTAATTTGGCTCCTCATTATTAATTAAAACCGGCTTTAGGAGATTTTACCACTATCGTAATAACCAAAATTAATAATAATTAAGTTGACATTCGCCTGGGCGGCGTCCTAATTTTATTAATGAGGGGTCATTAATATAAACAATAACAGAGATATTAAAGAAAAATTTCTCTTTAGCCGCACACTTAGCTTGATAAGGATAATTTATTATCATATACAGTAAGGACGGGTAACTACAAATAGTATATCGATGCTACAAACATAGGATACTTAGATATTTCGTAATTTCTTGGAAACTACCACCGTACTAACAAAAACTCATCTTTTATGTTATCAAAAAATATACAATGGGGTTCTTGCACATTTTTCAGTTACCACATGGAAGGAAATGAAAATATCTCGAAAACTGTAGCTTTGAAATATTTGAACCTTATTTTTGGGTAATATTTACGAAAACCAAAATCTGAAAACCTCATATCAATAGCTGCTTTACTTCTAAAGTTATGATTTTTTAAATATATTTTAACGTTTTTTCAAATAACTCGGAAACTAAAGCTCCCACGAATTTGGACTTTATAACAAAATTTGTAGTCCATATTCATGTAAACTTAAATCTGAAAACAGTATATCGCTACTTGCTTTTGTTCCAAAGTTACATTTTTTTTAAATATTTTATCCCTCTTTTACCCCCTTCAACCCCGCATCACCCTACCCAAAAGGTAATCAGTTCATGGTCAGCCGAGAGAGGATTTTTGTACCAAATTTCGTTAAAATCGATTGAGGCGTTTTTGAGTTATCGTGTATACAGACAAAGAACAGACCCACAGACAACTTTTTTTTTCGTCGATTAAGGTGTTTTGGAACCTTAGTAACTAATTTTTGTTAAAATGCTATAGTTTATAAGTAAAAAAAAGTACAACTGGCAACGTCTTGTTCTTTAAATTTTGATCTTTTGCCAGAGTGCACAGGGAGAACTAAACATCAGAATTAGCTGAAATTTTGCAGGGGTGATCATTTTTAAATGCTTAACAAAAATATCTGAAGGATTTTTCAAAATTCTCAATTATTTTTTCTTCAAAATAAAAGCTCTGGTGCTGTCACCTATCCCAAAAGCCTTAAAATAATTGCGGTTTAGAACCAACCCGATTTACAAAGAAAATAGAGAAATACTTAACTGTAATTTTAACTTAACGGCGCAAGAACAATCCAGAGATAATATAAACTTGTCAATCGATTTCAATACGTCATCTACCACTCATTATCTATCTCTGGTTTCTTTACTGTATTCTCCCGTTCACAGATTGCGCCGCGAATCATTGGGGATTAGGGTCACTGGATCCTAAAACCTGCGGCTGGGACCGCAGGTCTCAGGATCCAGTGACCCTATGGGGGATTGTTTATTTATCACCTAGTTGATCGAATTGAGAGCAGTGACAACTAGTCAAATGGCCAGTTTCTCAACTTCCACTTAAGTTCTAAGTGCTAGTTATGGTGTGTCTCTTTTTCACTTTTTAAAAATGTATTTGGCAGATTGTAGGGGAAATTAGGGGCAAGGGCCCTATAAAGAAAAATCATGTCACATCAAAGGAGATTCACAAAAAAATTTTAAATAAATTTATCCTGGAGGCAGCGCCTAAGTTAGTCGCCTCATTACCACATCATACAGCACACTTCATCCCAGGGACGTACATTTTACGTCGGTACGTTCCGGGACCAATTACGAACGTAATATATATGTTCGTACAAACGTGTAAGTAGTACGTACAAACATGTACATAAATACACGTATGTTATAAGAGCGAGATGTAAAAACCTTTATAAAGTATATGTCACAATCTTAGCAGTTTCCTACGTATAGGTGTTGGTCTAGTGGTAGAGTATCTGGGTCTCAGCCGGGAGACTCGGGTTCAATTCTCGGAATCTCCAACACTTTTTTTTAAAAATTATCGGTGAAATATCCTTGCCTGACCCAAGCCCACGTACACGTTCGGTTTTGATCCCACGTAGGATCTAAATTATATATACCTGAAATGTACGTATATAGGACGTATATAGTACGTACTGTACCACATCCAAGGTACATACTGGGGACATACAAAGCGTTGGAAAATGTATGTCCCCGATACGTACATAGTACGTCCTTGTGCGTACTAGGGACATGACGTATGTCTCAGCAATTATCTACTACTTGAGAAATCAGCCACCAAAATCACTGGGTAAGTTGCCAAAACTGTATCACTAATTTACCTATGCAACAAATTTACCTTACCTCACCCTACTAGTTTTGCATTTTTGTTTTAGGAAAAAGTTTAAAAAGCAAGTTCCTGTAAGGACTTTTCCGGGAACACATAGAATATAAGAAAATGTCAAGAATAAATATAGTATTTGATTACCTATCCTATATTTCCATTATTTTATGAAATAAAAAATGTTTAAGCCTTACGTAAAATGTGTTTTGTCTAAAAGATTATTATACTATATATATATACTATATATTATTTATAGAAAAACAATTCAATAGCACAAAGAAAATTAATAAAGCCTGGATAAGGTACTTCGTTGGTTGGTAATTATTTACTAGCATACTATAGTTACATGCAAGTAAAAACAGAGCAATAAATAATAACACCAACATAAGCTTTAATAATAATTATTACATAAATCAATCAAGATACAAACTTTTTTTTCCTCCTGAATTTGTTTGAACCTTTTTTGTCCAGTGAGGCAGCCTTTTGTGAAAAAAGGACACTGCTGTTCTATAAGTGTTGGCTCTTATGATGACTGATTATCCAGCAGTATTTCAGTTGTCATTAATTTTTTTGGACGGCAACTACTCGTGAGCTTTTTAAATTGTTGCAGGAATACACCTAAAAAAGAAAAAATATAGTTCACAGGAAAAACTTAGGGACCTTTCTCCACTTGGTATTATCCAAGGATATGTATTGGGGCCATAAAACATACCAGGGGGTTCGCAGATGTTTATTTTTGAGGACGGACTCCCCAGTCTCCCTCATTCAAGAAAAAGTTACTTACTTAGGTGCTAAGGCTATATTTTTTGTTTTAAATTTTAGATTTATATTTGATTATTGAATTTGTATTTCTGTGATTATTTTTTTATATTATGTACAACCACCGGCCTTCATGGCCAATGTTTGTAATTTTGAATAAGTAAAGTGCAGTAAAAAATATCAGTCAGAGTTCAGGTATATATTTTATCTCGAAACTTATTTGTGCCGGCCCCCCAGGGAGAATTTCGACTATTGGTAATATATTTAAAAAGGGCCATGCAACTTTTTTGCTATAACTTTACCCCCCCTCCTTGAGAAGAAAATAAAAAAAAATACATGCATAGCAAATATAAAATACCTCATAGCAGCAAAGCTAGAGTGGTGGGCCTCTTGTCTAACCATAATCTGAACATGTTTACTAACCAACTGCGTCAAGATTTAGTTTCTTAAAATTTCGTTCATGATAACCCTAAAAAAATGGCAAAAAAGTTAAATTTGAATTTGCCTGAATGTCAAAAGGTCACCGTCGCTCATTCCACACTAGAGAACTTAATGTTTCATTGACATGTACAAAAGATTTAATTAAATCATTACCATTTATTAAACAAGTATATGTGTTATTCTACCAAAATTGTGCATTGTTATTGTTAAAAAACCGAAAAGTAATCTAAAGTCATTATATTTGAAGGTGCACTAGAAAAACCTATTAACAATCACATATTTAGGGAGAAGCTTAACATGGCAATGACACGGGAATTATTTTTTTAACATGATAATGATGCACAATTCGGTTTTTAAGTTTTATTTACACAAAAATAAGTTGACTGAACATGGACTAAACTGAACAACTACGTATTGTTAACTTATTTATTTTAATAACTCAAATTATAAAAAATACTGGCTATTTAGGCTTTTTTGTCAAACTTATAGTAAATCCTGTTGATTTTAAAATTATATTTGTTTCATTCTTCATATCTTCATTATCGGAATTTTCACAAACCCTTAGAAATGTGACTTTTACATCTCAATCAATCAAGTCAATGTAATTTTGGCATATTGCTACATATTGATAAGTTGCTGTTTTTTTTGTGAATTTTGTGTTCATATTTGACCAAAACATAAGCATCTCTCGGCTCTTGTTTCTAGAGTTAACATAAAGCAAGCTTGGTGGTGTCTGTGGTATGCTTAGACACGAATAAACGCGCTCAAGCCAAGCTCTTCTGCAGTGGTCAACGTTATCAAGGAACCTTCCCACCACTTTTTTTCAAGGATAAACGCCACGTGAGCTTGAGCGCGTAAATACCCAGGGACAGAATTTAAACAGGGACAGAGTCAAAATTATTTTATATAATTAATTTTTTTTTTAGTCAGGATAAAAAGTTAAAGTATTTTATTATTATTGGTTTACTGAAAAATAACTTTTTAAACCACTATTAAATTTTGCTAAGGTGCATTTTCTATTACAATTTTGCGTTGGGGACATGACATGGGAATGACGTTTGCGGGATAAAAATAACAAATTCCTATACTTTTTGTAAAAGCTTTAAGAAATAACATTGTTCTCAATAAAATTTTAAATTAAAAACCGTATTTTTATTTATTTTTTGGCTTTTGACCCTTAGGGACTAATGCACATTTTTGGTGGAATCACCCATATACAACTGTGCTAAAAAAAAGGTTCACAATGACAAAAAAGTAAAATCATGATAATTCTTGACATAAGAGTAAACTAGAGTTTTAAACTTCCATTGTTTTTTACTTTTTCACTATGTTTTGCAGAGACATAAGCAGTCGGGACATTGAAAAACAGAATAAAAAAAAATTGTCAATGGAAGTTACATTCACCTTCGAATAACAATTCTTAACATGACATGTATATTACTTTTTTTGAGCACAAGTGTAAACCAAGGTGTAAACATAGTTCCTATGTTTCTCTTGACAGTTATTAAAATTTGTGGAATGTTACAGCAATGTTAGATAAAAGTGGACACATTTATAAGAGCAAAGAATACCTACCTATGTCCATGATATTGGTATAAATTATAAAATTATGAAAACCAACCTTTTTATATCAAAATATTACGAGATGATCGATAAGCTTCACCGGTCTTGGTATGTTGATTTTTTCATTATTTCTTCCTCGCTTTTTGTGTATCTAAAAAATTAACAAAAAAAAAACAAAATTAACAAAAAATATAATATTTTGAATAAATAAAATTAAGGGGCATCTGTATTGATACCAGTAGGGTGATTTTTGTTGGTTGTTTGGCTACTCTGTTATGTTCAGCTTTATTCTGCCTGCTGTAGTAAGGCCCTGTCATGTTGTTAACTTTAATAATGATGCAAGGGCACTTTTGTTTTGTTGCATCTCTGTTATAGTTATGTTTATTCTGTGCAGAGCCATTTTTTGTTGTGCTGTTAACTTAAAAGATAACCACATACACTAATTACAGCCACAAGACAAAAACAAACCAAAACCACTTTAAACTAATGGTATGACTTATGTAAGTATTGCTTAAGGGTGCCTACATAGAATAAAAATAAAGGTAACAAAATGACAAAAAATCAACCAAAAGCATCCTGGTACACCTTTGCTTAATAATGTAGTTCCGGTTAGCGTTTGCAGTTTGGTTTTGAGAATCAAGATTCAGATGAAATTTTTTCTTTTTTATTACATTTTTGTTCTTAACTAATTTCCATTCATTTTTATGTAAACTAGATTAAAAATTTAAATAGGTTGCAAAATATTCTTTACTCTGTCAATTTATATACTTGAAAACTTGGAAATATCATCTCAAATATCAAATTATGACATTAACTTTTATATTTTAAATGAAATACTCCTATTTTTTTTTAAATTAAGGTGGTTTTTTTTCTTAATTCCAAAAAATACAAATAATAGATCAGGTTTGTGGTTTACCTTTGTTGGTTTTCTAGTAACTGATAAATACTGTCCCATTATCATCTTTGGCTTTATCAAAAATGTAAGTTTCAGAATAAATATGACAGTGCAGCATACTAACCTGTAACTGTGAATGGTTTTAATAAATGCCAGCCTCTTCCTCTTGGTATCACTGCTGCTGGTTGATGTATAGCTGCTTTGAATTTCTTGATTTAATCTGAAAAAAGTTTAAAGCAAAATAAAGCAGAATATTGCAGTTGAAAAATCAAACATTTTGAACAGGAAACTCTTGACAGGAAAAAACTAAAGTAAATAAATAAAAACTGAATTTTAAGAAAGGTAGCAGTAACATAAAAATTACGTAAAAATAGTAAAAATACTAAAAGTAAAATTAGTTTAAAAAATGTGGTTTTCTATATCATAACAAATATCAGAGAGCAAAAATTACTTTCTTTTTCTTACAATTATTTTCAATGTCTTTTCCTTAGAAATGCTCCCTGATGAAGACGCAGATGAAACAGCTATAGGTGCATTTTGTGAAACTTGACTTATGCTTGCATCTGAACTCATCAAAGTTGAGTTTTGTGATATATCACTGATGCTGGTACTATGCAGACTTATATACTGAATTTCTATGTCCAAAAGTAAGGATGGCACAGCATTAAATTTAGGCATCTTTCTCTTCTATTTATCTGATAAGAAGTCTTCAACTTTAAAATGCGTGGAGCACACTAATTTGTTCCTGTTCTTTTGCTACTCTTCAGGATTCACTTGAAGTGCCTGACGCCATATTTTGGATATCGGACCTTAGTTTGGAATCCTAAAAAAATGTGAAACCTTTTGTTATTGAATTATTCACAAGATATTTTGTAATTGTTTAATTACAAAACCAATGTTACATTTTTTGGTGGAAAGGACATTATTTTTCATGATAAATGCAAACATACTAAAAATTGATAAAAAAAAAACAAATTAATGTATCAGTTTCTCACTGTGTATTAGCTAGGTAGGTACCTACACATATATTTTATTTAAAATTTAGCAATTTTAAACTGTTTGGTTTGTATAATTATATTTATTTCCTCTATTTACTTAATTTGCAGTGCCTGTATGGAAACATTTACTTGTCAAATATCAGTCTGACACTAGATATACAAAAAAAAAACTACTAAAACTAACTGGGTATGCATGCTTTAAAAAAAAATGTTTTTCTTGTATTTATTATATTTTTTTATAAGTATGTTTTCCTAAACCAGAAAATTCAAATTGTCCAGCATTTTTTTGTGCACCTAAACTATTAATGTAAAAGTAAATGAAATGTCCTTGCTTCTAGTTGCACTTTGTTGCCAAAAAATAAGTTTGCTGAGCACAAAGTATGGTTAAGTGAACCCACAACATTTAGAGCACAAATAAAAAAAAATACTTATTGTATCAGGCAACCGAGGGGGATTTCACTTTTTTTTGTAGAGTTCGCATGTTTTTAGAAAATGTGAAACAAAGGAAAAAAAATAAGGATTTTTTTTGAAACTAGAATGAAAACTAAAAGAAAAATATTTAAAATAATGTAAAAAAAATCAAATTAATGTGCACCAAAATGTACATATATACCTGCCAGTGAAATTACCCTTGTAGGCAGGCAACTTTACACTCATTTTCTTCACCAACTTTTACATTTTTTGCAAAAATAAAATAATTTTGGGGGTATTGGCATTGCCTACCTATTTCATACATGACAACTTACCACCATTTCTAAAAATAATGTTATTGTTCCTGTCACCATGAACAGCAACTTCGAGTTTGTAACGGTGACACAAAAGACCTTGTATTTAGGCACATCACATATTTATGAATTAGGTACTCTACTTGGTACTCGATGGGATTAACACATTAAAACTTAAGGTAATGGGGCCTTAAAGGTCCAGTCATGGTTCCATAAAGTACCTAAGAAGTAAGATATAAAAATTATTAATTTCTTACTGTAAGCTAAGCTGTGAACTATTAACAAATGCATGTATAGTATGTAGTTTATTTTTCTTTGCATCTTACTTCTTCTGCTTAATTTACGGAACAATGAATCCAGCTTTAAGGTCAATTTATGTTTGTATCTTAGATCAACAAGCAGTACAAAGTTTGCAGGTTGTTTAATTACCCTGTAAAAAATCCGCAAAGAATGTCTTAGCTTGATCTAAGTAGCGAGCATAAACTGACCCTTACACTTACTTGTGAAAAGAAATGTTGACGTCCTCCGTCAGCCTCCTTATCGATTTACAATTTTTCAGTGCACAAGTCATATTCTACAAATACACACAGACCACTTAAGGGTTCTAAAAAGTAGCTTTACACCAAAGGAAAAATTATTAAATAAAACACAAAAACCAGGTCGACGAACTCCAAAACAAAACGAAAAAACTAAGGTTATGAAGAATGTCAGGCAGACACACTGACATTGGTTAGTTGCAAATACAGTGAGTCGACCAATTTCGATGTTTACATGGCATAAATTTTTTTCCTGGTAAGGGGTGTTACCTAGGTATATATGCTGGATCTCTCTTAGCCGAATACATTTAGGAAAGGAGAACACAGAAACTATGCCTAGGGTAAGCTCACAAAAAAAAGACGTGGGTGGTTAATTTTGATGGTGGCGGTATCTATAATATAACCATTTAAGTACCTTTTTATGCTAGGCATATAGCTAATATTGATAGGTAACCAGTATAGTCCATGTTTTTACATTTCCGCATGTTTTAGCTTTAGAGGAAAATAATACTCAATTTGTTTTTTATTAGAGGAAGAGGATTACAAAGCTTATTAATACAATCTAGAGGGTTTTTGAAATTAGGTGTCCATTATTTGGAAAATTACAAATATTTCCAATTTAGTTTTACAGGTCTCTATAAAGGGTATTTCTGACTGTTTCTGACGTAATATGGGCGCGCCAATTTTGAAACACCACAAAAGTTAAAACAGTTTTTTTCAAAAAATAAACAAAATTTTAAAAAAGTACCAAGATTTGATGGAAAAACATAGTGCAATAAACAATTTAGGCAAAATTTCAGGCCATTTGGAAGTCCCTGTAACTGCAATTAAAAAAGCTGATGTTCTCTGCCATCTATAAATTTGAATTGAAACCTTACTTAAATTATTTTTCTTTAATAAGTATTTTGGAAAATACATCTTAATATTATTAGGGGTGCATATAAGAGAAAATACATGATATACAATACATTGAATGGCCGGAGTGTCCCGGTTTTGCCCCTTTAGGTGTTGGTCACCTTACGATAGATCGCAGAATTTATACGATTCCATGGCAACTGCAGGTGTTTTGTCAACAAACTTTAAATCGGTCCGCAGTGGGACAGAAGAGTATGTTTACGTTTTCTGACAGACTAATAAACATTTTCATGTTATGTTATGTTTATCTTTCAAAAATGTGTTTTCAAAAACATTGTTTTAAAACAAATATGAAACCACTCCGCCGAAAAATGCCTAGCGCTGCGCGGGCATTACCTCGAGTCTATCAAAGAACCTCGCTGGGTTTACTAGGAATTAGCATAGAACCATTTTTTTTTAAATTTAAATTATTGCGGCATAGTTATGTGCAAGTGTACTAGTGAAATCTTGGCGTGCAAAGGGTAGATTTTAGATCCCAACCTCAGTTTCAGAAACACACGGATACTTGAGTACTAACAAAACAGGTCAGTAAAGCTCCATTTAGAGGTTGGAAAGACTTGCTAGTCGTTGACGGTCCTGTTTAAAATAGAATACGATTATTTCGTCTAGCGCCAGTAGCCGATTTTTAAATCTGCATACTTTTAAGTTAACCTGTTGTCGGTATAGCCGAACGGCGAGGTTGCTGTTATCGGTGGAAAATTAATTATTAAAATGCCATCATACCATTTATAAACTTTTTAGCGCTTACCACACACACTTTACGAAAAAAGCGAAAGTAGAAAATACTTATGTGCTTTAGCGGTGCAGAACGCGAAAACTCAAAATAAGTAACCTAACCCTAAATTTTTGACCCGGTGCTAAAAAATCTCTGGTGTCCCACTGTGTATAAACATAAAGTCTCCGCGTTGCCATGGGAAACAAATTCAATGACGTAAAATTTTGACAAAAATTAGGTCGACATAGTTACATTGATTTCCCGTACAGTGTTGCTAAAAACAATTCCCCAGATGGCAACTACGACCTTAAATAGTAAAATCTTAAATAAAATAATGAATCTTAAAAAAAAGAGACCATAACCAACAAATTATCGGGTGGAAAGTTAGCAATTTCTTCTTCTTCTGGAAAAATTTCGGGCCCCAAAGCCAGAATCAAACGGCAAGGTTAATCCGTCGAGCGCAAAAAATTTGGATCGAAGTTTTTGATACTTTAATCCCACGTGTTTGTATCGGAGATTTAAGCGAGATTTCCGATCCGGATAGAGCTGTCGAAATAAACTTAGTAAATATATCGATTCCTAAGTATCAATTTTTCAAACAGTTTTTGACAAAAATATCGCCTAAAAATCTACTTTTGCATTTTTTCCAAGAATTTGTATTATTGCCGTAGTAGTAGTGCAAAAAAAACTCTGGAATGTGCCATATATCTCAAGTTATGGAACGAAATTTTAAATAAAGAGTAGCTTAAGTTTATATAAATCGGTTTAGCCGTGTTTGCGTGATTAATAGTCAAAAATCTTAGTTTATCGGCACTAAAATTTTTGACAACACACACAAAGTCTGGACACACCCAGAAAAAGTCTGGACACACCCAGAAAAAGTCTGGAAAAGTCTGGAAACACCCAGGAAAAGTCAGGATACACTCTGAAAATGAAAGACTCTGGAAAAGTCGAGATACACTCTAGAAAAGACTGGGAAGACCCTGGCAAGTCTGGATATACTCTAGAAAAGTCTTGAAAGACCCTGAAAAAGTCTGGATACACTCTGTAAAAGTCTGGAAAGGCCATGGAAAAGTCTGGATACACTCTGGAAAAGTCGTGATCCACTCTATAAAAGTCTGGATACACCCTGGAAAGACCCTGAAAAAGTCCGGATACACCCTGCGAAAGTCTGGAAAGACCCTGGAAAAGGGTGGATACACTCTGGAGAAGTGTGGAAAGACACTGGAAAAGTCTGGCTACACTCTGAAAAACCTGGATACACTCTAAAAATGTCAGAGTTCACCATGGAAAAGTCTGAATACACCCCTGAATAGTGTGGATACACGCAAGAAGTCTAGATATACCCTGGAAAAGTCTGACCGACCCAATCTAACCCATGTGTATATGAGTAGTGGTTTTTTATATATGTTCTTGAGCGAGGACTCGATTTATTTTAAATATGCCTAGTCTAGTAAATTTTGTAGTGTAGAAAAATCCTATATTCCCACAGAGACTTTTTGTGGTTGCCCGCACACACACAAAGAGCACTCGAAACAAGTGCTTTCTGTTGCTCTAAAATTAAAAAGAGGTGTTCGAAATAATAGCCCGCGGGGCACTTTTGCATATTGAGTGTTCCTTTCTCAACCACTCGACCTAATTTCTTCTAAGCTTGATTAAAACCATCATGAATTAATTCCCTCTCCGAGGAATACTAAGGATCCATTCGTTTGATTGTTTTCATTAATTGTGGACCATTTAAGACGATTCATTATGCTTTTATTTTAACAAAATCTTCGTTAGCAAACCTGGGAATAAAATAATCATGAAAGTGGCGTGCCGGGGATGGAGGAGACAATCGGGCCCAACACACAACGAACCAGGAATATAACGGACCGTATTTAATAAAAATTTTCTCGTAATTTGTAACATCTTTGATAAAACCCGGAATTTCTCAAACCCTTATTTTGCAAAACCGGAATTCGTAAAACCCGTTGTAGGCGTACACGTTTCGATGTATTTGTCGTTGCGTTTACGAATTCCGGTTTTGAATAATAATGGTTTGACAAATTCCTGGTTTTATTAAAAATGGATTTTACAAATTACGAGTTTGATATTGAATGAGTTTGATGATTAAAAACGGGTCTTATAAATTTCGAATTTGTTATTGAATGGGTTTGAAGAAATAAGGTTCGGATAAAAAATTGATTTAACGAATTGCAGTATCTATAGTGAATGATTTTATAATTGAACTTTCTTTTATTTAACAGGTTTGATTTTGCACATTCTGATAAAACGTGGGTGTCCCTTGGGCATATGATCAGCGAGGGGGGAGAGTATCACCTTAAATTTAAATTATACGTATACTTTGGATGAGTTGGCTTATTCCTATAGATTGCAACTTGTTGGAGGCATCCATAAATTACGTAACGCGGCGCACAGTGGGGTATTTGATATTAATTTCTGATTGAAATTGTTTTTAATCAGATATTTCTTAAAAACGTTTTAAATTAAAAGCGGATCATATAATAATTAAAATTTGATATTTTGAAGGATGAACAGTTATCTGTATCAATATTTCAAAGATGATTGCGTGCAATTTGTTGCAATTTTGAGCACCGGAATTTTTAAGTATACTTCATGCAATAATTAGGTGCACAAATGCCAAGTTTATCGCCTTCCTCCCAAAGGTCCGAACTTTCATATTTTAAATTGCCTGCAATTGAACTAAGGGATGGTAAAGCATCTGCTGGGTGATTGGTTTCCCTTTGAATGTATGCTTCGAGGTCTTTATTGTTTGCTGAGATGAATAGGCTTTTTTTTATTTAAGAAGGTAGTGTTTGCGTCCAAACGTCAGCGAGCGAGAAATCAGTTACGTTTATTTTTAAAGTTTTTAATTATTGTTTGATAAAAATATATGAATTAAAAGTTTCAATTTTCGTTTCTTATTAGTATGAAGAAATGTGTGTATGATTATTTTTTCTCGGCAAATTTCGGAATAAAAAGGAATACAAAAATCGGAGTAAGTCACGCACTTAACAGAGCATTTTTAGTTAAAAGGCCTACTATACAGGGAAAACCCACCGCCAATCTTCTGTTTTCCATTTTTTTTCTCGAAATACTGGGAAAACCTGTGTTTTTCCCTGGTGCGAAATTTCACTCAAGTTTAGTTAAATTAAAAACGACATGCGTTCCATAGACCTAAATTTTAGTCCATCTTAGTAAATACCGCCCTAAGAGGCATATTAGAAGTAATTGGTCAACAATTCAATTGCGTCGATTTGTACAAATACGTTGTTTGCCAGCTCAATGAGAACTGAAAGAAAAATTTGAAAAGCCAGATCATCAGGCGATCTTAATACCACTCTCCGAATTCGTGTGCATTCGTTGAGTTGGTCACATCCTCGGTCACGTCAGAAGTTTGGCACGTGTCTGTTTATAAAGTTTGACGTGTCATAGAGGGCATAAATTATCTACAAGAAGCTAGCAGTGCAAATTGCGATTTTTTCATTAGAACCTATATTCTAGATTCTGTGAGAGGCCAGCACCGCATGCGATTGCAGCCTAATATATATATATATATATATTTTTTAATATATAATACGAAAATTATACTACAAATATTATATTCTAATATAGGAAAATTTTCCCGAGGAGTAGCTTTTTTTTTGGTCGTGATGTAACTCTGTAGTACTAAATGTGTTCTAATGATTCATGTGACGTTACCTCTTTTGGTTTGCCCGTCGTCATTTTTTAACGTGTTAGATTTATATAGTTCTTATAGTTTTAATTTAATAAATTGGATATCAAGAATTTTGGGATAACTATAAATGAGATACACTTAAAATGTAATGCCTATAGGAGAATTTTCCCGAGTAGTTTTTTTTTTGATAAAAATGATATAATTAACTCTGTAGCACTAAATCGGTCGTAGTGATTCATATGACTTTTGGAGTTTCGTTTCGTTTACGTTTGCTTACAATCTATGCGTTGCTAGCTTCCGCAGAAGCTAGCAGCACACGCGCTCTTTGTTTAAAAAAAACGAGTTCTACATTTTTTTATGGAATATAAATTTAGTACTTTGCCCGGTTTTAATGGTTATGTTAGTGTTAAGTAATCTTATTGATTACTTTTGTTGATGCACAGACCCCTATTGTTTTTGAGCATTCTCCTAGTAGACCCTTCGGAGCTACCACCCAAAAAACTTCATCCCTAAAAAAAAAAAATTTTTTTCTTACCGTGTGATACCTCCTTAGAAAGCCTATAAAAATTGTAGTTGAATGGCGCCAAAATTTTTGACTACATATATATATATATATATATATATATATATCACATAAAAAATGCAAAAAAACAATTGAAAAATTCAATTTTCTGTGCCATATGTCTCGAGTTATGAAACGAAATGTTAAATAAAAAGTAGCTTAGGATAAGATCCAGGTCACACCCTATTGTCTTATCAAATTTCATACAAATCGATTTAGCCGTTATTGCGTAATTATTGGACACAATCTTATGTATACGAGGATATATATATATATATATATATATATATAGCACATGTAAAACGAAATGATTTTAGAAACAATAAAGTCTGAATCTATATATATATATATATAGCACATATAAAATGTATTGGAAAAGTCCGTGCACCCTAGAAAAGTAACCTGGAGAAGTCTGAAAAAGTTTGGAAATACCCTGGAAAAGTCTGGATACACTCTGGAAAGTCTGGAAAGACCCTTTAAAAGTCTGGAAAGTCCCTGGAAAAGTCTGGATACACCCTGGAGAAGTCTGAAAAAGCTTGGAAATAACCTGAAAAAGTCTGGATACACTCTGGAAAGTCTGGAAAGACCCTTTAAAAGTCTGGAAAGACCCTGGAAAAGTCTGGAAAGACCCTGGAAAAGTCTGGAAAGACCCTGGAAAAGTCTGAATATGATCTGGAAAAATCCTGGAAAAGTCTGGATACACCCTAAAAAAGTCTGGAAAGACCCTTGAAAAGTCTGGATACACTCTGGAAAGACTGAAAAGACCCTGGAAAAGTCTGGAAACACTCTAGAAAAGTCTGGAAAGGCCCTGGAAAAGTCTGGATATACTCTAAAAAAGTCCGGAAAGGCCCTGGAAAAGTCTGGATACACTCTGAAAAAGTCTGGAGAAGTTGGAAAAGTCTGAAAAGACCCGGGAAAAGTCTGGAAAATCTCTCGAAAAGTCTGGATACACTCTGGAAAAGTGGATACACTCTGGAAAGTCTGCAAAGATCCTAGAAAAGTCTGGAAAGACCCTGGAAAAGTCTGTATATACTCTGGAAAAGGCTGGAAAGACCCCGGAAAAGTCTGGATACACTCTAGAAAGTTTGTAAAAACCCTGGAAAAGTCTGGAAAAGTGTGGAAAGACCTTGGAAAAGTTTGCATATACTTTGGAAAAGTCTGGAGAAGTCTGGAACGACTCTGGAAAAGTGTGGAAAGACCCTTAAAATGTCTGGATACACTCTGGAGAAGTCTGAAAAGACTCTGGAAAAGTCTGGATACACTCTGGAAAGACCTTGGAAAAGTCTGGATACACTCTGGAAAGATCCTGGAAAAGTCTGGAAACACTCTGGAAAAGTCTGGAAAGATCCTGGAAAAGTCTGAATACACTCTGGCAAGGCTGGAAAAGTCTGGAAACACTCTGGAAAAGTCTAGATATATTCTGGAAAAGTCTGGAAAGACCCTGGAAAAGCCTGGAAAGACTCTGGAAAAGTCTGGATATATTCTGGAAAAGTCTGGAAAGACCCTGGAAAAGCCTGGAAACACTCTGGAAAAGTCTGGAAAGACCTTGTAAAAGTCTGGATACACTCTGGAAAAGTCTTGAAAAACCCTGGAGAGGTCTGGATACACTCTGGAAAAATCTGGATACACTGTGAAAATGTCCGAGTACACCATGGAAAAGTCTGAATACACCCCTGAACAGTGTAGATACCCCCAAGAAAAGTGTGGATATACTCTGGAAAAGTCTGACCAACTCAATCTAACCCATCTATATATGAGTAGCGGTTTTTTATATAATTTATGTTCTTCTGAGCGAGGGAAGTTTTGGAGTAAACCTTTACTCGATTTATTTTATAAGAAAATTACATCAGAGTATAATATTTGTAGTATAATTTTCGTATTATATTTAAAAAAAAATACATGAAACTATGGAGCACTAAATTAGCTCTAAATATGTAGGTATCTTTTTTTTCCTGTATTCTCTTAACTAGGTTATAATCGCATGCGCTGCTGACTTCTCACGGAATCTAAATTAGCTCCAATTAGTTCTTGTTCATGTTCTTGTTCTTGTACATCATAAATTAGTTATATTGTACTTTTGTTTTGAGTCGCTGAAAGGATGACTTAAATTTTTGAAAAGTGCAAAAACTTTGTTAAGCGCACTGAAACAATCAATAAATTTACAAATGTTCAATCAAATCAGACAATTTTCTCCCCTTTCACTGGAACAACAAGCCTCCTTTATAAATCTCAGTAGTCAAAGAAGATGATATGTTTTGCCACCAGAGACTATGAGCAGAAACATCCGAGTTTCCCTCCTCTATCAAAATATTTTGAGAAAATTTCCCTCGGGAACCATCTCGAGGCGGCGACGCAAGCCGAATAACTCGCCCCGAAAAATTTCTACCGTTCGCACACCGGTAATAAGCCCTAAAATTTGCCGCCATTAAACAAGATTAATCCGGGGTTTTTCGCGTTGCTTTTCGCACTCGGGCAAGCTTTATTCCGCCCCAGAAACTGTGGTGTGAAAAACGCGTTTGGGTCCCCTGATATAATATATTACACGAGAAAATTATGAAGTTTTATAAGTAGAAATTATATACGTTTGGAGTTGGGTAAAATTAATTATTTATTTTTTGTTTTAATTATGAAATATGAGCTGTACACAAAGTTTTTAGAATTCTTTTAATTTTTATTTTATTCAAATATACAGTGTATCCCAAAAGTCTGGAATAATGGATGTTTTGGGAGAATTATGGGTTTAAAAAAAAACTTATATAGGATCATTTTAGGTAAAATAAATTGGTGCTAGAAAACACGGATATTCCACCATACAATCAACTATTTTATATTGAAAGGAAATGAAAATATCTCGAAAACTGTAGCTTTGAAAGATTTGAATCTTATAACAAAATCTTTGGGTTATATTTACGAAAACCAAAATCTGAAAACCGCATATCAATAGCTGCTTTACTTTTAAAGTTATGATTTTGTTTTACATATTTTAACGTCGTTTCAAATAACTCGGAAACTAAAGCTCCCACGAATTTGGACTTTATACTACTTTGTAGTCCATATTCATGAAAACCTAAATCTGAAAACCGTATATCGCTACTTGCTTTTGTTCCAAAGTTAGGATTTTTTAAAAATATTTTATCCCCCTTTTGCCCCCTTCAACTCCCCACCATCCTACCCAAAAGTTAATCAGTTCATGGTCAGCCGATAGAGGGTTTTTGTACCAAATTTCCTTAAAATCGATTAAGGCGTTCTTGAGTTATCGTGTATACAGACAGACAACAGACAACTTTTTTTTTCGTCGATTAAGTTGTTTTGGAACCTTAGTAACTCTTTTTTGATAAAATTTAAAATATAGTAGGGTGTGATAAAGGTGATAATAATTTATTATTGATATAATAGTAGGTCTTGAATTTTGTAAAGAAGCTAAATAGTTTTTTTTTATACCTTCATCAAAAATGCAGATAACTAAAGCATGGCTTTTTTGGTTACCGATGCAAAAAAACTTTTTTTTTTGTTCACGGGTGCAAAAAAATATTTCTGTCCGTTTTTTACCCAAAGTTAAAGAGAAATAGCGGGAAATAGTAATTTTGAAAAAATCTAATTATTCTTGCCTTCAGTATTTACGTCAAAATATCAAACTGTCAACGATTAAAATGTCGCAACAATGAACGTCATCGAATAAAAAGGCACATCGCCATGGAAACCACCATTGTTATTTCATTTATCAGGCGCCTTGATTTATAGTATAAAAATGGTGTGTTGCGAGAAGCGCTCTTCGTTCGAGGCCTTTAATAGTAGTTTTAACAACTACTGGCTAAAATAGTGCTTTTTTTACAAGCGTTGGTTTAAATAACGAGCGCAGCGAGGTATTTAAAAACGCGAGTAAAAAAAGCACAGTTTAGCCGCGAGTTGTTAACACTATTTTTTTTAATACCTTTATCAAGGAATCCAAGAAAAACAGAAAAATACTTTTAAAAATCTCGAACGGAGAGCACTTCTCACAACACACTATCTTTACACTATAAATCAAGGCGGCTGGTAAATAAAATAACAATCGTTTCCATAGCGATGTGCTATTTTACTCGGTGACGTTCATTGTTTTGACATTTTAATCTTTGAGAGTTTGATATTTTGACGATGTTTTTAAATGATTTTTTCGTAAATACTTGGTGAAAATTGGCGAAAATGCCTTAATTTTTAGGCAAGATTAAATAGATTTTTTCAATATTACTATTTTTCCCTCTTTCTCTTTAATTTTGGGTAAAAAACGAACAGAAATCTTTTTTTGGACCCGTGATCAAAAAAAAAAGTTTTTTTGCATCGGTATCTGGAAACAGTTACTAAAATCGTGTTTTTGGTGAAGGTATAAAAAAAGTATTTTCCTGTTTTTCTTGGATTTTTTGATAAAGGCATTAAAAAGAAATAGTGTTAACAACTCGCGGTTAAACTGTGCTCTTTTTTACTCGCGTTTTTAAATACCTCGCTGCGCTCGTTATTTAAACCAACGCTTGTAAAAAAGCGCTATTTTAGCCACTAGTTGTTAAAACTACTATTATCATCTCAGATTGACAACCATGGCACTCTAGATTTTTTTTAATAATGTGGTGTGCCGCTTTTATCACAGCCAACTCGACAACTATTTATCCGATTTTCGTAAGAAACACATCGTTCTGAAGGAAATTAAAAAAGCATTCAAAATATGTAAAAACATTGGGGTGTTCCATAAGAAAAATACCAACTTTGTGTTATATCTCACAAACTAAAAGTGATTCATGAAATCTGATTTAGTAATTAAATTCTAGCCTAAAAACTCTACAAAAATACAATTCACACGACGAAGATATTTTCATAAATAAAAAAGTTACAGTGCCTATCACAGAGCATCACAAAGGGGAGTGGAGTTTTCTCTATCTCCTCTAGAAGTACCAGAAACCCCCCAACCACCGAATTTTGGATACATTGAATAATTTTTTAAAATTTTTGGAGTAGGCTCCTAAACAAACCATATATAGATACCAAAAATCCAATTTTTAGAATTTTTGTCTCTCTGTTTGTCTGTCTACTTGTCTCTGTGTTTGTCGGTCTGTTTGTTTATCTGTTTGCCTGTCTGTTTGTTCCAATATCACGCAAAAACTACTTTACGTATTTCAAGCAGGAAAAACGGGTAAAACCGCAGAGGGGAACCTGCGGGATCTTCACCTAGTTATGTTAATAAAATAATAAAATTTGACAAAGGGGCGGATTAAATATAAAATTTCATGTAAAATAAACCCTATTTTTTCATGAAACCTCCTGGCATAGTTTACTTTTTGATTGATTTTAAGAAAAAAAATATACTCTTTTCGAAAGGTATATTTTTGTGTAGATGACGTCCCTAAATAGTTATTCTGATAAAAATTTAAATCTTCCATATACGTCCTACTGTCAGAACCTATCAAAAATATGTAAATGTAAAAAAAAGTCTTTTTAAAAAATTAAAAATTTGGCCTTATAGAGCATTCCATTCTAAACAAAAAAAGTCACATAAGCATTTTTAAATTTTAATGCTGTTAGTTAAAAATATATATTTTCCGAAAAAGCGATGCGGAACCTGAGAGAGAACATATTTCCGATAAAGAAACGTTACAACTTTTTTGCATCACTTATAGTTTCTATACAAAAGTAAAATAAGTTGAAGAAAATGGTCAAATCATGTCGATTGTATTGAACTTTTTTGCACCAAGATTTTTCTATAAAACTAAACTCTAAAAAAAACAATTATTGGCTAAATAGTTGGTCTTATCACCTATCAAACGACAGTAAAAAAGTTGACTAGATTTGCAAAGGTAACCTCCGGCGGAATTAAATAAGAGGAGCTCTCTGAAAGACATCTTTTTATATACAATAAAATAACAACAAATATTGACTATATAAAGTACTTTCCTTATTTCTGCTTCTATCTTTCCCCCTTAATCCCGATGAGTTCGAAGGGTCTTATAGAATATTTTTAAAAAAATATCAGAGCACAAAGCATCATGTACTAGTCAGTATTACAGTCATTCAAAAAATTATTTTTCTTATGTTGCAGAAATTTGGTTATTTCTTATTTTTACTTAATAAACATAAGAAAGTCTAAACTTTTTTACTGTCGTTTGATAGCTAATAAGACTACCTACTTAGCACATAAGTGCATTTTTTTTTAGAAGTTTAGTTTTATAGAAAAATCTTGGTGCAAAGAAGTTCAATACAATCGACATGATTTTGGCATTTTCTTCATCTAATTTTATTTTTATATAGAAACTATAAGTGATGTAAAAAACATTGTAACGTTTTTTTTAGCGAAAATATGTTCTCTTTCAGGTTTCACATCGCTTTTTCAGAAAATATATTTTTTCAATGAGCGTGCGGAAAATCGCATTTTCCACACTATTTAAATTTAAACCTGTACTGATTCGAAGTTTCTGTTCATCATATTGCCTATGAAATGCCTTGGTTGCTATGGTGTGACTAATCAGTTGTTTATGCATTTATTTGTCAGTGGCAAAAAACTATTTTCAGCGTATTTTCCTCACGCTAGTAGAAAACCTTTTTTTCCGCACTTGACTGCTTGACAGAACTCCGCTGCGCGTCGTTCCGTCAACGGCAGTTGCGTGCGGAAAAATCGATTTTCCGCACTTGTTAGGAAAATAGCTATTTTTTAATTAACAGCATTAAAATTCAAAATGTGACAATTTTTGCCATTTTTCAAACATTTAAATGACGTTTATAAAAAAACGGTTATTACTACAAAAATGCTTGTTTGACTTTTTTTTGTCTAAAATGAAATGCTCTATAAGCCCTAATTTTTATTTTTTGAAAAATATTTTTTTTAGATTTTGACAGGTTTTGATAGTAGTACGTATATAGAAGATTTTAATTTTATCAGAACTATTTAGGGACGGCACCTACACAAAAATATAACTTTCGAAAAGAGTATATTTTTTTATCAATCAGAAACTGAACTGTGCTTAGAAAACAGTTCTTACCCAAATTCTTAATGCCAAAAATAGAGCTCTAGAGGCATATAGTTAGTTAGGAAGTACAGTAACCGTCATTGAATGTTAAAACTCAGAGGGGTGGATCACTCAACTGTTGCTTCCTATCGATGTTAAGCTCTCAACTGCAAGAGATTATGGGGTGTTCCCAGGGATACAGGCATCAATAGGGAGTGCATGCTCTATGTACAGGGGGTTAATTTAATTTAAAATAAGTATTTTTAAGCGTATTGAAAATAAAGTTAAAAGTTGCAATTAAAAGCAGAATGGCGGTTTACGACCCTCTCAGCACGATTTTAACGACTCACTTACGGTCCTAGGATAATAATAAAGCTTAGACCTAAACCACAAGATGGCGTAACAAGCGCTGAAACTTTATTTTATAGAAGCACTAATTGAGGCAAAAATGTGAATTATCAACTAAAAATAAGTTTCGTTAAATTGACATATTACGCATTTTTAAGAAAAAAAGACCTTTTTTTTAAAAGATATATGAAAATTCCCTTAGTAACCTTATTTGTTTTGACGTTTTAGATAGAAGAACGTCATTGAAACTTCAGGTTATCAATTTTGTTGACTTAAGGGTGTTCGAGTTTAATATTTTTAATAATTTCTGATATTCATGATGACATCATTGGTCGTAGGTAAAGTATAGTACACTAACTCGCATGTTATAGTCATTACACGCTGAAATAAATTAAGACACTCGCCTGCGGCTCGCGTCTTAAACTTCATCTTGTTATGTAAACTACTATTATTGGACCCTAAAGTTTTTTTTCGCTACTTCAGTCTCTTTTTTGGCTTCAAAGGTGAATCACGCAAAAACATTTTCCGCGGACGAGCCTACGCAACACATTTTTAACTAAAAAGCCAGTTAACTCTTTTTCGATTTAGTATCGTTTAGCCAGCGCCACCTAGAGGAGAAATTTTTTTCTCTTGAACTTCCAGAAAAAAAATTATCCTCTAGGTGGCGCTGCTTTAACCTACTATAGTGGTCATATTGACCGCACTGGTTGGTATATAGCGTATTCCATTGAGACTATCAGTGCAGCACTCGGATATTTCTGTCCTTTGCGGTTTTAGGTAAAAACAAGAGACAGAGATATCCCAGTGTTGCACTAACTGTCCCAAAGGAATACGCTATATTTACTCTTTTAAAGTTCAAAAAGTGATACTTCTTCAAACTGCAATTTATCGTATCGAGTGAATGACAGTTTAGACAACTGTCACTTTTTTTCACGGTTTTCGATTCGATATCGTCAATAGAGTAAAAAAAGGTATTTACTTTTCCCAACCCTCCATGTTTATAAGTAATTTATTAGTTATTTTGACAGGGTTTGAAGGTGTCAAAATTAATAACATTTTTAAGTTCATCGACCTCAATTTAGTGTAGTTCGAGTCCCCACTCGTAAATATGTTTTATCGCACCAGTGGTGTTCCCCATACAACAACTGTCACTTTTTTTAAAAGAAGGTATTTGCTTGTCCAAAAATTTCAATTCATTTTGACAGGGTGTGACAGGTGTCAAAATAAATGTCATTTTTAAATTTAGCGTTATCATTTTAGTAGTAATTGATGCTTTTTTGCCGATATCGGTCATCATAAGCATGATAATAATAAGCTCATCCCAAACTTTGTAGATATCGGCACCTATGTCTATGAGACAAAATACTCCAGGGACTGTCCCAATAAAATACTTAAACGGCGTTAAAATCCCACTGAGATCCGGTTTCCATTTAAATTGTGCGTGTTTCTTTAGGGACTTCAACAGAAAATTTAAAATGTACATGACTTCTAGTCGTGCAACCTACAAAAAAATTTTTCAAATTTGTGAACCTCCTCTTCATAGATCACGAGCTGCCACTGTCTGAAAGTCAACAAAATTATCTCTAAAACGTAAAGTATAATATGATATGCCATGAATATCATTACGAATGTGTTCTGTAAGGCGCAAATTTTTGTACACCCTGTATAAAACAGGCGCAGGCAGGTGTAAGTGGTGACTCAGGTGCAGTTCTGCTTTAAAAATGCACCCCTCCATTAGTAAAGTTCGCCTGGGTAAATATCCTGAAAGTTTCCCCGTAAAAATCTGATGTCATATCTCATGGAATTATTAGAGAGTTTTGGAAGAAAGAGGGAAATAAGCGTAAATGGAAAAAGATGGGCCTAAAATTTGTATAGCGTCCAACATCACTTAAACCCAACCCACCGTTCCTTTGTGTTTAAGAGAAAATTCTGCCAATATATGGGCAAAAAGCTTTACCAAAAAAAAATTCTAAAGCTCTGTCGTCTGTACACGGACCTCGAAAACTGGGAAAAGTCAGGGATTTTTTATTACATGCAAAAGACTGGCAAAGTCACGGAAAATCTCAAACTCCATCTGAAAAAAATTGAAGAAAAAATATTCAATTATTTTATGTTGAAAGAAAATGAAAATATCTCGAAAACTGTGGTTCTAGCACCATTTTTTTTTTCGTCGATTAAGGTATTTTGAAACCTTAGTAACTCATTTTTGATAAAATTAAGAAAAGTCAAAGTTTCACGATTTTAATAGTCCCCCGTACCATATAGTCGTTCATTTTTTGCAGAAAGCATGAAATTTGGCACACTTATTCTTTAGACAATTCTTTAAAATTTTGCTCGAGGAAATCGATGATCGGATATATAGGAGCAAAGATGGCGGCGATTTTTTCAAAATTTTTCATAATTTAATAAGCCGCGACAGGTCTTTTGTTGTAATTTTCTGATTTCGAAAGAACATCAAAATAACTTTTCTATTAGACTTTTTGCTTATTGGTTTAGTTATACCAGGCCAGTCAAAGTAAGATTTTTAAAAATAGCTACATTATTATCCGTATCTTTTTTAGTTTTTGAGGAAAAAATGTCAAATTTAGCACGATTATTACAATTGTCAAGGTCAACTGATACTCTAAAAAATGTTTGGATAGGTGGCGTCGCGGACGACGTGGTACCCAAATTTCCGATTTTAAATTTGATAAAAGTTCAAATTTTTTAATAGCTTAGATAAGACATGCATATTTAATAAAATAATTGATTATGTAAAGCTGAAGTATGTAAATTTTTATAAAAATAAATTTAGTTTGATATGGTCCTTGGTCGCCTAATTTTTTTTTGGAGTATGTAAAAAAACGGGTTTTTCAACGTTTTCTTTAGTTCTTCCTAGCGACCAAAAATTTGGCTGGATATGCACGTTGATGAATTCTGATAAATTAGAAGGCCCCAACAAATCGATTTAGATATAAAATTCCAAATTCTGTCGGGCCATTTTTACACTATAGGCCAGTAAAGTTGACCTAACATGTGTTTAGTCGCCCCGAATAGTACTCTAATGTACCTTATTGTTCATTTTTTGCGGAAAGCACCAAATTTGGTGCGCTTACTTTTCTAACAATTTTTTAGGATCGCGGTCAGGAAAATTTATGATCGGATGTACAGAAACCAAGTTGTCGGCGAATTCTTCAAAATGGCGGTCTTAAATCGAAAGTTACTTATCAAAAAGAAATTATGCTTGAATCTATAGAACTTAACGAAGAGAAATTTGACAATACTAGTTAAATTGACGTGCACCTTTGAAAAATGTCATTTTACGTTAAAAAAAAATACTTTTCCAGAGCCTTTTTTTAAAGCAGAATTCATCAACGTGCATATCAAGCCAAATTTTTGGTCGTTAGGAAGAATTAAAGAAAACGTTGAAAAACCCGTTTTTTTTTACATACTCAAAAAAAAATTTAGGCGACTAATGTCCATATCAAACTAAAATTATTTTTATAAAAATCTACATACTTCAGCTATATATAATCGATTATTTTATTAAATATGAATGTCTTATTTAAGCTATTAAAAAAATATGAACTTTTATCAAATTTAAAATCGGAAATTTGGGTGCCACGTCGTCCGCAGCGCCACCTATCCAAACATTTTTTAGAGTATCAGTTGACCTTGACAATTGTAATAATCGTACTAAATTTGAAATTTTTTCCTCAAAAACTAAAAAAGATACGGATGATAATGTAGCTATGCTTAAAAATCTTACTTTGACTGGCCTGGTATAACTAAACCAATCACCCTGTAAGCAAAAAGTCTATTAGAGAAGTTATTTTGATGTTCTTGCTAAATTATAGAATAAAAACAAAAGACCTGTCGCGGTTTACTGAATTATGAAAAATTATCAAAAAAAAATTCTCAAAATGCATTTTTTAAAAATAACTTTTCAAGGACTATAAAGGTCAAACGTCAATGTAACCATTTTTGTTTCAATTCCTCTCTATCGAATTATATGAATTCGATTATAATCTTGTTTTGATAGCGAAAATACAATTTTTTTAAAAAATTTGAAATAATCGCCGCCATCTTGGACCAAAATTTTAAAGAATTGTCTAAAGAATAAGAGTGCCAAATTTCATGCTTTCTGCACAAAATGAACAATTGGGGACCTAAGCCGGACGACTAATATTGGTATGGTGTGTGTATTGGTTTTGTGTGTAAGATTTTTCACAAATGTTGCAAGTAATCAAATACCAAAATTGGAAATCTCTATTAGTCTTGCTAGACACACTGACTCGAAAATGTTTGTAAATATTTGGCTTGTGTTTCATACAAATTAAACAAGCCGTTTTGAGGATGTTTGGCAATAAAATTTGACTAAATTTCATTTGTTTGAGTAAATATTCTTTTTTTTTATTTCTGTCTTCATAATGTAAATACAATCACATTTAGTGTGAATACACATTTCTAATCATAATTTATTGTTATTTCCGCGATTTTATCTAATTAATGAAACATTTAAAGCAGTTAGCAGAGGCACCAAAAGTATCATTAATTGGTATACAGGGTGTCAAAAATTCAACAATAAATAATTTATCTAAGCAATTCGTCTGGGGTCAAAATCTAAAATTTTGTTTGGTAAGCAAATACTAATTGATGGCGATACAAAAGGCAGGGCCGTACTTAAAATATTAACTACGTATATGTATACTTTCAAAAATAAAAATGTTTGCTACGTACCTGTAAAAAAGTAAGAAAGTTTAAAGCAAACAAAATAAAGCAGTAAAAAAAATTGTGGACAAAAAATATCCAATCCAATCCAGTTGGATATTTTTTTCGGCAAAAAAAAAATATTTCCAAATACAAATTTGTTACTAAACTTGGCACAAAAATTCTTTAGCACCAGGCGATGAGCTGAGTAGTTTTTGATGGGGCAGAGGGGGTTGGAAACAGGGTCGCTAGGAGGGTTAAACTATAAAATAATTCTAACTTATGGACCAAACCAGCTATCGATACACTGTTCTCAAATTAAGATCTATAATTACATTTTTAACAAAAACTCTTACTATAATGGTATAAAGTCTGTCAGATCCGTAGTTTGTGAGATACTATAATTACCTATTCCTCAAGAGTTTTTTATCATCGCCATTTTTTTGTTTTTTGATGCAAGAACTTTATGGTTTAGATTAATCTTTTTGAGACAGAGGTCGCCTGTGTAATTGACCCGGGTATTGTTTTGGATATCGTCATTATTTTCTCTTTTATTTGTTAATTAAACCACTTAGTAACGATAAAACACTTGTTTAATTGGGATTTGAACTGACAATTAGTTGGTCAATAAATTGATTTAAATGCATTTTTAATAGTTTTGTTTTTTTTTCATCGTCTGACTACCAATTTCCATTTTATTACTATAATGACATTATTTCTTGATTTTTTTCTTTAAATCCCATAGAAAAGCATATAAAAACTTGTCCCCATAAATGACGAATAAAAATTTCAATCATTTTTATAACGAAAGACGACGCCTAAATTTATTTTTATTTCACACAACACAATTTTTTTTTATTTCCTGATTACTTTATTAAAAAAATCAACTTCCTTCCTGTGGCGTTCCAGGTTTTTCCTGACTTTGACAAATTCCCTGACTTTAGAATGAGATAACAAATTCTATGACTTCTCGGTTTTCCAGTTCCGTACGAACCCTGAATACCTAGTTTCTTTCTTCTTGATCTTATCTTTTGGTCCAAATCCCCGTGCAGAGAATATTTGCTGTGATTTGTTGAGTAGTGTATGTTTGATTATATATTAGTTGGCTTCTATATAACAGTAAATTTATGCTTGATTATCTTAAATCGCTGCACGTACAACGTACAAAATCGTAAATCCAAAATAAAGTTTTTCTATACCTTCATCATCTCGTAGTTTTATGCCTTCACCAAAAACACGATTTTTGAAACTGTCCGCAAATAACTAATAATTTTTTACCCGAATTTGCGTGAAGAAAATAATAGTTTTAACAACTAGTGGCTAAGATAGTGCTTTTTTTAAAAGCGTTGTTAACAGTATTTTTTTTAATACCTTTATCAAAAAATCCAAGAAAAACCGGAAAATACTTTTAAAAATCTCGAACGGAGAGCACTTCTCGCAACACACTACTATAATGACACACTATAAATCAAGGTGGCTGGTAAATGAATAGCGATGTGCCTTTTTACGGTGACGTTCATTGTTGCCAGATTTTATTTTTTGACATTTTGATATTTGGACGATGTTTTTAAATGATTTTTCCTCCGAGCGTGCGGAAAAACACTTTTCTCGCGGAAAAGTGGCACTTTCCGCACGCCGTGCACGAAAAAAAAATTCCGCACTCCGCCGTGCGCGAAAAAAATTTTTCACGCACGCTGTAAGCAAAAAAAATTTTCACGCACGCTGTTGAGCAAAAAAAATTTTCACGCACGCTGTTGAGCACGCTTGTTGTTGAGCACGCTGTTGCTCAGTGATGAATCAGGAAGACTTGAAGTCGACGATGGCATTAAGCAACATAAGCAGTGGTACTTTCAATGTTACCGTGATTAATAATTACCATAAAAATTAATTTTTTAATCTGATTAAAGTTTAGTTCTGAATAAAACATAAAATTCGTAGTTTTGACAATTTTTTCATTTTTAGTATGCTAGGTTTAACTAAAATAATGACAAAATATTTTGATATTCCGCACTTATGGCTTGCCCGAACTCCGCTGGCGCGTCGTTCGTGCAAACGCCGGTGCGTGCAGAAAAGTATAACTTCCTGCACTTGTTAGGTAAATAACTGTTCTCGTAAATACTTGGTGAAAACTGACGGAAATAAATTAATTTTTAGGCAAGAATAATTAGATTTTTTTCAATATTACTATATTCCACTATTTCTCTTTAATTTTGGGTAAAAAACGAACAAACCTTTTTTTGCACCCGTGATAAAAAAAAAGTTTTTTTGTATCGGTAACCAAAAAAGCCATGCTTTAGTTATCTGCAGACAGTTACTAAAATCATGTTTTTGATGAAGGTATAAAAAAAAAAATTATTTACAAGCCAGCTGGTTTATAAAAGATAAAATATTCTATAACGTAACTTTACCAGTGGTAGTAGTAGTAATTAGAAGTAATTTGATTTGGATTAATACAATCACACTAAACTATAACCTAACCTAAACTATAAACTACGACGACCTAACCCACTATAATATAAAAACACACCTTTGGCTTGCACAGGTTCTATATCAAGGGCGTAGATAAGGGGGGGGGGGGACAAGGGGGTAATGTCCCCCCCAAACCGGTATCCGTACCTGTTACTCTCATGCATGCTTTTTCTGTCTGTTCTGTGGTACGTGCCCCCCCCCCCCCAAGTAAATTTCGTATCTACGCCCTTGTTCTATATATCTAATAGAAAATTGTTCTCATATAAGTATTAAGGGAGAGATGTTACTTTGATAGGTTTCTATGAGATTGTTTGAGATATTGTTTATAAAAGACTACAAGATTTTATTAGCCAAAAATATTTTTTTTGTAAAAGTATTTACGACATGATGAGATTATGGTTTTTTTATAAGATTTTATAAGTACGAAAAAAAATTTTGCGACCTAATATTTGTTTCAAAGGGCATATAGGTTAGGGTAGGAAAGATCTTATTACTTTGATAAGTTTCTATAAGATTTTGTGAGTTTTTGTTTATAATATTTTATAATATTTCACTTAGCTTTCATGAGTCATAAAAAGTATTTACGACCGTATATATAAAAGTATAAGTAGCTTTTTTAATTAGTATACCAGTGGTCGAAAAAAACAGAGTTTAAAGTAAGATTATATATAGTATATAGTTTTCAAAGATGTACTCAATAGCATAAAAAATTTTGTGAGTTGGTCTTACTACAGAATCCATAGGAAGACTTATAAAAACTTGTGTTTTTACCAACCCATAGCAAACTATTAATAACACCAGATGTCCATAGAAACCTTTCAAATTTTATTAGTCAGGCTGATCATAGAATCTGCCAAAAGTCTCATAAAAAATGTGCCCAATATACAAACCCATAATACATTATAAAAAGCAAGGGTCTAATGATGAAAAAATATTAAGTTTAGTGAGCTTGATTATAAAATCTCTTAGAAAACGGTTTCATAAACCTATGAAATATTTAAAAATAAAACGTTTGTACTATAAAATTTTAAACATATTCATATGTTTGTCAGATTATAGGATCAGGTAAAAAACAGATATATATTAAACCGCACAAAATCTCACCATAATCAAAGATATAACTACAAACTTTAATAAACCTAAGATTTTACCTTACAAAAGCTTATAAACCTCATAAAAACTGATCAAAATCAGGCTTGTTTTTTATGAGATTTAATGCAGTTTTTTGACAGGGTTGTCAAAAAGAAACGCAATTTTATAATCTGGTTTTTATCCCGAAATAGCAGCCTTATTTTTTCATGCATATATTCTTATACAAAGTTATATCCAACCAAAACTAAAACTTTGCGGTTTCTCATATTGTTTTAATGCCGCCCGCCTGCAAAACATAGTCTTTAATATAGATCTTTGCGAGTGCTTCGGTAATAAACGAGCAAAGTTGCTCACTTTGGCGAGACGGCAAAATATCAGAATTTTATACAGGGTGTTTCACAAATTAGTTGTTTTCCCAAACAAATAACCAAAAACGTGCTAAGAGACTTTCTTTGCCTTAGACTGTACAGAGTGATCATTTATAAAGTTTTCTTTGGGAAATTTGTTTTGCTAATGGCCCCAGGATGTTTAAACAAAGACCATTTAAATAAGATTACTTTACCTACATTTTACAACTCTTATGTCGTATTTGACATTTGTAGTTTATAGGTTCAGTAGGAATGTTTTGTTATTTTAGACGTTTGCAGCAATACCACATACTAAAACTTTATCTCTTACAGTTTTCGAAATATATATTTACTAATTGTCATAAACGTCAGAGAATTTTTTTAATAGTCCTTGTAACAAATATATTCAGTTAAAATTAATCAAAAATAATTTATGAATCTCGTTTAGCTACGATATTTATTTTTGAAGGTTGTATTTACAATATTTTTGACATTCAATAACTTTAAAACCATAAGCAATAAAGCCTTATTGTGTGGTATTGCTGAAAAGGTCTTTTGACAGAGACTATAACTATAAATGTCAAATATGACATAAGACTTGTCAAATCTAGGTAAAGTTATCTTTATTTGAATGGTCTTTGTTTAAACATCCCGGGACCAATAGCCAAAAACTTTTCCTAAAGGAAACTCCCTGTACATTGAAGCTTATAAACAAAATACCTAAAAAAAACAATCATCAAGCCAGCAAGTGCGTTGCCCGCCCCACTCTTATCTCCGTATCGTACCACAAACAAACTATGCAATATTAACTGATTCAGTTTTGAATCACTGAAAAAAATATCGTACATGGTATTTATAACAGGCGTTTATTAATTTTTTATAGATATTTGTACATTAATAACACGTAACTGTTACAAAAATCGGAGGAAAGTTATAAAAATTGTCATATACAGTAATGAAATTAATAAATAGAAGTTACGAAATCAATGAAAAATGTTTCTTGATATTTTATAGAGAGTTGTTATTAATACTATGTACAGGTTATGGAGATATATGACATAAATGAAACTTGTTAACGATTTTCATCAATGCCCTAAATAAATTTAATAAATGACGATCATTGACTGTCGTAAAAGTTGTTATGGAATGTATGGACAAGTTTATGAAAACTATACATAAACAAGGTTATGAAATTTATGTACGTAACATTCTTTTACGAAATTCATTCTTAGGTGTAACTAAAAGCTATGAAAACATGTCTTTTAATCCTTGATTTCATGACAGCCTTAAACTTTTTTTTTACACTGTGTCTTGCAACAATAAAATCAATAACTCGTTTTGGCTATAAAATTTATATAAACTTGATTATATGATATTAATAAAACTTTACATCGGAGCAAAAATCATATACAAAATACATTGACTCAATGTATTTTTTTTCGAAAACGGTGCCTTGTTTGGTTCAGTGCACAGGCGTTTATTAATTTTTTTATAGATATTTGTACATCAATAACACGTAACTGTTTTAATTAATAAACGGAAATTACGAAATCAATGAAAAATGTTTCTTGATATTTTATAGAGAGTTGTTATTAATAATATGTACAGGTTACGGAGATATTTGAAATAAATGAAACATGTTAACGATTTTAATCAATGCCCTTAATAAATTTAATAAATGGCGATTATTGACTGTCGTTTAAAAGTTGTTATGGAATTTATGGAAAAGTTTATGAAAACTATGAACATAATACATAAACAAGGTTATGAAATTTATGTACGTAACAGTCTTTTACGAAATTCATTCTTAGGTGTAACTAAAAGCTATTAATCCTTGATTTCATAACAGCCTTCATAAAAATCATTCTTAAAGACTCTTTGTATTGTAACAACTTTTTTTTTGATACTGTGTCTTGCAGCAGTAAAATCAATAACTCGTTTTGGCTATAAAATTTATGTACTCTTGATTATGATATTAATAAAACTTTACATCGGAGCAAAAATCATACAAAATACATTGGCTCAATGTATTTTTTTTTAGAAAACGGTACCTTTTTTGGTTCAGTGAATGTCATGTCGCGTTTTGGTGCGGAGTAGGTATTGGTTTTTTTTGTGATTTTGTTTTTGTTGTAAAAAATGACATACAACTATTCATTTTTTGGGAAATTAATCAGCGAACTAGTGTATATTGTTTTAATTTATAACGAAGCACAACAAGCCGCCGCAGAAGCTTACTGAATTTATTCCTGTGTCCGCTTGTGTGTGTGAAGTTGGTCTAGATGACCGAGATCTAAAGATAATCGCTAATCTATATAAAGGTTGATGCCCAACTGTTCGAAGAGGTCCAAATAAGAAGATGAGTACGCCAAGGTTGTATATTGTCTCCGTAACAAAATAGAGAATGCACTTCATAACTGCGAGGAGGGTCTAACCATAAACGGCATAAAAATCAGCAACTTACGATATGCCGACGACACTGTCATAATAGCGGACACGCTGGAAGGCCTGCAAGAGTTGTTTAATCAAATTGCTGCAATTCGCAATTCGGGCTTAACTTAAATGTTGGAAAAACAAAATGGATGGTCATATCCAAGGAAAAGAACATCCGAGGCATATTAGAAGTAAATGGGCAGCAAGTCGAGCGCGTGGATTCATAAAAATACTTGGGTTCCCTCCTCAATGAGAACTGGGACAACATGCAAGAAATTCGTGCAAGAATTGAACAGGCCAGATCATCTTTTGTCAAAATGAAATCAGTCGCGATCTTAATATCACTCTTCGTGCTCGTGTGCTTCGGTGTTATGTTTACAGAGCGAAGCGCCAAAGAAAATTGGAGAAATTTAGCTTTGAATCTGGTGTTGTAAAATGAAATTTGAAAATCGCGAAAGAGACGCAAGTATATCAGCGGAATACCCGCCCAGATCACCAGAAGTGAGGTCCTTGAGATGTTGGGGTGTCAGACCAAATTGGAAGCATCTTTGGAAGAAGGAAGACTCTCATCTGAAGATTCTAACTGCACCGCTGATGTCAACTTGAGAAATTTTGTTTTGAACTTTCTTTTCAAGGTTATTGACATTTTTCTTAGATTTTTGATTACAGATTTTGGTTATTTTGGTTGGATAGGCTTCTAATAATTCTATGAGAGGCATTAACTTTTTCTTTTTCCAAATTTCGAGGTTATCTTTTACTTTGGAGGTAAGAGAAATTGAAGATTTTGATTTATTTGGTAATTTCAAAACTGCATATGCATATTTAGAAGGCAGGAGAGTTCTTCGGCGATACATTTTCTGGCACCTTTTGGAATTCTGTGTAAAATAAGTGTGGAAAACTTTAGAAAAGATAGATGTTTTGATAAAAACTCTGCATTCAAATCATAATCTGGAATGTTCGAAAAGTTAGAATTATTTTGATGTTTCATTCTTACATGACGATATAAACCATTTTTTCCTTTAAAAAACTTTCCGCATGGAAGACATTCTTGTTCAAATTCTGTAGACTAGACTAATATTTTATTCGGGTTTTGGCTATGTCAGAAACTTGCATCTTTTTGATGTTTCAGGCGAATATGTTGAGTGAACAGGGTGCAGATCGCCCTGATGATAGCCAATGTTCGAAGGGAGCATGGCACTTGAAGAAGAAGATGTCAGTGTTTGACCTTTTTATTTAGTTATGAGAATATTCAGCTATTAGAGATTTTTGTCACTTTATCTGTATCGTACTTCAACGAATTATTGGCATACTTTTAAAGGTACAGTCATGTCTTGGAAAAATGTTCCCTAATTGAAACATTTTTGAACAGGCTTTGGAAAACGGTGCACAGTGGTTTAAAACGGTTAAATTTCGGAAAAAACTAAATATCTTTAAGGGTACTTATCGGATAAGCTTGAAATTTTGTTCAGATGTTCAACACATATTTACCATTTTTTTCTTAGCTAAACCCCCCCCCCTTGCTGGGTGTAGGATAAATATTGTATAATATAGATAAAAACGTAAAGAATTACTCAATATTACTAGTTTTATTGATCATTGATTTTTTTGGAAACACTACTTCCACCCTCATTTGTGTCGTGAAGAAAAGTACCAATTTTTATTAAATTACTATTTAGCCTCCCCCTCACTATTTTGTCAAATTCTTGTCGCTTACTTATTCCTATATATTTAATTTTTTTTTAAGGTGGTGAAAAGTAAAAAAATTCAATATATTTATCCAAAAATAAAATTTATATGCTAAATAACCCTACATAAGAAAGTAATTTAAAAATTTTTACTTTACTCTTATTTTCCAAAAAAGTAAAAAAAAAAACTTTATTGCAAAAATATCCCACTAATATATATCATAATTTTTAAATATACTTAATGATAAAAATATAATAAAAAACTAATAAATTGACTAATACTTTGTACTATTTTTTTGGCTCTGCCCTAAGCCCAAGTATAAAAGGATCAGATGACGAAAAAAGTATGTTAAAAATATCAATATTTGTGGGAAGTCTTGAGCATTTCCTTGAAGGGTTTATGCGATATTAATATCATTATATCATAATTACTTTATCCTTCTTATTATCGGTCTGCTCTAACTTTATTCTCGTATAACCTTTAACAGGTACGCACCCAGCCCCCCCTCCAAGATTTTTTGAAATGTTCTTTTATTGTAATGTTCTTTTAATAACCTGGATTTAAATTAATTATAAAAATAAATTTTTCAGAAAAAAATTGGGTTCAGCCCTCTCCACCCGAGAAAAATTTCTGGGTGCGCCACTGACCTTTAGCGCTCCACTAACTTATTCCATCCTATATAAAGAAACTTAAGAATCCATACATATATCTACACTAACACACCAAACAAAAGGTGTTTATTTCTAGTAACAAGGTCACAATTTTGGGATCCTAATTCACAGATATTGGCAGCTACAACCTATGCAGTCATAAAGTTAAGACATTGTAGTATATAACCACAAAAAAATCTTATTGCGGGAGGCTGCGGGAAGACAACTTTTCATCTGCAAAACTTTGTATATATAGAAACAACATAGTTTTTTTCTGTTATTTTAAGGTTTTTTTTTTAAATTAAAGACAAAAAATTTTTTTTAAGGCTGAACAAAAAACTGTTAAATATACCCTATAAACAAGTAAAAAAAAAGAGGGAAATTGACACATTTGTTTTAAAGATGAATGAAGGACGTGTTGCAGAAGGAAATAAAAATTGAAAATAAATACAAAATTTTACTTTGGCATTCAAGATAAATCTAAAAAAATCGATTATAGGTTTGAACTAAGGGAACATTTCTTTACAAAAAAATGGAAATATATTTTTTTTAAATATTCATATGAATATACATAGTATTTTCCTAGGGATAAACCATTGTGCGGCGTAATATTTTTTTTTATATATTTTTTTTATTACTTGCAGGCCACTTAATGTGCTCTAAAAGTTTCTGACATAAGTTGTGAAACACCCTGTATAAATGCCGTTTGGGAATACAGCGGCAGCAAACTAAAGTTGGAATTAGTTTGTTCTTTGAAATGGGCGATAAATTTATTGTTAAAAACTATTTGCTGAATAAAAAGTGGTTGTGCCCTAGCCCTTGCGCACCTATACAGAGATCCATTAAGAGTATAGAGATTCTTTTTTTTTGTCAGTAACCTTAGCTCAGGAAATGTCGAAGTGACGTTCAAAACTGGTCATGTGATATCCGTACTTTTTGTAGTCGAATAATTTTCAAATGTATGAATCGGTGGCGTTAGGAAGATATTTTAGCTTATTTCGTAAAAAATCAAAAAAGTGCTCCGAGTCGTTTTTACAAAATGTGTCTTCTATTCAAAGTTCAGCCAATTATTTTGAGTTTATCTATAAAAAAAAGGCATACAATGAGCTTCAGGCTACTGCGAACAAAGGGGGAATCAAGTCCAATTTACTCTCCGTGCCGTACGACCGAGGTGGGGTCGAAGCACGCTGCAGTGTTATCTTTTTGAAATTTATTTTGTTTTTATTATTTTGTTGTATTTCTGCCTTGCTCGAGAAATAGATTGGTGAGTTCTTAAGGGAAATAATACATTTTAAAACTAAAAATGGATGTCGACGAAGTTGCCGAAAAAGTGTAGATGGTCAAATGGTACTATCAAGGCAGACCATTGAGACTTATTCAAGAACAAAATTATGATTATTTTCCACAAACCAAAACTACACTTTTTTGCACTCGACGCGCGTTTCGCTAACAACGTTAGCATCATCAGGAGACGATAAACAATGAACTAAATTAATCTACGCTCTATCTTATATACAATCCTTTAGTGGGCGGAGATAAGACTAATAAATTGTGATTGATCACGATTTTTAATCCTACCTCCCCTCAACCAAAGAATAAAGTGTACTAAACGGGATAGGTCCTCTATCTTTATTTAAACTATTTCTGGATTTAATGATTTCCATACTTTCATATGCATTCAAAAGTCTTTTGTTTGGTACACTTTTTAGAAGTGAAGGAACCACAATGGGTAATAGTTTATCACCTTTTATCGCAAACCTATTTATGAGCAAATTTGAATCAGATATAAGTAAAGAATTTGAGTATTTCCCCAGAGTATGGTTCAGGTATGTAGACGATGTGTTTGCAGTATTCAACACTAAAGTAACTAGTGTTGTATTCAACACTAAAGTAACTAGTGTTGAAAATTTTATGGAAAAAATAAATAACAAATTTCCCACTATTAAATTTACTTATGAAACAGAGAACAACGGTACACTGCCATTTCTAGACACTTTAGTTATAAGAAATAAAAATAAATTGGACTTTGACCTATACAGAAAAGGCACGGCCACCAACAGGTATATTCCAAATGACTCTTTTCATTGCTTACAACATAAGCTTGCAAGTTTGCACTATTTAACATATAGATTAGTAAATTTCCCCTTAAACAAAGAAAGATTTGTAGCAGAAAAGAATAGGATGAGGAATATAGCTGGCGAAAACGGTTACGACGAAGGCTTAATAAATAAGCTGATAAATAGACATTCTTTTCAAAAGACCTTTCGGAATTCTACCTTTTTCAGACAAAAAGATACCTGCGACTCAAAATTTGTATCAATTCCTTATAATCCTAATTATACGAAAGGATTACACAAAGTATTTAATAACACCGGTCTTAAATTAGTATATCAATCCGGTAACACAATAAGAAGCTTACTAGGAAATCCCAAGGATAAAACTACAGTTCTAGAAAAAAGTGGAATTTACGAAATTAGTTGCATGGATTGTGATAAAAAATATGTTGGCCAAACGAGACCCTCTATTTAAACACGTTTTAAAGAACACTTAGGACACTTAAAATACGGAAGAACAGAAAAGTCAAGTGTGGCCGAGCATGCTTTTGAAAACAATCATAGATTCACATTAGATAACCTAAAACTTCTAAAAAGTGTACCAAACAAAAGACTTTTGAATGCATATGAAAGTATGGAAATCATTAAATCCAGAAATAGTTTAAATAAAGATCTATCCCGTTTAGTACACTTTATTCTTTGGTTGAGGGGAGGTAGGATTAAAAATCAATTTATTAGTCTTATCTCCGCCCACTAAAGGATTGTATATAAGATAGAGCGTAAATTAATTTAGTTCATTGTTTATCGTCTCCTGATGATGCTAACGTTGTTAGCGAAACGCGCGTCGAGTGCAAAAAAGTGTAGTTTTGGTTTGTGGAAAACAATCATAATTTTGTTTTAGTGCAACCAAAGGTTCCAAATTCCCAACATACTTATTCAAGAACTTTTTTTGGAGAATTTTGTAAATCGCCCAGAACCTAGTTGATCAATGATTCATAGGTTTGTTCAGAATTTTGAAAAGTTTGGTTGTGTAGCGCCAAGAAACCATAAAAACCCACTGTTTTGAATGACGAGCAGGAAGTACGAGATGTGATGATTTGCGCTGCAGTGGAGGAAAATCGAAAGTTAACTAGCCACCAAATTGCCGAAGCAGTTGATACGTTTTCAGCCACTGTCTTACGTGTTCTCAAAAAGAATGGTTATAATTCTTACAAAGCGTCAAAAACGGATGAAATTTTTCCGGAGGACAACTATCGTCTTATGGAATTTTGCGAAACAATGATGGAAAGGGCTAATCATGATGAAAACTTTCTGAGATCTATTCTTTTCACAGATGAAAGCACTTTTCCCTTATTGAATCGTCATAACCCAACACGCGTTCGATATTGGTCGAGGGAAAATTGGCATTTGTATTTTGACGTAAGAACACAGTATCCCCAAAAACTAAATGTTTGGGGGGGTGTTGTAGGGGAACACGTAATTGGGCCATTTTTTATTGACGGCAATTTAAATGGTTCTAGATACTACGGGAGCATATTATTCCAACTGCTAGGCAGTTGTTAGGTGTGAGATTTGGTGAAACATGGTTTCAACAAGATGGTTGTCCCGCTCACAATGTTGGCCTTGTAAGGGAATATCTTCATAATGTATTTCCTAATCGGGTTATAAGTACACGGGGAACTATTTTATGGTCAGCTCGATCACCCGATCTCGCTCCTAATGACTTCTATTTGTGGAGTTATATCAAAAATAAAGTTTACGGGCATGAAAGGGCTAATAATTTGGAAGAACTTCGGATTAAAATTGAAGAAGCTTTTCAAACTATCACCCCTAACATGCTTGGAAACGTTAGAAGGGGTTTTTATAATAGGCTCGGATATTGTCTAGCCGAGCAAGGAGGACTTTTCGAACATTTGCTTTATTTTTTTTTTTGACTGGGAGAATCTTTTTCGTTTTTAGAATGTATTATTTTATTTTGAGAACTTGCTTTTATTTTGTTTCTCCTTATTATTTTCATTGTAACACGTTATTAGTGATAAATCTGAGCAGTGGACAATAAAACGCTCTTATTTATCAGTGACAAAAAATAAGAAAATTACGTTATAAAATTTGCGTATTTATTGACCAAATTTCGGTTTCATTGCCTACGCTCCACACAGCACCGTGGTTAGAGGCATACTAAATACTAAACACAAGACACGCAAGTGGTGATCGCAAGCCTGAGTATTGGTTGCTTCACTGATAGGTGTGCGGTGTCCCTGCATGTACGTACGCTGGCAAATTGGACTTCTTCCGGCCTATGTTCGCAGTAGCCTCAATCGGTCTGTATACTGGACCGAAACATCCGTTGAACTAAGAATTGGGTACCAATAAATAAGGTTTATCTTAAAAAGAAAAGTTAAAAAAACCTCCGAATCAGTTACTTCAACCGAAAAGAATCTAAAAACAAAAAATCAAAAGATCTTGGGTGGAAAAAAACGAAAATTCAAACTTGGATGAGTATCCCACAAGGAACACACAAAGGACCAAAGCGAACGATTCAACATAAAAACTGCAATTTGTTAAACCAACTTTTTATCCGAACCTGATTTTTTCAAACCCATTCAGTAACAAATTCAAAATTTATCTGACACGTTTTTAGTCGAACCATTGTTCATCAAGCCCATTCAATATCAAACTCGTAATTTGTAAAACCCATTTTTAATAAAACTCGGAATTTGTCAAACCATTCTTTTTCAAAACCGGAATTCGTAAAACCCGTTGTTTATCAAAAAATTTTACATAATAATACAGGAACCGGAGGCGTACACGTCTATCAGAATGTGGAAAAGTAAACCCCTTTTAATAAAAGAAAGTTCAATCGTTGTATGGACAACGGTTCAATCAAAACACTATTTTCGGAATTTCTAAAACCCTCCTTTTTTAATTTGTAAAACACATTTTTAATCAAACTGGCTTGACTTGGGTCGATTATTTGGTTAATTTTTTATGTTTGAGCGGGTTTAAAATCAAATCAGTTTGGTGTAAATGGTTTGATAAATAATGGTTTGAAAAAAAAGTTTTTGTTTCAAATTCTGAGTTTGATTTTGAATTGAACCCTTCTTTTTTCAAAACCGTTGTTTGTCAAATCTATTCAAAATTAAACTAGTAATTTGTAAAAACACATTTTTAATCAAACTGGCTTGATTTGGTTCGATGATTTCCTCCATTTTCTGATGTAAATAGTTTCGTAAATAATGGTTTGAAAAAAAACGGATTTAACAAATTCCGAGTTCGATTCTGAATGACTGACAAACTCTACATGATTTTTATATTGAATGGTTTGGAAGAATTAAAATGCGGTTAAAAAATGGGTTTAACGATGAAAATTTTTATCAAAAACGGTTGATAGCCATGTGTTCACACGGTCGATAGTTTCGTAAATAATGGTTTGAAAAAAACCGGATTTAACAAATTCCGAGTACGATTCTGAATGGCTTTGACAAACTCTACATAGTTTAAAAATAAAATCGGTTTTATAAATTCCGTTTGATTTTGAATGGATCTGATACCCAAAGATTGGATTCAAAACAGATTTTTCCGAGTTTGATATTGAATGGTTTGGAAGAATTAAATTGCGGTTAAAAAATGGGTTTAACGATGAAAATTTTTGTCAAAAACGGTTTGATAAGCCATGTGTTCACACGGTCGATAGTTTCGTAAATAATGGTTTGAAAAAAAAACGGATTTAACAAATTTCTAGTTCGATTGTGAATGGATTTGACAAACTCTACATGGTTTAAAAATAAAATCGGTTTTATAAATTCCGTTTGATTTTGAATGGATCTGATAAACAAAGATTGGATTAAAAACAGGTTTTTCCGAGTTTTATATTGAATGGTTTGAAAGAATTAAAAATGCGGTTAAAAAATGGGTTTAACGATGAAAATTTTTTTCAGAAACGGTTTGATAAGCAATGTGTTCACACGGTCGATAGTTTCGTAAATAATGGTTTGAAAAAAAACGGATTTAACAAATTCCTAGTTCAATTCTGAATGGATTTGACAAACTCTACATGGTTTAAAAATAAAATCGGTTTTATAAATTCCGTTTGATTTTGAATGGATCTGATACACAAAGATTGGATTCAAAACAGGTTTTTCCGAGTTTTATATTGAATGGTTAACGATGAAAATTTTTATCAAAAACGGTTTGATAAGCCATGTGTTCACACGGTCGATAAGACGACAATAAAAATGTTTTTTTTTCTAAAACTTAATTTTTTTTGCAGGTGTACTGGACCAAATCCAAACCTACTTCGGCATAGCAGACGATAAAGGCGGGCTACTGCAGACAGCCTTTATAGTGACGTATATGTGCTTTGGGCCCCTTTTCGGGTACCTTGGGGACAGGTACAGTCGAAGATGGCTGATGGCGTTCGGGGTACTCATGTGGAGCTTGACCACGCTGTGTGGCTCTTTTATGAGTGTAAGTTGGTGTGTCAAAAAGTTGTCATTTGAGACGAAGTGTTAGCTCGAAATTAGTAATTTTTAATCTGGGTACACTATTTTCCATCATAGAAAATTTTTTATAGATAAATCTTGGTGCAAATAAATCACGTTTTTTATCCATTATGTGCTAAAAAAAAGGATTATAATTTTTAGATGAAAAATAAATGTCTGTTATTAGTCAATTTTATAACTGTAAAATTTTTATTATCTGTTTTTGTTTTTTTAGAATTATTGGTGGTTTTTGCTGTTCAGGTCACTAGTGGGCATAGGAGAAGCCAGCTATTCAACTATAGCGCCAACCATCATCAGCGATTTGTTCATCGGGCGCAACAGGTCGAAAATGTTGGCCCTGTTTTATTTTGCTATTCCAGTAGGAAGGTATTTATTTACTATACAGGAGGTTTCCCGTTTAAAAAGTACCTACCCCCCAGGATTTTTTGAGAACTAGTAAATACTAAAAAAAACAGAGACAAGCCAAATTTGTTTCGAATTTTTGTAGTATGCTCCCTTTTTAAGGGGTGAACATCACCCCCAAAATTTAAATGGAAATGATACCTTATTTTGAAGGTCTTTAAATGCCTTTACAATCATTTTTAAAATATTTTTTTCCAAAATAGGTTTCAATTTTATGAGCAAATTTTGGAAGAAAAAATGCAATAATAAAATGTACTAGGTATGTAACAAACAAAGTATGAAAATAATAGTTTGTAAAGTTAAATGTTAAAACTAATCGCTAAATTTTTGAAATTTTAAAATGTTTAGAAAGGCATTTAAAAGACCTTGGCGTATCGGCCTGCCGCACGGAAGGTCTCGGGTTCGAATCCCGGGTGGGTGCATGGATATTTTGTGTTGTCTTTAACTTTGCAAAAACTCGGCGAATACTGGGCATTGATCCTATAATGGATGGAAAGTCCCAGTATTAAAGAATGCCGCACGGATAACATGGGTTTATGTCCTATTTTGAAAATATTGTACTTTAGGTGAAAAAAATGAAATTCTATAAGGATCGTATATCTGTGTCATTTGGAAGGTACTTGAATACTGCGCAGGGGAGTATCCAGGATTATATTTTAGGAAAATTTGATTGTCTGGGACGGTTAATTAAAAAAAAAAAACATAAAAAACTTATTTTAATCTTAATATTGGGGGAATGATTTTTTTCAAGTCTGGTCTCGTTTAAAAGGTAATGGGGGGGCCAAACCGCACCAATTTGCTTTTTCCGCAAGTTTTGTCCCATTTTAAAGGCAATCAAATAAGCTACAGGGGTGTATCTAAAATTCTATCCTAGCGAAGTCATAAATACCTATAGAGGTCCATATAAATTAATACAAAATGTAATACTATTCATCTTATTCGAATGGATTGAGATTTATACAAGAGGTTTAGGTAATTTTAAAAGTTGGCTTTGACTTTGCTATAGGAGGAAGCAAAAAACTTTGTTTTATTAAAAATAAATATGAATAGTATGATATTAAAGAAGTATCAGTTTTTAGGTTTTGTTTTTAAATTACTCACCAAGTTTTTGTTCTTCTACTACTACTACGCTACTGTTTTTGTTTGATAAAGAATCTAAAATGATAAAATTAAAACAAAATTAAAACCGACTAAAACAATGTTTTAAATCCGATTTTTTCCATTTCTGATTTATTCTTACCAAACCCAACTTAATACCAAAACTTGGCCCATACTCAGTGGGGTATGCAGAAATTTTGTTTCTAGGGGGGGGGATTGAGGTTTCTGGAGGGACATAAGTAACAACATAGCTTCAGATAACAATTTTTGATTTTTGGAAGATGTTTAGGATTCAATATTCATTAGATCTAGGGAGCAAAAAACCTTAAACCCACCCATGCATACGCCACTGCCTATACTTTTAAAGAGTACTCACTCCATTGCCTAAATGAGATAAAAAATGTTAATGCAAAAAATACAGTTTGTTTTTAATATTTTTCTTATTTATTGAATTTTTAAAGCCCATGCCATTATATTCTGTACAACGTACGTATATAAATACGACTAACTCTTAAAAAAACACCAGAGAAAATAAAACACAAAAGCGTATTTTTTTAAAATTATCTTTCCCAAATACTAAAGCCCCTTTAAATTATGCTCCTGGTTACGCCTGTGCAGTATTTAAGTACCTTTCAAATGACACCCCAATCACGAAAATCTGCAAAGTAGTTTTCAAGTTACGATAAAAATTATCCGTAGGTGTTTAGTAGACATACGTTCTTTCACGGCTCATATCTCCTATCACAGACATACGATCTTCATGAAATTTCATTTTTTTCACCTAAAGTACAATATCTTCAAAATATCAAAAATGGTTAACTTTCACGGTAGGCCATAAACCCATGTTATCCGTGCGAGATTCTTTTTAAAAAAACCTCTGAAATACGGTATCATTTGCCTCATTTTAATTTTCGAAAATTTAAGCTCCCATGAGAATAAACAAATATCTCGATAAATACCGTATTTTCTTCATAAATGAATGAGACCTTTCTTTTTTTTATAAAGCAAAGACTATTCAATTAGTATTTAGTATTATTATCAGACAATCTCTTTCAAATATGCAAGTTACACCTCATTGAGTATCAAGTTGTGTTCTGTTAAAGCATTAAAATTCTCTTTTAAAAATATTTAAACAGCTGTGAAAAAGTCAATTACCCAAATGATTTACCACAACAAATAACCCATAATAGGCTTCTGTTTTTCACTCTTTTTTCGGAAGCCTCAAGCTCATTTTGTAACGATTTTGTATAAGGCATTAATAATAAATTAGTGGCACTTTGCTATCATAAATAAATAAATTTCCGGTAAATTTCTAAATTGGACCACCCCATAGATATTTTAAGAAACAAGGGGACACAAAGCTTGTGTTCTTCTGGGCTTTATTATATGATTTATTACTTTAGAAAGTAAATTCTGTTGTGTCAAAAACTGGAAGCAGTTTGTTATTTTAAAAAATGTGCAGGGAGGAGCAGTCTTTAAGCATTAGGCGACCGGTACACTGGTACAGGGTGATTCACTTACCTCTGTAACTTTCGAATGACGTCCTTAAAAACTCTTATCGCAAATGTCAAATTTTGACATCAACTTCTTTATTTTAACAGCCTGACACACCACCTATAAACTATCATTCTTGTCTAATGTCAGCTGATTTACAAAAACAAAACAAAGCGATGTTTCTCATTTTTTAGAAATTTTTTGGTGGACACGGACGCCACAATTTTTTTTACATAAAAAACAATGTTAGGATAAATGATAAAATAGGCTTTTTGTCCCCTCTTATTTTCGAATGTTGGGTTGGTTCTCAGGATTCCTTTTCTTGTGTGACGTTATCTAATAAAAAGTGACCCAAAAAACATTCTTTTTTGAGCTACAAGTGGGTAGAAAAATGTGGAAATAGGCTTTTTGTCCTCTCTTATTTCGAATTTCGAACGCTTGTAAAAAGCAGCACTATTTTAGCCATTATAGTTGTGAAAACTACTAATTCCTGTTTTTCTTGGATTTTTTGATAAAGGTATTAAAAAAAAATAGTGTGAACAACTCGCGGCTAAACTGTGCTTTCTCGCGTTTTTAAATACCTCGCTGGGCTCGTTATTTAAACTAACGCTTGTAAAAAAAGCACTATTTTAGCCACTAGTTGTGAAAACTACTATTTCGCGACTGTCGCCGTAACTTTAATTAGCAAGTTACAACAGCCTGTGTAAAAAAGATTGAGACGTTCGTAAACTTTACCCTGGTAAAAAAACCGCATATGATCTCATAAAAGTTGGTGAGTTTTTATGCTGTTTTATAGGGTTTTATAAGATTCTGCGAGCAGCGCGAGCCAGGCTGCTTTGCTTGTAAAAACTGATAGAAAAAATCTGTATTTTATGATTTGTCTTGGTTTTTAAAAGTTTGTTTCACATATATACCGCATAGAAAACATATCAAACCTGATAAAACATCATAAAATCTCGTCAAATCTCGTCTAAGAGATTTGACGCAGTTTTTTGGCAGGGTAGCCAGTTATTTGCTATATATATAATAAACAGGCGTTTCATGATGCCTAGGTAAATTATGGAAATTGCTGGGAAAATGTTTTAAAAAAACTATTTGAAAATCAACTGACTATTCGAAATACAACAGCTGCGTCCATTCAATAAGTAGTTCACCATATTTTTGACTAAAAAGAAAACGAATTCACTTCGAAAAGTACGCGTTTGAAACAAAAATCGCATGCGTGTGCAGCAGTTTCAAAATTAATAGTGGTGGCGCCACCTATACAATAACGCGTAAATCATCGATTTCCTAACTTCTGAGCACGTTTTTATTGAGGTGTGAAACCGTTTTAAAAGAATCATAAGGTTTTTTTTAGAAAAATATTATTTTTGGTGAAAGATGTTTGTTTTTAAATTTTGCTGATTAATTATTATTTTTATTTTTCAGCGGTCTAGGCTACATTGTTGGCGCCGAGACAGCGAACATGCTAGGCTCCTGGCACTGGTCCCTGCGAGTTACTCCAGCTTTGGGACTCGTAGCCGTTGTTCTTATAATTTTCTTCCTGGAGGACCCCGAAAGAGGTGCCAGTGAGGGAAGCGGACACATGGAAAATACCTCTTGGGGAGAGGACATCCGGGATTTGCTCAAAAAGTGAGTAGTTAGGAAGTGTTACACTTGCTGTTCGCAACGTTCGGTACCTAGTGCATTTTTTATTTTTTTACGGGTTTGAATTTTTATATCGTTATATAAACTTTTAATTAAAATTATATGCTGTTTTTCTGATTGTAATTTCTTTTTTTTTAGCAAAACCTATATGTTATCTACAGCCGGATTCACGTGTGTCGCTTTCGTAGCTGGAGCCCTTGCATGGTGGGGTCCCAAATTTATTGAAAAGGGCATTAAGTTACAGGGATCCTCTATTAACAGGTAAATTTAACCAGTTTGATAAGGAAATAGTTATTTACCTAACAAGTGCGGGAAGTGATACTTTTCCGCACGCGAAGGCAATTGCACGAACGACGCGGAGCGGAGTTCAGGCAAGCCGTCAAGGGCGGAAAAGACACTTTTCGCACGTGTCAGGTACAAAACTTTTATTTTAAATAATGTTAAAAAAATGCGTGCAGGAAATTTTTTTTTCTACTAGGGTGCACAAAAGTGCACACAACTTATTTTTTACTGCGTTAGTTAAATTGTGTTTTCGTCTGTTTTAGTGTATCCCTACGTTTTGGTGTGGTAGCCATGATTTCAGGACTTCTCGGGGTTCCAGTGGGTTCCTATCTAGCTCAACGATTAAGACACAGATTCCACAGGATAGATGCATACATTTGTGGATTAGGTAGGTACCCCTATCCTATTTTTTATAAAAAAAAAACAAACATTTTCAGTTTTTTATTTCATTAAAAAATATTTTGGCTTTTAGGATTTTTGAAAGATGTGTGTCTGTCTTTATTTAGGATAAATCGAAAAGTAGCGTATCGGAGTTCATTACAGGGGAAGGGAGGTTAGGAAGTTGATATGTGTAAAAAACAGTTTTTGATTGGAGAGTTTTAATAATTTAAGAATTAATAAATTTGCTCGTAATAGTGTGTTTTTCCTAATATCTTCTTTGCATCAAAAAGAGATTAAAATCAATTTTCAAAAGAATTTTGGTTTAAAAATTTTTCAAAATATTATCTTTTAAACATTTTCTTTTTACTCAAAAAAAGTAAAGAATTTTTATTGAAGAAATTTTTTTAACAAAAAAATTCTGAAAAATATTGTTTTCGAAACATTCCTTATTATACCAAAAGTTGTATAATAGGAGAATTATTTTAATAAATATTTCTCTCCAAAATAAAAAAAAAATTGAAGCAATCCCAACCACAAAATCCGTTCACCGAATTTACAAAAACTTCATAGTCACAAAGTATTACAACATATTATAATTGCATACTTGTTTGCAGGTTTACTTCTGTCGAGTCCTTTTGTGTTTTTCGCGGTGTTCACAGCGAGGTATTCCGCCAGCGTAACATTTGCCATGGTATTCTTTGGAGAATTCTTCCTAAACATGACTTGGTCGATAGTTGCCGACATACTTTTGGTAAGTTAGTCCAGAATGACCCGGAATCCATACCAGCGATACAGTGTTGAATCGTAGATAGAGAATAGCATTTATATTATGGTATTCTCTATCTACAGTTTAATCGACCAAGAGCATTCAGTTGATCCTGGCTCAATTTCATAAGAACCTTAATGGCTGCTGACTGGGAACATTTAAAGGATAAATATTGGATTTCTTTATAACTTATAGATTCAAAGAAATGGCTGATTCTCATGAGATGTCCACTTTCCAAAAAAAGGAAGTAAAAATAATGTTCACATATTTTTTGTTAATTTTGGATATTAAAACAAAATTATGATTGTTTTCCACAAACCAAAACTACACTTTTTTGCACCCGACGCGCGTTTCGCTAACAACGTTAGCATCATCAGGAGACGATAAACAATGAACTAAATTAATCTACGCTCTATCTTATATACAATCCTTTAGTGGGCGGAGATAAGACTAATAATTTGTGATTGATCACGATTTTTAATCCTATCTCCCCTCAACCAAAGAATAAAGTGTACTATACGGGATGGGTCCTCTATCTTTATTTAAACTATTTCGGGATTTAATGATTTCCATACTTTCATATGCATTCAAAAGTCTTTTGTTTGGTACACTTTTTAGAAGTTTTAGGTTATCTAATGTGAATCTATGATTGTTTTCAAAAGCATGCTCGGCCACACTTGACTTTTCTGTTCTTCCGTATTTTAAGTGTGCTAAGTGTTCTTCTTAAAATACGGAAGAACAGAAAAGTCAAGTGTGGCCGAGCATGCTTTTGAAAACAATCATAGATTCACATTAGATAACCTAAAACTTCTAAAAAGTGTACCAAACAAAAGACTTTTGAATGCATATGAAAGTATGGAAATCATTAAATCCAGAAATAGTTTAAATAAAGATAGAGGACCCATCCCGTTTAGTACACTTTATTCTTTGGTTGAGGGGAGATAGGATTAAAAATCGTGATCAATCACAAATTATTAGTCTTATCTCCGCCCACTAAAGGATTGTATATAAGATAGAGCGTAGATTAATTTAGTTCATTGTTTATCGTCTCCTGATTATGCTAACGTTGTTAGCAAAATGCGCGTCGGGTGCAAAAAAGTGTAGTTTTGGTTTGTGGAAAACAATCATAATTTTGTTTTAGTGCAACCAAAGGTTCAAAATTCCCAACATAGTTGGATATTAAAGTTGTTAAACATGTTTAGAATGATATATCTTTCCACATGTGAACCTGCTTTATTTGAAAAAACTTGACTTTTTAAAAATTTAGCATTCAAGGAGTTGAGAAAAGATTCACAAATAATTAAATATATTTATGAATTATAATTTAAAACAATTAAATTTCTGTTGAAAAGGTAGGGAACTTTATTTTTTAAAGGGCTAACACTGACATTTCTAAATACTTGTGCAAGCCAACATTTTGAAGATAGCTGTAGATAAAAGACAAAAAGGAAATTTGTACTTAGATGCTGATAATTTTTATTATTGTATTTAAGAAAGATGAAAAAATAGTGAATGTTGAAATTCACGTAAATAAGAAATTTTATCAAATTATAAAAACATTTTATACTTTAAGAGCATTAACTCTGCAAAAATTGGGTTATTATCATAAGAACTATAACTACACAAAAGAGAAACGAAAATTTATTTGTTTGAAACTTAACTATTTTTTTAACTTCACAGATATGAAAAAGTCATTTGCCCAAATCATATACATTAAGATTCGCCAAGAAAAACAATCAATTATTTCTACCTATATCTAAAACCATATGACATGCTCTTTAAGAGGGAACCTAAAGTGTCTTAAATGGGGGAAAATTAAATTGTTCTCGACTAGTGGCAACTATTAGAATTTTAACATCTATTGTCTCATTCACGCAAATGATAAACGTAAAATGGAAAAGCTCTATATTTAGACAAATTAAGTAGTTTTACATATTTTTAACTGTATTTTTCTTAATTTTTAGTTTAACATAATCCTGTTGGTATTGATGTATGAAAAAAAAAGTTAAGAAATCAATTTAATTTTTCCTCACTTTAATAAAAAGTGGATTGAACTCTCACGGTGAACACGGAGATGATATTTTTAGGGTAGAAATGTTAAAAAAATATAGAAAATATTAAAATTTTAAATTTGTTTTCCGAGTATAAGACAAACAGGCCTTTTAGCAATATTCTATAATTCTATTGAACACTTTTTACCAGAAATACATTCGCTAGTGAACAACAAACGTTGACATCTCGTGAGAATCAGCCAAATATCCCTTTAATAAATTTGAAAAAATAAAACCGCGTTAGGAGTTTTATTAATTTTAATTTATTTTTATTATGCAATGCCTTAATAGTATTTTTTTTTTGGTAGTATGTCGTTTTGCCAACTAGGCGGTCAACAGCTGAAGGATTCCAACTTCTTATTTCGCACGCGCTGGGAGATGCTGGCAGTCCTTATCTCATCGGTGTAGTAAGTATATAGAGTTAGGCCTACTTTGTAAGATATTGAAAAAACAAAATATTCTGGGAACGCAGGAAGGTCAAATGTAGCAAACAGAAAATCTTTAAGAGTAGAGATTCTTTTTTCTCAGTGACCTTAGCTCAGGAAATGTTCAAGTACGTTCAAAACGGGTCATATGATACCCATACTTTTTGGAGTCAAATAAACATCAGAATTGACTGAACTTTGAATGGGAGGCACATTTTGTTAAAACTAAAACAGGGCCGCTCAAAGCACTTTTTTGATTTGTTGTCATATAAGCAAAAAGTTCTTCTAAGGCCACCAATTCAAATGTTTGAATATTTGGAATGGGTGGCCTATGACAGGAATTTTTAATCCAGGCAAAAGCGAGCAAGCTAAAATTTTGCATGGATGTAGGGTACCACTGGAAAAGCTGAACTATAGATTTGCAACCTTCTCACCACCTTAACTTCGGCGCCATCTTGAATCAAAGGGTTATGGTCAAGCCATGATGGTAATTTCATATGGTCAAGCCATGATGGTAATTTAAGGCTTAAAATATTTTAGCATAATTTTTGATGTAGCTACTTTTTACTATGTTTTTCACATTTTTATGCCATGATATTGCTCACATTTTAAAGCTTTCTTTCCAAAGTTTCGATTTCTAGAATAAAACACTCAAATTTTCACTGTTTTTAGGCGTTCAAAGAAAGTACTGCCAAAAAACATTTTCTCTCTGTTAAAACGAAAAATATTTAGAGAGAGAGGGCAGAATTTTAGAGGTAGATGGAGATATAATTTAGTGACATGCAAACATTTTACGGTTGTTGAAGAGAGACAGCAGGCTATAAAAAAGTATTTTAGAGAAAGCTGGACATAATTCAAGGCAAATGTTTACTAAACATTTCTGTTATGTCGTCTGTCTGTCATGTGAGTGGTGTCGTGCATATGATTTTTATTTTGCAATTTTTATCCAAAAAAACAGTAAAAATTGTAATTTTTCAAAGTGTTAAGTGTGTAAAACGTAAGGTGGTATTAATTTCTTTCAATAAAATTTTTTTACAGTCTTTAAATTTACCAAAAAACGTGTCCTACTAAAATTATTTTAAGGGCTTGACGATAAGGCTTAAAATATTTTAGCATAATTTAAGGGGTACCGTTTTTGATTAAGCAATTTTTACTGTTTTTCACATTTTTATGCCATGATTTTGCACACATTTTAAAGCTTTCTTTCCAAACTTTCGATTTCTAGAATAAAATACTCAAATTTTTCATTTTTACTGTTTTTACGTTCAAAAAAAGTACTGTCAAAAAAACATTTTTTTTCTGTTAAAATGAAAAATATCTAGAGAGAGAGAGGGCAGAATTTTAGAGGTAGATGGAGAGATATTTTAGTGATGTGCAAAAATATTTAAGGTTGTTGAAGAGAGACAGCAGGCTATAAAAAAGTATTTTAGAGAAAGATAAAAATAATTTAAGGCAATTGTTTACTAAAACTTTCTGTTATGTCATCTGTCTGTCATCTTGGGTGGCGTCGTGCATATGATTTTTATTTTGCCATTTTTATACAAAGGACAGCAAAAATTGTAATTTTTCAAAGAATCAAGTGTATGAGACATATAAGGTGGTATTAATTTTTTTCAATGAAAGTTCTTTACAGTCTTTAAATTTACCAAAAAACGCGTCCTACCATAAGTGTATTTAAGCACATCTAAAAATCATTTAAACTAAATTATTTTAAGGGTCATCATAGCTTTACCATTACTGACAGAAAAAAATACTCTTAAAGAAAGAAAAGGTTTTTGCACTATTTTAAAATCCTTAACACCCATTTACTAAATTATGCAGGTGGCAAATGTAACTGTTGCAACGATTTACTATAATTTATTTACCTACGACCAATGAATAATACCAATTTTACGATCATCTCAACACGATTTTAATGTTTCATTTACGGTCCTACGATATAAAGCTTAGACGTAAACCACAACATGGCGTGACAAGCGATGAAACTTTATTTTATAAGAGCACTAATTGCTACCTAACCAAAATTAAATTAAAAAAAATCTTGTTTTTGAAAAGATGAAAAGTCCCTTAGTAACCTTATTTGTTTTTCAATTTGTGAAAACGTAATAATAAATTAGACTTGCTAGAGGAAATGGAAATTACTAAGGCCAAAAAGAGCCCAGTGTTGGTGTGTGTGAATGATGTTTTCAGTTTTGAGCCAGGTTTAATATTTTATAATTATTTTGTGGTTATGTCCTTTACCTAACTTAAAAATCGTTTGTTTAAACGTTTTTTATTTTTATTTTTTTTTAAACTTTTAATGTTCTTTAAATGTTAATCTCGACTAATTGCAAAATGACTAAGTAATTACTATTTTGTTTTCTTTTTAAAATTTTGACAGTTCTTGAAATTAGAATTAGCTTACTAGTATATCGTAATTTGTAGGTCTGAAGATACCTATGTAGGCGAAACACATGTAACCTACCAAATTTTGAATAAATTTTGTATTTTGAGACTTTATGACTTTGAGTTTCCCAAGTTGAAGCATTTATTTGTTTGACGTTTTAGATAGAACGTCATTGAAACTTCAGGTTATAGAGTGTTCGCGTTTGATATTTTGAATAATTTATGATGACATTTTCATTGGTCGTAGGTAAAGTATAGTACACTAACTCGCATGTTGTGATCATTACGCGCTCAGATAAATTAAGACACTAGACTCGCGTGTCAAACTTCATCTTCGCGTTTAATGACGATCGTCATAACATGCTTGTTATGTAAACTGCGATTCTTATCCTTTTAGCTTTCGGAAGCCTTTCAAATAATGCTCAAATCGAGCAGCCCGGAAAGTATAACGACCTTGGCACCAACCGAGATCACGTTACAGCCCTTGACCTCGGACAGCGATCTGAACGAGTTCAAGTCGCTGCAATACGCCTTGTTCACGACGTGTTTCGTGGAGGTGATCGGAGGTTTCTTCTTCCTGTTTTGCGCGTTTTATATCGTCGAGGACAAGGAGAGGGTGGACCGAGCGATACACGGTAAGTTAAAATTAATTTTTATTTTTTTTTGGCCACTGAAATACACAAGACTAGGTATAATAAACAAAAACAATGAATAGCGGGCTTTCCCTTTAAAAAGAATAACGGCAAATCCGCGTGGAATTGCTTCGCACCAGTGCAGTGCAGTGCGCAGTGGTGCAGCTTTACAGTTGTCTTTTTTCATCATTAGCTACCATTATTTAGGTATAGTCTAATTTTTTGATGAGCGTACTGGCGTCATTTTTTTGGATCTCTATTTGATACATTGTTTTAGACAGCACCTATAAATATGTAAACAAAGTCAAGTCGTTGATTGTTTCAACATTTACTTCAAATTGACAACAACAAATTATTTGAAATGCGAACTCTTGACAAAGAAATACGTTTTCAGAGGCAATAATGACGTCAGTCCGCTCATCAAAAAATTGGACTATAGCACCGGAGGGGCCGCCGTAGACTAGTGAACAGCGTCTTAGCCTGCAGAACCTTAGATTAAAAAGAGACAAGATACCTGACACTTACGGAGACGTTGGTTATATTATTATATGGAACAATGGTTACCTTTCTGTTGTTTACAGTAAACATACCAGTGGAGTACCTATTTAAATGTAAATTTACACATGGATTATATTATTAAAATTTTACTATAATATGAAATTGAAAAATAATTTAAAAAACATTCAAAAAATAATTCTGCCAATTTGAGCTTTGAAAGCTTTTTAACAATAAATGTTTGTAGTATAATTTTATACAAAATAAATTTATTACAAAGTTTTTATATGATTTATAGCAATTTCAATTTTCAACACAATAAAATTATGCCAAACATTAAAACAAAGAAATACAGTTCATAGCACGTGCAACATCAAGAAAAAAAAAATTACCTACTAGCTAAAAATTATGTTAATTTTGTTATTTTTTCTGGTCATTAGCAGAAACTTACTTATACTGACTTCTTCAGTACACAATAAAGTCAATAATGCTTAGGGTATATAGAGACATCTAGGACAGACAAAAAGATTTAAATATCAATTCGAAGGGCGAGCGCAGATGGTAACGGCGGCAGTATAAATCAACCTTAATATTCTGATAAGAGGTAGGAATTCAATATTCTTACAAACCTGAACACATGTGAATTAACTTCTATTGTTGTTTGCAACCTTTATTTTATATTTATAATCTTTATAAAAAAAAGCTTCGAAAATATCTTATTTGCGCATTAACTACTTCATCAAAAGTATGCTTTATTTTATCGTCTTTATAAAAAAAAACCTCTAAAAAAACGTTATAAAAACGTTCGAAAATATCTCATTTGACGCATGGGGAATTAACTACTTCATGAAAAACAAACGTGTTTGTTGATATTTTAATTTAAGTATATTTCATAAACTTTTTTTTATATTTTCTCAGTGTACCTACCGGCATGTACCGCCACTGACTGATTTCACTTGCTCTCCCTTTGTTTTCAAAACATTGGACGATTTGTTCCAAAATATCACTTTAGATGCACTGAAATATTCTCCTACTGGTAGAAAAACACACTATAAACGTTTTTTGGCAAAATGTGGTTTTAAAACGACTTATAAACTGCTTAAAACATCCTGAAATTTTAAAATAAATAGCACGAAAAAAACTAATGTCAGTAAAAATATCAACCAACCGTCTGCGCTCTGCCAACTTTCCCCACCCACAAGCCAATCATGACCTAAAGTGGTTGAGACAGAATTCTCTGTCCCTATCATTCTAACGTCGTTTAAAAGGATAGAAAAATAATCGACATTTCTCGCCTTTATTTTGTTGGACCAGATATCTTGTCTCTTTTTAATCTAAGTGCAGAACAAATGTCGCAGGATCGGATATCGGCTAGTACACATTGCTTCACACAACACCGAATGCGACTCGAGACGACAGGCGGCCCCACTTCTCAGCCGTTCTGCAGTCGACGTTGTGCATAGAATAACAACAAACGAGGTAGAAGTAGGCGGCAAGGTTGACACTGCACCCAAAATTTTGCGGGATTCAAAGGACCCCACCAAACTGGGTAGAGGAGACTAGCCGGTGACCTAAAAAAAGGAGACCTGGACCTCTCCATGGGCGCGGCTGGACTCCGACAGATTTGGTAGCGGGAGTCGACAGAGGGTGACTTGAAAGAGGCGGTAGCACGTTCGGGTAGCAGGACCACTCCAAGGAATGCGTCTAAAGACTCCGACGGCGACCTAGACCAGAGAAACCGGGACTAACCCTCGATCGGGGGAGAAAAGTCTACCGTCAAGTAGCGATGTTAGATAGATGGAAGTCTAATATAGCAGCAGGACCACCCTTCGGAGGGAGTGTAAAGCCGGCGGTCCACTGTGTCTACTTGCTACGCTGTCTAAAGATCCCTGCCCTCGACAAAGAGGTGTCAGTCAAAAACTAAGTCCTCTTAGAGAAACAAAACTTGCATCCTAAGGGGAACGTGCATCAGTCAGTGCCAGGCCTACGGCCGCCCATCTAGTACTACTAGGTAGCACCGTACGTACTAATGAGCACCATTACTACTGCGAAAGTCTATGGTTAGCATAACCTTAATTATCTAAGAAATTTACGACAAAAATGCAAAGAAAACTCTTGTTAGGTACCTAAAATCAGGGGCGTGTCAGACGCCCCCGCAAGGCCTTGAAAAAAGCAAAAAAAAAGAATATAATATATAAAAACAAATACGCACACAAATACCTTTCGGATTCTTTAAAATTGCATACATTTTGAATAGAGGATACATGAGATCCATTAGTTTGTTGGTTTTGTTTATACCTAGTTAGTTTTATTATATATATTATAAATATTTGTACAATTAAATATATGCTAAAATATCAGGGTTTCGCTTTAAAGATGGCCTCCGCATTAATGCATGAACTTTCTTGTTGACGAAAAAAAAATATCGAGTAGAACACGGGGGCACCCTAAAAAATTTTGCGGGGGGGCCCAGAAAAATCTGACACGCTTCTGCCTAAAATAAATACATCATTTTATGAATTGTAGATATGAAGAGGAAATCCCTTCTTTTTGAAATCGCCTCTAATGTCCTTGAAGAAGCTTATGTTCATTACCAGACCTAGCCCATCCAACCCAACCTTAAGACTTCCTGAATCCCAACCCAGCCTATATCCGTATTATCCGTATCCATTTTATTTATTGTACCAAAGTAAGTTACTTAATTTTTAAATTGCTACCTATGGGTATCATAATTCTCTGATGGACTGCCTAGAAGTTACAAAAACAACCCCTACCCGCTGTCTGGTGGCATTATATGTTATGTTTTTTTTTAAATTCTTTGTAGTCCACCACTTAACTGCAGTGTTAAAAATACGGCCACTATAATAACATTTTATTTGCTTTATTTACACAACAGGAAAATAGTTTAGTCTAGGAAAAAAAATGATTTAAGACAAGAAAAAAGAAGAAAAGAAACAGTAGTTTCTCCTCTTGATCACTCTTTTGAGCCAAAAAAAAAAACATGTCCAAGCAGCGCGCGGCTCTTCCGCTCGCAGCTTTTTTTATTTTGATTCATACAAGTAATCATAACTTTTTCTCGGTATGTCTCTTATGGTTATGCCTATAGCCTGGACTATTCTAGCTAAAACGTTTTCCTACCTGTTTAATATTAATGTAGTTCTTTTTAGTATTTTTTTCTGTTTTTTAATAACTTTTTTTTGTTTTTTATTTTCCTCATTAGATGCGCAAACACACCAAACGGAACTATCTGATCCTTTAGGGACATATTTGTAGAAAAACTATAAGTACGTTTTTATTTTGAAACTTTTGGGGTTTTCATAAACATTTTTAATTGTAAAGTTTTGTTCGTTGGGTTCTCTAAAGTAAGGTGACCAACCGTCCCGGTTTGGCCGGGACAGTCCCGGTTTTTGAATCATTTGTCCCGGGGAAAAAATCCGTCCCGGATAGTCCCGGTTTTGATACCACTGTATTTTGTAACTTTAAAATGACTGCAAGTAAAAAAGCGGATGTTCTCTGCCATCTATAAATTTAAATTGAAACCTTACTTAAATTATTTTTCTTTAATAAGTATCTTGGAAAATACATCTTAATATTATTAGGGGTGCATATAAGAAAAAATACATGATATACAATACATTGAATGGCCGGAGTGTCCCGGTTTTGCCCTGTTAGGAGTTGGTCACCTTATCTAAAGCCGGGTCCAGACTATTTAACAAAACGTGTTACAAAACAAAGAAGAAACTTTACTTACTATTTCCACATCTTGAGGCAAGTCCTAATAAAAATATATTATTGTTAGACAGTATTTAATGTGCAAAATAAAAAGCTTAATTCTGTAATTTTTTGTCTTTGTTTTGTAACATGTGTTGTTAATACATAGCCTGGACCCGGCTAAAAATATTTTATTTTGAAAAGTTGGATTTTATTGTCAAATATTGTAGATAGTTTTTAGTAGTAGTTTTTAACAAGAACCCAATTTACAAAACTCTCCACCTCGCAGGGTTGTTTCTTTTGGTCATTGGTGAAGGTGCTTTTTTATTAAAATTGTAATATTTTCTTATCTCACTAATATTAGGATTTTATTAAACACAGTATTCCATATCTCTCACGAGTTGCCCGGAAGTCAATGAAACACGACCCAACTCACTCGATTCCACCTTTGTTCTATCAGTTAAGACAGTGGTGCGCAGTCTAAATTACATTAATAAATAAAAATTAACAAATAACAATAAATAAAAAATATATAAAAATAACAATAAAGAAATAAAAATAAAAGAGAATTTTACCAAAAGAAAAACTATTGGATTTTTAGCCTTCTCCACTAGTTCTACCACTAACTGGTTTCAGACACAGTCCATATCCACCAGTCGGGCCTTTTACTCTGACCTTAGATTAAAAAGAGACAAGATACCTGACTTACGGGGACTTCTGTTGTTTACAGTAAACACACCAGTGGCGTACCTACTTAAATATAAATTTACACGTGGATTATATTATTAAAATTTTACTATAATATAAAATCTGCAGAATAATTTAAAAAACATGCAAAAAATAATTCTGCCAATTTGAGCTTTGGAAGAAGCTTCCAAACAATAAATGTTTGTAGTATAATTTTATACAAAATAAATTTATTACAAAGTTTGTATATGATTTATAGCAATTTCAATTTTCAACACACTAACATTAAAACAATACTTATACTGACTTCTTCAGTACACAATAAATTCAATATTGCTTAGGGTATATAGAGACAACTAAGACAGACAAAAAGATTTAAATATCAATTCGAACGGCGAGCACAGATGGCAACGGCGGCAGTATAAATCAACCTTAATATTCTGATAAGAGATAGGAATTCAATATTCTTACAAACCTGAACACATGTGAATTAACTTTTATTGTTGTTTGCAACTTGGTTGAAGGACTTTATCTACCTATTTTATATAAAGTCTTTATAAAAAAAACCTTCGAAAATATCTCATTTGCGCAGTAACTATTTCATCAAAAGTATGCTTTATTCTATCATCTTTATAAAAAAAAACCTCGAAAAAAACCTTATAAAAACGTTCGAAAATATCTCATTTGACGCATTGGGCATTAACTACTTCATCAAAAGTATTTTAAATTTTGAAAATTAATAAAAAAAACGTGTTTGTTGATATTTTAATCTAAGGATCTACTAATTTAAGTATATTTCATAAACTTTTTTTTATTTTCTGTGTACCTACCGTCATGTACCGCCACTGAATGATTTCACTTGCTCTCCCTTTGTTTTCAAAACATTGGACGATTTGTTCCAAAATATCACTTTAAATGCACTAATATATTCTCCCAATGGAAAAAAAACACACTATAAACGTTTTTTGACAAAAAGTGGTTTTAAAACGACTTACAAACTGCTTAAAACATCCTAAAATTTTAAAATAAATAACACGAAAAAGCCTAAGTCAATAAAAATATCCCCACCCCACTTTCCCCACCCACAAGCCAATCATCAAGTGGTTGAGACAGAATTTTCTAACGTCGTTTAAAAGGATAGAAAAATAATCGATATTTCTCACCTTTGTTTTGTTGTGATTTTATTTGTAAATAAACAGTGGTTTTTATTTGTCAAGGAGTTTTCGTTGGACCAGATATCTTGTCTCTTTTTAATCTAAGACTATGACGAATCGATAGCAAAAAATAAACTATATAAAATACACCGGAGTAACACAAAAATATATACCGGGTGCGACTTGGAGATTAGACGCAAACATGCGTTTCACCCTTGTTAGAGATCATCAGTGCGCCATAATCTAATGAAATTTTGTTGGGTGGAAAAGGACTGACGATGCGTTTGCTTGATTTTATTCTGTTTTGGCAACATCGATTGCTTGCTCGCTCACTTTTTTGTAAAGCATATCTGGACCGGTATTCTCGTAATACGTAACGTTTTGAAGTCGCTAAGCGAAACGAATAGCGAACAGCGCGCTCAGCGGCACATCTTGGCATCACCGAATTTTGCATTTTTATTTCTTGTCAGTCTTGTCGCTCCTTTTCTTTTTCTATGTGTAAGAAAGAGGCCATTACGTGATCGATTTCGATCCGTAGTTCAGAAAGGGTAAATCAAATGGTGACTTGCACAAGTGCATGTTGATCCTTTAAAAAATTACTTGATGGTTTGATTTAGCTCAGTTAAACCTGCCCTTTGACCCTGTGATATAAACTAGTAGCACGTTCCCGCACAGTGTGCGGGAAAATGTTTACCCCGAGACTTAACCACACACCTACAAAAAAATTCCGCACTCAGTGCGGGAAAGTTTAAATTTATTCCGGCACTCAGTCAGGGAAAGTGGTGTTTCCGGCACGGTCGTATATTCATATTGATACTTTATTATGTAGCATTTATGGTTAAAATGGTTTCACAATAGTTACTTATATATCTAGTAAGTTATACCTTTTAATTATAGTGAACATGCGTTTTCTACATTTTAAGAAACAGAAAATAAAACTCTAAGGTATTTTTTACCCAAAAAATAACCTAACCAATTTAACAACAAACACAGAATTCATACATCCACAAGAGAAACCTCGCGCGTGGAAAAATGTATGTTTTCATGGAACTGTTAAATTAAAAAAAGAAAATAGTAATTTTTAGTACATTTATGAATAAATAAAATGACAAAAGATAAAAACATAAAAATGGTAATTAATGTGAAAAATGTGATATTTCAGAAAAGTAAAGAAAATACAGACGAAAACACAGAAATAAAGGTAGTTACCTATATTGTTTGCTAATTTTTTTTTTCATGTTTGCTAATTTCATATTTCATGAAAGCTTTTAGTTTATTTTTGAAAGAAAAGAATTAATGTGGGCAGGAGCCTAGCAAAACCAGATATTTTTTGGTACACATCCGATGAAAGATACAAAAAGCACCGCTGACCAATGGCTTTTTTTACCCTTGGTTTTACAGAATTTTGATTGCTTCTATTTCTAGTATTATACGGATGCTCAATTATTTCGATGTCGATTTTGATAAGAAAAGTTTTTGTTGCAATTTTTTGGAAAAAAAAGTTGTCTTACATCGAGCATCAAATAGTAAGGTTGATGTGTACGTGTTTGTCACCCGTCCCCAAGCTACTAATAAGAGATTTTTAGTTTTCTAATTACCTACCTACTAATAAAAACGCAAACTGAAAAAACTACTATATTTTCTGCAGCACACTACAAAGTATTGTAGGGTAAGAAAATCGTACGCGCGGAGGGCAAAACAGCTGGCAAATGGTAGGTGTTTCTCAAACGGTCGCCACGCGCTGAGCGCACTTCGTCGACGCCTTGCGTTCAATATACGTGAATACCATTTTTGTTACTTTGGTCACGTGGTATGCGAATATTACGTTATCATACGGTCAGCGAGTACGAAACGCCGAGCGTATTTAGTTACGAGAATACCGTTCCTGTGATATTGCGATACAATAAGCTATATTTTTAAAATTCAAAATTTGGGTTTTGTTGCCAAGATTATTTCGCTTTTGAGGTTTTATGCTCCTTCCCAAAAAATACAGTTTTGCGGACTTTTTTAGAAGTCCTACTGCTCAGGTAAGTGGCGTAGCCAGAAATCGACTATGGGGGGGGGTTCATCGTTTAATATCTTGAACTGAAGGGAGGGTAGAGGGGCGGTTTAATAGGTGTTGAGTTAGTGTATACGAAACAAAAATACTTATTTTTAAAAGCAAGTCCTCATCTAGTCTCATTTGCAGATTTTTATCAGAATTAACCCTTAAATTCGCCGCAGGCAAAAATTTTGAAAAAATTACACTAAAATGCTATTTTTTAAGCGTATCAAATGTTGTTGACAAAAAAATTGCTTAAAATTAAACAAAATTAGCGCCACAGGCGAAAATTGACAAAAAAAATTTCTTTAAAAATTTTGATATCTTAGGTTTTTTGTAAAATATTTTTGAAAAAGTAGATTTGGTTAGATGCCAAGAAGAGGTGGGTTGCGGTGGTATAGAGGGTGTTCCAAATTCGATGCTCACCATGGGGATCTCCTAAAAAGATTTAAATTAGGGCAAAGTTGCGCAATTTGACGCTATGCTCAAAACAAAAAAAAAAAGTTTACAAATTTCGGGTAGTTCCGGAGATAGGCGAAAAAAAACGAAATCTTTAATTTTGGTTTTTATTTTTCTGCGCCCTTATTCCTAAAGCTATCAAAAAACGCTTAAAACTTTCTACAGGCACTTTTTAAGATCTACCTAATAAGAGGTCCGTTTTCGAGATTTGGCATTTCAGTGTGGCAGGAGCACTGTCAAGTTCATTGTTTCTTATGGACATATGCTTTTTTCTCCTGCCGTTTAGTTCATAAAGGATGACAGATATTTTACAACCTCATTTTGACAAGTACCTGACGTTTTCAGTTAGTTGACTATCATCAGCCCAAATTCAAATATTAAAAAACAAAAAAAAAAGGTTTTTTAAAATATTAGGTAAAGTTATTTTAACAAAATGTCAAAAAACTGTCATTTTTAAAATGTTAAAAAAGTACTGCAATCGGGTTTCCAATATACCTTGAGTAAGTTACAAGCAAAAATTAAATTTGGGCTGATGATGGTGAATAAACCCAAAACGTCAGGTGACTTGTCAAAATAAAGTTGCAAAATGTTATCTGCCATCCTTTATGAACCAAACGGCAGAAGAAAAAAAGGATGTGTCCCTAAGAAAAAATGAACTGTCACAATGAAAGTCTCGAAAACGGACCTCTCCCTAGGTAGATCTTAAAAAAGTGCCTGTAGAAAGTTTTAAGCGGTTTTTGATAGCTTTAAGAATAAGGGCGCAGAAAAATAAAAACTAAAAATGAAGATTTCGGTTTTTTCCGCCTATCTCCGGAAATATCCGGAATTTGTAAAAAAATTTGGTAGTTTTGAGCAAAGCATCAAATTGCGCAACTTTGCCCTAATTTAAACCTTTTCGTATCTCCTACCGTTTAGGAGATCCCCATAATTAGCATCGAATTTGAAACACCCATATAGATTTGTTGCCAAATCATAAATGCGCCGCAGATGAAAATTTTAAGAAAAATTATACTAATAATACCATTTATTACACGTTTGATAGGAATTGCTTAGAATTAAACTAAAATTATAACAATTAATTTATAGTTAATTTTCAGTTTTATCAGCATTCGTATCCTTATATCTAACAAGTTGACCAATCAAGCAGGTGCACTTTTAAAATTATGGCGAATGCGTGTCAGCTCCACCTGAATAAATGCACGAAAATCTCGTTAGGTACGATAAGGGAGTCGTAACGTTAAGACCGTTCCTGCAAACGAAACGATGTTTTAATGCATTTGATCAGCTGGCGCTGTCACGCATTCGCCATTAGTTTAAAAGTATACCTGCTCGATAGAGATAAGAATACGAAAGTCGATAAACCCGAAAACTAACTTTAAGTGTCTATTGACGTCATAGCACCGCAGGCAAAACTTTTAAAGTTTAAGACATCACACCAAACACACGTCACAAACTGGAGTAAAGGATCAAAAAAGTCGGGGAGTTTTAGCTCTCCTTGATCATGATTAATTTATTAAAGATTGGGTTGGACATTCTGGGGGGGGGTTTAACTCCCAAACCCCCCCCCCCCTGGCTACGCCACTGTAAAAGGTTATATTTTGTTCTCGTAGCACCTATGTCACTATCTCGTAAATAATCAGCAAACAATGCAAAATACGCTGTGAAACCAAAGACCAACGCTCCCCGGTGAAGAGAAACAAAATTAATTAAATAAATGAATATAAAATAGTTATTAAATAGGGAGATTTTGGTCAGGCAGTTTAACGGAAAATTTCGTTACTCTTATGGTTACCGTTACCGTAAGTAAAGGTAACTTCAAGAGAGCTTTTGAACGTAGTCAATCGTTTGGCGGTAAACATAACCTTACTTTTTTATTAACTTTTGTTGTTTTTTTCTTAACTCTTTTTTTTATTTGCTTTTATGACTATATAATGGAGGAAAATATTACCACCACCAAATTGACAAGTAAAACATGGATTTTCTGTCAGTTTGGTGTCAATATGGCACCGATCATAGGATACTAAAACGAAAATGAGTTAACTGGCTTTTTACTTGAGAACGGTGTTGGTTCGATTTAAGAACGGATCACGCTCCCGCCGAGATCTGCGTGAGATAGATGACAGATTAAGAAGTTGGATCAAAACAATAGACATAATCTTGTTTTGTTATTTTGGTCAGGTTTTTTGTAAGTCTGTTACCCTTACCTTTATTCTGGGCAGGCGCAGTAGCGCTCTGTCAGGCTGTTACCTGTATTAAAGGTAACCACTGGCGCTAATTAGGGAGATTTTGGTCAGATTTTTTGTCAGTCTTTTACCCTTACCTTTATTCTGGACAGGCGCAGTGGCTAGGGTTGCCAGGTGTCCCGATTTTTCGGGATTTGCCCGCATTTGGACCTCTGTGTGCCGAGTCCCGAAAAGACCCTTTTCGTGACGCAAAATGTCCCGATTTTTTGCTATTCCTCAATCTGAAGTGAAAACGTCATAAAAAACATGTTTCTTCTAGCTTCCTTTTATACCTTTCCTTGTTTTGGTACCTTGTCTTTTTCTTAAGCCACTATTTTTACATTTTGTTTTTTTTGGCCGGAACGCGCGTATCGTAGGTTAGGCGGAGTTAAACGTTGGGAGGTTATGTTTTTGTTTTGTCAATACACATTATTTTACTTTGTTTACCTTCTAATTGAGTACGTTGCTTTAATAATATAAGAAGTAATCCATGGATGTGGAAAGCAAAAGTGAAGATTTCAATGATGAGGTAAGCTGATCTGTTGCTTTTGGTTAGGTAGGTGGTAGGAGTATATTTTTCGGTTTCCGTTTCTTGTTCTGCAGTGTTTTTAATAAAAAAAATGTCCCGAATTTGAAACAGATGTCCCGAAAAACCAATTCTATAACCTGGCAACCCTAGCAGTGGCGCTCTGTCAGGCTGTTACCCTTATTAAAGGTAATCACTGGCGCTAATTAGCGTCGAATAGCGACTACCTTTACCGTTAAAAAGATAACCAACCAAACTTGATTTGATTCTGTGGTGGAAGATTTTTAGGTTATAAAAGTTTGTTTTCTTTTACAAAAATTTTTTGTATTTGGATTTTTTTTACCGTTTTTTTTTTTTGGTAAACAGGTGTAAGTTTGCAGAGGCTCGATTTCTTCTATTACTCCATCAAAGATACCTTTTGCAAAATCATTTGCCTGACTAAATTTATGTTGGGGTGTCCGTCTCCCAGTTCTATCACTAAATTAATATTTTCCTCCATGATATGGTTAGAAAAGCAAATAAAAAAAGACTTGACAAGAAAACAACAAAAGTCAATAAAAAAGTAAGGATATGTTTACCGTCAAACGATTGACTACGTTCAAAAGCTCTATCTTTAACCTCTTGAAGTTACCTTTATTTACGGTAACGGTAACCATAAGAGTAACGCAATTTGCTGTTAAACTGCCTGACCAAAATCTTCCTATTTTTTGATCCTTTTATTTTTAAACGTTTATAGCATCTTTGAAGAAAAAAAAAGTACAGACAGTCGAGTTTATAAACATTAGTTCTTTAATGTGCCTCAAAAATGGCAAAAATTATGAATTTTATGCAAAAAGTGCCGTGGTGCCTGACTATCCAAAGTGGTAAATTAAAGCTTTGTGTTGAATTACACTTCTCTTCACATAAAGCTGGTACAGCAGAAGTTAGCAGCCTGTTTAATTTTTAAAATTTTTAACATCATGTTTTGCATGTCAGTGTCATCCACAAAATATGTACCTACGGGTATAGAAGGCGATCTGACGACTTAGGGCCCTGTTATAAGTTTTTTGCTACTGTTGCGCCTCTAGTGACTCGGTCCCGAAGCTGAAATTAGGGTAGCGGCGCCGGCGCCGGAAAATTTGAATTTGGGTATTTTTTAAAGTATTTCAGTTCATTAGAGATAACATTATTTTGGAAAACCTAATTCATCAATAATTAATTTTATTTTCCAAAGTATTGTTGACTCTAATGACTATAAATTTAAAAAATAAACCAAATGCGTCGTATTTAATATATTATATTATCCTTTTAAGAAGATATAATAGTATACATATCGAAACTATTGTATTTATTAATAAACTATTTATTCTGCTTCCCACGCCGGCCTCAATAGCAGCAGTTTCTTTTAAAACTTGCGAGTTTTCTTCTTTTTCAAAAAATTTGGTGTAACTAGTTACCCATAACCATTTTTGAACGGAATGGGCTAAAAAAATGTACCTAATTAACAAATAGGCTAAATAAATGCCCTATCAGTCTTATCAGAGTGTTAATAGACATCAAAATTGGTGATACCGTAGGCAAAATCGGTTATTTTTCTCCCGTATCCAAAAATAACCGAACCAAAATACGTTACTTACGGAGGCTTAACGGGGCCTGCTTGGTTATTTTTTCTAACCAACCCGATTTATTTGAGCAAAAGCTGTAGCTGGTAAATGATAATTCATTTTGTTGGTTAGTTATAGATTTTTAATTTTTTTGTGAAAGTGAATTTGCAAAAACAGGAATGGTTGTTTTCTTTTCTATTCTATTTACATTGGCAGTTTATATGTGGGCCAAAAAATACGGTTACAGTAATTTATGTTTGTGGTTTTAAAACTCTTTATAGCATCTCAATTACGGTAAGCAAATAAGGTGACGCCGTGGCGTAGCCAGAAATCGACTATGGGGGGGTTTCATCATTCAATAAAAATCAACTGGTTAATTTTTAAAAATTAGGTAGGTTAATGTATACGGAACAAAAATACTTCTTTTTAAAAGCAAAATTAACACTTAAATGCGCCGCAGGCCAAATTTTTATAAAAATTACTCCAAAATTCTATTTCTTACACGTTCCAAATATTGTTTACAAAAAAATTGTAACAATATTTAATATTGGTATAGCGCCGCAGGCGAAAATTTTGACAGAAAAAAACAAACAATTATTCAAAAATTTTGATCTCTTGGGTTTTTTGTAAAATATTTTTCACACATCACACCAAACACGCGTCACAAACCGGAGTAAAGGGTCAAAAATGTGGGGGAGCTATAGCTCTCCCAGGGTCCTTGATCATGATTAATTTATTGTAGATTGGGTTGGACCTTCTGGGGGGGGGTTTAATCCCCCCTAGCTACGCCACTGGGTGACGATAAATTAGTGGTTTATTAACTATTTTTGAATAGTTTTCTGGTTTAAAATGTCGGGTGCATACTCTAAACCTATAAAGCGTTTCAGATGGCAAACCATTGTCTTTGGCGAGCTTGATCTCTAGGGTCTGGAAACCGATCAAGCAGAGGATCACTGGGACACTGGTAAACAACACTTTGGCATAGTTTTCCAATTGTACTTATTACAAAAATCCAAGAAATTACTGTAACAGTTTAAAAAAGGCCAAAAACACACAAAACTAAAAAACTTCAACAAAAAAAACCTCATGAAAAGAACGAAAAGACGATGACATTGAAAAGAGATGTCATCGGCGCGATTTGTCGTGTGAGCTTCGGGACCGAGTCCCCAGAGGCACTGTAACTTGTTTGCGATGCCCTTAGTAAGAGTTTTCTCTAAGTCCGTAGGTATATGCTTTGTGGTGTTATCTAAATTTAAAAAATGCCGCCGCCGACGGTGGTTGGTCTATTCGGCAAATAGCTGTTCATTATGGGAGAAGTCTACGATAGTAAACATAAAAAACCTATTTCAAGAGGAGGGAACTATCCACCGAAAGGAAGGGACCGGTTTGACGAAAGTTACTAGCCCAAAGGGAGGCCAAGAAGCAATCAATTTTCTGGAAAATCATCCGTTTGCCAAAGCGAAAGAAGTAAAAATTGAATCAAATTTTGCAGGATCCATAACAACATTAGGCAGGAGGATTAAATGTACGAGGCCAAAGTGTCGTATTGCGACAAAAAAAATTAAATTAAGTGAGGAAAAGAAGCAGTCTCGATTAATTTTTGCGTTGAATTATTCTCTGAGGGACGAAGAATTTTGGCAGCACGTGGTTTTCACAGATGAGAAGATCTTTAAGTCCAACAGCTATAAAAAACAAATTCTAATTTGTCGGCCGCCAAGATCCCGATACGAAGAACGATATATTACTGGAAACGAAGACCGTGCGGCAAGATTTTCGGTAAATATTTGGAGCTGGATATCGGCTAGAGGACATGGCGCTCTATTTAGAATTAATGGGCGATTTAAAGCCGAAGTTTACGTTAATATGCTGGCAAATGTAATGCTTCCAGAGGTGAGAGTCCCTTATCCAGTTCATGTTGTATTCCAATAAGATAACTGTCCAGTTCATATGGCCAGAATTGTGCAGCGATGGTTCCAGGATAATAATATCGAAGTTTTGCCTTGGCCTGCAAAAACCTGTCATGCGAATCCAATAGAGAACGTTTGGGGGAAGAACATCTAATGGAACTCATCGTGAGGGCATATAGGGAAGTTATTGTTGAAAATCCATACTTATTTGAAAATTTAGTCAATTCAATGCCCAGAAGACTTCAAAACATTGCAGCCAACGGTGCAATGACACGCTATTAAACAAAAAGTATTTTTTTATATGTTTTTAATTTTGTTATCTGCCTGCATGTCCTTATAATTGTTTTGGGCTATCAAACCGGTGCCTTCCTTTCGAGATACAGTTCCTTCTTCTTGAAATCGATTTATTATGGTTACTAGTGTTGACTTGCTTCTTTCATAATCAGCTAGTCGAATAGACCAATTACTGTATAGCTTTTGTTTGGTTAATAAAATATTTTTGCTTTTTTGAAATGTGGTTTTTATTTGAAGTGGCTTTATATTTTGAATTAGTAAAAAAGAAACAAGCCGTCTCCTTATAAAAAGTTTATATATGCCAAAAATATAACCTAACCAAACCTAATCTAACCAAAAAGTCAGTGTTGCACATAGAAAAATATAAAAAATCGTATTTGCGGCTACCTTCTGCTGTACCAGTTTTATGTGGAAAGAAGTGTACAATAATAAACAGCCTTTGCGTGAACCCCCTAGGAGTTAAATAAAAAGCAAACAAAATCTGGGGTTATATAATGAATTTTAGAGCGTTATCGCGTTCGATTTACGATCGTAAGTCAAGTGCTCGTATTCGGAATAGTTTTCAGATCACTCCCGGGCAGATTCGTGACGTCACTGCTCTGGCTGGGCCTGATCTGATGGCAGGGTGAAACGCTATAAGAGAGTAACAAACTGTAAATAATAGCGTATTCCATTGAGGCTTTCAGTGCAGCACTCGGATATTTCTGTCCTTTGCGGTTTTAGGTAAAAACAAGAGACAGAGATATCTCAGTGTTCAACTAACTGTCTCAAGGAATATGCTATAAGTTTGAATTTAAGTGGCAACGTGCTGCATTTCGGTGATATCGGGTGGTGTGATTGACTTTTGTGTAGCTCGTAATAGCTTTTCCCTCGATTTCAAAAATAGCCCCTCACTAGTGGTATAGGTAATCGGTGTTACAGAAATAATGTCATTAGATAATAATAATTTTGGTATGTATGTGGCGTTTTTGGATAACAATATTGACATTTACTACACGAAAACTAGTTTTAGACTTGTTTGCACTGTCTTTTGTTCTCTACAGGATTTTTGTGGTGTGGCCATGTCTATATTTTCATTTAAAATTTGATTTTTTATTATTGGAAACTGGAATTGATTTGAGAGACAGAAAATAAGTTAGTGAAGTGCAAAAGTATTTAAGGTTGTTGAAGAGAAACAGCAGGCTATAAAAAAGTATTTTAGAAAAAGATGAAAATAATTTAAGGCAATGTCTGTCTGTCATCTTGAGTAATGTCGTGCATATGATTTTTATTTTGCCATTTTTACATAAAAAAATTGCAAAAATTGTAATTTTTCAAAGCATAAAAGGTGTGAGACATAAGGTGGTATTAATTTCTTTCAATCAAAGTTCTTTAGTCTTTAAATTTACCAAAAAACGTGTCCTACTATAAGTGCATTTCATCATCACGGCTTTACCAATAAATTACCTCAAATCAATTCCAGTCCTGACATATAATACCTTAAAAATTCCTTTTTTAATGCCTAATTTTCCGTCTTCTTCGTTCATCATTTCAACACGATCTAAATCCCAAACTACAATGTAAACGTACTATACTTTTTTTTTGCTTCCAGGTAACCAGCAACATTTACTTATAAACGAAGACCAGTCCACCTAATGTCACGGTTGACAGGGGAGCAGCACCCCTCGATAAAACTGCGCTAAAAGTGAAAATTTGGTCAGTATAAAAAGAATGCATATCTGTGTAGAGCTCTCAGGAAAACGCGATATGTGTAATTCTGAGTGATTTTTGGCAAAAATATGTTCAAGTCTTATTTTTTTTATTTAAAAAGAGCAGTGAATAGAACAATATTTCCAGCCCATAGTTGTATTTTATGGAGTCTAAAAACAAAAACAAAAAACCTAAAAAATGTCAGTTAAAAAACGTTAGTTTTTTAATAGCGTATTCCATCGCACTTTTTCAGTTTTCCTGTTCTATTGGGGAACTGACACCTTCAGTGTGGCACCGAGTGCCGCTTTTTCGGCTCCGGCTGTGAGGGCTCGCACCGAAACCTGTTTCCGGACATTAAAAATTCCAATTGCAAATGGTAAGACGGCGAAAACAATTTTGTGCCAGACATTATCGCACGGAAACCCCAAAAATAAAAACATCGAAATATGGTTTATAGACTTCAATGGTTATGAAGTTGGAAACACCCCGTTTGACAAACAAACAATTTTTTTAAATAATTGCTACAGAAAACCAAAAATGTTTACAATGGTTTTTCAGTTATTTAGAAAATAGAATTCAAATTAAAAGAATAAACAACCATACAATAAGTGACAGCAAACCAATACTGAATGGGGTACCACTAGGTTCAGTATTAGGACCGTTAATGTTTGTGATATACATTGACAGTTTATTTTTGTCTGAATTTAAAGGTACAATTATGGCTTTTGCTGATGATATTGCAATTATTTATAAATCAACAAATTGGGAAACAAATAGAACAAATATGCAGAATGATTTAGAACTACTTTAAAATTGGTATACAAAAAATTGTATGTTTATAAACTCAACGAAAACAGAATATATAAATTTTACTTTAAGAAACAATTATACATTTTCTAATCCCTTAAAGTATCACTTAAATTATAAAAATAATCAAAATTGTAATTGTGAAATAATAAAACAACAAAATAAAGTTAAATATTTAGGAATAATATTTGATGAGAACCTAAATTTTAAAGAACATATTAAATATGAAACAAATTAAAATATACTTTGAGTAGTTTTTCTTTATAAAACATACCATACCGGTATCGTTAAAAAGAACATTCTATTTTGCAATGGTGCAATCGATATTAAGTTACGGAAACGGTATATGGGGTGGAATTTATGAGGAAACTTTATATAATTTAAAAGTTATTCAAAAATCTTTTATTAGAATTATAGAGATGCAATAAGAGAGAGCATACAGCAAATCTTTTCAAAAAACATAAAATTTTAAAATTTTCTGATTTATTCTGCAGAAACTTTTGTAAGATTATTAAAAAGTATAGTGAATTAAATCTTAAAAGAAATCATAATGATCAAAATTATTTTATACCACGAGTATCAAAAACACATAGTTAAAGGATGTTTATGTATTTATTCCAGTTCCAAAAGAAATTCAAATTTTACCGTTTAAAAAATTGAAAATAAAGATAAAATAATTCTTTTTTTTCAAACTCCATAGTAGCAGCAATTTTAAAAAGACAATAAACAAAAAAAAGAGTGTCTAAATAATTAATTAGCAATAATTTTAATTTGTTTAAATTAACATTTAAAAAATTTGAAACCTATTATATGATGTTTTCTATTTGAAATGAGAAAATACTATGATTATGTTGAAATATCAAATACAAAATGTGAATTTAATAATTTTAAGGAAATTTAGAAATAAATAAATAAAAAAAAATAAAAACAAAAGCAAAATTTCAATCCGAAAACGTGAGGTTAAAGGTTTGCAAGTTCCTCTGTTGCAGTAATGTTCCATTGAAACAGCACCAGTGCCATTTTTTTTACAGCACCGAGCCAGTGTCAGTGCGAAACTGGAAACAAGCGAGTGCGGAACTGGATTTTACAATGGAGAGAGAGCATGGATTGCCCAAGTAACATTTTTAATTACCTCAAGTTTTATAGGTTTGGTTGCCAGTTCTTATAAAGGTGATCGGGTTTTATTACCAGGTTTCCGGGTTTCATAAAATTATATGAAGGCACGATAATTTTTATAATAGTAATTGTTGTAACCTTGCAACTTTTATGGGGTACTAAACACGGTTTTATTAAACTGCTACTACATAACTGCAACAACAATTACTTAAACAGTTATTATAAAACCGGATTCTTTTTTTTTTATAATAGCTCCCCTATGAAACTGATTATTCGTTAAATTTATAAAGGTTTCATTATAAATCTTGAATTGTCGTTCTTCATGGTTTGGGCCAATCGGCCAATTCCTTCAATTAGATTAATTAGAGAGTTTTGGTCATCTGGATTTGTTACAAATCCAGATTACCGCAAAGAAACTTTTTTGGCGAATATGGCAGCGTAAATTTTTTTCAATATTATTATATTTGATTAAAATATAAAAGACTTTATATTTTGGTTTTTCATAACAAATATTGCTGTTTTTATAATATATTAATAATATAGTACAAAAAGAATCAACAAAAAAAAATTGGATAGAAAAAAATTATTTTTTTTATCAAAATAAAAGAAAATTGCAGATACGCGTGTTTTTTACATTTTTGACATGTAATTTAACAGCAAAATTTGCGCTGCGTGTAGTTTTAGGGGGTGGAAGTGTCTGTAAAAATCATTTTACCATCATAATATTCCATGTTATTTATTACGGATCCATAATTACTTTTTTAGAACCTCAGAACTTTCTAAAAAAATTTTCTATTGCATTTTCTTATAGGGGGCGCTGCACTCGGGTTACTTTATTTCGTTTCATAATAGTTGCAGACACTTTCCTGTAACCTTTACGTCTCCTAATTCGCATAACTAACGGTAATATAAAAGTTGTAACAAGGTTCTCACAGGCAACTTCTAGGTTTTTAAGGAGTTTATAATAAGGTTGCCACTACCTTTATAAGATCCACCAGTTAAGGTCAATAAGAGGGTAATTTGGTAGCGATAACTTGCTCGCAACCTCTATAAAAAATGAAATGTTACTTGGGTAAATAAACTAATCCTAGTTTTTCTACGGTGGATATGGGAGTAAAAGATCCTAAAATAAGGTCAGTTACCAAAGTTTTTGCGATATTTTTTAGGGTCATTTACTTACTTATCCTGTTATTAAAATTATTGAAGAAACTATTTAGATAGATCTGATAAAAACGGTTAAATAAACAATACTACAAAATTTCACCCTTGTCCAACATACGGGCAAAGAATTAGCATAAGGGGACTTTATGGCACTTTAGATGTTTCTGGTCTGCACCAAACAAATGAGGATTTTTTATTATTTTTAACCCAGTGTTAACCTCACCCAGGAATTAGAATTGATAAACCGGCTCCAAGGGCCATATTTCACATCAGACTTCATCGCTAACAACCTAATTCGCATGGAGCTAAAAGAGAAACCTCAATCCTTTATTTAAGTTACTTAATTTAAACACCAGTTTTAAGAAGGAAATTGGGTTTTAATAGACCTAGAAACCCTTAGACAAAACTCCATTCATAAATTCTTATTTGTTTTGTCCCAAGACCATGTCGTAACATATGTGTATGTTTGACGACGTATGTGCTAGATATGTACAACCAGGGCATTATCATAGAATAATTATGGTCTAAGGGTTTCCAGATCGGTGGTTTTTACAAATAAAGAGGCCTGACTGAAAAAATAAGACTGAACATATTTTTGCTTCGATTTTTTTGTACATACGATACATAAATGTGAGCGAATTATATTTCTTACCTAATAGACGGCTTGGCGTGTGTTTGTTGTGAAATATATTTATATCGATATTTATTTTTGTTTTTCGCCTGATATTTATAGAGTTTATAAAGAGGATATTTATTGAAATATGTAGGTAATTAATATGGATGTGACTGATTTGTCAACGTTTTTTTTCCTTTAGTTTTTCTATTTGGAGAAAACGTCCTTTAATTGAGTGTTTTTATGAGCAATTTAGTCCCTAAAAAAAGAATAAAAAATCTCATATTAAGCGGAAATAACCGGGCAAGGACTTGAATTTCCAAAAAAATAACTTGCCCAAAATATACCCTTTTTTGACAAAACAAGTCCTTTCTTCATTATTTTCCTTGGCTACTTACCACCATCACAAAATTTTGCTTGTGGGACAACCCGTATCAAAAATAAAAGGCGTTTTTTTTTTCGGAAAAACAAAAATGTAACCCCTTATAAAAGGGTAAAAATTCATCCAAAAAACTGCCGTTTTGTAAATAACGAACATTTTATAAAGTGTTTTTTAAATGTGGGCAATTTGTATTTTTAATATTAATAAGAAAATTCAAAGAAACTCCTTTAAAATAGTTCTTTTTTTTGGTAATTTAGGCTTAAGTTTTTAAATTATTCGTTTAAGTTTTAGCAGGTGAATAAGCTTTAATTTATGTAAAAACAAGCAAACATAGGTTATAAAAAAAGGACAATTATGACGTAGATAGGGGTATTTAGGGGTACAATTGTAACCATGGATTGCTTGTCAAAATTGTTTTTTTTTTTTTTGAGAAAGTAACCAAAATTGTCTATAACCATGGTTTAATCCATAGACCTAACAATTGAGCCTTAGAAAATTAAGCCAACATAGTGGGTGGTTGCGCAGATTTTTTACCCAAGCGGCCATGTCGGTGCGCGTAAGAGTGTTGCCAAATTGTTACCAGCTAATTACTAGTTTGCCACCAATCTTTTCAGTTGGCCCAACTGCTTACATTTTCACGTGGAACTGAATACGTTTTCAATACGATTCACTTTCAAACCTTCCATGAAAACGCGGCGAATCGAAACTTTTTTGTTGGCTCTGCCCAAGGTCAATACCGCTTTCTAGTGTAGGGGCATATATCGATAATTTCTTTCGCATGGGATTTTAAATGAAGGAATTTTGTGACTATGTGGGATTGATAGCTCTTTAGTCACACAATCAAGCGTTAAAGGGTAGTTTGTTCTTTCAAGATGCCCGCCAAAAATCATAAAAGATACAACTTTCGCAACCGGGGCATGATTATACTCGATTCCATATAATTTAAGAACGGGGATTCGAAAAAATTCATGAAGCATCCGACCTTACATGACCTTGAAAATCGCAAAAAACTAGATTTTTGCCATTTTCTCTTTAAAAAATCTTAATAATTCGAGGTGTTGTCAGTCCAACTTAAATGTACCTCAAACTATTCGGTATATATGCGATCCTTACAGTTTGATGCAGTTTAAAAATAACATACTAAAGGGCGCTATTCATCAACTATTAAAGCGAAGAGGACTAACTTTGGTAAGAGAAAAAAGAAAGGAAAGTCCAACAATATTGTTAACAAAAATTTGCTTCAGCTATGACGTGTTTCAATATGGTGGCTGATATACCAAAATGGCGACTTATAACCACATTTTATTTGGTCCAATTTCGTAAAAAAGCAAAAATGACAAGATGGCCATCAATTGAATTGTCGCCGCTTACTATGAAAAAAAGTTTAATTCATGCATGACCTTGATTGACTTTGAAAATGCTATGTACAAGTCAAAAACCAGCTTTTTGTTTGAAAGTTTGAGACAATGATGTGTTTGAAATTAACTCTGTCGGACTTCCATTGTCTATATTTTATTTATACACGACGTTTCGATCAGTATAATCTCTGATCGTCTTCAGGTGTAAACTACCATCAATTCCTAAGGCTACGTGCTTATATACTGTGAGAAATCACTCAACCTTGAAGTTTAAGAAGTTTGCTCCGCCCAAGAAGGGGCTTCCAAATATTTGGGATTTCAACACTTGGTTTACTGAAAATACCCTGATTCTGCCCAATAAAGGCAGCTTCAAGGAATTTTCGTTTCTTCCAGTGTGACTCCTTGTGCAAAACCTTTGCTTCTGCCCACTTCATTCGGTGTTGTTTTGACCATGCATGTTCGGCGATTCCTGATTTCGTGGTTTCACCTTTTTGGGTATTCGTCTGATGTTCCTTAAGTCTAACAGATAGTGGTCTTTTAGTTTCGTCTATGTATGATTCACCACACTCACAAGGAACTTGGTAAATGCATTCCTTACTTTGTTTGTTCTCTGGTTTTGTTTGACTAAGAAGGCTTCTAATTGTATTACTAGATTTAAAAGCTGTTTTAATATTAAAGTTTTTCGCTACTCTTTGAATTTTCTCTGATACTCCTTTAACGTATGGGATTGTAAGGAATGCATTTGCCTGGTTTTGGTCTTGTAATCTCTGGCCTGTTTGTTGAAATTTAGAAATAGTATCTGTTACAAGTTTAAGGCTGTAACCACTCTGCTGCAGATCCTTCTTAATGTTTCTTATTTCGATTTCCAAGTCATGAGAATTGTTACAAATTTGAACGGCTCTGTTATACAAAGTTTTGATTATGCCTCGTTTGGTTGTAGCAGAATGATTTGAACCTTTATTTAAATATTGTCCTGTGTGAGTGGGTTTACGATAGACTGTTGTTCTGATGTCGCTTTCTACTCGTGTGACAAGTACATCAAGAAAAGGAATTTGACAATTTTGCTCCAACTCCATTGTGAATTTAATGGTGAGAGCTTAGGTTTATATGTTGCGGTATCAACCGCGTGTGATTCGAACCACTCCATGTAAATATTAGTAAACCAAGTGTTGAAATCCCAAATATTTGGAAGCCCCTCCTTGGGTGGAGCCAACTTCTTAAACTTTAAGGTTGAGTGATTTCTCACAGTATATAAGCACGTAGCCTTAGGAATTGATTGTAGTTTACACCTGAAGACGATCAGAGATTATACTGATCGAAACGTCGTGTATAAATAAAATATAGAAAATGGAAGTCCGAAACACAGAGTTAATTTCAACCAGCTTTTTGTCATGTTTTTTTCAATTTACCACTACGCAAAAACTTTAAGCGCCGGATATGAAATTAACATCTTAGTCATAACCAAACACTTCATTTTAAACCTCCCCACCAGTTTTTTTGATATGGCGTTCCAGATGTTTATGCTATAGAGTCCGATTATTAAGTAAATGGGCCACGACAAGCACGGACGATGCGCGGGGTTCGCTTGTTGTCTCTGTTTGAGGCAGGGGCGTACGTATCGTCACTGCCATTTAAAATAAATGAATAAGTTGAAGAATTATAAAATGATTAAAAATGATAAATTTGGTTAGTTGATGTGTTGTTCAGTTCTCAAATAATTTATTTACATAGTATACACGTCAATACTGAATTGGGCTGAATATTATACATAATAACTTGTTTAATTTTTGACCTTTCCTCCTTTTTGCAGAAAAATATTTGTACTTATTTAAGAGGATACCGTACAGGTGTAAAACGCGGAACAAAACTGGGCCGTTCCTATTAACTTAATCAAAAAATGCTTGAAATAATTTTTTTGGAAAATGACTTCACATTTATTGGAGTCATTAATTTTTTGACATTTCAAGTTTTACGAAAAAAATTCGCTATTTCACATTTTTTGTAAAAATCAAGGATTCATCAATCAATTAATTTTAATGAATTTAAAAGGTATTCTACTCGAAAATTTTTTCAAAAAATGTCCAATTTTTTCTTAAAATTGTTTCTAGTTTTCAGCCTTCTGCCTACCCTTTCCATGCATTTTCCGTTCGCCACCTGTTGACTACGACTTCATCTTAACAAAATATTTTTTAAACAATGGAAACATAAATAAAATCAGATTACAGCATGATCAACAGATAATATGATGATGATGATTAAACACAAAATAAACTATTACCTACTGTACTATAAATATTTTTTGAGTAGCAATAGATTGAAAGTTAAAAAACGCCATTTCTCAAATAAGTTAAAAATGGACATTCTCCCCTTTTCCCGTGTACTCTTCATGTATTAATATTTAAATTTACTTTTTTGAATCGATGTTAAATCCTCATCTTTGAATTTTATTATGAATGTTAATAAATAAGTGAAGTCCCGCCCTACTGGCATAATTAGAATTTTTTATGCTTTTTCGACTGCCATTTTGGAATATGGCATGTAGAACCACTGGTCCAGTATATGGTAATATATATCTGACTTCTGCTAACTCTCTTATAGGGTATTTAAATGACTTTGTTGGCTAGACAAGTGAGTAGAACATAAAAATCACAGTGTCGAAAAAAAAAACGACAGGCATATAGGTCATTTTTACCGGGGTATAGCATAAACATCTCGGACGCCATATTAAAAAAAAAAAATGGTAGGGTGGTTTAAAATGAAGTGTTTATTTATGGCTAAGATGTTAATTTCATCTTCGATACTTGTTTTTGCGTAGTGGTAAAGTGGAAAGAAACATCACATAAAGCTGGTTTTTCACTCGTACATGTTATTTTCAAGCGTCAACTAAACTTTTTTTTCATAGTAAACGGCGATAAATCAACAAGAATTAATGGCCACCTTGTCGTTTTTGCTTTTTTACGAAATTGGATAAAATAAAAATGTGGTTATAGGTCGCCATTTTGATATATCAGTCGCCATATTGAAACTCGTCATAGCTGAACCAATTTTTTTCTGACCAAATTTGGTTCTCTTCGCTTTAATAGTTGATTAATAGCGCCCTTTAGTATGTTAATTTTACTTGAGTATTAGTATCGAGGTATTAGTACAGAGGTGTAGTTTGGCAACATTGTGTGTCGCAAACCATCATGGCCGTCTATATTCTTCGATTGACAATATTCCTGGCCTCCACGCTGGTTCGCGTAAAACTGTTTTCAACCTTCTCTAGGCAAATTTCACTGTCTACTAGGTTAGAAGTACGATTTTGGTATCGAAGGTTGGTAACAATTAAAATTTTTTGGAGATTTTAGTACTGTGAACTTAGTAAACAGTTACGAGAAATTTCGTTAGAAAAGTTTGACCATAATGACTAACCAGAATACTGGTTAGTCATTATTACAATTACTACCCATTCAAATTATTGTTAATTCAACTGCTATTTTGTTTACCTAAGAAGACCTCAAAAAAACTACTTTTTTCTCCGATTTGAAGCGGCTACCACTATCTTATTTTTCACTAGTTTTAAAGTTTTTGAAAGACTGATATTCCATAATCGGAGAAAAAGTAGCTTACATGTGATTTCTTTAAAAATTAAGAGTTTTTCTAAGTTATATTTTTTAGAAAAACCTTAAAACCGGTTTAAACTTTACTAACCTGTAAATGCACCGTGCTGTTAAATGTCTAAAGTTAAACGGTGTTTAGAATGTAACAACTTGTTATTTTAAGTTCATTATGAGAGTTCATTCTAAGCGCCCGGCGCGGTGCAATCGGTCCCAACCAAGCCTTATTTGCACCCAATAATAATTTTAAATAAGAAAAAGACTGATATAAAATGGTGTAAATAAGCTCCACTATAATTATAAACGAATATTTCACCTAGGATTTTTGTGTTATTTTTTAATTATTTATAAAATTTATTAAATTATGCATACAAATTACGATTTGGTTCTTTTTTTAATATTTTCTTTATAAGAGAATAAAAACTGTTTTTATTTATCTAAGGAGTTTTTTTATTAAGTTATTGAGACATATAACAGCCGTGTAATAGTCATATTCCATCAATAAATATGATAATTTTTTGATGATTATTTCCCACCTATTAATTATCAAAGATAATTTAATTCACTTTTTATTGCTGCAATGTAGATTATTTTGCAGTTTTTTAATTACCTAAAAACTATAGGGATGGTAAAAAATAACAAAAATTATTTAGAAAATTAGAAAACTGTATTTTAACCTTAAAAATACATAAATAGTCACAAAAAATTGTGATGTACGCTTATCGATTTAAAAAAAAAGGCACGTCAGTAAACAGTTCGGTAAAAACTTTGATATAAAAAATATTATCAAAAAAACTTACTTGCTAAACAACTGGGTATACAACAATAAGATATACAAATAAAATACTGACAAAGAAACTTAAACAAACAACATAGAGAGAGCAAAACAACATTTTTGTCGGAATGTGTTAAGTAGACTTGTACAAATTTCTTTGGGTTGCAAATAACTATTAAGCCACAGGGGCCGTAAATAAATTACGTAACACTCGAGGGGCGAGAGGAGGGGGAGGGGGTTGATAGTGTGACAACGTGTTACTAGGGGGGAGCTATAACCTTTTTTTTGGTTTTCAACTTGGTTGTCAGTTTTTTTTTGGTTGCCAACAATTTTTTGTCCTTCTCCAGGGGGGTGGAGGGTGGGGGTTAGCAAAGTGTTACGTAATTTTAGGTGGGTCCACGGAAGTGTTACATAGGGCGAAGGAGGGGTCAAAAATTGTCAAAAAAGGGGTTACGTAATTGATGGACGGCCCCACATGGATTGCCCGACATGCAGTGCGGACGTAAGAATCATCCCTCGTTGTATTTTTTAACGATCGAGTGAAAAGATTTTTTGACTACTTTTCATACAATTCATTTTGGCCACATTGACTAGTGGTCAAAAATTTTAAAGGCAGGGGGCGCGACACTTCGTGAAAGGTATTTTAATTCTTAAACCAATATAAAAAGGATTTTGGCGAATTCTTCCTTGAGAAAAATGTTTCATCTCCAATCAATCTAGCAAAAAAGTGGAAAAAAATTAGAGCTTATATCTTTATAAACAACATACCGAAAGTCCCTTAATATCCCCTGGATCCGAGATCCGCCATATTGAAAAAATGAGATTTTTGACATATTTTTTTTCAGTATCGTTGTTTATGGGCGTAACCAGCTAAAATTCGGTATGTACGTACTCATTGGGCCTACTATAAAAATCCAAGATGAAGTTCTGGTTATGTAAAAGTGAATCCGCCATATTTGAAAATACCTTCTCTTATTATCTATGACCTAACTTCCTAATCCTTAAGGCTAACCATGAACGTCTTAATATAAAAATTGGGGTATAACTGTCATCTGTCAAAAATTACGGCCGCCATCATTTTAAATAGGAAGCCGCCGTCATTTTAAATAGGAAGATAACCAAATTTTTACACACAGATTTTTTACACAAAAAGTTATAATAACATACGTACAAGCCGATATAAAAAAAAAATCGTCAATAGGGGGGACTGAAAGGGGGAGGGGTAAAAGTTAATATTTTTGCCACCAGTCTTATATTCGATTGTACATATGTTATTATAACTTTTTTTGTAAAAAAATCTGTCCTTTAATTATTTTTTTAAATGTATTATGAAGAACTGAGTTTTTTAAAAATGGCGCCCGTCCCTTAGCATTTACAAAGCTGTATTTTTAGTATGTTGTTAAGGGCTTTACTAGAAACATGTTCCCACAAATTTGGTTATCTTCCTACTTAGATGTGCAACATTTAATGTAAGATGGAGGCCGTAATTTTTGACAGATGACAGTTTCACCCAAATTTTTAAATTAAGACATTTATGATTAGCCTTTGCGTCAAATTTCACGATCATGGCTAAACGGATTAGAAAGTAAAGTCAATGATAATGAGAAAAGGTAGTTTCAAATATGGCGGACCTATTTTTGACATAAGCAGGACGCCATCTTGGATTTTCATATTAAGCCCCAATGCGTACCTACATACCAAGCTAGTTACGCTCATGAACAACGATACTAAAAAAATGTATGTCAAAAATTTGTAATTTTTTCAATATGGCGGACCTCGGATCCAGGGAACTTTCGGTATGTTGTTTATGAAGGTATTCTAAAGCTCTATGCCAAAAATCAAAGATGTGATATTTTTTTCCACTTTTTTGCTAGATTGACTGGAGTATTAGTACTAACCAAAAAATCAGTAGAAAATAAACCGGAAAGTAAGAGAAAATTGTCGACAATTTCCTCTAGTGCAAATCATCGCAGTAATTCGTCTTCTAATGGTCGAAAAGTGGCTAGTCGCATGGATGGATTATAATAGTTTCTGAAGAAAATAGTCAATATTATAAAAAGATTTTGATATGTATCTAAAAGTTGAACTAAAAAAGTTTACATATTTGAATAATCTCCTTCAAACAACGGTGTAAATCTCGATTCCAAGCAAAAAATTTGTTTTCATAAAGTTATGAAAATTTAAAAGAAATTAAGAAAAGAGAATTAAAATACCTTTCAAAAAATGTATCACGACCCCACCCCTTTATTTAAAATTTTTAAGACCCCTTTATTTAAAATTTTAAAGGTTGTGACCTTGGTCAGAATTAGTTCTCTCTTCAAACGTTAAAGGGAGGGGGGACTATGCCGGCACTGCATAAGGCTTTAAAATGTCTTTGTTAATAGTTATTTTTTGCAAAGTTGCATAATTTAAAAACTAAACCATAATAATAATAACGTTTTGTAATACACCAAAAAATTTGGAACACTGCTTGAGCAAATCACTAATCATGAGATTTTTATAATATTTACAAACATCTAAAAAGATAATTTTTGTCAAAAATCTCGACGTTCCTTAAAAACTACTTATTGCGAAAAATGGCACCAAACCTTACCAAATATTGCGACACAAATTAACAACAAAAAAACCGGCTTGTTAAAGCCATCCTATCAAATCACAGCAAAAGAACTTAATTAAAAACAAGCAGATTCAATTTCAAGGAGAGCCCAATCCCACTAGATTCATTATCAAGTAACATAACCTCAAGTTAGGTAAGCTTTCTTTGTATGCTTTTATTTTTTGTGACAGGTCGAATATTTACTATCTAAGAAAGAATTTCAACGCAAGAACAGTTAAATGAGCTAAACAAAAGGGGTGATATCAAAGATTAACAAAATTTTGCACAGCGAAGACTTTCGATACTCCGTGGACCCCTTTTAGATAGAGAGTATGATTTCATCCACATTATAACTAGTATAAGACTGTAGTTTACATCCCTACGAATTAAGTAAAAAGATAACAAAAAAAATTATTGCCCCTCTCTAGGTGGAGAACTTGCAAAAAATAATTGCTATATGAACTAATTTAATCTAATTAATAAAATTGACTTGACTGACTTTTTCAGTAATGTCACAAAATTTTAAATAGTTCTTACAACTACTACAATTCACATTTTTTATTAAAAATGATCATTTTGAAAATTAAATTAACAACAAAAGGGTTATAAGATCATATCAAATGAACCAAAGGATTTTTTCTCAACATCTCCGAGTTTTAATACACTTGTTCTACGTACTAGAAAAACTATGGGACAAAAAATCTAAAACTGGATTGCTGAGTGTTTATATAATGTAAAAATGTACTCTCCCAAAACAATAACAAATCAGTACTGGACAAAAATTTTAAAATGACAAAACTATGCAGCGGCAACAGAAATTGGTCAAAACATACTTGCCTAAATACAGTTAGACTGTGGTAGTGTTGTCGTCATCGTTGCATTGTAGCTGTAGTAAATTGTTTTCCATAGATAATGCAGAACAGGATATTTCACAGACAAATAGTTAACAATATTTTTTGGTACACACAGACCCTCCTGCAAAATTTTTGAATATGTTAAAAGCTCCACCTTACATATTTCTTTTGTATTAACCGAGTAAGTTCCGCTTTTTCTTAATATAAGTTCAATAATGCTTTAATTTTAAAATTAGGGTTGATTGGGTACCAAAGATCGACAAAATAAAACTTGGGGAAGAAAAAAATGTGGTAATTTTATATTTGCATACATACAGTCAATAGTGTGTTCAGTGATATTAGCGATAAATTAACAAGGTACTATGAGTAGTATTTATATCTGATCCGCTGTTCAATCATTTTGGTTTATTATAATTGCGAAGACATTAGGGACTCTCTCTCTCTCTAAGTGACTGAAAGCGCTTACTTTTAGCATTACTTCGCTTGCATGGACAAATTATATCAAATAATTTACCATTTTAATCTTATGTATTGCTTTAGTAAAGTTATAGTACCGTATTATCAGCCGTAGTTGCAGTCAAAAGCCTCGCCCTCACACAGAAATCAGTAGATATTTTCGGGCGCATATGAAAGAGATGGTATATCCCCTGACCAACCGAAGTTAATTATTAACGGTACCTACCTACAATACACACTGGCGCTATAGTACTCCCCCACCTCTTTTTTTACGTCAAACTAGTAATTTTGTAATATTGTTTATAAAACTCTTTAAAAGTAACTTTTTAAAACAACATTTTTCCTCTCAAATGCAATATATACTGCATGCAATATATACAGCTATAACTAGAGTTAACCAAACCACTAAACAATGCCCTTATTCAGTGACTAAACTTCTTATGTTTAAATTGGTCTCTTTTCAATGTGTATCAAATAGCAAAAATTTGTAGGTACCTATAAATACGGCCGTCGTATTACTTTTATTACCTATAAACAACTAATTAGTAGATATTTAGTAAGATCTATACATATAATAAATCTCTAAAAAGGGCATATCTGTACATTAATTTTTTTTTCATTTTTGGTGTTGACATCTAATCAACTGTCTGTCTAGTTGGTGTGTTCATGCAATCTCTTTCATGCGCTCCAGAAAATATCTAGCTATCTCTGTGTGAGTCTTTTTGACTAAAACAGCAGCTGATACGGTACTATAACTTTTCTAAAGGTTATTACTAGCAAAATATGGGATTAAAAATGTAAATGATTTGATATAATTTGTTCATGCAAGCGACGAAATAATGCTAAAAGTTGTGTCATTTAGAAAAAGAGCCCTAATTTCTTCGCAATTATAATAAACCAGAATGATTGATTACCTGATATATAGGAATATAACTAAATAACACTTATATGTCACTAAACACACTAGCGACTGTCTATATGTATGCAGACTCCATATTGTCACCTTTTTTCTCCAATTTTAATTTTGTATTTATTTGCTACCCTATCAACCTCAATTTTAAAATTAAAGCATTTTTGAACTTAGGCCATTTCAATATTAAGAACGAAACTTACTCGGTTAATACAAAAGCAATATGTAAGGTGAAACTTTTAACATATTCCAATATTTGTTTAAAGTATTTAGAAAGCCTTATATAAAATGTGTACAAAAAAATATTGTTAACTATTTATCTATTAAAATAATCCGTTCTGCATTATCTATGGAAAACAATTCACTACAGCTACAACGCAACTACGACGACACTACTACAGTCTAAATGCACCTTAACATATTGCCGCTAGATGGCGCTGTGACGGACACCGTTTGATTTGTTAGCCTGACAGCACCTTTTGTATTTTAGGTACAGAGGGCGCTGGCCTCGCCTACAGTGGGCCAATTGAAATTAGGTAGTACCCAGTGTTGCCAGGTCTACTATTTTAATAGTAGATCTACTATTTTTTACTCACGTCTACTATTCTTAAGTGAAAATATATACTACTATACTATTATATTTTTCTTTGAGTGAAAGTCTAGCACAGCAATAGATACCAAAAACAGCTCGATAAAAAGTCAAATAGTGACAAAAATTGGCAATTTTCGATTATAAACTCTGTGTCTAAATCGTCGGAGACCATCAGACGCAGCAGAGTTCGTTCCAAAATCACAGCTATTAGTTCAGAACACTTGTTTCCTTTTTCCATCACACAGGAAATTTCTAATGGGATTAAAAGCTCCCGCTATTCACCAGCAAGAGATGTTTCAGAAGGAACGTGGGTCACATTACTCCTATCCTTTTTATGGTTTTGAACTAAAGCGAGATAGGAAACGATTTATAAAGTTTAGGAGAGTTGAAAGATTAAAATATTTATTAAATTTTTTTCAATTTTTTATTAATAACAGTTTTTTTTGTAATCTATTTTTTTATAAAAATTCTAGAATCTACTATTATTTTTGTCTCTGATCTACTATTATTCTAAAAATAGACCTGGCAACACTGGTAGTACCTATCCAAAGGCCGTATTTATAGTCCTCCCTTTAAGGGAGCCAACACAACCCATTCTGTACAATGCCGCTATATGTACTGCCATCTAGCGGCAATATATTACACACGTTTTCCTGTCCAGTTGTTGTCGGCTCTATAATGTGTCGCCATCTATTTTACGTTTGTAGTTTTGCTCTTATAACGTTTTGCGTATTTATTGTTTTTACGCAGTACTGTTATGAACCTGACTTTTTAATAAATTATGCGCAGCCTTTATATGAGTAGAACAATGTGTTAAAAATGATCAAAATCGGGGACGGTAAGGGAGATAATTATCCTTTTGTAAAGAAACCAAAGAGTCAAGACATTCGTTGACGCAAATTTTAGGTTATGTTACTTGGGAAATTTTCTAATTGAGATCAGGCAATCCTAGGAACTTTTATCCCCCACAGAGCAGTGCTCCCTGAGGTATCCACTTACCTGAGCAGTCCTAACCTAGACATCTTCCGGTCACTACACGCTGAAGCTGTCGTAACTTCCCATCGCTAGGTCGTAACATCTCATTGTCGCGTCCGATTCTCCGGAATCCGTGTCGGAATTCGAGCCCGAAAAGACTGTGAATTTGTACTTTTTCTCTGGCGGTTCTTGGGCCTCGATCTCGAAGCCGATTGGCATGTGGGCTCGTATTAAGTTGTGAACTCGGTATTTCATTGGATGGTCCTGTCAACAATAAAGTAATCATAACAAGTGTTCCATGGAGTCTAAATTTATAGTTTTCGTTAATATGTTGGAGATGCCTGGACCTTTGTAAATACTCTTTTGCAACATTTTTTCACCAGTGCTTAGATATTTTTATTTAATACGATTTTTAAAATCTAAACGCAAGTAACAAGACGCATTATCATAACCTCACTCTTAAGATTTTAATTTTTTTTTGTAATTATGCAAGAAGTAATAGTAAATGCATTTATAAGTGAAGAACTACTCGTTATGATTCACCTGCACCACTTTTTCACTCACTTCACCACTCTTGATTGTTCCATCTAAAACAAAATTGCCTTCCTCGTCCAAAACCAAATTATTGGAATGTGTACTGATTCTTTACATTGCCAAAAACTATACTTCAAATTTAAAAAACACAAATACAAAAAATATTGTCTCTGAAATAAGGTCAGAAATGGTTGTGCATTTGATCTGCGCATGCGGGACAAATTTTATCAACCTGTTTTGTAGGGTGCGAAAGTGCGCGTTTGTTTAGCATCCGGTAAAAATCTACCCACAATCTGAACAGCCGGGTAAATTTTAATCAGATCAATCTGAACGGCCAGGGCGCGCCCGGGCGTCACCCGACGTTCAATCTGAACGCACCCCTTGTGTCAAAGCATAGAAAAAGTGATGTTTTCCCAACCGTTAAGCCTTTTTAGCCATGAAACTGTCAATCGCATCGTTACCCCTAATTGTTTAGATTGGTCGGTTGGGATATCCATTCCCTATAAGTTCGATAATAAATCCACCATTCTATTTTCTCTGACCGATAATAACTCTCCCAATCAAGTTGGCCTGGAAAAAACCCAGAGATGAGGAGTGTAATGGGCAGGCGTGTCGATTGCGCCAGTAGAGAAAGCAACTGACAACCATCTGACAGTGAAAATTTAGGTTTATGTTTAATATTTTTGTTTACTTTTAAAAAGTGTTGTCTATAGTGTTTCCCATAACAAGAACGCACGCAATCACAGAAAATACCGCCACAAAATTTTAAAACACGAAAACACCACAATAACAAACAAAATGGCAACACACCCGTCAAAAATGTAAACTTTTTGACGATGCCGAGTTTTCTCAGGAAGTGGGTTCGGCACCTGGGCGCCATGTCCTCGTGTAACGGGTTTACCTTGTGGATTGAAACCCTCGAGTAAGGTTAAATTTGCGGTTGGAGATGTTTTATCCATAATATAACAAATAAATTCTATTTTTCGGACAGATGATGCACAAAATATGTACCTGCGGGTATAGAAGGCGATCTGACGACTTAGGGCCCTGTTATAAGTTTTTTGCTACTGTTGCGCCTGTAGTGACTCGGTCCCGAAGCTTAAATTAGGGTAGCGGCGCCGGCGCTTTGAAATTTAAATTCGGGTATTTTTTAAAGTATTTCAGTTCATTAGAAACAACATTATTTTGGAAAACCTAATTCATCAATAATTAATTTTATTTTCCAAAGTATTGTTGATTCTAATGACTATAAATTTAAGAAATAAACCAAATGCGTCGTATTTAATATATTATATTATTCTTTTAAGAAGATATAATAGTATACATATCGAAACTATTGTATTTATTAATAAACTATTTATTCTGCCTCCCATACCGGCCTCAATAGCAGCAGTTTCTTGCGAGTTTTCTTCGTTTTCAAAAAATTTCGTGTAACTGGTTACCCATAAGCATTTTTGAACGGAATGGGCTAAAAAAATATACCTAATTAACAAATAGGCTAAATAAATGCACCATCACTCTTATTAGAGCGTTAATAGACATCAAAATTGGTGATACCGTAGGCAAAATCGGTTATTTTTCTCCCGTATGCAAAAATAACCGAACCAAAATACGTTACTTACGGAGGCTTAACAGGGCCCGCTTGGTTATTTTTTGTATTAGTTATAGGTATTTAATTTTTTTGTGAAAGTGAATTTGTAAAAATAGGAATTGTTGTTTTCTTTTTTATTCTATTTACATTGGCAGTTTGTATGTGGGCAAAAAAATACGGTTACAGTAATTTATGTTTGTGGTTTTAAAACTCTTTTTAGCATCTCAATTACGGTAAGCAAATAAGGCGACGATAAATTAGTGGTCTATTAACTCTCTATTATTGAATATGCTGTTTTTCCTCTGGTGTGTAGAAACCTTGCCGGGTACTTACCATTAAAGTCTGTTTCAGACTCTGGCGGTAAATACAAGGATGGAATTACATGCCGAATTAGAAGGCTTCGTCCACATTTTTTTGAATAGTTTTCTGGTTTAAAATGTCGGATGCAAACTCTAAACCTACAAAGCGTTTCAGATGACAAACCATTGTCTTTGGCGAGCTTGAACTCTAAGGTGTGGAAAACGATGAAGCAGAAGATCACTGGGACACAACACTTGGGCATAATTTTTCAATTGTACTTATAACAAAAATCCAAGAAATTACTGTAACAGTTTAAAAAAGACCAAAAATACACAAAACTAAAAAACTTTAACAAAAAAAAAAGGCATGAAAATAATGAAAAGATTGATGGACATTGAATAAGATTAGATGTCATCGGCGCGATTTGTCGCGTGAGCTTCGGGTCCGAATCCCTAGAGGCGCTGTAACCTGTTTTTTGCGATGCCCTTAGTAAGAGTTTTCTCTAAGTCCGTAAGTATATGCTTTGTGAGATTATGTCGTAGTCAAGTGTCACTCAAATTAATACCTTGTCATTAAATTATCGTAAGGTGACTACGACACTGGCATGGCTTTGTTAGTGCATGCGCAGTAGTAATTATTTACCTAACAAGTGCGGAAAGTGATGCTTTACCGCACGCGACAGCAGTAATTTTACCTACAATTCCCCAAAAAAAATATAAATATCTGTATTTTCATTTTCTGAAATAAACGTAATTGCGGTAAAGTGCATTTTACCGCACTCGAGTAGGTAAAAGTTATTTTCGTTACACATTTTGCGGCACTTGGGTCGTTATAGTATCTCATAGTTATATGCGTTTTCTGGGACTGCCTCCGCTACCGACTTGGATCAAGAAGGAAGCGATGGCGACCCATTTGCGTCTGAGAGACTCTGGTCAGTGTAGAGAAAGAGGGGAAGCCATTGGACACCTAAGGGTCGCCCAAATGGCCACCAGGGAGATGCCACTTGCGTCCTTTGAGATCAAGGCAACCCGAATTCCCTGGAGATTCAATAAGAGGTATAAAGTCGAAATTCCCGATAAGGAATTCTGGCAGAGTGAGAACCTCCACCAACAGTTCGAGAGGAACGCTGTGATATGACACACCGATGGCTCCAAGCTATCGGAGAGGCAGACAACAGGGGCGGTGGTCTACGTGCAAGACCGAGACGAAGTTCGGATGAGCTACCCGCTCGGGGAGCAAGCTACGGTCTTCCAAGCCGAGGTATACGCCATTATAATGGCAGCAACACTAGAAGAGGTTCGCAATGGTCCGGAGGAGTATGTGTACATATGCTCCGACAGCCAAGCGGCCCTAAAGGCACTCAGTGCGCCAAAAATTGTCAATACTCTGGTGGAAGAATGCGTAAAAGCACTGGAAGCCTTGAGTCAAGACAAAAGAGTTACAGTGATGTGGGTACCGGGACACACGGCAGTGTCGGGCAACGAAAATGCGGATGAACTCGCTCGGATCGGGGACAGCACTCAATACGTGGGGCCGGAACCACTCTTAGGTATAACAAGGAGACAGCTGCAAAGTCGACTCATTAAGTGGGCTAACGATGCCGCCAGTGCACTCCTGGGAGAACGAATTAGGATGCAGACAGTCCAAAGAATTCGTCGACGGACCGGACGCGGTCAGACTCAAATGGCTCCTGGGAAGGACACGAAAAGATATTGGTCTACCGACAGGGATACTGACCGGCCACAACCTACTCAGCAAGCATCTGACTCGCATCCGGGAGGGCGGAGGAGACATCCCGGCACCTCGTTGCGGAGTGCGATGCATACCTAAGGATGAGGCATACTCGGACAACCGAACCTGGATGCAGAGGACCTGCGAGCTCTCAGGTGGGCCAAAGTACTGGACTTCGTGAAGAGAACAGAAAGGCCCGGACAGCCCACTACCGTACAAGCGGTACAGGTGGTGGATTAGGGGGCTGGGCTGGGGTAAGGTAAAAAGGTCTTGGGCCGCCCCCTAGTTACTACTATTACTACTACTACTACTATATGCGTTTAGTCAACCGCTTTTAGGGTAATTTTCGGACCCCGATAATCAAATAGGAAGGAAAATATTAGGTAGTAGTGTATCTTTTTAACATTTTTCAGATACAAACAAATTCCTATTTGCTAAGTTTTAGTTTCGAAAATACAAAACACAAACTTACCCCAGCGATCCATTTGTGTCTGAATATTTCGTCTATTTTAATCCTTCGTTTGGGATATGGCACTAACATTACTTTTATTAGATCTTGGGCTTCTTTCGAGATATTTTGCCAGTGTTTGTCTTCAAAGGTATACTCGGCCTTAACGATTTGTTTCTTAAGACTAGCATTGTCCGGACCACTAAAATAGAAAAGGCTGATAAGTAGTAGTTGGTTTAAAAAGTATCTTATACAAGGAGAGCGAAAAAAATGGGCTACGACTTTTGTAAAGGCTGTTATTTTTAGAATAGACCACACTTATAAAAGGACCATATTATTGGAACGTGGACTCAATAACCTCGGTATTGGGAGCCCATTTCAGTCGTATACAGATCAGGTTTTACCAAAAATTTGACGAAAATTTCACTCATTTATATACCAAACACTCACACAAATTCAAACTCGTATGCACATTGCACGATATTTAACTAATGGTATGGCCATGATGAACCTTAAAATAATTTAGCCAAACACCTCTTAAAATATTTTTAGATGTGCTAAAATAAAATACTTTTAAAGACTGTAAAGAACTTTGATTAAAATAAGTTTTTTGGATAAAAATGTTAAAATAAAAATCATATGCAGAACACCACTCAAGATGACAGAAAAATTCGAAATTTTTATCAAAAAATGTCGTTAAACTATATCCATCTTTCTCTAAAATACTTTTTTAACACTGCTTTCTCTCTTAAATATTTTTTATTTTTACAGAGAAAAAAATATTTTTGACAGTATTTTAGCATAACAAACGGGACACTGTTAATGTTATGTTAACGCTGTTACCAAAAAAATAAATACATTAATTGTACTGAAACAATTCAAATGTAAACGTATTTTTTATTTACTTTAGTAACTTGGTAAAAAGCCGTTTAATTTGCATAACAGACGGGTCAGCAAAAAGAAGTATACATTCATTCATTTTTGTATTATTTATTTATCTGCCAACAGGACCTCAAAAGATGCCAAAACTTAATATCACCGTAAAAATAAAATCACACTTTGTTACTATTTTACCAAAAAAAGAAAGAGTAATAATGGACGGGACATAACGGACGGAACATTATTTCCACTCAAAATAGAAACAATATTTAAATTACAAGAAAAGTGATTTACGCAAAATGAATAAATCTTGGTTATATCCTCGTTGGTAATACTAGCAAGCCTACTTTATTTATTTTTTATACAATTATTTCATGGATAGTGTGCAAAAATATTTGAGAGTAAAAAGTTTAAAATAAAAAAAACCCCAAATTTCAGGCTTTTGGCATTTTTTTGAAACAAATAAACATTTTAAATTATTTTTTTAATAGAAACAATTTTAGCCTCTGGAGGCAAATTAAAAAATATATAAGTGGTCACAAAGAGTAGGTTAATGCCTTCGTTAATTCGTATTTTGTGATGGAGTGGTGGACTTTTAGCTGGAATGGCTGAAAAGTGAGCTTTTTATTCATTTTTAAAAGAAAACTATAAAATGTGACTTAAAATAAAATCTACAAAAAAAACCGATAAAAAAAAGTTAAATTACGCTAAAATATTTTAAGCCTTAAATTACCATCATAGACGTACCATAAAACAAGGTGCAAAATTAAAATTTGACGTTTTTAACAGGAAAAATAGAACGGTTTTGACGTTTAGATGTCAATTTCACTCGAATTTACATCGAGTAGGTAGAAGAAATCGATGTACACCTGGCGCAACACCGTTCTCAAGTTAACTCATTTTCGTTTTAGTATCCTTTGGCCTATGATCGGTGCCATATTGACACCAAATTGACAGAAAATCCAGGTTTTACTTGTCAATATGTTTATAAAAATGGCAGCCACAATAGGCTAAAGGGCACTGAGGCGATAGGAGTTAACAGGCTTTTTAGTTAAGAACGGTGTTGCTTCGCGACACCTAAAATGCAAACGCCGATTTTATATGCAATATGTCCTTTATGATTCCTTTTCTGTCACAAAGTGTCAGAGTCCACTCATTGTCATGTTTTGTTGTCACAGTCTTGTCCAACTCAAAAATGTCACGACAGCTATCGGAATTCGATAACTAAATTTGATCAAAATTAGATGGAGGTTAGGCTATTCGTCGGGTCGCCGATCATTATGGACCAGACAAGTCCACTACAATAAGACTAAAAAAGGAATTGAACGACGAAAGAAAGGAACTGGCTTGACCAAACTCATCACACCCTAACAGGATCAGCAAGTCACTAATTTCCTGAAACAATACGAACCTGGAAGAACAACCATTTTCCACGGCCAGAGAAGCAAAATTAACAGTTAATTTTTCTAGTACGTTAAGAACTGCACTTAAATTAGACAGATAAAGAAGTCGAGGCTGAGATGTTGTGTTGCAGCTAAAAAGATACGGCTTAGTGAAGAAAAAAAGCCAGCCAGATTACCTTTTGATTCCAGTTCTTTCGTCCATTTTGACCGGATATTTGACGAAGGGGGCAACCTTCTTCTAGTTCTGCCAAAATTTTATTGAATTGCCTTATTTATAATAAAAATTTTGTTTTAAAAGAGTTTTATCTTTTTTTTTTATATCTCGTAACAGCAACCTTAAAACTATAGAACGAGTAAATATTGGTAAAAATGCTTTCAGTCTCCTTAACAAAATTTGTTTATGTTGTCGAAAGCGTTAACTTACAAAAGTCGGCAACAATAAGCAAGCAAAATTTTTAACATATAGACATGTGCCTAACTTCTGCTGTATGCGTTTTATGTGTCGAGAAGTGTAGTTCCGAACAAAATTTATGGCGAATTTAATTAAATATTATAGAATTTCAGTTATGTTGGGAATTTGGAACCTTTGGTTGCACTAAAACAAAATTGTGATTGTTTTCCACAAACCAAAACTACACTTTTTTGCACTCGACGCGCGAAGTAAAAAACACAATTAAAAAATGTAACAATATTATTACTGACAATATTAAATATAAACTACAAGTAAGCAATCCCACTATGCCGAAACTGTATTGTCTTCCGAAAATCCACAAGCCTGGAAAATCGGTTAGACCTATAGTTTCTGCTATAGGATCACCTACTTACAACATTTCGAAATGGCTAGCAAACGAGTTTGAAAATTTACCGATAAAGGAAAAAGGTTTTTCAGTTCAAAATTCCCTTGAATTTATCAACAAAGTTAAAGATATTTCACTCCAAGAAGGTGAAATTTTAATCTCGTTTGATGTTAGTTCGTTGTTCCCTAGTGTGCCGATCCCCAATACCTTACAATATCTGGAGGAACTACTAAGAAAAAACAATCTAGAAGACAAACAGACTTTAGAATACCTATCTTTAACAAAACTTTGCATGAATCAAAATTACTTTCAATATAAAAATAACTACTACCAGCAATTAGAAGGAACCACAATGGGTAATAGTTTATCACCTTTTATCGCAAACCTATTTATGAGCAAATTTGAATCAGATATAAGCAAAGAATTTGAGTATTTCCCCAGAGTATGGTTCAGGTATGTAGACGATGTGTTTGCAGTATTCAACGTAAAGTAACTAGTGTTGAAAATTTTATGGAAAAAATAAATAACAAATTTCCCACAATTAAATTTACTTATGAAACAGAGAACAACGGTACACTGCCATTTCTAGACACTTTAGTTATAAGAAATAAAAATAAATTGGACTTTGACCTATACAGAAAAGGCACGGCCACCAACAGGTATATTCCAAATGACTCTTTTCATTGCTTACAACATAAGCTTGCAAGTTTGCACTTTTTAACATATAGATTAGTAAATTTCCCCTTAAACAAAGAAAGATTTGAAGCAGAAAAGAATAGGATTAGGAATATAGCTGGCGAAAACGGTTGCGACGAAGGCTTAATAAATAAGCTGATAAATAGACATTCTTTTCAAAAGACCTTTCGGAATTTCACTTTTTTCAGACAAAAAGATACCTGCTACTCAAAATTTATATCAATTCCTTATAATCCTAATTATACGAAAGGATTACACAAAGTATTTAATAACACCGGTCTTAAATTAGTATATCAATCCGGTAACACAATAAGAAGCTTACTAGGAAATCCCAAGGATAAAACTACAGTTCTAGAAAAAAGTGGAATTTACGAAACGAGACGCTCTATTCAAACACGTTTTAAAGAACACTTAGCACACTTAAAATACGGAAGAGCAGAAAAGTCAAGTGTGGCCGAGCATGCTTTTGAAAACAATCATAGATTCACATTAGATAACCTAAAACTTCTAAAAAGTGTACCAAACAAAAGACTTTTAAATGCATATGAAAGTATGGAAATCATTAAATCCAGAAATAGTTTAAATAAAGATAGAGGACCCATCCCGTTTAGTACACTTTATTCTTTGGTTGAGGGGAGATAGGATTAAAAATCGTGATCAATCACAATTTATTAGTCTTATCTCCGCCCACTAAAGGATTGTATATAAGATAGAGCGTAGATTAATTTAGTTCATTGTTTATCGTCTCCTGATGATTCTAACGTTGTTAGCGAAACGCGCGTCGAGTGCAAAAAAGTGTAGTTTTGGTTTGTGGAAAACAATCACAATTTTGGATACAATTTCAGTTCTACTTTGATTTTGTGTGTGCCTTAATAAATGGATTAGAGCAAATTTACCCTTTTTTTTCGTGCAATTCTTGCTAAAACATAATCTGTATATCAATGAAATCCGTGAATCAAGAATTGGGCCCCTGGCGCTGGGACGATAGTAAAGTTCTTTCCGATAAGCTGGTAGTTCTTGCGCACTCTGTACACTCAAATTTAATATTTATTGGACCGTAAAGTAGATTAAAGTGTCCTATAGCCAAATGCCAAATTTTACAATTTAGTGTTAATTAATTTCGGAGAAGAAAGACTTGAACTGTAGGTAGAGTTTGTTGTTCTGAACAAGAATTAGTAAAATATATTTTTGTAAACTCTTTGGTTTCAGATATTTGCATCTAAAAATTGTTAATATTTTCTGAGAAGCACGCTTTACTTTGTGGTAGAAACAGCAATTCAAAGATTATAAACTATAATATATAAAAAAAATTTTAAGATGGGCAACTCAATTTTGCCCTTCTATTTCAACTCGGGACCGAGGTCCCTGGATAGCGCTGGATAAAAACCCGCGACTAGGTTTATATTAATTTTTTTTTATTCAATTGTCGAGACATTTTTGATGCTACAAAACATTAAAATTGCCTCCAAAACATTTTACAAATATGCATGATAAATTAAACTCAAAGAACATTTTTTTAAAAATAAGTTTAAAAATATTATATGTTTACAAGAATTATAAATAACCTAAACACTATAGTATACTATAACTACTAACATTTTGCAATTTCCGTCCTTTGGAGCATCAATTTTGGTAAATTTTGACATCAAAACATATTTAAATTTTGTAATTTAAGTTTACTTCTTTCTGTCTGGATTTTGAGTGAAGAACTAATGTAAAAATGATATAAATAGATTGTAAAATTTTTGAAAATCTGTTGACTTTTGCTGACAACTTTGAACTTTCCAAACTTGGTTTTGGTTAATTAAAGAGGGACATTACCGATTCGCAGAAAACTGTAATCTTGTCTCTTAGCGTCATCTAAAGACCGCGGTCCCGTACTAAGAGTGCGCAGGCCGTTTTAGAACAAAACTTTGACAACTTCTTGCCTTAGGAGCATAATCCTACTGGAAATATTGACACGCCAGGACGAATTCGTATCAGATAACTTGGATAAGTGCCGGTGCGGAACGATGCCTATTTGTGAGTGGTTCAAGGTTGGAAATCAAAGTGTGTGATGGTGTTTAATGATGTATAGTGGAATGTGACCAGTGAAACTACTGATGAGCCCACGCTGGTTACCCAGGGCGAAACATCGTTTAATCATTTCTCTTTTCGCTTTGATCTTTTGTGTGTTCCTTGTGGGATGCTCATCCAAGCTTGAATTTTCGTTATTTCCACCCAAGACCTTTTGTTTTTTATAGCAGAATTCAATTACTGTAATAGTCCGTTTACATAAATTTAATGAGACCAACTAGTCCAAAATGTTCATTTCCCTTTCCAATTCACATCTCTAGAAAGAGAAAGGTTAAACATGACCTAGTATTTCTTGGCTTATCATTCTAAATACACCAAATTAATGTATACAGGAGAAATTTTCAAAATAAAATTTGTAAAATTACAAAACTGTCTTAAAAAATAGTGATCCGCAAAGGGTAGATTGCCAAATTTTATGATTTTTATGACATTTAGCCAATTTTGGGACGGTTTTAGGACACATCTTCAAAAATTATGACAAATTATGATTTTATGACAAGTGGTCACACTGTTGCTTGGTAAAATTATTTTAAAGGCGATTCACAAACAAATAAGAAAATTTTACTCCTAAATTCAGAGAAAAAAAAAATGAAATTTAGAGAAAATAATCACGTAACTTTTCTTAGATTAATGATATCTAACCATTGTTCAAATCTTTCTAGGGAATTTTGAATCACCCTACAGAAAAGCAAAAAAAAATATTTTGAATTTTATTCAAACTGTTGACAAGTTAACATATAAATGTAAATAAATCCAAGTAAAAATCTCGCCGAAAATCAATGACGCAAATCTTTTTTGAATTGATGTCTGATCACTTGGGAAAAGTTTTTGAGTGTAGATCGAAAACGGTGAAATGCTTTATCAAAGGAATTATTTTCGCTTTGATGGCTCAGTGCAAAAATGGCAGTTCTATCAAGTCTCCAAAATAGTGCTTTTAAACTAGCGTTGGTTTAAAAGGACATACCGCAACTGATTTAAAAACGCACAGTTTGGCCAAGGAATACCGCGGGGGAAAATGGTTTTTTCCACCTGTTAGGAAAACAGCTGTTATTTTATTTTCTTAAACGAATAATTTTTACTGTATACTTACTCAAAGGGGTAAGTTTTTGAGAGCATGAAAAATAAAATCACACCCAGTGACCAAACGTCCACCTCCTTCCCGTATTCACCGTAGTCTCGGAACGTTGTACATATAACTTCGGGGGCCACGTACTTATATGTGCCGCACATTGTCGTCAGATCGTCGTGGTCAGCATTTTTGCTCAATCCAAAATCGGTGATTTTCAAGACTGTCTCCAAATCGTGAGACAGGAGAAGAATGTTTTCGGGCTGAAAGAAAATCAACAAAACTAAAATTAAAAATTCTCCAGGTCCAGACAACCAAGCGAAATTTTCTAAAAACCACCCCTATTTGCTCCGACATGAAGTGATTTGTTTTATCTGGCAGAACTGAAATAAACCAGTGCCTTATCTATATCTATATACAAAATTTCATCAAAATCGGATGGACGGTTCGGAAGTTACACACGATTTTATTAATTTGTCATCATATGGGTAGCGATTCTTCAGGAACTTAGATTAAAAAGAGACAAGATATCTGGTCCAACGAAACAAAACAAAGGTGAGAAATATCGATTATTTTTCTATCCTTTTAAACGACGTTAGAACGATAGGGACAGAGAATTCTGTCTCAACTACTTGTCATGATTGGCTTGTGTGTGGGGAAAGTCGGCAGAGCGCAGACGGTCGGATGATATTTTTATTGACATAAGCTTTTTCGTGTTATTTATTTTAAAATTTCAGGATGTTTATAGTGTGTTGTTTTACCAGTAGGAGAATATTTCAGTGCATTTAAAGTGATATTTTGGAACAAATCGTCCAATGTTTTGAAAACAAAGGGAGAGTAATTGAAATCAGTCAGTGGCGGTACATACCGGAAGGTACACAGAAAATAAAAAAAAGTTTATAAAATATACTTAAATTAATAGATCCTTAGATAAAAATATCAACAAACACGTTTTTTTTTGGATGAAGTAGTTAATTCCCAATGCGTCAAATGAAATATTTTCGAACGTTTTTATAAGGTTTTTTTCGAGGATTTTTTTATAAAGACTATAAAATAAAGCATACTTTTGATGAAGTAGTTAATGCGCAAATAAGATATTTTCGAAGGTTTTTTTTATAAAGACTATAAAAGTTAATTCACATGTGTATAGTTTTGTAAGAATATTGAATTCCTACCTCTTATCAGAATATTAAGGTTGATTTATACTGCCTCCGTTGCCATCTGCGCTCGCCCTTCGAATTGATATTTAATCTTTTTGTCTGTCCTAGATGTCTCTATATACCCTAAGCATTATTGACTTTATTGTGTACTGAAGAAGTCAGTACAAGTAAGTTTCTGCTAATAACTAGAAAAAATCACAAAATTAACAAACACAATAACATAATTTTTGGCTAGTGGGTAATTTTTTTTTTCTTGATATTCCAGGTGCTATGAACTGTGTTTCTTTGTTTTATGTTTGGCATAATTTTATTGTGTTGAAAATTGAAATTGCTATAAATCATATACAAACTTTGTAATAAATTTCTTTTGTATAAAATTATACTACAAACATTTATTGTTAGGAAGCTTCCAAAGCTCAAATTGGCAGAATTATTTTTTGCATGTTCTTTTATTATTTTTCAAATTATTTTGCAGATTTCATATTATAGTAAAATTTTAATAATATAATCCATGTGTGTGTGTAAAGAACAGAAAGGTAAACATCGTTCCATATAATAATATAACCAAAGTCTCCATATGTGTCAGGTATCTTGTCTCTTTTTAATCTAAGTTTAGGAACGACAGAAAATCTCACCTGTCACAATTCCGAAAAGTGACGATTTTTACTAACAGTCTCAACTAAAAAACCAGTTAATGAATGAACATACAACCCTAGTAGTAGTCCAAATAAGCTAAAAAACAGATAAAATACAAAGAAAAACCCCATGCAAACAAAACAAATGCGAGCCGTTTTTACAAGGTGTCCGCAGAATTTTTCTAAAAAAAACCCTGACTTTACATGACCAGCTTGTTAAAATTTCCCTGACTATTATCAGCCTACTACAACTGATCAAACCTCCCGTTTAACAGTTTTACTTCCTTTTTTGAAGATACTTCACTACGCTTAGATTTATTTGTCTATTTCAAACAAAGTCTATTTCGATACATTAAGGATAGATTTAATAGCATTTTAAATCTCATTGTGACACCAATACAAAGGATAAAAAGTTTTAGAAAAATTACATTTGGGGAGTTAAGGAAGATTGTATATAGCCTAAAGAGAAACCACTCTGATAAAAATGGTATAAACTTAGATATAATAAAAGCTACATTTGAAATAGCTGGTCACCATCTATTTAACTTAATAAATACATGTGCCGAACATGGTGCCTTTCCTAAAAATTGGAAAGAAGCAACAATAGTTCCCATTGAGAAAGTGGCAAACACACAAAATTGTGCAGAATTTCGTCCTGTTAATACATTGCCTGTATACGAAAAAATTTTAGAATTAGTTTTCAAAGAACAACTTTTAGAGTCCAAAATCCTAATAAAAGAGCAATCTGGATTCAGAAAATCACACTCATGCGAAACAGCGTTGCAGTATGTGATATCCAAATCGAAAAATAATATTGCCAATAAGAAAAAAGTTATTGTAGTAGTGTTTCTGGATCTAAAAAGAGCCTTTGAAACAATAGATTGCAAAATGACAGAAAGACATCAGTGGGTAAAATATAACCAGGCTGGCTCAAAGGTATTAAACGTTGAGTTTGGTGTAGCTCAGGGAAGCGCACTGGGACCATTATTATTTATTTTATTTATGAACGATATAGTTAAACATGTGAAGTACTGTAAAATTAAGTTATCTGCTGATGACACAATGATTTATATAGTTGAAGACCTAGATAAGGCTGGAAAAATGATTGAGATGCTAAATTATGATTTACAGATATTGTCAAAATTGTTAAGAACAAACGAGCTTAAATTGAACACCAACAAAACAAAATCTATGATATTAAGAAGTAGTAATAACCTTAAAAAATTTAAAACCAAAGATCTGAACTCTGATATTAAAATAGATGGAGCTGTGATAGAAAAAGTAGAAATATTCAAATACCTAGGATTTATGATAGACGCAGAATTGAACCTAAATGCTCATTGTGACTTCATTAAAAAGAAAATGGCAAAAAAATTGGATTTCTGTATAGGCTCAGCAATAGGGTATCATTTTTTACCAGACTTACAATATATAAAACAATAATAGCTCCTCATCTGGATTACAGTGGAACTTTTATTCACTTCATGAATAGATCTCAATTAAACACATTACAAAAGATTCAAAATAGTGCAATGAGAGCAATACTTCTTTGTAAGAAACGAACTTCAGTAAGTTTAATGTATATAACTATGAGATACTATAATGGTCCAAGTGTCGCAAAATGTGTAACAATAATAACTTTAAAAATCAAAGAAAATAATGTACCAATCAGGATTAGCCATGGACAAGGCCATAGGCGAAAAATCTACTGCGCATGCCTGATGCAGACTGCTCGCGCCCAGAGGATTTTTTACGGTCTGCGTTTTTTTCCAGGCTAACTTGATTGAGAGAGTTATTATCGCTACGGCTTTTTCTTCGGAAAATGCAAGAGCAGGGCCGTTATATTATTTCATAGTTATATGGTTTAATGTTACAATCTCTGGAATTCCTAACTGTACCTCAAAGAGCTGCATATAATACTTTAAAGTTAGTTTTTCGTTTAAAATTTGGACAGTTGCCAGAGTATATGACCGAAGATATAATATATGTTAATCAAATCGATAATAAAAATACAATGTCCATCTTTACCGAAGGTCTAAAATTATTTAATTCTAGAAGTAAAAGAAATTACAAATTTTAATCAATTTAAGAGAGAATGTATAAAGCATGTAAAAAGTACAATAAAGTTTGATTGGATGTAATATGGTTATTGGTCCTGCTTTCTCATATGTATTGTGTTATTTTGCTGTGTAATTTATTTTATAGTATTGTATTAGGTTAAATGACTTTACCTAGCATTTTTTGTATTTTGTATTTTGACATTATTTTATTTTTTGACTAGTTATTGTAAATATTTGTTGAAGAGCTTTGCTAATAAACGATTTATATTTTTAAAAAAATAATGATTAAAATGCACCGCAAGCAAAAATTGTTCGAAAATGATTTTTGATATTTTTCCTGGTATGAATAGTATGCTGGATCTCCCTCAGACGAATGCATTTAGAAAAAGAGAACAATAGTAACTATGTTAAGCTCGCAAAAACGGACCTTTTGTCGCCAGACAAGCCAAAATGAACGCAAGTGAAAAGTAACAGAAACATCATCAAAATGGCGGGAGTTCTGTCGTGATGCTCGTCGTTTGCGGTTCTATACCAGCATGACTTGCCGTCATTGTGCACGCGACACGAGCATTTTTGGAGATTGAAAGCCTGCACAGACATTTGTTGTCACGCCGGTTAAAGGCCAGAGGCGACCGGATGTCGCCCTAAAAAATATTTATAAATTGGCCTGGATAGTAACCATGTGGAAAAAAATTAATATTATAATTGATACACTTCTTGGAGGGATAGGTTTAACCTAGACGTGGATGATAAGTTCATAACTTCAAGTGAGGCTACCTACTGGATGCAGACGCCTCTGGGCTCGAAGTCCATTGAAAAGTGAACATCAAAATGGCGGCCATATGGTGTTTGCTAAAATGTGGATCTACACTCATCGAAAAACTTCCCTTTGATTTCGATTCTTTGATCAGACTTACCTTCAGATCTCTATGGGAGATTCCATGCGAATGCAAGTAGCTCACGCCCAATGCCATTTGGTAGAAGTAAAATTTCGCCACGTCTTCGGGCAAAACGAAATCTGTGTCGACAATTCTCGGGTACAAATCGCCGCCTGCCATGTATTCCAGTACGATGTAGACAATCTTTTCGTCCTCAAGAATTTCCACCATATTTATTATTGAAGGCTAAAAAATAGATAAGACTTATTGTTTTTTAAATAAATTGTACATTAATTTCTTATAAACAAAGAGTTTGGGCCTTAAAGTATATGAAAAATAATGAGGAAAAAAAATAGATAGTGTTTCAAAATTCAGTATCATGATTTTGAAGGCTTATTTTTTAAGACAAAATAAGACATTTTTTTATTATAAACATGTCAACTATGTTGAGAATTTGGAACCTTTGGTTGCACTAAAACAAAGTTATGATTGTTTTCCACAAACCAAAACTACACTTTTTTGCACTCGACGCGCGTTTCGCTAACAACGTTAGCATCATCAGGAGACGATAAACAATGATATGAATGAATTGTTTATCGTCTCCTGATGATGCTAACGTTGTTAGCGAAACGCGCGTCGAGTGCAAAAAAAGTGTAGTTTTGGTTTGTGGAAAACAATCATAACTTTGTTTTTATAAACATGTGCCCGCCAATGCACCGTTAAGGGGCATTTACACAGACAATCTTTTCTTTGATGTTGAAATGCCAACAAACTTTTATTCAAACTTGTACAGCAAGAGGTACAAAGTCGTAATTCCCGATAGAGAATTCTGGCAGAGTGAGAACCTCCACCAATAGTTCGAAAGGAACGCTTTGATATGCTACACCGATAGCTTCAAGCTATCGGAGAGACAGACAACAAGGGCAGGGGTCTACGTGCAAGACCGAAAAGTTCAAATGAGCTACCCGCTCGGAGAGCCTACGGTCTTCCAAGCCGAGGTATACGCTATTATAATGGCGGCAAACTAGAAGAGGTTCGCAATAATCTGGAGGAGCATGTGTACATATGCTCCGACAGCCAAGCCGCCCTAAAAGTATTTAGTGCGCCAAAAATTGCCAATACTCTGGACGCCTTGAGTCAAGACAAGAGAGTTACAGTGATGTGGGTACCGGGAGACACGGGAGTGTCCGGCAACCAAAAGGCGGATGAACTCGGGGCCAGCACTCAATACGTGGGGCCGGAACCACTTTTAGGTATAACAAGGAGGCAGATGCAAAGTCGACTCATTAAATGGGCCAACGATGCACTGGCAGACTCCTGGGAAAACGAAAGAGGATGCAGACAGTCCAAAGAATTAATTGACTCCTGGGAAGGACACGAAAAGATATTGGACTACTGACAGGAATACTGACCGGCCACAACCGACTCAGTAAGCATCTGACTCGCATCAGGATCGGGAATGACTCTGCCAGGCCTGCGGAAAGGCGGAGGAGACATCCCGGCAAATCATTGCGAAGTGCGATGCATACCTAAGGATGAGGCATCAGGTACTCGGACAACCGAACCTGGATTCAGAGGACCTACGAGCTCTCAAGTGGGCCAAATTCTCTCGCTACTATGCATCTCATTGGTCCAAATCTTCGGTTTAAATCGGTTTCTCTCACTGTTGCCCGATATTTATCGAAAGAAATTCTCCTAGTGAAGAACAATAGAATTAGTAGTAGTAGAGAAAGGGCGGCGCGAAGCCTGGCAAGTAGGCCTCCCTGGGCCCTTTCTGCCTTACCCCGAGCCCTAATCCGCCGCCTGCATCAGTGGTGTTTGCAAAGTCCAGTATTTTATCCCATTTGAGCGTGTGCAGGTCTTCCTCATCCAGGGTCTGGGAACCGAATACCTGGTATCTCGTCCTCTGGTATGCCTCGCAGTTCGCTATAACATGTCGAGATGTCTCTTCTTGCCCGCCCGCAGGCCTGGCAGGTCGAGTCATTTTCCACCGCGATCCGGGTCATGTGCTTCCTTCTTCGGTTGTGACCTGTTATGATTCCTGTCAGCAGACGACAAACCGTGATCTCCCCAAAAGCCATTTTTGTCTGGCTACATCCGGGCCCTTTACGAAGTCCCTTAGTTTCTGCATCCTGTTCCTCTTCTCCAAGCGGTCGCCATGGCATCATTGGCCCATTTATTGAATCGACTTTGCAATTGCCTCTTGGTTGTTCGGAGCATATATAAACATGCTTCTCCGTACCGTTCTTTATTTCCTCCATGGTTGCAGCCATTATTATGGCATACACCTCTACCTGAAAGACCGTGGCTTGTTCTCCGTGCGGACAGATCTTTTGAACTTCCTAGTCTTCTACGTAAACTTTATTTTCCCATTCTACGTAAACCCCCGATCCTGTGGTTTGCTTCTCCGACAGTTTGGACCCATCGGTGTAGCAAATCACAGCGTTCTCCTCGAACTGTTCGTGAAGATTTTCACTCTGCCATAGTTCCCTGTCTAGCATGACTACTTTGTACCTCTTGTTGAATCTCTAGGGATTGTTTGGTCTTTGTGTTTTGATCGCTGCCATCGGGGTCGCCATCGCTTCTTTTCTGATCCAGATCGGAAGCGGCGGCAGTCCCAGAATGGTTTCGAGTGCCTGTATAGGTGCCGACCTCATAGCGCCGGTTATCCCTCTGCATATGGTTCCCTGTAGGCTCCCAAGCTTGAGGGTAGTAGTGACCTTCTCCACTGCTGGCCACCAGACTATGGATCTGTACTAGATCCTTGGTCTTAGTACTGCCATGTACATCCAGTGGAGGTTTCTGGGACTCAAACCCCAGGTGCGGCCAACCACTCGACGCAGTTGTTATTGATTAATTTCGCAACGTGTGGTGTCCAGGTGAGCCCCTTGTCTAGGGTGACCCCTAGGTACTTCAGTTCTCAAACCAAAGTCAGGGGTCTCCTGGAGCTGTACTTTAAAAAATCTGATCAAAAATTCGTATTTCTTATTCCCAAAAACTCCCGTATACCAGTTTTGGTTGAAATCTAACAAACTTAGGTGTTTTCCCCCTCCACTCCCCTCGTAGGAGGGGAGGGGGTGCCTAATAATACTATATTATTGTACGGTCACCGGAAATATAATCGCATACCAAATTTGAATTCAATTGGACATCTAAAACTTAATCAAAATTGAGTTGCAAGATTTGACTCGAACATACAAACATGGGTGAATTTAAATAAAAGCTTGTAAAAAGAACGTTGCTTAGTTTGAGGTGATAAGAACCTATGTGACCAGGGTCAAATTTGCTCCAATTTTCACGATTATTTGTTGGTTTCAATGCAGCTAGAAGAGGTTTGTAAAGAATGACAGTACGGGGGGGGGGGGAGCAAAGCTTAATCCCCCGCAAAAAAAATAATGTCAGTGGCGGCGCCCCCTAACAAAAAAATATACACATTATTTCTCCATCTTTTTGGTTTTCCATTTTTCTAAAATTAAGATCAGTGATAGATAGAAAAGTTCATTGAAAAGTCTGTCCAAAAGTTGTTCAAAAGTTTGTCGAAAAGTCTCTTCAAAAGTTTCCCGAAAAAGCTTCTTAATAGGCTCCACTCTTTCATAAAATGTTATTAGTAGTAGTATAGCAAATTACAAAAAAATAATTTTACTTTTCTTCTCCATGACGGTCGAAGACGAGAAACGAAAAAGTTTCTAAACAAAACAAAGGATTAGTTTCGTATTTTAGAATTTACCAGCGGCGCACCGCAAAAAGGATTATAGAGTAAAAAACAATGCAAGTCCTGAAAAAATATCTCCCTGTAGATTCTTACAATCTCTCGACATGTTTGGTAATTTAAGTCCTAAAACATAAGCTATAAAATAGAGAAAATTAACTTTAAAAGGAGAAAAAACGTTATAATACTCAGACATCATTTCGAATTCGATTGGACATCATTTCGAATTCGATTGGACACAAATCGGGCAAAAACATTTTAAGTAATGGACAGTCCAACAAATCCCGTTTTTTTTGTATCTAACCTATATTAACAAGTCATTTAAACTTACATGCTTCAATGATCTCAGAATATTAATTTCGTTGGATATTTTGGTTGGATGATTTATCCTGAACATCTGGGAAGTATTTCTTGCCGACTTCACAATCTTTTTTATGGCATATGGTTTACACGTCTCCTAAAAAAAATGTATCTAATGAGATATAACTATTTCACAGCCATCACAGAATAAAAAAAAACATAAAAAAATATAGATGTGTATTTTTTCATCGTCAATAACAGTCTTGCACCTCAAAATAAAGGTGCACAATTAACCCCCTTGGGCATAGGGTTAGGGAGGGTCACCAAATCCTGAGTCTGTAGGCAACAGGCTTCAAGATTTGTAACATGATTGATAACCACTATTTCAGGACATTTTTCAAAAATTCTGGGACGATTTTTTTATGTTCGGAATTTAATACTACAGAGCAATGAACAATATTTAGAAATATGAAGTGCAGGCTCCTACTCACAGAACAAAATGATGTAACACTGTTAAACTGATAAAATATATGTTACCCTTAAAGGGGGACTTCAGCAAAAATACAGGTTGTGTTTATTTTGTAGTAAAAATGATCATAAGACTAGCAGTTTCTTGATTTTTTTGATATCACTTTAAATAACCGAGATTTTTTATTTCAAAAATTAGCAAACCTTATGTCATGTCATGTTTAAATGACATCAAAAAATCAATTACACCGTTAATCTTAGGATCATTTCTGCTACATTTACCATTTTACAGATTTTAACAATGAGTTTCAATAATAAACGAGATAATAAATTTTAAAAATAAAAACAACTTAAATAATTTGTTTTTACTCAACCTACATAGTTAAACTATTCTAGTTTTAGGAACTTTTTTACCATTCTATTAAATTGAGTGAGCGAAACATTAAATATATCAATGTCCAATCTATACATGGAAGAAGCCATCCTATTTAAAGGAGAATTAATTTCATAATTGGTTATGTGAAAGTCAATATGTAATATTGAAAAATTTCTAGTTATTCTTTGTGGAACTTCTAGTGATACAAGCTCTAAGCAGAAACCTTATATTCTCTAAGGAGTCAATATTTAATAATCTTTGCAGATAGATATAATCAATTTTTTTGTTTGGGAATTTGAAATTTGTAATTTATCATTCGAAAAAATCTTCTTTGAATTTTCTCTAGCATTTTATTGTATTTGTAATAATGTGAATTCCATGTTGGACTGGAATATTCCATATTGAAAAAACCCAAAAAATGATTTTTACAATCTGTGACATTGGAGAGAGAGAAAATCCAAAGTCAGTAAAGTTTCTTGGTGGTTATTTAGGGTCTAAACCAAAAAACGTATACTGCCTAAACTCAAATGGGACAGGCTGCGGAGTATAGGTTTTGGGGTGGAGCGAGCCCCGCAGAAAGTGTTCGCACTACAGAGAAAGGCTATAAGAATTCCAGCAGGCCTTGGTTACCGGGAAGATAGTCGTGAAGCCTTCAAAAACTTGAAAATCTTGACACTACCATCTGCATACATCTATGGTTGTTTGTTCCAAATCGGAGAAAACAGAGACAGCTATAATACCAATCACACCATAAACAGCTATCCAACACGTCACGGAAGTGAACTGAGGACAATGTACTGCCGCCTAAACAAAAATCTAGGATCGATTTTATTGCGGTAAAGTTTTTTAATAACATTCCAACTAATATTAGGGAACTGCCTCGTAAACTCGTTTAAAAAAAGTCTAAATACCAAAATTTTTTATTCTGAACATGAATTTCTGGAGTTCAAATTTAACAACATTTTTAATGTGTTATTGTTATAATGCCTTTTTAATTTGTAATGTCTTTTTTGATGTCTTTAACTGAAGGTATTGTAAAAATTCTTAATTTTAAAAGAAATAATATTTAATTTGTTTACATTCAAATATCCATTAATGATTTTATTTTTTAGAACAATGGAGCATTGAAAATCTTCTACTTTTTGACTTGAAGAAAAATTTTATATTTGCAAACACCAACAAATTATCTATATAAAATTATCTATCTATCTATTATAATAGATCGCACTAAGGAACAGTATAACAATTTAAAACAATAAACATTTCGAACTTCCTCCATGTATGGGATATATAACCTAATAATCTTAGACACAAAGATCTTTTATCTAATCCTCATTGTTAAGAATTGTATAATTTAATGAACAATTAAATATTATTGTGTTTGGTAGTCTAAAAAATCTCAATACATTGTTAAGATATCGACAGTTATTAGAACACCACAAAGTAAAAGAATCTAGATCTTGTTGACAATCATCATCAAAAAGCAGGAAACAAGGCATTTTCAATGCACCGACTCAAATTGTCTATAAAAAGATTAAACATTAGTGGAGATAGGTGTCCGCCCTGAGGCACCCCAGCACAGGCTTTAATAGAAAAATATAGGCAATTCTTAATAACTACTAAAAAAAAATGACGGTTATTTAAGTGATATCAAATAAATTTTTATTAAAAAAAAACTTTTAAAGAACAAGCTTTTATTAAATGCACTCAAAAGTAGAAAATAATTTTTTATGTTTCTTATACCATAATAAAAGCGATGAGCGCAAATTAAAAATTTTAACAAAATCAATGAATAGCGAGCTTTACCTCAAAAAAAGTAATGGTAAACATAGATCCGGATTTCGCACTTGTGGTGCTTATCAGTGCTAGGAGTGGAGATGAAATGATCATCAAAAAATGTGACACAGGATTCATGTAAAAGGCAACCATGTGTCAAATTGGAGAATTGGCAAATGTACCTTCAATTTGAAGGAAAATTAAGCATCTCTACGGACACAGATATAATTATCTTTACAGATATCCTAAGCTTTGGAGTTGATAAATCTAAAAAGGTATTTCGCGACGGTGATTAAATAACAAAACCACTGAATAACGTTGTATTACTCTATAACCTAAGGACATTTTCAAAGGCTTGGCAAGCACGGCAATATCACACATTCTCAGCTTCTTTAGATGAAAGCATTATGTTTATCATTCGACTAGAAGAAGAATTTAGTTCTTCTTTTGTAGTTCTCTCTTTGTCACTGTAAAGTTAAATTTTTAATTTGCGCCCATCGCTTTTATTATGGTATAAGAAAGATAAAAAATTATTTTCTACTTTTGAGTGCATTTAATAAAATCTTGTTCTTTAAGTTTTTTTTAATAAAAATTTATTTTTTAATTTTTAGATTTGTACACTAAATCGTCCATTTTGAATCCGCCATGTTGAAATTTTCAAATCTGATCAAAAATTCATATTCTCTTTTGATTTAAATCGAACAAACTAAACCTTTTCCCTCCTCCACTTCCCTCGTTAGAGGGAAGTGTGTACCTAATAATAGCATATTATTGTATTGTTGCCGGAACTATAAAAGCATACGAAATTTGAACACACACCCTTAATTTTTAGATTTGCACCCTTAATCGCCCATTTTAAATCCGTTATATTGAAATTTTCAAATCTTAAGAACCACTGTATGCCAATTTTGATTGAAATCGAACAAACTAAATCTTTTTCCCCCTCCACTTCCCTCGTTAGAGGGAGGTGGATACCTGAGAATACCATATTATTGTATTTTCACCGGAACTATAAACGTATACCAAATTTGAAGACAATCGGATGTGGATAAGTCAGTTAAAATTGGTTAGCAAAACATGACCGAAAATCGTCCATCTTGAATCCGGCATATTGAATTTTCAAAAGCTGATCAAAAAAAAGTATTCCTTATCCCCAAAGTCCCCAATTTTGGTTGAAATCAGACAAACCCTCGTAGGGGGGAGGGGTGCCTAATAATGACATATTATTGAAATGTCACCGGAACTATAAATGCATGCCAAATTTGAAGGCAATCGGATGTGTATAAGTTAAAATTGGTTAGCACAAGATGACCAAAAATCGTCCATCTTGAATCCGCCATATTGAATTGTCACCGCAACCATATAAGCATGCCAAATTTGAAGCCGATCGGATGTTGGGAAGTTGGTCAAAATTAAGTTGCAAGATTCCCCCCAAACATATTTAGTTAGATACATTGCAATTGTTAATAACTACTACAAAAAATTACGGTTATTTAAAGTGATATTAAAAAATGAAATAAACCGTTAATCTTAGGATCATTTCTACTATAAATATTTTGCCGGAACCCCCCTTTAAATTTTCATCTTTACATAAATAATATTTAATGAAGATTAATATTAATTATAAATATAAATATGTAGTCTACTTACGCGTTCTTTGACCATATACACTTCTCCCGCTGCGCCTCGTCCTATTTGTTTGATAAAAGCGTATTTCGCCGATAACTCCACCGGGAGAATTTTTTCCAGCTCCTCACCGTCAGTGCGTTGAAAAATATAAAATTTCTTGGGTGGATGAAATAGAAATACCTCGTCGCCAGTTTTTAGGATCCTTGATTTTCCTTTGCCAATTTTTGACCCTTAAAAGATGGTTTAAAATAAAATCTGTTTGTGGCAAATTTACTTCTAACTTGACCACTAGGTTTAACTCGTTTTTTTGCATTCTGTGCTGCACTAACTACAAGTTTCAACTAGACTAAGTATCAAGCCTAAATCAAGTTTTGTAAAATAATGCAACCCCGTCTTAAAAATGTCCGCTGGCGAAAATCTGCCATTTTCTCACTTTAAACTTTTGATTTTGTTTTTCTTTTAAACCAAAGTGAAAGAGGACAGATTGTCAGATAAATTGGCACTTAGAACCTGCTATCACTTAGAACCTGCTATCATCATCATCATAAAAACCAAAGTGAGAGAAAGAGAGACAGATTATAAGATAAAGTGGCACTAGAACTTAAATGGAAAGTGGCCAAATGAATCAAACCCATAAGAAAATTATTATCAAATAAAACTTAAAAACTTACCATTTACATATGTTCCATTTTTGCTGAGGTCCTTTATATAAACTAAGTTATCCTGAGGACATTTCGAGATTTCAAAATGTTTTTTTGAAATGTTATCAAACATGTTGATATCGTGATTTGTCATCATCTTTTGCGTCAATACCATGCTGCAACCCTCTGATCTTCCAAAAGAGAAAGACGCGGTTACCAGATCTAGAAAGAGATTAAATCAATCAAGTAAGTAATATCTATGTTTAACTGACCTGTAAAAGTAGCAAAGCATTTATCTTTGTGAAATAGTGGGACCCAAATCTTAAATGGTTTTTTTTTACTGAGGAGTAAATCAATATTAAATCAACCAGGAAATTTTTACGAAGTCTGATTTTGATGCATTGTTCAAAAAGAACACACATCAAAAATATATTAAAAGAATTAAACTGGTTACCAGTTCAGGAATTTTAAAATACCAAACACTTTCATACATAAAATAAAGATAGGAAAGGCACCATCTCCATTAACCTAGCGACTCCACCACAAGAAAATCAAAATTTAGACACACCATAATTATGTGCTAATTATATGGTAATTTCGTCCCCAATCAAAAAATTTTGTGCTCCTCTGGTTTCTGAGGAAATCGAAAAAGAAAATGGGGTAGCTAGGTTAATATTAACTTAGCAACCCCACCAGGAAATATGGCACCAAACTAATTTGTTTTTTTACTGGGACTTTCCATCCATTACAGGATCAATGCCCAGTGTTAGCGAAGTTTTTGCAAATTTAAAGACAAACACAAAATATCCATGCACCTAGCCGGGATTCGAACCCGAGACCTTCCATGCGGTAGGTAGATACGCTGCCCACTTCGCTACGGCGGCCGGTTTTAAAATTATGTGCTAATTATGTGCTCCACAAATATATAAGAAAAAAATCGAAAAATCATTTTATGTTTAAAAAAAAAGGGGTGGGGTAGCTAGGTTAATATTAACTTAGCGACCCCACATGTTCAGGTATCACGGAATTTAAAAATTTTGTACTTGCCTGGTTTCCGAGAAAATCGAAAAAGAAAGTGAGTTAGCTAGGTTAAATAGTCCACTAAAAAAGCTGCAATAAAAACGAATAATTCGAATTTTTCTTACACATATTCATGGATCACATAATTTTGTAATAATATATTTTTACTTTGGAATCATACTTTAGATTGCGAACGCTAGGTTATTACAAATGATGTAATGTAATATCCTTTTTCTTAAAATTATATCTGTAATTGGTCACTGGATGTTGATACTTGACTAATAAATAAAATGAATAAAAAAGGAGTTTCTGAGGTAGGCAGAGCAAAAGAAACCAACAAATAGCTGCTCAACCAAACATTCCAAATGTAAATAAAATCTTAATAAGATAATCTTTCTCAAAAGATTTGCCAATTTTCAGTGAGGACCCTATCAAATGGCCCAATTTCATCTTTCAGTATAACCATATATCAGCTATTTGTGGGTTTACTCAGAAAGAGAATCATTGTAGAATGCAAAAAGTTTTAAAGGTTAAGCATGTAAAATAGTAAAAACCATTTTAATAATGCCCAAAAATGTTGATAAAATTTTGGAAATTTTGATGAGAATTGGTTTTCTTAATAAGCTTTCTACAAACCAGAAATTAACTTAATCAATTAGTTTTTGTTTTGACATCTAGGATGTTGTGTTTAATTATTATTTTAAATAATTTAATGAATACAGGGCAAAAGTGAGAGAAACCGTTTTAAACTGAATATTTGGACCAATGAGATGCATAGTAGTTTGAGAATTTAACTCCCTGGGAGCAAATTTTCTTTTAATTCAAGAATAGACGCACAGATAAAACTGGGCTACTCCAGTTTCAAAAGGCTGGTATTCCTAGTCAATCTATATTGGTAAGGCTGGATAATAAAACAATACCAATTTTCACCCTCTGGAAGTTTGGCTGGAATAAGCATGTTAATTATTTATCATCAAAATTGTCTAGCAGTGCTGTAATAAGAAGGCTCAGGGGAATTGGTTCAGAGCACAGCTTTCGAATTTTTTATTACGCAAGTATACAGAGCATAATCTCATATGGCATTATATTTTGGGGGTCGTCACCAAATGCCGTAAAAATATTCAAATGTCAAAAACGCATAATAAACCTAACCTAACACCAAGAACGTCTTGTAGAGAATCACTTAAAAACTTAGATATATTGCCAGTTCTGTGTATCTATTTTTTACAGTTAATAATCTTTGTTAAATGGATATTTTTTTGTTTGCCATCATAAAAAAAGTAATAAGTAAAAAAGTAAATGAAGGCTAGAGCTTTTGTCAACATAAAATATTAGTGGAGTAAATTCGTAGGGATTTTCAATAAAAAGCTGCAAAACGGGTATATTTTTTAATATTTGCCATAGTAATAGCAAAAGCTAAAATTCCAGTCGAGGATCCTCCATTTTCCGGCCCCAGAAACCAATATGGCAGCTGTCAAAGTTAGGGAAAAATGTGTTTTCTACATTTTCAGAAAAATGAAATCAAACTCAATTAGGTAATAGTGAGGAGGTCCCACTTAATCCAAAAATATAAAAAAAAAGTTGACATATGTCACTTCAAAACAAATTTGCCGCCAGATTTTTAAGTGATCATCTTATTTAATATCTCATAATGAAGCTACTGACCGGCTTCTTAATTGATAAAAAAATAGAGTTTATAAGCGGGTACAAAGATGGCGCTTTACAGGTCAAAAATATAAGAGACCTTATTAACCTATAGACAACATTTATCCTCATATACATAAGATTTTTGTCCATTAATCAGGCAATAACGGCTAAACCGATTTGTATGAAATTTGATAAGACAATAGGGTGTAACCTGAATCTTATCTAAGCTACCTTTTATGTAACATTTCGTTTCATAACTCGAGATATATGGCACAAAAAAATAGAATTTTTCAATTGTTTTTTGCATTTTTTATGTGATATATATATATATATATATATATATATATATGTAGTCAAAAATTTTGGCGCCATTCAACTACAATTTTTATAAGCTTTCCAAGGAGGTATCACATGGTAAGAAAAAAAATATTGATGAAGTTTTTTGGGAGTAGCTCCGAAGGGTCTACTAGGAGAATGCTCAAAAACAATAGGGGTCTGCGCGTCAACAAAAGTAATCAATGTGTAAAATGATTAGTGAAGGAGTTTTTGAGTTAGAGTGGCTACAAAGTAGGCGACAGATGGACCGACAGACAGAGCGACGCCGTCTGGATTCGTGCTTATCACTATTCAGAACCTGAAAATTCGTGGAGGATCATGAAAATCTCAAAGTGCGATTTTTCGATGATTACATTACTTCCCTTTAGCAAGGGAAGTAAAAATATATTTTAGTTTATGCTACAGTTTTAAAAAACATTTTATTTGATATTTGATATTCAAAATGGCGACCAAACTATTGAGAAAAAAGTAATTTTCCTCTTCTGGTGTGGTATTTATACTAATGTCATGCAATATATCAATTTGCAGTAATTCAAGGACGCTAGTCTCAAAAATTGAGAAACGCGACTAAAATTAAGAAACGTCCTTATTTTTCTGCACATTAGCAGTTTTGCACAACCCCAAGCAGTTTTAGGATGAGTTAAATTAGTTTTCAAATTTTTTGTCAAGAAAAAAACAATTTTGAATGCTTCAGTTAAAATGGCGGACCATTAAGTAAAAAGTGTTTTTTACATTTTTTCCTTAAGTTAAACTAACTAAACTAAAATAAACAAACAACTTTATTTTTCTGTCTGTTTGCATTTTTTCACAAACAAAAGCAGTTTTCGGATGAGCTAAATTAGTTTTAAATTTTTGAGTTAAAATGGGATTTAAGTAAAAAAAAGTGTTTTTTTTTTCTGTTTTTTTTAAACAAAAAAACATGATAAGATGTTAGATTTTATCAAATTAGATACAGATTTTAAAAAAAATCAAATGTCATTTGCATGCCAAAGTGGCGGAGATTAAAATAAAAAAACATCATTATTTTTCTGCCCGTTTACAATTTTTTACAAACAAAAGCAGTTTTAGCTAAATTAATTTTAAAATTTTGTTTAAAAAATATTCAGTTAAAATAGCGGACAATTAAGTAAAAAAAAAGGTTTTTTTTCCTAAGTACACAAAAAAATATTTAAAAAAAATGACATGTCATCTTAAACTCAGGTAATATCGACATTTCTAAATATACTGGATACTTGCTAAAAACTTTTATATCTGATTTTCCTTAAAAAAAAAACTATAGCCCTAATTATAGCATTATGTCATTCTAAATAATATGAACTGGGTTAAAGAAAAAACAATATTTTTTAATTTTATTTACATATTACAATATTATTTGGTTAGGAAAAATCAATTCAATTGCTTTTCTTGAGAGAATTTAAAGCGTGATTTGACTAACCAAATTAATTCTTTAACGTAAGTGTCAGCCACTTTAACTGGGTTATAAAAATGTATTTTTTTTGACACAGAAATTGAAAACTAATTTAGCTCATTCTAAAACTGCTTTTGTTTATGAAAAAATGTTAACGAACAGAAAAATAAGGTGGTTTTTTTATTTCAGTTGCCTCCATCTTGATTTGTGAATGACATATGTCACTTTTTTATTTTTGGCATGGCTATGTCTTACTTAGTGCAACCCAATATTTTACCAAGTGCTTTGTGTTTAACTTAAGAAAACAACAGAAAAAACCCTTTTTTTATTTAATTGTCTGCCATTTTAACTAAAGCATTAAAATTTGTTTTTTTTTACATGAAAATTTAAAACTAATTTAACTTATCCTAAAACTGCTTTGGTTGTGCAAAACTGCTAACAGAAGAGAGTGAGAGAAAGAGCAGCATCCTCGATTTAGTGCAAATTGATATATTGCATGACATTAGTATAAATACCACACCAGAAGGGGAAAATTACTTTTTTCACAATAGTTTGGTCGCCACTTTAAAAATCAAATGTCAAATCAAATGTTTTTAAAAACTGTAGCATAGACGCAAACTCATTGCTAATAGCATCTACTAAAAAAATATATTTTTTTAAAATGTTTTTAATAAAGTCTCTTATATTTTTGACATATCAAATGCCATCTTTGTACCCGCTTATAAATTTCAATTTTTTTTATTGTAAGATCAAGAAGCCGGTCAGTAGATTTAATATGAGACATTAACAAAGATGATCACTTAAATATTAAAAGAGAAATCTAAGAAAAACTAAACTTTTGAAATTTGGCTGCCATTTGGTTTTGAAGTGACATATGTAAACATTTTTATATTTTTGGATTAACTGGGATCTCCTCACTATTACCTAATTGATTTCGATTTGATTTTTCTGAAAATGTAGAAAACACATTTTTTCTCAACTTTGACAGCCTCCATCTTGGTTTCTGGGGTTGGAGAATGGAGGATCCTCAACTGGAATTTTAGCTTTTGGTATTAGGTATTACTATACCAAATATAAAAAAATATACCCTTTTGGCAGTTTCTTTTTATGATTTTACTCCACTATATGATTTCTCAGCAATATTCTGTTTTTGGTTTCATCTCTATTTTATTAAAGTCTATGGCTGCAAGGCTGTTACACCTTGGTTTAAAAGAAAAATAAATAGTTTTTCTGACAACAAAGCACATTATTCTCCATTTACTTAAGCTCGCTTGACATGGGGCAATATAACTTGCAATTGCCTGCAATTCAGGGTCATTCTAAAATAATGTCAAATTTTTTAGGGTTTTTTTTACTCCTCCCTCTTAATGTCACAATTTGTGTTGTGTTGTTTGTTATATTTCTCTTTCACAACACAAATTGAGACATTTAGGAGGAGGGAGTAAAAAAAAACATAAAAAATTTGTTACATTATTTTGGAATGACTCCAAATTGCAGGCAATGCAATTTATATTGCTCCATGTCAAGCCGGCTTTAAGCCCCCTTGACATGGAGCAATAAAACAAGACTTGCACGCAAGTTTTCTATTGCTATCTTGCTTTACAGATCCTACTAAAGCGAGATGAGAAGAGACAACTTGCATGCAATATTTTTTAAACTATGAAAAACATGAGAATACCTACGTTTGAGAGCAAAAATTGTCCTTTAGGAATGGCTACTTACCAATATTCTTGAGGTAACATCGATTTGAAAGGAGTCTTCCCCACGGTTTTTTAGAGCCCTGAGACGAGTCCTGAGACTGCGACAAGATTGTCCCTTCTTTTTGACTTAAAGTTGGAGGTAGCAAGTCATCCTCCATCATTTTTGTTTTTGTAGTTCTGCCTCTTCTGTAAACTTATACTTTTCGAAGTTCCCTAGGGAGTGTAGGGACCGTGGTATGAAGAGTTCTTTTTTTTCCAAGAGCGGCAAAACCAAAACGCTGATTGGTAGAGAGCGTGGGAGCGACCATACTCTCTCTTGCATTTGTTTTGGTTCCGGATCAATCGCATGAGTTTGTATGCTACATTTCAAAATAGGCCAGGCCATTGGTTAATCTATGGGCCAGGCAAAGATAGCGAACGTTTGGACAATTTCAGTTGTTGAAACGAATGTCGCAGGTGGTAAAATTAAAAGCGCTGTTGCCATTGGGGTTTCAAGGACGAAATTAAAAGGATGATTTTTAAGATACTCGGGCCTTACAATCTTACCCCCGTCCAAAACTCCATTGGTCTGCTTTACAGGTTTTTTCTTCTTCAGCCGCAATTTCTTTTCTTGTTCGTCCCAGATTATCAGCTGATTGGTGTCAAAACAAACAACGCGGGTGATGGCGACAAAAGTGAAGTTTTAAAAAGTAATTTTAAGCATGATGTTCTCAAATTTATATTTTATAACATGCTCTGTGGGATCATTATGTTATCTAGGCGGTGTTATATTCTTCTTTACCGACCATAAGCCGACTGACAGCTGCGAAATGACCTATATGTTTGAGTACCCACAATATGTGGTAGGTTTTCTGGTCATTTTTCTAATTTTTTCTTACTTAAATTTAGATGTGACCAAGTGATTTTGTTGCCAAAAATATCCCAGGACACGTAGCTTTTAGCGAAAAGTGTTGTCATGTTGATTGTAAGTCAGAAAAGGATCAAAATATGCAAGTTCAACCTCATCAGTTTAGACTTTTTATTGTAGCCCAATCTCGCCCCATATATTAAGGTGACCAACCGTCCCGGTTTGGCCGGAACAGTCCCGATTTTTAACCATTTGTCCCGGGGAAAAAATCCGTCCCAGATAGTCCCGGTTTTTCAGCAAAAGTTCGGTTCGCCCCGGTTTTAATACCACTGTATTTTGTAATTTTAAAATCACTGCAATTAAAAAAGCGGATGTTCTCTGCCATCTATAAATTTTAATTGAAACCTTACTTAAATTATTTTTCTTTAATAAGTATTTTGGAAAATACATCTTAATATTATTAAGGGTGCATATAAGAAAAAATACATGATATACAATACATTGAATGGCCGGAGTATCCCGATTTTGCCCCTTTAGGAGTTGGTCACCTTACATATATAGATATATTTTTTATGTCACCTAGACTTTGAATTCCAACTGTAGTTTTACACACAATTTTTAGAAGGTATCCCAAGAACTTGATGAAAAATACCCAAAATATGGTCTTTATGCTTATGGTGAAGGTAGAATCACCTCCAGAGCTAGAAACATGGACTTTGATGGAATTCCTGTATTATTTATTCCTGGAAATGCAGGATCATATCAACAAGGTAAAAAATACCTGGTGACTAAAATGATTATTACCTTTAGAAACATATAAATCAAATTTTAGTGAGGTCCTTATCATCAGTAGCTCTAAGAAAGGCTTTAAACTCCAGAACAGGTTATCATTTTGACTACTTTACTGTCAAACTAAATGCAGAATACAGTGCACTGTATGGACCAGTATTAAACGAGCAACTAGAGTATGTAAACAGCTCTTTATTTAGGGTTCTGGAGCTTTATAAAAAGAAGAAACTCCATCCCAATCAAGTTATACTTATTGGACACTCAGTAGTAAGTTTTGAAGATATAAATTTGGTCCAAACAGTTACATAATTTTTATTTAATTTTTTCTTAAAAATTTTAGGGTGGTGTTATAGCCAAAAAGCTTCTTTCGACTCTCTCTCCAGAATCAAAATTAGTTCCCTTACTTATAGCCTTGGCCACACCATTTAAAAGGCCCTTGATCAAATTTGACAGATATTTAAGTGATTTTTACAAAATGGACTCGAGCCACCACAGAGATACAAATATTATCAGCATAGCTGGAGGTTACAGTGATTTTTTGATACCCACGTATTTGACTGAAATTAATCAGAGTAATGCCTTAAATTTAGTTGTAAGTTTTATTCTTGTTATTATTGACTGTATATACAGGGTGTTCCAAATTTGATGCTCACCATGCAGGTAGGAGATACAAAATATTTTTAATTTTAGAGTACAAATATTGCAAAATCATGGGTAGAATCACATCATGTACAGATTGTGTGGTGCAAACAGACAGTTCTGGCTATAAACCGAGCCCTATTTGACATTGTTGATCCAAAAACCAAGCAGATATATCCTAGCAAAAATTACAGGGATAAAGTATTCAAACATCATTTTATACAAGTAAGTGTTTTTTTATTTAGAAAAGAGGTCATCAGTCATTTTTAATAGTCCTTATGACTTAAAGTTATTTTAATGTATTAGTGATGTAATCCAATGCAATAATTACTTCCCTCGCTAAGGGAAGTAAGGTAATCATGACCAATCCATACACTTAAATGGTGTGTTGTCTAGCGCACAGCATATATCATGAGGTGTGTCCCAGGGATCTTTTTTTTAATCTACATTAATGACTTGACACAGCTTGACATAGCTGGGCTATTTACATTGTTTGCTGATAACACTACCATACTTTGGCTTAATAAAGATCCCAAGAAGCTTCTTCATAACATCACATGACTTCACATCGACGCGTCGATCTAGTTATTGGTAATAGTGCCCTAGGTTCAGTTGAGCAGTCAAAGTTTCTGAGTTTGTTGATAGACGAAGATCTTAAATTTTTTAAAACATTTTCACAGTTAAATAAAAAACTATCTTCTGGTTGCTTTTCTGTCTGTGCTACTTACCAGGAGCTTGGAAGACAGGTTGCATGTAATGTATACTTTTCTCTCGTCGAATCGCATCTCAGATACGCTTTACCTTTTTCAGTCCGTATATGTACTACAAAAACGGGCCGTTAGAAATCTGTCCAGTACCCATCCCAGAACCCACTGCGAAACCCTTTTTATCGAACATAATATCCTTACTTTACCATGCCTTTTCATTTTAGAAACATCCTGCTTAATTTACAGAAATAAAAACCATCTCTGTACACATCAGCAAGCTTATGTCATGCGTCCCCACATTCCAGTCTGGTTAAAAATTTTCTCATTTACAAGATTTACAATCATGTGGATTCGGTTGTTCGAAGTATGAAAAATTTAAGGTCTTTTCATAGACTTTTATTTTTACTTAAAAAAGCATTTTACTCAATTGACGAGTTCCTTGAACAATAATAAGGAAATATTCTATTACATTTTTAATGTTAACATAACATTAACTTTATATGTTACCTTATTTATAACTAACGTTAAATTTTTTTTAAACAAATTTATTTTTCTATTTGTTTTTCACTTACTGTATGTTTTTTTTTTCTGTATTTCTTGTATAACGTGTTTCTTAAAAAAAAAAGAATGTTACACTTATATGTGAAAATTTTATGGGTTACGATTTTTTCAAAATTGTTTATATTTTGTGTGCCTTTTCAAGAGTTTTTTACTTTGTATGTAAACAGGTTTGTTTGTGGCGCTTCACAGAATGAAGGTAAAAAGAGATGCTACCAAAATTTTATGCAATACAGGTTTTATATTTGTTTTTATATCTTAATTTTTGCACTTTGAGATTTTCATGATCCTCCACGAATTTTGAGGTTCTGATTAGTGATAAGCACGAATCCAGACGCTGTCGCTCTGTCTGTCGATCTGTTTGTCGACTACTTTGTAGCCACTCCAACTCAAAAACTCCTGCACCAATCATGACCAAATTTTACACAGTGATTACTTGTGTTGACGCGCAGGCACCTATTGTTTTTGAGCATTCCCCTATTACACCCTTTGGAGCCTCCAAAAAACTTCATCCCTAAAAAAAATATTTTTTTTCTCACCGTGTGATACCTTTTTGGAAAGCTTAGACAAATCTTAGTTGAATGGAGCCAAAATTTTTGACTACACATATATATATATATATCACATAAAATATGCAAAAAACTCTTGAAAAATTCAATTTTCTGTGTCATATATCTCAAGTTATGGAACGAAATGTTAAATAAAAACTAGCTTAAGTTAAGATCCAGATCACACCCTATTGTCTTATCAAATTTTATACAAATCGGTTTAGCCGTTTTTGCGTGATTAATGGACAAAAATCTTAGTTTATCGGCACTAATAGCATATATAAAATGTATTTGAAAAGTCCGCCTACTCGAAGTAAATTCTGGATACACCCTGGAAAAGTCTGGATACACACTGAAAAAGTCTGGATACATCCTGAAAAAGTCTGGAAACACTCAAGAATTCTGGATATACTCTAAAAAAGGCTCTATACACCCTGTAAAAATCTTATTACACCCTGTAAAGGTCTGGATACACCCTGGAAAGTCTGGATAAACCCAGGAAAAGTCTGAAAACACCCAGGAAAAGTCAGGATACACTCTGAAAAAGTCTGGAAAGACCCCGGAAAAGTCTGAATACACTATGGAAAGTCGTATACATCTAGGAAAAGTATGGCTACACTCTGGAAAGACCCTGTAAAAGTCTGGAGATACCCAGAAAATGTCTGGATACACTCGGGAAAAGTCTGGAGACACCCAAAAAAACCTGGATACACTGAGAAAAAGTCTGGATGCATTCTGGAAAAGTCTAGATACACCCTGAAAAGTCTGGATACACCCAGAAAAAGTCTGGATGCATTCTGGAAGTCTGGATACACCCAGAAAAAGTCTGGATGCATTCTGGAAAAGTCTGGATACACCCTGAAAAATTCTGAATACAAGTTGGAAAGCCTGGATACACCCAAAAAAAATCTGGGTACATCCTGGAAAAGTCTAGATACACCCTGAAAAGTCAAGATACACCCTTAAAGTCTGGAAAGACCATGAAAAGGTCTGGATACACCCAGAAAAAGTCTGGATGTATTCTGGAAGTCTGGATACACCCAGAAAAAGTCTGGATGCATTCTGGAAAAGTCTGGATATACCCTGTAAAATTCTGAATACAAGTTGGAAAGCCTGGATACACCCAGAAAGAGTCTTGGTACATCCTGGAAAAGTCTGGATACACCCAGGAAAAGTCTGGATACATCCTGAAAAATCATGAATACACTCTGGAAGTCTGACTATACTCGTACTCTATAAAAACCTGAATACACTCTGAAAAAGTTCGAGTACACCATGGAAAAGTCTGAATACACTCCTAAACAGTGTGGAAGAGAAGAAAAAAGTCTGGATATACCCTGGAAAGGTCTGACCGACCCAATCTAACCCATGTGTATACGAGTAGTGGTTTTTTATATATGTTCTTGAGCGAGGGAAGTTTTAAAGTAAGTCTTTACTCGATTTATTTTTAATCTCATTAGATAATGAAGCTTAATACACAAACTTGGATAAAATAATATTGTCATTCTTACCTAATCCTTAAATGTTGATAACCAAATTAAGGACTACTTTTAAGCAAACAATTAAGATCATCTAATTAAGTACTTCAAAATAAATTGTTATATGTTGGATGAATAAGGATAATGATTGAGCATAAATAAATGGTTTCAAAACTTTAAAGAACATAATCTTGAAAATAATTGTTACAAAAAAGTTAAAGTCCTCTTTTGAATGTTTTTTCAAGAGAGGTTCCCAGGTTATTATAACATGAACTAACAGACTGGTATTTTTCTAAACAAAAATTACATGAATTAAAATGTCTACTGTTTTAACCCATTGCAGCGAGGTTTTTTTGACGGTCTGTATTTCTTTAACCTGTTGATTTAAAAAAGATACTTTTGTTTATTTTTTAATTTCACTAATTAAAATATTTGCACCGATACCTTTTACAGCCTTTATGGTTGTTAATAGTTTCAATGCTATTTTTTTTTAGAACAGTGGCACCAAAATCCACTTGAAATCCGATCCAACCGAACCATATCAAATAGACCACAAGGGTGAATGGTCGGAAAGCCTTTTGAAACAGTATTTTATAAACTTCCCGAAGGGTCTTAGAGAGCCCCGCTGGTACATGGTGGCGCTTACCAATACGCCGGGCTATGAAATTTTGTCAATTCTGGCGGTTAATATGGAAGTTACCAACTGGATTTTTGCCTGTAACGCCGCATATCCTAAGGGGCCTAGCAGAGTCTGGTAAGAAAATTCAAGATAATTTCCAAGTTGTTGTCATCTCTGCCAAAAAAACCTCATAAAAGATCATAGCAAATAACAGATAAAACAGCATAAGTTTTCATAATCTATGCTCTATAAACTTATGATATTTTATCATTTTTGACTAGGGCAAGTGAAACACAAATCCCGCATAGGAGTTCATCATATTTCATCAGCCAGTTGGCTTATAAAAGTTTACAATATTTTATGTTTTTATGACAATTCCTCATAAAGGTTTAAAAGATTTTATAAGATCTACCTGTAACATTCTAAAATAAAAAATTACGGCACAACTATCGCAGTTGTAGTAGTAGTAATAGTAGTAGAAGTTATGTAATAGAAATTAATATACAGTCAAACTAAACTATAACTTAACCTAAAGTATAAACTACGATGACCTAACCCACTATATAATATAATAACACTCCTTGTGCTTGCACTATATCTACATATCTAATTGTTCTCGTATAAGTACTTATTGAGGCGTTGTTTATAAAATCTTACAAGATTTCATAAGCCAAAAACTATTTTTTTGTTGTAAAAGTATTTACGACAGATGATGTGATTATAGTTTTTTTATAAAATTTTATAAGTTTCGGTGGGCGACGACTTAATATATTTATTTCAAAGCCGAGCTACCGATGACGTACATTTTCCAACGGTAACTCTTCAGCATTTCGTAGTTTCCAATTCCTTTGGTATATTATTTTAACGATTCGACCCCATATATTTTCCATTGGGTTAGGGTCAGGGCTGTTGGCTGGCCAAGGAAGTGTTTCTATATTATTATTCTGAAACCATTGGCGAACAACATTAGCCGTGTGTACTGGACAGTGGTCCTGCTGATAAACGAAGTCATTATTTTCATGTAAAGCCTGTACAGATGGCAGCATCACGTTTTCAAGGATTTCAATATATCGCTCACTATTGAATCTTCCTTCGATTCTCCAAAAAAAACCCAAACCTCTAGCACTAAACCAGCCCCACATATTTACAGAAAAATATCCAGCTTTGTTAATTTGGTTTGTATATTCGGGTTCAAATCTAGAATTTGGTGGACGATAAACTAAAATTCTCCTGCTGCTTGAAGATGATTGAAAAAATTTTTCTTCAGTGAAAACCACCCTCTCCCATAAGTCATTATCACGAAGAACGTTGTTCAGTGCAAAAATCACTCTGGCCAGTTTTTGTTCTTCTGTTAGAAAAGGCTTGTTTGCAGCAACTCGACAAGAGACTTCTGATTTCGTTACTCTTCTATTTACTGTTGCTAAAGAACCCGGAAATAACGTTACATTAGCTGCTTCAACCGACGTTGAAAAAGGATTTTGTCTGAGATGTTCAATAAGTCTCTCATCTTGCACTTCAGAACTTACTTTTGGTCGTCCTGATCCATCTTTGCTATCCGTAGAATTATTTTCAATCCAGCTCTTTTTCCATCGCATTATCGTCATTTTATCAACTACAAAATGGGTGGCCGCTCTTCTTATAGACCAGTCGTCTTTTATAACTCGAGTGATAATTTGAACTTTTGTAAATGTTGATATCTGTGGCATTTTTAAGGATGTCACACTGAATTTTAAGCTGTCAGGCATACTAAGCTGGTGGTGCCTTATAATAGTATACACTAGTGGAAAGCTAAATTTTGTGGCATAGTAAAAAATGCATGTATGAGTTTTTTTAAAAAAAATCAAGTGTACATTTTATTTCCCAAGTAGGACCAAAATTGGACGTAAAATGATCGTAGGTACGTACACTTTGTTACGTACTATGTACGTACACTTTTGTAATTACTAATTGGTCCCGGGACGTACCGACGTAAAATGGACACAAAATGTACTTCCCTGGGACGAATAGTGCTACATGGGAGTGAGTACATGCGTCAAAAAATATTTTTTGTAGAAGTAAGTAAGAAGTAAGTATACTAAGTATAGCTTTTTTACTTAGTTTTCAGGTGGTCGAAAAAACTGATAAAAATCAAGTGTGTTTTTTATGAGATTGGACACATAAAAATCTATAAAAGTTTGTCTGACTATATTTAAAGACTTATAAAAAAAATGTTTTTACCAACTCAACGAAATCTGTCAAATTCTATGAGTCTAAAATATCCCAAAATCTCATGAAAAAACGTTTTTTTAGAAACTCTTAAAACGTTACAAAAGAACAAGGATGTAATCATAGAAACCCATAAAATGTTATGAGTTGTTTTGATTATAAAATCTCTCATAAAACTCATTAAAACATCTGTTTATATAATCCCATAACACATTATAAAAGAAAAAGAACGTAATTATAGAAACCCATTAGAAAATGGTGCTTTTATAAAACCATAAAATGTGTTAAAAAAATATCTGCACCTATCAAATTTTATAAACATTTATAAGTCTGTATGATTATAGGATCAGATAAAAAACACATATCAAAACACATAAATGCTTACCAAAATCAAAGACATACCTCATAAATTATTACAAACTTTTATAATCCTAAAATTTTTCCTCTCAAAAGCTTATAAAAATTGATAAAAATCCGGTGTGTCAATGTAACGCGGTTCTTTTGGCAGGGATGTCATTGGGTCTAAAGTTTGCTCTACTTTGCTATACTATGTACAAGCTTTGGTATACGGCAGTTTTTGGGGATAAGGAATAAGAATTTTTGATCAGATTTTGAAAATTCAAGGATTTGAGGATTCAAGTTTTGCTAACCAATTTTAACTAACTTATACACATCCGATTGTCTTCAAATTTGGTACGAGTTTATAGTTCCGGTGACAATACAATAAAATGGTATTATTAGGCACCCCCTTTCCCCCCTACGAGGGGAGTTGAGGGAGGAAAATACCTAAGTTGGTCCGATTTCAACCAAAATTGGTATATGGGAGTTTTTGGGGATAAGGAATACGAATTTTTGATTAGATTTATACACATCCGATTGTTTTCATATTTGGTATGCGTTTATAGTTCCGGTGACAATACAATAATATGATATTATCAGGTATTCACCTCCCCCTAACGAGAGAAGTAGAGGGGGAAAAAGATTTAGTTTATTTGATTTCAATCAAAATTGGCATACAGGGCTTTTTAGGGAAAAGGATTATGAATTTTTGATAAAATTTGAAAATATCAATATGGCGGATTCAAAATGGACGTTTTAGGGTTCAAATCTGAAAATAAAAAAATAATTTTATATAAAACAAAGCTTTTCAAATACATTACAATTTTATAAAATTTAAAGTACACTAAAAAGTAGCAATTAATTTTTAATATGATAATAAAAGCGATGGGCGCAAATTCAAACTAATAATGTCCATCCATATATCAGAGAAATGTTATGGTATTATTAAGCACCCCCCTCCCCCTACGAGGGGAGTTGAGGGGGGGAAAACACCTAAGTTGGTCCGATTTCAACCAAAATTGCTATACGGGGTTTTTTGGGGATACGGAATACGAATTTTTGATTTGATTTTGAATATTTTGCTAACCAATTTTATCTGACTTTTGCATACAGGGGTTTTTAGGGAAGAGGATTATTAATTTTTGATAAAATTTGAAAATATCAATATGGCGGATTCAAAATGGACGTTTTAGGGTTCAAATCTGAAAATAAAAAAATAATTTTATATAAAACAAAGCTTTTATAAAATTTAAACTACACTAAAAACTAGCAATTAATTTTTAGCATCCTGATATCATAATAATAAAAGCGATGGGCGCAAATTAAAACTAATAATGTCCGTCCATATATCAGAGAAATGTTAGGGTAGCGTGGACCGAGTTGGGTTGGATTTACTTACCCTTGCATTTCTCTGCTTTATAGTGCATTTCTCTTAACTTCACTTATTCACTTTTATTATTATGATCTCAGAATGCTAAAGATTATTTTCTACTTTTTAGAGCACTGTATATTTTATAAAACCTTGTATTTGAAAAGCTCTTTTAGTTCACCATACCAATATGGTATGGGGAACTATTAAAATTGTGAAATTTTGACTTTTCTTAATTTTATCAAAAATGAGTTACTAAGGTTCCAAAACACCTTAATCGACGAAAAAAAAAAGTTGTCCATCGGTCTGTTGTCTGTCTGTATACACGATAACTCAAGAACGCCTCAATCGATTTTAACGAAATTTGGTACAAAAATCCTCTATGGGCTGACCATGAACTGAAAGGAGGATAAAATATTTTAAAAAATTTTGGAACAAAAGCAAGTAGCGATATACAGTTTTCAGATTTAAGTTTCCATGAATATGGACTACAAATTTTATTATAAAGTCCAAATTCGTGGGAGATTTACTTTCCGAGTTATTTGAAAAAACGTTAAAATATATTAAAAAAAATCATAACTTTAGAAGTAAAGCAGCTATTGATATGCGGTTTTCAGATTTTGGTTTGGTTGGTAGGGTGGTAGGGGGTTGAAGGGGAGAAAATGGGGATAAAATATTTAAAAAAATTGTAACTTTGAAACAAAAGCAAGTAGCGATATACGGTTTTCAGATTTAAGTTTCCATGACTATGGACTACAAATTTTATTATAAAGTCCAAACTCGTGGGAGCTTTAGTTTCCGAGTTATTTGAAAAACGTTAATGTATCATAACTTTAGAAGTAAAGCAGCTATTGATATGCGGTTTTCAGATTTTGGTTTGGTTGGTAGGGCGGTAGGGGGTTGAAGGGGAGAAAATGGGGATAAAATATTTAAAAAAATTGTAACTTTGAAACAAAAGCAAGTAGCGATATACGGTTTTCAGATTTAAGTTTCCATGACTATGGACTACAAATTTTATTATAAAGTCCAAACTCGTGGGAGCTTTAGTTTCCGAGTTATTTGAAAAACGTTAACGTATCATAACTTTAGAAGTAAAGCAGCTATTGATATGCGGTTTTCAGATTTTGGTTTTCGTAAATATCCATGAACTGATTAACTTTTGGATAGGGGGGGGGGGTTGAAGGGGGAAAAAGGGGGATAAAATATTTAAAAAAATTGTAACTTTGGAACAAAAGCAACTGGCGATATACGGTTTTCAGATTTAAGTTTCCATATATATGAACTACAAATTTTGTTATAAAGTCCAAATTCGTGGGAGCTTTAGTTTCCGATCTTTTTGAAAAAACGTTAAAATATATTAAAAAAATCATAACTTTAGAAGTAAAGCAGCTATTGATATGCGGTTTTCAGATTTTTGTTTTCGTAAATATTACCCAAACATTTTGTTATAAAAGCTACAGTTTTCGAGATATTTTCATTTCCTTTCAACATAATAATTGATTGTATGGTGGACCGTGCTTTCTAGAATACATTTTTTTATATAAAATTATTCAATACACGATTTTAGACACTGTACGCAAATTTCTAAAAAGGGGTTCTTTTGATCACCAAGCTGTTCAAAAATTCAGCTTTATCCGTGGTCTACTTATTTTTTAGTATTTCCGGACTCCACCTGACCCATTTCTCGGAGATAGTCCCATCTCATTTTTACAAAAGAAGACTGATTACTTTAAATTTACATGAACTAAAGAAAAATAATACTCAACTGACCCATATCGTATTTAGAGCTTTGCCTACCTCAAAACCGGTAAGTATGATTTAAGTGAAGTTAAGAAAGGTGCTTTAAAATATTTTTTTTCAAACGACCGGAAAATAGCCACTTTCCCTACGATTTTTCATACGGAAAGTTCTACATTACAAGGCATGTTCTTTCGAAATATTTCCACACTCCAGAAAGGACCTTTTTTTTTCCGGTCCCTTGATCCTTTTCCGGTCCCATTTTGGACAAGTTGGCTATGACTTCTAGTTGACAGCTTTTAGCTTGTTTTTTTGGACAGTTTTGACACGTCTAAAAAAGCTGTTTTAAATTTGTTTGGAAAGTTTTGTTTACAAAAATGGACTCAGATCTAGAAAATGAGTTGAATCCGGAGGAAATAATAAAAGCTGCTTCAAGAGTCATATACACCGAAAAATCGACCACACATTTTTAATTCTCAAAGTAAGAGTATACTATAAATATAGGTAAATAAAGAACAAACCTAGAGATCTGCCTTTTATGAGCTCTTTTATCATTATTTTGCTTGATAAGTTGGCCATGGTTGGCCATAACTGGTCGTCGGTCATCACTGATTTAGCTGTGTGAAGCTAATAGGCACTACACTATAATTTTTCTAATGTTTTATACAATTTTGCACAAGTTAAAAATACAAAAATCATTTCTAACCACAAAACTTTACTTGTTTTTCTTAGTTTTCATCTTAAAAACTACCGGCCTTAGCGGCAATGGTTATCTAGCCAACAAGAAGCAGAAAATATCAGGGGACTGTTCATAAATTACGCAACACGGCTAGGTGTCGACGAAAGTGATAGATACTAAAATGTTTTTTCTGATCGTTTGAAAAAAAAAGTACGTACGATACACGACCGGAAAGTGTATTTACAAGTCTCTGCAGGTTTACAGAACTCGCCTGCGGCTCGCCCTGTAAAGTTCCTGCGTCGATCTGTAAAGACCAATTTTTCGGTCTATAGTGACGTAAATACCTATTTTTTTCAAACGACCCGAAAATAGCCACTTTCCGTACAATTTTTCATACGGAAAGTTCTACATTACAAGGCATGTTCTTTCAAAATATTTCCACTCTCCAGAAAGGACCTTTTTGTTCAATTTTCCGGTCCCTTGATCCTTTTCCCGTCCCATTTTTGGCCAAGTTGGCTATGACTTCTTGTTGACAGCTTTTAGCTTCTTTTTTTTGGGCAGTTTTGACACTTCTAAAAAAGCTGTTTTAAATTTGTTTCAAAAGTTTTGTTTACAAAAATGGACTCAGATCTAGAAAATGAGTTGAATCCGGAGGAAATAATAAAAGCTGCTTCAAGAGTCACATACACCGAAAAATCGACCACACATTTTTAATTCTCAAAGTAAGAGTATACTATAAATATAGGTAAATAAAGAACAAACCTAGAAATCTGCCTTTTATGAGCTCTTTTATCAATATTTTGCTTGATAAGTTTGCCATGGTTGGCCATAACTGGTCGTCAGTCATCACTGATTTAGCTGTGTGAAGCTAATAGGCACTACACTATAATTTTTCTAATGTTTTATACAATTTTGCACAAGTTAAAAATACAAAAATCATTTCTAACCACAAAACTTTACTTGTTTTTCTTAGTTTTCATCTTAAAAACTACCAGCCTTAGCGGCAATGGCTATCTAGCCAACAAGAAGCAGAAAATATCAGGGGACTGTTCATAAATTACGCAACACGGCTAGGCGTCGACGAAAGTGATAGATACTAAAATGTTTTTCTGATCGTTTGAAAAAAAAGTACGTACGATACACGACCGGAAAGTGTCTTTACAGGTCTCCGCAGGTTTACAGGACTCGCCTGCGGCTCGCCCTGTAAATTTCCTGCGTCGACCTGTAAAGACCAATTTTCCGGTCTAGTGACGTAAATACCTATTTTCTACTCGCGTGCGGTAAAGTGCACTTTATCGCACTCACTGCAGTAAATTTAACGTTATGGCACTTTACTGCACTACTAAGTTTATTTCAGAAAATTGAAATGCAGATATTTATATTTCTTTTTTGGGAATTTTTGAGGCTTGTAGGTAAAAATCTTGTTCCTAATACATGCGTAAAGTGTCTTTACAGCCTTGCCGCACTCGCTTTGCTTCGTTCGGTCAACTGCCGTCGCGTGCGGTAAAGTATCACTTTACGCACTTGTTAGGTAAATAACTATTTCACTAACAACATACTTTGAATATACTAGAAAAAATAATCGACCCATGTTTTTTCTTTTTGTGAAAAAAGTAACAATTAGTGTTTATAGGAGGAAAATATAAAAAGGAATATAGTCCAATTTTTTGATGAGCGTACTGACGTCATTTTTTTGGATCTCTATTTGATACATTGTTGTAGACAGCGACAGTAAATATGTAAAAAAACAGTCATTTCGTTGATTGTTTCAACTGTTAATTCACAAAATCTATTTATTATTGTCAATATTTTCAAGTCGTCACTTATTGCAATTTAAATTGGCGTAAAAATGGGAGCGAAGCGACTAAGTGAGCGGAGTCAATTAATAATATTAAATTTACTGGCGTTTTTCGAGTTTGAAAAAAGACCAGTAGTTGCGGGAATCCCTCTGGATGTTGAAAATGTGGTAGAAAGAGTTTCTTCTGCAACAAAAGTTAGTAGAACTACAATAGTCAATATAAAAAATAGGGCATCATATCAGATAAAATATTTAAGGAACAAAAATCAACAAATGCAACACAACAGACCAAAATTACAGATTACTTGACAAGTAAAATTCGTGATACTATATAGTGCATTTATGCCAAAAAAGCGTAGGTATATCACAATCAAAACTCTTCATCGCAAGCTGAATCAAGAAATGTCCAACCAATGTCCAAAATGTTTAATTTGATGGAAGAAAAGCAACAATAGAAAATATCCGATGGATCTTCCAGATATTTTTAATAAAAGAATTCAATTTTTAAGAGAATATGTTAAAAACGTGAATTTATTGCAGCCTGGGTATAATTTTGTTTGTTTGCTTTTGTGCAAAGTACGTGGTTATAATTTGTTGTAGTCTTATTCTTATTGAACGCAAATTAAAGCTATATTGATAAACAATCTGTTATTTAGTAATTTTTATTTACTTTTTTCAATTTCTTGTAAATAAAAACCTTTCTATTTAGTATCCTTAATTTATCAACAATTCAATGACTCAAACAAACTGTTGACAATAAAGAAATACGTTTTCAAAGGCAAAAATGACGTCAGTCCGCTCAGCAAAAAATTTGACTATACTATACTATACTATACTATATCGTTTATTCACCAGAAAAATACAATTTGATTTTATGACTTTGTCATACAGAAAAAAAATGTAAATTAAAAAAAAATATATAAATCCTAGTACAACAATAATAACACACCTTGGCAAGTTTCTGAAATTACGTTAGGTAAGTGTTAATTACCTTCATCATAATTCTTAAAGTCAAAAGACAAAACCCCTTCAAGATTATAAAATGCTATTTTTTAACACAGTTTTAAGTCCACCACCAATATGGTATGGGGGACTATTAAAATCATGAAATTTTGACTTTTCTTAATTTTATCAAAAAAGAGCTACCTACTTAGGTTCCAAAACACCTTAATCGACGAAAAAAAAAAGTTGTTTAATCGATTTTAACGAAATTTGGTACAAAAATCCTTTATCGTCTGACCATGAACTGATTAACTTTTGGATATGGTGGTGGGGGGCTGAAGGTGGGAAAAGGGGTATAAAATATTTAATAAAATTGTAACTTTGGAACAAAAGCAAGTAGCGATTTACGGTTTTCAGATCTAAGTTTCCATGAATATGGACTACAAATTTTGTTATAAAGTCCAAATTCGTGGGAGCTTTAGTTTCCGAGTTATTTGAAAAAACGTTAAAATATATTTAAAAAATCATAACTTTAGAAGTAAAGCAGCTATTGATATGCGGTTTCCAGATTTGGTTTTCGTAAATATTACTCAAAAATTTTGTTATGGGGTTCAAATCTTTCAAAGCTACAGTTTTCGAGATATTTTCATTTTCTTTCAACATATAATAATTGATTGTATGATGGATTATCCGTGCTTTCTAGCACCAATTTTTTAACATGTTGTGGTATTTTGTTAAATAGTATCGGTCGGTAAAGTTTTTGGAGTAGCGACAATGACTTAAACTACTGAACTCAATTCTAATGTGTTGTGATTGTCTGGTATGATAATTATGAAAATTATTTTGGTTTTGGTAGTAATTTAAGTTATGTTTAACGAAGCTGAGGCATAAAAAATGTAGAGCGAGGGTAATTGTTTGTAAAGATTGGTCTAATGTTCGCTCGATAACCAAGCTTAAAAATCATTCAGCACCTTTCTCTGTAAAGCAAAAACTCACTCTGAATGAATCGAGTGTCCCCATGCCGAAAGTCCATAGCAAATATCCAGAGGAAATTGTTGATAATTCTCCAATTTTTTCAAAATATTGGGTTCTTTTAAACCACTGAAAATGAACTATCATGCAAAACTTTATATAGCTAATTCTGTTTAGTTTGTTCTGGAGGGGCAGCTTGGCAAAATAAAAAATTATAGAAAAAGGCTGTTGCCTTTTCTGTTTTTTTTTCAGACAAATTTGAAAGCTTCAAAATATCCGAAAGGGACACGTTGTTTTGATTACAAATTTAACCCAAAAAAAACAAAATTATGATTGTTTTCCATAAACCAAAACTACACTTTTTTGCACTCGACGCGCGTTTCGCTAACAACGTTAGCATCATCAGGAGGCGATAAACAATGAACTAAATTAATCTACGCTCTATCTTATATACAATCCTTTAGTGGGCGGAGATAAGACTAATAATTTGTGATTGATCACGACTTTTAATCCTATCTTCCCTCAACCAAAGAATAAAGTGTACTAAACGGGATGGGTCCTCTATCTTTATTTAAACTATTTCTGGATTTAATGATTTCCATACTTTCATATGCATTCAAAAGTCTTTTGTTTGGTACACTTTTTAGAAGTTTTAGGTTATCTAATGTGAATCTATGATTGTTTTCAAAAGCATGCTCGGCCACACTTGACTTTTCTGTTCTTCCGTATTTTAAGTGTGCTAAGTGTTCTTTAAAACGTGTTTGAATAGAGCGTCTATTTTGGCCAACATATTTTTTTGTCACAATCCATGCAACGAATTTCGTAAATTCCACTTTTTTCTAGAACTGTAGTTTTATCCTTGGGATTTACTAGTAATCTTCTTATTGTGTTACCGGATTGATATACTAATTTAAGACCGGTGTTATTAAATACTTTTTGTCGCAGGTATCTTTTTTTTCTGAAAAAGAGGACCCATCACGTTTAGTACACTTTATTCTTTGGTTGAGGGAGATAGGATTAAAAATCGTGATCAATCACAAATTATTAGTCTTATCTCCGCCCACTAAAGGATTGTATATAAGATAGAGCGTAGATTAATTTAGTTCATTGTTTATCGTCTCCTGATGATGCTAACGTTGTTAGCGAAACGCGCGTCGAGTGGAAAAAAGTGTAGTTTTGGTTTGTGGAAAACAATCATAATTTTGTTTTAGTGCAACCAAAGGTTCCAAATTTCCAACATAGTTAAATTTAACCCAAATAAAAGCTTGTTTTGAAGAATTTCTAAAATCAAAATGCAGGTTTTGAAACACCCTGTACAAAAACAGTAGATGTGTTTTAAATATAATCTTTTATTAAATTTGTAGTGCCAATTTTTTAGCTCTCGTACCACATAGACATCCACGGTGTTGGAGAGAGGAAAGTACAAGTAACTTTACCATCATTATTAACCCTCGGCAAACAAACAGTAGCACACGAAACTCCCGCCAAAGCTATAATCTACGAGTTGGAACTCGAAAATTTATGGAACATGTTGCAGTTTTATGTGCTTTCTGTCGAGCCCATAAGTTGCAATCACACTGAGCATCATGCCACAATTAGTCTGATCGTTCCTTGGGCCAATCAGAATCTACATCAGCCTTTAACGTAAGTATTGATTATAATATTCTCTTCCTACCTTGTTTAATGAAGGGTTGAGGATCTAAAATAGAATATAAATAGTTTATTTGTACAGATAACATAATGAGAAATAAATTCCCAATGTCCATAATGCAGTTAAATATAAATAAAAAAAGAGAGTTTTGCCAACAGAAAACTGTTGGATTTTTGGCCTCCTCTACCATTTCTACCACTGACTGGTTTCAGACAGGGTACATTTACCATTCGGGCTTTTTTATCGATAGCCAAAAAATCATTGACTTGTATACTCCGGAGTAGACTTGGCATACCATTAATAAAATGCAATTTTGTTGAGCTCTTCATATAATTTTTATTTTTATGAATAAAAAAGGGACAGATATATAAATATTTTTAACTAATGTTTTGGTTTGGATCAGCCTTTTGCAACGTCACATTTTCGCTTCTTCGCTATATGGAAGTTTCTCTGAGATTGATCATCTACATACGAATCATTAGCAGTGGCGGCGGGAAAAAATATTTAAGTTAATTTACATAGGTCGATATTTGGTAGGGAAATAATAGAGGAAGTATAAAAATATACTTAATTTTTTTAACAAAAGGGCGTGAAATTTATTATAAGGCGTTTTTCTTGAAGTAACTATAGGTAATCTGGTTGCTTGTTTTAAATTTTCCAGCAAGGCTTACTGATTTTTGTAAAAGGGAAATGCTTTTATAAACATTTAAAAAAATAAACAAACATAAATTTTATTGCACGAATATTAGCAGTGCAAATGTCACAATATAGCAAAATAAAAAATGACAATCTAATTTACCTCCTTACTGCCTATGCGTGCACAATTGCATCCAAGATGCTGTGCGTGCACCTTTATCAAACTAATATCTTTTGAGGTTTTAGTTTATTCATAAATTAATATTTGGTCTCTAAGAACTTAACTCAATTATAATTTAATTATAATATTTAAAGTATTATGCATGAATGAAAGTTACTGATTTTATTTTACCACTACACAACAAAGTTTACTCTATAATTACTTCTTTGCAAGCATTTTTTAATTTCTTTCTTGCATTTAAAATAAGGCTTGGATCTAATTTGAACTGGCAAACTGTTAAATTATTTTTAAATGTGCTTAAATTTAAGTAGAATACGTTTTTTTTGTAAATTAATACCACCTTATGTCTCACACACTTTATGCTTTGAAAAATTACAATTTACAGCCATTGATCATGGCTTTACCATTACGAACTCTCGTGAGATCCTATACGGTTTTTTTACTAGGGATACGACACTGGAATTTACGTCACTTACCGATGAAATGACGTTTTCCAATCTTCCGCTTATCCGAGTTTTTACACAAAAAACACTAGCGTACCATTATGTTGTCAATATATTAGTGTAGGGGCATATGTCGATAATTTCTATCCCGTGAGTTTTTTTATGAAGGAGTTTTGTGACTATGTGGGATTGATAGCTCTTTAGTCACACAATCAAGTGTTACCGGGTGTTTTGTAATTAAATTATAAAAAATACAACCTTCGCAACCGGGAAATGATTTTACTCGATTCGATATAATTCGAGGGCGAGGATTCCAAAAAATTTACTTTAAAGGTCAGCCGACCTTAAATCACCATGAAAATCGCAAAAAAAAAAGATTTTTGCCATTTTCTCTTAAAAAAATCCTAATAATTCGACGTTTTGTCAGACCAACTTGTACAATGTACCCCAAACTATAAGCACGTATGCCAAATTGGGTCCTTAGAGTTTAATGCAGTTTGAAGCTTTATGACCTTGGAAAATACCCCAGCAAAATTAACAAATTGCAAAAATAACATACCAAAGGGTGCTTTTCAATAATTCTTAAAGCCAAGAGAACCAAATTGGGTAACAAAGATAAGAAGATCAAGACCAACAATTTTGTAAAAAAAAATTTTGTTCAGCTATGACGCGTTTCAATATGGCGGCTGATATCTCAAAATAGAGACCTATAACCACAATTTATTTTATCCAGTTACGTAAAAAAGTAAAAATAACAAGGTGGCCATCAATTCTTGTTGAATTATCTCTGTTTAGTTGATGCATGACCTTGATTGATCTTGAATATACTATACTAATTAAAAAAACAGCTTTTTGTAGTGTTTTCTTACAATTTACAACTACGCAAAAACTTTAAGTGCCGGAAATGAAATTAACAAATTGGCCACAAACAAACACTTAATTTTAAACCTCTCTACCATTTTTTTTATCTGGCGTCCCAGATGTTTATACTATACCCGGGTAAAAATGACCTATATGCCTGTTGCTTTTAATTTCGAAACTGTGAATTTTATGTTCTACTCACTTGTCTAGCCAAAAAAGTCATTTAAATTACCTATAAAAGAGTTAGCAGAAGTTAGATATACATCACCATATTCTGGACCAGGTGTTTTAGATGCCATTTTCCAAAATGGCGATCGAAAAATCATAAAAAATACAATTTTTACAACCCGTGCGTGATTATACTCGATATCATATAACTTGAGGACGAGAATTCCAAAAACATGACCAAATGACCTTGAAAATCGCAAAAAAACACGATTTTTGCCATTTTCTCTTTAAAAAAATCTCCATAATTTAACATTTTGTTACACCAACATCTCGAACGCCAGATCAAAAAAAATGCTAGGGAGGTTTTAAATGAAGTGTTTTTTATGGCTAAGATGTTAATTCTATCTCCGGCACTTAAAGTTTTTGCGTAGTGGTAAATTGGAAAAAACACTACAAAAAGCGGGTTTTTCAATTTTACATGGTATTTTCAAGGTCAATCTGGGTTATGGATCAACTAAACTTTTTTTTTCATAGTAAGCGGAGATAGGTCAACAAGAATTGATGGCCACCTTGTCATTTTTATTTTTTTACGAAATTGGATAAAATAAAATGTGGTCATAGGTCGCCATTTTGAAACACGTCATAGCTGAACAAATTTTTTTTAACAAAATTGTTGTACTTGACTTTCTTATCTTTGTTGCCAAATTTGGTTCTGTTCGCTTGAATAGCTGATGAATACCGCCCTCTAGTATATTATTTTTGCAATTTGTTAATTTTACTGGGGTATTTTTCAAAACTCTAAGGATCTAAGGATCGAATTTGGCATTAATGCTTAATAGTTTGAGGTACATTTGAAGTTGGTGTGACAAAACGTGGAATTATTAAGATTTTTTGAAGAGAAAATGGCAAAAATCTTGTTTTTTGCGATTTTCAAGGTCATTTAATGTCGGATGACCTTAAATGTTAATTTTTTGGAATCCTCGTCCGTGAGTCATATGGAATCGAGTATAATCATGGCCTGGTTGCGAAACTTGTATTTTTATGATTTTTGGCCGCCATCTTGAAAGATGACGTCATATCAACCCATTCTACACGGATGCGAACACAACACCCGGTAACACTTGATTGTGTGACTAAAGAGCTATCCATCCCACATAGTCACAAAACTCCTTCATTAAAAATCCCACGGACTTACACATGCCGCTTCACTATATAGTTTTCTTTTTGAAATAAAATTGTTAAACTTTAAAAATTTGTACAACTCACTGAAAAAATAACTCCAAAATAGTCACAAACCACATTGAACAACGTCGCCCAAATGAAACACCGCCAGTCAAATGTCAAGTTTAATTGAAGTGCGTTCACTGTTGTCACAGATCAGCTTTTGTGGTGGAAGGTTGCTGTGTTTACACTCACAATGCATCTCCCAAGGCTGCATTTTCCGGCTTTGTTTAGTTGTTTCAGGAAACTACGTGATAAAATTAAGTTTTGTATATCTAGTGGTCAGTTATTTTATTAGTAGTTCCTCCTCTAAGCCTCTGGCTTATGGACCTCAATGAAAAAAACGAACTTTACAAAATACACCGGAGTGCCACAAGAATACATACCGGGCGCGACTTGGAGACTAGACGCAGACACGTGTTTCACTCTTGTTAGTTCGTTTTTTTTGCTATCGATTCGTCGTAGTAAAAAGCCCGACTGGTGCATGGACTCTGTCTGAAACCAGTCAGTGGTAGAACTGGTGGAGGAGGCCAAAAATCCAACAGTTTTCTGTTGGTAAAACTCTCTTTTTTTATTTATATTTAACTCCACTATGGACATTGGGAATTTATTTCTCATTCTATTATCTATTGTTTTGACGAACATTTGTCCATGACTTATGTTGAGTGAAACACGTGTTTCAGGTTGCGCAAGTAAGGAGTAATGCGCTCTCTCCTGTTGTAGGCAAATCTTAGGCAATTGTTTTGTATTTTTTGGATTTTATGTTTATTAAGAAAGTTCAGAAAAGATCTATATATACGTAGTCCATGTAGTTGTCTTTAATATAACTAATGATTCTGCTAATGAAAGCTTTAATCCATTTGAAATACAATCCTTGAACTCATACAAACACTTCAGAGCATAGTAGCACCTCTGCGACGAGCTGCTTACTTGACCATTAATTGATTGGTCCATTAAAACCCCCAAATTTTTTAGTGCTCTATCCTGTAAATCGTCCTAGGTCTTGATTTATTATCTCTACTGCATTATTAATGTTATCTGGTAGAAGAGAAAGGTAATATTGGGCATCATTGGCGTAATAATTACTTTTACAGGATAACGCTTCATTGGCTGCATATATGGAGTATAGCTGAGGATCCAGCATTGAGCCCCGGATTACACTAATTGCTCAACTTTTACTCTGATCGCTCTTTTCAAAGTAACTTTCATGCCACTTGACCGCAATGTTTTAAAGGTTATAATATTTAAGTTTTGCAAGTATAAGACTGTAATTTACTGAATCAATGGCCTTTGACGTATCTAGTAAGACCAGAGCTTTATGCCCTATGTCGTTAATAATTTTGAGTATGTCTGTAGTGCAGCTATATCCACGGAAGTCTGATTGATTTGTAGGCAATAAGTTTTTTTTATTTGATTTATGATTTGCTGATTAACAACTTTTTCAAATATTTTTGATGCAGTTGGGAGCATGGTGATTGGTCTTGGTTCGTTCAAATGTGTATTTTCAACTTTAAGTATTGACACAACGAGAGCACAAAGTGGGCACTTTTCCTTTTAGGTGTTTACTATGTTAAGTAGTGGGTCTATATAATGCGCCCTCTCCTGTTGTAGGCAAATATTAGGCAATTGTTTTGGATTTTTTGGATTTCATGTTTATTAAGAAAATTCAGAAAAGGTCTATATAGACCGCTTCAAGCTACTGCGAACATAGGGGGAAACAAGTCCAATTTACTCTCCGTGCCGTACGACCGAGGTGGATTCGAAGCACGCTGCAGTGTTATCTTTTGGAAATTCATTTTGTTTTTATTATTTTGTTTTATTTCTGCCTTGCTCGAGAAACAGATGGGTAAGTTCTTAATTGAAATAATACATTTTTAAAACTAAAAATGGATGTCTACGAAGTTGCCGAAAAAGTGCAGATGGTCAAATGGTCAAATCGTCATAACCCAACACACGTTCGATATCGGTCGAGGGAAAATTTGCATTTGTATTTTGACGTAAGAACGCAGTATCCCCAAAAACTAAATGTTTGGGGGGGGTATTGTAGGGGAACACGTAATTGGGCCATTTTTTATTAACGGCAATTGCAATTTGAATGGTCCTAGATACTTCGACCCCGCAATCTAACTTTATTCTTGAGATAGTTACCTCTGACAGTTATGCGGGCTTGAAGTGTGTGGGGCGGGTATTTTTCCTGGTATGTGTAGTATGCTGGATCTCTCGAGGAATGCATTTAGGAAAAGAGAACAATGGTAACTATGTTAAGCTCGCAGAAACGGACCATCAGTGTTCAACATTGCGCCATCTGCAGCACTTTGTTCCAAGTAGCATAATTTTTTAAAAGGGTCATAAAATAGTGTTTGTCGAGGTAAACAGTGGTATAGTTGTATTGTTTTTTTTTATAGAATTGTCGGAAATTTTCGCCATTTTGGATTACAAAAATAGGTTTTTGGCCTAAATAAAAACGTTATTTATGGGGTTTCAACATGTGTTTCAATCGAAATATTGCTTTTTAGGGTTAAGAACAACATACAAAATTCAATATTTGTCCCAGAAAGAAAAAAACGTGTATGAAAAAAAAACTGATATTTAAATGAATATTTTTTTCCCGTTTTCTGAAGTATTTTTGGAGCCCATGAAATTTACGTGAGTGTATTCGAAAACTATACAGTACACACGGGACCGCAGCTGATTTTTAGAGTAGGATGACTTGAAAAACAGCTTTTATTTGACTGTAGTATATAAATATTCATATTCCTGCTTCAGTTTATCTCACTTTCATTTTTATTTATTTTAGAAGATTGCTAAACACCATTTTATAAATTTTTTTATTGTAAAAAGAAGAATAATACATAACAAGCAAAGGGAAGAAAGATGGAAAATCTATATTTCTAAATCCATAAAAACCGTTAATTTGTTATGTAGTGCTGTTAGAACAGTTGTAAAACCTTTTTATAATAATCTCTATACTTGAGGGCTCATAAGGAAGTTTTATAAAATCTATATGTTGTTTTTCTATCCATCACTATGTACCATAAATTTTTATAAGCTGGTGTTGAACAGTTGTTTTTCAAGTCTTTTTTACTCATTTAAGAGATATATTAGTTATAAAATTATCACCAACACGAAATAATATAACTTTTGGTTATTTTATGAAGGTTTTATATTATTTGCTGTAACTTTTATATAGACAAAAATGCTCATTGGGTTGTGTGTTCCTTGTGGAATGCTCATCCAAGTTTGAATTTTCATTATTTCCACTCAAGATCTTTTGATCTTTTGTTTTTTAGTTTCTTTTCGGTTGAAGTAACTGATTTGGAGGTTTTTTAACTTCTTTTTTGTTTTAATTGCCTTAGGAGCATAATCCTACTGGAAATATTAACACGCCAGGACGAATCCGTATCAGGTAATAGTACCAGTGCGGAACGAGGCCTATTTGTGAGTGATTCAAAGTTGGAAATCAAAGTGTATGATGGTGTTTAATGATGTATGGTGGAGGGTGACCAGTGAAACCACTGATGAGCCCACGCTGGTTACCCAGGGCGAAACATCGTTTAATCATTTCTCTTTTCGCTTTGGTCCTTTTTCCACCCAAGATCTTTTGTTCTTTATAAGCATGCTTCATGTGAGGACATCTATTCCTTCTGCATTTGTCTTTATTGAGAAGAGGTCATGTTTATAATCTATAGTAATTGAAAATTGTTCTTCTGTGGCTTATTATTTTTAAACACTTTTAGGATTTCTTCAATGACCTGCAATGATGGTATTTAAGAAAGCATTGCTTATCTTTTCTGGATCATCCAAATCATTAGGTAACACTTTTGGTAGCTTACAGTGCATTTTTAGAGATTTCACTCTATTCCATGTTTTAGTGGTCCCATTATATTTACGCAGTTCAGAGGTATAATATGCATTGTTTCTCTTTTTTAAGGGCCCCGCTTATGTAGTTTTTGAGTGGTTTTGCCTTCCAGTTTGTCTAAATCTTAAAAAAGCGTTTTAGTTTCATGATGCAACGAATATTGTTTTTGGGGCATGTTTATCAAATAACGCAGTCAACTCGTATGTTATATATTCAACTTTGAAGTCAATATCATCACTATAGTCGAGTGGGTTTACATGAATCATATCCAGATCGTTTTTAAATGCAGTAAGTTGTAGTGCTGGTAGATTTCTAAATGTTGATTGTTGGGGCTTAATTTTATATGATGCACACGAAAAGTCCTATAAAAGGGTTCCTCACCTAAAGCCTGGCAAGTAGGCCGTTTTGGACCCTTTTGGCCTTGTATCAACCGAATTCAAGTAAAATATTTCAACTTTTTTTTAGGGATAATGCCAGGGATCCATTTTATCTAAGGCTTCAATGCGCCAGGCCCAAAAATTCACCACCACCTTTACTAAGGATTACTTTGGACCCGCGTTGCACCTATAAAATCAGGTAAATATAGACATTAAAGGTTAAGATATGTTTCTCCTGGAGCTACTACTACAAATTGATCCATATCCGAAACTAGGCCCCCACTGATCGAACGCCTTTTTGATATGGTAATACCCTATGCTTCTGGTTGTTAAAAATTTTATTATTTTCGTCTTCTCTAACGTCTTAAAGCCACTTACGGAGACTTTGGTTATATTATTATATGGAACAATGTTTACCTTTCTGGACCCCAATTTTTGAATTGTGAGAGAAGGAACGTTCTCCTAAGCGATGTGATCGATCCCGGGATAGATCACATCGCATGATATTCGATCGCTGTATTTTTCAACCTGCCATTGATCCTGTGCATCATTGCCATGTTTACTTTGGTATAAACGAACTACTTTTTCATGTTAAGGGTCTAATCTAACTAACTAGGTATTACGTTTTCTCTGCCGCAGTGCAGAATTAACCTCATTTTCGGTAAAAACTTTGGTTTTCGCAGTTCACCTCTGTGGTTGGTTTTCTGGGTTTTTTTAATAAAAATGAGTGGGGGAGGAGGCTCGGGCATTCCTTTTAAAAGGAAGGCCCCACTTAACACAATCCAAAAAAAAATTATCAAAGAATTTATGGCCAAACATCCAAAACTTCGAGCAGGAACTTTTTCCAACTATTTTACCTACAACAGACACAAATTAAAAAAAAAAACAAAACGAGTAATAGAGATTAGAAAATCGTGTGTTCTACGCAGGCGTCTCTCTAAAAAAGCGGTGTTCTCTCACTTGAAATCCGCCGAATCGGATCTCCCACTTTTTGCGAGAATGTGTACCTACCGACTGGTGATGATTCGCACAAAAAACCACATGTTCCCGTTTCAAAAATTGGGATCCTGTCGTAGCTACTTAAATATAAATTTACACATGGATTATATTATTATAATATGAAATCTGCACAATAATTGAAAAAACATGCAAAAAATTATTCTGCTAATTTGAGCTTTGGAAGCTTTCTAACCATAAATGTTTGTGGTATAATTTTATACAAAATAAATTTATTACAAAGCTTGTATATGATTTATAGCAATTTCAATTTTCAACACAATAAAGTTATGCAAAACGTTAAAACAAAGAAACACAGTTTGTAGCACCTGGAACATCAAGAAAAAAAATATAATAATACCTACTTGCTAAAAATTATGTTATTGTGTTTGTTAATTTTGTTATTTTTTCTGGTCATTTGCAGAAACTTACTTATACTGACTTTTTCAGTACACAAAAAGTCAATAATGCTTAGGGTATACAGAGACATCTAAGACAGACAAAAAGATTTAAATATCAATTCGAAGGGCGAGCGCAGATGGCAACGGCGGCAGTATAAATCAACCTTAATATTCTGATAAGAGGTAGGAATTCAATATTCTTACAAACAGTGAATTAACTTCTATTGTTGTTTGCAAGTTGCTTTAAGGACTTTACCTACCTTTATTTTATAGTCTTTATAAAAAAAAAACCTTCGAAAATATCTTATTGGCGCAATATCTACTTCATCAAAAGTGTGCTTTATTTTATTGTCTTTATAAAAAAACCTTATAAAAACGTTCGAAAATATCTCATTTGACGCATTGGGAATCAACTACTTCATAATAAAAAAGGTGTTCCTTGATATTTTAATCTATGAGGATTCGAATATATACTAATTTAAGTATATTTCATAAACTTTACGTATATTTCATAATTTTTTTTTTAATTTTCTGTGTACCTACCGGCATGTACCGCCACTGACTGATTTCACTTGCTCTTCCTTTGTTTTCGAAACATTGGACGATTTGTTCCAAAATATTACTTTAAATGCACTGAAATATTCTCCTACTGGTAACAAAACACACTATAAACGTTTTTTGACAACATGAAACTGAAATGGCTTGCTTGGCAAATTTTAAACGTACCCCTGGCTAGGTGAGCAAAACATTCGGCAACGTCGCAAATTCTGCCATTTCTCTCTGCCTCCGTCGCCCAAATTTTTTAGCAAGTACTTAAACTGGTGAAAAATTGTTTTCCTAAAGATATACGGCTGACATTGATTTTTCAGATTTTTTCTAATTTATCACAATGCAAAATGTTACAGAGATTATGCATACAGGCAATATTTTTATGCCTGCCTGAGTGTGTGTACATTTTTGCTATGTAGTTACAATATGCTTTGTATGATAATGATATTCTTTCAGCGTGGTGGTGCGGTATGGTAACAAAACCAATATCCTATTAACCCTGGATTTATAAACTTGATGATATTGTTAAGGCTTACCCACATAGCAAGCCTTGGATATTGTATATCACAAAATTAGGATATACGTTTTGTATGTTACATGTATATTTTATATATATTGGAAAAAAACATGATTCGTTTCAAAAAAAGGAAACATGAACGGATTTTTACTATATATTCAGTGTATATGCGCTATCGTACATCCTAAAAATATGTTTTTTGTATACAAGCCTTATATTTTTTGACCGAATAAAAGTTAATATTTAAAAATAAAATATCATTATAGATACGAAAAGAATATACTTTTATGAATATACCATTGTTATATATCAAATAAAATTTTGACAAATATACATTTTGTATATCGTGATGGATATCGACAGGATATACTATATAAATATATACCATAATGCGGGTACCTCTGGATCTAAATTGGATCTTTTTTGGAGGTCCTATGCACGTCGGGTGAATATCTGAGTGATATCCAGGGCAATATCCTTCTCCGTTTTCGTATATACGCTGGATATACGTGCAATATTTTTTTGTTATGTGGGTATTTACTTAACTTTTAATGACTTGGGTGTTCTTGGGTTTAGGACAGAGGGTGCTTCAATAAGACACTTGAATTACGCTTACGTTTCGAGTATATTTTTACTCTTCTTCAGAGCTAATTCCTAGTCTTCTCCACAAAAAACTAGGAATTAGTTTTTATTTTGCTAAGGGAAAAAGAGACATATTTATACTATAAGTATGTAATCTTGACCGTTGAGTTTATAAATCCGCAGGGCTTACCAGTTATGAGGATACTCCAGCTGATTTTCAATCTGCTCCAAAATTAACATCACGGTTGGTTTCGTTAACCTAAACCTTTTGAAAAAAGTTAGGTTATCCATATCCTCAAAATGATTGAACTTGTTATAAACTTGACGTGGAAAGCCATTCTCAATTATTTCTAGGAGCTCCAGATCATCGTCCCACGCCTCCATATACAAAAAAAATATTGTGGTTAGTTGAATTTTGAGGTTATATTATCAATAGGTAAGGGTAAGGTGGGAGCTAGGGACCCAAAATCGACTACCTAGATTTAGGGCTAACCGAACACGTTTAGGAGTCACCTAAACGCTTCAGCAAGTGAAAACTGACACCTACCTAAATTTAGGGGGTACCTAGGGCTAGGTGTATCCTAAAAACGTTGGTGCAAGTGGCCATAAAACATCTTGAAATTTTAAAATAAATGGCACGAAAAAGCTTGTCAATAAAAATATCATCCGACCGTCTGCGCTCTGTCGACTCGTCGAGACAGAATTCTCTGTCCCTATCGTTCTAACGTCGTTTAAAAGGATAGAAAAATAATCGACATTTCTCACCTTTGTTTTGTAGTGATTTTATTTGTAAATAAACAGCCCAATGAGCATTTTCAGAAACCTCTGGTGACAAAAATTTATATAATTATTATAAAGAGGGTTCCATTAATGCCCTAGGGTATTTAGAGGTTTCCTACAGGAATTGAGTTTGTATATTTGTTTTATTAAAGGTTCTAAATTGATGGTACCCTAAGGTAACATAAAACTGGCGTTAACAATATTTCCACGGACATCTTTATAAAAATTAAAGTCATCGGTAACAAATGTTATATAAATTGGTGTTAACAATGTTTCCACCAACATATTTATAAAAATATAAGTCACCAGTGATAAAACTTATATAAATTGGTTTTTTAAATCTTTCTGTTAACCCATCTATAAAACCGTAAGTAACTATCAATTAAAGATATATAGATTGGTTTTTAAAATGTTGCTATCAACTCATTAAAAAACTTAACCAATAACAAAGAGACACTTTTATATAAATTGGTGCCTGTAATATTCTTATGAACTCATTCATAAACCTTTTTTGTCCATTCTTTCTATAATGTTTTTATTAATTTCTTTGTATAGTGGTTATAATACCGTTTTTACAACAAAAAAACAATTTTAATTTGTAACAAAACAAACAAGATTTTTTAGGTTAATTTTGTGACATCAAAAGGCTCGTTTTTGCGACTTTAAAAGGTTCGTTTTTGCGACATCAAAAGGCGCGTTTTTGCGGGATACCATTACATAAGAGATCCAAATCTTCTTGAGATAGTTTTCGATGACAGATATCGGGATCGAATGCATTCTACACCCGGTTCCGACCAGCGTTTCCCATGCGCGGCCACCCTGACTCAAAAAACTCATCACGTGGACCGATATGAACTTGTATAGGCAAATATCGCTTAGACTACGTGATCCGTGTTTTGATTCGGGGAGCCCACGCATAAGAAACCCATAGATGGGAACCGAGTTTTAGAAAAAGAGAACAATATAGTAACCGTGTTAAGTTCGCAAAATTGCACCGTGAAACTTCGATTCACGGTGCATACAGTTCGCACGGCTGGTCGGCGGCAATTGTGAACACATCACCTGACGACGCGACGGAACGCAGCCTCAAGGTCTGTTTCTGCGAGTTTGACGTAGTCACTATTATCCTCTTTTTCTAAATGCATTCGTCTGAGAGACATCCAGCATACCAGGGAAATACCTGCCTGTACACCCTTCGACCCCGCAATCTAACTATCTTCTTGAGACAGTTATGCGGGGTTGAAGGGTGTGCAGGCGGGTATTTTTCCTGGTATGTGTAGTATGCTGGACCTCTCTCAGACGAATACATTTAGGAAAAGAGAACAATGGTAACTATGTTAAGTTCGCAGAAACGGACCTTCAGTGTTCAACACTGCGCCATCTGCAACCTTTTGTTCCAACTAGCATCATGTTTTAAAACGTTGATAAAAAAGTGTTGAAAGAGGTAAACAGTGGTATAATTGTATTGTTTTTTTTATAGAATTGTCGTAAATTTTCGCCATTTTGGATTCCAACAATAGGCTTTTGACCAAAATAAAAACGTTATTTATGGGGTTTCAACATGTGCTTTAATCGAAATATTGCTTTGTTAGGGTTAAGAACAAAATACAAAATTTAATATTTCTCCCAGAAAGCAAAAAACATATGTGAAAAAAAGTATTATTTAAATGAATATTTTTTTCCCGTTTTCTCAAGTATTTTTGGAGCCCATGAAAATTTTGTGAGTGTATTCGAAAACTATACAGTACACACGGGACCGCAGCTGATTATCAGAGTAGGATGACTGGGAGAACAGCTTTTATTTAACCTAGGTATATAGTATATAAATATTCATATTCCTGCTTCAACTTATCTCACTTCCATTTTAATTTATTTTAGAAGATTGGTAAACACCATTTTATAAATTTTTTATTTTAAAAAGAAAAAGAATAATACATAACAAGCAAAGGGAAGAAACATGGAAAATTTATATTTCTAAATCGATAAAAACCTTTAATTTGTTATGTAGTATTGTTAGAACAGTTGTAAAACCTTTTTATAATAATATCTAGACTTGAGGGTTCATAAGGAAGTTTTATAAAATCTCTATGTTGTTTTTCTATCCATTACTATGTACCATAAATTTTTATAAGCTGGTGTTGGTCAGTTGTTTTTCAAGTCTTTTTTACTCATTTAAGAGATATATTAGAGTTATAAAATTATCACCAACACTAAATAATATAACTTTTGGTTATTTTATGAAGGTTTTATGTTATTTGCTGTAACTTCTATATAGACAAAAATGCTCATTGGGAGTGGTTATTATTTGCCAAGGAGTTTTCGTTGGATCAGATATCTTGTCTCTTTTTAATCTAAGCTTGTTTCATACAAACTGCGATTAGCTCAAAACAAATCATTCTCACATCGAATGCATGTTGGTCTCTTAATATCAAGGGCGGATCCAGCTTTTTAGTAAAGGGGGTCACATCAGTGGCGTAAAGGTAAGCGGACATATTTGCCACCTCCCAACGCAAGCAAAAAAAGACACAAAAAAGCCAAAAATTTTACTTAAAAAATGGAGTCAAATTACAAAATCAATTTTTCTTTTCTGTCTTCTCGCGAAACGATTAACTACTTTCTCCACTTCCATAGGAACGTTTCTATGAACATGGAGAAGCGCCAATCTTGTTAGTCCCCCAGTAGATAACCGCGCTTGAAGGCCGTTTATTATGGAGTCTAGAAGAGGGATGTAGACGCTCCTGCGAAAATAATATTACCGACAGCGTTTTGGTTTTGCAGACGCCGTAAAATAACAGTGTTTTCAATAAAAACAAAAGATCAAAAGCTCTTGGGTGGAAATAACGAAAATTCAAACTTGGATGAGCATCCCACAAGGAACACACAAAGGACCAAAGCGAAAAGAGAAATAATTAAACGATGTTTCCCTCTGGGTAACCAGCGTGAGCTCATCAGTGGTTTTACTGGTCACCCTCCCCATATATCATTAAGATTGACCCTAGAGGTCAATCTTGCCAAAACGCAAATTCTTCACCAACCAGAACCAGGTACGAATCCCCAAGCTCCAAACATTTCCATAACTGGCCATCCTCTGCAGAACGTGGAACATTACCCATACCTTGGGAGCCACCTATCATCAAATGCAACTATTGACGCAGAAACACAGCATCGCCTAAAATGTGCTAGCGCAGCGTTCGGACGGCTTTCGGAGAGAGTCTTCAACAATCACGACATCAATGCATAGACCAAGCTTCGTGTCTACAACACATTTATAATACCAACTCTAACATACGGATGCGAAACGTGGACCACCTACAGAAGGCATATCAAACGACTAGAGAAACATCACCAAAGTTGTTTAAGACGAATACTGAGAATCAAATGGCAAGACCGACGAACAAACAGTGTTTTAGAAGAAGCTAGAACAACTAGTATAGAAGCCCTTATCTTCAAGCACCAGCTTCGTTGGACTGGTCACATTATCCGCATGCCCGAAACACGTCTCCCAAAGCAGATATTTATGGACAACTGAAGGAGGGAAAGAGAAATCAAGGAGGTCAACAAAAAAGGTACAAGGATGTTCGGAAAGGCAATATGATGAAGGGTCACATCGATATAAACAACTTCGAGACCACGGCAAACGATAGGGCTTCATGGCGCCGAACAGTGCATGAGGGAGCACAAACTTTTGAAGAGCAACGACGTAGCCTAGAGACGGTAAGGAGAGAACGTAGAAAGGAGAGACAAAATGGAAGAATGGATGACCAACAACAACCGGCTGCTGCCGGAGACTGGGTGTGCCAGGATTGTGGAAGGGTGTGCGGCTCGAGAATTGGTTTACATAGCCATCAAAAAACGCACCCAAACAGATAGCGACGATACAGAATAGAGGAAAATCATACTCGGTATCGAGTGATTGCCTATGATGATGATGACATCATTAAACAACATCATACACTTTGATTTCCAACCTTGAATCACTCACAAATACCTGATACGGATTCGTCCTGGCGTGTTAATATTTCCAATAGGATTATGCTCCTAAGGCAATTAAAACTTTTGTGTGTTCCTTGGGGGATGCTTATCCAAGATTTTGTTTTTTGTTTTTTGGTTTCTTTTCGGTTGAAGTAACAGATTTGGAAGTTTTTTAACCCACTTTTTTTTTATTCCACAGTAGTTTTTACGTATATTGTATGAATTTCACATAAAATTTCGGGAAGTGACTATGATATGATGTCCAAGTTAAAGTATTTTTGTTATTAAGATATTAAAAAAAAAAGATGTGAACCGCCCAGGGGGAGGGTCATGACCCCCATATTTCTAAAATTTTACCGCGAAGGGAGCGTTTAGACAGTATCAAATTTTAAGTGGTCTGGGCCTTAATTACAGACACCAGTTCTCGGATAAAATTCATAATTTTTAACCTTTTCTAAGGCACATTAAGTAAAAAAGGCAAGAAAAACAACGCCATTGAAATATTGTCAAAGATATATGAAATTTTCGTATATCTTTGATATTGTTTAAAAAAAAAAGTTAAAATGACCGAAGATAATTCTGTTTTTTATGGGCTACCCGGTAGATCGAGGGATTTTCATGCATTGAATTCCATTTTTTAGCGTTCGACTGAGCATCGCCGGGATGTTTGGACAAATAGCAAGATACTACTACCCGCTACTGATTACAAACGTGGCCGTAGTAGTTCTACAGACCTTCAGATCTCAACTGGAATCTCTTAGTAAAACCGAAAAGTGTCCCGTTTTCTTTTTCGGTCTCAAGGATATTCTCAAACAGCATTGGGTCTTGGCAGTTGCGTTTTTCCTGGGAAAATATGCTATTTAGTAAGTGTTTAATCTTGAATATTAGATTGTGAATAGGTAATGTAACACCTGGAGCTCTGATCTGATCTGATAATTTGGGAGGGTAGGGATTTAACCTCACAGCACCTAGGCCTCATCAGACCCGTTGTGCATCCTCCTATAGGGCTTCCCCCTAGTTCGTCAGCCATCCTACGCTTCGAACGTAGTTGATAACGTCGCCAAGGGGAACCTCACATATGTTGGCTGGTGTTGGCCAAAACTCGTCGAAAATAGCCTTTCGGGTAGATGACATCGCTGGACAGTCGCAGAGAACGTGTTCCATGGTTTCATCTTCTTGTTTACAATCTCTACATAGAGGTGTTTCAGATAGCATCATTCTATTGAGGTGTTTATTTAGTTGACAGTGACCTGAAGCTCATTGTCTAGAGTAACAGTAACATTTTTTTAAACAATTTGAGCGCAGATAATAAACGACCATAAAAACTGTAAAAATAAACTATTTTCTTTTACACCTTTACAGTTTTTGTGTCATTATAATGAATGACGAATAATAATGAACAACAAAAAATAATGCAAATAAAATTAAAAGAAATATCTTTCTCGACGAAAGCTCTTTGCAATAAATCAATCAAAAAGTAATACCCGAGTGAGTAAGTAGCAAAAGTTAATCTTAGAAATAAATTTTGTACCAACCTTTGTGAAAAGAAAGCATTTGTGCTTAAATACCTAGCTGGCAGGCCAGACTAATGTGTTCGTGGCTTCAAACAGAATTGTAATTAATCACTTCTTTACAGGACGGCAACCCTGCAATGCATACTGCGCTTGCGAACCTGTCATTCGTGTCAAAAATAGTGCCGGCTTAGTCTATACTTTCCTTCATTTTAGCGTCCCACTTTTGAACAAGATTCTTCCCCAAGCGGATGCTGATGATTTTCCTCATGCAGGAAACAATTTGGTGGACTTTTTCACAGTACATGTTCTCCTATATATGATATCGATTGTTATAGTTTTCCTTCTAGTCAGCGCTTATAGCGTATCCCTTTTCGCTTTGGAATCAACTGTACATAAACTGGCACTGAAGTAAGTTTTTATTATACATAACATTATATGACCAAGTTCACACAAAGCTTTAAATTTATTCGTTTAAAAAATATCAAATCGCTAATTTTGATTTTCTTTTAGGCTTTTAGCAAGGTCTGTTACATTCAATATGCAATTTTCAGACTACTTTATGTCTTTCTTGCAAAAAGTACCTTTGGTTGTAGTTGGGGTACTAATTTTCCTTTGTTTATCAACTTGCGGAGGTCTAGCTTTATGCGTTGGCATGGTGTTTTATTTCCTCAAGGTAAGAAACAACAGCTAAAGACATTAATGGATAAACGCCATTCCCCTTTTCATAAACAATAATTTCTTTAGTTTTCAACATTTTCTTTTATTATTAATTATCGGTAACTTTTAATACGCCAAATATCTCTTTTTAGCTGACGCAAATGTCGCAAGATTATATAGAAAATGTAGCATGGTTTGTTGTCAAATCTTTCGCAAAACGACTTAAAATATCATTATCCAGAAGACAAAATGACACTACAAACGAACAAACCAATTATGAAGTTATTAAAGCCATAGAGAACAACGTAGTTAATAAGGAAAAATGTGATTTAGATGAAGCGGGGTGTTCGAGAAATAAAGGCAATGCTGATACAATAAATGATACAAAAAATAATGATTTGGTAGACAAACAAAAAAATGATAATGAAGAGAATACAAATTTAGAAAAAGACAAATCTGACACTACATATGAAGAAAGTGTAGAAGACGAAAACAAAGACGCAAAAAATAATGGAGATACATCTGAAGAAAGTTTAGAAAAAAACGAACAAACGGATGAGCCTCCAAGAAGCCAAAATCAAGACGACGTGCTCAGTACAGCACAGAAAAAAGACAATGAAAGCATAATGAACAGTATTAAGGCAGACTTCAATCCGATTTTCTTCCATTCGACGTTATTTTTTATTTGGGTTATGATAATGTTGTTAAATCTTCCAGCAGTTTTGACTTGGGCTCATAATTTTACGTAAGTAACATCGTTAAAAAAAATTTCTTACATCATCCAGCATGTCGATTGATTGTAAAATTCTACAAGGAGATAGTTTTCAGTAGTAAAGATCTTTTTTTGATCTAAAAAAAATCTTAATACTGAACGTTGGAACACCCTTTTTATCTCAAGCTTTTCGTTGGAGTCCTCACAACTTGATCACCTCTATTACGTCCTGCATTTAAACAACAAGCATTTTTTTCTTGAGTACGTATGCAGTTTTTACTAACCAAACTATACAGGGTGATTTAAAATTCCCTAGAAAAATTTTAACACTGGCTATTTTTTATTAATTTCATATTTTTTTCTCTAAATTTAGGTGTAAAATGTTGTTTTTTTTTTTGAGAATTACCTTTAAAATTGTGATCTTTTCATTCAAGCTCCAAGCAAAGGTCTAATGATGACCAACATTTTTATAGCTTTTATCAAGAATATTGAAGTTGTCAAAGTTTTGTTTTTAACAATTTTTATGGTGGTTGGAAATAGTATGCCCAAATGAAACACCACCAGTCAAATGTCAGGTTTAATTGCATTGCGTTCACTGTTGTCACAGATCAGCTTTTTTGGTGGAAAGTCGCTGTTTTACACTCACAATGCAAGCGTCTAAAAGAGATAGATACTTTTCGAGATAATATGAGATCGCGGAATTCTGAAAATAATTGAACAACTTTTTTGTCTCTTCCTGTCTCACAAGGCTGCATTGTCCGGCTTTGTTTAGTTGTTTCAGGAAAATACGTGATAAAATCAAGTTTTTTATATCTGGTGGTCAGTTATTTTATTAGTAGTTCCTCCTCTAAGCCTTTGGCTTATGGAACCCTCTGGCTTATGGAAGTCAATGGTCAAATGTATAGAGGGCCTCTAGTTAGAAACTAATACGTAAATAAATGGTGCTTCTCATAAAATAGTAGCAAATTTTAAATACAGATATCTTTGAAACCAAAGACTTTCAAATAAAATGTCTAAAAATTCTCGTTTAGGAGAACAAATTCTACCTAGACTTAAAATCTTTCTAGGAAATTTTGAATCACCTTGTATATTTAATTAAGATTTATTTTTTAGGTATAGTAAAGTTCTCAGCCCTGATGAATCATTTATACCTGGTCTTATTCTTAGTTTATGCGCTCTACCACTGTGGCATTTAGAATTACCCAGAACAAACAGGTAGGGGGGTTAAATCACAGCTGTATGTGTAAGACAGTTTTGTTATACCTTTGTTAAAAATGTGATTTTAGTCTCTGTCCGCAAATAAGAAAACTATGTTTTTTTTGGTTATTTTTTTGCACATAAAAAAATTATTCTTTTAGTTTTCTCAAGGTATTTACAATAAAAAAACATTTCGAAAACACGAGAAAATACTCTCAAAAAATAAAAAGCCAATATTAGGGTTAGTGGCTGGAAACAAACGCAATAAAAAACTACTTAGTGCCGATTCTGGGTTTGTGATCAATCAGTTGAGAGAAGTGAAGTAGCTTCCATCAATAAACATGCTTAAAAGCAGTCACGAGACGTTGCGAAGCTCTAACAGAGCACTCGCAGAACAGAAGCTGTGCGCTTGCCCATAACCAATAGGAAGGGACTTGAAATTAATTCTGTCTTTCTTCCATTGTCTATATTTTATTTATACACGACGTTTCGATCAGTAGAATCTCTGATCGTCTTCAGGTGCAAACTACAATCTATTCCTAAAATATTTCGAATTTCAATACTGGGTTTACTGAAAATACCCTGATTCTGCCCGATAAAGGCAGCTTCAAGAAATTTTCGCTTCTCCCAGTGTGACTCCTTGTGCAAAACGTTTGCTTCTGTCCACTTCATTCGGTGTTGTTTTGACCATGCATGTTCGACGATTCCTGATTTCGTTGTTTCACCTCTTTGGGTATTTGTATGATGTTCCTCAAGCCTAACAGATAGTGGTCTTTTTTGTTTCGCCTGTTTTGTTTTACTAAGAAGGCTTCGAATTGTGTTATTATTAGATTTAAAAGCTGTTTTAATATTAAAGTTGTTCGCTACTCTTCGAATTTTCTCTGATACTCCTTTAAGCTACTGCGAACATAGGGGGAATCAAGTCCAATTTACTCTCCATGCCGTACGACCGAAGTGGATTCGAAGCACGCTGCAGTGTTATCTTTTGGAAATTAATTTTGTTTTTATTATTTTGTTTTATTTCTGCCTTGCTCGAGAAACAGATGGGTAAGTTCTTAATTGAAGTAATACATATTTAAAAATAAAAATGGATGTCTACGAAGTTGCCGAAAAAGTGCAGATGGTCAAATGGTCAAATCGTCATAACCCAACACACGTTCGATATTGGTCGAGGGAAAATTTGCATTTGTATTTTGACGTAAGAACACAGTATCCCCAAAAACTAAATGTTTGGGGGGGGGGTATTGTAGGGGAACACGTAATTGGGCCATTTTTTATTAACGGCAATTGCAATTTGAATGGTCCTAGATACTTGGATCTACTGCAGCAGCACATTATTCCAACTGCTAGGCAGTTGTTAGGTGTAAGATTTGGTGAAACATGGTTTCAACAAGATGGGTGTTCCGCTTACAATGTTGGCCTTGTTAGGGAATATCTTGATAATGTATTTCCTAATCGGGTTATAAGTACACGGGGAACTATTTTTTGGCCAGCTCGATCTCCCGATCTTGCTCCTAATGACTTCTATCTGTTTTTGAAGAAGCTTTTCAAATTATCACCCCTAACATGCTTGGAAACGTTGGAAGGGGTTTTTATAGTAGGCTCGGATATTGTCTAGCCGAGCAAGGAGGACTTTTCGAACATTTGCTTTAATTTTTTTTTTGACTGGGAGAATCTTTTTGGTTTTTAGAATGTATTATTTTATTTTGAGAACTTGCTTTTATTTTGTTTCTCCTTATTATTTTCATTGTAACACGTCGTCACTGATAAATCTGAGCAGTTGACAATAAAACGCTCTTATTTATCACTGACAAAAAATAAGAAAATTACGTTATAAAAATTTGCGTATTTATTGACCAAATTCCGGTTTCATTGACTACGCTCCACACAGCACCGTGGTTAGAGGCGTACCAAATACAAGGCGAACGGCAGCGAATGGCGATCGGAAGTCTGAGTGTTGGTTGCTTCACTGATAGGCGTGCGGTGTCTCTGCATGTACGTACACTGGCAAATTAGACTTCTTTCGCCCTATGTTCGCAGTAGCTTGAAGCGGTCTGTATATCGAATATACAATAGGCTACCGCGAACATACGGGGAACTAAAGTCCAATTTACTTTCCGTGCTGTACGACCGAGGTGGGGTCGAAGCACGCTGCAGTGTTATCTTTTTTATTGACGGCAATTTGAATGGTCCTAGATACTTGGATCTACTGGTTAGAGGCGTACTAAACGCAAGCCTGAGTGTTGGTTGCTCCACTGATAGGTGTGCGGTGTCCCCGCGTGTACGTACACTGGCAAATTGGACTTCTTCCGGCCTATGTTCGCAGTAGCCTGAAGCGCTCTGTATATAAGTATATATCGAAATATAGACAATGGAAGTGCACAGAGTTAATTTCAAAAACATCATTGTCTCAAACAAATGTAGGAAGGGACTTGTATGAAAGATCTCTTGAAGAACGCCAGTGACTTCATTAAATTGAACGCTGCCTTCCTACGATACCCAGAATATGCACTCAGTTGCAAGAAACGGGTCCTAAGATTTTGTTGGTTTACAAAATGTTGACATTTATTTTCAGGAAATACTTCCACGAACTGAGCTCGATCATTCTAGTACTTATAGTTCTAATTCTAGCCTACGCGACCATATCATTGTACAGATTGAACTACGTTCTGACATTGACGTTTGCCTTGGTCGTTTTGCAGCAACTGTTGGCCCCAAAAAGTCGTGAAGTCGATGAAGTATTCCAGGAGAAAGACGAACAAAAAAGGCAGGAGAAAAAATATGACGATTTCATGAAAAAAATTGACTGAAGATAGGCACCATGTGAAATTTTTGGATCTTGATGCGCGATTTTGCTAATGGGTTTATACATTTTCCGTTCCTATGACCGCATTCAATGTAGCTTTTGAAGATTTAAAAAATTTGTGACTTTTTGGAAAGACAAAATGTAAGACTTCCTTAAAAAAAAACAAAAATATTGTAAATGAATCAATCGGTAATTTTGTTTTAAAAAATTCGATTTTTTTAGAAGTTACCCAAATCGGAAGTCTTACATTTTGTCTTCCAAAATTTTTAAAATCTTACAGTTAATTCAAAGTTATGGATTATAAAGTTTTAAGGTCACAAAAACGGCATAGATTTGACAACACTGCTTTGATGTTTTTGGGCCAATCTTTACTGGGCAGAATATCGGAAACGAGAAAACGGAATCTGTTAAAATTTGGCAGGAATGTTTATTTTTGAATTCCTCACAACCATATTCAGACAGTTTTTTGCTGGACTCTCTCATTTTCTAAATAAAATAAATACGGCTAACAATAGTCAAAAATCTTACCTGGCTTTTTCTTTAGCCTCGTCGATAATACAGAAATCTGTAACAGCAATTTTTGGATTTTTTTTTAAATACACCAAATTTTGAAAAATCCTTTGGATCCGGTTATAGATTTTTATAAATCCTATTGTGTGATAACAAAAAAGTTATGGTTTTTTTCTTTGTAAGCAATATTCTGCCGGAATTCTGAAACGCTAAGGTCACGTAATTTAGTAGGCCCAAGGAAACTGAAGTGAGTTCGATTGGAGTATTGGAATTCAGGTTCCGCATAGCCACCGGCCACTTGTCTAATGGAAATAAATTGATAGGTACATGTCAAGTGATAAAAATAATACTTCGTTATTTTTTTTATGTTGAATAATGGTTTTTCTTGGTTGCGTTCCTAATAAGTTATACTTCTCCTCAAATATGGTGTTCGCACCGTGTTCTGAACACCGCACGATTTCACTCGAAATGGTATTAGTGATGCCACCTATTGTTGATCTTTCAAAAAAATAGCAAAGCAGTGTTGTCAAATCTATGCCGTTTTAGTAGCCTTAAAGGAAACAGAAATATGGCTGTGTGCATTGTGCGAGTATCAAAAGAAACTCCTGTTTTTTTGATAAAGTTTTTTGCTGTACCTTTAGAAGAATACCATGGTAACAAAAAACGCGGTTTTTAACGGATTTCAAAGCTTTGTCATCAGGTATTACTTTTTTTAATTCTTGACCGATTTAAACAACTGGTGTATCTGTATATGCTACAAGGTTATCAATTTTTGACAAATGCTTACATACAGTGTGTCTGTACAATTTTTAAAGGGTGGTGTGACAAATAACTAAAAGTTACCGCCATCTGGGATTTTAGCAAATGCAAAACTTAAAGTAAAATGCAGTAAGTCCAGTTTCTTGTTTTCAAAATTATTAAAAGAGGACCAGCACTTTCAAAGTTACGGAAACGGCTAACGGAAAGTTCGTGAATTTTCCCAAGTAACATTTTTGGTTAAAATTTGGTAGAATATTCCCGACTTAAGCTAGTAATTTTTTCTTATGAAAAACTGGGAGGTCAAAGAAGAGGGAAATTTCTCGCCTTTTTACAAAATTGGGGACAAAACCAAGGTAATTTGGTGGGATAAAATAGGTAATTAATTTTTTTTTCCTGTAGGTGAATTTGCCCAAGAGGACACTTTTCACCAACTTTTGGGACACTTATACACATCTGCATAAATGCTCAACGTAATTTGTGTCCTATTGTACACAATGCCCTTTAAGTGCCCTCTTGTTTGTCTGTGACTGAACCGCCCTCTACGTGTCAGAATCGAAAGAGATGAAAACATTTTTAAATGAAAATAAAAAAGAGAAAAATAATAATTATGTCCATGGACTACAACAACTTTGGAAATAAAAAAGGTGATGAAACATCACAGTTATATTTTAATCATAAGCGTTAAACTACTATTTTAAACTATTAATAGGAGGAAAACGACATGCGCCGAAATTTTTTTTGTTGAATTGTTTACTTTTACTTCCCAGAAATGTTTCGCAATTTGTAGCAAGAACCTGTGTTGTTGGAGCCTGTATACAATAACACCCTAAACATTTTCTATTAAGTTCATATCTGGGCTGTAACTTGCCCAAGGAAGTAATTCAACATTGCTTTCTTGTAACCACCTTGTTATGATGTTCGCGTTATGAACTGAACAGTTATCTTGTTGATATATAAAGTTGTTTTCGGGAAAAACCTGTTCCACCCTTGGCATCACGACATTATCCAATATCTCTAAATAGGTTTGTTCCCCAAATCTTCCATCAATTCTCCATATCACCCCCAATCTTCTCGCTGACATCCATCCCCATACATTCACAATAAAATGACCGGCAGCTCGGTAGTGGCTTAAGTACTGTGGATTTAATCTGCCTTTATCTGGCCTATACACTAATTTTGCCTTTCTTTGATGACTGAAAGATTTTTTCATCCGTAAAAATCATGCGGTTCCATATTTCTTTATCTCTGTTGATATAATTCAGAGCAAAAAGCAAGCGAGATGTTTCTGTTGCGGTGTAAGCTCAGTTTTAGTAGCTGCAACCCGGCAATTTAAGTGTGATTTCTTTATCCTCCTGAAAGCGGTTGTCTTGCATCTTCATCCTGGCTGGAAACTGCAGGTCTGTCTGATCCTCCTCTACTCTAGCGTTCTTTCTTCCCTCCACCTTTTTTTGATCAAGAATACAGTACTCCGGTTGAGATTGAAATGTTCTGCCACAGCTGCAAGAGACCATCCGTCCTCCAGCTTCGTTACAATCCGTGCTCTCAATTCTTTCGTCGTGTGTGGGGCCATGATCTGAGGTTCTTGACTAAATTTAAGTATTTTATGTGACTGGATTTTGACTTTGAAAATAAATTTTTGAAGTAGACTGATAATATAATTTGACTGACATTGAAAAGGCAAAATAAAATACACTGCTCAGATTCAAGAAAAAAACTGCTTTAAGAGTAGGAGAGTAAGGACCCAGCTGTACATACAGGTTCTCTACTTCATCGAAGCCATCTACAACTGGCTTCCGTTAACAAACTCCTTAAGCTGTCTACACCCTTTGCCCAAGTAACATTTTTGTTAATATTTGGTGAAAATAGGAACTTTTCCCTACAGAAAAATGAGAGGTTAAAAAAGAGGGAAATATCTTGACTTTTTCCCACAGTGGGAACAAAAACCAAGGTAAAGTTAAAATGCCCAGATGACAGTTTTCACCAACTTTTGGTAAACATGTACATGTTTTTATAATTTTTCAACCTAATTTGTGCCCTCTTGTGCAAAACTACTTCAAAATGCCCTCTCAGTGGCCTCTTGTTTGCCTGTGACCAAAGCGCCCCCCCCCCTACTTGTCAAAATAGAGAGAAATGGTGATCAAACAACACACCTATTATGGTAATCATAAGGTTTAAAACTTCTACTTTAAACTATATCGGAAGAAAACTAACATGCACTCAAAATATTTTCGTTGAATTGATAACCTGTACTTGCATAAAATTGACGCGCCCTTCAAAACATGCAGTTTTAACAAAAATAACACTAATATTACGTTTCGCAAAAACACTAACTAAGTATTTTTCCAATTTACGATCCTAATTTAATATTTGGGTATAAAAAACATTTAAGCAATCATTTAGTCCAGAGTTTATGGATTTTTTTAAATAAAAAAGTTTTTAACCATGTTTTTTTCGCCAAACACAAAATTTACAATGTTGAAGGCGAAATTCCTTATTAGTTTGAACTTAAGAAACGGTTCGTCCATTTTTCGCCTTGATTACCAATTCTTCCCTGCACTTTGGTTGTCGACAGGTGCGAACCCGCACAAAGAGTGGATATTTCCCTTTCTGTCTTAAAGACATTTTCTTAGAGAGAGAAGGAAATAGCTGCTCAATGCTAAACGCACCATGTCGTAACGGTACTTATTACCAGCGTAAGGCGGCATTTATCGCCCGTTTAACCTGACAGATGTACAGAATAACATTACAAAAGATACGATGATATTCCAACCGAAATTTTTAGAAGTTTGCTCAATTATTTTATTTTTTAGTTTTAATACTTATAAAGAAAAAACACGAAAAAAATCGCATTTTTGGTAAATAAATTCTGTGCCCATCGAAACATGCAATTTTAACAAAAAAATCACCAAAATTATGCTTCGGGAAAACACTAAATAAATATTATTTCCAATTTGTAATCATAATTTAATATTTGGGTATGAAACAAGTGTAAGCAAATCATTTCCATAAAGATTTTGTAGTTTTTTTCAATAAAAATAATAAAAACTTGTTAAAAAAGAGAAAAAACATGGCGCCCTACCTTTTTTTGGCGACCGTACCCTAAAAGTCGTGTTAACCATGTTTTTTTTTCCCTCAAACACAAAATTTCCAATGTTAAAGCCAAAATTTCTTATTAATTTTGCATCAAGGACGGTTTATCCATATGCCCAAACAAGGCGGGGAGTAGAATCTCAAGTCAATTTTACCATCAATTTACCTTCTCTTTTAGCTTTAGCATTTATTAAGGTTATTTGTTCCAATTTAAAACTTATTTTTAAACCTCAAACTACAAAGTAATTTTCTGAAGGAAAACGGGGGATGTTTTGACGTATGATTGGTTATCTTAACCTTGCAACTTCCCAATATACCCTAAAATGTTACTTGGGTTAAAACTAATAAGTGATGATCTGATAAACCTAAGAGAAAATAAATAGATGTTATTTTATAAGTAGCGATAATAATTAAAGCCGGACTTGCGAGGTTAACTAACATAAAGTATAAAATTATTACAAATTGAGATTCATATGCGGGTTGTTTCAAAATTCGCGTCATAAGACAGCTATGTACCTTTATACCCCAGTAGCAAAGTTACCAGAAGGCAGCGCCCTCTGTACCTAAAATACAGAAGGCGCTGCCACACAACAAATCAAACGGTGTCCGTCAAACCGCAGCGCCATCTAGCGGCAATAGTTTGTTTTGTTTGTTGATTTGTTATTGTAAATTTGTAAATTATAGGCATTCGTTCAAAAACTATCTATAACGTCGCAGAACATTGCATCAACGTTATCTAACGGCACTTGCTACTGTAAAAGTAACAAAAATAGTGTAAGTTAACCTCATTGACAGTTTAAAATTTTTAATTTGTGCTTGGACGATTTCGGGCCGACTTGTGCTTAGCCTTTCTTACTTTCTCTGAACTCGTATTTCGAGTCATCTGTGTACTCAGGCGCACACAAAGAAATAAAAGTAAACGAGAAGACGTTTTTTTTCCAAATCAGTAACCAAATCTGCGGAAATTGATAGTTCCTGCGACTGCCCTTTTTTCTCCTAACACACACTTCTTAGACATTTTTATAAGTCCTATAACAAAGATATAAAAATAATAATTGCAAAAAACACAAAAAAACTAACAAAAACCCGATCGGTCGGATCTACGATAGCAAAACGGGCCACGAAAAATCAGTAACTTTTTTGCGCTGTCATATTGTCGGCAGAAAATGTCCCATTACTGATTTCAATACTTTCAATACTACTAATTGGTTTTAGAAGATAAAAAAATCATTATATTAAATAAACTTCCTCATTCATTTTAAACTGCAATTTTATACCTACTTCATTAAAATAATGTATTTATGCTACCTATTGCAATATTACAGAATTATAGGAAATAAAATAAAGGATAATTATGGAAATTCGGCAACCGCGCTCTAAATTTTCGGAACTGTGATTTGCCTCAGGATTTTTATGCGGTATCTATTTTATTTTAATTTCTTTGGGCGTGCAACGTTTTTTTAAAAGAAATAAAGGACCCAAGCAAGGTCCCAAGTTTAAAACAAAAAAAGTGACGCAGTCAAAAAAAGTTGATCTAAAAAAGTTTGTATAACGGTTATTCATTCAAAAACCCGATTAAGACTTGTGACATCCATCAGTATATTTTGAACTAATGTAGTAGTTTAGTCTATTTGTGTTTTGTTTTAGAAATGCTATTTTGCTTATGCTCAGTGATTACATGTATATTAATATCTATCTCTGTGCCCGTTTGTCCAAAAAAAAAAATTGCTGTGATGTAAAAAAATGGAATTTCTCAGATATTAAAAATTCCGTTCGAAAGTTTTATACAATTTTTATTTCACGTATGTACACTTTCGACAATATTTCTTACATAAAAAGCCCTTTTAAAAAATTATAAAATTTAAAATAAACTGGTCAACCATCGAAGTAATAAAAATAGCTAAAAACATACGAATGCCTGAGCCAGCAGTGCAAATATTTAGAGTCAACAAAAATGGTTGTTTCCAAAGAAAAAAGAACAGTTCAACATTCAGCTGTTTTACGAAGTTTTAAGCCACTTCAATTGGTAACCAGTTTATTCTTGATAAAATAAAATCACAGTTTTTTTCACTAAATTAAATTATTGTTTAGGTTCTTCTGTACAGTATGTATAAAACAAAATACAAAAGTTAAAAACAGTAGGTTGTCCCAAATATACGGCGTGTAAAAAGTACGAGTGCAAATATTTTTATGTCTCATGGGGAAAATTAATAACTTTTGTCTAAATAGCTTTATTTAGCGCTTACACTTTGCGGGTTTTCTATCTTGAAAACGGTGAAATTTCGACCACCATGTTATATTGAACCTTTTATCTTGTTTTGGCCTCCTCTATGGCCCATTAAAATATCTGCAACCATACTCTTTGCACCCTGTAACCCATGACCAAATTATACACTCGAGTTTATATTTTCGTGGGATTTTCTAAGTATACAATTACCCACGCCAGAGAAAAAGGTTTTTCTCTGCTATTTTTTTTTTCGCCAGCTAACACCTCGTTATTTTTTCTTCTACTAAACACTCGTCCCAGCAGATCCTCATTGGCACGGTCTCAACTCCGTATGCTTGAAACTGTGCACTCTAAGGCTAAAACTCCTTTCGCATAAAGCGCATTTGTAAGGTTTGACAAATAAATGAGTCTTTTCGTGACTCATCAGTTGCTATCGCAGTTTTACAGCTTTTTCGCAAGTGAAACATCGATAGGGACAGTACTAGGGCTGAAACTGCTCAGGGAAACCTGGAAAAGTCAGGGAATTTAAATAGTGACCTGGAAAAGTCAGGGAATGGATCCCAACCTCAGACTATTTATTAATCTGAGATCCCAACTCATAGAAATCAGGGAATTTTTACAGTATGGTTTTTACCTATCATGCTTAAATTTCCTTACTCTGTTCCTCATATAATGCCGAAAACACAGTATTTTTCCTTTCTTCTTCAATACTTATTTTAGTTTTTCTCTATTTTATAAAAAACGTGAAAAAGATCAACACTTATGAAATGTCCTACCTAAATTGCAAAAATTTTTGCCTGCGGTGCGATTACATCATTAGTTATTACAATTTAAGTTTAATTTAACAGTCTTCCAAAGTTCGTCACATTTATTACATGATTTTAGCAACACAAAAAAAGCTGCGACCGCCCCTGAATAATATTTTGCAAAAACGTGAAAAATATCAACATTTTTGAAGAATTTAGTACTATATTGCAAAAATTTTTGTCTGCGGTGCTATAACATAATTGAAAACGTGTCAAAAATTAATGTATCCTTTTCTGAAAATTTTTGCCTGCGGCGCTTTTATGACGTCATTTCGGCAAAGAATCCAGAATTGACCCTGGAGTTCACCCCAACCAACTTTTTTTTAACACGTAAATTTTTGTGTTATGCTTAAGTTGCAAAAAATTAGTATTTAATTAAAAGTATTTATAGGTCCACAAGGTTGATATTCCCTTTTCTTTAAAACGTTTTCAGGACGTAAACATTTATATAAAAATTAATTATTTTAATGTGTCTATGTTGGGAATTTGGAACAATGTTTGTTTATCATCTCCTGATGATGCTAACGTTGTTAGCGAAACGCGCGTCGAGTGCAAAAAAGTGTAGTTTTGGTTTGCGGAAAACAATCATAATTTTGTTTTATTTTAATGTGCTTGTTGAAAATACCTTGGATTTTTTATTTTTAGTCAGGCAAAACCTGGAAGTCAGGGAATCCAAAAATTGAAAATCATTTTCAACCCTGGGTACTTGCCCTGGGAGGCCAAATAACCTCAAACTTTTGACGCTCTGTAAGTCAAGAGAAAATTACACACTCGAGTTTATATCTTATTCCATATTTTCCTGGGATTTTGGAAGGATAAAGGAAATTTAAATTTCTTTGGTACTCACCAGCTAACACCTTGTTATTGTTTCTTTTACTGAACACTCGTAAGCGCAAATCCCAGCAGATCCTCGGTGTGTTTCTTTAAATGATGCTCAAAATTCTGCTTGGTAATGTAATTTTTATCGCACAGTCCGCGTTGAAACGGTCTCGGCCCCGTATGATTGAAACTGTGCACTCTAAGGTGTTGCTTTAAGGTAAAACTTCTTTCGCATAAAGCGCATTTGTAAGGTTTGACAAATAAATGAGTCTTTTCGTGACTCACCAATTGCTTTCACTGTTTGAAAGCTTTTTCGCAAGTAGAACAACGATAGGGGCGGTATGCGTCCTGGGAGGCCATATAAACTCAAATTTTTGACGCCCTGTAAGTCATGACATAATTACACACTCGACTTTATATGTTAGTCCATATTCTCTTGGAATTATGAAGTTTTCTCTACCATTTTTCGTCAAAATAAATGAAAAGTAATTTTTCTTGTTATTTTTTCTTCTACTGAACACTCGTAAACGCAAATCCCAGCAGATCCTCAGGTTATTTCCTTAAATGATGCTCCAAATTCTGCTTGGTAATGTAGCTTTTATCGCACATCCCGCATTGAAACGGTCACAACCCTGCATGCTTAAAACTGTGCACTCTAAGGTGTTGCTTTAAAATAAAACTCCTTTCGCATAAAGCGCATTTGTAACGTTTGACAGATAAATGAGTCTTTTCGCAAATCATCAGTTGCTGTCACAGTTTGCAAGCTTTTTCGCAAGTGGAACAACGATAGGGGCGGTATGCGTCCTGGGAGGCCATATAAACTCAAATTTTTGACGCCCTGTAAGTCACGACAAAATTACACAGTCGTGTTTATTTGTTCGTCCATATTTTCCTGGGATTTTGTAGGTATACAATTCGCAACGCCAGAAAAACCTAAACGAGTAATGAAGTTTTCTCTTGGTACTATTTTTCGTCAAAATAAATTTAATTTAATTTTCTTTGGCACTCACCAGTCGACGCCTTGTTATTTTTCTTCTACTACTCGTAAGCGTAAATCCCAGGAGGTCCTCGGTGTATTTTTTTAAATGATGCTCCAAATTCCGCTTGGTAAAATGTAACTTACCCATTTGTAAGGTTTGACAGATAAATGAGTCTTTTCGTGACTCATCAGTTGCTGTTGCAGTTTGAAAGTTTTTTCGCGAATGGAATATCGATAGGGACTCAAATTTTTGATGCCCTGTAAGTCAGGACAAAATTACACAGTCGAGTTTATATGTAAGTCCATATTTTTCTTGGATTTTGTAGGTCAATTTGCTATGCCAGAAAAATCTAAACGAATAATAAAGTTTTCTCTTTTTATTTTTCTTCTACTAAACACTCGTAAGCGCAAATCCCAGCAGATCTTCGGTGTGTGCATTGAAATGGTCTCAGCCCCGTATGCTTGAAACTGTGCACTCTAAGGTGTTGCTTTAAGGTAAAACTTCTTTCGCATAAAGCGCATTTGTAAGGTTCGACAGATAAATGAGTCTTTTTGTGACTTCATCAGTTGCTGTCGCAGTTTGAAAGCTGTTTCGCAAGTGGAACATCGACATGGACGGTACGCGTCCTGGGAGGCCATATAAACTCAAATTTTTGACGCCCTATAAGTCACGAAGTCGTGTTTATTTGTTCGTCCATATTTTCCTGGGATTTTGTAGGTATACAATTCGCAACGCCAGAAAAACCTAAACGAGTAATGAAGTTTTCTCTTGGTACTATTTTTCGTCAAAATAAATTTAATTTAATTTTCTTTGGCACTCACCAGTCGACGCCTTGTTATTTTTCTTCTACTACTCGTAAGCGTAAATCCCAGCAGGTCCTCGATGTATTTTTTTAAATGATGCTCCAAATTCCGCTTGGTAAAATGTTACTTACCCATTTTTGAGGTTTGACAGATAAATGAGTCTTTTCGTGACTCATCAGTTGCTGTTGCAGTTTGAAAGTTTTTTCGCGAATGGAATATCGATAGGGACTCAAATTTTTGACGCCCTGTAAGTCAGGACAAAATTACACACTCGAGTTTATATGTAAGTCCATATTTTTCTGGGATTTTGTAGGTCAATTTGCTATGCCAGAAAAATCTAAACGAATAATAAAGTTTTCTCTTTTTATTTTTCTTCTACTAAACACTCGTAAGCGCAAATCCCAGCAGATCTTCGGTGTGTGCATTGAAATGGTCTCAGCCCCGTATGCTTGAAACTGTGCACTCTAAGGTGTTGCTTGAAGGTAAAACTCCTTTCGCATAAAGCGCATTTATAAGGTTCGACAGATAAATGAGTCTTTTTGTGACTTCATCAGTTGCTGTCGCAGTTTGAAAGCTGTTTCGCAAGTCGAACATCGACATGGACGGTACACGTCCTGGGAGGCCATATAAACTCAAATTTTTGACGCCCTATAAGTCACGAAGTCGTGTTTATTTGTTCGTCCATATTTTCCTGGGATTTTGTAGGTATACAATTCGCAACGCCAGAAAAACCTAAACGAGTAATGAAGTTTTCTCTTGGTACTATTTTTCGTCAAAATAAATTTAATTTAATTTTCTTTGGCACTGGTAAAACTTCTTTCGCATAAAGCGCATTTGTGAGGTCCGACAGATAAATGAGTCTTCTTGTGACTTCATCAGTTGCTGTCGCAGTTTGAAAGCTGTTTCGCAAGTGGAACATCGACATGGACGGTACACGTCCTGGGAGGCCATATAAACTCAAATTTTTGACGCCCTGTAAGTCACGACAAAATTATACAGTCGAGTTTATTTGTTCGTCCATATTTTTCTTGGATTTTGTAGGTATTCGCAACGCCAGAAAAATCTAAACGAATAATGAAGTTTTCTCTTGGTACTATTTTTCATCAAAATAAATTTAATTTAATTTTCTTTGGCACTCACCAGTCGACGCCTTGTTACTTTTCTTCTACTACTCGTAAGCGTAAATCCCAGCAGGTCCTCGATGTATTTTTTTAAATGATGCTCCAAATTCCGCTTGGTAAAATGTTACTTACCCATTTTTAAGGTTTGACAGATAAATGAGTCTTTTCGTGACTCATCAGTTGCTGTTGCAGTTTGAAAGCTTTTTCGCGAATGGAATATCGATAGGGACTCAAATTTTTGACGCCCTATAAGTCACGAAGTCGTGTTTATTTGTTCGTCCATATTTTCCTGGGATTTTGTAGGTATACAATTCGCAACGCCAGAAAAATCTAGACGAGTAATGAAGTTTTCTCTTGGTACTATTTTTCGTCAAAATAAATTTAATTTAATTTTCTTTGGCACTCACCAGTCGACGCCTTGTTATTTTTCTTCTACTACTCGTAAGCGTAAATCCCAGCAGGTCCTCGGTGTATTTTTTAAATGATGTTCCAAATTCCGCTTGGTAAAATGTAACTTACCCATTTGTAAGGTTTGACAGATAAATGAGTCTTTTCGTGACTCATCAATTGCTGTTGCAGTATGAAAGCTTTTTCGCGAATGGAATATCGATAGGGACTCAAATTTTTGATGCCCTATAAGTCACGAAGTCGTGTTTATTTGTTCGTCCATATTTTCCTGGGATTTTGTAGGTATACAATTCGCAACGCCAGAAAAATCTAGACGAGTAATGAAGTTTTCTCTTGGTACTATTTTTCGTCAAAATAAATTTAATTTAATTTTCTTTGGCACTCACCAGTCGACGCCTTGTTATTTTTCTTCTACTACTCGTAAGCGTAAATCCCAGCAGGTCCTCGGTGTATTTTTTAAATGATGTTCCAAATTCCGCTTGGTAAAATGTAACTTACCCATTTGTAAGGTTTGACAGATAAATGAGTCTTTTCGTGACTCATCAGTTGCTGTTGCAGTATGAAAGCTTTTTCGCGAATGGAATATCGATAGGGACTCAAATTTGATGCCCTATAAGTCACGAAGTCGTGTTTATTTGTTCGTCCATATTTTCCTGGGATTTTGTAGGTATACAATTCGCAACGCCAGAAAAATCTAGACGAGTAATGAAGTTTTCTCTTGGTACTATTTTTCGTCAAAATAAATTTAATTTAATTTTCTTTGGCACTCACCAGTCGACGCCTTGTTATTTTTCTTCTACTACTCGTAAGCGTAAATCCCAGCAGGTCCTCGGTGTATTTTTTAAATGATGTTCCAAATTCCGCTTGGTAAAATGTAACTTACCCATTTGTAAGGTTTGACAGATAAATGAGTCTTTTCGTGACTCATCAGTTGCTGTTGCAGTATGAAAGCTTTTTCGCGAATGGAATATCGATAGGGACTCAAATTTGATGCCCTATAAGTCACGAAGTCGTGTTTATTTGTTCGTCCATATTTTCCTGGGATTTTGTAGGTATACAATTCGCAACGCCAGAAAAATCTAGACGAGTAATGAAGTTTTCTCTTGGTACTATTTTTCGTCAAAATAAATTTAATTTAATTTTCTTTGGCACTCACCAGTCGACGCCTTGTTATTTTTCTTCTACTACTCGTAAGCGTAAATCCCAGCAGGTCCTCGGTGTATTTTTTTAAATGATGCTCCAAATTCCGCTTGGTAAAATGTTACTTACCCATTTTTAAGGTTTGACAGATAAATGAGTCTTTTCGTGACTCATCAGTTGCTGTTGCAGTTTGAAAGCTTTTTCGCGAATGGAATATCGATAGGGACTCAAATTTTTGACGCCCTGTAAGTCATGACAAAATTACACACTCGAGTTTATATGTAAGTCCATATTTTTCTGGGATTTTGTAGGTCAATTTGCTATGCCAGAAAAATCTAAACGAATAATAAAGTTTTCTCTTTTTATTTTTCTTCTACTAAACACTCGTAAGCGCAAATCCCAGCAGATCTTCGGTGTGTGCATTGAAATGGTCTCAGCCCCGTATGCTTGAAACTGTGCACTCTACGGTGTTGCTTTAAGGTAAAACTTCTTTCGCATAAAGCGCATTTGTAAGGTTCGACAGATAAATGAGTATTTTTGTGACTTCATCATTGCTGTCGCAGTTTGAAAGCTGTTTCGCAAGTGGAACATCGACATGGACGGTACACGTCCTGGGAGGCCATATAAACTCAAATTTTTGACGCCCTATAAGTCACGAAGTCGTGTTTATTTGTTCGTCCATATTTTCCTGGGATTTTGTAGGTATACAATTCGCAACGCCAGAACAACCTAAACGAGTAATGAAGTTTTCTCTTGGTACTATTTTTCGTCAAAATAAATTTAATTTAATTTTCTTTGGCACTCACCAGTCGACGCCTTGTTATTTTTCTTCTACTACTCGTAAGCGTAAATCCCAGCAAGTCCTCGATGTATTTTTTTAAATGATGCTCCAAATTCCGCTTGGTAAAATGATACTTACCCATTTTTAAGGTTTGACAGATAAATGAGTCTTTTCGTGACTCATCAGTTGCTGTTGCAGTTTGAAAGCTTTTTCGCGAATGGAATATCGATAGGGACTCAAATTTTTGACGCCCTGTAAGTCATGACAAAATTACACACTCGAGTTTATATGTAAGTCCATATTTTTCTGGGATTTTGTAGGTCAATTTGCTATGCCAGAAAAATCTAAACGAATAATAAAGTTTTCTCTTTTTATTTTTCTTCTACTAAACACTCGTAAGCGCAAATCCCAGCAGATCTTCGGTGTGTGCATTGAAATGGTCTCAGCCCCGTATGCTTGAAACTGTGCACTCTAAGGTGTTGCTTTAAGGTAAAACTTCTTTCGCATAAAGCGCATTTGTAAGGTTCGACAGATAAATGAGTCTTTTTGTGACTTCATCAGTTGCTGTCGCAGTTTGAAAGCTGTTTCGCAAGTGGAACATCGACATGGACGGTACGCATCCTGGGAGGCCATATAAACTCAAATTTTTGACGCCCTATAAGTCACGAAGTCGTGTTTATTTGTTCGTCCATATTTTCCTGGGATTTTGTAGGTATACAATTCGCAACGCCAGAAAAACCTAAACGAGTAATGAAGTTTTCTCTTGGTACTATTTTTCGTCAAAATAAATTAAAAATTTCTTTGGCACTCACCAGCTACAACAAACAACAAAATTACACACTCGAGTTTATATGTAAGTCCATATTTTTCTGGGATTTTCTAGGTCAATTTGCCATGCCAGAAAAATCTAAACGAATAATAAAGTTTTCTCTTTTTATTTTTCTTCTACTAAACACTCGTAAGCGCAAATCCCAGCAGATCTTCGGTGTGTGCATTGAAATGGTCTCAGCCCCGTATGCTTGAAACTGTGCACTCTAAGGTAAAACTTCTTTCGCATAAAGCGCATTTGTAAGGTTCGACAGATAAATGAGTCATCAGTTGCTGTCGTAGTTTGAAAGCTGTTTCGCAAGTGGAACATCGATATGGACGGTACGCGTCCTGGGAGGCCATATAAACTCAAATTTTTGACGCCCTGTAAGTCACGACAAAATTACACAGTCGAGTTTATTTGTTCGTCCATATTTTTCTGGGATTTTGTAGGTATTCGCAACGCCAGAAAAATCTAAACTAGTAATGAAGTATTCTCTTGGTACTATTTCTCCTTGTTATTTTTTCTTCTACTACTCGAATGCGTAAATCCACAAAATTACACACTCGAGTTTATATGCGAGTCCATATTTTTCTGGGATTTTGTAGGTGTACAATTTGCTATGCCAGAAAAATCTAAACGAATAATGAAGTTTTCTCTTGGTACTATTTTTCATCAAAATAAATGAAATTTAATTTTCTTTGGCACTCACCAGCTAACAACTTGTTATTTTTCTTCTACTGAACACTCGTAAGCGCAAATCCCAGCAGATCCTCGGTGTGTTTCTTTAAATGATGCTCCAAATTCTGCTTGGTAATGTAGCTTTTATCGCACACCCCGCATTGAAACGGTCTAAGCCCCGTATGCTTGAAACTGTGCACTCTAAGGTGTTGCTTTAAGGTAAAACTCCTTTCGCATAAAGCGCATTTGTACGGCTTGACCGTTAAGTGTGTCTTTTCGTGACTCATCAGTTGCTGTCGCAGTTTGAAAGCTTTTTCGCAGGTGGAACATCGATAGGGGCGGTACTCGTCGTGGGAGGCCATGTGCGTTTGAAGCTGGTGTTTGAGTTTGAAGGATTTTTCGCAGAGGGTGCAGGAGAATGGGCGGATGTCCAAGTGGATCGTCTCGTGAGCCTAAAATTGAATTGACCAATGTTTACAGGTAGGCAAAGGTTAATAATAGGGTAGTAGTAGTCACTGATAAATCCTTTTTTGGACACCTATGTATAAAAAATATTTTTTTGACAGGTGGAAAAAAATTATTCAGAAGTTAGCTTCGAAGCCGTTGTTTATCCATTTGGGACGTTTTATAAAAATCTTTCAAAGCTACAGTTTTCGAGATATTTTCATTTCCTTTCAACATAAAATAATTGATTGTATGGTTATTCCGTTTTTCGGATTTTTTTTCTGAAGGCATGAAATAGTTTTTATTTTGTTTGTCCCTAAAAAGACAGTTGGTCACAGTTGGGCCAGTGCCGCATAGTTTTGTTTAATTTTACTTTTATCATGTGTGCTGGTATATTATTGAAATTTCATAAAACATTTTTTTTGCACACTTTTTATCTATAATTTTAGGGATAAAAGCATCACTTTGATGAACGCATAAATTCAAAATGTTTGTCCACATTTACACCCTTGTCTAGCCAAAAATATTGATACATTTTGTTAAATGTAAATATATATTGATTTCCTTTATAGGGTCAATTAACAAGCATTGGATAATAGACACTTAAAGTAAATTTTTCAACGCATCGGTATCGGTATCCCTAACGCATTCGAAATAAAGCCATATTTTACAAATATTTTTGACTTGTTTATGCGATGTTTCAAACGATGCCCGCTTGTTTGAAGGGGGCGATGACAGAACTGCTGATTGAAATAGTTGCGTACGGTCGTGGGTCCGTAACGATACGTACATCCTTCCGTAAGCAACGAGATTCTGTCATCACACCCGTCAAAGAAGCAGACATCGTTCGGAACATGGCATGAGCAATTCAAAAATGTAGTGTATTTTGACTTTTCGAACGCGTTACGTATACCGCTACCGATGCGTTGAAATAGGGATATTTTGGAACGCTTATTTGATACTTCGTAGTGGTTGTGGTAATTACTGCGTCTGCGCAATAGCTAAACGTCATTCCTGGTTAATTTTAGAGAATTTTGGCTTAACTAATTTTTAAAATAATAAAATATTACAAGGTTTCAACATATAAAACACTTATTTTGTAAAATTAAGCCAATTTTTTTATTTTCCTCATCTTTAAATTTTTTTACAAGTGTCAGTTTTTCAATGTGTTCCAAAAACTGGTAAAATCGATGAGTGGAAAGTTGTCAAAATTTTAAGCATTCCAAAATTTCCCTATTTACTCTAAGTGTCTAATGTCAAAGACTAAAACATGTCAGTGTCAAAAAATGAAAAATAAAACGAAAAATAAAACGAATGCATTCAAACTAGGTTACTGCAGGTGGCACAATTGTAAGGTATTTTGAATAATTTTATTTTCATGAGTCTTCCATGGCTAAAATGTAAACAAATACTCTTTCCTCCAAAATTTCTGTTTTGAAAATAACTCTAAAATGTTACATGATGTTCACAAGGGCAGGAAATTGAATTTTTTCGAGAATTTTGAAATAGCGAAGTTGGAAAATGATCCTACATCTGTCAGTTTGAATGAACCCAGCAACACACACTATAAAGAGATAGCCAAAGTTATCAATAATTTTAAATAGTTTTCTTGTTTTTTATCTTTGTTCGCCTCGACAGTTTTATTTATATTTTTTAATTAGTTTTTAAATTGTTAGATGCTGCTCGTTGTTTCGTTTAGAATTTTATTTATTATTCTCGTTTCCTTTGTCTTTTTTTTAAATTTGTTGTAGTGTATGTTTGACTAAGGTGTTATATTTAATTATCCGACATGTTTTATTTATTAATTTAATTATGTGTAGTTTGTGTCCTAAATTTTACCCTTAATGGTGGATTTTTGACATTCTGTATAAGTACTCTTTTTTATTTTTTTATTTAAATTTAATTTTGAAACACTCCTTTTATTTTTTATTACAGAATGAACACTTGAAAATGATTTTTTAAAGAAAAAATCAAAACGCGTCGTGTTTAATGAAATAAAATATTTGTGAAGCATACAGGACTTTCTTTCCTTCTACCTACTATAATAAATCATAAAATCTGAAGTTATACAATTATTAAAGTTTATTGTAAGGGTGATTTTTTGAACACATCGAAAAAAACATCGATGTTGAACATCGATGTCAACATCGAAACTCAACATCGATGGTGAAAAAACATCGGAATAAAAACATCGATGTTTTTTTTGCTTTTCTTACCCCCATATCCACCGTAAAAAAAATCTAATTAGTTAAGCTAATCTATGCTCTCTCTTTGTTCTTTCCTATGGGACCAACAGAGAAAGAGAATGGATTAAGCCTTGTGCCCACCAAGGCGTGCTCACCCTGCTTCAAAAAACGCACCATGTGACTGGACATATATTTCCAATGGTTTTAAATGCAGAGTCATGTGATGCCATGCGTGGGCATGCAAGGACACGCGTTGGTGGGCATCGGGTATTAAATAGCTAATCTCGATTAAGGAGCTACGATGCATTTAGGGGTTAGAGAGTATTCCGTTTTTCAAAGAAACTGTTTCATTTAAGACTTCACTTTACACAATTCTTATAATAAGCATGCACACAAGAGATTTATAATAATCTGTACAAGATAATGCTAAAAAAAAACACAAAAAATATGAGTAGTAGACATTAAAAAGAAACTAAATATTAGGTAGCGACACCTATTAGCGGCAAAATCGACCGACTGTTTTTTAAGCTTCAGTGGGTATATAGTATATAGAAGAAGTGCAAACTTCTCAGAAACATTATTTCCCATATCATTTTTTGGATCGATGTTCGATGTTCCGATGTTTAAAAAAAATATCGATATATTAACATCGATGATATATTATAGACATTGGGGGTATTACTTAATTATTTACTTACTTTCTTATTATTGCTTCTTGAAAAAATTACAATTATTTTTCATATCAAGGTGTTCCCCAAGCAGCATTTTTCTGACTTCCGACTAATTACAACCTAACATGACGCCGGTTTTGGCGCAAATTTAGGTCGGCAGTTGGTTTGTCTATCAAACAACGTATTTTTTACTAAGACCTGACGTCGCCAACAACTAGTGCATCAGTTGTGACGTCGATACTTACCAAAACTGACGTAGCCAAATGTTGGTGATACTCGCTACTTATCAGCGACGTAAATTAACGTTAATTTCGGCGACGTAAATTTTTGAATAAAATTTAAAGTCAGGCCAAAGTGAAAACGGATGTCAATAAATTTAGTTGTTGCCAAGATTTTCTGTAAATGGCAACACGGCAAATACGAAAGTATTTTATAAATAAATATACTTTACATGGACTTGTGTTTAAAAGTTTCTATTGTATAGTTTACAACATAATTTTATAGGCCAGTCACCTCGGGGCACCCGGTATAACGTCCAATTCATGAGACGTTATATTTAGTATGAGTTTTAAAGTAGAATTGTAATAAAATTGACGTTGCCAAACTTTTATTTATTAAATGTAACTATTCCGAGGTCCACCGACGTGGGTGCGTGACCTACAATTATACTACAATATTCTAGGTCGGGTCGTTCTACAAGGCGACGTCGCAGGTGTTCTTGTCGGAATAGGTAAATAATCATTAGAAATTTGGTCGGCGCCCGAAACGCCATTTTAAACGTTTAGCATCGATGCGCCATTACAACAGTACATTTTATTTTTTAATTTTAAAGGCTTGATATGTAAATTAACTCATTTGTTGGCAACTAAAATGCATTTTTTAAATGCCTATAATGTTTTACTATAAGAAACGGGCTTCCTTATAAAGATTTTATTTATATTTATAGATATAGAATGTGTAAAACTAACTTTTTTCAGTTACCTACAATAACTAAGATAATAATTATTGTCATCCACAGTTCATTGGGATGTGTTTGTTTAGACATATAAAAGTTTTTACCTAATAAGTTTAAACTTGGTGTGCACAGTAAAACTTTGGGTCGTGGGTCTACGTAATTTGACATAATATTTGACCAAAACATTGTGCAGCACCCGACGTCGAAACGACTCGAATTTTGATTCCCCACTTAGGTGCTAAATCGAGTCCTCAGGAAGACTGATGGACGTCAAAGCAGACGTCAGGTACTTCTTGCCCTATGTGACCATAACGTAATATAATGTCCAAATGCTTGTTGGGTCTGACCAAAACATTGGCCTAATGATTAAGATTACCAGAAGAAAAATAAGATAAAATTATTGTTGTAAGATGAAAAAAAAATATGATTTACAATTTGAAGATTTTTGTTAACGAATCTACTTTTTCTTAGCTCACTCTTTCTTTTAATCAGAGCAAGAGATTTTTAAGTTTTTGGGTTCCTTGAAAAATTACCTTTTCAAAATTGTTCATACTGTAGAACTGAAGATTCTCTAGGTAACTAAGTTGGCCATCAAAACTTAAAATAAATATAAGGTTTACTATCCCTCATCATTGGCAAACAATAAAATTATGTCCAAGAAAAATAAAGTTTGTTTTGTCACTTTTATTAAGTAATTGACTTAGGTACTATATTATTTTTTTAAAAGACATTTTTATTGGCAGCAGCTAGTCCTTGCAATATTATAAATGGTCATGCAGGGAAAATCAAGACATTTTCAAAAATTCAAAAAAGGTTTTTTATCAGTTTCTCTGTACAAATTCTATTCGAGTTTGCTGATTTTGTTTGTAAAAAAATACCTGTAAGTGTTGGAACATCTTAAAACTTTTAACACAAGACTTGCAAGCATATGGTCTTTCTGGATTGTGGGTCTTTTCATGATTTGTCAATTGCTGTTTTGTTTTAAATCCCTTTGGACACTTATTACACTTGAAGTTTCTCTGGTCACTGTGTACCTAAAAAAAACAGATAATTGAAGTGTGTTTCACTATTTTTATATTTTAAATTAAAAAACTGTTCTTCATTTTATAGAAAATGTCAGATTTTCAATTTTTACAAAATTTAACGAAAAAAATATCTAGGTATACATGATAAATTATATTCTTGTAACAAAAACATTTAAAGAAATTACAAGACATTTGATTTAAATATTACCTGCTCATGGGTTTGCAGCTGCTGTTTCTTGGAGAAAGTCTTGCCACACTGGCAACATATAAACTTCTTATGATAGTCACTAATGTGATCTTTCAGGTCCTGTCGAGAACCAAACTTTTTCTTGCAGTAGGAGCAAATCAGTGCTTGCAGCTCCATTTTAACTAGCTGTAAGTCAAACTTTATATCATCCTCTATGTTAACAGATAAAAGGTCAGCTGGCAAAGGCCCTTCGTAGTCCGAGGAGAAGTTTTTGAAATCTTCAAGCTCAGTTTTTATTTCTAAGTCGCCATTTTCGAATTTTTTGTTTGTGTCATCATTTTTTTTCTTAATACTAGCATCCTCTAAATCCATTTTTTTTGCTGATCAATAGGATTTTTTTAATTTTTGCTTAGAAGTAGCTTTCTTGCTGAAAATGTAGTCGTGGGTTAGTTTACTGTGGTAGTCTTCACTCTTATTTTGAAATTTTTTGGAGAAGTTAGGTTAGGTTCTAAATCAGCTGATTGTCAAAAAAAATTAAGGAATGCGGCTTACAAAAAAGGGAAGTCTATTGCCTAAAGAAGTTGTCCAGGCCAAAGTACAAAATTTAAAAAAAATCTGTAATATTTTCTAGCGTTTCAATTAAAAAATTGTAAGCGGAAACTTAAAACCATAAAAATAAAAGGGTTCTTTTTCTATTTCTATGGTTAAAACGTGAATATTTTTTGCTTTTTTGATGACGAGAAAAAGGTATGGTAAACACCCTCCTATTTTAAAAGCTTTCTGTCCATGCTTTTTTTATAGTTTCTAACTTCTCAATTTTGTCGTCACATTTTCAAAAACTGGGTTATAGTTTAAGTTTTCGAAAATTTAATATTTTTATTTTTTTTTAGTTCGTATAATTTAAAAATGACTAGCCAAGAAGAACTCTCTGACGTCATCAAGCTAATAAGCGACATCAAGCACAAGAAGCTTTTGAACAGTCACTTTATTGCTTTGCAAACTGAACATCTTTTGGAAAATCTGATTTCACAGGTGTGCACATAAAGTTTTTAGGGTTGCTATCTTTCAAACTTGGGGTAAAATCTATGCATTTTTTACACAATATCTATTTTTTGAAAATCTGCCTTGGCATCCACAAAGTCCACATGTGTGAAGTGCACATAACTATGAGATACCATAATAGCCCAAGGATTGTAAAATGTGTAACAATAAAAACTTTGAAAAACAAAGAAGCTGGAAAATCTACTGCCCATGTCTGACTCAGTCTGCTTGCGCCCAGAAGTTTTTGACTAAGCATTTTTTCTTTTCCAGGCCAACTTGATTAGGAGAATTATTATTTTATTAAGAACAGAGCCTTATAGTATTTCATAGTTATATGTGGGTAAAGTGTAGCAAGGAATACAAATAGTATTTTCTTTATGGGCCAGTGGAATACTTGGCACAAACTTTTGTTGTTCCAGGAATTATATAAAAATTCAAAGTTCATGCCATATGCTATTAAAGGTTTTTTTGTAAATTTAAAAATAAAATTAAATGGTAAATATATTATCTTACTTGTTCCAGTAGAGGTCATAGGGGGAGGAGGCGATTTTCCTCCCTTTGTAGCTAATTCAACATACCTTTTTTGAATATTTTACAAAAAACATGAGATCGAAATTTTTAAAGAATTTCTTACATAAATTTCAAATATTTAGCCTGCTGCGCTATGATGTCATTAATTTTTAAACTTTTTTGTTTAATTTTCAACATTGTCATAAGCACTCAAAAATTTGTAATATGATTTCCTCAATATTTTTGCCTGTAGCGCATTCTATAATTAAACTATATCCTCCCCTGCCTTGCCAGTTAACCCAACCCTTGCCCAATCTACTTAAAAAAAAAAATATTTTACATAAGTTTACAAAAATTTTCACTTTATTTTTGTTAGAATTTTGATTTAATTTTAGACAATTTTTTGTCAAAAAAGCAAAAAAAATTGCATTTTTAGTATAATTTTGGCTGTTTTGGCTAAAAATCTATAATTATAACTATATTTCTCCCCTCCTTGGCAATTAATCCAACCCACTTTTTCAAAAATTGTCGCCAACGGCGCTATAACATTTTTATTGATACAATTTTTTGTAAATAAATTTCTTATCAGTACCCAAATTTCTTTGCACGAACGCCGCTACTTGTTTTGTATTTAAATTACTCTTCTAGGGTAAATGGACCACTGCCCAAGATCTCATGGACATTGTAAAAACTTATATTCAGTGCATAACACAGAGCTTGCCTCAGGAAGCCACTGCCCTGAACATTATGAGACACATTCTAAAAGTCATTAGAGAAGAGTTTCTAATTGCCACGAAGAGAAAAGATCCACATTCAAGGTAAAACAAGAGAAACTTTTTTTAACAATAATATCAACTGGAAAAATTTATTCAGGCACCTTGGAGAATAGGAGTCTTTTTTTTTGCTTTAAGTTGTGTTACCAAATTATTTATTTTCTATTCACTATGATAATTAAAACATTCCTGTCCCCCTCGCTATCCCCTTTCTATTGCAATAGGTATGTCATTCCAAATTTTTCCAGATTCTTTTATGTAGTTAAAAAAGAATGTTTTTGGAAATAAAATTTCAGATACACTTTAATAACCACCAACAATGAAGAAACAATAGACTTCACAGAGACTGTCCCATTATTGAAATCTGCCATACTAGACCACCTAACTGAGTACAAAGTGGAGTTAGAATCAAGCTCAGATAACATTGCAACACAAGCTTCCGAACATATTCACAGTAACGAGACAATCTTGACTGTTGGTACATCGAACACTGTGCAACTGTTTCTGAGATATGCAGCCAAAAAGAGGGTGTTCAATGTCATTGTGGTTGAGGGAGCGCCGAGTTATCAAGGTCACTCGATGGCAGCTGCTTTGGCTAAGAGTAATATTCAAGTCACAGTCATAGCAGGTAAGATTTCAATGTGAAGTTTTTGGAAGTCTTCAGGATGAGGGGTCTTCATGATTCAAAAATACATATTTTCAATGTTTTCTACATTTATAAAAGTATTTTCTTGGGTTTTCAAACATATTCACAGCGTTTAAAGTTTAATCATATTTAAAATGTTTGATTTGTGTGTGGAAGTTTTTTAAGTCCCCAGCAGTTTAAAGCAATACACGAGTTGAAGTAGTTAGTAATTAAAAAATGCTGTAAGAAAATTTTCCAGTAATTTTTAGGGCACTAAAAATATAACAGTTGAGTTTTTTTTTACCTTTTATTGTGGCTTCCTAAAATGATGTCTTTTGGGAACTCTACACTAATGGCCGACGTTTCACATTGATTTATTAGATAGTTTTTGGTCGTGCCTAAAACACCCGACAACTAACGCTATTGACATTTGAACATCATTTATGGTGAAGGACTGCCGTGAAACGCCGCAAACGTACGGATTGTTAACATAAGAATTTCAATGTACGAAACATGCACATTTGTCTTTTGGCGAGCTTCTAATAAATTCCACGCCTTTTCAAACAGGGTAGCGCTGCGCTCAGTACCTAAGACACACCCAAGCTTGTTTTTCTGTTTGAATAATTAAATAGGTACTTGATTGATTGATTCATTTGTGAGTGTGCCAGTATGGCACTGTCCACTGTGACCACTATTGGGTCTATTGTGGCTCCAGTACTTGCTTTAAAATGCATTTGATTAAAAGCAATAAATTTGAGTAGTTGTAATCTTCTACTTTCTCTTGGAGTGGAAAACCACAGTAAAGTAATTTTATTTGGAAAATTAATAATAAGTTATCCCAAACGCCAAATAACCGGACCGTCGACGTAAAACCTGTACCAAAAGGCTATTTTGAACTGTCAAATAGTGTTAAAGTTATCATTGTCTGAGAAGAAGATTTTTTTTTTCTCATTACTTTTTTTGAAAATCAAAACAAACTACCATTTTGCTCAAACATGTACCTAAAGAAATGAAAATATCTCGATAACTACTTAAACTATAACAGTCGTTTATAGCTCGTTTTAAAGGTATTTTAAATACCTTTGATGATGTATTACATGATAAACTTTTTGTTAAAAAAAAATATAGAATTTTTGAAAAACAGTTTCTGGATATTTTGCCAAACTATTTAAAAAATTTCAAGATGTAGACTTAATGGGTTCATCAATCATTAAAAATTTTTAAAATTAAAAAAAAAAATAGGTTATGTAATACTTTACCAAGATGCGCTTTAAAATATCTTGGTATTACTCGCTTTTTTAACAGTATACAGTTCTCATTTTAATGAAGTATCACATGACCTCATTTTTAAAAAAATAATCAAAATTTTTAAAATATTTCTTTTTGATGAACCCATCAAGTCTTCACCTTGAAATTTTGTAAATAGTTTGGCGAAATACCCAGAAACAGAATCTTTTTTTATTTTAATTGCACATTTTTTAAACAAAAGGTATTTATAATACCTTTAAAACGAGCTATAAACCACTGTCCAAGTTTAAGTAGTTATCGAGATATTTCAATTTCTTTAAGTAAGTGTTTGAGCAAAAGTGGTAGGTGTTTGTGATTTTCAAGAATTAATTTTTTAAAAAAACTAATGGTCCAAAAAAATTCAAATTTGGGATTTTCATCCCCTTAATGGGTAGAATAAATGTAACAAAAATTATTGAAATTGGGGAGATGTTCTGCCAAACCTCCCTTAATATGGTATGGGGGACTATTAAAATCGTGAAATTTTGACTCTTCTTAATTTTATCAAAAATGAGTTACTAAGGTTCCAAAACACCTTAATCGACGAAAAAAAAAAGTTGTCTGTTGTCTATCTGTATACACGATCACTCAAGAACGCCTTAATCGATTTTAACGAAATTTGGTTCAGAAATCCTCTATCGGCTGACCATGAACTGATTAACTTTTGGGTAGGGTGGTGAGGGGGTTGATGGGCGGAAAAGGGAGACCAAATATTTAAAAAAATTGTAACTTTTGAACAAAAGCAAGTAGGCATACATGGTTATCAGATTTAATTTTCCATGAATATGGACTACAAATGTTGTTATAAAGTCCAAATTCGTGGGAGCTTTAGTTTCCGAGTTATTTAAAAAAAAACGTTCAAATATATTTTAAAAAATCATAACTTTAGAAGTAAAGCAGCTATTGATATGCGGTTTTCAGATTTTGGTTTTCGTAAATATTACCCAAAAATTTTGTTATAAGATTCAAATCTTTTAAAGTTACTGTTTTCATTTACTTTCAACATAAAATAATTGATTGTATGGTGGACTATCCGTGCTTTCTAGCACCAATTTTTTTTTGGTTGATTTCATATGAAATGACCCTGGGCTGTAAATTAGCACCACCAAAAACTAATTATATTTCATCTAAATCTATAAGGGAAACGTCGTTATTATTAATTATACAGACCGCTTCAAGCTACTGCGAACATAGGGGGAATCAAGTCCAATTTACTCTCCTTGCCGTACGACCGAGGTGGATTCGAAGCACGCTGCAGTGTTATCTTTTGGAAATTCATTTTGTTTTTATTATTTTGTTTTATTTCTGCCTTGCTCGAGAAACAGATGGGTAAGTTCTTAATTGAAATAATACATTTTTAAAACCAAAAATGGATGTCTACGAAGTTGCCGAAAAAGTGCAGATGGTCAAATGGTCAAATCGTCATAACCCAACACACGTTCGATATTGGTCGAGGGAAAATTTGCATTTGTATTTTGACGTAAGAACACAGTATCCCCAAAAACTAAATGTTTGGGGGGGGGGGTATTATAGGGGAACACGTAATTAGGCCATTTTTTATTAACGGCAATTGCGATTTGAATGGTCCTAGATACTTGGATCTACAGCAGCAGCACATTATTCCAACTGCTAGGCAGTTGTTAGGTGTAAGATTTGGTGAAACATGGTTTCAACAAGATGGTTGTTCCGCTCACAATGTTGGCCTTGTTAGGGAATATCTTGATAATGTATTTCCTAATCGGGTTATAAGTACACGGGGAACTATTTTATGGCCAGCTCGATCTCCCAATCTTGCTCCTAATGACTTCTATCTGTTTTTGAAGAAGCTTTTCAAATTATCACCCCTAACATGCTTGGAAACGTTAGAAGGGGTTTTTATAGTAGGCTCGGATATTGTCTAGCCGAGCAAGGAGGACTTTTCGAACATTTGCTTTAATTTTTTTTTGACTGGGAGAATCTTTTTGGTTTTTAGAATGTATTATTTTATTTTGAGAACTTGCTTTATTTTCTTTCTCCTTATTATTTTCATTGTAACACGTCGTCACTGATAAATCTGAGCAGTTGACAATAAAACGCTCTTATTTATCAGTGACAAAAAATAAGAAAATTACGTTATAAAAATTTGTGTATTTATTGACCAAATTCCGGTTTCGTTGACTACGCTCCACACAGCACCGTGGTTAGAGGCGTACTAAATACCAAAGGAAAGTCATGCAAGTAGTGATCGCAAGCCTGAGTATTGGTTGCTTCACTGATAGGCGTGCGGTGTCTCTGCATGTACGTACACTGGCAAATTAGACTTCTTCCGCCCTATGTTCGCAGTAGCTTGAAGCGGTCTGTATAGTCCAATTTTTTGATGAGTGACAATAAATATGTAAAAACAGTTATGTCGTCGATTGTTTCAACTGTTACTTCAAATTGACAACAACAAATTAATTGACATGCGAAATGTTGACAACAAAGAAATACGTTTCCAGAGGCTAAAATGACGTCAGTCTGCTCATCAAAAGATTGGACTATAGTCCAATTTCAATTGTACCACTATTCGTAAAAGGCTCGTATTACATGGAGAAAATATTCACGATAAAAGTCGCGAAAAAGTTCACAACAAAATTTGATGTCCAATTTATTCAAGGTCACTACCGTGAAGTGCCAAACAAACCTAGGGGTCAGTCCATATCAAGTCAACCAGGGTATTTTACCACACCATCTCCGATGTTGATGATTTTTAGTATACATGTTTTTCCTACCAAAAAACTGGAAAATCCAAAATTTCAGACTTTTTTGACCAGTTGTTTATTTTGAATTAATTTTTGAAAATCGAAAAAGTCACTTATTTGTCCTTAACATGTGCGCACAAAATTAGGAATATCCAAAGAACCACTTATAATAGAAAAGTAGGTGAAGGTTCATTTTAAAGCTCTTATAAAGATCTTTCATATGAGAATATTGCATAACATATATTGAAAAAAAAATTAAAAAAAAATTTTTGATTTTTTTTTTGAAAAATTTCAAAAAGGCCATTTTTAATTTTTTTCAAAAAATTATATTATTTTCTTTAAAGTGTTATTAAACTATTCACAAAATTTTGAGATGGACAAATCATGGGTTCAATGTGAAAAAATTTATTAAAAATGTCACATGCATGAAAAATCGCCTATAAAATGTACTTAATATTTTTGATATTTTTTTTGACATTGAACCCATCATTTCTCCATCATAAAATTTTGTGGATAATTAAGTAACACTTTGACCAAAATTATATATTTTTTTCAAAAAAATTAAAAATGGCCTTTTTGAATTTTTCAATTTTTTTTTTCAATTTTTTATTTCCAATTTTTTTTTTTTGTTAAAATTATGTTGTGATATTTCATAAAAAAGAGCTTCAAAATGACTTTAAAATGAGCCATTTATTACTTTCCTAGTGTAAGTGGTTCTCGAGATATTGCTAGTTTTGTACATTCTTGTTAAGGTCAAAATGCTGACTTTTTTATTTTGAAAAATTAAAAAAAAAAAAACTACGAATCAAAAAAATCTAAAAATTTGCATTTTCAACTTTTATGGTAAGAAGAAAATATATACCAAAAATCATCAAAATTGGAATTGGTCGCGTAAAATTTTTGTGATTTTTTGGTTGATTTGATATGGAATGACCCTAGGGTCAGTCCATATCAAGTCAACCAGGGTATTTTACCACACCATCTCCGATGTTGATGATTTTTAGTATACATGTTTTTCCTACCAAAAAACTGGAAAATCCAAAATTTCAGACTTTTTTGACCAGTTGTTTATTTTGAATTAATTTTTGAAAATCGAAAAAGTCACTTATTTGTCCTTAACATGTGCGCACAAAATTAGGAATATCCAAAGAACCACTTATAATAGAAAAGTAGGTGAAGGTTCATTTTAAAGCTCTTATAAAGATCTTTCATATGAGAATATTGCATAACATATATTGAAAAAAAAATAAAAAAAAAAATTTTTGATTTTTTTTTTGAAAAATTTCAAAAAGGCCATTTTTAATTTTTTTCAAAAAATTATATTATTTTCTTTAAAGTGTTATTAAACTATTCACAAAATTTTGAGATGGACAAATCATGGGTTCAATGTGAAAAAATTTATTAAAAATGTCACATGCATGAAAAATCGCCTATAAAATGTACTTAATATTTTTGATATTTTTTTTGACACTGAACCCATCATTTCTCCATCATAAAATTTTGTGGATAATTAAGTAACACTTTGACCAAAATTATATATTTTTTTCAAAAAAATTAAAAATGGCCTTTTGAATTTTTCAATTTTTTTTTTTTCAATTTTTTATTTCCAATTTTTTTTTTTTGTTAAAATTATGTTGTGATATTTCATAAAAAAGAGCTTCAAAATGACTTTAAAATGAGCCATTTATTACTTTCCTAGTGTAAGTGGTTCTCGAGATATTGCTAGTTTTGTACATTCTTGTTAAGGTCAAAATGCTGACTTTTTTATTTTGAAAAATTAAAAAAAAAAAAACTACGAATCAAAAAAATCTAAAAATTTGCATTTTCAACTTTTATGGTAAGAAGAAAATATATACCAAAAATCATCAAAATTGGAATTGGTCGCGTAAAATTTTTGTGATTTTTTGGTTGATTTGATATGGAATGACCCCTAAGGCTAAAAAAAAAAGAAGCATTTGAGTGGCCTTGAATAAATTTGAGATCAAATTTTGTTGTGAATTTTGTCGAGACCTTATTCTCCATGTAATACTTGCTTAAAAATTAGTCTTATATCTATTCCAGACTCCGCAGTGTTCGCCACTATGTCCAGAGTGAACAAAGTGATCATCGGCACGCACTCTGTCCTGGCAAACGGCGGTCTGCGAGCTTCCAGCGGCATCCACGCGGTGGCGCTGGCCGCCAAACACTACTCGATTCCCGTGGTAGTTCTGGCGCACATGTACTCCTTCACCCCCGCTCACATAGGACCTCAAGACGAATCATTCAACGTGTGCGCGTCACCAGCCAACAGTTTACCCTATGCCTCGGGGCCGATTTTAAACAAAGTGGACGTGAGGAGTCCCATTTTCGATTATGTCCCGCCGGAATTGGTGACACTGTTTATATCCCATCAGGGCGGGAACGCACCCTCGTACGTTTACAGGTTACTTTCGGAGATGTATCATCCGGAAGATTACGAGATTTAGGTATTTTTAAATGAAAAGGGAAGGGAAGTGTGGGTTTAATAGTAGATGATTGGGGTAAACCAAAGAAATTAAAATAAACTACAAGGTGCACTCCATGCAATTTTTCGAAATTAGTCGCCAAATCACAGACCTCGCCAAATCTAAGGAAATTACGGAGACCCGCGTTCTAAAGCAATATTTAAAACTAATTATTTAAAAATCCAAGCTTTATTTACAAATTATTTGAAAAAAAATATATTTTTTAAAAGCTGCTATGTGTGGGTATTACTGAAATTAAAATAGTAACAGAAATTCAAAAAGCTAAATTTTACTAGGTTTTTTTTTAAGAAATCCAAAAACTGCCACATAAATTATTCTTACCCACAACAGATGTTAAACTTATATTTCCCTTAAGGAAAATAGTGTAGTAAAACTAGTACATTATTTACCAAGGGAATAAAGTGGCAAAACTGTAGCCTGAGCGGAGCAAGTGTTCCAATTCGCTGAGGGATAAAAAGACACTTTGGTGGTTTATCCCTATACTAATTTTTGCAGTTTTTATAGAAACTTTTACTAAAAATGACAAATTACTTGTCGTTTATAGTCGATTTTTTTGCTATTTTTTCACTGAGTCTAATTTTATTTTACTCCAGGACATTTTATTTTATTCGCTAAAATTTTGGAGACTAAAATGGGTTTTTGGTCTTAACAAAAAGTTTATAATACTGGACGTCTCAGCTTTGTGCGTTTAATTTTGGGCGCATATTCTGGGAGACCTAAATGTGTTTTTAATCAAAGATTTAGTTTTTTTTTAGTTTAGAAATACTGAATTTTATAAAGTTTTTTTTTATTAAAATAAAAAAAATGTACAGTCCATTTTCTTTTTAAAAGTGGGGTTAGATTTCACCCTTTAAAAGAGGTAAAATAAAAAATTATTAGACGGAAAGCCCATAAAAATCTAAATCGACTATAACAAACATAAATGTATAAGTTGAATATCTTTGATAACAAAATATATATCCATAATATAGCAAATTAACATTTTTAAAATAAATAAATAAGTAAGGTAATGGTAAACATAGATCCGGATTTCGCACTTGTGGTGCTCATCAGTACGGTGCTAGAAAAATTAGGAGATGAAATGATGATGAAAAAATCTGACACAGGATTCATGGAAAAGACAACCATCTGTCAAATTGCAGATTCGGCAGATGTACCTTCAGTTTGAAGGAAAATTAAGCATCTCTACGGAGACAGATATAATTATTCTAAGCTCTGGAGTTTATAAATTTAAAAAAGGATTTGGCGAGGGTGAATAAATAACAAAATCAATGAATAGCGAGCTTTTCAAAAAATTAATGAATCCTGTGTCAGATTTTTTCATCATTTCATCTTCTTGTTTCTAGCACCGTACTGATGAGCACCACAAGTGCGAAATCAGGATCTATGGTTACCATTACCTTTTTTTCTGTATATCAATGAATGCAATGTTATAAATTATAGGAAATAAAATACAGCAAAACATAACTTGACAACCATAAGAAAATGCAGATGCTTGCGCGTAATCTCCCAGATCATGTGTGATTTGCCTTAAGATTTTTATGTGGTTTCGATTTTATTTTAATTTCTTTGGGATAAACCAATCTGTCATTATTTATGTACGCAATAGTACAGATTAAGTCACTAAATTATTTATAAGAAAAATGTCATTTTCATTGTCAATATTTAAATAGTTTATTCACCTTATTATCTTAATAAAATAATTTTATAAAAATCCGTAACAAATATTTAAGTGTATAGAACAACCTCTAGATAAACTAACAGTAACACATTTCTTGAATTTCTTCTAAACATAATTGGGTTGAAAAAATAATTATTAGGTACAAAAAAGTCCATATGTCAACAATATATCCTCCATACTTTTTTAGTCTTATTTGATAATCATAATATTAACTGGTAAAGTTTTTTTTAAATTTAAAACAAACAATAAGATTTAGGAGTCCCGAAATTTCTGCTTCACAGTATTGCTTAAAACAATAAAGTTTTCGAGATGCTTCAGTTTAAAGGCGGATTTAGAGTTCCATAAGGTAAATAAACAATAGCAAATGCACGCGTCTTACCGCATCCCGCTAACCTGGCGAAACTCTGAATCCGCCTTAAAATGGAAAAAATATTTTAAGAAGAAAAATTCTTATTCTTATTGCATTTTGTTACCCTTACCAGCCTTAAGAAAAAACTCTTACCTCACTTCTTACAGCTTACTTTTCAGGCTACTCATCAATTTTTCCAGTTTCATCGCCTGCTGCAAGTTGCCCTTGATTTTCAGCTTGCCCATCATGTACGCGGTGGCGGGCTTCATCTTGCCCGAAAACATGCTGAAAAAGTTTTTGCTGTCCATGGTAAGGGTGGCGTCCGCGGGACACGGGGGTTCGCCTTGACCGCAAGCACCTTCGCCGGTTTTCAGGTCAATAAACCTAGAAAAATTAGTAACATTTTTGCACCACATTTGAGCACAATTATCATAATAGTTTATCTAAAAATTCGGGAAATAATATAAAAATTCAACCTACCATTTTCCCGCCTCATCCCCGGTGACTTCAAACGCGAAAACAGCTTGCGTTTTGGCTACTTTTTCAGCAGACAGAGTGCCCTCGATAGCTTTGAACAATTTGGCCACTTCGCCGGTGGGCTGTGCGCTGGTGGCAGCTCCTGATTGGCCAGGCTTAATTGGCGGGAGGGGCTTATCGTCCACAAAGAAGTCTGGTTGGAGCTTGTCGGCCATGGACGGGTCGCAGGCGTATTGCGTTAGGTCTTTGATTCCTTCTTTTTCTAAGACCTAGGTAAAGAAAACCCAAAAAAAATTAACACAAAAACTTTCGTCTCTTTTTTCTGACACTTAGAATCGGTCTCCCAGTTTTAAACAAACCTCATCGTCGATGAAAAACTTTCCAGTAGCTGATCTTGGATCCTTTATTAAGATGGCGTAAGCTGCATCCGCCATAATTTCTGGTTTCCTCGACACTTTCGCAGATTCGCCGCCGATCAACATATCACTGGCAGCTGTGTGGACCACTAGAAAACAAAATAACAATAATTTTTTTTTAACTCTCCAGCATCATGTTCTTGTAAAACTAAGTAGTGGATTTGGAATAGTGTTGATAAAGTAGTTATTTACAGCTTAGATTAAATAAAGAAAAGATAAATGGTCCAACAAAAACTCGTTGACAAATAATAACCACTGTCTATTTACAAAATCTTCCGACTCCAGACTTCCGAACACCCGACAAAACCAAAACAATGAGTTGGAATAAATTCCACATCGTTCTAAAAGTTAGAGAGGGAAAGCGACGGTATCTTTTCTTTATTAAATGTAAGATTTACACCGAAAAAACTTACTGGTCCTTGGCCATAAAGCATTAACACCAATACCAAAGGGCCTAAATTCTTCGTGCATCCCCAAGACGCACATGGACATGCCATATTTTGCAATGGTGTAGGCCACGTGGTTCTGAAACCAGTGGGCTTGCATACTGAGAGGAGGTGACAAGTTTAGAATGTGAGCGTGTTTACTTTTTTTGAGGTAAGGTAGACACGTTTTGGAGCTGAAAAGAAAATTAAAAAAAAAAGTTGAATTTTAAGTACAAATGTTTTGATATTTTTCGAAAACTGTCCCAAATAAATTGCCCAACATAAAATTTGGAACAAGCTGTATTTTGATTTTGTTTTCTCAAAAAAAATAACTAATAAAAAGAAAACAAAGAGAACTGGGATACACCTTCACTGATCTTCATTGGAGAAAAATATTAATAGTTTTATGATAGAGCCATGATGAACCTTAAAATAATTTAGTTAAATACTTGTTAAAATGTTTTTAGAGGTGTTAAAATATTTAAGGTATAGGCATGTTTTTCGTTAATTTTTTTTTTCAAGAAAAATTATATGGACTGTGGGAAAAATTATTTTACGCTTTGCCATAACACTAAACCAATTTTTCATAGAATTCTTTATTTAATAAATACATATTTATTTAGTTTAGCCAGTGACGCGCTCAGGAATTGACTTCGGGGGATAATTAATAATAAAAGAAACTTAATTTGGGGCAAAAATATGACAGGTGCTTACAAGTGCGGACCTCGGCTCAAATGTAGACGGGGGGGGGGGGTGTTAACCAAATTCAAAATTGTTTATTTACCTAAAACTTATCATCATGCTTCAATGCGCTGCAAGCTAAATTTTTTGAGAAAAAAACACTTCAAATTCGACTTTTGACTTAAAATTAAACTAAAATTGTAAATAATGATGGAGTTTTGAGAATTTCAGTTGTTTTTTGTTTGTTTAATAAAATTACATTAAAAATACCATTTTTACACGAAAACGTAAAAATGAAAGGTGTTATAGTGTTGCAGGCAAAAACTTTTGCAATTTGTGATTTTTTAAAGATTATTGTTAAACATTAGAGTCCAGGCTCTTGTATTTTATTCCCTATACATTTTATTTCTGCTGTTAATTGATTGTGCAAATTGTATCCAGTGTTCCCGGGGGGGGGGGTTAACCCTAAAACCACCTATATCTATTGAGAGCTCTTTATCGTTGTCAATGTCAATTGGTTTTAGATCATGGTAGAGTAATTTTTTCCCCAAAACAAACAACTACAAGAAATCAGAGAAAAATAATTTTCAGGGATAGATATCTTGAAAAATTAAAAAAAAACAAAATCTGTAATTTGTATGTTTTTAATTGGCTTCCAGGCTTCCACTAACTATAATCTTTTATTTTTTTAATGAGGGAGAGAGAGATAAAACCAATTAATAATACTTTTGTGTTGTACTTTAACCTTTCAGCCTATTAATTAAATCAATTAAAGACAATTGTACACTTATCCTGCTTTTATATTAGGCATTCCAATGGTTACATTGGTCTATTTTCAAAACATATATATATAATTATCGGTCATAAAAATAAGCTGAATAATTGCTTGTTTCTATATTGTGAATTATTTTGATATTTCCATAGAAAATTTAGTTAACAAATTTTCGTTGCAGTCTGACTTGCATAAGACATGCAAGAAACATTTTAACTTGAATTATAGTTTTTCTGGGTTTCATTGGGTTTTTAAAACCACTCATATAGTTTTACATTTTAAACTTATATTTCTCAAAAAAAAAAAAAAAAAATCCAACTGCAAATCCAGGTGCAAATTTATATTCATTGATCCAAGGAAATGGGTAAAAAAAATTTTTGGTATTGTAATATAGAAAGTTTTAGGGAAATCCCACACAAAAAAAAAATCACCAATTCATACAACTTACACAAGAAACGTTCCTCTTGTATTGACATTATGCATCAAATCATATCTCTTCATATCAGTTTCAGCAGTCCCTGTCAAAGAAATCGCAGAGGCATTGTTTATAACAATGTCAATGCCTCCAAATTTTTTTACTCCTTCCTCTACAGCTTTTTTAACTTGCGCTTCATCTCGGACATCTACTATGCAAGGTAAAGCCTTGCCCCCAGCCTTTTCAACTAAAATAATAAAGAAATGAAATGAAAAATTTGTTAAAATAGTTTTTCTATATTTTCTGTACCTTCTTCTGCAGCTGAAAAAATGGTCCCAGGCAACTTTGGATGAGGTTCTGCTGTTTTGGCGGCGATAATAACATTTGCCCCATCTTTGGCTACTTTTAGAGCTATGGACTTTCCAATACCCCTACTGGCACCTGTGATAAAGACTGTTAGCCCAGAAAGTTTTCTAAAAGTGATAGAATAGAATTAAAGCTTAGTGTTAATTAGGTATTTTTCAATTGGAGAAAAAATAGAAAAAGAACAATAAAAATTATAGGTGTTATAAACACCAAATTTGAGGCATATAACATAGATTAATGCCTAGTGTGACCGGTTATACTCTTTTGAAAGTACAGTACTCTTTTTACATTAGAACTGTACACTTTTTTTCCATATGACAACATTATTTAATAATACACAAGCCTAAAAAATTGTACTTGCTTTTAGTTTAAAGTTCTTTTAAAACATGTTTTTGTCAAGTTTTAGCTTAAAACAAACAACATGAAATCTGAGTCCCCTTTTCTCTAGACAGCTAACTTAACCCACTTTTGTTTTAATATATTGATATTAGAAAAAATCATAAAAAATCAACATTTTTAAAGACTTTTTGGCTGAAATTTCAAAAAAATTTGCCTGTGGCAATATAAGTACTCTTGTCATTAATTGTAAAAATTTAAGTTTATTTTTAAGTAGCTTTTTTTTGTCAACAGCACTTAGAACATGTCAAAAATTGCATTTTTGGCATAATAATATTTAGAATAGACTAGATCGCATCCTAACCCAGCATTTCTTGGCAGCTTACCCAACCCACTTGAACCTGGGACCTAAATCTTTTCTTTAAATTTATTAGGGCGCTAAATTTTCGGTATACAGTTTTCTGCCATTTTGGATTTTTTATGAAAAATTCTTTATGGGGGCACCTACTAGGGTCCCTAGGACCCCAAATCCGCCTGCGCCCGATTTTTTTTTTTTTTTAAGAGAAAAAAGGGTGCCGGGGTGGGGTTGTATAATGTGTTTTTTTGATTGTTTTGGGTTGGGTTGGATTAGGTTGGGTTGGACTGTGTTGGATTGGGTTGTTTTAGTGAAAAAAATTAAAAAAAAAAAAAACAAAAAAAACGGGCGCAGGCGGATTTGAGGTCCTAGGGACCTTAGTAAGTGCCCCCATAAGAAATTTTGGTAATTATGCAGTATACGGTTTTCTGCCATTTTTGATTTTTTATGAAAAATTCTTTATGGGGACACCTACCAGGGTCCCCAGGACCCCAAATCCGCCTGCGCCTGTTGGTTGTTTTTTTTTTATTTTTTGTAAATTTTTTTTCACTAAAACAACCCAAACCAACACAGTCCAACCCAACCCAAAACAATAAAAAAAACACATTACAACCCCCCCCCCCCGGGCACCCTTTTTTCTCTTAAAAAAAAATCGGGTGCAGGCGGTTTTGGGGTCCTAGGGACCCTAGTAGGTGCTCCCATAAAGAATTTTTCATAAAAAATCAAAAATGGCAGAAAACCATATACTGCATAATTACCAGAATTTTTCAAAAAACCTACTAGGGTCCCTAGCCTGCGCCCGATTTTTTTTTTTTAAGAGAAAAAAAGGTACCTGGGGGAGTTGTAATGTGTTTTTTTGATTGTTTTGGGTTGGGTTGGATTAGGTTGGGTTGTACTGTGTTTGATTGGGTTATTTTAGTAAAAAAAAAATCAACAAAAAAACGAACCGGCGCAGACGGATTTGGGGTCCTAGGGACCCTAGTAGGTGGCCCCATAAAGAATTTTTCATAAAAAATCAAAAATGGCAGAAAACCATACACTGCATAATTACCAGAATTAAAAAAAAAAAAAAAATGGCAGAAAACCGTATACTGCATAATTTATGGGCGGTTTGCCAAACTCATTATTATGCTTAAGCATAAATTTAGAGGTAATTCTGTATGTCTGTCTCTTTATTTTGATAAAGAAAAAGAAAGACAAACAAACAAAATTAGCACTAAATTTATGCTTAAACATAATTATTATTATGAGTTGGGTAAACCTGTCTTTAACCATAAAACAAGCCTTAACTTACCCAGTGTTTATCATGATTTTCTCCTTAAAATTTATGGTAAAAAAATAATTCAATCAATTAAAGTGCACCTTCCACCTTACTTCGATCCAAACAACGGTTTAAAATCTGAAAAAATAAATAATTAAAAAGAAGGGAAATCCAAAGTCCAAAGATTAAAAAAATAAAAACAAAAACTGATGACGTGAAATGAGGTTATGGGGTCCGGTAGTTCAAACGAACCTGGGCTAAAGAGAAGGGTATGACTGGGTGGGACTTTTTCCGATTTAAGGGCCGGTTTTTCAATAGCGAGTTAAGAGTTAAGGCTCATTTGGAATAGGACGCAACAGCTTACACTGATAGGTGTCAAATTTTTTATTTGTTAATTTATGGTGAACTGTGCAAATTTTTGGGAGGACGGGCTCTGATTTTGAAGATGTCTTGTAAATAGTACTTTACTTTCAGTCAGCTTAAGCTGACAGGTGTCAAGTTTTGTGCTATTCTAAATGACCCCCTTTAACTAGAGTTAAAGAGAAAGATGGCCGACATAAACCAAGTGCCAGAATGGTTAACTCGGGGGTTAAATGCCTAAGGCTGAACTTCCATAAGCGTTTTTGCCGCGCGGATTTTGAAATTTGACCTTGTCTGTCAAGACTAGCCTATAACGAGTTAGGTTAGTTGATAAACCGGCCTTAAAGGGTCATTTAGAATAGCACAAAACTTGACACCTGTCCGCTTAAGCTGACAGGTGTCAAATTTTTTATTTGGGTATTTTAGGTGTACAGCCCATCACCCAACGAAAGTAAAGTCCTATTTACTAGGCATCTTTTTGCACTGTTCACCTATAAATTAACAAAAAAAAATTTGACACCTGTCAGCGTAAGCTGCTGCGCGCTATTCTAAATGAGCCTTATAAGTTAAGGAAATTTTTTCAAAAATATTTTAAAAACTACTGCTAAATTTCTAAAGAAAAAATTTTGTTCATTTGTCAGTGGTTTAAAAAAAAAAAATATACACTCGCAAATCCTGCAAAAACTCTACTGCCGTTAACAAAATTATTCTTTCAAAAACTTTTTTAGAGAAAAATATCTGTTGTGATACAACTGACTGACTGATAACTTAAAAACCGCTAAACCGATTCTTATCAAAAATTTGACACAAAAATTCTAACTGACAAACCGTGTGTACCACCTAGCGACACACGGTTTTCACATTAAGATGGATAATTACATTTTGAACAAAAAAAAATATTTAAAAAAAAATTGATTTTTTTAAGTCACACACGTACTGTGTTTATTACTTTTTTTTAAAAAATTTACGAAGTAGTTTGATACATTTTTTTTACGTTGTCTGCAGTTACTAAACCCAAATTAAAATAATAAAAATGTCCAAAATAATTTTGTACAATCTTTAATAATAATAATAAACAGTATAATACATTTTTATGTTGTTGTTTTAGATCTTCCATCTAACACCTTTAAAACTTAAGATGTAATATTTATTGGAGAAATAAGACTTTAGAAATACAACTGCACTCATTATTTTGCTTCATTAAAAAATATATATTTAACTTAATAAAACTAAATTTCAGATATAGTCGCTAATTCTAAAAAGATGTAGGTATACATATAGGTACGATAAAACTATTTCTTAATATAATGTCATTAAAAATAAAATAAGATCAAGAAGTTTAAAAATAGCTAGTCATTTTTTCATTTAAGAAATGTGGTAGAAACACTTCGATTTTAACGCCAAATTTCACCAAATTTTGGTAAGTACCTTGTTAGCCCCCTCCCGCAATTTTATAACTATGATTTTATGAAAACTAAGTTTTTTTTCTAAAGAAAAACTGTTCTTTATCTAACCACACCAACGTTGACAGAAAATACCGGACTAGATTGCGCAGTTTAACCGTGCCAATAAACGGCAAGGGGTCTAATAGCGAATTCTTTTAAGAAAATTAGTACGACACTCGTGTTGCACTGCGATTATTTTGGTGCTGTTAAAAATTTGCCCCAGAGCAGCTTCATTGGAATACGACTGGTGCACTGATATCCCTAATAGCACAGAATATTCCAGGGATATCCATTCACAGTATATTCGTAGGATGTTCCAAAAACGTGCTCCTGGACAGTACATTCAGCGAATATTCCATGCAGAATATTCCCTGAATGTTCTACTAAAGTCCGGAAAATGCCCTTCCTTTTGGATATTGACAGCACATTGAAAATACGTTCCCTGGATATCCTGGATAGAACATTCAGCGAATATTCTATGCAGGATATTCCGTGAATGTTCTGCCAATTTTCGTAAAATATCGTTTCCTTTTGGATATAGGCAGCACATTTAAAAAACATTCTTACACATCCTGAACAGTGCATTTACCGAATATTCTATGCATGATATTCCAGGAATGTTCTGGTAAGGTCTATAAGCACATTTGGGAGATATTCTGGTAATATCCTGGTTAATACATTCAGCGAATGTTCTAATCAGGATAATCTACCAATGTTCTACCAAAGTCCTAAAAATATCACACAATATTGTAACGTTTTTTATTCCAACAGCTGCGGTAAAGATTTTTTTCGGGATATTTTTATCTGTCGTGCAAGTTTTCTTTTTATTAAAAAAAAACTCTAGTTTTAGTTACAAGAAAAAAACCATTTTGTTGGCCTAAAAAAATATAATCAAATCATGCCATGAAAGGAAATAATATTTTTCTATCTACGATCATGCTTACGCAGCAGAATTTAAGATTTTATTTTGTTCAAAAAGCTTGTTGGGGTAGGCTAATATTTATTTCCAATAAAATTTTTTTTTATGAAAATCGGTTAAGCCGTTCTGGTGTTATCCTGCATAGAACAAATAACCTAATCCCCTTCCACTACCGTTTGGGAGGATTCGGGGAGGGGGTTAATATTTTTATCCCATAAAAAGGAATGATGAAAATCCATTAAAAAGCCGTTCAGGAGTGATCCTGATTTTATGTAAAAAAAACAATTCACGGTGCTCTTCTATCAGAAAACAATGTCCGAAAGGTTATACCCCGCTAATATATAATTTCTCCCAGAAGCCCCCGTAGCGCAAAAGGTTAAGTCGTTGGAAAAGTGTTATATGGATGCCAGAAGGTTGAGGGTACGAATCCCACAGCTGTTCAAAAACTTTTTTTTTAATTTTTTTAGGGTGTTTTGTGAGAGAACATATTTTTTCAAGCTCATAAATGTGCTATGAAAATCCTACGAAAATATTCTATGAATGTTCTAGGAATATCAAAACTGCGGACACAGAACATTCCCCGGTATGCTTAGAGGATTTGAGGGAACATTCAGGGAATGTTCCCAATATCCTAGCTGAACATTCAGCGAATGTTCGGGGAATATTTCTGTGAATACGCAATTCAAAAATATGCAGTAGAAGCATAGAAATAGAAAGGATTATTTCTATGAGTAGAAGTTAGGTTAAGTTTTATTAAATATCACTAAGGGTCGGTTTCTCAATTGCGGGTTACCAGCGAGTTAAATTAACTTGGATTATAAATCTGTTTTTTGCTGTTTTAAGCTAATATTTTTTTAGGTTAACCCTGGGGTAAGATAACCAACCCTCGCCTTGAAGCCAGGGTGAACCTAGAGTTAACTTTAACCCGCATGTTAAAGATTTTTAAAAGGTCATGTTGCTCGAGTTAACTCTAACTCGATATTGAGAAACCGGCCCTAACAAATTAATTTACGAGAAAGGATTTATTTTTGACCTGTGTTGCCAAGGAAATACTCGCACAACTAGTGTATACAACCAGTTGAATAAAAAAAACATTAAATTTTACGACATTTTCAATAAAAAGATAGTAGTTTTAACAAATAGTGCCTAAAATAGTGCTTTTTGTTAAAAGCGTTGTTTTAAATAACGAGCGCAGCGAATTATTTAAAAACGCGAGTAAAAAAAGCACAGTTTAGCCGCGAGTTGTTAACACTATTTTTTTTAATACCTTTATCATAAAATCCAAGAAAAACAGGAAAATACTTTTAAAAATCTCGAACGAAGAGAACTTCTAGCAACACACCATCTTTACACTATAAATGAAGGCGGCTGGTAAATGAAATAACAATCATTTCCATAGCGATGTGTCTTTTTACTCAGTGACCTTCATTGTTGCGACATTTTAATCTTTGACAATTTGATATTTTGACGATATTTTTAAATAATTTTTTCGTAACTACTTGGTGAAAATTGGCGGAAACGGCTTAATTCTTAGGCAAGAATAATTAGATTTTTTCAATATTACTATTTTCCGCTATTTCTCTTTAACTTTGTGTAAAAAACGGACAGAAATCTTTTTTTGCACCAGTGATCAAAAAAAGTTTTTTTGCATTGGTAACCAGGAGTTAGTTAATTATCTACAGACAGTTACTAAAATCATGTTTTTGATGAAGGTATATAAAAAATTATTTTCGGGATGTCTTCTCCGTGCCACAAAAGCATAAAATTCTTCCCCATCGTTTTTATAAAAATGTAAGAATCGAGTGCACCACGAGCAGCACTTATAGCTCGGGCGTAAAAATAAGCACTGAGGGCAACACTGGATTTGTCAGTTGCCCAAAAGAACACAAAAACTTGCACTAGTTTTCCCAAAAGAACACAAAAATTGCACCAGTGGCTCACTAGTGATTCACTTTTTTATCAAAAGAATTCGCTATAAATTTGGACCGCCTTTTCTATGTACCTTGGGCGGGATAAGATATTCACGAGTCCTTGTTGATAGAAAGGCACCAATGGGTTTAAGAAATTACCCCAAGTAACATTTTCAATTACCTCAAGTTTTATAAGTTTTGTGTGGCTATTAGATAACTGCAACAACAATTACTTAAACAGTTATTATAAAACCAGATTGTTTTTTTTTATAATAGGTCCGTATGAAACTCATAGTTCGTTAAATTTATAAAGGTTTTATTATAAATCTCTCATGCCTAAACCATGCAGAAGACTCTTCTGAGTCTTCTGCATGGTTTAGGCCAATCGGCCAATTCCTTTAATAAATTTATTAGAGAGTTTTGGTCACCTGGATTTGTTACAAATCCAAATTGCCGCAAAGAAACTTTGATGAGGAATATGGCAGCGTAAATTTTTTTCAATATTATTATATTTGTTCAAAATATTCAAAAATTATATTTTGGTTTTTCATAGCAAATATTGCTATTTTTATAATATATTCATAATAAAGTACAAAAAGAATGAACAAAAACAAACAAAAAAATTTGGATAAATTTTTTTTTAAATCAAAATAAAAAAAATTCCAGGCGCGCGTTTTTTAGGTTTTTGACATATACTTGGCGTGGAAATGTCTTTAAAAATCATTTTACCATCATAATATTCTATCACGACCTATTTATAATTTGCTGTTGTTTTGATTCCATGTTTTTTATTACGGTTCCATAATTACTTTTTTAGAACCTCAGAACTATTAAAAACATTTTTCTACTGCATTTTCTTATAAGGAGCGCTGCACTCGGGTTACTTTATTTCATTTCATAAAGGTTGCAGACACTTTCCTGTAACCTTTACGTCTCCTAATTCGCATAACTAAAGGTAATATAAAAGTTGTAACAAGGTTCTCACAGGCAACTTCTAGGTTTTTAAGGAGTTTATAAGGTTGCCACTACCTTTATAAGATCCACCAGTTAAGGCCAATAAGAAAGTAATAAAGGTTCCGGGAAGGTTCTCGTTACTTTTCTATAAAACTTCGAAGTTTATAATTTGGTGGCGGTAACTTGCTCGCAACCTCTATAAAAAATGAAATGTTACTTGGGGCGTTTCTTAAAGTGAATTGATCTCTGATCAAAATTAATTCTGATAGAACATTATGGACTGTAACATACCAATATTGGGAAAACTTGGCGCCCTCAGATAATAACCTGCCACTCCTTCTGAAAAACTAAAAGTAAAATGCCTATTCATCTTTTTAATACAAAAAAAAACTTTAGGTAGACCGCTTCGTAATTAAAATAACCTAAAATAATTTTAAATCAAACCAGTGTTGCCAGATGACTGCGGTAATTACCCGGATCTAATGCCATAATTTTGTTGTGGGAACCCGAATAAATTCCGTTGTGAGAGATAATGAGGCAATGAAGGTGGCCACTAAAGCGACCATGATCTTATAATCTCGTAATTATAGCCCACAAACTAGGGCTTAGTTCTTGGGATAGATTTGGATACAAATTGTTTGGAAGTCTCACTTTTTTTCATCGTGAAAGGCATTCCAAATAACTCTTATGCAAATTTATTTGAAGACAACCAACAAATCACCATTAATTACATCTAACAAGAAAGTGTAAAACAAGTTTATTGAACAAAGAAAATACCGGTAATTCTGGTAATTTTGTGACTAAACCTGTTGCAGACAAGTTTTTCAACGTCCCTGGCAACACTGTGTACGAAACACTTTTCACAAGTCTCAAACTAAAAAACTGGCAGTGTATAAAAAACGATTAACGAAACTTTTATTCGACGGCAAAAAACCTACCCACAAGATCATTTAACGGCAACAGTTTTTCTTTGTGCTCGACTGGTTGAATGCGCTCCCTCAAGCGCTTCCATTCTCGCATTTTGTGGCTGTAAATCAGAGTACTTTGCGGCTTCAACCGTTCCTTGTAGACGTGAATCAGTCCCCTATAGTCGTACTCCAGGCCGGAGTACGCCTCGCCGAATAGCTTAAGATTGATATCGATCGAGCGTAAATATAAAGTTTCGGCGTCTTCGTACCGTTTCATGTGGTAATTGTACAACGAGGCCAGATGTCCTATGCTCAGGCCCACTTCATAGTCGTCCTTGCCCAATAGTTCTTCCTTGATCGCGATCGCCTTCAGGTGCATCTTTTCGGCCTCGTCGTAGGATTTCATGCTCTGATAAAGCCTTCCTACAAACCATATTTAAATTTTACACGTCTGCTTTCATTTCTTAGGGAACCCACAAAAAAGCTGAATTTACAAAAACCAAAACCCAATTGAACATAAAATAAAACGTCCGAAACGAAATATGAAAGTAAAACACCCAGAAAATAATGGATACGAATATAATTTATAGAATTTTAATTTATCCTTAAATGACACGAATATAGTTTAAACGATTATAATTTTCTCGAACCTTAAAATATCAGAATTACCAAAGTATCGAAAATAATTGTCTAGAAACGAAAAACACCCGACCCACAAATTGATAGAAAAATCCGTCAAATTTAAATCTCTAGAGCGCAGTAGGCCCTGGATTGCGGCGTTGACAAGTTTCTCTTTTTGGAAGATGACACGGGGATTTTTTTTTATAAACGATTTCTAGCTGTCTAACTGTCCATCAAATCAAGCGATTCATTTTTGTAATGTATGTCCGATGACAATACAATATTATGAAGAAATATGGGAGTAGGGGGTGGTTGAAGAATGTAAAGAGGGTAAATTAACACAATATCACAACTTACTTCGACTCGTAGCAATTGAATTCATGGCTATCGGTTCAAATCATTTTCGGCCAGATTGGGGTTCTGGAATTTTGTGATTCGGCATTATTGTTTCTATGAAATTATTTTCGTTAAAAATATTTTCTAACATTTAGTGTTTCTATAAAAATATGTTTCGTTTAAATTTAATTCTATGCATATATTTTCTAGCAATTTGATTTTCCCGTCATTTTATTTTCGAGACAATTTTTTTGGGACCAATTATTTTCTTTTTTTTTAAATTCTGACAAATTATGTTTCTGTCAAATTTGGTTTCGGGTTTTTTATAGGGATCCATTTCTTAGACTTATGGCTCAGATTAGGGTTTCTACAAAATTCGTTTGAAGTTTTTCTGTTAAAGGAATTTGCTACCGAATTGAGTTGGAATCCTCCTGCAAATTTTGCAATTACCATGAATAGTTTAACGCCTAGTGACGTCAAGCAGATATGCAAACCCCTTTTAAATATACTCAAGTTATGTGCCTTTTTAAGTTTAAGTTTTGTTTATTGTCTCTAATGCACTTACAAAAAAAATATATAGGGTGAGCTTTAAAATTTTGGACTGTTTTGATTTTCTAATAACTTGTTTGTTCCTTAACCGATTTTTGGAAACGTAACTAACTAAATTTTATAATTTTTTAACAAAAACCGTCATATGTCAAAAATACAAGATGGTGAAAAAAATAAAAATCACATTTTTAAAAAAAAAGCTGCAACTTTTTTTTAGCACACTGTATTTTTTTCTTATAAAGATAACAAAGCTGACGCTATTTCACGTTTAATGAGGTACCACTCATAAAATTCGGTTTACTTATACAAGTTACGTGTGTTCAAATTTCCTCTAAATACAGCACCTATTCTAAATACCAAAAAATGTTTTTTTATAACTTTAAAATTTTTTATCTGATTTTTACGAGTAAACCCTTTTGCAACAAAAATTGTTCAAAATTCACGACTTTTGTTTCATTTATGCAAAAGTTACGATGACTCAAATTTCCTGAAAATACACCAACATTTTTTATATAAAAATTGTAAATTTTGAACAATTGTTGTGGCAAAAATTAAAAGTTCTAAAAAAAAACATTTTTTGGTGTTTAGAATAGATTCTGTATTTAGAGGAAATTTGAGCAAACATAACTTGTATAAGTAAACCGAATTTTATAAGTGGTACTTCGTTAAACGTGAAATAGCATCTGCTTTCTTACTTTTATAAAAAAAATACAGGGTGGTAAAAAAAAGTTTTATAAAATATGATTTTGAATTTTTTTCGTCATCTTGAATTTTTGACATATGACCGTTTTTATCAAAAAATTATATAACTTGTTTAATTACCTTTCCAAAAAGCTAACATTTATAAAAATCGATTAAGAAACAAAAAAGTTATTAGAATTGGTATGTTTTTTTTTTTTAATCATAATACCATCTAAAACAATGTGATTAAAGTGAAGGTAATTTTTTTGCGATAACTCAAGCGCCGCTTTGAGCAAAACTTCGGCCGACCTAATCGACCACACAAGGTTTTTTGACAAACTCCCTCCTTTTTGAAACATTTGAAACTAAGAACTAACATTTGGGGATCCCAATATAATCAAAAATCTAAATGCCCTTACCCATATTTTTTGAAATCCGTTTTTTTGCCTCTTCAAACTTTAAAAACCAAATATCTTGAAACCCTTTTTTTAATTTTCTATCTATCTGCACCCTGTATATTACTTAAGGGGGATTTAACGGACGCCCACGGTTTCTCAGAATGTGCAAAATCAAATCCATTAAATAAAAGAAAGTTCAATCATAAAGTCATTCACTATAGAAACTGCAATGCGTTAAACCAATTTTTTATGCGAACCTTATTTCTTCAAACCCATACAATAACAAATTCGAAATTTATAAGACCTTTTTTTAGTCAAACCATTGTTCATCAAACTCATTTAATATCAAACTCGAAATTTACAAAACCCGTTTTTTTTCCAAAACCTTTGTCAGATCTATTCAAAATCAAACTCGTAATTTGTAAAACCCATTTTTAATAAAACCCGGAATTTGTCAAACCATTATTTTTTAAAACCGGAATTCATAGGACCCGTTCTTTATCAGAAATTTCTGCTAAATTGATTGCGCATTCGCCAATAATACCTGAACGGAAGGCGTACACACAGGTGGCGCGGCGGCGCGTCGTTTCGATGCATTTGTCGCTGCTACTCGCGCATACTTGTACAGGTAGCGTTCAATCACGGTCTAGTATTTTTTTTTGCTCCGCCCACCTGATGACGACACAAAGATATCAGCTGCTTTCTTTATTGATTTTGGTTGTTGACATTTGGAGTTATGTTATTTTCTTTCTTTATTTGGTCCAAACCCAACGATATCATTTACATTACTTTTGTCGTAGGTAGCTGCATTTATGCATTTTTTTACTGAAAAAGCTCCATCATCAATAAAAAAATAAAAAAAAGGTACCTTATAGTTTTAAATTTACAATCAGATTTTTTGCCTATAGTTTTCACAACAAGTGTGGCCCCTGGAATAATAAAATAATCACTCTGCCAAAAATCCCTGGAAAAACACAAATACAAAAAAATAGCTTCCAAAACAGGAAAAATAACAACTACATAACCTAACTTCTGAACGAGTTCGAACTAACCCCAACTCATTCGATGGGTTTCTTGACGGAATCGATTACTACAAGATCAACTCATGCAGGCCAAAAATCAATTTAGTTTACTTGTTCACTAAAAGTTATAATACAAGATAAAAGCAAAAAATAGCCCTGGCATCAATCATTTAAACAAAAAAAAATAAAATTCCGAAAATTTAATTTAATTTTTCAAGCGAGGGGGTAACCACTCCGCGGAATCGCGTCACATTTTGGTTGCGAAATCCTTGCAAAATTGCGCGAAATCCTTGCGAAATCGCGCGAAATCCTTGCGAAATCTACTAGTGAATACCCCCTCGTTGTCAAGCCTTCTTCCAGTTTTTAAATGGCCGACAAAAATCAGTTGCTATCTTTGTGTCGTCATCAAGTCGAAGAGTGGGGCAAAATTACTAGACCGTTTCTATTCTACGGACCGTGGCGTTCAATATAGTCTGTTTATTTCTTTAAAACTTTCAAAAAATGTGTAAGATTGTTTAAACTTTTATGACATGGCACCATGACTATATTATAATCAAAAGTCAAATAATTTCGGCCCACGTCCCTTGGGGGGGCGGTAACCAAATTTTTAATAGAAAAGGGGAAAATTTAAGCATTGCTCAAGTTTTTCATGAATATCTCAAAAACTAAGACATCCACTTAAGAACGGTTTTCATTTAAACAATCTTACACATTTTTTGAAAATTTTAAAGAAATAAACGGACTAATAGTATGTGTATAGATGTCAATTGCATTCCAGTTAAGAACAACTTTCTGATAAACAACGGGTTACGAATTACGGTTTTGAAAAATAACGGTTTGAAAAATTCCGCGTTTCATTAAAAATGGGCTTTACAAATTCCGAGTTTGATTTTGAATAGATCTGACAAAAAAAGGTTTTGGATAAAAAATTGGTTTAACAAATTGCAGTCTTTATGATGAATCGTTCTTACGATGAAAATTTTTATTAAATACGGTCTGAAACATTAACGAGGTATAAATCCATTAATTTCATCATTAAAATCGCATTCCCATAAAAAACTATAAAAACTCGTAAAGTTAACATTAAAAAAATTTAGACGACTACTGTAAATTGTTGTAAAAAACTATAGATACTTATAAGTTATCCTTTAAAAAAACTATAAACTACTGTACTATTCTAAAAGCATAATTTCCTTTTAAACAATCATAAACTTTTCAGAAAACTGACAGCAACAAATCTTTTAAAAAACTATAAAAGCTCATCAGAGGCACTGTAAAGCTTTAAACACTTTTACAAGCTTTGACTAGTAATTTGCTTTGTAAAATTGTATGATCTTTTACGACGGTTTTTGTTTCCGTTTCCGTACGTGACAACTTAAACCCATTAAAATGTATGAGTTTTTTTTTTATAAGTTTTTATGAGGGATTTTTGGCAGGGTATACATTTCCTTACCTAAATTCCCATAATGCTTGGCAGTCTGAACACACTGTTTTACAAAAAAAAAACTTTTTTCTTTTTTTCTGACTATCTGGTACTTGATTATCAATGATTTTTGCCTCCTAAACTCAGATCTACTTTTAAAATTTCTCTGTCAGGCACCGTTTTTGAGTAATTTGATTTTTTGGTTTGATCCATTATGTATCAAAATACGGCACTGGAATGACGGATATTTGAAGGCAGGACCAACTATACTTGGGTTAATTGATGCCAGGTATTATATATTATGTTGATTTATTTCTAAAAATTAGTTTAAATAATACTTGGGTCCCCTACACCTTTCCTCCTTAGATCCCCCGGTGTGAGATGAGAATGTTTTTAACTGCTGTATATTTTACATGAAAAGTAAAAAGTTTTTACAAAATATATTTTTTTTAATACTAGAATATATAAAAATATCGAAAAACATAATTTCACTATTTTTTTTTCTTTTGTATTTATCGTCGCAATCTCTTTTAAGATTCCAGCAGTAGTCTGCAAGCATTGACGGTTGCCATTTTCCCTCATACCTCTTTTCCATTGCCGCTAGCTCTTGATGGAAGCGCTCTCCATGCTCAAAGTAGTCTAAATGGGAATGCATAATATGAACTTTTTGAAATTACATCTTGAGGGGCAATAAGAGATTCATTCGTCACATTTTTCTCTCCAACAGGTAATATTCCGGTTGGCCATACTGTTCTTACAAAATATGGTATTTAATTTTTGTTACTACGTGTTGTATTTAATTTTTGTTAGTACATGTTGAAGCACACCATATGATTCTTTCGTCAAACTTGCATAACCAACGGGAACCGAAGACATTAAGTTACCGTTATGAAGTAATACAGCTTTTAAGCTTGTTTTAGATGCATCTATGAATAGGCGCCAATCAGAAGCTTTATATGGTCTATCTAGGGCAGTCATTAGGCCTTTAATGTCGTTACAAGACGTAATGATGTCATCTTTCTAAAAAAAAAATGACAAAATCAAGCTCTCTGTCTCTATAAACTGTTACATGTGTGCTTGGCTGTAAAAGATTCCATTCTTGCAAACGTGAACTCAGAAGCTTTGCCTTACTCTTACTTAGACCTATATCTCTGACTATGTCATTCAATTCACCTTGAGACAAGAGATGCGGTGCTACGTGTTCAGGTGGCTCATATGTTGGGTCTGATGCAGACAAGGACTCTTTATCATTTGAGTGACTTTCCGCCCCAGAAGATGTTTCTGCTTCTGTTTCTGGCATATTCTCAATTACATCACTGATTTTATCTTCATCACGAAGAACTGGTGGTACTGGAATTTCTACGCTATGAGGTACTGGTTGTATAGCAGAAAGTACCTCTATGTTTTGTTTAGACTTTCTGCTAGTAAAGCCCTGTACATTCATTAGACAAAAGTAGCAATCTCTAACATGATCCTAGGGCTCGCGCCATACCATTGGAACACCAAAGGCCATCGAAACAGGTTTTCCATTCCACCAACTTCACATAACAGTTCGCACAACAAAAATGTGGGGCCTATTTTTTATCTTGATCACCAATCGGACAACCAAAATACAGTTTCTATGCTTTATGTATAACTGAAGACATTTGTTTTCTGTGTCTTTCAAAAGTATATTCACCACAAATATAGCAGAAACTGTTTGGGTTATTAAGGCACTTATAACGTGACGACATTTTCTCGGACACTTAACACACTTTACAACTTTCTATAAAAACGAATTAGATGAAATTAACCCCATCGATATTGTTATATTAAGTTTTATAAACGGCCATGCCGCACTGGGTTAGAAGTACCGCCTACTCCTTTGGTAGATCCCTCCCCTATTGTGTTTTGGGGATATAATAATAAGGTAGATATTATCCTACATAATTGCATTTAAATTAGGGTAATTTTTACCTGAATTTTACCATAAAATACTGAATATCTCAAAATCTGTGCCTGACAGAGCAATTTCAATTACAGATTCTGTTTTAGAACGAAAATGTCATTTAGGATCAAGCATCAGTACCCCAGAAAAAAATATCGTGTAAAACAGTGACATTAGTCTCCCCAAAAACCTTATGCGACAACTCAAGCTTCGCTTTGTGCAAATTTTCCAGCCGTAGAAAGATACTTACCTAAATTCCCATAATGCTTGGCCGTCTGAACATTAGTCTCTCCAAAAGCCTTATGCGACAACTCAAGCGCTGCTTTGTGCAAAGTTTCAGCGGTGGCAAGATACTCGTTCTGTCGAAGTATGTCGTTCCTTTCGTCCAGCGCGATTTCTTCCAGAATTAGGGCCTTAACTCGTTTTACGGAAGCGAGCATTAAGTGGTCTTTAGGCAGGGCCTTTTCCATGATCGTTATCGAGCGTTCGGCGTGATTCCTAAAAGAACAGGCGTTCCATACTAAGCGTCAACAAAAACTGTACAATCTAATATATAGCATTTTCGATTATTGCTCGAAACTTGATCTAGAGCGCTCCCGGGCCTATTGGCAATCTACGAAAGCGCTCTGACGACAGGTGCACGTTTCTTTATAACTGGCTCGAGCCACATATTATTTTACCCTAGGCCTTAGCTTTGTGGAAATATTATAATATTATAGGACAACCTTGCAATTTTTTGACAGATTTTATATAAAATCCTGGAACTACTTCTGGATTATTTGTTGTAAATGCTGCCTTAAGCCAAATAATTGTATGAGAAAAGCCATCTATGCAACCATTAATTCCAATTCCAAAGGGCTTTAAATTATCATAAGACTCAACATACCAAGTAAAATTAGGACGAATAGTATAATATTGCCTTCTTCTTAACCTTTTCCTTTTTTTTTATCCCAAAAGCTCAAAAGCCTGCAAGGGCTTATGTGCAGGGGAATAACCGGCGCCATGAAGACGAGACCAATCCAAACCCTCGAGACCATTCTGGGACTGCCTCCGCTACCGACTTGGATCAAGAAGGAAGCGATGGCGACCCATCTGCGTCTGAGGGACTCTGGGCAGTGGAAAGGAAGAGGGGAAGCCGTTGGACACCTAAGGGTCGCCCAAATGGCCACCAGGGAGATGCCACTTGCGTCCTTTAAGATCAAGGCAACCCAAATTCCCTGGAGATTCAATAAGAGGTACAAAGTCGAAATACCCGATAGGGAATTCTGGCAGAGTGAGAACCTCCACCAACAGTTCGAGAGTAACGCTGTGATATGCTACACGATGGCTCCAAGCTCCAAGCTATCGGAGAGGCAGACAACAGGGGCGGGGTGCAAGACCGAGAAGTTCGGATAAGTTACCCGCTCGGAGAGCAAGCTACGATCTTCCAAACCGAGGTATACGCCATTATAATGACGGCAACACTAGAAGAGGTTCGCAATGGTCTGGAGGAGCATGTGTACATATGCTCCGACAGCCAAGCGGCCCTAAAGGCACTCAGTGCGCCAAAAATTGCCAAAACACCGGTGGAAGAGAGCGTCGAAGCACTGGAAGCCTTGAGCCGAGACAAGAGAGTTACAGTGATGTGGGTACCAGGACACACGGGAGTGTCGGGCAACGAAAGGCGGATGAACTCGCTCGTATCGGGGCCAGCACTCAATATGTGGGGCCGGAACCACTCTTAGGTATAACAAGGAGATAGCTGCAAAGTCGACTCATTAAATGGGCTAACGATGCACTGACAGACTCCTAGAAGAGCGAAATAGGATGCAGACATTACAAAGCATTCATCGACGGACCGGACGCGGCCAGACTCAAATAGCTCCTGGAAAGTACACGAAAAGATATTGGACTACTGATAGGAATACTGACCGGCCACAACCGACTCAGTAAGCACCTGACTCGCATCGGGATCGGGAATGACTCTATCTGCCAGGCCTGCGCCCGAAATATGTCAAGGACGACGTCTTTGTTCCCGGTTACCGATTGGCACGTTTCCTAATGATAGAAGCTTTTCCATTTCGTGGATATCCCGCTAAAACTGTAAGTAATATTGCCTTAATTACTCGACATTTCACTGGCGACGAGGATCAACAAGCCGGTGGCAAAACTTCAAAGATAACCTGAAAAAAGTCAATTTTTGGAAAAGTGAGGTTAAGTTCGCCGCCGCGTAAATTAAAAAACGAGATTCAGGGGGTCCTAAAATAGACAAAACTCGAGAACAAGAGCCGATCGGGCAGTTTAAATAGGCATAAGACAGTTAAAGCTTGTGTCTGTATGATCGACGCGAAAGTAACGTGGATTTCGATTTGTAGACTTCGTAAAAATACAACAAAAATGAGTGGAATGATAGGTAGTATTCCCCCATTTGACCCCGAAAATGAAGACTGGGAGTCGTATTCGGAAAAATTAGAGCAATATTTAGCTGCTAATTCGATCACAGACAAAGAAAAACAAGTTGCATAGGGACAAACACATATAAACTTGTACGAGACCTATGTTTCCCAAAATTACCTAAAGATAAGTCGTTTGAGGAACTAAATAACGTACTTAGAAATCAGTTTAGTCCGATCGTAAATGTATGGCGGGAAAGAAATAAATTTTATGTGGTCAATCAGACAGATACTGAGGGCATTGCTGAATGGTAGGCTTGTTTGAAAAGCTGAGCAGTAAATTGCAAATTTGTGGATAGATTGCTTGACTGCCAGAAAGATAAGTTTATTACTGGTATAAAAAGCGGCCCAATTAAAGATAAAATGTGTGAAGAAGAATTATCATCTACGCTTCACTCAGTGGTTCAAAATGTAATGCAGAAGGAATCTTATAACAAGGAAACCACTAGCACTTGTGATGTGAACTGGCTGAGGAACTCGTCGCATAAAAAGTATGTAGCACCTAAAAAAATGTATAATAATAAACAAAAACCAAAGTAAATCTGTTAATATCAGATGTCAGATTTGTGGCCGTAACCATGGCAAGTTAAAATGTAGGTTTGGGAAGGTGTTCTAAAAAAAAAAGTTAGGGAACATAATGCGATTGAAACAGTAGAGGACATGGCTGTAATCAGTAATTATAACGATATTTGTGATATGTATAGTTTAGGCAGTAGCAATAAAAACGAAATTTTTTTAAAATTGAATGTCAAAATTGACTGTAGAAATTATGAGATGTGTGTAGACACAGGTGCGAGCATAACTGCAATAAATTTGGATTTTTACAATCAAAATTTTGACAGACATCATTTGACTGGTGACAATATAATTTTACACAGTTATACTGGCAACCTTATAAAACGTATTTTAAAGTAGATTGTAAGATAGGAAATGTGACAAAACCTGCAAAATTCTATGTAGTGAATAACGGCGGATTAAGCTTATTAGGTCGGGATTTTCTCTCTTTATTTAATATCACTTTAAATTTAGCCTACATAAATAGCATTGAAAATATTAAAAATAATATTTTAAAAAAATTTCCAGAGGTATTTACCCATAAGTTAGGGAAATTTAAGTTCGAGAAGGTCTCTTTAGTCTTAAAAAATGAAATAAAACCTATTTTTTTAAAACAGTTCCACTAGTGTATAAAGAGAAAGTCGAACAGCAGTTGGAAGCTATGGTGCAAGAAAGTGTTTTAGAGCCGGTCAATTTTTCAAAACGGAGGTGAGCTGTACACAAAATTGGACTTATCATGTGCATATACTCAGTTTGAGCTTGATGAAAAGTCGCAAGAAATAACTACTATAACAACTTATATAGGATTGCTCAAAAACTTGCGATTACCATTTGGTATAGCACCCGCCAGTTCTATTTTTCAACAAAAAATAGAGCAATTATTTAAGGGAATGAAAGGTGTGGCATCATACAGTGATGATATATGTATCACTGGGGTAAATATGGCAGATCCCATAAAAAATTTGGAGGCAGTGCTAGAAAAGTTGAAAGAGGCTGGATTGACAGTGAGACCTGAGAAGTGTGAATTTTTCATGGAAGAACTAGAATACCTTGGACATAGGATATGTAAAGATGGTTTAAAAAAGAGCGAAAAAAAGATCAATTATGAATGCACCTAGACCAACCACTCACACCCAGATTAGATCATTCTGTGGTCTTCTACAATATTATGTCAAATTTATACCAAACCTTGCAAATATATTAAGCCCAATATATAAATTACTAACAAAAAACCAAAGTGTGCCTAAAAATACTCAAGTGAAGAGTGAGATGAAGAGTGTCAAGAAGCATTTGAGACTATAAAGAACTTAATAGTAGAATATATAACACTGGCATACTATGATCCAAAAAAACAGTTAGTCCTAGTCACAGATGCAAACCAAGATGGCATTTCAGCAGTGTTATATGCTAGAGACAAAAGTGGGAATGAGAGACCCATAGCATGTGCATCTAGGACATACTCTCCATCAGAAAAAAAGATGGCAACCTTGGATAAAGAAGGAGCAGGAATAATTTTTGGATTCCGTTACTTTAAGCAGTATTTACTACGAAGACGTTTTATAGTCAGAAGTGATCATCGACCCTTGCTAGGTTTATTGGGTGAAAATAAAGCAATTCCCCAAAGAAGGCGCGACAGATTGCAGAGATGGGCATTACATATGAGTGGGTTTGACTATCAAATGGAAAAGGAAAAGACAAACCATTTTGCTGACTGCTTATCAAGACTACCAGATGACAGTACAGACAAAAATATAGGCATAATAAGAAAACTATCTCAACTTTGCTTCAAGAACAAGGAACAAAATTGTTGAAAAAACGAAAAAAAAAGAGTTTTGACCAAAATAATGGACTATGTGAGAACTGGATGGCCAAACAAAAATAAAAAAGATGAAGAATGTAGTTATTTCAATAAAAGAGAAGAGATTTTTGAAGAAAATGGTTGCTTGATGTATGGGTATATAGTAACAATCCCAGAAGTATTAAGAGAGGAAATGTTAAGAGAATTGCATAACCCTAGTCATCTGGGTATAGTAAAGACCAAATCGTTAGCAAGATCTTACTTATGGTGGCCAAACATAGATCAGGACATTGAGTCGAAGATAAAAGGATGTTTGGCATGTCTAAAAAACAAAGACAATCCCTCAAAGACATGTTTTTCCTGGATGCCAGCAAGCAGACCATATGAACGTATACACGTAGATTTTCTGGAGCTGTCCAGAAGGCAAAATTTCTTCATTATTACGGATGCTTACAGCAAATGGCCAGAAGTTCACATGGTAAAAACGTTGACAAGCAAAGAAACAGAAAGAAAACTTCGTGAGACATTTGCTACTTTTGGTTTACCTGATGTTTTATGCTCAGATAACGGTTCAAGTTTAGTCTCAGCAGAATTGGAGCTATTTTTGTCCAGCAATGGCATCAAACACATTACCATCCCCCCATATAATAGCCAGAGTCAAGCTGAAAATTCAGTTCGTACATTTAAACAAAAGATGAAATGTACCATGGAGGATGGTTTAAATAAGGGTATTCCGGTGGAGACACAAAAAAATGCAATGGTGAAATTACAAGAAAACCAACTGAAGAAAACAAATACAAAAAGGAGTGAGATTTTTAGGAGGGAGAGAGTGTGATGGTGAGAGACTACAGGCTAAGAAATAAGCAGAATTGGACAGAAGCATCGATAAAAAAAAGAATTGGCCGTGGCGTGTATCTGTGCGAATTACCCACAAGACTAATGTGGAAAAGACATTTGAACCAGATTAACAGGAGATATCCCTGTGCAGAAACAAAATACCGCAGAATACAAAATCTCTGAAAGGAAAGTTCAAAGAATTGGACTTTTCATTGAAGAAAAAGAAAGGACAACAGCTGAAGCAACAGCCCAAGAAAAAGATGTCATACAGGAGCAAAATATTGATGTTTCACAAAACAGTGGAAACTCGCCTCAGAACCGTCAGAACACAGTGGTGAAAATCCACACCCCACCAGTTGATGAGGATCCAAGTTCTAGCCAAAGTCAACAGACCAATAAAAATATCACAAAACAAACAACTCCACCAAGCATAGATTTCAAGGCAAAAAAATATGTTGCTGCGATCATGTCAAGCTCAGGCTCAGGTGTGGCTAGTGACAGGACTAAGACTCACAAGGGTAACTCAAGTAAAGAGGCTCCTACCCGTTTCCCCAAGAGAATATCAAGGAATCAAAATCCAAAATATACAATAGAATTTGACTAAAAAAAGAAATATACAGTTATAGTTTCGTCACATTTAATGTTAGTTAAATTGTAATTGTGTGCCATATACAAATATGTGTATAGTATGTTGTGAAAGTAAGAAAAACATAAATAAGTGATATAAATGTACAATATCGGCATCATAAAAGTGGTACACAATACTTTTTGTTGTAATACCTTGTTCTATTTTTACAAACAAAGTCACTCATTATTGTATTTTTCTTAAACTGTCAAAGTATGTCATTCTGTATTTCAGTTTGACAAATAAAATGCCTCTAGAAATTTCTTTATTTGATAAAGCCCAACTCCTGGCAAAACTATAACTAGGATGGTCAATTAGGGACGTGGCTAGACATTATGGACGCAGTAAAACCACGATTATAAAAATTAAAGAACGATGGGAAGATCAGACAATAGAGAGAAAACAAAGGACTGGTTTATTAAAAGTTTCAGCTGATGAACAAGATTATGACCTTATCGCTTTTATGGAAGAAAACCCTTTTGCATCTGTTGCCCAGGCAAAGACATCAACCCAATTTCCAGGATGTGTAAGAGTGGCACAAAATCGCGTAAGGAAAGGATGTAATATAAGATATCGTGTAGCTGCTAAAAAAAAATTAACGAATGAAAAAAAAATAGGCTAGGTTACTTTTTGCCCTTAGTAGTAGTAGTAGTAGTATAGGGGCGACTCGTGGACCTCGCAATTAGGCCTCTTCATTTGCCCTTAATTACTCTCTAAAGGAACCAGAGTTTTGGCTAAAGGTAATATTTTCCGATGAAAAAGTTTTTCAGTCCTGTAGTGACAGAAAACAAATTCGGATGTATCGTCCACCAAGAACGCGCTATGAGGAAAGATATATTGCTGGTAACAACGATCGCGCTGGAAGATTTTTGGTAAATATGTGGGGTTGGATTTCTGATAGAGGTCATCGAACCAGAGCACTATTTTGAATCAATGGAAGGCTCACAGCACAGGTTTACATGGACATTTTAGAGAACACCATGCTTCCAGCCATCACAGAACTTTACCAAGACCAGTTTATTTTTCAAGAAGACAACTGCCCTGCTCATATGGCCAGAATTTACCAAACTTGGTTTCGGAAGCAAAATATTGAAGTTCTGCCTCGGTCTGTGAAAACCCCAGACACCAATCCTATGGAAAATATCGGGTTTAATTTCAAAAAAGCTGGAAAGATTTAATATTGTGCCGGAAAATCAACATCACTTGGTCCAGTTAATAGTCAATGCTTATGAAGAAGTGATTTGTGAAAATGAAAATCTCTTTGAAATTTTTGGTGATTCTCTACCAAAAAGCTTAAATGGTATAATTGAGGTGAATGGCGCAATGACTAGATATTAAAATTTATATGTTTCTATTGCTTTATAATTTTCAATAGTTTTTTTTTTTAATTTTTGTTATAGTTATTTTATGTGTTAGCGTATTATTCTAATATAAAAATTATTTTTGAAAGCAATCTTTGATGTCACTATTTTGACATTTTAGTACAAGTCTGTCACAAAATATAATCCGGTAGCTACCCATACAATTTAAAAAATACCTATGTTTATCACGTACCACTTTTATGATGCCGATAGTGTACATGTAATGGAAAAGGGGCTACAGAGAAGTTCAAGTGAAAAAATCATCTTAAGTGTGGAGGGATGTAACATATTTGAATTTCCCGCGCAGTAGCGCGGAAGAGCGCCCGAAATATGTCAAAGTCAAGGACGACCTCTTTGTTCCCGGTTTACCGATTGGCACGTTTACCAATGGTAGAAGCTTCTCCATTTCGTGGATATCCCGCTTAAACTGTAAGTAATATTGCCTTAATTACTCGACATTTCACTTATCCACTATGAATTAAAGTTATGAATTATCAATAGGAAAAGTTGGGTAAACATGCCCCATAAGTTTTGCGATAAAGAAAAATTACAAAAAAATACATTCCGTTAAGAAGAAAACAATGTTAGGCTCACAAAAAATTGCTGTAATTTTAACTCTAACATTCCTTATACTTACTTAGCAGAATAGAAATTCCCCGAACTGTATTCATTCACATACAGAGCATAGGCGAGATCCTCATGTCCTAAAGCCACTTGTATATTATTCTTTTCAAAGACCTGCTTCCTAATTTCCAAAGCTCGTTTATAAACCATCACACTTTCTTTGATAAAGTCAAAATTTAAAAGGTAAAATCCATAGTCCACCAAGGTCCCAGCAAAATGGGGCAGTTTATCTTTTTGGTACAATATTTCCGCTAGGTTTACCGCCTGCCTTATTAGAAGGCCTGCTTGATTAAACTGGCGTTTTACTACACAAGATTTCGAGGCTTGCCGAAGAACCTCTATCACTGTCCTACAAGAAAATGAGAAAAATGATTTTATTTATACAGAGTTTCACCTTTAATTCAAGGATATCTCGGAGCTATCTTAGCCGCGTTCTAGTTTACCAATTAAAATGAAAAGGGGTAGAAATTTAAAATCAACTTAATTCAATACAGCAGTTATCAACAAACATTTTTTGTTGGGGTCCAAGTTTACCCAACCTTTAAATTTTGATATTATAAATATAATAAACCTTTGTGTAAATAATTATTTCTTTTGTTTACATCTTTTTTGTTAATAAAAAACTAACCTTAAAGGTACTGATTCTGATAGTTGCTTCAGAGCATCTTGAGCCCATGAAAATGCCTAAAATTGAGAAAAACCAATACATCCTAATTTCAAATAAATCGCTCAAGAAAATATAGACTCTTTCAGGGTGCATCCAGACTTTTCCTAGATGTATCCAGACTAAAAAGATATATCCGGACTTTTGTGTGAGTGTATTCAGACTTTTCCAGGGTGTATCCACACTTTTCCTGGGAGTATACAAACTTTTCAAAGGTGTGACCAGGCTTTTTCAGAGTGTATTCAGATGTTTCCAGAGTGAATCCAGATTTTTACATGCAGGGTTCTTTTAGAGTATATCCAGATCATTCCAGGAGGTATCCAGACTTTACCTGGGTGTATAAAGACTTTTCCAAGGTGTATCCAGACTTTTCCAGGGTATATTCAGACCTTTTTATTACATTTTATTTTTGTCAATCAACAGATGTTTTCCAAGTTATTTCTTACTAAATTTCAAGATTAAAAAAATTTAAAAAAAAGAAACAGCGAAACCAGAGCAAAATTTAAAAGGTAATAAATTTTAATATCTGGTAAAAAATAAATGCCAATGCAAAAATACGAAACAAAGCTGGCTAAACTCGACCTTTTTTACTCGCATAAAGAAGAACTTTTTTTATTAACAAAAAATTAAATAAACAGATTGGATTTAATAGCAGCAATTTCTAAATAAAAATCAAACAAAAAATGTTGATCATCACAAATTGTTAAAAAACTGCGATTTTTTTAGTTTTTTATGGGTGTCTCATGTTGGCCCAAAGGAAAGGCCATGAAATGAGACACAGTTGGTAATATGAAAACGCGATCAGTCTTTAGATTTAGGGAAAACCACTGTCCTCTCCACTGGCAACGCTGCATCAGGAAATACCAAGCAAGCTCCACCTCACACATGCTCTATCCACCTTACTTTTGCCAACTCGTTTCTACTAAAGCGGTAGGTGCATCGATGTGTGACCCACTACAAGTGTGAGGTTGTCACATTGTGTAGGTTTTATTCTCAATTTATTGGAAAATTAAAATAATAATTTTTTTGGTCAAAACATCAGATATTTATCTAATATTTCGGCTGAAAAAATGAGGGATATTTATGTACCATAACATGTACATTTGAGTTAAAAAAAAAGGGGGCTTAACATACCCAAATGTCAAATATGTCTCCCCTTTTTTTATAAACAGATGTGTACCTACCTTAGATTAAAAAGATACAAGATACTGACACTTTGGTTATATTATTTTTTGGAACAATGTTTACCTTTATGTTGGTTACAGTAAACACACCAGTGGCGTACCTACTTAAATATAAATTTACCCATGAATTATATTATTACATTTTACTATAATATGAACTCTGCAAAATAATATAAACAACATGCAAAAAATAATTCTGCCAATTTGAGCATTGGAAGCTCCCTAATAATAAATGTTTGTGGTGGTTTTAACAAAATAAATTTATTGCAAAGTTTGTATATGATTTATTGCAATTTCAATTTTAAATACAATAAAATTATGCCAAACATTAAAACAAACACAGTTCACATTCACAAAAAATAATATTACATACTAGCTAAAAATGATGTTAGTGTGTTTGTGAAATGTTCCTCATTCAAGAAAATGTCATTTTAAAATTGCCTATATAGCACAGAGGACCTAGGTAATCTGTGGTTATAGCGGCCTTTTTTATATGGGAAAACTATATGATTTTATGTTTCTTTAATTTGACAAAAGCAATGTTTTATTTGAAATAGAAAATTTAAGTAGGTACTAAATAAGATAAAACATTGTAATTTTTGTTCTCATGATCCATGACTTAACCTACAATAATATAAGTAAAGGTGGATTCTAACAGCACCTAACATAATTTAATTTAGTGTAACATAATTTAACCTAACTTAAGGAAAATTTTAAGTGTTCATACAGCTTCTTCAAGTAGACACCAATTTTTGCTTTTTTTTGTCAAAAGTTTTGTCACCTGGCCAATCAAATTCTTCCTGTTTTTGTATTTGTTTACAAGTTGTAAAAAATCAGCATCCATCTTTGTTTGGGCATGCGCAATTTTGATTTCACTTAAGGAAATTTAAGAAAAGATAAAAGTTGGTCATCTCTTAAGTTAAATTGCGCTAAATTACGTTAAATTAGGCCTGTATGAACGCAATCATTAAATCTCATAAGAGCAACTCTTGGACTAAATTAAGTTACGCTAAGTGCTGTTAGAATCCACCTTAAGTAATATATCTAAAAACTGGTACCTCTTATGCTAACATGCAAGTTTAAGAATTAAGTTAAGGTATGTATCTATACTGAGACCTATACTCATATCCATATTATATATACTGTCACGAGGCAAAAAGTTTGTAACCTGAGCAAAGCGAGGCACCAACTGTGATTTTAGTTCAAAATTTTTACTATCATTAAAATTATTTCAAAAAGTCTTGGAATTACTGAAAATAAAGAAAAATTCACAGAAAAATTTTAGAAAATATACAAAGCATTTTTGTTTTGTAGTATGATAATATACTACATATATATAGGACATAAAAATGTGTGCTAAATTTCAGTTAAATCAGTAAAATATGAACAAAATAAAGAACAACTTAACCTAAATACATGTACTTATTATCTTGTTTAATATGGTTTGATATTCATTGACCAACATATAAGAGGGAAACATACCATTCTTCACAATCATCTTCGTATCAAAAAGACTTATGCTGTCACCTTCTAAGTTCGCTGTTGGAGATGACTTAAATTTTGTTATTTTCTCTGGTCATTAGCAGAAACTTACTTAAACTGACTTCTTTGGTACACAATAAAAAGTCAATAATGCTTATGGTATATAGAGACATCTATGGCAGATGAAAAGATTTAAATATCAATACTAGTTTTTTGTGGGTAGCTTCATAGGGTGTAATGGGCATCAAAAACAATAGAGGTCTGCACAGCATCAACACAAGTATGATTGGTGCATGGGTTTTTGAATTACAGTGGCTATAATGTGAGCAACACAGAGTGACAGTGTCTGGAAACATGCTTATCTCAATTAGGATCTACCACATTCATGGAGATTTATCACTGCCCTTAGCAAGGAAAGTAAAAAATTACCTAAACTTACCTTATTATATTCACTTCTAACGAAATACATCAACGAAATATTTGAGTACAACCCTGCTAGATTTGGACTATCATTCAGGTTCTTTAATTTTTGTACTGTTTCAGAAGCTGCCTCAAAGGTTCTTTGTGCCTCGTTAAATTTACAGTAAATTGATTCAGGGTATAATCTCCTAAAAAGTGCAAAAATGTATTATTTTTTTATCAAAACAAAGGCCTGATTACAAAGGAGGAAGGCTTTTTGTTAAAAGAATATTTGGCATTTCCTGGCCATGGCCATGATGAAGCCTAAAATATTTTTGTTAAATATCTCTTAATTACACACTTTATGTTTTAAATATTACAATTTTTGCCACTCAAGATGACAGATAGATGACAAAACTATAAAATGTGGCTAAAATTATGGCTATAGAAAAATCTGATAAACAAACATGTTACTTTTTAAGCTACCCTAAAATATTTTGAGACTTAAATTACTATTATGGTCATACCACAAGACCCCATTATTCAGAATTTTGTCAATGACAGCCAGTAACAAAATTAGTTCTAGGATGTCAAAAAATTTACTTTGAAATATTTGCAATGAAAGCAAAACTTCTGAACAGTAAGACAGCTAGTAAAGTAAGTAAAATTTGAGAAAGAAGAAAATTTTAAACTTACAATTGATAACACTCCAATAACTTTTTTAAAACTACAGAATTTTCTTCCTGGCTCCTACAAATACTTTCAGTGACATTTAAAACTTCTATGCTGGCTGAAAACCACCCTCCTTCATTGAAAAAATATCCAATCCTTAGTCCAAAATCTATAGCACTCATATGGTTCGGCTCAGACTCCTGATACTTTGTGAAACTTTGAGCCAATGAGTCAGGTATGTATGTTCCATGGTCTATCAGTGACTGGAAGATTTTTAAGAGCTCTCTGCGTTTCATTATAACATAAAGGAGCTTTTTAAATACCTCAATCTCACTAAATTCAACTGCTAAAAGGCAGAGTCTTTGGTCTTGTAGCATCTAAAAGTAGAAAGTTAAAACTGCAACTTATAGTAATCTGGGCAATTAAATAAAAATTAATGTTCTTTCTTGACAAGCTAATGCTAGATGCTTCTGCTCAAGATAAACCTTGGTTGCTTAAGTATTGTCCATACAAGGCATAGTCATAGTTTTAGTCATAAGGCTATCTCTGTCACTATCTTGTTAAGAAAAAAAACATTGAGAGATAGTGTTATGACTAAAATTAGAACTAAAACTCTGACTATGCCTTGTATGAACGATACTTTACATGAGTTGGTATGTTTCTTTATATCTACAAGAAAACCACTTTGTTGTACATATATGTACTGACTGACAAAATGGTTGTTATTATATATATCAAAAACAATCGGACGGGCCATAAATTCACCTTATAGTAATAATCCATCAGGACCGAATTGGGCAGATTCCTAAACTCTTTCTTGCAGAATCTGCAGACGGAAACGCAATCTGCTACCGCTGCGTTTAAACAAAGATCGTACAATTTTGAAGGGTTGTTTGCGAGCGGTGCACTGGCCGGCGCCATTTTAAAACTCGTAATTAAAGGATTTATATTTTTATAAAATCACCGAACGTTTTCTATGAATAATTGAAAAATATTTTCCATTTTTTGTTTTGAGGAGACCACTCACCCACTCACAATTTATGCGACCACAGAACATGTGATGACAGCTTTGAGGGGGAGAGGGAAGGAGTTTCTCGATCTGGGGGCCTATTCTTGAATTTCAAAAAAAGGACCGATCCCTCGAGAAGGGATCATCAATTGATATTTTTACACAAAAAATATTTATTTTGGTTTAGATACCAACAATTTAACTAATTCGCGGGTCAAACACAAAAGTGTTTATTTTTATTTATTACCAATTTTTCTAAATTATAGTAAATTAGGGAGTCGGTAACGGGTCATACCGAGGATTGGATTCATGCCAAAAAACTATAGTTAATATTCTTCTCTTATTTTAATTGCCTCGGTCTGAGGGAGATCAACCTTACCAGAAAATGCTCCCTCTGCACCCGTTTGCCCATGAAAATATAACTATCTCCTTGATATAGTTATCGTTGACAGATATCCGGTGTCGAAGGTTCTACAGGACGTGTATTTTTGACCAGGGAGCGGCATAGATCTATGAAGAATGATCACATGGGACCTAAGATGGGACGAAAACGTTATATTCTTGAGCGATGATCCGATCTTACGGATCTCATGAAAATCATACGTTCCCGATCGCATGGTCCGAAAGCGGGGAACAGCGTCGAATCTAGTGACGCCCATCGCATGAGAGAAAGACCGGATCGTATGAATTTCAAGAATACACGTCCAGGCGGGTCTGACAGGCCTTTTGCCTGATAAGTTCTAGTATCCTGAATCTCTCTCAGCCAAATGCATTTAGAAAAAGAGAACATGCAATGATAACTATAGCAAGCTCACAAAAATATGCTATTTTTTTGTGAGCTTACTATAGTCGTTTTTTGGCGTAGAACACGGTGCTTGCTTGCTTACTACTCATTTCGAAATGTGACGTCACCGGTTCCACCACAACGTCATTCTTGCCTAAGAATTAAGCCATTTTCGCTAGTTTTCACCAAGTATTTACGAAAAAATCATTTAAAAATATCGTCAAAATATCAAAGATTAAAATGTCGCAACAATGAACGTCACCGAGTAAAAAGACGCATCGCTATGGAAACGATTGTTATTTCATTTACCAGCCGCCTTGATTTATAGTGTAATGACTTTATTTTTAGGCAAGCATAATTAGATTTTTTCAATATTACTATTTTCTGCTATTTCTTTTTAATTTTGGGTAAAAAACGGAGAGAAATCTTTTTTTGCATCCGTGATAAAAAAAAGGTTTTTTTTTGCATCGGTAACCATAAAAGCCATGCTGTTATCTGACAGTTACTAAAATCATGTTTTTGATGAAGGTATAAAAAAAACAGGTTGTTAGGCCTATCTAGTATCTTTTTTACTCTGAGCCAAGCTGTCAGGCAGGGAATAAACGTGCAATCAACCAATTTGTACGTCTTGTGCGATTTTTGATTTGTATGTTGTGCTTTGGTGCAAATTTCGTTTTGGGCGATTTCAGTTTAGGCTGATTTTCATTTTGTTATTTGTACGGATTGTTAAAAATACGATTTGCTCAAACGACTGTTTGCTTATTTTTGTATTTGTATGATATATGATTCGGCCATTTTCCGTTTGCCTAAACTCCTAAAGTACGTTTTGTATATTGTGGTTTTTGTAAACATTATGGGAAATTAAAATTAAGACCGGTGTCAACCAGGACCAGTATTCTTAAGTGTGAGAACTCACATATCACCTAGTCCGGACTAGAGGCACTGTATACGATTTGAGAGGTGAGCAACTGGATTTGACAGTTGTTATAGGGAAATGTTTAAAAACAAATTGTGTGTTGGCAATGATAGTTGGTAACCCCTGACAATAAAGAATTTTGTCACTGTCGCATTTTTGATTAAGAAACGTTCGGTTTAAAGATGGAATTTTGTTGTATCAAAAAATGTACGAATTTGTATTGTTCCGTTGTCCAACGGAGAAAGAAATTTAAGAAAACTGGATATAAAACATGCATATTTACCAAGCTGCAAAATTAATAAAAATAGCCGAATTTGCGATGTAAGTGAGCTATAAGCAGTAGGTACAAATATACGCATTTAGCATGTACTTTGTTAATAAATAACACATTATGTTTCCGTGTTTTATTGTAAGAAAAAGAGTAACAAAACTATCAATAGGAGTCTTTATATTTTACCTATTATTTACATTTTTAATATCTACCGCGTGTATATTCACTGTTTGTTTTTGTTTCTTTTGTCAAAACTTCACTTATTTCACCAACCAAAAAAAATCAATCTTTCAAAAGTCTGGGGAAATTATAAAAAGGGACAACAAAACATCAGTCCATCTCATAAAATCGCTTTTACATTCAAATATGAAAAATACTAGAAAGAGAGGGCAATATGAGTTGCCCATCTCTGGTAAAACAATAACTATCAAATGTATAGAGGGCCTCTAGTCCGGACCAACCTAGATCTATAAAACGGGTGAGAGCGCATGCGCACGCTTGATTTCACCAAAATTTTGGTGAGTACTCTCTAGAGCATTTTATTTTTGTCGCGGTTACGGTTAACTTTGGTTCTAAAATTTTCCAGAAGAATAAGCAAAACTTAAGGAGAGCTCCATTGTGTAGTATCTTTGAATATTGTTTAAATTTACACATATTTGTTTATGTTTATATATAAACGCAATCAAAAGTTTTTCATTTTTATGATTTTCGGGATTGTACATAAACTTTCAAATAAAAAATGGTATGACGTCACCTATCAGCTTTAAAGAAACTGCTTTGGTGACATTTCAAGAATACTTGCCCAGGACAAGATCAATCGGAACTATCCCAGGCTGAAAATCGCCTTGGATCTCTCTCAGACCAATGCATTTAGTAAAAGAGAACAATAGTAACCATGGTAAGCTCAAAAAAATTTTCTATTACGGTTTTTAGCCCAATTTATTCGAATTTAATTTAAGGTGACCAACCGTCCCGGTTTGGCCGGGACAGTCCCGATTTTTAACCATTTGTCCCAGGGAAAAAATCCGTCCCGGATAGTCCCGATTTTTCAGCAAAAGTTCCGGTTCGCCCCGGTTTTGATACCACTGTATTTTGTAACTTTAAAATCACTGCAATTAAAAAAGCAGATGTTCTCTGCCATAGATTAAGGAACCCTTAACCTATGTTCTCTGCCATCTATAAATTTGAATTGAAACCTTACTTAAATTATTTTTCTTTAATAAGTATTTTGGAAAATACATCTTAATATTATTAGGGGTGCATATAAGAAAAAATACATGATATACAATCATCGACGTTAGTTCATCGATGTATACAATATATTGAGTGGCCGGAGTGTCCCGGTTTTGCCTGCCCCTTTAGGAGTTGGTCACCTTATTTAATTGCCTATTGCACCGCATTGTTAATCCTGGTTAAATTTAATTGAGGTTTAGAATGTGCTTCTACAATAAACTTTCAAAATAAAATCGTTGAAATTTCATTTATTACTATGACATTGTTTAGAATAGCATTAAATATTTTAGAATATATTTTAAACAAAAATTTTATTTTATTTACAATATAATAACAGTGGCGTACATATAAATTATCCCTGGGGGGGGGGGGGGGGTTGAGTAACAGAATAGTCTCGGATTACAATTTAATTGATGATTTTTGGGGAAAAGACGAAAACTCAACTTTTTGGAATCGGTTATTATCAGTGGCTCTGAGGGGGGGCTTAGTGGCTCAAGCATACGCCGATTGAATAAACTTTTACTAGATATTACATCTTATAATTCCTAACTATATATAAAATTTATCCTTGCCAAAGAAAACCGCGTCAAATCTCGTGGAAAAGTTTGACGAGATTTTATCATGTTTTTTCAGGTTTGATAGGTTTTCTATGCAGTATGTGAAACAAACTTGTAAAAACCAAGCCAAATTTCATAAAGTACAAATTTTCTCTATCAGTTTTTACAAGCAAAACAGCCTGGATCATAGAATCTTATAAAACCCTATAAAACAGCATAAAATCTCACCAACTTTCATGAGATCCTATGCGGTTTTTTTACCAGGGATTATAAAAGCTTTTTTATTACCTTATATACCTAGATAGTACTAACAAAGAAACAAAATTCTTTTACATGAAACTTATTGCAAAGCTTTTACTCCACCAGCATATAGTCATGCCTTTGAAACATATTATTATTGGTCAGTGAGAGATTATAAAATTGAGTATTTACTACAAAATCCTAACTTTCATTCCATTAGTTTCTCAAATTTGCTGAGCTGTTGCAAAATTATAACCACCTGAAGCATGGGCTGATCCTTGAGGGTGTGTAGATGGACTGGAAGCTGTTCTATCAATATCTTCATAGGATTCTGTTCTGTTTCCAGAAAACATACTAGAAATGTTTGCTAAAAATAAAGTAGCATTAGGTTACTGACATTAGAACTGCTTTTAACATATGCAGTTTAGACAAGAAGCAGATTTTTTAGTGTCAACGACAAAATAATTTTAATAATTTATTGGATTTACCTGGGTTACCTCCTCTCTCCTCTAGGTTCTTAATCAAATAAAAAGTTGTTACAGGTCTTATAAGTAAATGAATTATACCAATGGCCATTGAAAACTTTTCTCTAGCTGACCCTTAAAATAAACAAAAAAATATTTTTTAAATTAGCAGAGAACATATCTTTTTTCTTCTTCAGCAAAAATAAAAAATATTTACCTCCAGAACTCCAAAAACACATTATGAACACCAAAATATCAAGAAGAATTGCTGCTCCATTGCAAACAATAGCCTAGAAATATAAAAGAAATTAAACTTGAAAAAAAATTTGATTTTTTTTTACCAATTGCAAAGATTCCTGACTTTGTCCATGAAATATACTCCATATTACAAACAGGATGAAGATACTGTTATAGAAGAAGTAGGAGTCAGTGTGCCACATTCCCATAAAAGACAGAGACAGAAGAACAAAGTGTACAAGGAATATGACCTAAAAATAACAAGATTCTCTTTAATTAATAAAAGCTGCTTATTGTAGGCAAATTTTTAAGATTTGATGCCTAATAATTGTCGCCCTAGATATGAATGAAAGTTATCCACAGAACATTACTTTTGAGTAAAATAAGATTAAACATTTTTTGTAGCATAAAAATGGTTATTTTTTTGTTTGCTATCATAAAAAAGTAATAAGTAAAAAAGTAAATGAAGGTTATAGCTTTTGTCAACATAAAATATGGGCATTTTTAAAGTAGTTGCTATCATTAACTCAATGCCGATAGCTTTAAGGTGGGTTTACCCAACTTTTCATATTGATAATTCATACCTTTAATTCATATTGTATAAGCACAATTTTAGTGTTAATACATAATTTAGCAGCACCTGTTTATCCAAGAGTTTATAAGCATAGTGCATTAGGATAAATTTTGAAAATTACAAAAAAGAAGAACAAAAAAATTGTTTTTCTTGACCTAACCTCAACAGGTGAATAAAATTGTGCTTAGGTTATAAATTATCAATATGAAAAGTTGGGTAAACCCGCCTTTAAATAGGGCTTTATTCACATTTTAATATAAAATTTGGAATTTCTTACCTTAAGATTAAAATTTGGTATTTGGGGAGTTCCTAGAGGCATTTTTAATTTATTTAAACAATAATAAACAAATAAAGATTAAAAAATAAAAATTTGTAAAAAATCACTTTAATCAGCTGATTTTTAGAATATAGGGAAGATTTCGGGATAATTAAAAAACAAGACAATCATCTAATCAGTTATCGACCGGAAACATTTCAACTTTACAGCTAACTTCTCAAGATATTTATGTTGAGTTTTAACCTAACCCCAAAAAAAAGTAATTTTTCATTTTTCTCTGGCTTTTTTTAAAAAAATGCCAAAATCATGACCAAAAATATCTTGTTTCCACTGTTAACCTTATTATGGTGTCTCTTTTTCGACTTCGATTTAGTCTACTGCAGTGGTAATAACGTAAAGTGTCTTGTGGAAACTCCTTGTTCATGTCGATTTGATGACCACTCAGAAATCAGCCTTACGGGACTGTTCCCGACAGGGTCCACAGTTAAGTTCTTAAGCGACGCGCAAAGTAATTATACATACTTCTTTTCTGGTTGCAAAGACCAGGAGTTTAAGCCGCAGGAGTATGGGATCAACAGTACAACAGTTTTAAATGGATCGGTAAGGAAGTGTAGAAGGTTTCGTTGTGTGTATAAAAAGAATTACTGCATCTGTTTAAATCTATGCTTGCTTTTTAGCTTACCTTTAATCTAAAAAAGTTTACAATTCAAATCAACATTTATGGCAGGTTTACTCACTTTTCATATTGATAATTCAAAACTTCATTCATTCATAGTGGATATAAGCACAACTTTAGTGGTCATACATGATTTAACAGCACATGTTTATACAAGGGTTCATGAGCATAGTGCATTAGGATAAATTTTGACAATTAACATACCAAATTGACAAACAAGGAGAACAAAAGAAATGTTTTTCTTTACCTCAATAAGTTCTTCTTTCTTCCCAAATTTCTGTTTTCTAAAATCAGCCGAGATCAACCAACCAAAATTTTTTCTTTGCTTTTGATATAGATTTTTTCATATTGATAGTGCACAAAGTTAAAGTTAACCAAGTTTAAAATTATACACTGTGCTTATGAATTGTGAATTATAACCATGAAAACATGGGTAAACCCTTCTATTAGCAATAATGTATGTGATGAATATGAATAAAATTGTGCTTAGGTTATAAACTCGATTATAAATTATCAATATGAACAGTCAGGTAAATCCTCCATTATTAAAGAAAATTTTTGTTTATTTTCCAAATTTCTTAACCTTAGCCATGAATTTGCTCATTTTTGTAGGATTTTAAAACATTTTAATAATATTGAAATTAACATACAAATGACAGATTGACAATTTGTTAAGTACCCATTATATTTTCTATATGTATTTCTGACATTTCTTTATTTATTTATCTTTTATGTCAATTAAACAATGAGCTTCAGGCTACTGCGAACATAGGTGGAATCAAGTCCAATTTACTATCCGTGCCGTACGACCGAGATGGATTTGAAGCACTCTGCAGTGTTATCTTTTGGAAATTTATTTTGTTTTTATTATTTTGTTTTATTTCTCCCTTGCTCAAGAAACAGATTGGTAAGTTCTTAAGTGAAATAATACATTTTTAAAACTAAAAATAGATGTCTACGAAGTTGCCCAATAAGTTGAGACTTATTCAAGAACTTTTTTTGGACAATTTTGTAAGTCGCCCAGAACCTAGTTATCAACGATTCATAGGTTTGTGCAGAATTTTGAAAAGTTTGGTTGTGTAGCGCCAAGAAACCATAAAAAACTCACTGCGCTGCAGTGGAGGAAAATCGAAAGTTAACTAGCCACCAAACTGCCGAAGCAGTTGATACGTCTTCAGCCACTGTCTTACGTGTTCTCAAAAAGAATGGTTATCATTCTTACAAAGCATCAAAAAACCCATCAAATTTTTCCCAAGGACAACTATCTTTGTATGGAATTTTGCGAAACAATGATGGAAAGGGCTAATCGTGCTGAAAACTTTCTGAGATCTGTTCTTTTCACAGATGAAAGAAAGCACTTTTCCATTATTGAATCGTCATAACCCAACACACGTTCGATATTGGTCGAGGGAAAATTTGCATTTGTATTTTTTTTTAAATGTTTGGGGGGATATTGTAGGGGAATACGTAATTGGGCCTAGATACTTGGATCTACTGCAGCAGCATATTATGGTTTCAACAAGATGGTTGTCCCACTCACAATGTTGGCCTTGTTAGGGAATATCTTGATAATGAATTGTCTTATCGGGTTATAAGTACACGGGGAACTATTTTATGGCCAGCTCGATCACCCGATGTTACTCCTAATGTCTTCTATCTGTGAAGTTATATCAAAAATAAAGTTTACAGGCATGAAAGGGCTAATTTGGAAGAACTTCGGATTTAAATTGAACAAGCTTTTCAAACTCCCCTAACATGCTTGGAAACGTTAGAAGGGGTTTTTATAATAGGCTCGGATATTGTCTAGCCGAGGACGGAGGACTTTTCGAACATTTGCTCTAATTTTTTTTTTGACTGGGAAAATCTTTTTGGTTTTTAGAATGTATTATTTTATTTTGAGAACTTGCTTTTATTTTGTTTCTCTTTATTATTTTCATTGTAACACGTTGTTAGTGATAAATCTGAGCAGTTGAAAATAAAACGCTCTAATTTATCAGTGACAAAAAACAAGAAAATTACGTTATAAAAATTTGCGTAGTTATTGACCAAATTCCGGTTTCATTGACTACACTCCACATAGCACAGTGGTTAGAGTAGCCCTTTCCATCATTGTTTCGCAAAATTCCATACGACGATAGTTGTCCTCCGGAAAAATTTGATGCGTTTTTGACGATTTGTAAGAATGATAACCATTCTTTTTGAGAACACGTAAGACAGTCGCTGAAGACGTATCAACTGCTTCGGCAATTTGGTGGCTAGTTAACTTTCGATTTTCCTCCACTGCTACGCAAATCATCACATCTCGTACTTCCTGCTCGTCATTCAAAACAGTCGGTTTTTTTATGGTTTCTTGGCGCTACACAACCATACTTTTCAAAATTCTGCACAAACTTGTAAATCTTTGAGAAACTAGGTTCTGGGCGATTTACAAAATTCTCCAAAAAAAGTTCTTGAATAAGTCTCAATGGTCTGCCTTGATAGTACCATTTGACCATCTGCACTTTTTCGGCAACTTAGTAGACATCCATTTTTAGTTTTAAAAATGTATTATTTCACTTAAGAACTTCTCGAGCAAGGTAGAAATAAAACAAAATAAATTTCCAAAAGATAACACTGCAGCGTGCTTCGAATCCACCTCGGTCGTACGGCACGGAGAGTAAATTGGACCTGACTCCCCCTATGTTCGCAGTACCCTGAAGCTCATTGTATATGTATATATTAAGGATAAATCTTCATTTTGTTTCTCTTACTTTTAGCTCATAAAATGCTTAGAAAATATCACCATAATATCAAAAAAGGAAACATATAATAACCAAACTATAGTGGTAAATATTCCAGAGATAACACATAACTGCACCCTTTTGGGAACTGCAAAACAAATTGACTACAATACAGCCTCAGATAATTCTAATGCTTTTCAAATTGTTTACAATGACAAAGACAACAACAGGTAAGTTTTTGAGTAAATAATATATTAATTTTCCACTTTGCAAAAACCTACACACTCTCTCTCTAGGTCTGTGGGTTTTCTTCAGTTCTTTTGTTAAATTTTTAATTTCACCTTGATATGACCCTTAGACTTGCTTTAGGGTCAAGGTCTTAATTCAAAGAATAATGGGGCCTGTGACTTATAACCCTTGTTCTATGATATCCATTAATGTACTAACCTAGTAGTGACGTTGTTAATTGCTCGTCTGCAGTGTGTCATCCAGAGATTAATCATAACTTTGGAAATTTTTGTACTGTATTTTTTTAGGACATCATTAGCAAGTATAAGACTTGTATGTAGCACTTATGATCACAGTGATTTGAAGATCACCAATGCCAATTCAGATGTAAGTAATTAAAACAATAAATAATATGTCACACATCAGGGTTTAATTCCTCACACAATTTTTTTCATACTTTTTAGGTTTTGACCTTATATTCACCTACTGTCTGTATAAAAAATACAAGAAGTTCTGGTCTGAGCAATGGCTCAGTATTTTTAATAATACTTTTCATAGGTCTGGGTGTGTACCTTATAGGAGGGGGACTAATCATGTATACCGTAAGGGGAGCAAGAGGTGTTGAGGTTATACCTAATCTTGATTTCTGGAGGTCCATACCAGGGCTAGTCAGGGTAAGTCAAATATCTAACTATTATTGAGATACCATATACAGGGTTCCTAAGATTTTCCTTAGGGATAGGATTTCAATAAATCAAATAGAAATGGCATAGAAAGTTCTGCGCGCCCAAAAGAAACAGGTATATTGAGCAATGGTGCCAGTTTGTCATTATCTCCGGACTGCTTTCATGAGAAAAAATTGTCGCCACTCTTTTATTGTGAGCATAAATCATAGTTGCAATAATAACCGCTGACAAGATGTCTGCAAATTCCGCTAGATGGCGGCCACACCATGAGATGATCGAGGAAAAAATGGGATTCACAGGCATTGCATTTTTATTTCCTTTCGAGTCGCTTCAGTTTCGTAAATTTTGTGTTTTTAAAATGCCGTATACTCGAGAAGAAAAGATTTTTATTATTAAAAACTACATAAAAAGTGACAGTGCGGACGAGGTCATTGGGCTTTTTGTTTTTGCGTTTCCAGATCGACCGGTTCCTGTGGCTCAAACTGTCTACAATATTTATCATCGTTTTGAAAGGTACGGGTGCATAAATGGTTGTAGAAAGTGTTACCACGACGGCGAAATACCAGAGCATCCCGTTCTTCCACACAGGGTGGAACGAGACGAAATGGTATGCGCTTACGTTGAGGCACATGAACCATGTTCGACGAAACCGATTGCGGAGGCACTGGATATTCCCAACAGTACTTGCCAATGGATCCTAAAAAAATACGGCTACAAGTCGTTTAAGATTGGGAAGTCGCAGGAATTGCAACCAGGTGATTATTTTCGCCGGTTAGAATATTGTGAGGTTATGAGGGATAAATGTGACAGGAACGAAAATTTCCTATCACAAGTTTTGTTTAGTGACAAGAAGACATTTGAACTTCATAGCTCTCACAATCCACAAAATAGCCGCTATTGGTCCCGCGAAAATAAACATCTGCACGCAAGTGTTAGAACGCAACATCCTCAAAAATTAAATGTTTGGAGCGGTATTGTCGGGGATCACATTATTGGACCCTTTTTCATTGAAGGGAATTTGAATAGACAAAAATATGTTGATCTTCTCCAACACCAGGTTTTACTACGGTTGAGGGAACTCAACATAAATTTGGACGAATTGTGGTTTCGCCAGGATACAAATTACCTTCGTCAGGTATTTGGTGATAGAATTATTTCCACGTATGGAAATATTCGATGGCCTCCTCGATCACCAGATCTTGCGCCAAATGACTTTTTCCTATGGGGTTGTTGGCACGACAAAATTTTCCAACACCCTCACTTACGGCCTACGACTATACAGGAGTTGAGGGCGAAAATTTTGGAGGCGGGCAACTCTATCACCCCTGAAATGTTGGCTGCTACGCGCCGAGAGTTTTACAATAGATTGGGATATTGTGAGGCTCAAGAAGGGGCCAGATTTGAACACTAATCTAATTAAAAATTAGATGTTTTCAGGTCCAAACCACAGCTTTTTCTTGCTTAAAGGAGGCGGCAGGGTCCATTATTTACGATACTGAGCGATAAACTCGTGAGGTTGTTAACATCAGAAAGAAATATCTTCGCTTTTAATTAAATTTCATTCCATTCTGTTCTACTAGTGACATCTATCCGGAAACGGCCAAACCATGCAGCTAGCACTAGCAGCCAAAGAAATCAATAAACGGCGCTGTTTTTCCTGCAGAGCTTTTTGCTTGCGATATTATTGATTTTAAATAAAGCTGGCCCTACACTACATTTGATATTTTCGAGGTGTTTTATGACATAATCTCGAAACATGTAGCGAACCAATTCTTCAAAACTAGCGGGAGGGTAAAAGCGAAAAATAAGGGGCTGCCAATATTTGTAACACCCAAAAAGGGGTGAAAAGATTTATTTTGCTCTGTTTCTTTACAAAAATGTTTTTATTACGAAAAACTTGAGCTCTGCCACTTTTTTTATTTTTTTCTTCAACTTTCTCGAAATTTTCGTCATACCGTAGAAAAAAATTATTTCCCCCATGGTCATACTCTACTTTTATTCGGAAAAATTTAGAAACAGAGACCGGATCAGTTTTCCTAAAACGGAGGATCTTGGTTTCGAGTAAGAAGATAAAGGGCGCCGCAGGCAAAATTTTTTCAATTAAATTAGCCGATCGCAAAAATGTTAGAAAAACAAAGCACGAAATAAAAATGGCGCCGCTTACAATTTTTTTTCAAAAATTACGTAATTTCGGGAACGCAAAGAAATAGGTCTAAAGAGTATAATTTTTAAGAAAAAATATCAATTTTCTCGCCCTCCTCCACTGGGACTACAGGGGCCGTGCACAAATTACGTAATGGTCATAGGGGGAGGGGGTTACAAAACGTTACGTAGGGGGGAGGAGGGTTTTCGACAGCGTTTGCATTTGTGTGAAACTAAGAAAATTTGGAATGAAAATAAGTTAAAAGTTTTTTTTTTTTTGGGGGGGGGGGGGGGTAGTGGTCTTGAAATCGTTACGTAATATTAGGGGAGTGGCGTGCCAAACCGTTACAAAACATTACTTAGGGAGGGGGTCAAAAATTGGTAAAATCACCGTTACGTAATTTGTGCACGGCCCCACATCTGACTGTTCCTCCTTTTTGATTTCGAATCAAAGTGCAAAACCCGGGTTGGACGTTCGAAGGCGTCAACCCGTCCTATTTGTTTGATAAAGTTTCTACGGAAATATCTCAGTCGATTTCTCCGGCCGTGTATGAACGCTTTAGGTTAGGAATTTGCATGTATCTCAGTCCCCAGCCTGTAAACAGTGCGTAAGGACAATGGTTACAAAATGAAAAGCCGAAAAATATTTTTTTTACGATATCTTTCATCAGTTTGGTATTAAAGTCGAGCAAAAACAATTTTTATTCCAGTCCTAAAGGTATGAAAATGGAAAACATTAGAAAACAGCCTGGAATGGATTTACTACGTGTAAGATGTAGTGACAACATCGCCCCATGCCCATCCTTTTCTGCCTAATGTGCTTTTCCGTTTGTCTGCGTCTTATACACGGCTGCTTGGCCCTCTAAGGATTTTCTTAGGAACCCTGTATAATGGCCCATGTGTTGCAAAATGTGTAACAATATAACTTTGAAAAACAAAGAAAATAATTTAAAAATCAGGGTTGGCTCTGATGGGCAAGGCCAAAGGTGAAAAAACTATTGTGTTATAGTATCTCATAGTTACATGATATATTAGGGATTGTAAAACCATAAAAGCCAGCAAACAGAGTAAGTGCAATATGCGGATTTAACTGAAGAACAGCAAGTCTTGTTTCATTTATGTACAAATTTGTGAACTTAGGCCATAATAATCTGCCTCTAATTTATACCTACATTATTTTAGGATGGTATGATCTACATTTTAAGTGGTTGCCGGCCTGTGTCCATATCCAGTGCGGAAACTTATGATAGAATATAGGCAAATAAATCTATTTTGTTTGTTTTATAAATAACTACCAATTATACTGTGAAGCCTTTTTGAAATACTATTGTAAAAATAAAATATTATACCAAAGTATGGATGGATGAAAGTCTAAGCAAATTATAAACTTAATTTGATATGTAGTAGCTAAAAAGAATTTGTGGACTGAGCTCTTAATTTTTGTAAAATACACCTTGTTTTTTTTAGATTAGATCTTAATGTTGTAAAGTGATTGAAAATTATAAAATAAATAAAGTGTGTTTTTTTTTATAGATTATACTTGTTATTTATGCTCATTTAAATGATAAAAATCACAATATTCAAATACTTTACTACCTAATTAAAGAAATTCAATTTTAGTAAGTATCTCTGAATCTGGAAAACTAATCTGAGTACCTAAGCGAGTAACACTATCAGCAGCTATAAAGCATGCAGCTTTCATTGTATTTTCAATTGACAGATCTTTCCTATTGGCCAGAAAGTAGGCTAGAGCACCAATAAAAGAATCTCCTGCCCCAGTTGTGTCTACACTAGTTACTTTTGGGCTCTTCACTGACACTATTTCAGTTGAGTCTTTTGATAAGTACAGAGCACCTTGAGGCCCCAGTGTAAGAAGGACACTGTTACATCCTTGACAAATAAGTTTCCTTGCTGCTATTACTGCTTCACTAAAAAATAAATATTTCTTGGGGTGTGGTTTAAATTTGACCTTTGTAAATGATTAATTTAGTCGAAAAAAAATCAATAATTTTGCAATATTCCCAGCAATTAATGCAGATTAGGTAAGTAGGTATACCTCATATTTGTCACTGGCAAACCAGTAAACACAGATGCCTCAGATTCATTGACACAAAAAATAGTTGGTAACTTGAAGAGTTCCAGATCGCAATTTGCAATGGCTGGAGCTCCATTTAAAATTGATATCTAAAATAAAGGTATTATAATATAAGGTATGTTGCTTTATAAAAACCAAAAAAAAAAATTACTCACCCCTTTACAAATCTGCATAGCTTTTACTGCAGTATCTATAGGGGTTTCTAGTTGTAAGACAAGTACAGATGCAGAAATTATTAAATCTTCAGCTTTTTTAACATCATTAACACTCAGATTGTTGTTGGCACCAGCAACAATTACTATTTGGTTCTCTGCAGTATCAGCTACATTAATTTGGGCTATTCCACTGCTAGAATTTGCAGTTATTTTAACATGTGTGGTGTCAATTTTTTCATTTTTTAAGTTCTCAATGTATTTTGAACCGTAGATATCATCACCAACCTATAAAAAGTTGTAAAAGGGAAACAACAAATAAACCATGAAACAATAATAGGTTTTTCTATACTGACTCTTGCAACAAGGGCTGTGCTTGCTCCAAGCTTGGCTGCAGCCATACACTGATTTGCCCCCTTTCCTCCAAAATTAGTCACAAATTTGGAGCCATGTATTGTTTCACCAGGCTTCGGTAAGCGTGGGCAATAGCTAAACATAAGAAGTACAATAATAATATTTTGGCGCAGCACTCCAGAAGTTCTTTGATACTTACCTCACAAAATCTATCATACAAGACCCTACAATGACAACTTTGTTTGACATTGTGCTAAGTATAATTTTGCAAAAACCTGAATTTCATAATTAAATTTAAAATAATCTTACTTTCAAAAAGCTTTATCTTATCACTTTTCTAGTGCTCAACAACCTTATCATGTTTAAAAAGTTGTCAACGATTTTTAATAAAATCCAAAAGATAAGAAAAAGGCAAAGTAAAAAGTAAACAAGGTCTATAACCTCAAATTCAAATAAAAATTGATAACAGAATATTGCCAATTTCTTTAAAACCAATCTTTTTTAAATTAATTTATTCAAAACAACCGCAAAGAAGTCTATTGTTTTTATTTTAAAAACGAGTCATTTCAAAATGATTGTTTTTCTGGCCGACACTACCGAGATACATGCACGTATTTAAAAACTATGTATAACGGGGTCCCATAGTTTATACAAAAATACATTTTACAAAGCGTATTTAACACAAACGTACATTGCGCAAACAATACTTTCCGCAAATCGTAAAATAGCATAACGATACTTCGCACAAAGGATACTTTTTGCAAACCGTACATCGTACAACTCGTACTTTCTACAAACAATACATCTTACAAATCGTACAGTGTAGAATCCGTCCGACATACAATTTTTGTTCTCTGCTGTTTTAATTTAAGCTCAGAATAAACATCCAATCTTAGAAGGAGAAGATATATTCTTTTTTTTTGAATTTTATAAAAAATATAGGTTTAAATAATTATAGGTATATAGAATCCAAAAAAATCGAGACATTAATATGCAGTGTGGGGACTTTAGCGGAATCAAATCCTCTAGAGCCTCAGGATAAAATATACGCAACCCCCCCCCCCCCCCTTAGAAGCCTGGTTATGGTCACATTTTGACTTCAAATTAAATTTTTTTATTACTTATCCTTAACCCCCCCCCCCCCCCGAAGTCAATTTCTGAGTGCGCCACTGATTATTGAATTTTTTTTAAATGTGATGATATACCTATAGGTAAACTATTTTGTGACACCTTGACTGCAATGATTTTTTGATGTGAGTTAATTTTTAATTAAAAAAAAACCTTTAGATATAAAAATCAAATTACTATTGCTTTTTTCTTTAATAAACTTCGGCAAAATAGATTTTTTTTAGCTGTAGGTTGTTTTACAACTCTTTATACAGTGTGTCTCAAAAGTCTGGAATAATGGATTTTTTGGGAGAACGCTTTTTTCAAAAAAAACTTATATAGGTATAGGATCATTTTAGGAAAAATAGCGGTTTCGAAAAATGTATACTCTTTTTTATACACGGTGGACACCTTGTATTGAGTAGTGTTGGGTATTTTTGAAAAGGTTATTTTTTAAGGATCCAGAAAATGAGATAATATACAGGGCGTCCAATTTAAAAAAGAGATAAGGTGACTTATTTTATTTTTGGGACACCCTGTATAAAATGGTATATATTTTTAGAAACCGCTTTTTCTACTTTAAAATGATCCTACAAAAACCCATAGTTATCCCGAAAAATCCATTATTCCAGACTTTTGGGATACACTCTGTATAGTTTAGTAAGTTTTTAAGATAATTCGGTCAATAAAATTTTTAGACATATTTTATGGTCTATCTATTTTTAGCCATCCATGCATTCATAGTACCTGATCTGAAAATTTGGGAGGGTGGGGATTTAACCTCACAGCACCTAGGCCTCATTTGACCCGTTGCGCATTTTCATAGTACCTATGGAGGCTATTGGGATCGTCAAAAATACCTAAATACAAAATTTCGTCATGGTGTCTGTCTGTCGGTCTGTCTGTCTGTCGGTAACACGATTACTCAAAAACTGCTAAACCAAATCTTATAAAATTTGGCCCCAAAATTCTTTGTCACCCTACGCAGAGTTGATTAGGTTCTGGTGGGGGTGGGGGGGTTGGCAAGACGATATTAGGGGGGATTAAACTTAACTCACTAACCGTATAGCAGCTAGCGACACGCGATTTTTACAATATATAGGTTAGATAATTACATTTTCAACCAAAAATTTAAAAATATTTTTTTTTGGTTGAAAATCCAATTATCTTAGTTAATATGAAAACCGCGTGTCGCTTGGCAAGAGGAGGAGGGGATTAAGCTTTTAATAAAATTGTAACTTCAAAAGTATTATAATCCTTTTAAGAAAATTAAGTGGGTTAGAGAGGTTTCACCCTTTAAAAGGGGAATTTTTTATATAACTGGAAAGCCCATAAAAAATCTCAGTTGTCGTGTTTTTGCGCTTAATCCGCATATTTTTTCTATAAACACAAATCGTCGAATAACTCATAAAATCGTGCCAACGTCGGTATAACGTCAGCAGTGCGTTAGCGATGCTTTGGCCCGATTTTATGTCGGTTATATGTGTTTTTAGGGTTATCCTGAGGCTCTAGCGAAATTATTCCATTTAAAGTTCCCACCATATATAGAAGGGCCCAAGGATATTCTGATAGTATACTAAAACTTCTCCTCCAAAGCTGACAGCCAAGAGTGTAACTTATTTATTCCCACGAGAGGGACGTTGACACTTCGTTTTTTTATCCTGCATAGAAATCGGTTCACTCGATTACGATTTGTAATCACACAGACTGCATGGTCCAAAAAAGTGAAACCTATGATGTCAAATTCGCTGCTCACCATGAATATCTCCTAAACGGTAGGAGATACGAAAAGGTTTAAATTAGGGCAAATTTGCGCAAATTTGATGCTTGCTGAAAACTAGGAAAAGTTTACAAATTCCGGATAGCTCTGGAGAAAAAACCGTAATCTTTAATTTTAGTCTTTATTTTTCTGCGCCCTTATTCTTTTAAAGCTGTCAAAAAACGCTTAAAACTTATATAAACAGGCAGTTTTTTGAAATCTACCTGACAGGTTCGTTTTTTAGATTTGACATTGCAGTGTGAGAGGGGAGCTCTGGCAAGTTCATTTTTGGTTCATAAAGGATGACAGATAATATTTTGCAACCTTATCTTGACAAGTCACCTGAATTTTTGGGTTACTTGACCATCATTAATTATTGTGTCTACATAAAACCCAAACACTTATCTTTCGACAAAATAATTAGAATAATCATTTCAGTTCCCAGAAGTGAGGATCAAGCTAAATTGGTATATAAATGTAGATTATTATGTAATAAGACACCAAAGTTGAAAATTTCGATGACTAATTGATTAAAAAGTTATTCAGACGAAGCATCAAGGCAAATAAAGGAAACCGAAACAGACACAAATTATTTACTATTTACCTGTACAGGATGATTTTTTCTTAAATATTAAAATTAAAGTAAAAATCACTATTTTGGAACTGACTCTGTATAATATTTTTTCTACTAGCGTGCGGAAAACATACTTTCTGCACTAGTGCGGAAAAGTTAACTTTAACGGCCATTTCGAGCGGTTGGACGGGACAAAAAAGTAACCCATTACTAGAAAAACCAGCTGTGACTTCTATATGATTAAAATTATGACTACATTTTCTAATAAATAATTTCCTAAAACCTTGGGTTATGCAATAAAATAGTTTAGAACAATAAGTTTTAACAAGAGCTTATAGGGGAATCTTTAAACTTTGGGTTGGACGGGACAAAAAAAAACCAAAACCTAATTTTAGGAAATTCTTACTTTTATATAGGGTGTTCCAAAAAAAAAACGACTTTTTGGATTGCCTATAACTTTCACGTTAATTATCCGAAATTCGAAATTTAGCATTTTTTTGAAAAAGAGGACTTAATATTTTATGCAATTAATGTCGAAACTGGCATTTCCTTAAAATTGAAGATGGCGGACAGTTTTGAAAAATGGTTAATTTTGACCCATTGGAAATTTTTATGCTCGCCACTGTAATAAAACTGAGATGTTCGCTAAATAGCCTTATTCTTAAATAGCCTTATTCTTACGTACGTAACATTTGTTTAAATCGGTTAAGAATAAAAAAGTTCTACAGTTTTACATTTCATGCTCTTTGTGTGATAAAAGACTTTCTCACTTAAGTCAACTTTATTCGACGGGATACAGGTTCGTCAAAAAATATCGGAAAAAATTCTAAAGTTTCTTTGGTATTTTTAACCCTTATTGGAAAATAAAATGTGTACGCTGCTGTAATAAAATTGATATGTGCACTAAATAGTATTATTCTTTCAACGCATACACATGTAACGCTTGTTTAAATCGGTTAAGAAATAAGACTTTCCATGAAGCCGTCCGCCATCTTGAAATTTAAAGAGATGTCATTTTGACATCAGGCACATTGAAGTTAGGCTTTTAGCTTGTCAGAAAGTTTTAAATTTTTGGCAAAACTGTATCCCGTCGACTAAAAAACGACCTATGTTCAGAAAGAGGCATCAAATGTAAAACTGCCGAACTTTCTTATTTTTTAACCGATTTAAACAAACGTTACATGTAAGAATAAGGCTATCTAGCGCACGTCTCAGTTCTATTACAGTGGCGTACATACAAAATTTTCACGGGGGTCAAAAATACCCATTTTTCAAAACTGCCCGCCATCTTCAATTTTAAGAAAAATGTCAATTTTTATGTGAAGCGCATAAAATCGTAAATTTTCTTTTTCAGAAAAACATTAAACTTCAAATTTCGGAAAATTAATGTGAAAATTATAAGCAATCTAAAACGTCCGGTTTTTTTTGGAACACCCTATATATTTCAATTTTTTAGAAAATCGCTTTATCATTGTTTTTCCAAACTAAACAAAAGGCATTGGCATTAAAGGAGAAAGCAATAAGTTGTTAACAATTATGTTAAAAATTATTTTGAAGCATGAACCAGTAAAGCTTTTCTTTTGGGTTGGACGGGACAAAAAATAGAATAATCGAAAAAATATTATTTGCTTTAGGTACGAAACTGTTTGTAAACCAAAAAAGAGTGTTACAGTCGTTTTATGATTTGGAGTTATTTCAAGATTTTTAACAAAAACCGATAGATCGTTAAAGCTTTTTTCCTTTTTTTAATAAAATTACATTTGCTTGAAATGGCCCTTTATGGTACTTTTCCGCACTCAACCAAAAATAAAATATAAATATATTGCTATATTTTTAAAAATTTTCTTTTTTGTGTTAGTAAACGTTTTAGTCAGGATAAATAAAGAGTAACATTTTTAAAATTCCTTTTATTGGGTTAAATGAATACTTAAGTCAATTAAGCGAGCTGAAAAAATATTTTACCCTACAACTCGCGTAAAGTGACTTTTCCGCACATAATTACTGCAATCGCGTGCGGAAAAGTGACACTTTCCGGAATTGTTACATAAACTGCTATTTATTTCTACGACCGTGCGGGAAAGGGGTGTTTTGTAGTTTGGAAAGTATCACTTTCCCACACTGAGTACAAAAAATATTTATCCTAACTCATGTGTCAAGTTTCTTTCCCATCCTTGCTGCTTTCCCGAACTCCGGTCCGCGTTCGTTCTCAGACAAAGGAATGTCCCGTGTGGGGAAGATTAAATTTTCGCACAAGTTATGTAAGATAAAAACTATAATTTTCAGATTTTGCGCATTGTTAACAGTGTGCAAAATATAACTTTGCGCACTGTAATCGTAATGTCAAAACCATTTCTTCGCATTGTCAGAGCATACGTCAGTGGGCTTTAAAATGCCTTGTATCTAGTTTTTATACTTTTTATTTAAATTTTTGAAAGCGATTATCTCACAAACTAAATAAGATCACCTATGATGTTGGATGTCATTTTAAAGAGTTTTTTTGAGAGAATCTACAGATAGTAACATTTATAAAATTAATCCCCTTTATCAACATTTTTTAACAAATGACGTAAAAATGACCAAAAATGGATAAATTGCATTTGTAAATGTGTAATCGCCCAAATTCTACCATTTCTGAATTTTCCTTAAAAAAATCCTTTAAAATGACACTGAACATCCTAGGGTACCTTATTTAGTTTTACGCCTTTTCCGCAGTCATTTGCGTGTGGAAAGTAGCAGTTTCCCGCACAGCGTGCACGAAAAAATTTTGTTTGAGGAGAATATAATTTTGCGCATTGGGTGTTACGTTACTATGCCACACTAGTATACAAAACCACTTTATTTTAATGTTATAATAACATTTTTATTAAACACATTTTTTATTGACTATTTTATGCTACTTTTCTTTACGCTCTTAGAAGAACAATTGTTCCTAATGCTTGCAGAAATAATTTCTTCCGCAGTCGACTGCTTGACCGAACTTCTAAGTCCTTCGGCCAATGAGGCAGTCTCGTACGGAAAAAATGGCTTTTCCGCGTGCTAATTTTTTTTACAAAATTATGCTCAGCAACAAGTTGTTTTTAAAAAAGAGAGGATCAAAAGATCTTGGGAGGAAAGAACGAAAATTCAAAATTGGATGAGTGTCCCACAAGGAACACACAAAAGACCAAAGTGAAAAGAGGAACAATTAAACGATGTTTCGCCCGGGGTGACCAGCGTGGGCTCGTCAGTGGATTCACTAGTCACCCTCAATCCAGACATCATTTAACACCATCGCACACTCTGACTTCCAACTCTGAAACACTCACAAATAGGCGTCGTTCCGCATGGTACTTATTATTAGTCACCCATAGGAAAACATTTTTGATATTAATACTATAATACCCGTATATGTATAGAGGGTAAGGGTGAAGGTGGATGTGACGGGAGGCTGCCCCCAGGGTAGCTGTTATTGTCTCCCCACTTGTGGTGCCTAATAATGGATGATCTACTAATTTTCCTGACGCAGGAGGAGTTCGACGAACAAGCATATGTGGACGACCGTGTAGTGCCGCTTTCTAGCCACAGTATGCGAAAGAATGCAAAGGTCGGTAAGAATTATAGAAGACTGGTGTAGACAGAATGGTCTTTCAGTGAATCCTGAAAAAATCGAGATGCTCCTATTCACCAGAAAGAGGAAACTAGAGGGATTCAGAGCTCCCATAATGTATGGCAGACCCCTAACTTTCGTATCGATTAAGGGACCAGGGACTGTGGAAGTGCAGGGTGGAAAGAGAGGGCCATCTGGCGGTCGAAGTGACGAAACAGTTGCCCCTCCTAAGACTGCCAGTGAAAGCACCGCTTAAACCATGGAGGTTCGATAAAAAGTACAAGTTCAGAATACCGGAACGGAGTGAGTGGCAAAGGGAAGAATTCCGAACGGAATTAAGCACAGAGGCGACGGTATGCTACACGGATGGCTCTAAACTGTCAGCCAGGCAGACAATAGGCGCAGGAGTGTACGCGGAAAGCCTAGAAGTTCAGAAGAGTTAACCACTTGGAAAACACGCTACGGTGTTTTAGGCGGATGTGTATGCCAATATCATGGCAGCAACCCTATCCGAGGTCAGAAATGGCAGGAGGGACATATACATATGCTCTGACAGCCAGGCTGCTCTCAAGGCTCTAAGTGCAACCAAAATAGTCAGCAGTCTGGTGGAGGAGTACGCTGAAGCACTGCAAACACTGGTTCAAGACAAAAGAGTGACACTGATGTGGGTCCCAGGTCATGAGGGAATACCAGGGAACGAGAAAGCGGACGAACTTGCCAGACTAGGGGCCGAAACCCAATACATTAGACCGGAACCTCTTCTGGGAATAACAAGGAAACAGGTACAGAGTGAGCTCAACAAATGGGCGAACAATGAACTGAAAACGTACTGGAGGCAAGAGTCAAAGTGCAGACAGTCCAAGCTATTCGTGGATGGTCCGAATGTAGCCAGAACTAAATGGCTCTTAGGCAAGACCCGAAAGGACATTGGACTGATGACAGGGATGCTGACTTGGCACAATCGGCTGAACATACATTTGACGCAAATAAGAGCAGGAGATCCCGTGTGTCCCGCTTGCGGTCTCGAAGAGGAATCGGCGCAGCACTTGATAGCACAGTGTGACGATAGAGGAAGAAGAGCTGCACTCGCTCAAATGGGACGACATACTGAACTTCGTAAAGAAGACAGGGAGGCCCGGAGAGAGAGGTGCAGCGGAAGGGGTAAGGAACGGGGTATGGCAGAAAGGGCCAATGAACAGGCCTAATTGCCAGACCCACGGGCCGCCCCTATACTACTACTACTACTATAGAGGGTAAGCCATAGAATTGTGCGCCAAAGAAAAAGAGGTTTAAAACTCGTGAAATATATACTTTTTTAACATCCTTTAGGAACAATATAGTTATATATAGGTATAAGAATCTCAAAGAGTACTTACTTTAACACATACATGGTATACATTTTTGAAATCAGCAAAATAAGTAATAACATTTAAATGAAATTTATGCAGGGGATTCTATATAAAATAAGAAAGTGGATTTCAAAATTTGACATATGCCAGTGGCGCACCGAGGGAGAGGGGGGGATTTAGCGTCAACCCCCTCCCTCCCGAGATGCCTGGTTACAGTTGGCACAATCAAATGACAGCAGAAATAAAATAGGTAAGTATATAGAGAACAAAATACAAGAGCCTAGACTTTAATTTTTAACAATTAAAAATATTGAAAAAATCATAAATTGCAAAATTTTTCGGCTGCGGCACCTTTCATTTTTACGATTTCTTATCAAAATGGTCTTTTTAATGTAATTTTATCAAAACATTCTGCCTGCGATTTGATGTCTAAAATCGCATCTTAAGAGTGATTTTCGCCTGCGGCGCATTTTACCATTTTTACAAACAAAAAATCAGACATTTAAATATTTCAACGCATCGGTATCGGTATACCAAACGCGTTTAAAATAAGGCCAACAAGACTTGTTTAGACCATGTTTCGAACGATGACCGCTTTTTTGAATAAGGGTGCGTTGACAGAACACTGAGAAATTTTCAAAGTTTTTTGCTAGAATGTTAGGTTACTAAATTTGTTTGATGGCGTCTATCATCCCACCCGTCAAAAAAGCGGTCATCGTTCAAAACATGTAGCATGGAATGGAATTTTGGATTTGTTTCGAGCGCGTTAGGCAGTGGCGTAGCCAAAAATCGACTCTGGGGTCCCTATGTATCCTACCTATCAACCTACCAATCAACTACCTACCTATGGCAAATTTTTAAAAATTAGGTAGGTTCCTATTGCTTGAGCTCTTAGTTCAATTGAACTGAAGGGAGAGAAGAATATTAATTTTGGAGGTAAGTCTCATCTAGTCTCATTTGCGTATATTTTTTTTAGAATTAACCCTTAAATGCGCCGCAGGCAAATTTTTTGAAAAAATTACTTTAAAATGCTATTTTTCACGCGTCTCAAATGTTGTTGACAAAAAAAATTCCTAAAATATATAAAATTGGAACAATATTGAATATTGGTATAGGACCGCAGGCGAAAATTTACGAAAAAAAACACAAAAAATTCTTGAATAATTTTGATCTCTTAGGTTTTTTGTAAAATATTTTTGAAAAACTAGATTGGGTTGGATGCCAAGAAGGGGTGGATTGCGGTGGTATAGAGTTGTTACCAAATCATAAATGCGCCGCAGATGAAAATTTTAAGAGAAATTATACTAAGATACCATTTATTACACGTTTTAAATGCTGATAAATTCCTGAGAATTAAACTAAAATTATAAAAATTAATGACGACATAGCACCACAGGCAAAATTTTTAAAATTTAGGACATCACACCAAACACACGTCACAAACTGGAGTAAAGGGTCAAAAATGTGGAGGAGCTATAGCTCTCCCTGGGGCCCTTGATCTTGATTAATTTATTGTAGATTGGGTTGGAGCTTCTGGGGGGTTTTAACCTCCAACCCCCCCCCCCCCAGGCTACGCCACTGGGTTAGGTATACCGATACCGATGCGTTGATATTTACTTTAAGTGTCTATATTAAGGGTAAAACAACTCAAATTCCCAAAACCCCATCAATATTTACGATTTTACTTTAATTTTAAGTCAAAAATTGCATTTTAAGCGGTATTTTCTTAAAAAATTTTGCCTGCTGGAGCATGATTTTTACATCAAATTTTTGGCAAATAAACAATTTTAAATTTGATTAACAATGAAGCTCAGGTCCGCCCCGGTTCCCTTGTATCAATTATGGTCAGATTTTTACTTAAGATTAAGTTTTTTTTAATTATTTATCCTTAACCCCCCCCCAAGTCAATTTCTGGGTGCGCCACTGCATATGCTGCGATGACATTTGACAATATTGACATTTTTATTTTTATACTGTGCTAAAAGCTACTTATGCAAATTTTCTAAAAGACTATTTTTTTGTAAAATGCATAATAACCTGAAAAAGGGGGAGAGGATATTTAAAATGGATGACCCCCTGTACGCGATGAGTAGTCCCAAATGTAAAATTGTTTGTTGTCGAGTTAAAAACGACAAAAAAGTGAATTTTGCGGGTTTTGAACCTTTTTTTAGTCCACCACACCAATATGGTATGGGGAACTATTAAAATCGTGAAATTTTGACTTTTCTTAATTTTATCAAAAATGAGTTACTAAGGTTTCAAAACACCTTAATCAACGAAAAAAAAAGTTGTCTGTCTGTATTCCACGATAACTCAAGAAGGTCTTATTCAATTTTAACGAAATTTGGTATCAAAATCCTTTATCGGTTGACCATGAACTGATTAACTTTTGGGTAGTGTGGTGTGGTACGTGGTTAAAGGGGGGAAAAGGGGAATAAAATATTTTAAAAAAATGTAACTTTGGAACAAAAGCAAGCAGTAGCGACATACGATTCTCAGATTTAAGTTTCCATGAATATGAACTACAAATTTTATTATAAAATCCAAATTCGTGGGAGCTTTAGTTTCCGAGTTATTTGAAAAAACGTTAAAGTATGTCAAAATCATAACTTCAGAAGTAAAGCAGCTATTGATATGCGGTTTTCAGATTTTGGTTTTCGTAAATATTACCCAAAAATTTTGTTATAAGGTTCAAATCTTTCAAAGCTACAGTTTTCAAAATATTTTCATTTTCTTTCAACATAAAATAATTGATTGTATGGTGGACTATCCGTGCTTTCTAGGGGACTATTAAAATCGTGAAATTTTGACTTTTCTTAATTTTATCAAAAATGAGATATTACGGATCCAAAACACCTTAATTGACGAAAAAAAAAAGTTGTCTGTCGGTCTGTTGTCTGTCTGTAAACGATAACTCAAGAACGCCTTAATCGATTTTAACGAAATTTGGTACAAAAATCCTCTATCGGCTGACCATGAACTGATTAACTTTTGGGTAGGGTGGTGGGGGATTGAAGGGGGGAAAAGGGATAAATTATTTAAAAAAATTGTAACTTTGGAACAAAAGCAAGTAGCGATATACGATAGCGATATATTTAACAAAATTTTTGGTTAATATTTACGAAAACCAAAATCTGAAAACCGCATATCAATGGCTAATTTACTTCTAAAGTTATGATTTTTTTAATATATTTCAACGTTTTTTCAAATAACTCGAAAACTAAACCTCCCACGATTTTGGACTTAATGACAAAATTTGTAGTCCATATTCGTAAAATTTTTGTACCAATCGTATATAGACAGACAACAGACCAACAGACAACTTTTTTTTTCGTCGATTAAGGTGTTTTGGAACCTTTTAGTAACTCGATCATTTTTTATAAAATTAAGAAAAGTCAAAATTTCACGATTTTAATAGTCCCCCATACCATATTGGTATATTGGACTAAAAACGGCAATTTTCCTAACTTTTACCCCTAATTTATGAATAAACCTGTACCAATTGGGGGGGGGGGGTGCCTAGGTATATGACGAGATTGCTTTATTTTGGCATAGGTATTTCATATGAAAACAACCCCTAAGGTATAGAGAGATACAGCGATTTAAAGTTTTATACCCGACAAAAAACTGCCTAGAACAGTTTTTTCTTTGATCGTGACACGTACCCATTTAGAAGCTCCAAAACCAGGACGCGTCACGTGATGCGGTTTTAAGTTTCTACATCCGTGGTTTTTAGAGTCAAACTGGTAGTAGATATTTAAAATTTTTTAGACAACAAAAACATCCTCTAACATTCTTTTTATTCTGAGCTCAGATTTAAACAGCTGTCGGTCGAGCACAGAACACAATTTGAATGTTGGACGGATTCTAATATATACGATTTGTAAGATGTATTATTTGTAGAAAGTACGAGTTGTACGATGTACGGTTTGCAAAAAGTATGCTTTGTGTGATGTATCGTTATGCTATTTTATGATTTGCATAAAGTATTGTTTGTGCGATGTATATTTGTTTAAAATACGTTTGTAAAATGTATCTTTTGGAATAATTATAGGGACCCTGTATAACTGATGCCATTAGCCGGACCAGAGAATAGTGACTTCCCTATGGGGACCAAGTTAGAGAGAGACGGAAAACCATTGGTAGCCGACGCAAGTCTTGGATTTACGCATTGTGATCACGTTCGTTTCAAATCCTGACTTCTTCCGAGTTCATCCATTCAACGTTAAACCATAAAGAATCACGTGTGTTTGGGCGGAATTGATTGCGTTAGATGTGTGGCCAATCAGATTGCGAGCTGCTCCCGCCATCTTTTTAATGTTTTTGAGATGTTAATTTGAATTTTTAAAGGAATTGGTTTCATTATTTAATTACATAAGGATTGTTTATTTAATAAGAATATATTAAACTACAAAAAATGTATTTTTTTAAAACAACCATAACCATCAGTTAATCAGAGGACTTGAAGATCGAAATAGTTGGTAGGTACCTATATATTTTAATGCATTCTTAATGATGCACTTTTTATTACTTTTTTTAACGTGCACGGCCACTTGCAGCGACTTTTTCTTAATTCCACTTTAAGCTAAAATAAGCCCTTTACAGTTCTGTGTGGTTTTCGGGTATTATTGGATGATGTGTGGTTTTGTGTGATATGGTGGAGTTTGCTTGAGTTTGGTGGGGTTTTGCTTGGGTTTCGTTGGATTTGGTGGAGTTCACTTTAGTTCGGTGGGATTTGGTATTTTTTTTGGGTGTAGTTTTGTCAGTAAGAAAGGTGTTGTTATGTTTTTTTAAGGTGTTTGGTGAGTTTGCTTCAGATTTGGTTTGGTGGGTTTTTTCTTGGGTTTCGTTGGATTTGTTGAAGTTCGCTGGGGTTATTGGTATTTTTTTTAGAGGTGTAGTTCGGTGGGGTTATTGGTATTTTTTTTAGAGGTGTTCGGTGTGCTTCTTTTTTTGGGTTAAGATTGTTGGGTTCAGTGGAATTTGCTTGAGTTTGGTGGGGTGATGTTGTCTTTTTTTGAGTGGGGTTCGGTGCATGAGGTTTGGGTTTTTTTTTGAGTGGTGTTTGGTGAGGTTTGCTTCTTTATGGAATGGTATGGGGTAAGAGGCAAGGAAAATGAACTATAGCAAACAGGCATGTTGCGTTTCATAGTATGTTGTAAGCTGAAGCATGCTTTTTGCTATAGTTTATTTTCCTTGCCTCTTACCTAACACCGCTTACTATATACTTACCCTACAGAACTCTGAATCCTTCTTTAAGTTATATTTTTTAAAATAGACCTATACACCATTCCTATACTTATGAGTTATTTATATCCTCAAATGCCAAGGGCGTCGCCAGCCGGTAAGCTAGGGGGGGCAGCATAAAAGAACTGAAGTGAAAAATCAAAAAAGAAAAGTTTTAATAAAAAACGAACAAAAATATCTACATAGAAAATCAATTGAAACATGTATAGAAAATCAATTGAAACGTAATCTTCTTGGCTCAAAGTGAGCGTTATCGTTTCAACTACCAGGGTGAGCGTTAACCTCTGCCGCTCTCTGGCGACGCCCTTGCTTTATGCAGCTGCTAAAACTTTTATTTACTTTTTAACTTTTCTTCTCAATAAAAAAAATAACTGTATAGTACCTATATCATGACTATAATTAATATATAATTTGCTAAGGATGTGTCTTCCCAGACCATTCTGACGTTATGGCTAGAATTCTCAAATTTGGTATACCTAGTTGTTTTTTGGGGTACCTACTGGCTAGAACCTAACCGAGAAAGATTTTTCGATTTCAATCCAGGAGGAAAATTAGAGGCAAAAAACGGGTTTTAACAGACTTTATACGCACAATATCTCTGAGTACTATGCTCGCGTCTTTGCCTGCCTGCCGGGAGACATTCACTAAGTATAATATAATTTGTCAAGTTGAATCAATCAATTATTATTTATGATAAAATAAATGAAGTTTTTTTTTAACTTAATAACAATCTTTTCAGGTTGCTCTCAGTAATCAATGTTTTTATAGTTTTTAGTATATTTGTATATTTAATTATTTTCACATTATTTATATTCAAAAGTTAGCTATTTAGATTCCCTGTAAGAAACTATTTAAGTTGCGGTTGGGAATAAATTTAGAAAATTATTAAAAGAATAAATAGGTAAATTATCTGGGCTTCTTTGCACTCTTTATAAGTTACCTGCATCCTGTCTTTTTGGTGGATATGCAAAAATTATTTATTTTTTAAACATTTTTGAAATCCAAGATGAATTTTCTATAAACAGCAATACCACACAGTAGGGATCTATCTTTTACTGTTGTCGAGATATTTCCATCTGAATATGTATGAAAAAGCATTAAGATGTCCTGTTTTACAAGGGATATTTCAATTCAATTCAATATATTACAAGTTATAAGCAAATTTGTAAAAGAAAAGACACCTATAGATGTCAGAACTGTGTGTGTCTGAAAATAAATAATAAATTTCTTATAAACAAACACTGATTGTTATTATTTTCCCTTAAATTTACTGCAATACTAATTTTATTAAGATTATTAGCTTTAAAAAATTAAAATAAATAATTCCATTTACCCCTTTTACCATGCAAACCTTCTGTGTGGTACTGCTGAACAGAGGATTCAATGAGGATTTTAAAAATGTTAAAATATAGTGTCCCATTTAAAAAAAAAACAAATTTTGACTGTCTCTCGTAAATTAAATGATATAGTGTCCGACCATTTTTCTTCAACACCTATAGTTCTTGCAAAAAATCCATTATTTCACACTTTTGGGATACACTGTATATAATCATAATACCTACATTATTTCTAACACAATGTTTATCATATGTACCCACAGGTAGTTCGATAAATTTTAATCCTGTCTGAAAATGGTACAAAAGTGTTTTGTACCAGGATGTGCACAAGTGACAGGGGTAAAATCAGGCTCAGCGGAACCTTCATTTCATCGGAAAGATTTACATCAATATATTATGAAAAAGATATACTTACTTAGGTAATGATGTTTTTGCTATTGCCATTTGAGTGAATAAATAGTATTAATACATTTTAAAAAAATAATTTTATTTAGACCAGAATAAATCCCAACATATACCTCTTACGCACTAAACCTTCACACAAAACTGGAGTTTCTGTTTGCAAACTAATGCACCAATTATTCCACCTCAAATAAGGCTCAACATGCATGCTTTGGCCCTGAAAGGTTGATTAGAGTTTGAATCGTGCATATTCTGAGAAGTAAATAGGGCATAAAGAAAAATCTGGAATGTCGGAGCTTTTGGCATGCTGTTTGTAGGAATCTGAAGGATGTGTGGAACACTCAAACAACATACCAAAAGCTTAAGCTAACCAATTTTTTTTTTTGCGAACACAACATAAGATGACATTATTTGATTATGGCTTTCTAAAAACTATTATTTTTTTTAATATACCTATGACTTGCATATAAAAAATACTTTAAAAAGTTATTTGTTAATTTTCACAAATTAATAAAAATACATATGCATAATATAAAATTAGAGTAAAAAGAGGAAAAAAACAGTTCATAGGAAAAACGTGTCAATACCTAGACTATTAATATAAACAAATTAATTTAAGGAGTTTTCAGCATGTAGGGTCTCCAGCAAAGACTGTCGATTTTTATTAATTTAAATAAACAATTTAAAAAGCAAACTGCCTACGATGGTGCAACGTAAATAATTAGAAAAACAACTTAAGGTGGTTCTTTCTTACTCACGTAATTAAATATATTTTTTTTATTTTCAATTGTTTTTGCTGGCGACTTTACCTAGACCTAATTCAAGTTTATAAAAAAATACTAATTTTTATATCTATAAGGAATGGTAAAAAAAATCGAATAATTAAAAAAAATAAATTAAAAGCTTTAGCTGGGTTTCCACAGAAAAATAACATAAGAGAAGACATAACATAACATAAAGATAGTTGGTGTTTAAATACAGAAAATACCTATTAGAACATTTTTTATATTTTAGTTGTTAAATAGGTTTTTACCAAACAAGTGCGGAAAGTGATAATTCTGATTTAACAAGATGCTCACCATTTATCTTTTCATGTGTCATGTTATGTTATTTTATCTTATTTTTCTTTATAAACCCAGCTTTAGCCCAAAAAATAAAAGTAATAAACAATTGAACAATATTAAAGGAAATAAAAACAAATAACTTATGAAATAAAAACACTCAAATAATATAATTTTATAAAAGGACAAGAAAATAGTTTATGACAAACAAATAACTTTCTAAAATGTAGACTATTTTTTTAAAGCTTTTTTGGTAGAATTTCCTAGGACAATATAATTATTTTTATTGATATTAACATTCTACAAATGAATACGTTTTGTATCCCATCAAAAAACTTGCCTAACATAACTTCAATTGCAAGTAGTTCCACTGCCACTGACATTTCTAGTGACATGGAAAGTGTTGCGTCACCTCCACCACAAAAAGTCAAATTAGATCAACAGTCATGTGGCGCAAAGCGGTTACCCTGCCTAAGGATCAAAAAAATCACATAGTGTTATTTTTTTACTTTTGCTTTTAAGTGCAAAGAAGAAAATTCAAAAAGCATAATACATTAACTCTTAAAGTCTTACTCTAATTTCGATCGGAAAAACTTATATAAAACAAATAAGACGCTAGGTTTAATTACACTTTTTTCTTAAAATCAAATAATTAAAAAAATAAACAAAACATTTTTTATTTAACAAAATATATATGCGTTTTCTTTAACATTTTTATGATAAGGGTTTTGTTCATTTTATTTAAGTTTGTCCGGTGGAAATTAGAGTAAGACTTTAAGTGAATATACAGGGTGTAACTCAATAACTATTAAAAAATTTTAAAAACGCCAAAACACGTCGATTTTGTTTGCAAGGGGACATATTTTGACGACTATTTTAAAATTCGTCCAAATTGCTCCCCCTTCAAGGGGTAATATTTACTCTTAAAATTGAAATGGGGAAAGTGGGTTGAGTGGCACCTCATTCAAAAGGTATCTTAAATACCTTTACACGTCTGTAAAAATTTTGAAAATCTAACAAACTGTTTCTGAGATATTGAATTTGCTATCCATGTCAAATTCCAATGCGAATATCTCAAAAACCAATCGACAAACTTAAAAACAAAATTTACAGACGTAAAAAAGTATTCGGAATACCTTTGAAATAAGGTATCACTCGACCCACTGTCCCAATTTAAATTTTAAGGGTAAATGTCACCCCTTGAAGGAGGCATTTTAGACAGATTTCAAAATATGTCCCCCTTACAAACAAAATCGACGTGTTTTGGCGTTTTTAAAATTTTTTAATACTTGCTCACCCTGTATGGTTTTTAAATTTCCACCAATTTTTTATTCATTCCATTCCCCTTTGCCTCACATGTGTGACCACTTTGCCCCACATTGGGCTTAGTTAAAAACCTATGTTTTAACGTACTATGTTTGTAACAAAACGAATCTATCTTCATGGCATGTCTCTCAATGTTGGTGAAATCTTGACTCTGCTTCTAGAATTTGAAAGTCTTCCTAAGGAGTTTTTACTGATATCTGACCTAAAATAAAAAAGGTAAGGATTTTATTATCTTACTAGTAAATTTAGGCCTATCTCCCGACGGACAGGCGAAGCACTGAACTCGGGTAAAGCCCGTCATAACCCGTTTTTTGCCTCTAGTTTTCCTCCTAAATCGAAATTGAAAAACCTGGTTCTGTAAGGTTGTAGCCAGTACCCCAAAGAATAACTATACCAAATTTGAAAATTTTAGCTCAAGCCATGTAGGCCAAAAATATTAACTGTTAAATAGTTTTCAATAAATTTGAGCGGATTCTTAAAATGGTGAGCGTTTAAATAAAATCGTAGACTTGGCCAAATAAAAATGTATGTATATTTTAACATTAGCCATGTGATTGTACTTACTAATTTAATTATTAAGACGAGATAATAATAAGTCCTGTTGATCTGCTTTGGTATGTGTAGGACAAAGTGACGTGACATACCTGGAATTAAAAGAGTACCCTGAGCATTTAATTTACCTTTATTATGAATTTGTTTAGTTTAACGCTAATAAACAAGCGTTGATATCAATTTTAATGATAAAACAATAATATCTACATGATAGTACTAAAATAGCACTGACGTAAAAGATTTAATTAATGAATATTATTGGTACTCTATAGACTCTAGCAGTGCCTATTTTGCATTGTGTCCACTGGTACAAAGACAAGCTAGGTCAAGGGCAGTACTTCGTTAAAGTACTAGGAAGTTGCAAGCAAAAAAATTCGTTCTTATGAAAATCTACGTTTTTTACCTTAAATCAGGGACGGATATTTAAATTGCATAATTTTCAAATAGAAGCACCTTATAGGGCCTATTTTTGAATTTCTCGCATCCAAAATATATAAAATCGCATATAGCGAGTTCTTATGGATTTTTTTTTGGTTTTCTTAAACCTCCCAATCCGCTTCAACAATTGTAAAAAAATAAAAAAATCAGATCAGATCAGATGACTGCTTCAAAACTTCCAACCGATTATACAGGGTGTCCCACTGAAAACTGTCAATGGAATATAATTTTTAAATGAAAGTAGATTTAAAAAAAAAACCGGTTTGGATGGTTGAAAGAGGGAACCGTTTCAAAATACTCTCGGTGGTGTAAGTAATTATTTTTTTAGTTTGGGGTAGTTTTTTAAAATTCCATAAAAAACCGAGGATCGTGGGTCATGTGATACCTCTTTCAGTTCTCTAATCAGTAATGTAACTAATTTCTTAGTTTAAGTCATTTTTTAAAAACTGTTTAAGAAAAAATAACCCAAGTTAAAAAGTAATTAATTACACCTCTGCTTAGAGAATCGCAAGACCTTTCGAAAGAGGTATCACACAACCCATAATCTTATTCAAAAATTTACAAGGCTAGCTACCCTCCAAGAGGCAGGTTAAGGAGGGTTAAAAATACCTTAATAAGGTTTATTTTGTGCAAAATGCAATTTTAATTGTCATTTGTGCCAGATTTTCGTTTTTCGAACACTTTCCTTCAAAAACGGTTTTTCATGGAATTTCAAAAACCAACCCGTAACTAAAAAAATAATTACACCATCTAGAGAACAAATTTAATTAATAAATTTAAAGTCCTAATTAAAAATTATCTTTTCTCCCTCTTGATCTTTTCTAAATTTCCAAGGCTTTCAATTTTTATTGATTAATTAAACTGCTCCAGATTTAATTTAACCTGGCTGGGAACTTACACAGCTCACAGGACCTGGCTTTTCAACAAAAAACATATTATATACTCGGTAAAAATGTTTCAAAAACATGTTTGTTGGTTCTGATTTTGCCAAAAACAATATCTTATATCTGAATTAAACAAATTGCCTAGGAATAAAGGTTATAGGTATGTTAATTCTTGAAAAATCTTGATCTGGATTTGAATAAAAAATTAAAAAAATACTATAAATGACATTTTTGTAATTTTTGACCCTAAATGTATAAACAGCTGAAATGAATTTTGTTATGTTTGTACCTGTTTTATGGGGAATCATTAGAACTTTAACAGATAGTTGGCTTCTAATTAAAAGGTAACACTAACAGATAAAAATTGTGCTTACCTAAATAATATTTAATCTTCCTTCCCACCTAATCTTCATGGCATGCTCCTCAATGTTAATGGAATCTTTCTGACTCTGCTTCCAGAATTTAAAGGTCCTTCTGAAAATAGGTATTGAAAACTCAAATATAATTATTGAAATATATTCCTCTTTTTAACAATCCACTACATAAATAAAACTTTACCTGATCGTAAAATAAATTGCATATTCTTATGCATGCAAGCTTCTGCACTGTTTTGGAGTTTTTAATTTGATATTATAATCATCCAAGATCTCACCTAAAATAAAAAGAAGTAAGGATTTAATTATTTTGAATCCCTGCTGTTCATATTCTCTTTATAACCTAGTGATCTAGTAGGTAATATCAGTATCACCAGGGACCTATAATATCACTTATTCTTCACATTGTCGCAAAATGTTAGTTACAAGCTATGATTTTAAATCAAAATAAACTCGCACCAGTTGAGAAGGTTCCACTTTTCAAGTTTTGGTACTGTTGTTACAGTAACTATATCGATTAACAAAAAAACTACTCCTTCAAATTGGTCATATTTGATTTATGTTAATCTTTGTAGTTTCACTGTAGGTACAGGGTGTTTCATTATAAAGGGCCCCCTCTGTTATATCTGTTAATAGGTGAGCTGGAAAAAAGATTTAAATACAAAAGTTATTTGATTCTTAAAGATCTTTAAAAATATTAAAGTCAAAAAAACCAAGGTTCATTTCAAAGTGTCAAATATTGATAGCAACTTTCTTATTGTATTTTTTTGCATTTTTGAATCTATGTTCTTTCCTGATTTCATTATTGGAATAAAAACTTTTTTTAACTTAGTAACTTATATATATGCTCTCTTGTGCTGTTTCTATTAGACATGTCATCATAATTATAGTAGGCAAAGTCCATATCTCAAAAAATATTGCACCCAGTGCATATAGTTATACATTTCTGAAATAAGAAACTAGGTCACATATTAACATTATATAACAGGGGGGGGGGGCATTTATAATGAAACACCCCATACCTATCTAAGAAGTAAGACAATTTTTTTTTACAGTTTTACAAGCTCAAGCCTGCTGAATGCTCATAATGGATAAATTTTGTGCTTGATTTTGCAATGCTTTTCCTTGCATTAAAAAAAAAAATAGAGAGGCATAAAATTAAGCACTAAATGTATCCATTGTGCATTTCATGGTTGACATTAATTATTGTAAAATAATTAGTTGCATTCCATGTTCTATTTTAATTTTTTTTGTGTTGCAGTTTAAGTTATCTGATTTTAGGCTGTAGAAATGAATAAAATGCCAAAATGTTTAGTGTTAAAAATAAAATAAATGCTTTGTTTTTAGAGAGCTTGATTTTTATTGTTATTTAAAAGTAGTGCATGTAATGATCAGTTGAGTGTTCTTAGGATTAGCCTTTGAAACTAATAACATATACTGCTTAACCCAAGCAGGATTTTTTACTGCATAATTATTGTTTACTATAGACCATGCTGTAGTGTATCAGTTAAAAATATAAAAAGTGATTTGACAGGATATTTAATTCTTAAATTTATCCAGCAGCTGTGAATAGAATTCCAATTCTATAACCTAAAATCAGTACACAGCACACAGAATTTTGATCAGCTAATCCTTGATTAATCGGAGCCAGTAATCTCCATGTTGTTTACATAGAGATCACTGATCGGAGCATATTGTCATAAAGCAACCTGTATGAATTGGAGCATATTGTCATAAAGCAACCTGTATGTATGGGTGGTCACAGAAAATGGATTGAAAGTGTCCACCAGTCAAAATAAGTAGCACAGTGAGGTGTGGCTGGAATAGTAAAGTTGTGAGGGAGTGCTAAAAGTGCGTCCATGTATTGACTAGAAAAATGTAAGTACTTATACTATTTTTTACTTTTGATTTATTTTTAGGATTATTGTTTTAAACCAGTGGTTTTTAGCTTTGTATAAATCTGGTTAGGTTAGTTAAGTGGATTTGCTTGTATCATTGTAATTGGACTATTTCCCAAACTAAAATATAAATAGTTAAAACATTTGTTATTCATAAAAATCCTGGTTTCCTTATGGCCTGCCCATACAAAAGCTTAAACATTTTTCTTAACCACCTGTTAAAATATTTTTAAGGCTGCTTAAAATAAATTACCTTTTCTTCATTAATTTTCTTAATTGTAATAACTTTAAATTTGGATAAAAATGAGTCAAAAATCAAAGAAAGTGCCGGTTTTCCTCTTTGGTATTAAAAAAACTTATAGAATGTGGGTAAAATCTTAGCTTGATTTTGAAAAAAAATCCATAAAGAAACTCCTTAAATGATTTCCTTAAAAGATTTTTATCTTAAAAATGCTTGTATGGCCAGGCCATTAGCGTAGATATACCTACAAGATTTTAATTGTTTTATGCCCTGTTTACTCAACTTTTAAGCATAAATTTAGTGTTAATTCTGTATCCCTGTCTCTTTTGATGAAGAAAAAAAGGACATACCTACATAAAAAATTAACACTAAATTTGTGTGTGAGTGAACTAAACTTCAATAAGTAGGTAATTCTGCAGGTAATATCTGTAAGGTAAGCGGTAAGGTAAAGATGCAAGGCCATCATTGATTATTTATTTTTCCGACGATCTTACATCTTCTAATTTTTGAATGTGATATCGTGTCCAAATAGAGCTAGATCTAATTTTCAGCAAATCGTACCTTGAGAATGTCGCAAGTCATGCAACTTCCACAATGCAAGGAAATTGCATCCCAATATTGTATCGTCAGAAACTGGCTTTACCGCTTAAGGATTGTTCATACACGGCATTAGTAGTATTTGGTTTTGTTATAGTGTTAGTTATAGTTTTAGTCTTAAAAATTGCTTGCTGTTCATACTTGTCTTTGTTATAGTCATAAAAATCACTAAGCAAGTGCATTTAACCTCACTTTTTTGATGTTTTGTTTTATTTACTTTTACTTTTTGTAGTTTTTTTTTTTAAAGAAAATAAGGTTTAATAGAATCAATTGTTTATTTTGGAACCTACAAAACACTTAGCAACCTGTTTTTTGCTTTTAATTTGTCTGTATAAAATATTTGAAATTATTGATCTCATTCTTGTCAACATAGTTGGGCACCATACTTACAATTTGGATTCGCGCATGCACACTTATATTTGTTATAGTAATAGTCATAATTTTAGTTATAAAAGTTGAAAGTTGCCAACTTTTCCTTAGGACTATGACTAAACCTATGACAAAGCATAATCAAAAGAAACAGTGGTTTTAACTTTTTTATGATTAAGACTATTACAAAAACTAAACCAAAGACTAAGACTATGCCTTGTATGAACGATACTTTACCTTATGGAACATGGAACGAACCTGCCACAACCTTAAATATACAAGTTGCTTGACCTTTTAGCACAAAAAAAGCATATTTTTCACTTACCTGCAGTTCTGTAGGTGGCTTTATTATTTGACCAATCAAAATCGGAAAATGTGCCAAACTTAATGAATGTACTCAAACTCAAAATATCGATAAAAACCAAACGAAAAACACCATTTCACTGGAATTTCCGCGACCTTGCCACGCTCGCCCACCAAAAAAGTGAGGTTATTATCCTTTCAACGTCAAAAGTTTCAAAGGCGAAGCTATCTCAGACATGCGTGGGCCACCAAACGAAAACAGATAGGGGAGACGCTTGGTCAGTTGGGGTTCAGAGGTATATCTATATATATAAGTATGTGGATACATGCCATACAGGCCCTTTTTGTTCTATGCTTACAACTTGCAAGTGTCAAAAAATGTAAATAAAACGATTTTGGAATGTTTTCTTAATTTTTAAGTATGGACCTAATAGAGTATATAAGCCCTCGTGCGGATACCAAAAACAAGGAGGGCTTCATCCGGTGCATATTTTTCTGTGAGTTTCATCACACTGCAGGACCTATCATTTCTTGTCAGGTAGGTTCCAGGCACAAACCTTATAACCAAAAATATATAAGGTTTGTGGTTCCAGGGTAGGTTACATAAACATAAGGCAGGTTTACCCAGTGGCGGTTCCAGAGGGCGGATTGCCCCCCCCTTTACTCCAGAAAAAAGTAGAGGTAATTATGCAGTATACGGTTTTCTGCCATTTTTGATTTTTTTTGAAAAATTCTTTATGGGGGCACCTTCTAGGGTCCCTAGGACCCCAAATCCGTCTGCGCCGTTTGGGTTTTTTTTTTTATTTTTTTTGTTTTTTTTTAAATTTTTTTTCACTAAAACAAACCAAACCAACACAGTCCAACCCAACCTAATCCAAACCAACCCAGAAAAATTAAAAAAACCCTTTACAACCCCCCCTGGGCACCCTTTTTTCTCGTTAAAAAAAAAAAAAAAAATCGGGCGCAGGCGGATTTGGGGTCCTAGGGACCCTAGAAGGTGCCCCCATAAAGAATTTTTCAAAAAAAATCAAAAATGGCAGGAAACCGTATACTGCATAATTACCAAAGTAGACAACAAAGATGCTGATGGTAAAACGCTGAAGTCTTTGGAGAAAAAACAAGAAATTGCAGAATGTTCCTTTACCCTGGATTTCTAAACTGGACTATATCGGCGAACGGTGACGTTACTGTTATCGCTAGAAGATCAACAATGGAAATGCCATCATACCATTCATAAAGTTTTTGCCGTTATCGGTACGACGGTATCGGTAGGCCGAGATGAACCAACTTTATCTTCGCCGACAACGTCGGGAGCGCGTTCAGATATTCGACCAATGAAACGTCGCGGTTTTTACCACGTGATATCATACTATGGCGTCGCCTGTTTTGACGTTTCATTTTGACAAGGGCTTTGTTTGTTTTTGGTTTGTTTTTCAATAAATTTTTTCCGATTTTTTTTCCCATTTGTAAGTACTTTGGTTACTTTCTTTGGTAATTATTTAAACGGTTTTCTGCTATTTTTGTTTTTTTTTTAATTCTTTCTCTGTTAAAAGGGCTGGTTTTAAATCTTCTTTTTTTCTTTGTTAGCATGTAAGCCATGGATAAACACAAAAAAACACTCATTAAACCCAACATCTGGGTTTCAGTATCCATATTTTCTCTTTTTTCCAAAAAAATTAAAAAAAAACAAACACTGAATGAAAACCAATTTTAGGTTAGGTACAATTGTCCTCTTTTTTTTGTCCCTATCTCTGTCTGATTCTGCCGTCGTCGACCAGTTTATGAATGGAAAGCTTAACCACACCGACACCGCTGCCGACAACGTCGTCGTTCGCCGATATAGTCCAGTTTATAAATCCAGGGTTAAAGATGTTCTAGAATCCCTCCACAGTATTTAGAAATAGAGAACAGTATTATATAGCAGTTTTCATTTGTAAAACTAGTGCACAACTGAGGTTGTGCTGATGTTCCATTGTTGTGCACTTTAATTTAATTCAATTTTAATAATTTTGGTTTTGCACTAAGTGCAACTTTTTCGCAGCGGCTCTGAAGGCTCGTGGCGCACCGAAAACTTTTTCCTGCATAATTTTAAGTCAAAACCCACTAATCAATCTCAAAGAGTTTTTGAATGGTCCTAAGCTACTTTTATATTCATTAAGTTAAGTGGTTGAATCAAACGAGTGTTCTAGTTTGGGTGCAGTTTTTTTTATGTTCCATTCAATCTGCACTCAGATTGCACTGACGCAATTTTTTGACAGCACCAATCCACTGTTAGTGCACTATGAGTGGCCCACCAATTTTACCAATGGAAACCCCTAATAGAGTTTCAATTTATAAACAAGTTTTAGACAAAATCATTTTAGACATAAAATCAAGATTCAATAACAAAACTAAGTATTTTTGAACTGAACATATTCATACCAAGTTTTACACAATGTGAAGCCAAAATCAGAGCAAAATTAACTAATGTCGTTTCCAAATACTTTACACAAATTTTTGAACTTTTATTGGGAGAAGTCAGTATTTGGAAACAATATTGGTCATAAGTATGCAAAAACATATATGATAACATTTTCGAGGCAATGAACAAGTGTGGCAATATTTTTTCGTTGATAAAAACATTTTTGGATGTTCATCAGTACAGTAATGCTTTGTCAGAAAGAAGCTTCTGCTGCATCAGAAGATTGAAAATATAAGTACTTAAAAACACTATGACAGAAATTCGTCTGATGGGCTTAACGATGCTGCATATCAACAGAAATTGATTGACATTGAGCGAGTCATTGACCGGTTTACCCAAAAAAACTGGAAACAAACTTTTTCTTGAGATAGGCATCTTTTATTTGAGATATGCAATATAAAAGGTAATGTTTCCACTTAAAAACCTTTTTAGATCACAAAAAAAAAAGTATTTAGCTATTAGGTTTTGTTTGTTATCTATGTTTTTTATAACTGAAAAAATTAAACATAGTTACTCAAGCGTGGATTTCAGGGGGGTAGGTAGGTATGAAAATATTTAGAAAATCAAAAGTATGGCATAAATTGCGGCGCTATAACTAAAAATAGTTTAATTTTGTGTTAACATCAACCATAATTTTATTTTAACTTTAAATCAAAAAATACATTTTTTAGTGCAATATTCTTAAAAATTTTCGTCTGCGGCGCTATGATACGCTGATATTTACGATTTTAGTTTAATTTGACTCAAAAATTGCATTTTAATGTAATTTTCTCAAATTTTTGGCGCATTTAAACATCTTTTAAAATAAAAATGTATGAAATAAAAAACTTAAAATCTGAGTACTCCCCCCCTTAGATTTGAGGCCAAATCCGCGCTTGTAGTTACTAAATTTTGTTTATATATGGGTAATTCATAACCTAAGCATAACTTTATTAATAATCAAAATGTTAAATACATTAAAGTTAATGGAAGTGTCTACCCAAGTCTTTTTTATGTCATAAAATTTCAATATTGTCATAAAATATGCCCAAAATGTCATAAAATTTCAAAATTGTCATAAAATTCATAAAATTTGCACACAAAACTGAATATTTAAGTTTAGTGTAAACAAACTTTTGATATTCCACCTTTCCATTTGCACGTGGGATAGTTAGATAACTCCTTAATATAAACAGGACATCAAATTTTCAGTAAATTATTGCAGGAATATAAGTAACTCATGATACAAAGGACAGACCAAGAGTTTTACTGCCCTTTTTAATATTACCCAATAGAAATGCTTGATTTTGGTGGGCTCTTTTACTGCACCAATTAGTTGTGAGCGTACTTTTGCAAAAAGTTTTGTTTGGTTCCCACTGTTTTAAGATAGTGCATGAAAATGTCTGCTCGAAAAACCAAATTTAATGCGGCAGAAGCTGCAGAATTATTGGCTATTTTAAGAAATAAAATACTGTTTTTCTGCTTACCACAAACTTTGTAAGAAATAATAGATTTCTTTTTATGTAGTCGTATTAATAAACGTTTTATTTTTAATGATAAATGAACAACACACACAATTACAGGCACCCTTGGAATTCAATTTTTAAAATATATTTACCATATTAATTTCGATTGACATCCACTTCCTGAAAAACTAAGAAAATGAATGGGTATAAATAACTATTACCTAACAAGTGCAGAAACTGATACTTTTCCGCACGCAGCGGGGTTCTGGCAAGACGTAAATTTGGAAAAGACGCTTTCCGCACGCGTTAGGTACATTTCGTAACATTTCTCCTACGAGCGTGAGGAAAATTAAAAAAAATATTGTTTTACATGACTGTCAAAAAAAAAAAAATGCCCGCCGAAAAAAATTTTTGCGTGCGTGAGAAGGCTTTTTCTGCACGGCGTGAGGTAAAAATTGGCACTTTCCGCTCGCTCTTAGAAAAATATTACAACAAAATGTGATCAAATTGTCATAAAATGTTTCAAAAATTGTCGTCATAAAATCATAAAAAAAATATTTTTTTCCCAGTGGCCACCCTGCTTATCTTATCTTATTTTTCTGTATAAACTCAGCTTTAGTGCTTCAAATAAAGTTTTGTTTTTATTTTTTTAACACTAAAGGCTGGTTCATCCTTAAATTCCTTTTCCATAACTCTTTCCTTAAGATGCAAGCAAATTGTGTCTTCTTTTAACCTGTTATTAGAAAAAGAAAGAAAAAAGCTGGTTCAAGATAAAATTTCAGATCCACACGTGATTTTGGCTTTTTGTTTACAAAATTTGGGGTTCTTCTTTTCCCACAAATGTGGAAACTGTTTGACCATGCTGTCAAAATGTGCAAATTAGTGTTCTAACAAAAATGTGTTTGATCATAAAAAACTCTGAAAATTGTTAAAGGAAAAGGATACAGCAAAAGTTACAGAAAGGAATTTAAGCATGAACTAGCCTTAAGATGACTGCACTGAGAAAACATGGCCAAGTAGGATTCCTACTTAAGGTTGTAGATACGACCCAGTAAACACAAACCTTGCGAGCCATAGGTGGCCCGCCTGCGGTTTACCGAAATGCCGCTTGCTTGCCGAATACGGCAGCCGCGGCGGAGTGCAAGCGGTAATGTCCGCTCGGCCCTTGGATCGCCACATGCGGATTACCGCCAACACCTACACGGATAGCCGCACAGAACTGGTTGGTGAACCGCCAGTGTTTTAACTAAGGCGGCCGCACAGACATCGCCGCTTGCACGCTGCCGCGGCGTTCATTGAACTTGTGGCTAGAACACTACAAACCACTGGAGAATAACCTGCGGATAAGTGACGGCCTCCCGTCAGATGATGAATTGTCGCATTCGTACGTTTACCGGCCGCCAGACCGTTGCCGATAGACCTATCGCTAATCCGCTAGTGGCTGTAAAGTGGCTGCCCGGACATCGCCGCTTGCACGACGCCGCGCCGTTCGTGTGGGGCTACAATGCTACAACCCTGGTAAAATTTTCCCCTCGAATCTCATCCAGACCGGTGAAGTTTTTATCATGTTTTTATAAGTTCTATAAGATCCAATGAGAAGGCCAATATTTTTTTCGATAATATTTTGTAATCTTTTAGAAGCAGAGAAGATTATATAGGGACTATATGATGTTTTATCAGTTTGTAGTTTTTTTAGGATATTTTATCAGTTTGTATAAGAGTGTGGGTTTGGAGAAGATTTTATCAACGAACAAATACACAGTTTTAAAGGAGATTTGATGAGAATGAGGTATTGAGGATGTTTGAGGAGATTCTATCAGTATCCTGATTATAGAAGATCCTACTGGAGAAGTTTCTATGGGTTCTTGTGGGATCGGTTTCTAGAATATTTGAGGAGATTCTATCAGTATAGTGATTATAGAAGATCCTATATGAGCAATGATTTTGGAGAAGTTTCTATGAGTTCTTGTGGGATCGGTTTCTAGAATATTTGAGGAGATTATATCAGTATCGTAATGCGTTTGGAGAATATTTTATGATTTGACAGGAATAGTAGGTATTAAGGATTTTTTATAAGATAAGCAAATCATTTTGTGAGTTAATTTAAGAAAATGAAAATTCTCGTTACTATGAAATTACCACTTACCTTGATACAAAATTGATGTCCCCATGCTTTAGCCCCTCTATGCACTTTTCAGTCTTGAGATATACGTTAATCTCTTTTCCTATATTCTTTTGGTCAGATTTTAAGGAAAGACCAACCAAACTAACATAAGGAAATGTTGATAATTCTTAAAATAATTATACTTGTTTTGCCAAAATTTTTAAACAATCAATATATGTCCTACTTTAATTTACTTTACCTAACTTATTTATTTCTGCCAATTTCATTTAGAAAAAATAAAATAGGATAAAGGTTTCAGGATAAAAACGATACAGAATCGTTAGTCAAATTGAGAACTAAATAGTTAAGACAACACAACAAAGTATATTTTCATAACAAAAACAGAGAAGAAAATGTACCATATTATAAAAAAATAGAAATGGTCAAATTCAAATTTGTATTTAAAAAATATTTAAACATTGGAAAATGTGAAAAGTTCTTACTCAAAATTGCCTCGTTACAAACTAGATTTTCTCTATGCTGTCAAAACTAATTTTAGTATTAACTAATATAGGTAACACACAAAAAAGAGTACCTAAATGAGGTCCCTCGGGTTGGTTAAAATAAAATAATAAATTACACTTACACAATAACGGTACAGTAAAGTTCAAAGTCATTAAATTAGTCTACAAATTATAAAAGAAAATTTTGGTTACAAATAAGATTTAAAAATGCATATATTAAAGCATATAAAATACATTAAACATAATTTAACATTATTTGGTAGTGGGCAATCTTACAAGCAGTCGTATCACATATTTACATTAAAAATCACAAAAATTAAAAATTCGTAAATCATCTTTTTAAATAGCATATATATTTTAATACTTATTCTTTAAAACTATTCAAGGAACCATTACAGAGATCCAAAGCTAATGGCAATTGATTACCTTCGCAACACATTATCACAGATTTAAATTAATATTTACAAAAAAAAACATAATTCATAAAAACTTCAAATCCCTGTCCAAAGTGTCTATGAGAAACAACAACAATATGTAAAATCTATATGGACCCTAATGCAAACACGCTCCTTTGAATTAATATGTAGCTTTTATATTTTTTTAAATCAATGACTACATTAAAGAGATTGTCATTAAGAAGTATGAATGGGAACTCCCATTGGGGATACCGGGGTGTTTATCTGTGTTTTAAAATACAAAAATCATTGTATTTCAACAAAATTGGGAAAATTACATATAAACACACAATCAATGTCTTTAATATCGACTAGAACTGCTGTATCTGAAATATTTTTAACTTGAAATATGTTTTTGACAAATATATGGCCAATGTGAAATAATTTGCAAGTTATTAAAAATATCTCAAAGAAAATCTACCCTTAGTACCCTTTAATATTCTACAAAATAATACTATTGCCCATAATCACGTTAATGATAGAATTTTCTCAGATATATCCTTGAATTTCTTTCAAAAACCCACCGAAAATCTAAAAATATATTTATATAATCTCTTCTAGTATCCTACAAACTGATCCCAACAAGTACTTATAGAAACTTCTAAAAAACTATCAAAATTACTGCTTGTAGAGCCGATAGAATCTGCTCCAATATCCTAGAAAACGTTGCAAAAAACCACCAAGAACACAATTTCTAGATTCATGATACTGATGGAATCTCCTTAAATGTCCCAGAAACCGATCCCACAAGAACTCAGAAACTTTTCCAAAATCATTCCCCATAGGATCTTCTAGAATCACGATACTGATATAATCTCTTCAAATATGCTAGAAACCGATCCCACATGTACCCATAGAAACTTCTTCAAAAACCATAAAAATCACTGTCCATAGACTTGATAAAATATCCTCTAATATGATAGAAAATGTTGCAAAAACCGACCCAAAACCCGATAAAATCTTCTTGCCCATAGGATCTTCTAGATTCATGATACTGATAAAATCTCCTCAAATGTCCTAGAAACCGATCCCAAAAGAACTCATAGAAACTTCTCCAAAATCATTCCCCATAGGATCTTCTAGAATCACAATACTGATATAATCTCCTCAAATATCCTAGAAACCGATCCCACATATGCCCATAGAAACTTCTTCAAAACCCATCAAAATCACTGCCCATAGACCTGATAAAATCTCCTCCAATATCATAGAACATGTTGCAAAAACCGACCCAAAACCCGATAAAATCTTCTTGCCCATAGGATCTTCTAGAATCATGATACTGATAGAATCTCATCAAATGTCCTAGAAAGCGATCCCACAAGAACTCATAGAAACTTCTCGAAAATCATTCCCCATAGGATCTTCTAGAATCACAATACTGATATAATCTCCTCAAATATCCTAGAAACCGATCCCACATGTGCCCATAGAAACTTCTTCAAAACCCATCAAAATCACTGCCCATAGACCTGATAAAATCTCCTCCAATATCATAGAAAATGTTGCAAAAACCGACCCAAAACCCGATGAAATCTTCTTGCCCATAGGATCTTCTAGAATCATGATACTGATAGAATCTCATCAAATGTCCTAGAAACCGATCCCACAAGAACTTATAGAAACTTCTCCAAAATCACAATACTGATATAATCTCCTCAAATATCCTAGAAACCGATCCCACATGTGGCCATAGAAACTTCTTCAAAACCCATCAAAATCACTGCCCATAGACCTGATAAAATCTCTTCCAATATCATAGAAAATGTTCCAAAAACCGACCCAAAATCCGATAAAATCTTGCTCATAGGATCTTCTAGAATTATGATACTGATAGAATCTCATCAAATATCCTAGAAACCGATCCCACATGTGCCCATAGAAACTTCTTCAAAACTCATCAAAATCACTGCTCATAGACCTGATAAAATCTCCTCCAATATCATAGAAAATGTTGCAAAAACCGACCCAAAACCCGATAAAATCTTCTACAAAATTTCTATCATATTTTCTATGAGATTCGAGGGAGGAAAATTTTACCAGGGAAATCATAGGATAACCTGCGGATAGGTGACGGCCTGCCGTCAGATGGTGGATGGCCGCATTCGCACATTTACCGGCCGCCAGAACGTTGCCAACAGATTCATCGGCAAACTGCTACTACCGCTAGTGGCTATAAAATGGCCGCTCGGACATAGCCGCTTGCACGTCGCCTCAAATACCACTAATAAGCACAGTGTTGCCAATTAAAATTTATTAGATTGCACGGTGAAGTGTTCAAAACGCACGGTTTTGCACGGTCTTAGGAATCGAAACGAACAATTTTCGCACGCAGTTTTAATTTAATAGTAGTTTAATGTTTAATTTTTTATTTACACGGTACTATTCACTATTAAATGCCTATAAAGTCTTAAGGCCTTCACACAGAAAAATACGCAAGGGTCCGTAAGACGTAACGTCTTTTCTTTCATCGTATCACGTGACCAAAGGGGGCAATTTTATTGGGATTACGTAAGAAGCCTCCGTAAAAAGTTCAAGTCTACGAACTTTTCTTACGGACATCCATTATGGCGTTCGCAGTTCGAGCGTTTATAAGTTATGAATCCATACGTAGCGTGTTACGGAGACATGCGTTATTCCTGTGTGAAGGCCTTTATTGCGGCCCCAAAAAGTTCTGCCACCTATGCGTGCTCATCCTGCTTCAAAAAACGCGTCACGTGACGGAACATGGATTTGCAGTTGCTCTAATAGTAAAAATTTTAATCCAGTAAAAAAATACTTTTTGGTTTATTTTACTATAAAATGAACATGAGTGAGTATATTTTAAAGTTATAGTACGTAATATATACATTTCTAGGTAGTTATATAACTAGAAAAATAGAGGCGAGTATTAACTGAAATAATATACCACAAAAAACATAATCCTAAAAATTTTTTTTTTTAATACTAAGAATCTCATAAAACATATTATTAAGGAAATCTGTAGCAATAATATTAAACCTTGTATTTGTACAGAAAAAAATAGGTATTATAAAACCAATGCCAAGTGTCAGCCTACCTGTGGAAATCCCAAAATTAAACTAAATTTACTTTTTATTAATACTGACCGCAATTGCAATTCTGAAATTTTAAATATTCTTATCTTCAAAACGCACGTTTTTCCTTGATGTTAGAAAAATGCACGGCCGACCTGAAAACGCACGCAATTCGTGCAAGTTCTTGTAGCGAGGCATCACCATTATATTTGTAAACATTGATAAAGTTTGCATTTTAAAAATCTTGGCCATCTATATGTATAAAAATATTATGTACTGAAGAAATATAATTAAAACGAGCGCCATCTGCCTTCTATACTGACAAATATTATAACTTTGTAATGATTAACTGCTCGTCTAGATGGCTCTGGATAAATGCCGACCACGCAACGATTATATTTTAACAATACGTTCTAAAGGGAAGCGTCTCAGCTCCAAAAATCGATAAAAACATGGCATCGGGAGTCGAGGTGACATTTGATTGTTTACATTTTGTAGCAGGTCGTTTTTCGTGTTTTGAATAGGTCAAAATCGATATTTTTAGCTGTTTTTCGGTTTATGTTATGTTATATTATCAGTTTCTATTTTTGTGGAAGTGCCCTTCAGTCAAGAGTCGCGTACGGTGGTTACGTTTTGTTTTTATGCTGTGTTTTATGGTATAAATACCTAGTGAAATATAATTGGTTTTGTCAAACATATGATATGATATGATAAAAAAGGCCCAAACTTATCGACCTTTAAGTTTCTATTAGAGCAAGAAATGAGGGTCAAGTGGATTCATGCTGTTAGGAGCGAAGATTTTACGTCAGGTAAACAGTCAGTACCACTTGAATAAACTTTCCGGTCTTTTGATGACTTTCCAAAAGGGCTTACCTTGAAATTTAGGTAACTACCTACCTATTTGTGTTCTGGATGTTCCATTGAAAACACCACGCTTAAAAAAGGGGGTTTAAAAAAATACCTACATCCTACATACATTTTACAAGATTTGATTTAAAGACTCATAAGTCCCCTTTGAGCTATAAGTAGTATTTTCTGTGATAATAAAACACAACTTTTAGAATATTCAAACAACCACAATATAATTAATAAAAATCAATTTGGATTTCAAAATACTAAAAACACTAACGATGCTGTCTTTTCCTTTTTAGAGAGACTTTACCTTAGCCTTAATGATCAGGAGGTTGCTGCGGCGGTGTTCTGCGATTTTTCAAAAGCTTTTGATTGTGTTGATCAAGGAATACTGCTGCAGAAGCTAGATCATTATGGTATTCGCGATACGCCATTATTTTGGTTCTCATCTTTGCTCTCAGGGAGAGATCAGTTCGTTAGTGTTAATGAGAGTGCATCAGGGGTTCAGACGATTAGTCGGGGGGTTCCTCAGGACTCTGTCCTAGGACCGGTTCTTTTCCTATTGTACATCAACGACCTCTTATCCTTGCCAATATCAGCGGTGGTTGCTGCTTTTGCTGACGATGCAAATGTTTTATGGACTGCAAAGTCTAATTAATTTCTGTGCCACTATAGAAAAAGATCTCTCTTTAATAAGTCAATGGTGTGAAGCAAACAAACTCTGCTTTCATATAAAAAAAACAAACATCCTTACCTTCAAATGACTGACATAAAACTAAAAGACGAGACTATCGAAAACAAAGCAAGAATAAAATTCTTAGGCATTCACATCGATACACATCTAAAATTTGATATTCATATAGACCAACTCACAAAAAACTAGCCAAAGGATGTTACGTCATAAGAGTAGTTGCACAGGAGCTTGGCAAACAAGTAGCAAGGGCGGCTTACTTCGCTTTAATTGATGCACACATACGTTATGGTATAGCTTTCTGGGGTAGCACAACAGACAGTCTGTTACATTCAGTGTTCGTTATACAGAAAAGGGCTTTTCGTTGTATGTGCAAAAAAGGATACAGAGAATCATGCCGGCCCCTGTTTAAGCAGGATGAAATACTAACGGTGTCATGCATTTTTATATTAGAGTCAGTCTGCTTAGTATACAAAAAATTCCTTGGTTATTGATATGAAAGAAATTATAATTTTAGACACAATAACTTGTCATTGCCAATTCCAAAAACTACACTCACAAAGAAATCATTAATTTATGGAAACATCAAAATATTTAATCACTTGCCGCAAGATATTAAAATCATTAACAATTACAAATTATTTAGCACTACAGTTAAAAAATTTCTAGCAACCAAAGCATTCTATAACTTGACTGAATATTATCTATAACTTGACTGAATATTATCTTAACTGAATAACTTAGTAAATAATATAATTTCGTTTTAATTGTCTTGCTTCTTTTAAACTTTAACTAATAACACTATTTGTGGTGTGTTTATTTAATTGTCTTTTACTGCGCATATGATTATTTTTTGTTATTTATAATAACAATTGCTTTGTCAATGAAATATGTTTATTTTGAGACAATAAAGCTTATTGAGATTGAGATTGTAAATGTAAATTGCTTGCAGCCTCATAACTGCAACTGACAGGGGTGGATTATGTTATCCAAAAGGGATGATGTTCTATATACAACCTTTGAAAAAAAAAACGAATCTGTTTTTGTTAAAGAAGAAAATCATAGAAATCAACAAAATTGTCTTTGGAGAACATCAATAATTGTGAAAATTATTTGTATTTAGGACACAACTTTCAAACTTTTTGCTAAAAAATTATGTAAATAAAAAAAATTATGTAATAACAGGTACTTAAGCCAATAATTCCACAGCTAAAAAGAATCAAACCAAGCAAGAAATAGTTGTTATCAGGAAAAAAAATAGGTATGTATATTTTGTTGAAAAAGTTTTTATAAAGCACCTACTAAATTATAATAATGTATTTTTTTAATATATTTTTTTTACTTTACTTTATTTTAAGCTCTATTAGGACGGTTTTTTATACTTTTTAGTTGGGAAAATCTTTTGGTAGACTATTTTAAAAATTTAGAACTTTTCATTACTCCTTATTTCACAAATATTTATTTTATTTTACTTTATCTGTTGCATGATCAGCTTTACCCAAATACTTTTCAAATAACTATTGTAATTTTTTTAGCAAATGTCTTTAGTCAAATTTAAAATTAAGCTTTGAAAAAAATCAGATAAATGGAAGAAAATGTTTAAAAGAAAACTAGGAAGAAAATATTCCTTTATATGCGTTCATAAACTATGTACCACCATTTAACACTTTTACCTACTCCCCTCCCCCCATTTCTACCTTACATAACTTATGAATGACCCCTATATAGCAAAATTCGCGCGATTTATATGTTCCTCGACTTCCGCGGCCATATTGAATCGAGTTGATTGGCATTTCGTGGAGGTGGTATTGATTTTAAGTAACAGTACGTTTGATTGCCGCGTCTGGCTAGTAAGATGATATGGCGAAGCGGCTAGCCACCTATATGCCACCTTTAAGGATTTTTTTCGTAAAGAAACTCAAACCGATCAAAAGCGGTACCCTTGATTGCCACGTCTGGCGAGAAAGATAATATGCCAAAGCGGCTAGCCACCTATATTCGAATTTTCGGGATTGTTTCGTAAAGCCATCCTAACCAATAAAAATGGCAGCGCGCTTGGTTGCCTCGTCTGGCGAGAGAGATAATATGCCGAAGCGGCTAGCCACCTATATGCCTTTAAAGATTTTTTCGTAAAGAAACCCAAACCGATCAAAAGCGGTACCCTTGATTGCCACGTCTGGCGAGAAAGATAATATGCCAAAGCGGCTAGCCACCTATATTCGAATTTTCGGGATTGTTTCGTAAAGCCATCCTAACCAATAAAAATGGCAGCGCGCTTGGTTGCCTCGTCTGGCGAGAGAGATAATATGCCGAAGCGGCTAGCCACCTATATGCCTTTAAAGATTTTTTCGTAAAGAAACCCAAACCGATCAAAAGCGGTACCCTTGATTGCCACGTCTGGCTAGAAAGATAAAATATCGAAGCGTCTAGCCACACTTTTTTCACCTTGTGGATTTCGTTCGTTTAACTACATAATATTTACGAGAGACGTCACACTTGATGGCCATGGCCGACTAGAAACACAATATTCCAAAAAGAGTTAGTCACCCCTTCGCCGCTTGCTGCAAACTATCGGTAAGCAAAGTGGTTTACCAACTAGTGGCTGTCCACCAGTGCTGCCAAGAAACCGCTTTCTTGCCGTAAGGATTGTGTTTACTGGGACGCTTGATTGCCTCGTCTGGCTAGAAAGATAATATATCGAAGGGGCTAGCCACCAATATGCGAACTTTCGGGATTCTTTCGTAGAGCCATCTTAATTAATCAATGGCAGTACACTAGATTCCCTCGTCTGGTTAGACAGATAATATGCCGAAGTGGCTAGCCCCCTATATGCCACCTTCTGGGATTATTTCGTAAATCCATCTTAACCATTCCATGGCAGCACACTTGATTGACTCGTCTGGCTAAAAATATTATTTGCCGAAGCGGCTAGGCACCTATGTGCCACCTTTCGGGATTGTTTCGTAAAGCCATTTTAACCAATCAATGGCAGCACGCTTGATTGCCTCGTCTGGCTAGAAAGATAATATATCGAAGGGGCTAGCCACCAATATGGCACCTTTCGGAATTGTTTCGTAAAGCCGCGTTAACCAATCAATAGCAGCTCGCTTGATTGCCTCGTCTGGCAAGAAATATAATATACCGAAGCGATTAGCCACACGTTTTCCATCTTGTGGATTTCTTTTGTGCAGCCACCTTATATTCACGAGTGGCATTACGCTTGATGGCCATGTCAGGCTAGAAACGCAATTTGCCAAAATGAGTTAGCCACCTCTGCGCCGCTTGCTGCAAGGTATCGGTAAGCAAGTGGTTTACCGACTGATGACTGCACACCAGTGCCGCCTAGAAACCGCTTTCTTGCCGTAAGGCTTGTGTTTACTGAGAATGGCTGTAGTTATAATCTGGGGAATTTTTTTTAGCAATTTAACTATGTTGACCTGATTTTTTTCCAAAATTTTACCTCATTGAATTTGTTTTCCATGGCAACGCGGAGACTTTATTTATGTTTATCCACAGTGGGACAGCAGAGATTTTTGAGCACCGGGTCAAAAATTTGGGGTTAGGTTACTTATTTTGACTTTTCGCGTTCTGCGCCGCTAAAGCACATAAGTATTTTTTACTTTCGCTTTTTTCGTAAAGTGTGTGTGGTTAGCGCTAAAAAGTTTATAATTGAATTCGAAACACTCCCGCTAGTTGATACCGACAACATGTTAACTTAAAAGCATGCAGATTTAAAAATCGGCTCCTGGCGCTAGACGAAGTAATCGTATTCTATTTTAAACAGGAGCGTCAATTACTAGCAAGAGTCTTTCCAACCTCTAAATGGAGCTTTACTGACCTGTTTTGTTAGCACTCAAGTCTCCGTGTGTTTTTTGTACACTTGCACATAACTATGCCGCAATAATTTTAATTTAAAAAAATGGTTGAATCAAAATAAAAACAAAATTATGTGGGGTTATGGCATAGAAATAGAAGGGTTTATCATATCTCTGGGTTATGGGCGCCGAATGTTTCTATGCGAATTCCTAGTAATCCCAGCGAGCCAGTAAATTTCTCATGGTTCTTTGATAGACTCGGTAATGCCCGCGCAGCGCTAGGCCTTTTTTCGGCGGGCGACCGGACACGCGGAGTGGTTTCATATTTGTTTTTGAAAGATAAACATAACCTCGAATGGTTTTCTGTCAGAAAATGTAAAAATACTATTCTGTCCCACTGCAGCCCGATTTAAAGTTTGTTGACAAAACACCTGCAGTTACCATAGAATTGTATAAATTCTGCGATCTATCGGCCAACACTTGAACTGCGTGTGTCTCCCAAATTCAACGAAGTGTATGATTGATTGATCGGTTTTCTTTTCCGGACTACACAGGCTTTTAGAAAAGCAAGGAAATATAAAAAAGGAAAATGTAATCCAGAGGAAATTGTAAGTAGTAATCGGGTTTGTTCTAAACCGCAATTATTTTGAGGCTTTGGGATAGATGACAGCACCAGAGCTTTTATTTTGAAGAAAAAATAATTGAGAATTATGAAAAATCCTTCGATATTTTTGTAAAGCATTTAAAAATGATCACTTCTGCGAAATTTCAGCTAATTCTGATGTTTAGTTTTTCCTGTGCACTCTGGCAAAATATCAAAAAATTAAAGAACAAGGCGTTGCCAGTTGTACTTTTTTTACTTAAAATCTGGGCAGAAACTATAGCCTTAACATTTTCCACTAATGGAAAGTAAAGTTTCTGTTTACCCTAAACACACAAGTCAGTTACCTTAAGCAGATCCACCTATTTGGCTTAGAAGGTATTGCTTGGACTTATTAGCCCTTAGTGGTTTCTTATTGGCTCTGAGTGAATTTTTTATTTGTTATTATATTATGGTAAAAGAAGTATCTATCTGTGTAAAAAACTAACTTTATAACCGCAAGTGATCATATTAAGCCTTTTCGATTTACAATTGGTCCTGGTCTTGTTGAACCAGAACCGGAACCGGTTCTTTCGTTTTAAAACAATGACGCCACAGTTGCAACTCGGTTATAAAATTTTAGAACCAGCCTGGGAGTTTAGTTCGGCCCTATGTTTGTATACATAACTCCTTAACCCTTAATGATTTTTCTATTTAACGCTAAATGATTTTCCGTTAGTAATGCTGGGTTTATACAGGCAAATAAAAATAAAAATAATAGTTAACATAAAAATAAGAGTTGAACTTATGGGGAACAGTGTAGACGTTTGTAGAGCACAAATAAATATAAAAAGCAAAGCAAAAAATTGGGTTCGGTCTGGCTGGCAGATAAAAAGATCAGGCAAGAGAATCCGCCAAACCGTTTACATGCTGCGAGTTTGGTATTTTTCGTATAAAAGCCGCAATAATGGTGCAGTGATATAAGTTTGGCCTGGCCACCCGTAGGTTAACAGTTCAAACTAGGGTTGCCAACCCTCCCGATTTAGGCGGGAGTCTCCGCTTTTTTGAATTTCCTCCCGCCTGATGCAAAAAATCTCCCAATTTTTAAATTATGCGAAATGATTTTCCATTTTTAAACATTCCCCAGCATTCTTGAACAGTCTTCTTAATAACCAGACACACCCTCTTCTTGCATTGTAAGTTTGGAACGTAATCTTTTACACTTTCTTTAATCTCTTTTTCCCTTTGATGCACTGTTGCGCACTAAGTATACCTCTATCGTTTTCTATTTTGTATCAAAATACAGGAGAGATACACTCAGTGCGCACTGGTACATCAAAAGGAAAACGATATGGTCGTTTTCAGATTTTTACGTTAAGTAATGGTGAATGCGCAAGCTAATTTAAGGAGATCTCACATTTTATTTCTTTTTATATGGTGAAGACGAAGGTTTTTAACACTTTGCATTTGGTTGGGGATCAGTTTTTTTATTGTGGGTTAAAACTGCAAAACACGAAGAATAAAAGGTTAAAAAAAGCAAGTTGCGCTATTGGTTCTTCTGAAAATCATAATTAAGTAAGATATAAATTTTCAAAACTCCCGCTTTTTGAAAATAAAAATATGGCAACCCTAGTTCGAACCCCGGTGTGGTCTTCCACTTTTTTTTTAAATTTTTTGTTTTTATTTCTTTTTCTTATGGTCTATTGAGATAAGTCATGGTTTTCAGAACAAAAAAATATATTTTTATTGTATTAATCGTTTTTTTATTAACCATGCATATAAATAGTTTTCCATTAACCGTAAATAGTTTTTCATTAACGGTCCTTTTGCCCAAAATAGTTATAGATCTTTTGTCTTGTATTTAAATGAAGTACCTACCTATTTGGGGTAAGTGAATTTTTATAAATGGTAAGTAGGAATTTTTCTGAGTGTGGAAACTTTGGTGTGAATAATTATTTCTTAAATGTTTTATTCTCGACACGTGCTTCGCTAACAAGTTAGCTTCTTTAGGGTGAGGAATTTAAAAAATTTTTTGATTAATTTTAGAGAATTTTGGCGCAACTAATTTTAAAAATAATCAGTGGCGTAGCATCGAGTCTGAGGGCGGGGGGGTTTCATCATTTAATAAAAATCAACTGAAGGGAGGGGAGAGGCGCGGTTTAATAGGTGATGAGTTGTTAGTGTATGCGGAACAAAAATAATTATTTTTAAAAGCAAGATTTGTTCAACATTAACTCTTAAATGCGCCGCAGGCAAAATTTTTATCAAAATTACACAAAAATTCTATTTTTTACGCGTTTTAAATGTTGTTTAAAAAAAAATTGCTTAAAATGAAACAAAATTGTAACAATTTCAATATTGGTATAACGCCGTAGGCGAAAATTTTCACCAAAAAAAAAATCTTTTAAAATTTTGATCTCTTAGGTTTTTTGTAAAATATTTTTGAAAAAGTAGATTTTGGGTTGGATCCAAGAAAAGGTGGGTTGCAGTGGTAGATATGTTGCCAAATGATAAATGCGCCGTAGATGAAAATTTTAAGAAAAATTATACTATGAATACCATTTATTGCACGTTTTGAATGCTGGTGATAAAAATTCGTTAGAATTAAACTAAAATTGTAACAAATAATGACGTCATAGCACCGCGTGCAAAATTTTTAAAATTTAAGACATCACACCAAATACGTCAAAAACCTGAGTAAAGGGTCAAAAAAGTGGGGGAGCTATAGCTCTCCCTGGGTCCCTTGATCATGATTAATTTATTGTAGATTGGATTGGACCTCATGGGGGCGGGGGTTTGACCCCCAAACCCCCCCTGGCTACGCCACTGAAATAATAAAATATTACCAGGTTCCAACATATAAAATACTTATTTTGTAAAATTAATCCAAATTTTTTCTCATATCTCTAATTTTTTTTTAAGTGTTCCAAATAACTAATATATTTATTGGCTTATAAGTCATTTGTCGAATGGGTTTTTGCCAACAGCAAATGAAAAAGATAAAAAAAGATCATCTTGAACAGCAAGCAAAGTAAATCGAACAGTAAAATTTAATTCATTTTATTTTTTTTCATGTATTATTAGGTCCCAGAGAATTTTATTTCCAAAGAATTATTTGACAGCATTAATGTCTACATTATCACAAAAGCAGACCTGCAAAAGAGTACCATTACAGTGTAAGTTTTTCCAGTTTTTAAGATATTATGGTTTTTTGATCAAAGGCATTCTTAAATATTCTTGAAAACTATGGCCTCCATACATCATACAAACAACATTATCAAACTAAGACAGTAGGTGTTTCCTATTAGAATATTGAAGAAAGTAGACATAATTTTTTTATACAAGATAGGAATGTTTTATTTATCTAAAATTATGAATAATTAATCTTTATCTGGTATTTCCATTGTTAATATTTGTGTAATTTTAGTTTATGTTTTTATTGTATAGGTACGTACCGATTTTATAACATGTAAAATATAAGATAAAAAATGATAATATCCTAAATAACATTTTACTTTACTTGGTCAATTTTAGGACCCTTGAAGACTACAAAATCTTGGGTTTTCCTATCAGAATTGACAATAAAAAGTATGCCAGGAATGCGTTTCACTTCAACTTATGTTTTGTCTGCGATAGCGATGCTAGAACTGTTCAGTATGAGACTGTTGTGACAAAGTTTTCGGAATATTTGAGAGGAATGGAGGTGGAATCTTGCTTTTTGTCTAGTGGAAATTCTAGTAACAACCTAGAACCTGTCCTAAGAAAGGTTATGATTGATCTAAATAGTAAAGGTAGGTATCTAATTTTATTTGTTAATCCTCTTTATTATTTCTTTCTTTTTATAACCATTAAATAGCAAAACATTTTGCCACATTTAGGCGAGTGCTCACTGACCGAAGGCCCGATGGCCACTTATCTTAAAGTATGTCAGGTTCGTTCAGACCCACCAGAAGTTCTGGAACACCAAGTGCCCATTTTTATTAAGGCCTTGCCCCAAAACCATTGGGATCTTACCACACAACAAGTGACCCCTTATATCGATGGATATAATCATATTGCTCGAATAGCTCTACTAGCAGGTTAGTTAATTTTGTTTTACATATTTTTACTCTTAGAAAAAAAAAAACAGATAGCATTTTTTGTCTGAATTTCAAATATTTAAGACGAAAAACGTGTCATTAATCATTAAACATTCTGACAATTGATTTTTTATGTTTTTTTTTAAATGTGGACATGAATATGCACCTTGTACATGTATTCAAAACCTTATTTAGTATGGCTCCTAATGTGTAATTAATCATTAAACAATCTGACAATTGATTTCTTATGATTCTTTTAGATGTGGACATGAATATAGTCAAAGCATGTATTCAAAACCTTGTCTATTATGGCGTGGTTGCGTTGATACCTCTCCTAATGTATGGGAACGAATACTGCACCACACCTAAACTGAAGAATTTGGCACAGGATGTTGATTTACAGGTACGTGGATATATTCAAATTCTTTTGATTGATTTATATTTCTGTTTTTTTTTGCATTGTGGTATTAATTTTGTTTGTGGGAATTTTTGTTTGCAAAATTTGCACCTGGTTTATTTCACAATCTTTAGCTTGGTTTAATTTTTTTGTAATTTACCCTGAGAGATTAATTTATAGGTGAAAATGCAAATTTTTGGGAGGACAGGCTCTGATTTTGAAGAGGCCTTGTAAATAGAACTTTACTTTCGGTACAGTTTACGCTGATAGGTGTCATGATGGGTTTTCCGTATTTTCCACCAAATTTGGTTTCTAACATTTCCCATAGGTTTGAAGGTCCTGTTATTTCTCTTCACCTGCACCGCTATTCTCTGAACTAAATATGCTCGGCTTTTATCTCAATTCTCTCAAGTCATTTTTTGGCCTTCGCTTCTTGGACTAAAAGTTCAAAGTTTTCTTTTTATCCTTCCAGAGTCGATGCGTTCACTACGTATCCCGTTCGCAGCGCCATCTACCCAATTTGCGGGACGTTTTTCGCACGTACGCCTCGATGTCTCGCGGCACCACCATAAAAGACCTGTGCCTGAGGTTCAACTTTTTTAATTTGCGCATAAACGAACGCAAGCTGGTGCAATTTGGCATTCTGGAAGGGTTGATTCGTCGCGTGCAAAAGTATCCGGTGATTTTGGGCGAGAGACCCGAGCTGCAAGAGTGCTTCAATGGGCTGCACACCTTGGACGAGTTGTGTTGCGCGGTGGGAGTGAGCGCTCAACAATTGGATGAACAGCTCGAGAAAGATCATAACTCTGTGGTTTTGTTAAAATAGATTTAGAGTCTCAAACATCAGTTAAGACAAAGATAAAACGTGATTGTGCTATAGTGCACCCATAGATCTAAGAGACTCATTATAAATGCTAATCCCTTACCCTAATAATCACCGGGGGTGAAAGTAAATAAAAAAAGCTGTAAACATGCTACTAAGTGCGGCTTTAAAAATATTTAATTATTTCTTAATAAGTACACGTTTTTGGCCGAATTAAAATTTATCAACTTTATGACTAATTACGAAACGTTATAAAATTAGGGTTTGATTAAGTTGCTAATTAATATTCTTTAAATAATTAGGACAGGCTTAAGATACCAAGCTGATTTGTAGTTTTGAAAATCAGTCAACAGTTGGTGTTTGGTTACAAGAGAAGTTATTTGTTGCTAATTGTGATTGTATGAAAATTGTTTCGTCCGTGGGAGGAACAACCGAGTACGTCACGTGGAGATACGGGGAATAATGGCGTTACAAGAGAAATAAGTGATAGAAAACAATTTAAAAGCGATATTTTGTCACTTGATACAAAAAAGTGATATTTGACGTTTATACCAACCTTCTTGAACGTGGGTTATCAAAATTTGGTGCAGTGAAGGAAGCGGCAGTTTTAACACGAAGATCGGTAAAAACAGTGTGGCGTGTAGTAAATAAACCGCTAGTTGGGAGAAGAAAAAGGAAGGATTCTATTACTTCTAAGAAATTGGACATGGGTGATGTAGATATCATTCGTAGAAAAATATATAATATATAGTGAACAAATGATTCCTACTTTACAAACATTATTTCAAAGATTAAAAAAAAGATGATACAGGAATACAGTGTTGCCGTGAGACACTGAGAAAAAGTATTTTAAAAAAACGGTTTTAAAATAAAAAAATTAATAAACGGCAAGTGATTATGGAATCGGCCCGTTTAAAAAAATGGAGGATGGAATATTTAATTGCAATACACGAGTATAGAGAAAGTAATAGGGATATTGTTTATCTCGATGAAAGGAAAGTAGATTTGTCTTGTCACTGCACAACTAAAGCTCCATCAAATAAAGGAAAGCCCATCACAATAATTCATGCTGGAACAAAAAATGGGTTTGTACCAAATACGTTGGCCTTATCAGCCAAAAATATAAAGGATTGCCGTACTGACTATCATGACGATACCACAGCGGAATTATTTGAAGACTGGTTCAAGAATAAACTGTTACCCAATATACCTCCAAATAGTGTAATTGTGATGGATAATTCGAGCTACCACAGTAGAAGGCTAAATAAAGTTCCGTGTTCAAATGACACAAAACTTACCATTTAGGAGTATTTTTAGGATAGCTACACCAAAAAACAATTTCTTGAAATAATTAAAGGATTTTCAGTACAAAAACAATACTATTGTGATACTTTGGCGGAAGAAATAGTCCATACAGTGTTGAGACTTCCTCCTTACCATTGCATGTTTAATCCAATTAAACACATATGGCGTGAGCTAAAAGCAGCGCTTAAAAGAAATAATGTTTCGCCAACTTTAAATTCTTCTGTGATAACTTTAATTAGGTCGGCGGAACAGAATATTTTAAGTAAAAGCTAGGAAAACTGCGTAGCTCATGCCCACAAAATAGAAAAATCATATGTAAATATAGATCTGCTACCCAGAGAAAAAATTATGACTTTAATGACGACAGTGTGTCTATTAGATTAAAATAATTTTTTCATTAAAAAAAAAATTGTTAGACCGAACCGTCAATAAAACATATTATCTTCTTCTCCTTTAAGGTGATCCGTGGTAGAAATTCACTGATCGATTATAACACTAAGTGCGTCCCTGCTTCCATTCGAACACCCGCTGAGTCGCAATAAATGCTTATCAGCCATGAATAATAATGAGTCCTAGATCGATGGTCAGACTATACCCAACCAATAGGTGGAGGCACAGATTGAACTAATGGCTTGGATTTTCTATCTAATACGTTTCTGTCTATCTAAACCAAGGAAAATAGAACATATAGGGAATTGATATCCCAACTGACCAATCTAAAAAATTAGTGGTATCGATGTGACTGACAGTTTCATAGCTAACAATAAGGCATAACGGTTGGGGAAACGTCACTTTTTCTATGCTTTGACACAAGGGCAGAGTTCAAAGTGGTCAGGGAAAACCTGGAAAAGTCAGGGAATTTGTATACTGTCAGGGAAAAGTTAGCAATAACCGAAAAATGACCTAAAAGTCAGGAAAAAGTCAGGGAATAAGATACCCATAGTGTGCAACTGTTTATGATTATTTTTTATGATGAAGCGCTGAATATAATCATAATTGAACTTCCTAAAAGTTCGTTTAATTATTCAATTATATTCAGCGCTTCATCCTTCTAGTTTACCTAATTTTAAATACTGGTATTGTTCAAAGGTATGACACCAATGTTTTTTGTATCACTAAGTGAATGAAATGAAATTTTATTACAAACTTTGTTTCATTTGTATCAAAACTTTTAACAAAAATATCCTTATAATTTTATAACGTTTTACTAAAGTAATCAAGTATTATTTAAATACGAACAGGTACCATATTATGCAATACTGTCTTCATAGTAATGGTAACATTTCCTATTAAATATATAATCAAAACTTAAATATATATAAACTCTGAGATTATCATAAAATATAAAAAAGGTATATTAATAATAATAACATGTCTTGTAAAAGCTTGTAATAAGCAAATATGAACATCATATGTCCTAAATTATTTATGAAAGTAATGGAGAAAGAACAATAACAAAACATAACAAAGAACAATAACACAACATTTCAATTTAGCAATGATTATAAAAAGTTATTTTCTGTTTCTACCACCACTGGCAAGTTGTAAAACCTAAAAAATGTAGCAGACCTCTCTGTCCACCCTGCCATACTTCTAATTTGACTAATTCGTACTCCATTTTTAAATGCTTTCGATGTGCCAGCATGTTTTACTGAGTAGGCTGAAAAAATGTTTGTATCAATGCCTGCATTGGACATTTTCTGTTTTATTCATCTGGACAATGTGGCATTTGTGTCATGTCAGCCTTATCAAATTGTATTTTGTTTAATGTTTTCAGAATGAGAGAAAAAGGTGGAAAAGCATAAAAATAGAAATTAGGCATCGATTGCAAAGGACTCAGGGTCTCTGTGCCAAGAGATATATTTTTTGCATTTTGCATTAGCTCTAGAGGCAAAAAGGTCCACATAAAATTTACCAAATTTCTCTACAATATATTGAAAACTGATATTTGATAATTCCCACTCTGTCCCAACAGAAATGATTCTGGACTCCGGATCAGCAATATTTAGTTTCGAAGGGATATATGATGCAGACAAATATATATCTCTTGCCTCACACCGCTGCCAAATGCTTCTTGTCAAAGTATTTAATTTGACATGTTGGATACTTCCCATTTTATTAATGCATGCCACAACTGTGGAGTTGTCTACCCTAAGTAAGATGCTACAAGACTTAAAATTAGAGCAAAAACATTTAAAACCATGGAAAATAGCCTTCAGTTCTAAAAAATTTATATGTTCATTTTGATCTTGTTCACTCCACCAGCCATATGCTTTTTCACTATCACAAGTGACTCCCCAACCTGTCATTGAGCTGTCAGTGTACAATTCCTTGTCAAAATTATCTTGTTTGATACTATTTTTGGCAGTCATAATGTGGTCACACCACCAAATAAGGTCACAATCAATATTTTCATGATTTATGATCATGTTGGAATTGTAATTCTGATTGGAATTTTTCAATGCTAAAAACTTTTCCCTTTCAAATTTTTTTAGATTAAGAGGAGCAAACTTAACAACTGGTGTAGCTGCAACCAATACCCCGACAAATTGAGCAAATTCTTTGATAGTGCATTTTTCCAAAAATTTGAATTTTTGTGCCCATTTTAAGATTTTTTCCTTACGTTTTACTGTTAGCTCAACTGACATGTGTTCACTATCAAAGATCATACCAAGGTATTTACACCTTTTGCTTGGTACCAAAGAACTTTTGTCAAAATTAATTAAGAACCCAAGTTTTTGCAAGGTTTCTAGAATAAACTTGGTGTCTTTTAACTCGTTTTTCCTAGTTAGAATCATGATATATCATCAATATATATGACACATAGTATATTTCTTGATCTAAAAAAACTCATGACAGGCCGTAACATTTTTGTAAAAACATATGGCATGGTGGATAACCCAAATGGAGCACTGCAGAACTCATATAAAATGTTGTTGAATTGAAACCTCAAAAATTTCCTGTTTTCTGTTGTCATAAAATAATCTTTTTGTATTAGTTTTAGAACTGTTCTGTAGTCCTCCGTTTTAAAATGGGGAGTTTCAATATACTTGTTGAGTTCTTTTAAATTAAAAATGAACCTAAACTTCCCTTTACTTTTTTCCCTTAGAAAAAATGATGAAACTATTTGATTATGTCTAGTTTTTTAAGTTGAGATAGCACCACACAAAACCATAGATTTAATTAGTTTTTGAGCCTCTTCCACCAATGAAATTTCTAGGTTAAAATTTATGTAGGCTGACTGTTGTGGTTGCTCAATAAATGGGATTTTATAACCCTTAATCCATTCGAAGATTGGGGTGGGTTGTGGATAACATTTTTCCCACTCAAAAATGTATCGGCTTAGTCTTCCAGCGTAACTCACCTCTATTTCCTGGAATATTGGTGTTGATAATTCCTCTTCTGATGAAGGGTTCTTGGGCCCTGTCTCGGAGCTTCCCTCCGGTAGCTGTTCCGAGCAGACCGCTCAAGTTTTTTGGAGTAGAAACAGGGTTTGTTTTTGTGGACACTGATGTTTTTGCCCCTGGTGGTTTTAATATTTTCCCAATATTTTCGACCTCCTTAATGGCCTTAAGCTTAGTGGAAAAATCTTCAAAAAGGTACACATCTATCCCTGTATCCCTAGCAGCGGTCATTCGTCTTTGCATAGATAATTTGTAAAATAAATCAGTCAGGAATTTTCCTGCAAAAGAACCCTCTGCAATTGGGGTGGCAGTGGGATCTGAGTCCTTTCCCTTAATCACCTTTTCAAGCATTAGCCCAAGGGCTGTGATAGCTGACCCCAATTGGGTTTGGTAATAACAAAAATATTTGTCCTTATAAGAAATATTCTTGGTTATTACTTGGATTATTTCTGGGTTCAGGATTGGTGATTTAAGGTCTATACAGTTCTCTGGGATTGAGTATTGCTTTTGCATGCCTTCTCTTTCCTCTTTCGAGAGACCATTTTTGAGAATATTTCCCCACCTGATTGCAATATCTTTATGCAGAAAAAATTTTTCCCCCTGGCCAGCCTCTGGGTCTGCCTCCAGACACTCCAGGATTTCCTTATTAATCATCAGGGTCCCTGCCAATTACAACATCCCCCTCCAAAATGTCCTCTTCCAAAGGTGCAGCTGAGGGCGCAGGAGGTAATTGGTTTGAGACCTCCCCCTCGGTTTTATTTGGTAGGGGTGTATGCCTATTGTTCTGTGATCTTTCAGGCCTCACCTTTAACAGTAATTCTTCAATGCGCCTCAAGCGCGAATCAAAATGTGGGTCCATTGGACCCATGTTATAACCGTCATCTCTCGGGCCATCTCATGTCGATGGCTGTGATGGGGTGGTGGGTTGCCAAGTGCTGCGGTTTAGCCTCGAGCTGCAGCAAGAATCATCATCATCCCGTCTATATGTCCTCCTCGTGTACAGCCTTGAGCTGTCGGAGGAGAGAGAGCGTCTCCTCTTGTGCCGCCTTGAAAAAGACGGTGAACGGGACCGGGAACAGTCTCTCTCTCTACGTTTATCGCTTCTGCCCTCCATTTATTATTCTTACTTAAATTTTCCTGAAAAAAAAAATATCGAAATTAAATTTTACCTCGCAAAATCTACATCCGCCATTGACGCGCAAAAGTCAAAAGATGACGTAAGCCAGCTGACAACGATAATGCGAAGTCAGCCAATAGTGGCTAAAGGTGGGTACACACCAAGAATTTTACTTTCTTTGGAGGATTCTACAAAATTTGCGCCCCATAACACCAGAGGCATTACTATACCAGTGTTTAAAATTAAGTAAACTAGAAGGATGAAGCGCTGAATATAATACTTATCCATTCCCATATGTTCTATTTTCCCTGATTTAAACACTATTTCAACTTTTTTAATTTACGCATAAACAAATGCCAGCCAGCTGGTACAGTTCGGCATTCTGGAAGGGTTGATTCGTCACGTGCAAAGATAACCGGTGATTTTGCGCGAGAGATCCGAGCTCCAAGAGTGTTTTAACGGGCTGCACTGCTGCAAATTTTGGGTTTCTTTTTGAGAAGCATGTCAGTAATTTAGTACTGTTTGTACAAAACATTTTAATTAATGAGGGAACATGATTTCAATGCAAAGAAGTCCAATGGCAAAACCTTGATGTTAAGTTAAAGGAATGTAGTTTTATTGTTTTTCTTTGTTTTCAAAAATAAAATTATAAATGATCAGGTGAGACCCGAATAACTTATTTTGGGGGTAACATTAGAAAGATTCAAAACGTTGGAATTTTAATAGTGTTTATTTATTCAAAATTAGACGAAAATAATACTTTTCGTTATTATTTATTAAGCCTTTTTCGTAATGGGCCGTCCCTTCTCGTCCACCTCTTCCCCCTCTTCGGCATCGAACGGCTGCCTGACGCCTGACAGAAATAAAATGTAGAAAATGCTCATCACTACGGTCAAACCGAAGCTGATCCAAAATGTCAACCTCCACTGGGCAAGAGTTTTCTAAAATCAAAGTTGCGATAATAAATTAAACATACATAGATATATCAACCCAGTAAACACACTTGTATGTAATTATATGTAATATTTAAGTAATCTAATTTACGTAAACGTTACATAATATTATTTACTTTAAATGAAAGTAGTAAAATGTACATAACTATTATGTAACAATTTAGATATTACGTTTACATTTAAAATTTTACATAACTGTTATGTAAAACATTTTATGTAATATTTATATCATCTAAATTACGCAAACGCTCTATAACATGATTTACGTCACATTAAAATTTTTATTATTACATAACATTTTTTATGTATTAATTATGTCATCTAAGTTGTGTAATTTCCGTCTAAAATTATTTAGGTCAAATTAAAGTCCTAAATTTTACATAATTATTATATAATCAATTGAACCGTAGGTTTACAATTGAAATGTTACATAAGCATTATATAAAAAAATTTACGTAAGATTTATATCATCTAAATTACGTACACGCACTATAACATGATTTAAGTCATATTAAAAATTTGAAATTTACATTAATATTATGAAACAGTTTGCACCTTAACTTTACATTTACAATTTTACATATTTATTACATAACATGTTTTATGTATTAATTATGTCATTCAAGTTATGTAAATTCCCTGTAAAATGATTTACGTCAAATTAAAGTCCTAAATTTTACATAGGTATTATATAGTCAATTGAACCCTAAGTTTACATTTTAAATGTTACATAATTATTATATGAAACATTTTATGTAATACTTATATCATCTAATTGAGGTAAACGCTCTATAATGCGATTTACGTCACATTAAAATATACAAAAATATTATGAAAATGAAAGAAATTACCAGTGCTTAATAGTTTCTTCCTAGTAGGTAGAGATGGCGCTAATGTCACTATGTTCCCTGTACAGTGGATAATCATATTATATATATAAAGAGCAAAGATATTTCAAAATTAGGATGCGGACTTTGAGGTATTGACAAGATCTCTATAAGAATCATCTCTTCCGCCACTTAAACCAGCCCGTCTGGTTAACTTTGTAGTTTGCCACATGTTTGCCAATGTCGGACCGTGTCAAGGAACCACCGACGGACCTGAACGGACCCTCCGTTGGCCTGCCTCAAGCTGCATGCTTATGTTGGACCTAGATAGTTGACGCTTTGCGCATGTCATGCAGATTAATGTGACTTAAATTTTACCTTATTAATAAATAATTGTGACCGCTATGTGACCTTAAATTTACATAACAAGGTAAACTTCTTATGTAAAATATACCTAGTTTTTAATGAATTGTTACGTAACATGCATGTAATATTTATGTAAAAGGTATGTCATTTTATTTACATCACATTTATGTAAAAATTAGGTGGGCTTTGCGCATGGCATTATGCAGAGATTTCGCACCTTAATATGACTTAAATTTTACCTTATTGTGACCTCTGAGTGATCTTAAATTTACATAACAATTTTACGTAATATTTACATAACGGTGTTTACTGGGAATATATCAAAATTAAATTAGTGTTGTGTAATTGCGATCTTAATACACTCTCCGAATTACTGTTTTGTTATTATGTGCTAGAGAGGCGTCGATATTGTGGGGCTATTCAGCATCAAAAGATGTAAACAATATTTTGGCCATATTTTGAGAAATTAGAAGAAAAAATGGAAGGCCGGTGAGATCCGGGTCGCAGAATAAGTAATATTATAGCTCAGTCAAGCTGCACCCCCATGCTTAGGAAAAAGATTATACCAAAAGTGACTATGTCAGAATTTAGTACTAATTATGTACTAATTTCGCCTACTAAGATAACTTAATTTTTTTTGTTTTGATGGGGTGTGTAGCTTGATATCAAGGTACACTTGATTAAAAAAAAACGCATACGTGCACTCACAAAATCGACCTTTCTAAAAGTGTATAATATATACGGACTACCAGCTAAAATGCCTAAAAACTTCAAAAGTGCGACAATTTTTCATATTGTTTAAAAAAGGTCTCTAAAACTGAAAATATTTATTTACTTAAATTAAAGGCAACCTTATTTTTATATTAAATTTTGCATAATACTAAAAAATCAGCAAAAATAATGTTTTAGTAAAGTCTTTATTGAACAATATCAAATCATCACTCGAGTAACGGACGAAGGCTGTTCTATAAAGAGGGCGGTAACCCATTTTGGAGTTGATAAAATAATAATACGATGGAAACAGTTCGACGAATAGGAAACTTGGATTAGGACAAAAACGATGGTAAACATAATACTAATTATTTTAACTTAAAAAAGAACTAAAATAAATAATTTAGTATTTAATAGGATCACCATTTTTCTCTGTTACAAGATGCAAACGTCTGGGCATCGAAAAGGTTAAATTTTGAAAATACTGATGGTCTTCTGAGAGGTGATCCAATCCGCGATAAATAGCATCGCTTAACTCTTCACCATTTCGTGGTCTCCAATTCCTTTGGTATATTATTTTAACGATTCGCGCCCATATATTTTCCATTGGGTTAAAGTCAGGGCTGTTGGCTGGCCAAGGAAGTGTTTCTATACTATTATTCTGAAACCATTGGCGAACAACATTAGCCGTGTAACGTTTTCAAGGATTTCAATATATCGTTCACTATTGAATCTTGCTTTGATTCTCCAAAAAAACCCAAACCTCTAGCACTAAACCAGCCCCACATGTTTACAGAAAAATGTCCAGCTTTTTTAATTGGGTTTGTATATTCGGTTATCATGAAGAACGTTGTTCACTCAACTCGACAAGAGACTTCTGATTTCGTTACTCTTCTTTTTACTGTTGCTAAAGAACCCGGAAATAATGTTACATTAGCTGCTTCAACCGTCCTGATCCATCTTTCCTATCCGTAGAATTATTTTCAATCCAGCGCTTTTTCCATCGCATTATCGTCATTTTATCAACTCCAAAATGGGTGGCCGCTCTTCTTATAGACCCGTCTTCTATAACTCGAGTGATAATTTCAACTTTTGTAAATATTGATATCTGTGGCATTTTTAAGGATGTCACACTGAATTTTAAGCTGTCAGGCATACTAAGCTGGTGGTGCTTTATAATAGTATATATAAAATGCATGTATGAGTTTTTTTTTAAATCAAGTGTACATCCCCTCTGCTTAGGAAAGAGATTCGACCAAAAGTGACTATGCCAGAATTTGGTACTAATTTTAAGTGCGAATAACGAATTCATAAGTAAAACATTTTTAAAAGGGGACTAAATTAGTACATAATTTTTACAATATCCAAATTGAGTTGGCTTTAAATTCTAGTAGCAAATCGCGCTGATGATAACCAATGTTCGAAGACAGTCACTTAAACAACGTTTTTGGTAATCTGTCCAAACATGCATCGAACAATGACCCCACTGAGCACCGAGATGATTTCGTTGGTGTTGATGCCCGTGGTCATGTAGGCAAAGCCCTTGAACACCATGACCAGCACGAAGTTATCGCCTAGGCTCGTGTAAGCAGTGGGCAAGGTTTTTTTGCAGTATAAATGCTACCAACGAAAAATCCAAATGTTTGGTAGATTACGCTGCGAAAAAAAAGTTGATGCGAGTAAAAAAAATTACGAATGCCATGTGATACATATGTCTTTGGTAATCTGTCCAAACATGTTTTCACCAATAACCCCACTGACCGCCGAGATGCCGTTGATGTTGCCGAAAACGACGCCTCCATAATTTTTCGTGATTTCGTTGGTGTTGACGCCTGTGGTCATGTAGGCGAAGACCATGACCAATGGGCAAGGTTTATTGCAGGCAACCTTGTGACCTTGCAATAACTTTCTACAATTATTTGCAAGGTTTTTTGCAGTATAGATGCTACCAAGAAATCCAAATGGTTGGTAGATTACCCTGCGAAAAAAAAAGTTGATGCGAGTAAAAAAAATTACGCATGCTATGCGATACATATGTTTTTGGTAATCTGTCTAAACATGGATCCACCAATGACCCCACTGAACGTCGAGATGCCGAAAACGATGCCTCCGTAATTTTTCGTGATTTCGTTGGTGTTGACGCCTGTGGTCATGTAGGCGAAGCCCTTGAACTCCATGGCCAGCAAGAAAGAACATATCGCCCAGGCTCGTGTAAACAATGGACATGCAGGCAATCTTTTGATCGTGCAATAAGTTTCTACAATTATTTGTTTTGTTGCAGCATACCAAAAAATCCAAATGGTTGGTAAATTACGCTACGAAAAAAATTACGCACGCTGTGCGATACATACAGACCGCTTCAAGCTACTGCGAACATAGGGCGGAAGAAGTCTAATTTGCCAGTGTACGTACATGCAGAGACACCGCACGCCTATCAGTGAAGCAACCAATACTCAGGCTTGCGATCACCACTTGCAAGACTTTCCTTTGGTATTTAGTACGCCTCTAACCACGGTGCTGTGTGGAGCGTAGTCAATGAAACCGGAATTTGGTCAATAAATACGCAAATTTTTATAACGTAATTTTCTTATTTTTTGTCACTGATAAATAAGAGCGTTTTATTGTCAACTGCTCAGATTTATCAGTGACGACGTGTTACAATGAAAATAATAAGGAGAAACAAAATAAAAGCAAGTTCTCAAAATAAAATAATTCTAAAAACCAAAAAGATTCTCCCAGTCAAAAAAAAATTAAAGCAAATGTTCGAAAAGTCCTCCTTGCTCGGCTAGACAATATCCGAGCCTACTATAAAAACCCCTTCTAACGTTTCCAAGCATGTTAGGGTTGATAATTTGAAAAGCTTCTTCAAAAACAGATAGAAGTCATTAGGAGCAAGATCGGGAGATCGAGCTGGCCATAAAATAGTTCCCCGTGTACTTATAACCCGATTAGGAAATACATTATCAAGATATTCCCTAACAAGGCCAACATTGTGAGCGGAACAACCATCTTGTTGAAACCATGTTTCACCAAATCTTACACCTAACAACTGCCTAGCAGTTGGAATAATGTGCTGCTGCAGTAGATCCAAGTATCTAGGACCATTCAAATTGCAATTGCCGTTAATAAAAAATGGTCCAATTACGTGTTTCCCTATAATACCCCCCCCCAACATTTAGTTTTTGTATATACATATATAGATACTGTGTTCTTACGTCAAAATACAAATGCAAATTTTCCCTCGACCAATATCGAACGTGTGTTGGGTTATGACGATTTGACCATTTGACCATCTGCACTTTTTCGGCAACTTCGTTTTTGGTTTTAAAAATGTATTATTTCAATTAAGAACTTACCCATCTGTTTCTCGAGCAAGGCAGAAATAAAACAAAATAATAAAAACAAAATGAATTTCCAAAAGATAACACTGCAGCGTGCTTCGAATCCACCTCGGTCGTACGGCACGGAGAGTAAATTGGACTTGATTCCCCCTATGTTCGCAGTAGCTTGAAGCGGTCTGTATACGGCTTTGGTCATCTGTCCAAACATGGATCCACCGATGACCCCACTGAACGTTAAGATGCCGTTGACGATGCCGAAAACGATGCCTCCGTCATTTTTGGTGATTTCGTTGGTGTTGGCGTCTGTGGTCATGTAGGCGAAGCCCTTGAACGCCATGGCCCGCACGAAAGATCATATCTCCCAGGCTCGTGTAAACAATGGGCAAAATTTATTGCAGACATCGTTTTGACCTTGCAATAACTTTCTACAATTATTTGCAAGCTTTATTACAGCATAGATGCTACCAAGAAATCCAAATAGTAGATTACGCCACGAAAAAACGCGAGTAAAAAAAAGTTAATCACACTGTGCGATACATACGTCTTTGGTAATCTGTCCAAACATGGCTCCACCGATGACCCCACTGAGCGCCGAGATGCCGTTGATGATGCCGAAAACGATGCCTCCGTAATTTTTGGTGATTTCATTGGTGTTGACGGCAATGGTCATGTAGGAGAAGCCCTTGAACACCATGGCAAGCACAAAAAATGCTATCGCCCATGACCGGTTGCATCCGACGTATACTGCGGCTAGGGCCCCCGCTGCAGATCCCATATTCGCTAAAAATAAAGTAAATATTTCAACGCTTCGGTATCGCTATACCGATACCTAACGCGTTCAAAACAAAGCCAAAAGACACTACATTTCTCACTTGTTTACGACATATTTCGAACGAGGCCTGCTTTTATTTATTTAAAATATTAGAAAATCAATTTCTATTGAGGAAACCAGTGGCGGCTTCTTAATAAGTGCACATGTGCATGTGCACTCCCAAATTCAATGTGTCTTTTCTCAAACACACATTGAAATTTTACAATTCTTCAAAGAACTTCGTTACCAAATAATAATTCCAAAAAAATTGCTTAAACCTATCGTATCAATAAATTACTAACTAGTTCACAAAACTTAGAACGCTAGACGTTAAATATGTGTGCAAACGTCCCTAATCTATTTAGTGAAGGGGCATGTGTATATCCGTGTGATTTTTTATGAAGGAGTTTTGTGACTATGTGGGATTTGATAGATCTTTAGTCACAAAATCAAGTGTTACCGGGTGTTTTGTTCGCATTCGTGTAGAAGGAGTTGATATCACGACATCTTTCAAGATGGCGGTTAAAAATCATATAAAATACAACTTTCGCAACCGGGGCCTGATTATACTCGATTCCATACAATTCGAGGACGGGGATTCCAAAAAAATTTACCGTCAAGGTCATCCGACGTTGAATAACCTTGAAAATCGCAAAAAACAAAATTTTTCCAATTTTCTCTTCAAAAAATCTTAATAATTCGACGTTTTGTCAGACCAACTTCAAACTTACCTCGAACCATTAGGCATGCATGCCAAGATGCAAAGATCCTTAGAGTTTCATGCAGTTTAAAGCTTCATGACCTTGAAAAATACCCCAGTCAAATTAACAAATTACAAAAATGACATACCAAAGGGTGCTATTCATTAACTATTAAAGCGAAGAAGACCAAATTGGGTAACAAAGAAAAGAAGGTCCAGACCAACAATTTTGTTAAAAAAAATTTTGTTCAGCTTTGACGCGTTTCAATATGGCGGCTGATATATTAAAATGGCGACCTATACCACATTTTATTTTATCCAATTTTGTAAAAAAGCAAAAAGTCAAGGTGGTCATTAATTCTTGTTGACTTATCTCCGTTTACTATGAAGAGTTACATGACCTTGATTGACCTTGAAAATACCATGTAAAATTGAAAAACTAGCTTTTTGTAGTGTTTTTTTCCAATTCACCACTCCGCAAAAACCTTAAGTGCCGGTGATGAAATTAACATCTTAGCCATAGATAAACAGTTCATTTAAAACCTCCCTACTATTTTTTTTTGATCTGGCGTCCCAGATGTTTATGCTATACCCCGGTAAAAATCACCTATATACCTGTTGTTTTTATTAAGTTTCGGAACTGTGAATTTTATGTTTCATATTTTCGAAAGTGGCGATCGAAAAATCATACAAAATTCTAATTTTGCCAGTAGGGCGTGACTATACTTGTTTATTAACATTCATAATAAAATTCAAGGATACGGATTTAACAGCTATTTAGTCACACATTCATATGCCACCGGTTGTTTTGTTGGCATCTGTGTAGAAGGGCTTGATATGGATAATTTAAAAACGATAGGCATATAGGTCATTTTTACCGGGGTATAACATAAACATCTGGAACGCCAGATCAAAAAAAAAAAAAAAAAAATGGTAGGGAGGTTTAAAATGAAGTGCTTATCTATGGCTAAGATGTTAATTTCATCTCCAGCACTTAAAGTTTTTGCGTAGTGGTAAATTGGAAAAAAAACACTACCAAAAGCTTGTTTTTCACTTGTACATGCTATTTTCATAGTAAGAAGCAGTAAGTAAACAAGAATTGATTGCCACCTTGTCATTTTTGCCTTTTTACGAAACTGGATAAAATAAAATGTGGTTATAGGTCGCCATTTTGATATATCAGCTGCCATATTGAAATGCGTCATAGCTGAACCATTTTTTTAAACAGTATTGTTGTACTTGATCTTTTTATCTTTTTTTCGAAATTTGGTCATCTTCCCTTTAATAGTTGATGAATAGCGTCCTTTATTATGTTATTTTTGCAATATGTTAATTTAACTTGGGTATTTTTCAAGGTCATGAAGCTTCAAACTGCATCAAAATTTAAGGATCAAATTTTGCAAAAAAAACGTCGAATTATTAAAAAATTTTAAAGGGAAAATGGCAAAAATCGTGTTTTTAGCGATTTTAAAGGTCATTTAAGGTCAGATGAACGTGAAAGTGAATTTTTTGATATCCTCGTCTTCGAATTATATGGAATCGAGCAGTACCCTCTCCAGATAGGCCGGTCAACTCATACCGATTTAGTGTCCTTTTCTCCACCTTCGCCGCCATTTTCACTCAAAAGTGACAGATAATCCATTAGTTTTCTGTCAAAATGGCGGCGAAGGTGGAGAAAAGGACACTAAAACGATAAGAGCTGATTGGCATATGTGGAGAGGGTATTGAATCGAGTATAATCATGCCCTGATTGCAAATTGCATTTTTTATGATTTTTGGGCGCCATCTTGAAAGATGACGTCACAACAACCCCACATAGTCACAAAACTCCTTCATAAAAAATCCCACGGGATAGAAATTGTCGACATATGCCCCTACACTAATTACCAATATACAAACGAGCTCCAGCGCGTCGCCTACGGTTTCGTTTACTGCTCATGTAAATCTTCAATCTTATTCGTTGAACCTTTGCCTCCCGCACTCTTTTTTCCCCGCGGCAGACCTGCGACGGAAGGTGGCCTATGTGCACGTAAAATATGTGCACTCGGAGCTCGCAGACTACTTCGGGAAATTTTTATTTGGGAATAATGGCTGAATTTTCGATGTCTAACGTTAGCGTGCAATATTTAAAGAAAATTAAATATGCTTCGCTACCTTTGGAAGAAAAAATCAAAAGTTTCGGTCGTCCAAAACCAAATTGGAAAACTGCAAATGTGACTAAATGCAAAAGTCGCTATTATAAACGAATATTTAAAATAGAAACTTATGAAAAAACTTTATTATTTGGAAATGAGTATTCAGAGTGGACAAAAACTGGCGTTAAACATTTAGTAAATTTATCCGACAAAATTAAAAATCACCAACATTCAAACTGCTAAATTAGGATTTAATTTATTAGATGGGTAATTACCGAGGTAATTACAGTTTTTTTTAAATATGGCAGAATTCACCTTATTTTTTTTTGGTCTATTCTTTGGTCGAGTTTTTTTTGGATATTCTATTTTCTAAAAAAACTCAAATTTCAATAGTATTTTGGCACTTTGCCAACGTCACTCGCCCCTTATTCGAAAGTTGTGCACCCTCAAAAATTTAGACCACGCGCCACCGCTGAAGGAAGCCATCAGGAGATCATAGGCACACTGTATACTTACACAGAGAACCAACAATTTTATTAAACAACAGCCGGGACATGCAACCTTTGATGTCCACCAAATAATGTACAAGATTACTAACGGCTACTGATACAAGCCACATGCCCAAGAATGGCAGGGAGGCGTAGAGGCCATTACTTTGAATGTCCAACTAAAAATAAAATATATTTGGAATTAAAATTAACTTTAAATTCCGATTTAAGACACAACCCAAGGAACAATTTGTCGACGTTTTAACGTTGCCAAAGGCGACTTACCGTAGCGTGAAAACGTCGTATAAACGTTCTAGCAACTCGCTTTTGCACAAATTTGGCGGATATTTTTGGAGTTGGTTTGACGTTGCCTGCGACTAGAGTCGCGTGCCATATTTCCACACTGTCGCCGAAGCGACTACTACTGAAGTGCCCTCTGGATAATATTTTTATTAATATAATTGATTTGAACTGGTACGAAAATCAATTTTATATGATAGTCAAGGGGCATAGAGTAGAAATTCGGCCTCCGTGGGCCTTTTGATGATGATTGTACGAAACCTGTTTTAATCGGTTACTAATAGACCACTTAACATCACTTTGCCTCAAAAGTGCTGCAGTTAAAAAGTGAGGTTAGGGCGACAAAATATTTTTTTAAATCTTAACGGTTTGACCTACGATGATAAAATTTGGTACACATATTGGCCTTCTGGTCAGATTAAATAATATAATTTAAAAAATATCATTAAGTGCATCTAAGGATTTTTAAGTAAGTAAGTAAAAGTGAGGTTAGGGTGACAAAATATTTTTTTAAATCTTAATGGTTTGACATACGATGATGAAATTTGGTAATCATATTGGCCTTCGGGCCAGATTGTATTATATAAATAACAAAATAACATTTAGTGCCTCTAGGAGCCGGTAGAGGGCGAAATATGGTTTTGATTTTTTGCGTAAATAGATTTTTTTTTCGAAGTTGTCAAAAAAATGGTGTTTGCCCAGGGCCCTCTGCTCACAGGCTGAAACATTTTTTTGTGATATCAGACTGATTGGTAATAGTATGTACTACAAAACCACATACTTTCAAGTGTTCACGATAAGTCGTTCGGGAGATACAGAGAAAAATCTAAAAAGACATTTTGCCCTCTACCGGCCCTTAGATGCACTAAATGTTATTTTTTAAATTATATTATTTAATCTGGCCAGAAGGCCAATATGTGTACCAAATTTTATCATCGTAGGTCAAACCGTTAAGACTTAAAAAAATATTTTGTCACCCTAACCTCACTTTTAGACTGCAACATTTTTGAGGAGATTCATAGGTGGAGAAATATTGAGTGGTCTATAAGTAACCGATTTATATAAATTTTCGATGCCATTAAGTTAAGTTTGCCTAAATAGATTTTTTTTTCCAAATTGTCAAAAAAATGGCTGAGGCTAAAAAACAGGGAAAAATCTAAAAAAAACACATTTCGCCCTCTACCGGCCCCTAGATGCACTAAATGTTATTTTTTAAAGTTTATAATACAATCTGGCCATAAGGCCAATATGAGTACCAAATTTCATTATCATGGGTCAAACCGTTAAGATTTAAAAAAATATTTTGTCGTCCTAAACTCACTTTTTGACTGCAGCACTTTTGAGGCTGTTCACAGGCAGGGTGATAGTAGGGAATTATTGAAACGCAGTTAGGGCCCGGCACTAATAAGACCAGGCATTATTTTGACGCTGTTGACAGATACGCATGCGCAAGAACGACCATATTTAGTGCCGACACTAATAAGGTTAGGACCTGCCCTTATTTGTGGAGGAATTATACTGGGCCGCATCTTGGCTGTGTCTAGCCGTATTTGACGTTTTTGACAACTATTCGCCATTTTTTTACCTTAACCCTACTTTCGGGAATTTTTTGTGTTGTGACGGCCAACAAAAGCAAAAATTAAAAGAAAGAAAACAAAAGAAAATTAAAAAAAAGCAAGGCTCAAATACTTCGTTTTACCGATGAAGACAATATTTGTTTGCTACGAGAAGTAGTTCAACAAAATCCCTTCAGAACTCTAAATGGTCCACACACATCACCCATGCTTTTGATCACTCAAAATATAAAAAAAAACCAACAGAGAATTTCGAAAACAGGCAGCATATATTTGTAGGTTAGAAATAAAGTCGCATCGTCACCGTTTTGCTATAATTTGCACCTTTTAGAGCCAGACACAGCCTGTGTTAAGGTCGGTGCTAAGTAGGCACTATCCAGTGCGGCCGTATTTCAATAATTCCCTAGTAAGTGGCCTATTCCTAATCGGTTAAAACAGGTTTCGTAAAATCATCATCAAAAAGATCACGGTAGTCCATAAGCCCCCCAACTAGCTAGGTAACTTACAGTTTATTTATAATAAAAGTGGATTTTGAAAGTTTCCCATCCACTAAATTTACCAACACACCTTAGTTCTCCATCAAAAATGAATAATTTTACTTTAAAAAATGCTTTAAGCCTATTTTAAACTGTAGCTAGTCTAAAAGAATACTTAAAAATTGCTAAAAGTAACTAAAAAATCATCAAAATCCAGCTAAAAAACAAGATTTTTTTTAACGATTTACACAAATGACGTAGCAGCGAAAATCAGGAAAAGAAAACAGTATGGCGGCAATATGATTATTGCTTGTTTTACTGAAAACCTAACCATTTTTCGACTAGGGAGGTGCCCTCTATAGTTATATTGTCATATACAGTTATATTTTGAAATTGGCCGCAACTGCATTGATTATATGGCCACAATTGTCCCGTAAAGAGAAACGTTGAAAGAACGTAAATTAATAAACTAGTTAATTAACAAAGTTTTGGCGTCGTTGATCGGACGTTCGTTGCGGTCGTTAAAAACCCCAAAATACTCCAGTAAAAATAAACGTTGTTAGACTGTTGCCAAATTTACCCTAGTTAATAACGACAGTGTGGCGTCGTTTTCTCGTTCGTCATAGCGGCCGTTCCTCAAATGACTAGTTTTTATACGTTAACTTTAGGTATTTATGTTAGTTAGTTATGGCAACTAAGGCAACTAAAAATTGTTACTTGGGAAACCAACTAAATTTACAGATGCAGTTAAGATCCGTCTCAAACCATGTCTTAAATGAAAAGTCGATGCCTCATTTAGTCCAGATTTTGTTCACATTTGATTTTGCAGAAAGTGTCATAAGGGAATAGGCAATCGTTTCCTTTTTACCATTAGAGACCTTTTGCACCTCGTATAAAAAATCCCCGTTGGGTGACTTTATCGCTTAATAACGTATTATGAAGTACCTAACGTCACGTTATTTTTAAGACAGCATTTTTTTTTCACGCCGCCTTTAATTGTTTATGGCCGACTTTATACGGTATTTATTACTACAAAGATTTACAAAAAGAATTTGTTCAATAATATTTTTTATTTGGAATATCTTATTCTTGTGTTTTTTTACGGTCAATTTTAATTATTATTAATCTTTAAAAACTCAAAAACACAACAGAGAAAAGGGAGGTTATGATAAACAAATCGGAATCACTTGTCATGGTTGCCAGTGCAAATCAATGTTTTATATTTCTTACGAAATTCTAGCCAAAGAAAATGATTAAATAAAAATTGGCACTTATCTTTACAATTAAAAAGAATACAGAACATATTTGCATTCAAAAATCAATTTAGATTTTATGTTTTTCTACTTAACGTTTTACTATCGGCAACCATGTCAATTATAAGGGATACGGTATTCTCCCGCAGGTAACGTCAAACTTTATCGGTTAGTAAGGGATTCCGTTATTACCTCGTAACTGCGCTTGCCCGAAATAAGCGATAAAGTAAAAAGGCATCAAAATTACAGGTGCAAAAGGTCTCTATTCTTGATCAAACACAAACTAATAGCGTATTCCATTGTAAAATCCAGTCCCACACTCGCCTGTTTCCAGTTTCGCACGGACACTGGCCCGGTGCTCTAAATAAATGGCACCGGTGTTGTTTGAATGGAACACGACTGCAACAGCGGAACTGGCAAGCTGTTAACCTCACATTTTCGGATTGAAATTTTGGTTTTGTTTTCTGTTGCAATTATTTATAAAACCGACACTTTTGCTATATTATACGTCCGTTTGTCAAACGGGGTGTTTTCAACTTCATAATCCTAGAAGTACTCTATAAACCATTCTGTGCGATGATGTATGGCGCAAAATTGTTCTTCGTCATCTTCATCGCTGCTACTACTCCGCGGCGAAAAAAATTTACAAAAATCTCTCATATACTTGCCATTTTCGCTGTTCGCAATTGGAATTTTTAATGGCGGGAAACAGTTTTGGGTGCCAGTGACTCAGTGGTGTCAGTTTCCCAATAAAACAGGAAAACTGAAAAAGTGCTTGTCAATGGAACACAAAAACCCAACCAGTTGCGCACCGGTTGCCTCAATTTAATACGCTATTGCACACTTGTTTGTGGCGTCGTTCAATTGGAATCACTCCACTGTTTCGTACACGTACATATGTTTCAATCGAATGGTGGTAAGTCGGGTGCATAGATTTAGGGCTGTATCAGCCATTTGCACCAACATATTTAGGGGTAATCTAGCATTAGGTGGCACCTAAATCTAGTTTAGTTTTAGGTTAGGGGAGCGCTAGGGGACCAAAAACGGGCCCCTAGATTTAGGGATCACCTAAGGTAGTTTAGGGGAGTTCTAAATACAAACGAAACTCTTCTCTAACCTAGGCCACCTTATTCTAGGTGCCTCCTAAATAAGTAAATATGTTGGTGCAAATGGCTGTATATCATTTATTACCCGTGTCCGTGAACAAATTTATCACTTCTCACCACAGAAAAAAAATTGGGTTCGGTGGGTTGTCTATGCTTCTCACCTGCTTTGAACGACGAACGATACGGATTCGTCCTGTGCCCGTATTCCTAACGGCCTGTGAGGTGAGTAGTCACCGGTGAGTATTTGCCTCTCTCACTTTTCACATGGTTCAAAAAAGGTGAGAAGTGCGAAATTTATTCACAGTCACGGGCACGGGTGTCAAGAATACAGGCCCTGGCGTGTTAATATTTCCAATACTGGATGAGTATCCCACAAGGAACATCCAGGTTTGAATTTTCGTTATTTCCACCCAAGATCTTTTGATCTCTTGTTTTTAGATTCCTTTCGGTTGATGTAACTGATTTGGAGGTTTTTTTAACTTCTTTTTTAATTTTTAATTGTCTTAGGAGCATAATCCTATTGGAAATATTAACACGCCGGGACGAATTCGTATCAGGTAACTTGGATAAGTACCAGTGCGGAACGATGCGTATTTGTGAATGATTCAAAAGTGTTTAATGATGTATGGGGAGGGTGACCAGTGGAACCACTGACGACCCTGGTTACCCAGAGCGAAACATCGTTTAATAATACCCCAACTAGCAATTTTTAGTTGTGCAAGTTGTAAAAATTAGAATTGCACTAATTTTAAACGTTGTTTTACAGATAAAGAATAGTTATCATGGCGACGGTCGACAACGTCGACTATTATACGACGCCTAAACGTTTATCATAACTTCAGTCGCCATCACAACTATTTATGACCGTCTATTGTACTAACAGTAATTCCTTAGTTGTGAAGGCGCCGACTACAAACCGGTGTGTGCTAAACCAAAAATTGATCAATTTACTCCACGTTTTCTGGCCGGTTTGTTGGAGACGCGGGCGCGTCTGTTTTCATCTAACCAATTTTTCTGTTATGTTTGCAACAAACCAATTTTGGAGCACTGCTGTCTGTCATAAAAACGTCAATTAATTCAGTAAAAGTAACTAAAAAGTGTTTTGTAAAGTTTCTATTAGTTTTGTTTGAACATTTTGCACTATGAAAAGAAACAAATGGTATAAATATTCTTCGATATTTTTACATGTGACAGCTGTCATTGAAGGTGATTCCCCAGTGTCAGAAAAAAAGAGGAAGGTCCTGTGTAAACAACAAGGACGGAAACTAAGTGAGCAGCAGAAAGCCAAACTGTGGAGCAATTTCGATTGGGTAAAAATTGAGGCGTGTTCGCGTCTTTTAAGTTAGGGGATCCGTTCAAAACACAGTTAAGTAGTTAAAGCAGTCGAGACACGGGACTCCTTTGGTTGTCATAGAAACTAATAAGTGCTGCCATGATTGATTGTTGTATGCTAATTTGTAAACAAAGATTAAAAATTATTTTTTTTGCTTTTTTCTACAATAAACTAAGATCTTTTTGCATATAAAAATCCGTATTTTGTTCTTAGGAATCCTAAGCAACATCTTTAGAGGATTTTCGAAGCGATTTTTAAATCATGATTTTTTTTTTAATTTCATAAAATAATCTTAATCGAGGGCGCGCTTGTTTTTTAGAGCTACGAACTGTACATTTGACAGTAAACTACCGTCTGTTTATATATTTTGGCATTGGTTTGCATGTTATCATGATGCAAAACATGATATATGACATAGAATATCATTTTATTTTAATAATATGATGGTGTTAGAAATAGTTTAATTTGTAGTCGAATAGTGTATTTATCATTTTACGTAATGAATAATATTTTGAACAAATAATTGTACTCCAAAACCCATTGAACTATTACTTCAACTGTAGTCGCGATCGCGACGATGACTCAACCAAAAAATCATCCAGCAAATTGGTGCAAAAGTGGGTGGTGTTTGAGTAAAAGTAAACGTTGCGACGCAACGTTGGCACGCGGTGCACAACGTTGAGACGTCGACAAATTGCTAGTTGGGACCCAAGATCTTTTGATCTCTTGTTTTTAGATTCTTTTCGCTTGAGGTAACTGATTTGGAGGTTTTTTTAACTTCTTTTTTAATTGCCTTAGGAGCATAATCCTATTGGAAATATTAACAAGCCAGGACGAATTCGTATCAGGTAACTTGGATAAGTACCAGTGCGGAACGATGCTTATTTGTGAATGATTCAAAGTTGGAAATCAAAGTGTATGATGGTGTTTAATGATGTATGGGGAGGGTGACCAGTGGAACCACTGACGAGATCACGCTGGTTACCCAGAGCGAAACATCGTTTAATAATTTCTCTTTTCGCTTTGGTTCTTTGTGTGTTCCTTGTAGGATGCTCATCTAGGTTTGAATTTTCGATATTTCCACCCGAGATCTTTTGATCTCTTGTTTTTAGATTCTTTTCGGTTGATGTAACTGATTTGGAGGTTTTTTTTAACTTCTTTTTTGATTTTTAATATTGTTGGGTAAAAATAAATAATTTATAAAGTTGAAAATTAAGTAAACAAAAAAAAACATGTTTTAAGTCAAAAAGTAAGTTTGGGTTATTAGTTGACAATTTTATTCGATGGCCCGATGCCTCCGATTTAATAGGCCTTCCATCTACTCGCGTTTTAGTGAGGTTGGAACGTATGTGGCAGCCATTTTGACAATTAACTAATGTAATAACTGTCAACAGTGTCAAAAATGGCGGCGGCATACGTGTAAAAGGGTACTAAAACGGAAGGTGTTGGCTGGCCTCCATGTCGGATTTATCGGATGGCCTGTCTTAAAATGTCTGCGATTAATGCGCGTTGAGAAATTCGGATACTCAGTGGGCCCATGCTCATTCTAAAATCTCAAACATCTTTGACTTTGACACGAAATTTACCATTCACAACAAACTATAAATACGTCCTCTTTATCCATTTCTATTTTTAATAGTCCCTTGATTTAAAAAAAAATATAAAAAACCTTAAATATTACAAAAATCAGTTCAAAGACCCATTAAAAAGGTCAAATTATCATAACAAAAGCACTGCACTGCGCATGTCTCACAGCCGGCATAAAGTGCAAGGTGAAGTGAAAGCTCGAAGCTTGCAAGAAATCATCATCGACCAGCTCCAGCATGAACGATATCGTTGGAATCAATCTGTCTATCACGCGTTTTATCAATCTGTTTATTCACGAGTTTAGTTGCGAGAGAGTATTTTCTCGAATTCTACCAACTGAGCTACCGGTGAACCGGGGTTGTGACTGGCTATTCAGAAATCCTTTCGTCCGATTCATATGTTAGTAGTGGGGAGATCTTTGAAGCCTACTACGGCTTGAAAAACCTAGAGATGTTATAAAGACAAGGAGGTACACATTCACGATTATATTAGTTGTACGAAATTTCTATTTATCTATCAACCAACGATACACGACATATAGCGTTTTAATCGAGGTGTCAGATGGCGAATTTCCAACTAATAATTTCAGCCAAACATATTAATAAAATGAAAGGAAACTTTAGGGCCGTAATAAATTTACAGAAAAGATGGTAAGGGATGTCAAGATTTTAGCCTAGTGAACTCACAGTCTATTCGCTGTTCTTGTTCTTACTCTCTTTCTATCCTATTGAAAACTTTTTTTAGCTCTGCTATCCGGCGTATTTATATGTGCCGACATCACTCTGGACTCACCCGGAACATTCTGGTGTTTGTCTTACTCATCTAGACCTATCTACAACTTTCTTGAATATTCGGGAATGGTCGCGTCAATTCTTTTTATGTTTTTAGCGCCGCTTCGCTACTTAGTTTAATCTAATTGCGCTAGATGACAGGGTATGTGACAAAATTTCAATAAATATTGTTTTATTTTCTTAACACCTTCTCCAAATTTTGTCACATAAAAAACTCATATAAGCTTATAAAACTCAAAAACTTATAAAACTTAATCTAAAACACTTTTTAAACTAATAAAACATTTTTAAACTTAACACTATCAAGAGGTTTTGTTAAATTGTCTGCTACTTGACTTTCTGTTGGACAGTAATATAATTTTAACAATCCCTCTTTTACTTTTTCGCTTGTAAAATGATACCTTACATCTATATGTTTACTCCTCCTATTCATTTGTCCATTTTTCACCATCCTGATTGCACTCTGGTTGTCTAGCTTCAGCTCTATATTCACATTGCTATCAATCATTTCTTCTATCAATGACTTTAGATACATCAGCTCCTTGGTACATTCTGCAGCAGCAATGAACTCTGCCTCAGTAGTTGACAGAGCCACTATTGGTTGTCTTCTTGATGAATGATACCAACTGAGCTACCGAGGAAAACTGGGGTTTTGACTGGCTATTCGGAAATCCTTTCGCCCGATTCATTTGTTAGTAGTGGGGAGATCTTTGAAGCCTACTGCGGCTTTAAAAACCTAGAGATGTTATAAAGACAAGGAGGTACACATTCACGATTATTAGTTGTACGAAATTTCTATTTATCTATCAACCAACTCGTTTCTAGAGGAACCGGGTTCAAATCCTGGTCGAGGAAAAACTTTTTTCCGATTTATTCCTTTACCCTTTGCCCTCTACGCCACAAATCTTTTTTGTAAATTTATTAGGGCCCTAAATTTTTCCTTCATTTTGTAAATATGTTTGGCTGAAATTATTAGTTGGAAATTCGCCTGTAACAAATATAGCTCGATATTGCACATACCTGTAAAATTTCCTTAAAATATGTAGGCAAAAAGGTGCAGACGGTGTACAGCATCCAGTTGTGGGCAAAATGGCCGCATAAATTGGCGTAAAATGGAACGTTGGTAAACAACTTCTTCCAAAATGCCTTGTTCGTGTGGAACTTTTTCTTCGGCGCTAAAAGTCAGGATCAAAATTCAAAATCAAAGTACAGTCCATTCCATTTTTATTTAGACAAAACATAACCTCACTTTCCATAGAACAAAAACAAGATTTTTAAGTTGCCAAAATCAAACGCACTAGGTTTTGGTAATCGGCATTATAACTACACTGCTAACTTTAAATCACTTCGAATAAGCCCTTATATTACGCTGTCATATCAATCAAATGCACCGGAGTGAAACAGCAAGATGCTAAAGATAATTTATGGATGAAAAATATATTATTATGTAATATGCCTGTTAAGGCGGCCCTGATATTCGTTTTTATTTGTACACCGAACATAACAAAGAAAACGCAATGCAGACCCAATATGCCTGAGAGAGACCCAGACTGGTGAGCGAAGTCACCCAAAAAATAATGAATTCAAATTCAATTTAGACATTTAAAAATGCTGGACCGGCTGTAAATTTTACGTATTTTTTATTACAAGCTTTTATTTAACTTCACCTCTATGTATGCACGATACACGCATCGTGTAAGTGTATCGTGTATACAATAATATTGCATTATTAGGCAGCCCCTCTGGAGGGGGGAAAACGGCCAAGTTTGTCCGATTTCAACCAAAATTGGTATACGGGGGTTTTTGGGGATAAGGAATACCAATTTTTGATCAGATTTTGAAAATTCAATAAGGTGGATTCAAGATGGACGATTTTTAGTCAATTACACACATCCGACTGTCTTCAAATTTGGTATGCGTTTAAAACTCCGGTAAAAATACAATAACTTGGTATTTTAGGCATCTCCGCCCCCCCCCTACGAGAGGAGTGGAGGGGGAAAACATCTAAGTTTGTCCGATTTCAACCAAAATTGGTTTACGGGGTTTTTCAATATGGCGGATTCAAGATTTTTGTTTATGTTTTGCTAATCAATTTTAACTGACTTATACGCATCCGATTGTCTTCAAATTCCGTAAGCGTTTATAGTTCGGGTGACAATACAATAATATGGTATTATCAGGTACCCGCCTCCACCTAACGAGGGAAGTGGAGGGGGAAATATATTTAGTTTGTTCGATTTTAATCAAAATTGGCATACAGAGGTTCTTAGAGACGGTGATTATGAATTTTTGATCAGATTTGAAAGTATCAATATGGCGGGTTCAAAATGTACGATTTGGAGTACAAATTTAAAAATTAAAAAAATAATTTTATATAAAAAAAGCATTTATACAAAAATATAAAGTTCACTATCATAATAACAAAAGCGATGGGCGCATTATAGAAAGTTTGACCATGTTGACTCGAAAAATTTATGTTATTGATTATATGATTGATAATGAACCCAACTCGACCTAATTTACGGTCATCGCTTTTATTATTATGATATCAGAATGCTAAAAATTATTTTCTACTTTTTAGTGAACTTTATATTTTATAAAAGCTTGTATTTGAAAAGCTTTCTTTATATAAAATTATTTTTTAATTTTTAGATTTGTACCTTAAATCGTCAATTTTGTATTCTACATTATAATCCCCTTCCCTAAAAACCCCTGTATGCCAATTTTGATTGAAATCGAACAAACTAAATCTTTTTTCCCCTCCACTTTCCTCGTTAGGGGAGGTGGGTACCTTATAATACTATATGATTGTATTGTTACCGGAACTATAAACGCATAACAAATTTGAAGAAAATCGAATGTTATCATTATTAAAATTGGTTGGGAAAACATGAGAAAAAATCGTTCATCTTGAATTCGCCATATATAATTTTGAAAATCTGATCAAAAATTCGTATACTTTATCCCCAAAAACCCCCGTATATCAATTTTGGTGGAAATCGGACAAGATTAATATTTTCTCGCTCCACTTGTTAGGGGGAGGTGGGTACTTGATAATACCATATTATTGTATTGTCACCGGAACTATAAACGCATACCAAATTTGAAGACAATCGGGTGGGTATAAGTCAGTTAAAATTGGTTAGCAAAACCTGACGAATAATCGTCTATCTTGAATCCGCCATATTGATTTTTTAAAATTTGATCAAAAACTCGTATTCCTTATCCCCATAAATCCACGTATACCAATTTTGCGTTTTCTTCTGAATAAGGCCCTGTCCATACTGTGATCAGTGTGGCCAAATATCTAGGGAGAAACAAAAAAATTAACGTCAGACTAAACTTCTCGTTGACAGTTGACTTCAATCAATGTGGATAAATTTCGGGTGGAAAATTCGAGTCCATTCCATTTTTAGACAAAACATAACCTCACCTTCCATAGAACAGAAACCAGGTTTTTAAGTTGCTAAAATCAAACGCCCCATGGTATTATAACTACACTGCTAACTTTAAATCACTCCGAATAACCCCTTATATTCGTTTTTATTTGTACACCGAACATAACAAAGAAAACGCGATGCTGACCCAATATGCCTGAGAGAGACCCAGACTGGTGAGCGAAGTCACCCAAAAGTTAATGAATTCAAATTCAATTTAGACGTTTAAAAATGCTGGGCCGGCTTTATATTTTGCGTATTTTTTTTACAAGCTTTTATTTAACTTTACCTCTATGTATTGTATGTTTATATGTTCAGGTCAAATCTTGCACCTCAATTTTGACTAACCTCTACATATCCGATTGAATTCAAATTTGGTATGCGATTATAGTTCCGGTGACAATACAATAATATGGTATTATTAGGCACCCCCTGGAGGGGGGAAAACGGCTAAGTTTTTCCGATTTTAACCAAAATTGGTACTCGGGGGTTTTTGGGGATATGGAATACGAATTTTTGATCAGATTTTTGGTCATATTTTGCTAACAAATTTTAACTAACTTGTACACATTTTTATTTAAATTTGTTATGCTTTTATAGTTCCGGTAACAATACAATTATATAGTATTATTAGGCAACTCCCTCCCCCCCCTACGAGGGGAGTGCAGGGGGAAAAACACATAAGTTTGTCCGATGTCAACCAAAATTGGTACACGGAGGTTTTTGGGGATAAGAAATACGAATTTTTGATAAGATTTTAAAAATTCAATATGGCGGATTCAAGAGGAACGCTTTTTAGTCGTGTTTTGCTAACCAATTTTAACTGAATTATACACATCCACCTGTCTTGTACACTCCAATCCAACTAACTTGTACACATTTTTATTTAAATTTGTTATGCTTTTATAGTTCCGGTAACAATACAATTATATAGTATTATTAGGCAACTCCCTCCCCCCCCTACGAGGGGAGTGCAGGGGGAAAAACACATAAGTTTGTCCGATGTCAACCAAAATTGGTACACGGAGGTTTTTGGGGATAAGAAATACGAATTTTTGATAAGATTTTAAAAATTCAATATGGCGGATTCAAGAGGAACGCTTTTTAGTCGTGTTTTGCTAACCAATTTTAACTGAATTATACACATCCACCTGTCTTTAAATTTGGTATGCGGTTAAAGTTCCGGTAACAATACAATAACTTGGTATTATTAGGCACCCTATCTCTCCCTACGAGGGGAGTGGAGGAGGGAAGCACCTAAGTTTGTGCGATGTCAACCAAAATTGGTAATCGAGAATTTTTGGGGATAAGGAATACGAATTTTTTGATCAGATTTTGAAAATTCAAAAATTGCGTATTCAAGATGGACGATTTTTAGTCATGTTTTGCTAACAAATTTTAACTGAATTATACACATCCGACTGTCTTCAAATTTGATATGTGTTTAAAATTCCAGTAACAATATAATAACTTGGTATTTTAGGCACTCCCTCCCCCCCTACGGGAGGAGTGGAGGGGGGAAAACACCTAAGTTTGTCCGATTTCAACTAAAATTTGTACACGGGTTTTTTTTGGGGCTAAGGAATACGAATTTTTGATCAGATTTTGAAAATTCAATATGGCGGATTCAAGATAAACAATTTTTGGTCATCTTTTGCTAACCAATTTTAATTTAATTTTTAATTTAATTATACACATCCGATTGTCCTCAAATCTGGTATGCGTTTATAGTTCCGGTGACAATACATTAATATGGTATTATCAGGTACCCGCCTCCCCCTAACGAGGGAAGTGCAGGGGAAAAAAATTTAGTTTTTTCGACTTTAATCAAAATGACCAAAAATTGTCCTTTTTGAATCCGCCATATTGATTTTTTAAAATTTGATAAAAAATTCGTATTCCTTATCCCCGAATACCCACGTATACCAATTTTGGGTAAAATCGGACAAACTTAGGTGTTTTATTCCCTCCAGGAAATGCCTAACATTACCATATTGTTGTATTGTCACCGGAACTATAATCGCGTGCCAAGTTTGAATTCAATCGGACTACAAGTTAGTCAAAATTGAGTTGCAAGATTTTTACCCGAACATAGAAACATAAATAGATAATAAAGGTGAAGTTAAATAAAAGCTTTTAATAATAAACTTAAGGTTTTCTAATTTTGAGCCTTAAGGCTGCTACGAGTTTGCAGTTTTTAGATTTAAAATAACAAATTACTTCCTAATATTACAGGGAATTGTGACGAATAGTTTAATTCGATTGCTTACGTATTGAGGCATTGATCTTGTCCCTCTCCTCGGGATAAATAAATGGGTGGGAGTCGGGAGTCGAGTAGCACCACAAAAAATGCAAACCCAGGTACACCATGCACACGCATCCCCAGAAATAAAAGGCGGCCGGCCAATCTTTATTGGTCAGATTTAAGACGACGCCCGTGCCCGCAGACCCGATCACCATGCCCAGGTTCCCGCCAGAGTAGGCTATGGCGCCCAAGACGGTTCGCTCTTCGGCCGGGATCCACAGGCTGATCATGCCTGCGCATGCGGGGTAGATCGGACCCTAAAAAAATAAAAAAGAATCCCAAGGAGATTAAACTTTCTCCGAGGAGTAATCTTGAGCTATTTTTTAAAAGGCTACGTAAATCGTTAAAACCTCAGATTAAAAAATAAAAAGAGATATAACAGTAAACAATACTATTATAATTTTCCCATAAAATGCACGGTTGCCAATTTGCCGCGGGGTTCTATAAGAACAAAACTAAATACAGTTTTTGAATCGCTCATACTAATAACTAATTTTTTTAATTTGAGTAATTACTATAATTAAATTTTAAATGAGTATAATTACTAGAACGACAAAAAAGTATTGCTTTAAAAAACTTCAAACCGATAACGTTGGATCAAAGATAAGCGGCTGACAAGTCTTTTTCGTTCACAGCTGACTCGGCACTGTTTTAAACGGGAGTTGGTGTTTTTTTGTTTTGAACTATATAAAGTCTCTTTGAAGACCAGCACAATGCGTAACATGCAAAAAAATAGAATATTTCGGCCTAAAATTTTTAGTTCTTAGGTAAGAAACATTGTGTCATTTTAGCTTGGTTATTGGCGTAGTTTTGTAGCTTATATATTTTAAAGCTAAAATTATTATCTCTTTGTGCAAGATGTATTTTAAAACAACTTTGTATTGTGCTGCCGAGAACTCAGGTTAAATTCGTATACAGACCGCTTCAAGCTACTGCGAACATAGGGGGAATCAAGTCCAATTTACTCTCCGTGCCGTAGGACCGAGGTGGATTCGAAGCACGTTGCAGTGTTATCTTTTGGAAATTCATTTTGTTTTTATTATTTTGTTTTATTTCTGCCTTGCTCGAGAACTAGATGGGTAAGTTCTTAATTGAAATAATACATTTTTAAAACTAAAAATGGATGTCTACGAAGTTGCCAAAAAAGTGCAGATGGTCAAATGGTCAAATCGTCATAACCCAACACACGTTCGATATTGGTCGAGGGAAAATTTGCATTTGTATTTTGACGTAAGAACACAGTATCCCCAAAAACTAAATGTTTGGGGGGGGGGGTATTGTAGGGGAACACGTAATTGGGCCATTTTTTATTAACGGCAATTGCAATTTGAATGGTCCTAGATACTTGGATCTACTGCAGCAGCACATTATTCCAACTGCTAGGCAGTTGTTAGGTGTAAGATTTTGTGAAACATGGTTTCAACAAGATGGTTGTTCCGCTCACAATGTTGGCCTTGTTAGGGAATATCTTGATAATGTATTTCCTAATCGGGTTATAAGTACACGGGGAACTATTTTATGGCCAGCTCGATTTCCCGATCTTGCTCCTAATGACTTCTATCTGTTTTTGAAGAAGCTTTTCAAATTATCACCCCTAACATGCTTGGAAACGTTGGAAGGGGTTTTTATAGTAGGCTCGGATATTGTCTAGCCGAGCAAGGAGGACTTTTCGAACATTTGCTTTAATTTTTTTTTGACTGGGAGAATCTTTTTGGTTTTTAGAATGTATTATTTTATTTTGAGAACTTGCTTTTATTTTGTTTCTCCTTATTATTTTCATTGTAACACGTCGTCACTGATAAATCTGAGCAGTTGACAATAAAACGCTCTTATTTATCAGTGACAAAAAATAAGAAAATTACGTTATAAAAATTTGCGTATTTATTGACCAAATTCCGATTTCATTGACTACACTCCACACAGCACCGTGGTTAGAGGCGTACTAAATACAAGGCGAACGGCGGCGAACGGCAGCGAGTGTTGGTTGCTTCACTGATAGGCGCGCGGTGTCTCTGCATGTACGTACACTGGCAAATTAGACTTCTTTCGCCCTATGTTCGCAGTAGCTTGAAGCGGTCTGTATACCTACTGGCCGCATGGTGTTTCGTCGAACTACAACAGCCGCAATTTATACTTTATTTTTAAATGTCATTGTGGTGTTGTGGTAGCTTGCCTTCGAGCGAAAGGTCTTGGTTTCGATTCCAACCAAAGAATGTTTTGTTTTTCCCTTTTTTTCTATTATGCTACCCGACAGTTGACACCTCGGCGAATACGTTGAATTTTGGATTATTTAAGAAAACAAAGTTTTAACTATTGCAGTGGAGCGTTGTTAGTATTCGGTGCAATTTAAGGGCCTTCTTCCGTGACTAACGAAGTAGGAAGCCTTGGACACCCACCATAAATTTAACCCTAATTAGGTGCCTAGTATTTTAATATGACTGCAAACTTATTTTATTTTATAATTTTAAGGGAAGTGGGTTGACGCACGCAAAAGTCTGGGTGATGGGAAAAGCGACTTTAAACATTGTTGCCGATTTATTCGTATATCTCTTTTCTCCTCATGTATTCGTCTAGAAGGGTGTTGGATTGCAAACATTAGAGAATTTCTAAAGAAAATGTTTGGTCTCTTCTTTAGTTATTAGTCTGAGGTTAAGCCCAAACGGCATAGATTTGACAACACTGCTTTGCTGTTTTTGGGCCAATCTTTATCGGGCAGAATATCGGAAACGAGAAAACGGAATCTGTTGAAATTTGGCAGGAATGTGTATTTTTGAATTTCTCACAACCGTATCCAGACAGTTGTTTGCTGGACTCTCTCATTTTCGAAATAAAATAAACACGGCTAACAAAAGTCAAAAATCTTACCTGGCTTTTTCTTTAGCCTCGTCGATAACACAGAAATCTGTAACAGCAATTTTTTTATTTTTTTATTTTTTTTTATAAATCCTATTATTTGAAAAAGCTATGTTTTTTTTTGTAAGCAATATTCTACCGGAATTCTGAAACGCCAAGGTCACATAATTTAGTAGGCCCAAGGAAACTGAAGTGAGTTCGATTGGAGTATTGAAATTCAGGTTCCGCATAGCCACCGGCCATCTCAAAAAGGTAGTTAGACAGCGGGGTCGAAGGATGTACAGGTGGTATGTTCCTGGTATGCTAGGTCTGTCTCAGACGAATGCATTTAGAAAAAGAGAATATTAGTAGATGTCTTAAGCTCGCAGAAACGCGCCTTTTTTAAAGAAGCATTCATAAAAGGTTACGTTCCTAATAAGTTATACTTCTCCTCGCATATGGTGTTCGCACCGTGTTTAGAACACTGCACGATTTCACTCGAAATGGTATTAGTGATACCACCTGATGTTGATCTTTCAAAAAAATAGCAAAGCAGTATTGTCAAATCTATGCCGTTTTTGTGGCCTTAAAACATACGTTAGCGTATTTCTGCCTTTACGTGTCATATGATCAACTCTTTTGTCTATTGGGACCATGTACTGTGAAGATTAAACTTTACCTGTGCGATTCCAAGGAAGGTTCTGATAACAATCGCAAAAATGTGACTTTTGTCGCCTCCTGTTTGGACGCAAATTGGGAAAATCATGTTACAAAGCAGAGATAGTATGGAACATATTCCTATTACCCAGCGACCTCCAAACCTAAAATCATATTGGTTTTTTTCGTAATTATTTCTTGTCATTTATTAAGGCCCTTTTACACATTTTAAATTTATTATGTTTTTTTGTTTCAAAGTTGTCAGAATACGCTTTATTTTTTTAAGGTCTATCCGATAAACGATCCTTTTTTAGATAGGATCGTTGTCATCAAGCTAATTTTCCTTATATTAATGCTTTTTCTTCTCGTTTAGTTTCTAAGGTATCCAGTTTTGCCAACATAGAACTCTATTATGCAAGATGGAAAGCCGCCTGCGGTATTTTGGGTGCGTTCGCGTAGGACACCCGAGCGCCCGGAGGTCCACTTTTCCGTTCGAGTTGACGTTTGAAGTAAGATCTGTTGCGTTCGAGATGACATTCGGAACAGTCTCGGGGCGCGCCTTGTATCATCCCAGCTTGAAGACGGAGAATGGCGGGCATTTTACAATACATAACCCCACTTTTTTATTAATATTTTATTAAAGTTGGTTGTATATTTCGTGCGACGATTCGGTCATAGAATGCTGCTCTATTTCTCGGAGAGGGCCAACGACGTAGTAAATTCCGCATTGCCCTTCCTCCATATCAGCTAAAAGCTCTATATCCAACCCTCTGTACCGTTTTTCCAGCGAAACACACAGTTTTTTTGTAAGGTTCTTCATCAAGCGCGGCCTTAAATCTAGGAGGGGGTAATAAGATTTTAAGTTGAACCTTAAATTTGTTGACAAAAAATTAATTTGTTGTCAAAAAATGTAATTTTTGACTTAAAATTAAACTAAAATCGTGTTACTGCGCCGCAGTCCAAAGCTTTTGAGAAAATTACACTAAAAATGTTATTTTTGATACAAATTTAAAATAAAAATTAAACTAATAAACTCCGCTATGCGCCGGTCCCAAGCCCATGGTCCCATTGCACTACGGGAAAGTTTGATGGATCGAGGAGTAACACCTGTGAGGGATCCTGCCTAGGATTAAAGGTGGAAAAGCTGCTGCCTTGTAGATGGATGTTCGCTTGTCAAAGGATAGGGGAAGAAAACCCCGATCAAAAATTACCTGGTCCTACAGGTTGGAGGTTGAGGCCTCGTAAAAAAAAGAAATGTAAAAAAATCCAATCAAAAGCCTCGGAAGAGAAAGGAACGCTTAAGACGACTAGACAGGGTATTAAAAAAGCTCCAGATTGACCTGACTGTTGTAACTGAAACCAAAAAGAAAGAGCAGGGCTCAGAAAGTCTCGACCACTTTTACAGTGGGGTACCAAAAGAACTACGCGCAAAGAAGGGAGTAGGAATTATAGTACACAGAAAATGGAGAAAATATATAAAATCATGGGAATCAGCAAACGAAAGAATAATAAAATTAAATATGCAAATATTTGGGAAAAAAATAACAGTGCAAGAGTCTACGGGGTAGATGAAGGAGATTCGGTTACAACTGAAGATAAATTCCATCAAAAAATTAATGAAGAAGTCACGAAACTAGGAAACATACGAGCACTAATGACACTGGGAGATCTAAATGAAAGAGTTGGAAGAAAAGAAAATGATTCAGTGGTTGGAAAGTATGGAGAAGATAGGCTGAACAACAACGGAGAAAGAATAATATCACTCTCAGAATTATGAACGGCTTCTACCAACATGAGGAAATCCACAAGTTTACGTGGATAAACGAAACACGGGGACAAAAATCAATTATCGACTATATAGAGCAAGGTATAAATTATGATGTGGTGATTAAGATGTGCATTGTCTCATCCTGAATACGAAATGGACAATACTGTACATCAAAATTGTGGATAAGGGCTCGGCACACCAATCCAAAGGTGGGCAATTTTAGAAGGAGTAGGGTAACCCCCACCAGACCAAAAATCACCTGGTGTGTCGGACCTCATTCATGGATAAGAGTTCGGCACACCACTCTAAAAATGCCCACTTTTCATCAGCTATTTAACAACAATATTAAAAACGGTGAGAGAAATAAATGTCAAAACTATCGAGGTGTAGCGGTGACAAATACAATAAGTAGAATATATGGAAGAATATTAAAAGCGAGAATCGAAAATGAATACACAAATAACGAAGCAGACGAACAAGCAGGTTTTAGAACGGGAAGGTCGACACTAGACCACTTATTTACTGTGACCCAAGTAATTGAGAAAAAACTAGCCTACAACCAAGAACTACTCTTATTTTTCGTAGACTTAAAGAAAGCATACGACACTGTACCCCTCAGTAAACTGTGGCGTTCTCTGGAAACGAGCAATATAAATGTAGAGTTGATCAAAGCCGTAAGATCATTATACGATGATATAAAAACAAAAATAAAACAAGGAAAGAACATCAGTTAAGGATTTATTACAGATAAAGGCCTTAAGCAGGGATGTTGTTTGTCGCCAACTCTTTTCAAAATACAACATCAAGTTGGAAGAGAAAAAATAGAGGAATGGGATTGACCCTTGAAGATTATATACTGTTCACGCTTAGCTTTGCTGACGACCAAGTTGTACTCGCCCAAGATTATGAAGATCTGGGAATATATGACTCGAAAGCTTACAGAAGAGTACACCAAATGGGGATAGGAAGTCAACTTGTCCAAAACAGAATACATGGAGGAGAACAGCGAGATCTTGTACTAAATAGTGGACAAACAATAAAGCAATGTACAGTGTATAAATACCGAGGTAAGAAACTAACAAACAATGGAGATCTAACGGAAGCAATAAAATACCGAAAAACACAGGGAAGAAAAGCAATATCACTGCTTAATAGCGTACTTTGCAACAAACATATTAGTAAAGAGAACAAGAATTACAATACAATTGTAAAAGCAATAACGACTTACTTCTCAGAGGTATGGCCACTAAAAGAGACAACAAAGAAAACGCTGAATGCAACAGAGATGGACTATTGGAGAAGAGCGGCTGGCATGTCAAGGATGGAAAGAATAACAAATGAGAGAATTAGAGAGATAGTGAACGTCAAGCATACAATAGTGGACGACATTCAGAACAAACAACTAGTATGGTTTGGGCATGTGCAAAGAATGCTAGAGACAAGAATACCTGAACAAGTGATTCAGAGGAAACCAGGCGGAAGGAGAAAACGTGGAAGACCCAGAAGAAGCTGGAGGGATGAAGTAGATGAAGAGGTCTGAAAACTAGGAAGAGGTATGGAACGACAGAAATGGATGGAGATTGGGAATCGGAAGACGTAGAACGTTATAAACCTATATATATATATATATATATATATATATATATAATTCAACTAATGAGGTAAAAATCAATGAGGCTATCATCAATTTATGCAAAAAAGTCCTAAATTTTTTTAATCTCTGGAACTCCGCGCTTGTTATTCATTTATGGGCGTTCAGGCCGTGACGTCACTACGCCGTCTTCATACGATCGCGTTTCTACCCGAATGCACTCGTTTGACATTTGATCAACAAATGACTGCTCTTTTGCCAAGTTTAGTTGTATTTTACTAGCCTAGGAGTTATACCCTAGTAGTATGCTTTTATTACCTTAAAAAAAAATAACTAACCTATCCACCAAATAGCCTCCAAAAAAATGCGAGATAAAATAGCCTCCAAAAAATGAATATAAAATCATGGAATCTATTTGTCTATTCCATTTGTATTGGCCTCCCTGAAAATTTAATTATATTTAGATCGAACATTTCAAAACATATCTAACTTAAAAAAATAAAATAACCTTAAGGCTATAGTTTCTCCCCAGATTTTAAGTAAAAAAAAGTACAACTGGCAACGTCTTGTTCTTTAATTTTTTAATCTTTTGCCAGAGTGCACAGGGAAAAATAAACATCAGAATTAGCTGAAATTTTGAAGGGGTCATTATTTTAATTATTTTTTCTTCAAAATAAAAGCTCTGGTGCTGTCATCTATCCCTAAAGCCTCAAAATAATTGCGGTTTAGAACAAACCCGATTTACAAAAAAAATAGAGAAATACTCACAATTTCGTCTGGATTACATTTTTCCTTTTTATATTTCCTTGCTTTAGCGAAAATAAAAACTAAGCTTCCTTTTTTTCTAAAAGCCTGTGCACTCCGGAAAAGAAAACCGATCAATCAATCACACTTCATTGAATTTAAGAGACACACGCATTTCAAGTGTTGGTCGATAGATCGCAGAATTTATACGATTCCATGGTAACTGCAGGTGTTTTGCGAACAAACTTTAAATTGGGTTGAAGTGGGACAGAAGAGTATTTTTACGTTTTCTGACAGAAAACCATTCGAGGTTATGTTTATCTTTCAAAAATGTGTTTTCAAAAACATTGTTCTAAAACAAATATGAAACCACTCCGCGTGTGCGGTCGCCCTCCGAAAAATGCCTAGCGCTGCGCGGGCATTACCTCGAGTCTATCAAGAGAACTTTACTGGCTCGCTTACTAGGAATTCGCATAGAAACATTCGGCGCCCATAACCCCACATACAACCATTTTTTTAAAATTTAAATTATTGCGGCATAGTTATGTGCAAGTGTACTAGTGAAATCTTGGAGTGTAAAGGATAGATTTTAGAACCTTAGTTTCAAAAACACACGGATACTTGAGTACGTACTAACAAAACAGGTCAGTAGAGCTCCATTTAGAGGTTGGAAAGACTCTTGCTAGTCGTTGACGCTCCTGTTTAAAATAGAATACGATTATTTCGTCTAGCGCCAGTAGCCGATTTTGAAATCTCCATGCTTTTAAGTTAACCTGTTGTCGGTATCGGCTAGCGGGAGTGTTTCCAATTCAACTATAAATGCAACCTTAAACATTACTCACAGGTACTTTAATACGTAGTTGGGTAGCGTTTTTTTTAGCAGGTAATTCTGCAATAAATGGTTTTCTTTTATTTTAGTATTTTACTTGGTTTTTTAGCGGCGTAGAATGCGAAAAGTCAAAATAAGTAACCTTATCCCAAATTTTTGACCCGGTGCTGAAAAATCTATGGTGTCCCACTGAGGATAAACATAAATAAAGTCTCCGCGTTGCCATGGAAAACAAATTGAACAACGTAAAATTTTGCAAAAAAATCAGGTCGACATAGTTAAATTGATTTCCCCTAAAGTGTTGCTAAAAAAAATTCCCCAGATTGTAACCACAAACTTAACTAAGAAAATATCAAAGTGACATTAAAAACTAAGACACATAATACCTAAGCGATACCTCCGACATGGAGGCCAGCCAACACCTTCCGTTTTAGTGCCTTTTACACGTATGCCGCCGCCATTTTTGACACTGTTGTACGTCAAAGCTCACTAAAACGCGAGTAGATGGAAGGCCTACTAAATATCGGAGCATTACCCTCTCCACATAGGCCGATCAGCTCTTATCGTTTTAGTGTCCTTTTATCCACCTTCGCCGCCATTTTGACAGAAAACTAATGGATTATCTGTCACTTTTGAGTGAAAATGGCGGCGAAGGTGGATAAAAGGACACTAAATCGGTATGAGTTGATTGGCCTATCTGGAGAGAGTACTGATCGGAGGCATCGACCTAAGCTAAAATTTCTTTCTAAGGTCACCGATTCAAATAAAGAAATTTTATCTTATTCGGCAAAAAATCAAAAAGGTGCTCAGTCTTAGTTTTTACAAAATGTGCCTTGCATTCAAAGTCAGACAATTCAGATGTTTATTTGACTCCAAAAAGTATGGATATCACATAAGCCGTTTTGAACGTCACTTCGCCATTTCCTGAAATAAGGTCACTGTAAGAAAAAAAAAAGAATCCCTTACGAGTTTATTGCACAAAACCCTTTACACTTTACCTTGCCCTTTGACACAATGGGTTCATAATTAACACAGGCTTGTGCTTTAGTACTAGGTCCCGCCGGTTCGAGCATCTCGTTGATGGCCACATTTAGAACCACTCTTAGGTTGTAAGCGTTCTGCATGGCCATGTGCAAGAGCAGTGCTAGAACCACCCTTTGGGGTATTACAAAGCCTAAAATTTTTTAAGATTCAAGATTTACAGAATGTGCCAAATCAAACCCGTTAAATAAAAGAAAGTTCAATTATAAAATCATTCACTATAGGGGCAGCAATTCGTTAAACCAATTGTTTATCCGAACGTCATTTCTTCAAACCCATTCAATAAAAAATTCGAAATTTAGAAGACCCGTTTTTAATCAAACCATTGTTCATCAAACTCATTCAAGATTAAACCCGGAATTCGTAAAACCCGTAATTGATCAGAAAATTTTTGCTAAATTAATTGCGCATTCGCCAATACCACATAAACCGAAGGAGGTTTTGATGCATTTGTCGCTGTTACGTGCGCATACTTTTACGTTCAATAGTTTGTGTATAGATGTCACTTGCATTCACCCGTCATGCATTCATGTGTTATTGGCGAATGCGCAATCAATTTAGCAAAAATTTTCTGATAAATTACGCGTTTTACGAAGTCCGGGTTTGATATTGAATGAGTTTCATGAACAATGGTTCGACTAAAAACGGGTTTGTTAAATTTCGAATTTGTTATTAAATGGGTTTGATGAAATAAGGTTCGGATAAAAAATTGGTTTGACGAATTGCAGTTTCTATGGTGAACCGTGAATTTTTTTTATTAAATATGGTCTGATAAATTCCTGGTTTGGCGTTCTTTTTTACTATTTAAAGGTCGATTTATCAAACATTTACAAAGCTTACCACAATAGTAAAATAAATATGTATACATAAAGTACTTACTATGGAAGAAGCGAAATTTGCTGAAAAAATTGTCTTTGAATGAATTTAAGTAGTGTAAAATAATAAAATGTGGATAAATATTCAAGAGATCAAACCATAGCTATAGGTATAATTTTTTTATGGTTAATGCAACATTAAAGTTGCAGGTATGATGCCGTTGACAAAATTGTACAATATTGTTTGATAAAGCACTTACATCTCCAGGCACATTTTAATGGATTGCAAGGTTTAGCCATTAAAGTCTAATTTTTCAACATTGGTTTCACAAAAACATGTCAAAACATGATGATGACATGTGTACGTGTTTGGCATGATGATTTTTTATTTTCCTGGTACCTACCTGTCTTGTAGTAATGATAAATTAGTGACCTAAAATATTTTTTTGATGTTGGGCCACAATTTTTTACACTTTGCAAAACACGGTATATCTGAGCCGCGTTCGATCTAGTGCAGTGCTCTTTTTGGGCAAGGACACAACCACCTTAATTGAAGTACTCATTTTACATATAAATTAGCGTAATTTAAATAAATAATAGACACTTAAAGACAAACCACAGCGTAAACGTAACATACCAGTTCGAAGCTTCCAATTAGATGTATGTGCCTTGCCCCCCGAAGAGACAGTCTGGTACACAGACGGTTCAAAAATGGGGGACAAGTCGGGGGCGGGAGTGTACTGTAATACCACGGGAGCGAAGTTCCACTTCTCCCTAGAAAGGTACGCGACTGTTTTTTAGGCTGAGGTATACGCCATTCTAATGTGTCGATATAAAAATCTGGAAATGTCCGCTTCAGGCATGGCTATTTACATTTGCTCAGATAGTAGGGCTGAACTGTCTGCTATCAGGTCGGACAGGGTTAACTCTGCCCTTGTATTGGAGTGCAAACGTGTCTTGACAACTATGGTAAGGCACAACAAGGTCAATCTCCTCTGGGTCCCGGCACATGAAGGTGTACCGGGAAATGAAGAGGCCGATAGATTGGCTAGACAAGGATCATCAACCGATCCGGTAGGTCCGGAACCCATACTAGGTATTCCGGCATGCCAACTCATAACGGCCTTGAAAAGTGTTTTAGACAGGCGCTCCGAGGGCTCTGGAATAGCACACAGGACATAAGACAGGCCAAACTACTGATTGGTGAGGTGAGCGCCAAAAAAACAAAGTCCTTGCTCCTTGTGTCGATGGTGCATGGAGGACGAGGAATCGTCCTTGCATGTCCTGCTGAAGTGTCCGGATCTGGTCAGGTCAAGAAAGTCGCACCTTGGGAACTATCTGCTGGCCCCAGGCGTAAGAAGGTTACAGCCCAGAAAAATCTGTTCTCTTGCGAAAGAGGCAGGTTTCGAGGGCTAAACCGTGGATAGTGGGCGTGCAACGGGCCCAGCAAGGTGGCCTACGTACATGGGAATTCTCTCGCCCGCATTTCTACATTCATACAACCGGCAGAGGTGGGCGTTTCCACCTCGACTAACGCGATTTAAGTTATCGACGCGACGTAACGGTACACCACCTAACGCGCGCTAGCGCCCGTATCTAATGAAAATCAGTCTCGCTCGATGTGCGATTGACAACTTCTGTCGAATCTGACCAATAAGGTTGCTGGAAGTCGGAGTGCGATACGTTCAAGTAGAGTGGCGTTATTTTAAGTGTCTAATAAAAACGTTCTTACGTCTGTGCAATTGCATTGCACCAATAGGCTATTATTCAAGTATACGTTCCAACCAGTAAATATTCAGATGCCTTCTACGATCAAGTTCAAACTGCCCTTAGTTTTACAAAAAAGACAGAAATCACCATTGTTATGAGGGACTTCAACGCAAAACTTGGAAACGCCCCAAGAGAAGACATTGTCGGAAGGTACAGTCTTAGTACATCAAATGAACGTGGAGATCGCCTGTTCCAGTTCTGCCAGGAAACGGATTTTGTAGTGTATACTTTCTTTAAACTTCCAGCTAGACGCCTTTATGCTTGGACTTCTAAATCCGACAAACCTGAGAGTATTATTAGAAACCATATAGACTTTATACTAATCAATAAACGATTTAGAAACTGTATTAAATCTGCAACAACTTACCCTGGCGCAGACGTAGGCTCAGATCGCAATCCAGTTGTGGCGAAAATTAAATTTACCCTCAAGAAAAATCATCCCAAAAATAACAAATCCAAACCCAGGTTGGACGAACTTCAAGATAACATGGTAGCAACTAAACTTAAAGTCGAACTTAATAAAAAGCTTAAAGATATTATTGAGTCTACCGAGCAAGATGCACAAATGGTCTGGACAAAGGTTAAAAGTGCCATATAAAGTTGATGGATAAAAGACGCAGTAAAAAAGGCAGCGATCAGTACCATGAAATCAATAGAGAAATAAAACACAAGATAAGGTCAGCAAAACAAGACTGGATAACACAGCAGTGTCAATAAATAGAAGATCTACATGCTAAACATGACCTTCAATTTAAACAAACTCATAAAGGAAGCAGCCCGATTATTTAATAAAAGACAAGCTGGAATCCTTGTGGACAATCAGAGCAAAATCACACCGGATACCAAAGAAAAAATAAAAGAATGGTGTAGCTACATAGAACGTCTCTTTACCGATAACCGATCCGAACAGCCAGAAGAATTCTTAAACCAAGGCATAGATATAACACCAGAGGAAGTACAACACGCAATATCTTCAGCTAAAAACAGAAAATCGTTAGGGCAAGACGAAGTATACATTCGGTAAATACGTAAACTTTTTAACTTGATTTATCGCAGCGGTAAAATCCCTAATGACTGGCTAAAATCAACCTTTGTTAGAGTGCCTAAAAAACATTCAGCAAAGAATTGTAGTGAATACCGCCTAATCAGCCATATGTTAAAAATATTTTTAAAGATTATCCATAAAAGAATTTTTGGAAAATGCGAATCCTTTATGGGCGACACGCAGTTTGGATTTCGTGGTTGGTTCGGGAAGTCTTAGTTCAGCGGTCTATGGATGTGTCGGTGCCACTATATGCCTGTTTCATAGATTATGAGAAAGCGTTTGATTGAGTCCAACCATGTAGGTAAAAACCCTGTAGGAGTAATACCCATGGAATAAATCACTGCAACATGTGTCCGCCATACTGACACTTAAAGGCATGTGTCTTCTTAATTACAAATGGCAGATCACGTATGTCTTGCTGAAATCAGTTGTTTTGTTATGATCACGAGATCTTACATAATTTACTGTACTAAGCATAGACATACCCACCACTAAAAATTGTAAAATATGGTGTCAGTTATTAATTTTTGAGTGTCACTATGGTAGCCTCCTTGTAGCAGTGATTTTTCGCTGATGACAGCACGGGCTTTATGCCTACAGGTTTTTTACCTACGTGAGTCCAACAGGAAAAGCTGATAGAATCGGTAAAAGAAGTTGGTCTAGATGACCGAGATCTAAAGGAAATCGCTCATCTATAGTGGAATCAGACTGCTCAAATAAAGGTTGATGGTCTGTTCGAAGAGTTCCAAATAAGAAGAGGTTGTGCGCCAAGGTTGTATATTATCTCCGCTGTTGTTTAATATCTTTAGTAACAAACTAATAGAGAATGCACTTCATAACTGCGAAGGCGGTCTGACCATAAACGGCATAAAAATCAACAACCTAAGATATGCCGACGACACTGTCGTAATAGCAAACACGCTGGAAGGCCTGCAAGAGTTGTTGAATCAAATTGCTGCCAAAAGTTCGCAATTCGGGCTTAACTTAAATGTTGGAAAAACAAAATGGATGGTCATATCCAAGGAAAAGAACATCAGAGGCATGTTAGAAATAAGTGGGCAGCAAGTCGAACGCGTGGATTGATACAAATACTTGGGTTGCCTCCTCAATGAGAACTGGGACAACATGCAAGAAGTTCGTGCAAGAATTGAACAAGCCCAATCATCTTTTATCAAAATGAAAGCAGTGTGGTGTAGTCGCGATCTTAAAACCACTCTCCGAATTCGTGTGCTTCGGTGTTATGTTTTTAGCATCCTATATTATGGCATGGGAGCATGGACACTGACTGAGGCCATGTGCAAAAAGTTAGAGGCATTCAAGATGTGACGTTATTGTAGAATACTAAGGATATCTTGGATGGACAATCTTTGATTGCGCGTGCGAAAACATGTGTCACCGTTACTTCCGCCTGTTTCCCGCAACTGCCCCTACCTAGTTTTTGGTTTCCAAATTGTTATTAAACTATGGTTGAAAGATCGCGAATTTTTCGGTACCTTCTCTTTTTTTATTATTTTTTTATATGTCAAGTACCCTTTTGGGGCTAGTCGCACCTAGAGGACCGCAGGTGGGCAACTCATATTGCCCTCCCTTTCTAGTTTTTTCATATTTGCATGTAAAAGCGATTTTATGATATGGACTGATGTTTTGTTGTCTCTTTTTATAATTTCTCCAGACAGTTTTTGAAAGATTGGTTTTTTTTTGGTTAGTAAAATATGTCAAGTTTTTTATTTATTATTATATTATTATTTATTGTCAGGGGTTACCAACTATCATTTCCCCACCAACTGTCAAATCCAGTTGCTCACCTCTGGTAAAACAATAAATGTCAAAAATCGTATACATGTGGGTCAATACGATTAGCGTTTTACTTGGAATGGCACCGATTCGCCACTTTTAAAATAGAAATAGGCAAAAAATAAATAAAAAAGTCAGTTGGGGTACTTACCTAGTTATGAAAACTTTAGTTAAGGAAGCAGTTGTTCAAAATGTGTTCTACCACTTTTAACACAAGCCTCAGCACGACGCCACCAATTTCTATGAACTCTGCACTATTTCCAGTCTTTTCTGAATTATCGCAGCACCATCAAAAACTTTCTGTTTCAATATAACTCCAGTAAACACCGTTATACAGATATTATGTAAAATTTACATAACAGATTTACCTTGTTAAGTAAATTTAAGGTCACTCAGAGGTCACAATAAGGTAAAATTTAATTAAAATTAAGGTGCGAAAACTCTGCATAATGTCATGCGCAAAGCCCACCTAATTTTTACATAAATGTGATGTAAATAAAATGACATATTTTACATCCATGTTACGTAAAAGTTAAGTAAAAACTACGTATATTTTACATAACAGGTTTACCTTGTTATGTAAAATATACGTATACGTTATGTAAATTTACGGTCATATAGAGGTCACAATTATTTATTAATAAGGTAAAATCTGCATGACATGCGCAAGCGCAAAGCGTCAACTATCTAAGCATAGAGAAAGTAATAGCTACGCTAGTAGGTTGTCTCTGTATCTAAGTCCGACATGAGCATGCAGCTTGAGGCCGGCCAACGGAAGGTTCGTCGTATCAAATATTACATATAATTTTTTATTTAATAGGTATGTAATATTTTTTATGTAAAATTAAGGTTCCACTGTTTACGTAATATTTACGTAAATTTTAAAAATTTATTTATAGTCATATTATTTACGTAAAATTAACATTGCTTATGATGACTTAAATGTACAGTCAAAGTTTTGACCTAATTTTGATATAATTTGTTTTTTAAAAATATTTTTATGTGAGATTTACGTAAATATGATGTAACATATTTTACATAAATATATGAATCTTAGATTTATATAAATATTAAGTTAAAGTCACAAGTGTGTTTACTTGGACATGTTGGCGTATTCTTCGTTTGTAAGCATTTTACTTTAATTTTTATTAAAATGGCAAAATCACAACCATAAAAAAACACCACTTCGAACGTGTCAACTAAACAACGAGCACGGCAAGCAGAGATGACAATTAAATAAGTAAAAAAAAATAAAGAAAATAAAAAAATAAACCCCAGCCAGTCAATCGTGCAGTTGTAGCGAGTTTTTATCGGTAGTGCAGCGATGATTGCAACTTTGTTGTTGCCAAGTTTATTTTAATTCTGATAGTGTCGGAAAAACATTATTTTTGTTAGGATTTTTTTTTAATTTTCACTTTTACGTGATTTTTTTTTGCATGAATTGTTAAAAATGACACCAGTTAGTGGTTTGCAATAAGTTATTTATTTATAAAGTAAGTACCTATGCTGTCGAAAATTAAATTTTTAAGTTTTTAACTTTAAATCATTTAGAAAGATAACTGTTGGTTTTTGACCCATATGTTTCAATTTATTTTTTTAATAATTACCTATTTATAAAACCTATTTAATGAGAGATATTTTATTACACTATTATTAGTTTGACATTTAATACTATTATTGGTTAGAACTTTGACCCGTTGTCGGCTGACTTTTTTGCTGGCTGAGTTCTTCCGGGGTAAAATCAAAAGGTTGTCTGTCAAATTTTGCAAATAGTGCGTAGATAATCGAAGTCACTATCGTTACTCCGAAGCTGATCCAGAAAACGAATCGCCACTGCTTAAGTTGTTTCTAAAAAAAAATGTTTTGTTTAAGTATATTTTTTTTTGTGATATACTGCGTGATCCTTTACAAAGAAGATGATTCTTTACAGCTTACTGGTTGGGTACAAATGTTTTGTTTTGTTAAATGTTACACTCTTATGCTTTTAGTGGACATTTTGCTCAATGGCAGCTGTCAAATGACATTATTTACCTATTAGCTTAAATATGCGCTTTACCCAGGTCAAACTTGTAAGCGACATCTATATCTTATAATATAGCCAGTCATGGAAATACTAAAACAAAAGAAATTGGCTTAGCTCCGGCCTCTTGCACATGCGCGAAAATTTATGGGGTTTCGGTCAGTTCAGGCCGGCTTCGCGGTCTACGTCATACGTATTTTTGTTGTTTATATGTTATTTATTTCACTGTTAAAAATTGGAAAAAAGTAAGATACCGTTGCGTAAAAAAGATTGGCTGGGTTTATGGACAATATCAGACAACAGAAGTGAGCGATACTATCGGAGGTATCGAGTGGAGAACGTCCAGTGCTTTTTTAGTTTTGGAGAGCTGCATTTAAACATTAATTAGTCCGTTTCTTACTTTAAAATTTTCAAAAAATGTGTAAGATTGTTTAAACTTTTATCTAAGCATTGCTTAAGTGTTTTATGAATATCTCAGAAAATAAGACACTCACTTAAGAACGGTTTTCATTTCCAGAAAGCCAAATCATTAGTTTATTTAACAAGGTATTCGTTTAAAAGTAAGTGGTACGAAAACAGTAGCGGCTCGTTTTGGAAAAATGTTAAAATTTCAGCTTTTTCAACTTATTTGCAAGTTACTTTCCTGGTTGTTCTGGTTTTTAGGTTTGAATTCCGAAATTATATTTACTGATTTTAAAAATGGCCTTTCTTCTCCTGCTTTTTAAAATATTTTCTGGTACAGATTATGCTATCCGTGGCCTTTTTAGGACACAGGGTACCGAAATAATTGTTTTTTTTTTTTTAAATCTGCAGCATCAGGCTCTTTATTTTTTTTGTCTATAGATATGTTGCCATTTTTGTTGGTATGTATATTTTTTCGAATAACGTTTAAATATGCCTTTTAATCTTGTCACAGTTTATCCAATTTTTTTTTCAATAGCGTCCTCAGCAACGGTTAAATTTGAAAAATCCACTAATTCAAAATTGTGGAAATTTTCCTCAAAAAATAACAACGTAATATATCTCGCTGGCATTTCTACAAAAAGAAATGTGAGATTTTGATAAGGCTATATTTTTTTTGTAGCTCTATTATTATACAAAAAAATTAGGGTGGGGCTATGCTAGAGAGGTTCTTCTATACCCATGCTAGTCAAAATTTCGTACGAAAATCGCATATCAGTCTGGAAGATGAGGAGTTTAATTAAGAAAAAATAATAATTCAGCAGTGAAACATGGAATGCATAATAAGTAGATCGTTAGATAATTTTTGGCAAATGTTGCCAACACAAAGTTTTCTGAAAAGGACCCCTATTTCTGAAAATAACACAAAAATTGTTAAAATTTTATAAATTATGGTGGAGCGATGAAATTTGGCACAAATGGTCATTGACCCTGCAATTTTTTTTTGTCGTGCGTTACTAATTCGAGGTCTCTTGCCTAGGAGCCTAATTTTCGACGGTAAACAAAAAATAGGAAAATATTAATAAGAGCCATCTAAAAAGCGATAGAACTATCAGATTGAGAACAAATATTTGTCGCTATATTAGCTTAAATTAAAAAATTAAAAGTTTTTTGAAAAAAACAACATTAAATATCACCTAAAGCATAGGTAACGATAGAATCATGGAATTTGACACAAATGATCACTGGATCCCTTAGTACCAAATATTCTAAGATCATTTGCAAAGAGTCCTTACTCCCGAAGTTAATTTTAAAAAATGTACTTTTAACGTCAAAAAGCTACAAACTAACAGATCGTGTTTTAGTAGAACAGAGGGCCCATATTTTTAAAAGTGAAATAACTTTGTATCACTGACGGGTTTATTTATTTAACAATAAGTTATAAAATTACTACACATTCTACTCACCTAGTTTACCTAGAGTTCTAGAGAAGAGTATTTTTCTTTTCTAGAGACGAAATATTTTTCTAGAAGAGTTCTTCTCTAGAAAGGAAAGTGTATGAGATAGAGAAGAAATTATTTTTGTATCTATAATCTATATATCTAATTGGGCATAAAAGAAAAAATCGTGCGGAAAAGTACTAATTTCCGCACGCTCATATAAAAAAAATGACTTTGCGCACTAGAAATAGTCTGGAAAATACGATTTTCCGCACGCTCGTAGGAAATACTTATTTACCTAACAAGTGCAGAAAGTGGTTCTTTTCCGCACGCGTCGGCAGTTGCACGAACGACGCGAAGCACGCTCGTAGGAAAACATATTTACACAACAGTATATATACATAACAAAAAATTAAATTACAATTTTTTCAAAATGTATAAATCTAACACTTAAAATTAAAATAACAGTGCTCCCATAGTTGTTTGTATAATCCATATATCTATGAGATGATAAAACGGCCCTGCCATGCGTTCTGATAATAACTTCAAGTTAGCCTGGAAATAATCCACAGATGAGGAGTCTACCGGGCAAGCGCGTCGATTGCGTTAGTAGTAAAAGCAACTGACAACCATCTGACAGCGAAAGTTTAGGTTTATGTTTAATATTTTTCTTTACTTTTGGAAAAGGGTTGGCTAGCGTTTTCCGTAGTTTTGTATTAATAGAAAAAGCCGGATCTTTGAGGTGATATTTAATGTTTTTTTTTCAAAAAACTTTAAGAACTGTGGCCCTCTACATAAAACTTTTCATTTTTAATTTAAGCCAATATAGCGACGAATATTTGTTCTTAATCTGATAGTTCTATCACTTTTTGGATGGCTGTTGGGGTCCTAGGCAAGAGACCTCGAATAAGTAAAACACGATAAAAAAATGCGGGGTCAATGACCATTTGTACCAAATTTCATCGCTCCACCATAATTACTAAACCTTTAACAATTTTTGTATTATTTTCGGAAATAGGGGCCCTTTTCAGAAAACTTTATGTTAGCAACATTTATCAAAAATTATCTAATCTATCTATTATGCATGCCAAGTGTCACTGCTTAATTATTATTTTTTCTTATGCGATTTTCGTACGAACTTTTGACTAGCATGGGTATAGATGAACCTCTCTAGCATAGCCCCACAAAATTTTTTTTGCATATGTAATAGCAGCCCTAAAAGGGAATGAATAGAGCTAGCTAGAAAAAATATAGTCCTATCAGAATCTCACAAAGTTCATAGAAATGCCAGTGAGAGATATTGCGTAGTTATTTTTTGAGGAAAATTTTCAAAATTTTGAATTAGTGGTTTTTTTCAAATTTAACCGTTGCTGAGTACGCTACTGAAAAAAAAATGAACACACTGTGACAAGAGTAAATATACATGACAACAAAAATGGCAACATATCTATAGGCAAAAAAAATAAAGACCCTCATGCTGCAGATTTAAAAAAAAAAACAATTATTTCGGTACTCTTTGTATATATTTTAAAGAGCAGCAAGAGAAAGGTAAGATAATAGGTCAATTTTTAAAGTCAATAAATATGATTTCGGAGTTCAAATCTAAATCTAATCTAAAAACCAGAACAAAGGAACGCTGAAATTTTAAAATTTTTCGAAAACGAGCTGCTGCTGTTTTAAATGATTTAGCTTTCTGGAAATGAAAACCGTTCTGAAGTGGCTGCCTTAGTTTTTGAGATATTGCTTATGCTTAGATTTTCCCCTTTTCTATTTAAAAGGGACGTAGGCCGAAATTATTTGACTTCTGATTGTAATATAGTCATGTTGTCATGTCATAAATATTTAAACAAACTTATACATTTTTTGAAAATTTTAAAGAAATAAACGGACTATAATGGGATTATGTTTCTTCCTCCATTTATATTTGTTTCTTCAAAAATTCACGGTTTTTTAGAAAAGTATACAAATACCGAATTCTTTCTGTCAAACAACATCGATCGGCTGCCTTTGTGGTTTCGGGTCTTAAGTGGCCTAAAATAGTAGAGACTTATTGGGCGTACATTTTCGCGTTCCCTTATTAAGGAAAATTGACATTTGACATCTGAGCATGCGCGTGACCAGCGTTTTTATTAAGGGAACCGTAATAAAATACGGTGTTCCCTTAGTTCGATACAGTTACCGTACGTCACTTTAATAATCTCAATTAGCACGGATAATAGTGATGGTTGGTTTGTTTTTCGACACGAATTTTTAATATTCTTTTCATTTTTAGTTTTGTTTATGAACAAAAACAGTCTTGTGGATTTTTAAAATTTATGTGAAAAAATGAATAAAAATGCGAGAATTTATCAGGGAAAATCCCTACGAGGTTAGAAATTTTAGGTTAGGGATAAGGAAAAGTAATGCGACTTTCAATAACACTTTTTTTTAAGTATGGTCAAGGTTCAACCTAAATAAAATACGGTTTTCCCTTATTATAGTAAAACCTTATAGAGTAACGCCCAATAAGTCCCTAATAGTGATGGATGGTTGGTTTTTCGACACGACTTTTTAATATTCGTTGCATTTTTAGTTTTTTGTTTATAAACATTTGTAGAGAAAAATTGGAGAAACCTACAAGGTTGAGGTTCAGCTACGCTGACGATATAATTCTTTTGCGAAAATTTATCTACAAGGCGACTTCCAATAACACTTTTTTTATAGTATGGTTAAGGTTCAACCTAAATAAAATACGGTTTCCCCTTATTATGGTAAAATTTTATAGAGTAACGCCCAATAAGTCCCTAGTAAGCTGCGTTTTGGCGTTCAACCTATTATGCTAAAAACTAGCAGAAAATTTCTTGTCTATTTATTAACTTCAAGTTGCGCGCTGTCAATGCAAATTGCTAAATTCAAAGCTATTTTTATTTTTATATCTTCGTTTTCAATAGGGATATTTTGGAACGCTTATTTGACACTTCGTAGTGGTTCTGGTAATTACTGCGTCTGCGCAATAGTTAAACGTCATTCCGTTATGGTAGTTACCACTGCCGTAAGCTACGAATCCATTTCGTTGTGGTTGTGATTATTTTTCTGGTTAATTTTAGAGAATTTTGGCTTAACTAATTTTAAAAATAATAAAATATCACAAGGTTCCAACATATAAAACACTTATTTGTAAAATAAGCCAATTTTTTTATTTTCCCTCATCTTTAAATTTTTTAACAAGTGACAGTTTTTAATGTGTTCCAAAAACTCTGGTAAAATCGATTAGTGGTAGTGGTAATGGTTGTTAAAATTTTAAGCGTTCCAAAATATCCCTAATAAAGAAAGGACAAGAAGTAGAAGGTAAATAAGTATTTTTCACCAGTTTAGTATATAATATAGCGGAACCCTACACTGAGAAAATGATGCCAGCTAAAAGTCGTGGGCTACACGTTTGGGGCTGGATAAACTGATTTTTGTGGGTTATTCCAGCTATTTAATTGAATTACTTCAACACTTTTTTTTGGCCTGGAACAGTTCTGGCTTAGGGAGCCCACAAAATTGGGCAAAAATACTGGCCTAGACCAACCATCTTGGTTTTACTAAATTACATATCTACCGCAAACCAGTTATTGGGTTGTGGCAAACATTAACCATGGGTAAACATTTTATGGACTGTTGCAAACCCATCGGAGGTAAAAACTGTTACAAACCAAACGTGAATTGTTTTAGCTACTTCGCGGGGCTGCTTAAACCTCTATTAAGGATTGTTCCAGCCCAACTATACGGTTTTATCAGATTTATTGCCTAAATTTAGACCTGTTCAGTTCATTATCGTTTAAGTAGCCGAAAGGTGCACATCTCTTTGCCACGCACCGGGTTTGTTCTGTTCCGGGACCCGGTCGTTTGACTCGAAACCTTCGTTTGACGCCGTCGTCGGGCGGTAAGATCGCGAAAATTCGCGTCTTTAAGTCAAAGTTTTTCGTCTAAACATGTTACAAATTTAGATTTTGTGGCACGTTATAACACTGTGGGGAAAATCTATTTCTAATAATTTATTTAACTTATCTAGTTTTTGAGGTATTCAAATTTCAATTTTTGAAAGCGACTATATCACAAACTAAATAAGATACCCTTTTCGCCTAAACATTTTACAAATTTAGATTTTGTGGCATGTTATAATACTGTGGGGAAAATCTATTTCTAATAATTTATTTAACTTATCTAGTCTTTGAGATATTCAAATTTCAATTTTTGAAAGCGATTATATCACAAACTAAATAAGATGCTCTATGATGTTGGGTGTCATTTAAAATGATTTTTTAAGGAGAATTTAGAAATGGTTTGTCTTTTGGAGACTACACACATACGCATAATATGCTGTTTATCTATTTTTGGTAATTTTCAATCAATCTATTAAAAAGTGTCGATAGAAACGCTTTATTTAAAAAAGTTTGCTATTTGTAATTGCTTTCACAAATTGAAATTTTAAGACTTTTATTGTATCAGACCTCTCGAAAACTAGATTTGCATAACAGCAAACTTTATGAGAAAAAAATTAGGTTTCCCTCAAAAATGCCTCTCCAAAAAAAAGCTACGTCAATAAAGCTTTTAATTTTTCTATTAAATTTTGTTTTTATTTTTGCTTCTTCAATATGTATAAGTTTCGGCCAACTGTGTCAGAAATAATAAACTTTTGATTGCAGCACTAAAATATGTGCAGGTCCAGTCCAGCTAACTGGGCTAACCAACCCAGTCGCCGGGGCGCCAAAAAAAACTCTTTATTCCAGTTACAAAATTGTGCTGTTCCAGCCCACCTAGCAGGGGTGTATCAACCCAATCGGTGGGGTACCAAAAAAATAAACTCTTTATTCCAGCCCCAAACTTGTGCTGTTGCAACTCACCTAACTGGGCTGGACCAACGTAATCGACAGGGTACCAAAAAAATAAACTCCTTATTCCATCCCCAAACTTGTGCTGTTCCAGTCCACCCAACTGGGTTGTACCAACTGTACCAACATAGTGGGTTGCTGTAACCCATTAATTTGGATTAAAAACTAACCCACGCATGTGGGTTGCTTTAAATCAAAAGCTGTGGGTTGCGACAGTTAAAAAAAAATAGTTGGAGTAATTCAAGCTGTGGGCTGTCCACTATTTTACCCGCGGCCCTGGACTGATTTAACCCATATTTTGGGCTTAGGCTACCATTTGTTTTCTCAGTGTAGGTAACAATAAGCGTTCTTCGCGTAATTTATGATATTTTGACCATAATTCCAGAGAAAATTTAAAATTAAATAAAAATAAATAAAGAAAAATATTGAATGGACCAATCAGAGCACTGCCATTCAAAAAATGACGAATTTTCTGCTACTCGCCAGCCTACTATTTTTTTACTTCAGCCAATGACGCTGCCGAGAAAGAGAGAAAGTGAGATCAATAAGAGATAAAGTAGAGGTTCATCTTGCTTATTACAACTTCGTGCATGCTGAAAGCATTGAAAGGGCGCCGTATTAGAGCAAGAGTTCAAGGTGTAAATTATGATGGATCGCGATTTTTTGATAATATGTGTATTTTCTCGTCCTGAATACAAAATGGACAATCCTGTACCTCAAAATTGTGGATAAGGTCTCGGCACACCAATCCAAAGGTGGGCAATGTTAGAGGGGGTAGGTTACCCCCACCATTTTCACATATATGCCCAAAGTGGGCATTTTTAGAGTGGTGTGCCGAGCCCTTATCCATGAATGAGGTCCGGAACACCAGGTGATTTTTTGGGCCCAAAGTGGGCATTTTTAGAGTGGTTTGCCGAGCCCTAATCCATGAATGAGGTCCGGCACACCAGGTGATTTTTGGTCTGGTGGTACTACTACATCATATATGTGAAAATGGGAGGGCGTGACCTCTAAAATTGCCCACCTTTGGATTGGTGTGCCGAGTCCTTATCAACAATTTTGAGGTATAGGATTGTCCATTTCGTATTCAGGACGAGAAAATGCACATCTTATCAAAAAATGGCGAGGGTTACCTATCCATCATAATTTTTACTGCGAACGCTTGTACTATATGTGATACAAACAAAAATAATGTGATTTGACAGCTGTCATTAAGGCGAAATGTCAAATAAAAAGTAGGCTATGTTTCAAATCAGGTCACACGACCCCATCTTGCCAATATGTATCCAAACACACACACAAACTTACCTCTGAAGTCATGTACCCAATCAACTGGCTGCCCGCTATCGCTCCTATTAATGAAATCGTTTGCACTATTGCCATAAGAGTGCCCCCATAGTTTTTTGACAGGTCGTTGTGGTTGACGGCCATGGTGCAATAGAACCACGGCTTCAGTACGCATGCGGCGCAGTAGAGGGCTATCGCCCACGTTCGAGAACAGCCCGCGTACATGGCGCCCATGATGCAGCTAGCTGCTGCGATATTTGCTAAAAATAAATTTAAGAAATATAGGATAGAACAAGTAAATGTCAAATCCCCGACACCATGCGAATTTTTCCTTAAACTACCCCCATTTTCTCCGCCCCTCAAGTGATTTTCGCACGGGATGAAACTGGAATAAACTAGTGCGTAATGTACATCCACGCATCAAATTTCATCATAATCTACTAACTAATTAGTCTATTTTTATCGAACATGGCTAAGAACACTCTGAAGGATAGGTTATTTTTTTAGAAAAAAAATATTTAGAAGGCCGGCTACAAGAACTGGGGTAGTTATTTTAGAGGGAGAGGGAATGTAACGAGTGTGTGAAATATAAATTCTCCAATATATTTTAACATGTAATGATCAACAAAACTATCAAGGTTTTATTTAAAACATTGATAAACCCAAAAACACAGTTAGGGGGCCAAGATTTGCTCAACAATTTTTTGTAACGGAAAAAGTCACGATCAAAAGATTGGGGGGAAAGCCGACCTGCTGGCTGATCGAAAAAAAAAGAAAAGCCCATGTCACAACAAAATAGAGCTAAGGGGTGGCTATACTTGCTTTCCTTGACTCTATCGTGATTATTTCTTTATAATCTTCCACTTTTAAGGGATGGGTTAAGTCAACAGAGAACAGACAAAAGAGAGTTCAATTATAAAATCATTCCCTAAAGGAGCAGCAATTTGTTAAACCAATTTTTTATCCGAACCTTATTTCTTCAAACCCATTCAATCACAAATTTGGAAGACCCGTTTTTAATCAAACCATTGTTCATCAAACTCATTCAACATCAAACCCGGAATTCGTAAAACCCGTAATTTATCAGAAAATTTTTGCTAAATTAATTGCGCATTCGCCAATACCACATGAACCGGAGGCGTACACGCAGGTGGCGCAGCGGCGCGGCGTTTTGATGCATTTGTCGCTGTTACGCGCGCATACTTACAGGTTGCGTTCAATAGTTTGTGTATAGATGTCACTTGCATTCACCCGTATTGCATTCATGTGCTATTGGCGAATGCGCAATCAATTTAGCAAAAATTTTCTGATAAATTACGGGTTTTACGAATTCCGGGTTTGATATTGAATGAGTTTGATGAACAATCGATTTAAAACGGGTCTGTTAAATTTCGAATTTGTTATTGAATGGCTTTTATGAAATAAGGTTCGGATAAAAAATTGGTTTGACGAATTGCAGTTTCTATGGTGAATCGTTCTTGTGATTAATTTTTTTATTAAATACGGCCTAAACCGGACAATTTTGCCTACACTGAGAAAACGGGGCCAACCCACGACCATGGGTTGAAAATTTGGGGCTACCAGAACTCACACCGTGCGTTACTATAGCACACGGTATGATTGTCCCAAACCATTTGAATTTAGCTGAGAGAACTCAGCAAGTCGTGGGCTACCATAATTCAGGCATGGGATTGCCCCAGTCCAGTTTCATGTATTAACTTTTTGGGTCTGTGGTAATTCACAGTCTGGGCTACGATAACTCTAACTCATGATCATGGTCTATTTTTTCCGCCGTCTAGTAAAACCCAGGGATTTTCACATGTGAATCCGATTATAGGCGGTACTTGCCGAATGTCGAGTTTTGCACATATTCGGCCTTGCGGGCAGTGTTGCCAAGTCTACTATTTTGATAGTAGATCTACTATTTTTTACTCGCGTCTACTATTCTTAAATGAAAATCTACTATTATATTTTTCTTTGAGTGAAAGTCTAGCACAGCAATAGATACCAAAAACAGCTCGATAAAAAGTCAAATGGTTACAAAAATTGGTAATTTTCGATTATAAACTCTGTGTCTAAATCGTCGGAGACCATCAGACGCAGCAGAGTTCGTTCCAAAATCACAGGTATTAGTTCAGAACACTTGTTTCCTTTTTCCATCACACAGGAAATTTCTAATGGGATTAAAAGCTCTCGCTATTCACCAGCAAGAGATGTTTCAAAAGGAACGTGGGTCGCATTACTCCTATCCTTTTTATGGTTTTGAACTAAAGCGAGATAGGAAACAATTTATAAAGTTTATGATGAGTTGAAAGATTAAAATATTTATGATTTTTTTTTTTCAGTTTTTTTATTAATAACAGTTTTTTTTTGTAATCTACTATTTTTTTTATAAAAATTCTAGAATCTACTATTATTTTTGTCTCTGATCTACTATTATTCTAAAAATGGACCTGGCAACACTGCTTGCGGGTTGCTTTGGCTGGCAGTTGCTTTGCTAGCTTCATTTTCAGTTGTGATGTAGATAGTGTAGGTCATACAGACCGCTTCAAGCTACTGCGAACATAGGGGGAATCAAGTCCAATTTACTCTCCGTGCCGTACGACCGAGGTGGATTCGAAGCACTTTTGGAAATTCATTTTGTTTTTATTATTTTGTTTTATTTCTGCCTTGCTCGAGAAACAGATGGGTAAGTTCTTAATTGAAATAATACATTTTTAAAACTGGATGTCTACAAAGTTGCCGAAAAAGTGCAGATGGTCAAATGGTCAAATCGTCATAACCCAACACACGTTCGATATTGGTCGAGGGAAAATTTGCATTTATATTTTGACGTAAGAACACAGTATCCCCAAAAACTAAATGTTTGGGGGGGTATTGTAGGGGAACACGTAATTGGGCCATTTTTTATTAACGGCAATTGCAATTTGAATGGTCCTAGATACTTGGATCTACTGCAGCAGCACATTATTCCAACTGCTAGGCAGTTGTTAGGTGTAAGATTTGGTGAAACATGGTTTCAACAAGATGGTTGTTCCGCTCACAATGTTGGCCTTGTTAGGGAATATCTTGATAATGTATTTCCTAATCGGGTTATAAGTACACGGGGAACTATTTTATGGCCAGCTCGATCTCCCGATCTTGCTCCTAATGACTTCTATCTGTTTTTGAAGAAGCTTTTCAAATTATCACCCCTAACATGCTTGGAAACGTTAGAAGGGGTTTTTATAGTAGGCTCGGATATTGTCTAGCCGAGCAAGGAGGACTTTTCGAACATTTGCTTTAATTTTTTTTTGACTGGGAGAATCTTTTTGGTTTTTAGAATGTATTATTTTATTTTGAGAACTTGCTTTTATTTTGTTTCTCCTTATTATTTTCATTGTAACACGTCGTCACTGATAAATCTGAGCAGTTGACAATAAAGCGCTCTTATTTATCAGTGACAAAAAATAAGAAAATTACGTTATAAAAATTTGCGTATTTATTGACCAAATTCCGGTTTCATTGACTACGCTCCAGACAGCACCGTGGTTAGAGGCGTACTAAATACAAGGCGAACGGCAGCGAATGGCGATCGGAAGCCTGAGTGTTGGTTGCTTCACTGATAGGCGTGCGGTGTCTCTGCATGTACGTACACTGGCAAATTAGACTTCTTCCACCCTATGTTCGCAGTAGCTTGAAGCGGTCTGTATGTGCCGGTATCCTGGCCGGTGCAGCGGCAGGTTTCCGAGTGAAAAGATTAACGTGTTTTATTGTAAATTGTGTTTTATAATAGAAATAAGTTTTATTTTTATTCAAAATACTAGTCATTTGGGGTAACTTTGAACCACTGTGGGTAACTTTGAGTAAGGAAAATTATATGTTCGAACTTTTCATGTGTCTAAACTGAATTTTCCAAGTGGCTCAAAGTTACCCCGACTGACTATACTACAACTCAGATGCTGAGTTCTAGTAGCCCAAAGGTAGGGTTCTCCCAGCCCAGACCATGAGTTACCACAACCCAGATGCTGAGTTCTGGTAGCCCAAAGGCAGGTTTTCCCAGCCCAGATCATGAGTTACCACAAGCCAGGTGCTGAGTTCTGGTAGCACAAAGGCAGGATTGTCCCAGCCCAGATCATGAGTCACCACAACCTAGATGTTGAGTTCTGGCAGCCCAAATGGACAAAAAAATACATTCAGTGTTTATGAATATTTTGGGCTATCACAACACACGAACCGTGTTTCCCTGCAATCCCTTGGACTTGGTTCTCACAGCCCAGAGATCTGGGCTGTCCTCTATTGGCAACACGGCTGGGTCTAGGATAACACATATTTGAGTTCTCGTAGCCCATCATTTTTCTCAGTGTAGGGGATCGAGATACGGGATCTCCCCTAAGGCTGCCAATTGCACATGGGTGAGCCCACGTGATTTTATTGCTAAACATACAAAAACGCTTGGGTTGACTTGAGTGTCCGTAAACGAAGAGGGATGCTGTTATATAATTTAGATTTACAATTCTCTCTCGGTCTGCCCGCGCTCGCTCGCCGTTTTGGCCCATTTTCGTTACAAGATGGGTACCCTTTTTGGTTATGATTCCCCCGGATCAGTCTGTTCGGTACTCTGTGCTAAAAGTACCCTTCTTTAAGAGTACATAATTAGTACAAAATTATTACATATCAACTTTCATTAAATCTATCTCCTAAAAGTATGGGAGGGTGCGGCTCAGCGCCAAGCCATCCTCTCCCATTTTAAGTGCAAAAAACTCCGTTATTCATTAAGTAGAAATTTTTTTAAAAGGGGACTAAATTAATACATAATTTGTACAATATCCAAATTAAGTTTCGTTGAAGGGGGGGGGTGTAGCTTGACTGAGCTTGTTCATGACCTGTTTTATTTGTAGAGTCTCAATAAACATTTACTACATTTTCATGTAGAACTGAATGCATTTTCAATAAGATTCACTTTCAAAACTATCGTGAAAACACGAATCGTATCGAAAACGAATAAAAGTTTAGCCAGATTGGATTTGACAGTTTATTCCGTGGGTGAGATAAGCAAAACCGGTTTTTGAGTTTTTTCTGATTTTCGAAATTAAAAAAGGTACAATACGAAAAAAAAATCGTGTTCAAAACGCGTTCAAATCTCGTTCAAAGTAATCGTATTGAAAACGTATTCATTAAAATTTAAAAATTCCAAAAAAACTTACAGAATGGCCCAAAAAACAAATTGAAAAACTTTTCTCCGCAACACCGTTTCAAGGGATCCGCCAGAGCGCTGTAGACCATAGTAAAGACCCACATTAGAAAAAATGGTAGGGCACTCATCAGTGAATTGGCCTCTATATTGTAAGCGAGTATGTCCTTCATATACAGCGGCAGGTAGGTGATCATGATGAAAATAAAATAGTTGTGTCCGAATTGACCCGATATGCTAGCCCAGAATGGACCGTTCGACAAGATTTTCAACCAGGGAACCTTAAGCTTTGGGTTCGTCACTAAAAATAAACAGGAATTAATTTTTGTATAAAGGTGATTTCGTGGTATCCGAGACCGTTACGCGATTGCCCAAGGAACAATAGAGACATAAAGCTATATATTTGTAACTCATCACGGTATCGTATCCGCATCTAGCGAGAACCAAGCACCATAGAAACTTGTATCGCGTTCGAAAAGAGCAGATATATACTAATCTAAGGTGTTCTTGAACGCGATAGGTGTTGAGATGCGTTAGGTATCACGTATCGTTACGGCACACGTATCGTATCTCAGCACCTATTGCGTTCAGAAACACCTTAAATTAGCATATATCTGCTCTTTTCGAACGTGCTACAAGTTTCTGACCAATCAATGTGCTTGGTTCTCGCTAGATGCGGATACGTATACCGAGATGAGTGACAAATAGCTTTATGTCTCTAATAAGAGTTAATAGACCACTAATTTATCGTCACCTTATTTGGTTGCCGTATTACCGTAATTGTGATGCTAAAATAGTAATTTACGTAACAAGGCCGGGAAATGGTCTATTAAAGTACAAGTCTAGCTTCGCCTCGTCCGGAATATCTAGACGAGTACTTTAATGACATTTCACGGCCGTGTATCGTACAACGTTTTATTTCATATTGTTTTATTTCATTTAAAATAAAATAATTTTTTTTGACAAGACAGCGACAATTAATATACCAAAAAATGTAATGTCATCTATATTTGTTTCAACAATAACTTTACAATCTTCCATCAAATTATTGTAAAAATTTTGAAGTCCAGTCATCTTTGAATTGGTTGCTAACAGAAACAAAATATAGTTTATTTATTTCTGTCACGTAGAGCAGTGAAAATGGACGCAATTTTGAAAAAAAGTTCAGCCGCAACAGAAAAACTGATTTCAGCCAAATCTTCAGTAAGATATTAAAAAGAATATGAATGTGGAAAATACCGTCAACGAAAATGTTATTTTGGCCTACTTCTTAGATGTGGTAAGTGTTAAATTAGTTTTATTAAAAAAAAATGTGTTAAATACCTACTTTGTAAAAATACGTCGTATTTTCGTAATTTTTAGTTTCCTTACTTTTTCAGTCACAAAAATCTAGCAGTTCAACGCTATGGGCAAAATATTTGATGGTGAAATCTATGTTGGTAGTAAATGAGAACGTGGATATATCCAGATTTCCCAAACTGATAGCATTTTTAAAGAAAGAATCTGTAGGCCACCAATCGACCCAATCAAAAATTTTGACCAGAGAGGAAGTGGAGTCATTCATGAAAACAGCTCCAACCGAGAAATTTTTGTTAATTAAGGTAAGTCTTTCGGTTTCCAGTAAATAAAAATATATTTTTTTAACTGAATTTACGTAATAGGAAATTTACACAGGGGGATTTAGTATTTATACTTTTCTGCCTTTTTTAAATTATTATTTTTGGTATTATTTCAGGTTGTGGCGCTACTAGGTATTTCCGGAGGGTGTGAAGGGAGGAGCTCTACAACCTAAATGACGACTATATTCAAGATACAGGGACACAGTTGATTGTAAGCATAAACCAAACAAAAACTTACATCAAAAGAGTGTTTACAATCATTGAAGAATCATTTTTAAACATATTCCGTAGTTATCGCCATCTGCGACCCACCAACATTCCCGAAAAAGCGTTTTTTTGTCGGCTACAGAAAAGGAAAATGAATTAGCCAAAGATTGGGCATCCATACAATTGGGGGAGCGCCTCGAAAAATTGCGGAATATTTGAATTTGTCCAATCCCGAAAGGTACATGGGACGCTGCTTCCGCAGAACGTCTGCCACGCTATTAGCAAACGCGGGAGCAGATGTAAATGTGCTAAAACGTCACGGCGGCTGGAAGAGCACCTCTGTGGCCGAAAAATATGTCGAGGAGTGTTTAGAGACAAAAACAAAAGTAGCTATCCAGCTATATCTATATCCAGGGAGGAGAAAACTTTGTTCAAGTTCTACACCAACAACACCAAACCCAAAGTTACTCTTCCTCGCGAAAAGGTAACCCCGAAAAAGATTGCTCGGCTGCTGCTCATGTAATTTCAAATAATTAATGTGGATATTTATAAGTAACTTTTAGTAGTTTATTGTAAAAAATATTTGTTTTTTATTAATAATAAAGATTTGTTCAAAAATATACCATTTTGCTTATAAAAATTCAGAAATTTAGTTTGAGTCCGGTAATGTTATTTTACCGGACTAGTGATGTAATAGGTCATTTCCCGGACTCAAATTAATTCCGTAAGAGGGAACAATACAATATAGTGTGAAATAAAGAGTTTTTAAACCACTAACACAAATTACCGTAACCGTATTCTTTTGCCCGCACATACAAACTTCCAGTGTAAATAGAATAGAAAATAAAACAACAATTCCTGTTTTTGCAAATTCACTTTCAAAAAAAAATATCACCTACTAGCTTTTGTACAGAAATAAATCTGCAGGGTTGCAAAAAATAACCGAGCGGGTCCCGTTAAGCCTCCATAAGTAACGTATTTCGGTTCGGTTATTTTTTTGGATACGGGAGAAAAATAACCGATTTTGCCTACGGTATCACCAATTTTGACGGTCTATTAACGCTCTAATTTGTCGACGTTTTAACGTTGCCAAAGGCGGAGTTGTGTTGAAGTTTCCTGTAACTAGAGTCGCGTGCAACGTTTTTACACCGACGCCGAAGCGACTACGACTGAAGTGCCCTCTGGATAATATTTTTATTAACATAATTGATGTGAAAACAAGACTTCCACGTCTGCAACCACAAATGGACTAATTTTCAAACACCATTTATTAATAATTCTAAAATACGTAGCTAGGTAACTTACATTAAAGTGACCATTTAAAGTTTCCGTTCCACTAAATTTACCAACGAACTTTAGTTTTCCTAACCTAATTTAGACTGTGGCCAGTCTAAAAGAATACTTAAAAATTACTAAAACTAACTAAAAAATCATCATTCATCAAAAACAAGATTTTTTGAACGATTTACACGGCGCAAATCAGGAAAAGGAAACAGTGTGGTGGCAGTAATCATTTCTTGGTTTACTGAAAACCTAACCGTTTTGCGACTAAGGAGGTGCCCTCTATAGTTGTCAGATACAGTTATATTGTAAAATTGGCCGCAACTGCATTGATTATACAGGGTTCCTAAGATTTTCCTTAGGGATAGGATTTCAATAAATCAAACAGAAATGGCATAGAAAGTTCTGCGCGCACAAAAGAAATAGGTATATTGAGCAATGGTGCCAGTTTGTTATTATCTCCGGACTGCTTTCATGAGAAAAAATTGTCGCCACTCTTTAATAAATAATACCCGTTGACAAGATGTCTGCAAATTCCGCTAGATGGCGGCCACACACATCTAATCTAATTAAAAATGAGATGTTTTCAGGTCCAAACCACAGCTTTTTCTTGCTTAAAGGAGGCGGCAGGATCCATTATTTACGATACTGAGCGATAAACTCGTGAGGTTGTTAACATTAGAAAGAAATGTAGAAATAGTGACATCTATCCGGAAACGGCCAAACCATGCAGCTAGCACTAGCAGCCAAAGAAATCAATAAACGGCGCTGTTTTTCCTGCAGAACTTTTTGCTTGCGATATTATTGATTTTAAATAAAGCTGGCCCTACACTACATTTAATATTTTCGAGGTGTTTTATGACATGATCTCGAAACATGTAGCGAACCAATTCTTCAAATCTAGCGGGAGGGTAAAAGCGAAAAATAAGGGGCTGCCAATATTTGTAACACCCAAAAAAAGGTGAAAAGATTTATTTTGCTCTGTTTCTTTACAAAAAACGTTTTTTACGAAAAACTTGAGCTCTGCCACTTTTTTTATTTTTTTCTTCAACTTTCTCGAAATTTTCGTCATACCGTAGAAAAAAATTATTTCCCCCATGGTCATACTCTACTTTTATTCGAAAAAATTTAGAAACAGAGACGGGATCAGTTTTCCTAAAACGGGGGATCTTGGTTTCGAGTGAGAAGATAAAGGGCGCCGCAGGCAATAATTTTTCAATTAAATTAGCCGAACGCAAAAATGTTAGAAAAACAAAGCACGAAATAAAAATGGCGCCGCTTAAAATTTTTTTTCAAAAATTACATAATTTCGGGAACGCAAAGAAATAGGTCTAAAGAGTATAATTTTTAAGAAAAAAATATCAATTTTCTCGCCCTCCTCCACTGGGACTACAGGGGCCGTGCACAAATTACGTAATGGTCATAGGGGGGAGGGGGGTTTTCGACAGCGTTTGCATTTGTGTGAAACTAAGAAAATTTGGAATGAAAATAAGTAATTTTTTTTTTGGGGGGGGGGTAGTGGTCTTGAAATAGTTACGTAATATTAGGGGAGTGGCGTGCCAAACCGTTACAAAACATTACATAGGGAGGGGGTCAAAAATTGGTAAAATCACCGTTACGTAATTTGTGCACGGCCCCACATCTGACTGTTCCTCCTTTTTGATTTCGAATCAAAGTGCAAAACCCGGGTTGGACGTTGGAAGGCGTCAACCCGTCCTATTTGCTTGATAAAGTTTCTACGGAAATATCTCAGTCGATTTCTCCGGCCGTGTATGAACGCTTTAGGTTAGGCATTGCATGTATCTCAGTCCCCAGCCTGTAAACAGTGCGTAAAGACAATGGTTACAAAATGAAAAGCCGAAAAATATTTTTTTTACGATATCTTTCATCAGTTTGGTATTAAAGTCGAGCAAAAACAATTTTTATTCCAGTCCTAAAGGTATGAAAATGGAAAACATTAGAAAACAAAAAGCTGGAATGGATTTACTACGTGTAAGATGTAGTGACAACATCGCCCCATGCCCATCCTTTTCTGCCTAATGTGCTTTTCCGTTTGTCTGCGTCTTATACACGGCTGCTTGGTCCCCTAAGGATTTGCTTAGGAACCCTGTATGGCCACAATTGTCTCGTAAAGAGAAATGTTGAAAGAACGTAAATTAACTTAGTTAATTATCAACGTTTAGGTGTTGTTGATGCGTCGTTTTTTGCGGTCGTTAAAAACCCCACAATCTTGCAGTAAAAATAAACGTTGTTAGAGGGTTGCCAAATTTACCCTGGTTAATAACAACGGTGTGGCGTCGTTTTCTCGTTCGTCCTAGCGGCCGATGCACAAATTAGTACTATACAGGGTGTTTCAAATTCGATGCTCACCATGGGGATCTCCTAAAGGGTAGGAGATACGAAAAGGTTTAAATTAAAGTCGGTTCGCTGTATGAAGTCCGATATCGGATTAAATCTCCAAAAGATGTTATCGCTTTTTGAACAGTAAGTCAGTTAAGTTAGAATGCCCTCGCTGTACTTGATCGTGTCAGACATCCCACTGGTTCACTGTATGTATCAGCGGTCTTAAAACAAAATTATTTAAGAATAACGCGTTACACTTACACCACGTTAATATTTCTATTTTATTTTATTTTTCACTTATACTTTTGAAAAACTTTTTGCGTCAATAAGTTAAATATTTTGACAGGTATATTTTCCGAGAATTTAATTATTTTGGGGTCATTATAGGTAAATCTGGAGCTGTCGTCAATGCTAATAATCACTGCAAATAGGTTTTATTGCTTCCAAGAAATAATTAAAATTTGCTTCACTTGGGGATGGTATGTTCTATTTTAAATAAGTAGGTATGCTTTTATTTGCTTTTAGTTTGTTTCTTATTGTGTGTGAATTACGGAATTTAAAGCAGTTATAAAGCAAAGTTGTGGAAAATGTTCAGCAAGGTGACACAATGCCTAGAAGGTGTTTATCTCCAGGTGCGTTCACCTTTGTATTACAAGTGGAACGTTATTTTACGTTAGAAAAAAATAACTCAGGCCCGTTAGGGTCTGTTTTGGCAGTGCAAAAACGAACGTCTGATGCTTCCGGCATTTCAGATAAGACCTTAAGAAGACTTCAAAACAGAGTGAAGAGGAATTAAACTATCGATTAGAAATATTGTTTATGATATGTATAAGTCAAAGGAATATGTTACCCTCAAAGCTATTCTAGAAAAGATAAAGGAAAAAGAACTTTGCGATATTGGAATTACCAGTTTGTCCAAAATTTTAAAAGAGATGGGCTTTACATATAAAAAAAAACGAACCACAGAAAAGTGCTTTGCGAGCAATCCAATATTGTGTCAAGAAGATGGCAATTTTTGACAGATTACATAAAAAACAAAAAATCGGAATTGCCAAGGCAAGTTGTTTTTCTTGACAAAACATGGGTATTTGCTCAAGGAACTTCAACAAAATCGTCTTGGCAGGATGAATCGAAATATTGCTATTCTAGTACCCGTTCAAGTAATGGAAAAATATATATAATAATACATGCAGGCAATGAAAAAGGGTTCAAATGCCAGTTTAATATTTTCATCAACAAAAAAAAACTGACGATTATCACGGCAATATGGATGCTAACATTTTTGAGAATTGGTTTAAGGAAAAAACCCTTCCTTAATTGTTTTGGGTCTTACCATACGAGACTCGAAGAAAAATTTCCTACAAGCAGCTGGAAAGAAGAGGAAATAAGAGAGTGGGTGTCAAAGAAAAACGTAAACAATGAAAATTTATTTTTAACAAGTGATCTTTTAAGCAAGTGTAAAGAGCAGCCATTTAAAAAGAAATATATTGTTGACGAATTACCCCTTAAATATGGACATCAAGTTTTGAGATTACCACCCTACCGTTGCCATTACAACGCCAGGTAGGAGATACGAAAGGTTTAAATTAGGGCAAAGTTGCGCAATTTGATGCTTTGCTCAAAACTAAAAAAGTTTACAAATTCCGGATAGTTTCGGAGATAGGCGAAAAAAACCAAAATCTTCATTTTTAGTTTTAATTTTTCTGCGCCCTTATCCTTAAAGCTGTCAAAGAACGCACCTAGTGAGAGGTCCATTTTTGAGACTTGACATTTCAGTGTGACAGGAGTACTGTCAAGTTAATTTTTGGTTCATAAAGGATGACAGATAACATTTTGTAAGCTTATTTTGACAAGTCATCTGACGTTTTGGGTTTATTGACCATCATCAGTCCAAATTTAATTTTTGCTTTTAACTTAGTCAAGATATTTTGGAAACCCAATTGTAGTACTTGACAAAATGAGGTTGTACAATATCTATCATCCTTTACGAACCAAACGGCAGGAGAAAAAAAAGCATGTCCATAAGAAAAAATGAACTTGACAGTGCTTCTGTCACACTGAAATGTCAAATCTCGAAACGGACCTCTCATTATGTAGATCTTAAAAAAGTTTTAAGCGTTTTGTGACAGCTTTAAGAATAAGAGCACAGAAAAATAAAAACAAAAAATAAAGATTTCGCTTTTTTTCGCCTACTTGGGAAGCCGGAGGTCCTGCCCAGGGACCCCAAGCTGTAAAGGTGCATTTAGACTGTGGTAGTGTCGTCGTAGTTCCGTTGTAGCTGTAGTGAAATGTTTTCCATAGATAATGCAGAATGGATTATTTTAATAGATTAATAGTTAACAATATTTTTTGTACACATTTTTTAAGATAATTTACTTTCTAAATGCTTTAAACAAATATTGGTGGTAATAGAACCTCCTGCTAAATTTTGGAATATGTTAAAAGTTTCACTTTTCCTATTGCTTTAGTATTAACCAAGTAAGTTCCGTTTTCTCTTAATATTTAAATAGCTTAAGCACAAAAATGCTTTAATTGTAAAATTGAGGTTGATAGGGTAGCAAAGAAATACGAAATTATACTTGGGGAAAAAAGGAAAGAAAAGGTGGCAATATTGTGTCTGCATACATGTAGACAGTCGATAGTGTGTTCAATGATACAAGCAATAAATTAACAAGATATTGTAAGTGGTATTTAGGTAATTACGAAGTAATTAGTGACGAAAAGCGCTTACTTTTAGCATTATTTATATAAAATATTTTACATTTTTAATCCCATATTTTGCTAGTAATAACCTTAGGAAAGTTATAGAACCATATCAGCCGTTGTTGTGGTCAAAAAGACTCACACAGAGATAGGTAGATATTTTCGGGCGCGTATGAAAGAGATGGCATGAACACACCAACGTTAAGCATGGGAGTTAGTTCGTGGAAAAGCATACAGTCGATCTTTGCAATAAAATAAAATGAACAAGGTATTAGTATATGTCCTCATCCTCTTACCAACCGATGTTAATAATGCGACGAAATAATGCTAAAAGTAAGCGCTTTTTGTCACTTACAAAAAGGGCCGTAATTTCTTCGCAATTATAATGAACCAGAATAATTGATCACCGGATAGAAATATAAATTTTACCTTTAATTCCTGGTTTATGCTTTACATGCTGTCAATGTCATTTAATGCAATTTTCGTTAACAGATACAAGTAAGTTTCTCACATCAAAGAACCTAAAACACGATATTAAAGTCATTAATTTTCGTAAAGGAAATAAAAATAAATATTTTTTCAATAATATATATCCATTTTTCTGTACATAATGGCTGTAAAAAAAATTCGAAAACCCATACATTGATATCAAACACCATTAATTTGTCTCTACACAAAAAATAAAAAAATCAAATTTAGTTATTGGCCGCTTTTTGGGATTTTGCGCTGAATATCTCAATACGCTCAAAATTTTCGAGATGTCATCCAGCGGATTCATAATCTGGGGAGTCTCAGCTTTCATATGACACCATAAAATCTACTATGGTAAGAAAATTCGAATCGATTAAAAATCGCCACTTATCCCCCTGACTATAATTAGTTGTTTATCTATACTTATAATAAATCTCTGAAAGGACCATTTCTGTACTTTGAATATTTTTTTTTATTGTTTGACCAAACGAGATACCAAAAATACAATTTGTACGATTTTAATGGAACTTTCACTATTGCATTCCTTGTGTTCCTGGGCAACAGATAGGTATTTATTTCATCAAAACCGGTTTACGGAAACAAAAGTTCTGGCATTTAAAGGAATAAAAACGGGAAAAATTGGTAAAACCGCAGGCAAAGCGACGCGGCGGTGTCTAGTGTGTAAGAAAAGTAATATGTCTAGTGGGTAATAAGAGTAATATTTAAGAGGGAAAATGTTCTTTAAAAAAGTTATAAACAATTTTAGAAACTTACTAGTTGGACGTAAAAAAGGGGAGAGAGGTACTATAGCGCCACTGTGTATTGTAGGTTATTATTAATTATTAACTTCGGTTGGTCAGGGGATAGGGACATAAGTAAATTTGTTCATTTATGGAAAATATCGACTGTCTGTAATTCCACGAAATAACTCCCATGCTTAAAGTTGGTGTGCTCACGCCATCTCTTTCATGCGCGCCCGAAAATATCTACCTATCTCTGTGTGAGTCTTTTTGACTACAACCATCCTGCACCGCTGATAATACGGTACTACCTATAACTTTTCTAAAGGTTATTACTAAAGCAATATATAAGATTAAAAAGGTAAATTGTTTGATATAATTTGTCCATGCAAGCGAAGTAATGCTAAAAGTAAGCGCTTTTTGTCACTTAGAAAAAAAGGCCCTAATTTCTTCGCAATTATAATAAACCAGAATGAATAATCAGCATATCAGATATAACTACTATAGTACCTTGTTACACACACACTATTAACACACTATTGACTGTATGTATGTATGCAAATACAAAATTACCACATTTTTTTCTTACCCAAGTTTTATTTTGTCCATCTTTGGACCCAATCAACCCTAATTTTAAAACTAAAGCATTTTTGAACTTATATTAAGAAAAAACGGAACTTTCTCGATTAATACAAAAGAAATATGTAAGGTGGATCTTTTAACATTTTTGCAGGAGGCTCTGTTATCACCAATATTTGTTTAAAACATTAAACAAGGTAAATCATATTAAAAAGTGTGTACCAAAAAATATTGTTAACTATTTATCTGTCTGCATTATCTATGGAAAACAATTCACTACAGCTACAATGCAACGATGACTACGCTACCACAGTCTAACTGCACCTTAATAACTGCGTGGCGTTAAACTAGGGAATAAACAAATAGTCGGTATTCTTGGAGTAGGTATAAAAAATATCTTACCAACTTCTTTTTCAATATAGCTAAGTTCTTCCGATGTCACATGGGGACTGTGGTGAGGATAGGAATACACCCAAATTAAGTGACACGTGATATAAGCTGCCGAGTAAATGCTCCAGAAATAAAATGCTGCCTAAAAATAAAAATAAAAACAGCACTCGGCGCCCAAAATCCTTAATATCGAACACATATAAAATTTTCATAGCGGCATTAGACATAAATGTTTTTAATTATTTTTATAAACACCCGATTCATAGAACTTCTGCCCCAGCAAACCATGGTCTATCAGTGGGGGTCCCAGCCATTTGAAAAGGGGGGGGGGACGGTTTCGATATAAAAAAAAACTAGAATAAAAGCATAGCTTTTATGAGGAACATATCAATATATGCAAACAAAACCTAGTAACTACAAGCGCGAATTTAGCCTCAAATCTAGGGGAGGGATACTCAGATTTTAAGTTGTTTATTTCATACATTTTTTTATTGTAAAAATTTTTTTCATGCGCCGAAAATTTTTGAGAAAATTACATTAAAAATGCAATTTTTGAGTCAAATTAAAATTAAATCGTAAATATCAACGGTATCATAGCGCCGTAGGCGAAAATTTTTAAGAAAATTGCACTAAAAAATGCATTTTTTATTTCAAATTAAACTAAAATTGTAAATATATGGTTTCAAAGCGCAGCAGGCGCAAATTTTTAAGAAAATTACACTTCAATTACCATTTTTAACACAAAATTAAACTAATACCGTAAATATCAAAGGTGTTTTAGCGCCGCAATTTATGCCCTACTTTTGATTTTCTAAATGTTTTCGTAAAAGTAGCTAAATACTTTTTCTTAGGTTTTTTTTGGGAAAACTGTTCAATGACTCGCTCAATGTTAATTTCAATATGTCTGTTGATATGCATCAACGCTAAGCCCGTCACACGAATTTCCCTCATAATGTGGTTTTTAAGTAGGTACTTATGTTTTCAATCTTCTGAGGCAGGAGAAGCTTCTTTCTGACGAAGCATTACTGGCAAACATCCAAGAATGTTTTTATTAACGGAAAAATATCGCCACACTTGTCTACTGCCTCGATGTTTTGATTTAAGCTTTTGCCTACTTCTGACCAATATTGTTTCCAAATACTGACTTCTCTCAATAAAACTTCAAGAATTAGTGTATTGGATTAATCAAACAGTTTATAGTATTTGGACACGACATTAGTTAATTTTGCCTTGATTTTGGCTTCACGTTGTATCAAAAATACTTAGTCTCGTTATTGAACCTTGATTTTATGTCCGAAATGAATTTTTCTAAAACTTGTTTATAAATAGAAACTCTATAATACTGTTCTGTATTTCCAATTTGTGGTTTTCGCGGTAAGTACGTCATATATTTGTTTATTCTTGGTGTGACGCATTGAAGGACAAACTGTCCCAAAATAATGTGAAGGGATTCTAGAATATCTTTAAAGGAACGTTCTACAATTTCTCATTTTTTCTCCAAAGACTTCAGGGTTATCACCGGCATCTTTGTTGTCTACTTTTTTCTGGACCCCTGGGACCGCCACTGGGTCTATTGTATCGAAAACTCTGTTAAAATCAACGAAAAGTGTACGTACCTTACGGCCTTTTAAACAAAAATAAATGAGAATAGGAACTTTTAGAGAAATGAAACAACAAAATTGGTTCCGGGGTCTTTTTCCCACAGTATTTAACGTACCTTACGGCCTTTTAAACAAAAATAAATGAGAATAGGAACTTTTAGAGAAATGAAACAACAAAATTGGTTCCGGGGTCTTTTTCCCACAGTATTTATTTCAACGGCAGACCGGTTTCGCCTAAAGAGGCATTTTCAGTACCAAATATTTAAAAAATCAACAGCATTGAGTCCATTGTTATTGTTAAGTATTTGGTACTGAAGATGCCTCTTTAGGCGAAACCGGTCTACCGTTGAAATAAATACTGTGGGAAAAAGACCCCGGAAGCAATTTTGTTGTTTCATTTCTCTAAAAGTTCCTATTAAAAAAAACCCACATGAACACCCTCCAAGGATAAATTAGAATAATTTAATTAAGAACAAAAATATCGGCACAGGCTTTTGCTCCAAAAACCTGTTTGAAATTCAGGTAAAATCGAGGGTAAAATATTGTTTAATATGTAATTATGATCTAAGAAAAAATATTTTTAAAATGCCTTTTAAGATTAACAACGAAAACCACACCACGCTAGCTACTACGGTTCGCGAGATATTGACATCATTCCGAAAATTAGTCGAAGAAATACAATTTACCTTCCACGAATTAAACTTTTCTACTACCAAGCCGGTTAAAATACTGCCGACCACCGTACCCAATGGGGCCCCAGAATAGGCGATGCCCCCCAGCAAATTTCTTTCTTTCAAGGGAATCCAATGGCTTACGATTGTGGAAATGCAGGGAAATATGGGACCCTAAAAAAGTAATGGAAAAAACATTTGGTTTGTAGACTTTGAATATTGAATTGCGAAGAAGTTTGACTATAAACTGCATAAAAATCAACAACCTTCGGTATCTAAAAAAGAAAAGATCAAAAGATCTTGGGAGGAAAGAACGAAATTTCAAAATTGGACGAGTGTCCCACAAGGAACACACAAAAGTCCTAAGCGAAAAGGGAAACAATTAAGTGATGTTTCGCCCGGGGTGACTAGCGTGGGCTCGTCAGTGGATTCACTAGTCACCCTCAATCCAGACATCATTTAACACCATCGCACACTCTGACTTCCAACTCTGAAACACCCACAAATAGGCATCGTTCCGCATGGTACTTATTATAAGTCGCCTGATACGGGTTCGTCCTGGCGTGTTAATCTTTCCAATAGGAATATGCTCCTAAGATTAACACGCCAGGACGAACCCTTTTAGCTTTGGACTTTTGTGTGTTCCTTGTGGGACACTCGTCCAATTTTGAAATTTCGTTCTTTCCTCCCAAGATATTTTGATCTTTTCTTTTTTAGATTCTTTTCGGTTGATGTAACTGATTTGGAAGTTTTAACCTTAGGTATGCTGACGACACACACGTCATAAATATAGATACGCTGGAAGATCTGCAAGAGTTGCAACAATGGTGAACCATCAAGATGGATAATTATAACCAAGGAAAAAAACATTAGAGGTATACTAGAAGAAAATGGCATATATTCGTACATAATATACTTGGGTTGCCAGCTCAATGAGAACTGGGACAACATCCAAGAAAGTAACCTAGAGTTTCGAGCTTACGTATCTGCAATCGTCATCAGGTGAATACTAACAAAAACTAAGACTACCTAATGTTATATATAGTAGCATGCAGTGAACCATGAAGTTTACAATCTGCGAACTTCATGGCAGAGACTCAAACTACGGCTAAGATACATGGACGACATATTTAACATCTGGAAAAAGAACAACAATACACTAGATCAACTCTTCAATCATGTCAACAGCATAAGAAATATTAAGTATGGAAAAAGAATAAAATTGTCAGTCCTCTTTTCTCGACGTTCTAGTCACCAAAAATAATTCAACCATAATCCGTATACAATGAGCTTCAGGCTACTGCGAACATAGGGGGAATCAAGTCCAATTTACTCTCCGTGCCGTACGACCGAGGTGGATTCGAAGCACGCTGCAGTGTTATCTTTTTAAAATTTATTTGGTAATTATGCAGTATACGGTTTTCTGCCATTTTTGATTTTTTTTGAAAAATTCTTTATGGGGGCACCTTCTAGGGTCCCTAGGACCCCAAATCCGTCTGCGCCGGTTGGTTTTTTTTTATTTTTGTTGGTTTTTTTTAATTTTTTTTCACTAAAACAAACCAAACCAACACAGTCCAACCCAACCTAATTCAAACCAACCCAAAACAATTAAAAAAACACTTTACAACCCCCCCCTGGGCACCCTTTTTTCTCGTTAAAAAAAAAAAAAAAAAATCGGGCGCAGGCGGATTTGGGGTCCTAGGGACCCTAGAAGGTGCCCCCATAAAGAATTTTTCAAAAAAAATCAAAAATGGCAGAAAACCGTATACTGCATAATTACCATTTATTTTGTTTTTATTATTTCTGCCTTGCTCGAGAAACAGATTGATAAGTTCTTAAGTGAAATAATATATTTTTAAAACTAAAAATGGATGTCTACGAAGTTGCCGAATAAGTACAGATAGTCAAATGGTACTATTAAGGCAGACCATTGAGACTTTTTTTGGAAAATTTTGTAAATCGCCCAGGACCTAGTTATCAACGATTCATAGGTTTGTGCAGAATTTTGAAAAGTTTGGTTTTGAATGACGAGCAGGAAGTACGAGGTGTGATGATTTGCGCTGCAGTGGCGGAAAATCGAAAGTTAACTAGCCACCAAACTGCCGAAGCAGTTGATACGTCTTCAGCCACTGTCTTACATGTTCTCAAAAAGAATGGTTATCATTCTTACAAAGCGTCAAATGGATGATGGAAAGGGCTAATCGTGCTGAAAACTTTCTGAGATCTATTCTTTTCACAGATGAAAGCATTTTTACATTATTGAATCGTCATAACCCAACACACGTTCGATATTGGTCGAGGGAAAATTTGCATTTGTTTTTTTTTTAATGTTTGGGGGGGTATTGTAGGGAACACATAATTGGGCCATTTTTTATTTACGGCAATTTGAATGGTCCTAGATACTTGGATCTACTGCAGCAGCATATTATGGTTTCAACAAGATGGTTGTCCCACTCACAATGTTGGTCTTGTTAAGGAATATCTTAATAATTAATTTTCTAATCGGGTTATAAGTACACGGGGAACTATTTTATGGCCAGCTTGATCAACCGATCTTGCTCCTAATGGATTCTATCTGTGAAGTTATATCAAAAATAAAGTGTACGGGCATGAAAGGGCTAATAATTTGGAAGAACTTCGGATTAAAATTGAAGAAGTTTTTCAAACTATCACCCCTAACATGCTTGGAAATGTTAGAAGGGGTTTTTATAATAGACTCGGGTATTGTCTAGCCGAGCAAGGAGGACATTTCGAACATTTGCTCTAAATTTTTTTTGACTGGGAGAATCTTTTTGGTTTTTAGAATGTATTATTTTATTTTGTTTCTCCTTATTATTTTCATTGTAACACGTTGTTAGTGATAAATCTGAGCAGTTCAAAATAGAACGCTCTAATTTATCAGTGACAAAAAAACAACAAAATTACGTTATAAAAATTTGCGTATTTATTGACCAAATTCCGGTTTCATTGCCTACAATCCTCATAGCATCGTGGTTAGAGGCGTACTAAATAGAAGTCGCGAACGGAGGCGATTGGCGGTGATTGGCGGCGAACGGCGATCGCAAGCCTGAATGTCGGTTGCTCCACTGATAGGTGTGCGGTGTCCCTGCATGTATGTACACTGGCAAATTGGACTTCTTCCGGCCTATGTTCGCAGTAGCATGAAGCGGTCTGTATACGGATAGACGTATAAGCTTTAATACCTATCGTAAAAAAATTGTCTCTTGCTACATGACTTCCAAAAAAGAGGGGAAAACTTTTTTTTTGGAAAGAATAAGCTGAAAAGCCTCAACTCGGTTAATCCACCCAGCAAACACGGTTCCCTTGGGCCTTCGTCGGCCCGATGTCGATTACCGAATTTGCCGGACCACATCGGACCAGCAGTATTTTTTGTTCGCTTTGCGATGTAGGGCCAATGTATTGTTTGCCGACGCAACGTTAGACTGTAGCCCGCCGTCGTACCAAAGTCTAACTTAGGCAAGCTGGTCTCGGCCCAACATCGGTAAACTATTCAAGTCCGACATTGGTTTCCTAAAGCGGTCCGACGTCGGCGATTGACGAAGGTCCGTCGGTGGTAGCTTAAAGCGGCCCGACAATGGCAACCTACAAAGGTCCTATCGGCCTCTCAAAACGGGCCGAAGTCGGTAATTGACGAAGGTCCGTCGGTGGTTGCTTGACACAATCCGACATTGGCAAACTACAAAGTTTTAATAATGCGGGTCCTTAACCAGTCGGGGTGGTTTAAGTGGCGTAAGAGGTGATTCTTGTAGAGAAGCACCATTATCTTGTCAAGTCCGCATACTAGTTTTGAAATATCTTTGCTCATTATACTCTGTACAGGGGACATACTGACATTAGCGCCATCTCTATATACTAGGAAGAAACTATTAAGCAGTTTAAAAATTTTACTGTGACGTATCATCGTCTGTTGCCGGTTATCGACCAAGTCGACTATAGTAAATCGGGCGATCAACAGTTGCCGATTCTCGACCAATTAAACAAAGTTCTAATCGGATCATCATCGGCCCTAAAGCAGATAAGGTATGCGTTGGAATAATGTCGACTATAGTAAATCGAGCCATCGTCACTTACCGATTCTCGTCCGACTAAAGCAGATAAATTGGGCGTCGGGCTAAAGTCGAATATAGTAAATCGGGCCATCGTCAGTTGCCGATTTTCGACCGATTAAACAAAGTTCCAATCGGACCATCATCGGCCCTAAAGCAGATAAGGTTTGCGTTGGCATAATGTTGACTATATTAAATCGGGTCATCGTCAGTTGCCGATTCTCGTCCGACTAAACAAAGTTCCAATCGGACCGTCGTCGGCCTTAAAGCAGATAAAGTGGGCGTCGTATAGTAAATCGGGCCATCGTCAGTTGCCGATTTTCGACCGATTAGAGAAAGTTCCAATCGGACCATCGTCGGTCCTACAGTGGTGTCGGCATAAAGTCGACTGTAGTAATGTGGACCTCCGTCAGTTGCCGATTATTGACCGAAAACTGAAAATCGCAATCTATCCAACATCGGGCCAGCGTGTAGTCGCCGATGCCGACTCACTGCCGACGTTGTCGACATTGGCCCGATTCAATGCCGACGATTTGTGTTTACTGGGCAGGCAGCAAAGGCCGTGAGAACCAGTTAAATTTTAACCAATTACCAGAATTACCTCAGTCGTTTTGTCTCAAATTTTATAAATTTTCTAAAAAAAAACCTTGTTACTTACTTGCGCAAATCCCAATATAGTTCTCAGCAAAACTGCCAACCAATAGTCGGCGATATGTGTAGAAATCGGGAAAACCACACTTACCACTACTGAAATACAAACTGAACCTAAAAATTATGAAAAATGTTTTTGTAGATGGACCCAAAAGTGTTTACTGTTTTTACAAAGCTTTTTCCTAATAGCTGATTTTAATCTTAATCTTACTAAACGCCGATCAACACTACTAAATACCGTTTCGTTAGTTTGTTTATACGGGTCTCTTAAAGCGCTTTTGTATAAGGACAAGTTAAAAATGTTGTCGTATAAACACCACTAAAATCGCTTTAAGCACTAAATCGATTTTATTTTAAAGCGATTTAAGAAATCTTTTACTTTAAAAACGCTTTAGCGCATTTCCTCCAACCTAAAGTTTTCCGAAAAATTCGTTGTTCTAAGTTATTTAATTGTTTTTTATTTAAAGTGAGATATTTAAAGATATTTAATAAAGGACGTATAAACACACACACTATAGAAATATTTTATTCAAGGCTATAGTTTCTCCCCAGATTTTAAGTAAAAAAAGTACAACTGGCAACGCCTTGTTCTTTAATTTTTTAATCTTTTGCCAGAGTGCACAGGGAAAACTAAACATCAGAATTAGCTGAAATTTTGCAGGGGTGATCATTTCTAAATGCTTAACAAAAATATCTGAAGGATTTTTCAAAATTCTTGCGGTTTAGAACAACCTCGATTTACAAGAAAAATTGAGAAATACTCACAATTTCCTCTGGATTACATTTTTCCTTTTTATATTTCCTTGCTTTAGCGAATATAACAACTAAGCTTCCTTTTTTCTAAAAGCCTGTGCACTCCGGAAAAGAAAACCGATCAATCAATCACACTTCATTGAATTTGGGAGACACACGCAGTTCAAGTGTTGGCCGATAGACCGCAGAATTTATACGATTCCATGGTAACTGCAGGTGTTTTGTCAACAAACTTTAAATCGGGCCGCAGTGGGACAGAAGAGTATTTTTACGTTTTCTAAAAGAAAACCATTCTAGGTTATGTTTATCTTTCAAAAATGAGTTTTCAAAAACATTTTTCTAAAACAAATATGAAACCACTCTGCGTGTGCGGTGTGTGTGCAAGAGAACTTTACAAGAACATTCGGCACCCATAACTCCACATAAACTAGTGAAATCTTGGAGTGCAAAGGATAGATTTTAGAACCTCAGTTTCAAAAACACATGGATACTTGAGTAGGTCAGTAAAGCTCCATTTAGAGGTTGGAAAGACTCTTGCTAGTCGTTGACGCTCCTGTTTAAAACAGAATACGATTATTTCGTCTAGGGCCAGTAGCCGATTTTTAACTCTGCATGCTTTAAGATAATCTGTTGTCGGTATCAGCTAGCGGGAGTGTTTCCAATTCAATTATAAATGCACATGTAAATGCAATCTTAAACATAACACCCAGTTACTTTAATACGTAGTTGGGTAGCGTTTTTTTAGCAGGTAATTCTGCAATAAATGGTTTTCTTTTATTTTAGTATTTTACTTGTTTTTTTAGCGGCGCAGAATGCAAAAAGTCAAAATAAGTAACATAACCCCAAATTTTTGACCCGGTGCTAAAAAATCTCTGGTGTCCCACTGTGAATAAACGCGCTGCCATGGAAAACAAATTCAATGACGTAAAATTTTGCAAAAAAATCAGGTCGATATAGTTAAATTGATTTCCCGTACAGAGTTGCTAAAAACAATTCCCCAGATTGTAAAATGGTAGAAGTTGATCGCCCTAAAGTAGGTGCTGGTCAAAGTCACGAAAATTTTATACATCGTCACATTCTCGAAACTTTGACGAATCAGTATTTCTCGGTTTTTGCTATTACCTAAAAGTACCCATCTGCCTCCCCATCTGTCGGCCAGCATTCCTCCCGGTATGTGACCTAGTAAGTAACCAATGAAGAACGAATAAAGCAGAAGGGCTTCCACTTGTCTCGGCCATGCAAAAGTGTCACCCTAGAAATAAAAAAATTACAAAGAAATTTCTTGATAAGATAATAACATACTAATAGGAATAGGGTTCAATAATGCCCCTTTGTTTAAAATTCCCTTGATGCTTTGTAGAGTCCGGTTAAGAAGTAAATGCGCCAGCTAAGGAACGTGCGTAGAAACCCATTTTCGTCTGAAGCCCGCCTACTTAGCTCGCGATTGATTTGCTGTATGGAGTCATAGGCGTAGACGCTCTAATAATCTGTTTATTATACTTTGTGTCTTGTTGTATCTATGTTTTTTCAGTTATTTTTTATTTAAATTATTATCCACGGTTATAAAGTATTCAATATTTTTTAGTTCGAATTAGTAAATAAGTGTGTACAAGTGTTTGAAGTTAAACTACAACACGAGGTAGGTATTACTGTAATAATGTTCCAAAGCATTTCATTGATTTCTCTTTTACATAAAGCACTCCTTGTCAATTTATTATTATTTTTAGCAATAGCAATATACATAAATAATGCTCATGCGTATATAGTTAATGGTGCGCAGGCGCATATAGTTAGTTTAACAGCACACGGGAAAATGGGGAAATGTCCATTTTCAACTTATTTGAGAAAAGGTGTTTTTTAACTTTCAGTCTATTGCTACTCAAAAAATATTTATATTACAGTAGGTAATACTTTTTTTTGTGTTTAATCATTATCATCATCTGTTGATGAGGCTGTAATCTGATTTTATTTATGTTTCCATTGTTTCCAACATTTTGTTGAAGAATAAAAACAATTTTGAGTAAAAATGAGACAACTTTTCAAAAAATGTTTCGAGTAGAATACCTTTTAAATTCATCAAAATGAATTGGAAAGTCTCTGATTTTTACAAAAAATGTGTAAGTAATTTTCTACAAAATTTATTTCAAGCATTTTTTGATTAAGTTGATAGGAACGGCTCAGTTTTGTTCATCGTTTTATACCTGTACGGTATCCTCTTAAATAAGTACAATTATTTTTCTGCAAAAAGGAGGAAAGGTCAAAAATTAAACAAGTTATTATTCATAATATTATCATTTTATTTGAGAACTCAATAAAACATAAACTAACCTAGCTCAGTATTGAAATGCATAGTACGTAAATAAATTATTTGAGAATTCAATAACACATCCCAATGAGCATTTTCAGAAACTTCTGGTGACAGATATTTATATAATTATTAAAAAGAGGGTTCCATTGATACCCTAGGGTATTTAGAAGTTTCCTAGAAGAATTGAGTTTGTATATTTGTTTTATTAAAGGCTCTAAATTGATGGTACCCTAAAGTAACATAAAACTGGCGTTAACAATATTTCCACGGACATCTTTATAAAAATTGAAGTCATCGGTTCAAATGTTATATAAATTGGTGTTAACAATGTTTCCACCAACATATTTATAAAGATATAAGTCATCAGTGACAAAAGTTATATAAATTGGTGTTTGAAATCTTTCTGTCAACCCACCTATAAAACCGTAAGTAACTATCAATTAAAGATATATAATAGATTGGTTTTTAAAATGTTGCTATCAACCCACTTATAAAACTTAATTAACCAACAACAAATTTATATAAGATAAGATTGAAAATATTTCGAGAGACACTTATAAAAACTTGGGAACTCACACACAATAGTTATATAAATTGGTGTCTGTAATATTCTTATGAACTCATTCATAAACCTTTGTTGCCCATAAGGTTTTTTCTATAATTTTGTTATTAATTTCTTTACATAGTGATTATAATACAACTGTTTTTAGAACAAAAAAAAACAATTTTAATTTATTTTGGCAATTATAAAAACAAGACAAACAAGATTTTTTAAGGTTAATTTTGTGACATCAAAAGGCACGTTTTTGCGACCTCAAAAGGAGCGTTTTTGCGACATCAAAAGGCACGTTTTTGCGATATACCATACCATTATTATCTTGTTTTAATTACATCAATCTGAGAAAGATAAGAGATCCAAATCTTTTTGAGATAGTTGCCGATGACAGATATCGGGATCGAATGCATTTTACACCCGATTCCCACCAGCGTTTCCCATGCGCAGTCACCCTGACTCAAAAAACTTATCACGTGGTCCGACATGAACTTGTATAGGCAAATCTCGCTTAGACCACGTGATACGTGTTTTGATTCGGGGGACCCACTAATGAGAAACGCATAGATGGGAACCGTGTTTTAGAAAAAGAGAACAATATAGTAACCGTGTTAAGGTCGCAGAAACGCACCGTGAAACGTCGAGCGCATACGCTGATACTGCTGGTCGGCGGCAAATGTGAACACCCCGGAAAATACTCGCCTGTACACCCTTCGACCCCGCAATCTAACTATATTCTTGAGATAGTTACCTCTGATAGTTATGCGGGCTTGAAGTGTGTGGAGGCGGGTATTTTTCCTGGTATGTGTAGTATGCTGGATCTCTCGAGGAATGCATTTAGGAAAAGAGAACAATGGTAGCTATTTTAAGCTCGCAGAAACGGACCATCAGTGTTCAACACTGCGCCATCTGTAGCCCTTTGTTCCAAGTAGCATCATTTTTTAAAAGGGTTATAAAATAGTGTTGAAGAGGTAAACAGTGTTATAGTTGTATTGTTTTTTTTTATAGAATTGTCGGAAATTTTCGCCATTTTGGATTACAAAAATAGGTTTTTGGCCTAAATAAAAACGTTATTTATGGGGTTACAACATGTGTTTTAATCGAAATATTGCTTGTTAGGGTTAAGAACAACATACAAAATTCAATATTTGTCCCAGAAAAAAAAAACCGATATTTAAATTAATATTTTTTTTCTCGTTTTCTCAAGTATTTTTGGAGCCCATGAAATTTACGTGAGTGTATTCGAAAACTATACAGTACACACGGGACCGCAGCTGATTTTCAGAGTAGGATGACTTAAATAACAGCTTTTATTTGACTATAGTATATAAATATTCATATTCCTGCTTCAGCTTATCTCACTTTCATTTTTATTTATTTTAGAAGATTGCTAAACACCATTTTATAAATTTTTTTATTGTAAAAAGAAAAAGAATAATACATAACAAGCAAAGGGAAGAAAGATGGAAAATTTATATTTCTAAATCCATAAAAACCTTTAATTTGTTATGTAGTGTTGTTAGAACAGTTGTAAAACCTTTTTATAATAATCTCTATACTTAAGGGCTCATAAGGAAGTTTTATAAAATCTATATGTTGTTTTTCTATCCATTACTATGTACCATAAATTTTTATTACCTGGTGTTGAACAGTTGTTTTTCAAGTCTTTTTTACTCATTTAAGAGATATATTAGAGTTATAAAATTATCACCAACACTACATAATATAACTTTTGGTTATTTTATGAAGGTTTTATATTATTTACTGTAACTTTTATATAGACAAAAATGCTCATTGGGATCAACTAACCAAATTCAAAATAACGGCTTGCAAATAATATTTTTTTATCATTTTATAATTCTTCAACTTATACATTTATTTTAAATGGCAGTGACGATACGCACGCCCCTGCCACAGTGTTCGGCCCTGCCTCAAACAGAGACAACAAGCGAACGCCGCGCATCGTCCGTGCTCCAATTAACAACAGGAAATACGTAATCCTGCGTTTGCATGTACCCCAAGCAACAAAACATAGGTTAAGGAGCTACAATAGATACGACAGTTACGTGTTAAACGGTTCGGAACTATTTGGAGTTTGGCGAGTCTGCGCAGATATGCACGCGACCAATAACCATACTTTTATATTGATTTTTCTTTTTTAATTTGTAATACGACCACTAGATGACTCACGGTTAAATTCGCGATAACCGGACTATCGATTTTTTGTTTGTTTGTAATATGACCACTAGATGGTGCTCGCTTAAACTTTCGCTTTTTTTTAAGGACCCTGCACAAATTAAATGTCATAATTTTTTTATATTTTGTAGTACTCGATCAACAAAGCACAAAAATAAAAAAAAACGAGATAGGGAGCAGGATTACTTTCTGAGATATATAGCTTTAAAGTTGACATGTTTTTAGGCTATATTTTTGGACATGGTACAAGTTTTTTTTTCACAACTTTGTTGATTACCGCCGGTTGGTTGGTGGTACCAAAGGACATTTTTACTTGGATGGAAAGGGTGTTTCATTCAGGACAAATACAGAAACGAATTATTTTATTTTGGCGGTAATCAACAAAGTTGTGAAAAAAAAATTAGAACATGTCCAAAGATATAGCCTTAAAACACGTCAACTTTAAAGCTCCATATCTCAGAAAGTAATCCTGTTCCGTATCTCGTTTTTTTATTTTTGTGCTTTGTTTATTGAGTACTACAACATATAAAAAATTATGACATTTAGCCTAGCCATTTCCAATGTAATTTGTGTAGGGTTCTTTCTTTGCAAGCAATTTGTGTTTAGTTTTTAAAAATATGCTTTTTTACTAGACACAAAAAAAAATTGTTACTTATGTTAAGTTAAAATAAAAAAGCATATTTTTAAGAAATAAATACAAATTACCCATAATGCACTTGTAGTACAAAACCTCTGGATGTTTTATTATAAAAGATTATGGCATATTTCGAAACATGTTAGTTTATATTTTTCACAATAAAGAAAATATTACAATATGATCTCGTCTGTGCTTTTTTAAATATTAAATAATTTTCTTTAAAATGTTTATACCTATCTTGTTTTTAGTACATAAAAAACAATAAATGCCACTCTTTTGTATTCCAAACTAAATTTGTGAAACAGAAAAAAATAATTTTAATCTCAAAAAATTTTTACTGTATATGTGGGGCAATTTATGGTAAACCCACACATTAGAAAAAGTCTTGGTGTAAATAATATTAATACCCCTGGTTTGGAATACACAAGTGTCGCATTTTCTAACTTATTATTGATATCCACAAAAATTAGCCATACTAAACTTGATGAAATAAGGAAAGGGTGTTTTAACACTATTGCTATGTTTTCATGGATATTGAATTCGTTTTTAATATGTTTTGAAAACTTTTTTTTTATGAGTTTTCATGACAGGTTTTCAAATCGATTTTGAATCGATTTGAAAACGGTTTTCAAATTTTGATATTTGGCAGCTGACATATGTCATAGTTGTCAAATATTCATTTTTGAGTTTTGGTACTTTTTTAAAAAAAAATTATTTTATTCAAAAGATGATGTTGGCCCTTGCCACACATTTTTTTTAAATTTTAATTACTACTCTGTTTGCAAGTGGAAGTGAAGAAAGAAATGCTGGACTGGCATATGTGCATAGCACATACACTTTCGAGCCAAATATTTCTTTTATTTTCCATAATTAATTTTTTTAAAGTGTTTAAAAAAACAAATCTTTAGTTTTTTAAGTAAGGTTATGTTATTAATATTCTTTTTTCTATACACTCCCCCAAATTTTAGAATGCTCTCTCTCTCTCTCAAAAATAGTGAGAGCAATAAAATATAATTTGGCGGCTGTTTGGTAATCCGACGCAATACACATGTGTAAACTCAATCCCCGTTTTCATGGAAAATCGGTATTTCGATCTCAATACGATCTTGATCCAACCCTAAAAATTTTCAAGGTCGGATCTAGATTGAAATCGATTTGAATACTGGAAAAACAGGCGTTTTCATGGACGGTATCGGATTGAAATCGTTTTCAGAACGAACTCAATTCCCATGAAAACGTAGCATATATATAAATAGTTAAATGGAGTCCAAATGCAAGTGTGGGACATCACTCTCTAAGACCTCTGCGTCCAGTCTGCAAAATGTCCTCTGGAGCAAAATATTTATCACACACGTAAAATCTGTTATATATTTCATCAGCACTTAGTTTATTCGCGTTTAACGGCTTCACTATACTTCTGAAAAATTACAGGATTGCCTTTGGGGAAACGATGTCTCCCCGTTTTTTTATTGGGATCATGGCACGGTCTCCGCAGCTTTGAATACAACACACTCTAACTCTTTGTTTCTCAGCCATTGTAATCGACGGATAAAATCACAATTTTTTGAACAGGAATAATCACAAAATCACTTTTTAAAAACCTTGGTAAACCTCAGTTTTCAAAATGGAACTCATAAGTTATGAGTCATAACCGACATTCTGTCACTTTTGTCATAATGTGCCCTCTGACGGACAACCCTAGAAGGGGTAAAAGGAGGAGCTGCAGATTTCTAGAAAGAATATTGCCAACCTAAATATTATTATGTTGGCAGTTCCTTTGCACGCGGAAACATAACCGCACTTTTCGCGAAAAATAATTATTGGCGGGAAGGGTGAAGTGACGGATCTATAGTTCCTTAATCTATGCAACAAAATAAGTCGCGACGTGGTGGCCGTCTCCACACCCTATCCGTAATAGAGTTAGGAGTCATATCACGGCGACGGTTTTACTACTACTATATCTCGAGGTATGCACGGTTTTTGGGAATGCATTGGGATGGTTATACAACTACATCGGGACGGTAATAATTATACTCTTGATATAGGAGTTATGTCGTCGCAAGTAGTAAACGGGCAAGTTATCCCGACGTCCTGTTTACCACACAAAGTAATATTTCTGACCTTATAGGTTTTTATAGGTTTTCACTTTCCCACATTATTAATTGAAAATATGTTGATCTTGTTCTAAACTAAACTGGGCGCACTGTGAAACGCATATTTTGTATTTAGAAGAGTATTTTAAACCTCTGTAACTTTTTTAGGTTTTATTATTTTGAAATCGGGTTTTTGGTATCCTATAGTTGGTATTTTTTGCTAAATTGCCATTTTGTATTTTATTCGGTATAGAAGGTGTGACAAAAAGTACTTTTTTTTTGCCAAGTTTAAAGTTAACGAAAATAAAAAAAAAATTGGGAAAAATTTAAAATTATTAAATTGGTTATCAAACCTTTCTTAACAAAATTAATTCTCAGATTTTTTATTTTTTCTTTTGTTTTGGAGATATGATTTTTTTCTAAAATTTATGCTTATTTTACATTCTTTTGCCTCGTGGATTTGACCGGATTTCGAAAATAATTTTAAGTAAGCATTTTCGCAATCTTGATTACCAGTGGCGTCCAAGTTGTGAATTGAAACAGATGTTTACAAAAAATACTTTATACGTTTAACATCAATTTTCTCGATATTAATTAAAAAAAATTATTATTTTTTTCAGTTTTTAGTAAATAGTGACAATTGTTACCAAAGAGATTTTTAATTTTTTTGAAATGTTAACCAGAGGCGGAGCTAGATTTTTTTTTCAGAATACACTTTTATGGATAAAAAATGGTTACATAAATTAAAGAAAGCAGGTTTAGCCCTTATTTTTTTAAATTATTATGTAAATAATTTTTTTTATAACAAGCACATCAGGGGCGTGCATATTTTTTTATTTAAATATATTATATGTTAGTTCTGTGTGATCCTAAAGTGAATTAGTAAAAACCAATCATAAAATATAAGGTTTTTTGAAAATTTTGATATTATTCGAAAGGTCCAATTTTGCAAACCTATTTTGAAATTTTGGAAACCCGCAATAGGGTTCATGAGTAACGAGGTGCCATTCGAAAGGTCCAATTTTGCACAATTTTGCACACGCCATGGGAACCCACAAAAGGGTTCTCGAGTGGCAAGGCTGCCCCCTCTCCCCGATGATATTTTTTGAAAATTTTGGTTTCATTCGAAAGGTCTAATTTTGCACAATTTTGAACTCCTATTTTGAAAAATGGGAAGGGGGGGCAGTATCGTTGATTGAGAAACCTATTGCAAAAATAGCTGTAAAATAGGTGTGCAAAATTGTGCGAAATTGGACCTTTCGAATGATACCAAAATTTGATTTGCTTCCCTAATGCACTTTAGGATCACACAGAACTGACATAATATTTTTAAATAAAAACTTTTTCAAATAAAAAATTATGCGCGCCTCTGATGTGCTTGTTATAAAAAAAAATTTACATAATAATTTAAAAAAATATAAGGTGAACCTGCTTTCTCTAATTTATGCAACCATTTTATATCAATAAAAGTGTATTCTGAAAAAAAATCTAGCTACGCTCCTGGTTAACATTTTAAAAAAATAAAAAAATGCTTTGGTAAAAATGGTCACTAATAACTGAAAAAAATTATCTTTTTTTTTTTAATGAATAGCGAGAAAATTGATGTGAAACATATAAAGTATTTTTTGTAAACATCTGTTACAATCCACAACTTGGACGCCACTGGTAATCAAGAACAATTTTTAAAATAATTTTTGGTACGTTTTATTTTTAATAGGCCTACCAGAGATTGCGAAAATGTATATTTAAAATTATTTGCGAAATCCGGTCAAATCCACGAGGCAAAAGAATGTAAAATACGCATAAATTTTGAAAAAAAATCATATCTTCAAAACAAAAGAAAAACTAAAAAATCTGAGAATTAATTTTGTTAAGAAAGATTTGATAACCAATTTGATAATTTTAAATTTTTCCCAATTTTTTTTTTAGTTTTCGTTAACTTTGAACTTTGAAAAAAAAAAACAGTACTTTTTCTCACACCTTGTATACCGAATAAAATACAAAATGGCAAACTTTGGTTTTAACCTTTTCTTAGAAAAAAAATATCAGCTGTACGATACCAAAAACCCCATTTAAAAATAGTAAAACCTAAAAAAGTTACAGAGGTTTAAAATAGTGCGCCCAGTTTATATAAGGCCACATACCATAAAATAATTACCATTTTATTAACCACTTTTCTGAAGTCATAACATCATCATCAAGCAAAATTTATAAACGCATAGCACTTTACTGATTTTTTTATAATGAAAAAACGCGCGCCCCCCATTTTTGACCTACTTTTATCTAAAATGTTGAAAAAAAATCGGAATTATTTGAGGTTAGGATTTCCAAATTAAATGTCTCTCCAGTTTTAATATGTTTTATTAACTAAATATTATTATTTTTACTTTTATTGGTAAATGCATGCAACTGCTAATCAGTGATTTAATGAAGTATTTTTAAATATTGACGGTTGACGGTGCATTGATTTACAATGTCAGTAAAGTAGCGATAACTCGTAGGTAACGTTTTTCCACTATATGCACATTTATTTCTTACTGCGTGGTAACCGTGTAGACTCCATAGTAGTTTTGTATTGAGTAGGGGCTACGGAATTGCAACCAAATTAATATCAGTAGTTAATGAAACGTCCTTTTTTTGAAATGCCAACGTTTCGCAAAATTTATTTGCTTCTTCAGGGCTATTCAAGACGGCCGCTCCATGTGTCGATATTATTGCCAATAGACGTCATCCTTGGGTACAAAGGCATTATTTTTGCAGAAGTACCGTAAAATTTTTATTAAAACTTAAAAAAAAAACATAAACAAACACATTAAAATAATATGCATACGGCGAGTACTTCCTTCGCATTTAATTTTTTAAATTTTAATGTGTTTGTTTATGTTTTTTTTTTAAGTTTTAATTAAAATTTTACTGTATTTCTGCAAAAATAAGGCCTCTGTTTCTTTCTCTTTTTTCTCTTGTTAGTTTTTGTATTTGAGGATGTAGTTTCTTTAAATCTGTAGGTTTAAAATAATTTTTCAAGCAATAGTAATAAAAGGTGCCGTTTTTCCCATTTTAGGGATAAAAATGCTACTTTTATCCCTAAAATTTAAAGAGATGAAAAGTAAAAGGAGGGAAGAGGAAAGGAAACTAAAAAGAAGAGATGAAAAGTAAATAAAGTAGAGATAAATAAGTAAAGAAATACAAAACTATAATGGGAAACCAGAACGTTTTGTTATTGAGTTTTTACTTTTCAGTCCGTATTTACTTTTAAAATTTTTATTAAAAATACTATTGAGAAATAAAATCTGTGAATTAGAACCAGCCTATTAAAAGAATACATATTAATAACCAAAAATTAATAAAAAGTTCATTTTATTGTTTTTTTTTAATAAATAATATTATTCTTGGTAAGTCCAAGGATAGGGTTTTAGAGCTGTGAACTTGAATCAAATAATTAAGCTCATCTTCATTAATGTCTGGAGGATCTGGTTCATTCATGATCCTTGCAAGGTTATAAAGGACAGTAGTTCCCACAATTATGGAAGCAGTTGGTTCATCGGTAGGCTGTTGTTTCTAAAATAAAATTCATATATTTGCCATTCTATATTGCCATGCATAAAGATATACTATACTATTTTCTTACCTATCATCTGGATACTCCAATTGATTCTCAGTTTGGGTTAGTAGTATTATGACTGTAGGCTTTGTAAGCCATTCTTCTCACAAAGTCCATTTCAAATATCCCTTGGTAATAATTTGGCCTAACGAAAATGCGTCTTGGATAGCCCATATCGACGAAATCTCTTCTTCTAGGTCATCCTCTAGAAATCCTTCACGAAGATCTCCTTGGGCGTAATCATACTAATCATAAGATTGAAAACGTTGCCGCATACGAATACGATTTTTAATGAAAACACAGACTTTGCAAAACAAATTTGAAGGTTAGGTTAAATAAAAAAAAGTCTGTGCGCGAAAAAGGCGTTCGTTTTTTGTTTATCACACCGTCGGCTCGATCCACTCTCGATCAAGCTCTACGCTCAGGGTACCGATTCTGGAAGTCATAGGAAGTGATCGTTTGCCTGAGAGAAGAAAAGTAGATTCAACCAATAAATGCGCTTAAAAGCAGTGACGAGACCATCGAATAATCACCAAACTATTATGGACATGCGCAGAGCTGCCTCGAACAACGATTTTTGAGCGAACCCGGTCTCTTGACTAGACCCAGTAGTTGGGAGTTGTAGGAAAGCTCGTGTGAAAAACGTCACTATTGGACGAAACCATCACGTGACCGAACTCGCTAATGCGCATAGCTACGGCAAACTTGACCCTCTTTTAGAGTAGGACTCGCACAATGGTCGATTTTTGTAAAAACGCGGATATTAAAAAAAACTTCTACATTGTAATTTAATCGTAAAAATATTTAGTTTTAATAAAAAGATAAATTTATTCTTATTTAGCTGATACAGAGGATGATCGTGTGAATTTTCACATTTATCTTAAGACATTTTTACGAGGTAAAAGATATATATCTACGAAGGACATGTAGATTGAAAGACGATTGGAGATTGAATGGGTTTTATTTAGCCAAAAATGTTGGAATATCAAGTACAGTTTGAATATAGCACCGATGGTCACGTGACTATTAAAATGTGTCCAGTCACGTGATAAGCTCACTTCACAAAATTAAAATAAAAATTTTAGTTTAGAACAATCAAATTTACTTTAAAGTAATTGACACAATATATAAATGTTACAGTATCCTAGAATATTTTTATGTATATAGGGTATACTAAAAATAATGCCAACCGAAACTTTCAAATAAAACACCCAGTATATTATTGCATTCTGTTTTGATTCTAATTCTTAGCATTTTTATATATCGTACCTTATGTCGATCTTGAACAGTTTTCGAGATATTAACAGTTGAATACTGTCATACTCTGGGTCTTCTATTTGAAAGTTGGTGTTGAATAATGATACGTAATGTCAAACTCGTAAAAAGCATAGTTTATTCTTTGGCCAACTATTCGCCTAGTATCTTGACAAACATATAGGGGCATATTTAGATACATTTTGAATTTTTTAATTTTTCCATTTATGTCCGCGTTTTCCGGAAAATCGACCAGCGTGGGTCGTCCGAATGACTTTTGTGCGATTGATCACTTCTCAGGGTATGATCGTTCTCTTACGCCCAGAATCGAGCCCCTGTACGCTCCGTTCTCTGATAAACGAACGCACCAACAGGCAGCATTATGCCTGCTTCGTGTGCGTCGAGAGGTGCTTTAGGCGGGCGTAGAAGCTATCATTGGAGAGTAGGTTATTTGCAGGTTTAAACGGCTATCGGTGTGTACACTGTACGCGTGTTGTGCGATATGGAAGACAATACGGACTTGAACATGCAAATACCGTCAACTTCCGCTAACGGGAATAATGCTAAAATTGTTTGACGGTTAAGTAAGAAGATTGTGTGTCAATCGCGAATCTGTGGTGTGTGTGGGGGTTTTTCAACGCTTAAACATATAAAAAATTTCATGAGAAAATCAAAAATCCTTTATCTCTTTTGTTCCTGTGTCGGATCCAGTCATATTTCTTCACCTAAACTCTAAGCCTCTCAATGTCAATATTATACAATCAGTAAATATTCAGATGATGATGTAGAGGCATTCTACGACCAAGTTCAAATTGTCCTTAGTTTTACAAAAAAGACAGAAGTCACCATTGTTATAGGGGACTTCAAAGCAAAACTTGGAAACGCCCCAAGAGAAGACATTGTTGGAAGGTACAGTCTTGGTACATCAAATGAACGTGGAGATCACTTTTTCCAGTTCTGTCAGGAAAGGGATTTTATCGTGTCAAATACTTTCTTTACACTTCCAGCTAGACGCCTATATACTTGGACTTCTAAATCCGACACTCTTGAGAGTATCATTAGAAACCAGAGATAGACTTTATGTTAATTGATAAACGATTTAGAAACATCTGCAAAAAATTACCCTGGCGCAGACGTAGACTCGGATCACAATCCAGTTGCGTCGAAAATTAAATTTATCCTCAAGAAAAATCGACCCTCAAATAACAAACCCAGACCCAGGTTGGCCGAACTTCAAAATAACATGATAGCAACTAAACTTAAAGTCGAACAAAAGTTAAAAGTGCCATAGTCGAAAGGACAACACTCTTAGGCGAGGATGAAACAAGAAATAAAAAGAAAGTTTGGATGACCAATGAAATCCTGGAGTTGATGGATAAAAGACGCAGTAAAAAGGGCAGCGATCAGTATCACGAAATCAATAGAGCAATGAAAAGCAAGATAAGGTCAGCAAAAAAGACTGTATAACAAAGCAATCTCAGATGCTAAACATGACACTTTCAATTTACACAAACACATAAAAGAAGCAGCTGGATTATTTAATAAAAGACAAGCTGGAATCCTTGTGGATAAACAGGGAAAAATCATATCAGATACCAAAGAAAATCTAAAAGAATGGTGTAGCTACATAGAACATCTCTTTACCGATAACCGATCCGAACAGCCAGAAGAATTTCAAACCAAGGCATAGATAAATAAATAAATAAATAACACAAAGCGGTAGGGCAAGACGACGTATACACTGAGGTTTTAAAGCTAATAAAAAACGAAGAAAAAAACGAACAAAAGAATTTATGGGAAATGCGAATCCTTTATGGGTGACACGCAGTTTGGATTGCGTGGTGCGTTCGGTAAAAGAGAGGTCTTGATTGGCATTCAAGTCCTAGTTCAGCGGTCTAGGGATGTGTCGGTGCCAGTATATGCCTGTTTCATAGATTATGAGAAAGCATTTGATCGAGTCCAACACGAAAAGCTCATAGATATGCTAAAAGAAGTTGGTCTGGATGATCGAGATCCAAAGATAATCGCTAATCTATACTGGAATCAGACTGCTCAAATAAAGGTTGATAGCCAACTGTCCGAAGAGGTCCAAATAAGAAGAGGAGTACGCCAAGGTTATATACTGTCTCCGCTGTTGTTTATGATCTATAGTAACAAAATAATAGAGAATGCACTTCATAATTGCGAAGAGGGTCTGAACATAAACGACATAAAAATCAACCACATACGATATGCCGACGACACTGTAATAATAGGAGACACACTGGAAGGCCAGCAAGAGTTGAATCAAAGTGCTGTCAAAAGTTCGCAATTAATTAACTTAAATTTTGGAAAAACAAAATGGATTGTCATATCCAAGGAAAAGAACATCCGAGGCATATTAGAAGTCGAACGCGTGGATTCATACAAATACGTGGGTTGTCTCCTCAATGAGAACTGGGACAACATGCAATAAGTTCCTGCAAGAACTGAACAGGCCAGATCTTCTTTTATCAAAAATAAATTAATGCTGTGTAGTCGCGATCTTAATACCACTCTCCGAATTCGCGTGCTTCGGTGTGATGTTTTTAGCATCTTATATTATGGCATGGAAGCATGGACACTGACTGAGGCCGTGTGCAAAAAGTTGGAGGCATTCGAGATGTGGTGTTATCGTAGAATACTAAGGATATCTTGGGTGGACCGAGTAACTAATGTGAATGTTCTGCTTAGAATAAATAAAGTTTTTTTAAGTTTTATTTACCATCAAAAAACGAAAACTTAAATATTTTGGCCATATTTCCGAGGTCCGGGGCGTAGACGGATACCATGGCTTAAAAATCTTAGACAATGGTATGGTGTTAGTAATACGACACTTTTCCGAAAAGCAGTGGACAGGGTGCAGATCGCGATGATGATAGCCAACGTTCGAAGAGAGCATGGTACTTGAATAAGAAGAATCCACGTTTTTATGATGCCATCATTGACAAATTTGTACTCATAGGGAGGGATGAGGGGGCGGTTACAAAACGTTACAAAAAAATTGTCTTGAAATTTGTGGAGATATTGAAATGAACTGTTCTTACGTAATTTTTTTCCCGAATTAGACCACTTGATGCCAATTCCGGACAGGCATGTTTTGATACGGGTTTATGTTTTTCAGGTTCGACCATCACGGTTATGCCAACGTTTAGAACCATTCTTAGATTGTAAGCGGTTTGTACTGCCCAATGGAGCATTATTGCCACCAGAACTCTTTGTGGGAAGGTGCAGCCTGAAATACATAAAATATAGCTAACAAAGAAGAGGAGCGCGAAAAAGAGACAATCAGACCCTTGGGGTGCGTAGAAACCCCAAGCGCAGTGCCGGTTCGGGGGTCACCTCTATATATAACGAGGTCTACTTATAAAAATTGTTTTCGAGCTTTCTCGTTGGCAAATTTATCAATTATTTGTTCATAATTGATATAATTTAAGGATTCACTTTTAATGTAGAGGACAGAAAGTGCATCCAACTGTTCTTGTCCGAGCGCTAGACTACTCACCTCTTGTTAAATAAGCAATCAAAGACATATAGGGCGAGTTTGTAAATCCACCGCTGTTCCACCGGTGCCAACAAAAGGGGTCATAAATTTTAGATGGATTTCACCAGTCCAACAGTAGAGTTCATAAATTTTTCGATGGATTTCATCAATCCAACAAATGTCGCCACCGGCTTCGGGAGTCGGTGGAAAATCTTCGTTGGATTAAACATAACCCTACTTTATGGTTATTTATTTTTTCCAGTTTTTTATAACTTATTCAAACCAAGATATTTTTTTATGCATTTTGGTTAATACCAGGTACAGTACAGTATGCTTAATGGAGTGGTGAGCCATAATATTAATGCAAAACAGTTCAAGTGAAGACTGACGATGAGCTAGATATCATACTAAATTTGAGCAAAAAACGTACTTGCATTGAAAACTATTTTGAAAAAACTGTCCCGAAGTACAGCGTGGGCCGCTTTCTCACTTCGGCTTAAATTTAAAACTAAGCTAAGTTAAAACTTAAGTATAAGTTCAACTTATCCTTACTTCTCTTGCAGAGGTGCAACCTTGGCTAAGTGGAACCAGAGAATATAAAATTGGGTTGATGCTATAAATTACAATTGGCAGCGTCGCATTTTTTATGTTTTTTGGATGCAGTCCTGAATATCAGTGTCAATTGTCAAATTTTTTGTTTATTTTTTTGTGGTTTCCAAAAATTGAAATGTAAAAAAACGGACGATTTGGAAAAAAGCAAGAGCCCAAATTTTTATCTACTGTCAATTACTGTTGGAAGCAGAGGAGATTCACCAGGAGTTCCCAATTCACCATCCCCAAGACTTGCAGAAAGACAGGAGATAGGTGATTTGGTTTCTGTCCTTGAGGTGAACCAATCTAGCAGGAGGTAGTAAGTTGGTCGTGGAAAGTCAGAGATTTTTGAGAAATGCTGTGGACACCATGGTGATGTAGGTACTTACTTTCGTTATAATTAAAACTGGGTGTCCAACTAATTTTTCAATTCTTTTTAAAACTATTATGTCATAATTCTTTGGAAAACAGAGAAATGTTTCAAAATATTGTTTTCCTTTGTTTTAGATTGCAGATAAGGAGGCAAGATGATCATCTTTATAGAAAAGGTACATACTAAATAAGAATAACTTATGGTAAAGCTGAATCATCTGGAACTACAAAAAAGATACTAACACAAGATTTTTGATAGATCAATCAATCCTGATTCATCATTTAAAGAGCAATTTTTTTAAAAAATTCCAAGAACTCTTTGCATTATTTATTTGTCTTTTTATTTTTTAGAAAGTTCTTTCAAACGACTTCCCTATCTACTAAAAAAAATGCAAAGACCAGGACTGGCAGGAGACATCCCACAAAAGGAAAAAAAAAAATTACTAAAAGTGATAGAAAATTCATTCATTTTATGTCAATATGGCAGAGAAAAGTCAGGAAAAGGCCACTAAAATGGTAGGAGTTCATTGACCTATGTGGAGAGGGTATTGCTTTGCTTTATTCCCAAGTTTGACATTTAATGTTAAATGAATTTTATTTTTGTTGATTATGTTAGTTCCTTTTATTATGTTTTAAATATTTTATCATTTAGAAGAAAGAATTACGTATAAATAGGTACAGTTGTCAGTAATAAATTCTGGCCCCTTTAACAGACAGAAGAAAAATCTTGATATTTTATGGGGGCAGAATTTATTAGTTTTTAAGATGTTCTGGTAGGCAATAAAAAATAAATAAAACATGATAAAAAAAAACAAAATAAAAATTAGTTTGTTTTAAGAAAATCTTTGAATATATCCTATTTGTTTTTTAGTTTTAAAACAAAGTATTTTATATACAAAACCTAAATAACTAGATCACCACTAAATAACAGTGAAAATAGGGAGTTTTTGACCAGCATACAAAAATAACAACCTTTCTCGTTATTGTGATTTGAAAACCTGTCAAGAATAAAGTCATTTCGGTTTATATTTGTAACTAATTCTACGCTTACCCATAAAACAATATATTATGCATCTTCCTTAATCAAAAATCAATTTTAAACAAAAAACATTTTAATGTGGATTGACAGCAGTAAATATTTATTTTGTTTATGTATACTTCTGTCAATTCACGTCAAAGTGTTTGTGTTTTTGGATAATTTTGCGAAAAGAAAGCTTAAAATTGTTATTTTTTATAAAGGAAGATGCAAAATACATTGCTTTATATGTAAAAGCTTAGAAAGAGTTAGGAAAATAAACCGAAATCACTCTGTTCTTGAGAGCTTGTCAAACAATGACAACCACAAAGGTTCTTATTTTGGTATGCTGACCAAAAGCTCCTTAATATAGCAACCAAAAATTAGACTTTTTGAATTGTCATAACTTTAAAACCAATTTTCTGATAAAAAAATACACAACTGAACATATATTATACTTTATAGTTTCCAGAACAAGTGTCAATAATGGCATTTCTTTAAAATTCAAGATGGTAGAAAAAAAAAAAAATTGACATTTTTAGTTATTAGTTTGAGGTCTCGCCCTATAATTTGGGTCCTGTTGAGTCCTGACAGAACTTGGTAGGACCTAGAATATGGACCAACACCGTTCTTAACTAAGATAAGTAGCTTGCTGGTGCTGTCAAAGTGTCCCTTAAGAATTTTGAGAATTAAGTTAACTTAGCTAAATTTTTTCAAGTTTTTGAGACCTTTTTGCTTTTACTATTATCTTAAAACATATTTTTCGGCTTTTGACAGTGTTTTTAAGCGATTTTTTTGTTTTTTTAGGACTAAAAATAATTTTAAAAAATTTCTAACCTCACAAATTGTTTTACAAGATTTATCAAAATAAGAATCTCAACTGAGAACGGTGTTGTATGGACCCTGTTTGCAGGAGGTGTACAAAATTTAAGGATTTGTTCACCCTTTGGGTTTTCACTATATTTTGTTATAATATTAATACAACAAAAACAAGTTCTTGTTTTAAGTATCATGTTAAAAAACTATCTGCACCGATTAATATAAATAGAGGTATTTGCTGATTCTTATTTTGATAAATCTTGTAAAACAATTTGTGAGGTTAGAAATTTTTTAAAATTATTTTTAGTCCTAAAAAAACAAAAAAATCGCTTAAAAACACTGTCAAAAGCCGAAAAATATGTTTTAAGATAATAGTAAAAGCAAAAAGGTCTCAAAAACTTGAAAAAATTTAGCTAAGTTAACTTAATTCTCAAAATTCTTAAGGGACACTTTGACAGCACCAGCAAGCTACTTATCTTAGTTAAGTTAAACTTAGAACTTAAGCTGAAGTGAGAAAGTGGCCCCATAAGTGCCTTTAAGGATGGTATTCATAGTCGTTCCAAGGCTCCTTCCTTCCTTCCTGCGCCCATAAAAAATTTACATTTCCCAAGGAAGAAGGGAGACTTGGGAGCGACTATGAAGTTGATGTATGATTTTATTATTTTAAGTGTAGTTATTGGCACTCAGCTGCTTACACCGCAACGCGTTCTTTTTGTATTCGATGGAACAACGACATTTCATCACTGCTAGATCTCAGATGGATGTCAAACCCATCTGTCAACCGAATGTTTTACAAACTCGCCCATACCTCCCCTATCGTCACCGACATAGATACACAAAGAATTGAACCCTACCTGTGAATACTTTTACAGAACGACAAATGCTTTGAAACGCCGTGACGCCGCGCCACCCTCGTGTACGCCTCCAGTTCAGGCGAATGCACTATCAATTTAGCAAATATTTTCTGATAAACAACGAGTTTGACGAAATCCGGTTTTGATAAATAATGGTTTGACAAATTCCGGATTTTATTAAAAATGGGTTTTACAAATTACGAGTTTGATATTAAATGAGTTTGATGAGCAATGGTTCGATTAAAAACGGATCTGTTATTGAATCGGTTTGATGAAATAAGGTTCGGATAAAAAATTGGTTTGACATATTGCAGTTTCTATGGTGAATCGTTCTTAAGATGATTTTTTTTATTAAATACGGTCTGATAAATTCCAAAGCAGAACACAGGTTGTTCGCACGCTTTGAAATAGAAAGACTAGGGCTTGGGATAAAAATGGAAGAAATAAATAGCGAAAACCTTTAAAAAAATATTTGAAAGTAAAGAGCACTGGGAAGCAGGGAAGACATTAAAAAAAAAGTTATGAAACAAAAAAAAACGACGAGAACAGCTAATATGAGGGATATTTTGGAAAGCTTATTTGACACTGGCAATTACTGCGTCTGCGCAATAGCTAAACGTCATTCCGTTGTGGTAATTAACCACTACTACTGCCGTAAGCTACGAATCCATTTCGTTGTGGTTGTGGTTATTTTTTGGTTAATTTTAGAGAATTTTGGCGCAATTAATTTTAAAAATAATAAAATATTATTGTTCTGTAAAATTAAGCAAAATTTTTGATTTTTTTTCATCTCTGAATTTTTTTACAATTGACAGTTTTTAATGTCATGTGTTTTAAAAACTCTAGTAAAATCGATGTGTGGTAGTGGTAGTGGTTAAACACTATCAAAGTTGTCAAAATTTTAAGCAGTCCAAAATTTATCTATTAACACATTAGCAAAAGCCTTAAGGCCACAAAAACGGCATAGATTTGACAACACTGCTTTGCTATTATTTTTTTGAAAGATCAACAATAGGTGGATCACTAATGCCGTTTCTAGTGAGATCGTGGAGTGTTTAGAACACGGTGCGGACACCATGTGAGGAAAAGTATAACTTATTTATTAGGTCTTATTAGGAAAGTTACAAATTTCCGTATTCTTATTTTTATTACTTGACATGTGTCCATTTATTGGCCGAATTTTCTATTAGATAAGTGGCTATGCGGAACCTAAATTCCAATACTCCAATCGAACTCACTCAGTTTCTTTCGGCCTACCAAATTAAGTGACATTGGCGTTTTCAGAATTCCGGCAGAATCTTGCTTATAAAGAAAAAAAACATTACTTTTTTGTTATCAGATAATAGGATTTAAAAAAATCTACAAACATGTCCAAGAAATTTTTCTAAATTTGTCGTATTTAAAAAAAAAAACAAAAAATGTTGTTACAGAATTCTGTATTATAGACGACGCTAAAGAAAAAGCCACGTAAGATTTTTGGCTATTGTTAGCCGTGTTTATTTTATTTCGGTAATGAAAGAGTCCAACAAAAAAATGTCTGGATACGGTTGTAAGGAATTCAAAAATAAACATTCCTGCCAAATTTGAACAGATTCCGTTTTCTCGTTTCAGATATTCTGCCCGGTAAAGATTGACCCAAAAACAGCAAAGCAGGTGTGTCAAATCTATGCCGTTTTTGTGGCCTTAATAGGAAAAGGGGGGGTTTTACTCGATATGCCAGACAATGGTCGTTTATAAAGCTAAGTATCCTTCTTGAAATACTTGCCCTTGTGCCAGTCAGCCATGGAGTTTCCATATCGACGAATTATTATCTGCTTTGTCTTTCGAGGGTATGCTCTGCAGTTTTGTTGTCACCCAAGCATACTCCAATGGGTTGGCTCATTGACGATACCCCCTCTGCTGACGGCTTCATCACTCTTTTTTCCCCGCTGTAGTCCAGCGACGTAAAGTGGCCTATGTGCACATAAAATACGTGCACTCGGAGCTCGCAGACGAGTCAGACGAGACAGTTCGGTAAATTTTTATTTGTGAATAATGGCTGAATTTTTGATGTCTAACGTTAGCGTGCAATATTTAAAGACAATTTTCTCCTCTACCTTTGCAAGAACAATTGTTTTGGCGGGACCGAAGCACATTAAATATTTTATTAAAATTTTTGTTGTTGGCTTCTAAACAGACCATATAGATAACAAAAATCCAATTTTCAGAATTTTTGTCTGTTTGTGTGATCCAGCATCACAACTACTGGACCGATTTTGATTTGGTTACTACAGCTCCTGTGCAGGGCGTGGCAAAAAAAAATATTTCGCCTTCGGCACTTTGCTAACGTCACTCGCCCTTTGTTCGAAAGTTGTGCACCCCCAAAAATTTAGACCAAGCACCGCCTATGCATTGGTATAGAAATGGTTGAAGACCTATGGATTTTTGCAGTGTTGTTTTTTTCACTAATAAGTCTGCTTTCATTTTCCATGTCACCATTGCATTATGACCTTGAAGCGTTAGATTAGATTGGATAAGAATTGTCAGGAGTTGGTACTATTTTCGTCTTTTCCGCCAAAACCTTTACCTGCAGGTTTATTGTAGTACACCGAACCAATGGCCTCAACGCAGTCTTACTGCTGCACTTGTGGTTTTTATTTTATTTAAAATGCTTGTATACGCAACTTCAAAGTTTTTTACTTACAATAGCATATGCAGGATAAAGGCTTGCATTTTTTAGTTTTGTTTTGTCTTTCTTCATTCGCCATGATTACGTTTTTTTCTTAAAAATAGAAATATTTTCTTTTGTCAACGTTTACTTTGTTATTGGCTTTGTCAGATTTTATGATGTTTTCTGCCATAAATTCCGTTCAAAAATTGAAGGGTTAGTAAACACAATTTGGCGTTGCTGCACTAGCGCCACCTGGAGGAGAAATTTTTTAAGAGAAAAAAAAAATAGTTTCTCCCCAGATTTTAAGTAAAAAAAAGTACAACTGGCAACGCCCTGTTCTTTAATTTTCTAATCTTTTGCCAGAGTGCACAGGGAAAACTAAACATCAGAATTAGGTGAAATATTGCAGGGGTGATCATTTTCAAATGCTTAACAAAAATATCTGAAGGATTTTTCAAAATTCTCAATTATTTTTTCTTCAAAATAAATGCTCTGGTGCTGTCATCTATCCCAAAAGCCTTAAAATAATTGCGGTTTAGAACAAACCCGATTTGCAAAAAATAGAGAAATACTCAGAATTTCCTCTCGATTACATTTTTACTTTTTATATTTCCTTGCTTTATCGAAAATAAAACTAGGTTTCCTTTTGTATAAAAGCTTGTGCACTCCGGAAAAGAAAACCGATCAATCAATCACACTTCATTGAATTTGGGAGATACACGCAGTTCAAGTGTTGGCCGATAGACCGCAGAATTTATACGATTCTATGGTAACTGCAGGTGTTTTATCAACAAACTTTAAATCGGGCCGCAGTGGTACAGAAGAGTATTTTTACGTTTTCTGAAAAAAAAACATTCGAGGTTATGTTTATCTTTCAAAAATGTGTTTTCAAAAACATTGTTCTAGAACAAATATGAAACCAGTCCGCGTGTGCGTCGCCTAGCGCTGCGCGGACATTACCCCGAGTCTATCAAAGAACATAGAGAACTTTACTGGCTCGCTGGGATTACTAGGAATTCGCATAGAAACATTCGGGGCCCATAACCCCACATAATTTTGTTTTTATTTTGATTCAACCATTTTTTTAAATTTAAATTATTGCGGCATAGTAATGTGCAATTGTACTAGTGAAATCTTGGAGTGCAAAGGATAGATTTTAGAACCACAGTTTCAAAAACACACGGATATCTGAGTACTAACAAAACAGGTCAGTAAAGCTCCATTTAGAGGTTGGAAAAACTCTTGCTAGTCGTTGACGGTCGTGTTTAAAATAGAATACGATTATTTCGTCTAGCGCCAGTAGCCGATGTTTAAATCTGCATGCTTTTAAGTTTACCTGTTGTCGGTATCAGCTACCGGGAATGTTTCCAATTCAATTATAAATGCACCTGTAAATGCAACCTTAAACATTACACCCAGTTACTTTAATACGTAGTTGGGTAGCGTTTTTTAGCAGTTAATTCTGCAATAAATGGTTTTCTTTTATTTTAGTATTTTACTTGTTTTTTTAGCGGCGCAGACCGCGAAAAGTCAAAATAAGTAACCTAATCCCAAATTTTTGACCCAGTGCTAAAAAATCTCTGGTGTCGCACTGTGGATAAACATAAATAAAGGCTCGGCGTTGCCATAGAAAACAAATTCAATGACGTAAAATTTTGCAAAAAAATGAGGTCGACATAAGGCGCGTTTCTGCGAGCTTAACATAGTTACTATTATTTTCTCTTTCTAAAGGCATTCGTCTAAGAGAGATCCAGCATACTACACCATCACAAAAAATACCCGCCTTTACACTCTTCGACCCTGCATATCTGTCACGGGATAACTATCTTAAAAAGGTAGTTAGACAGCGTGGTAAAAGGGTGTACAGGTGGTATGTTCCTGGTATGCTGGGTCTCTCTCAGACGAATGCATTTAGAAAAAGAGAATATTAGTAAATATGTATACAGTGTTGCTAAAAACAATTCCCCAGATAACTACGAGCTTAAGTGGCGCTGGCTGCACCTCTGTCTCTTTCTTTATACACGGTGACTGAAAATTCCCTAGAAAGACTTTAACTGTGGGTAGAATTTGTTGTTCTGAACAAGAATTACTTTCGTTTCAGAGCTATTTGCATTTAAAAATTGTTAATATTATCTGAGAAGCACACTTTACTACGTGGTAGAAATATGAATTTTTTAAAACAGAACTTTGACAACTTCAAACTGCTTGATAAAAACCGAGACAGAAACCCTAAAACATGTCATGTATAAGCACACTTGGTAAATTATTTTAAAGGCGATTCCCAAAGAAATACGAAAATTTTACTCCTAAATTTAGAGAAAAAAAATAGATGGTACATTTTATTCCAAATTGCTGTGGACCAGTTTTTTGACACTGTGTTTAATTGTCAGTTGCCATATTAAAATTGGTCCGCAGAATTTGGAAAGATGTGTACGCATATAATCTTAGAACATAGAACTACTAGAAGGAGTCTGGTCTGTCTGGTTACACTGGTTGTTTGAGTGCAACATCTACAGTGGGGAAAGGGGAGAAAGAAATCTGTGCCAATTTAAATAACAGAATTATGCAACAAAAAACTTATTAAATTTGGATTAAGTTTTGACGCTTATTACGAAGATATATGTTGAAAAAGCTAATATACACAATATATAATACACAATATATAATACTCACAACCTGTTTAAAACTTTCGACGTTTTTTGAAAATTTAACATGTGTTTTCCCTAAACATCTTCTTTTGTAGTCAATGTGGCAACATTGATTGTTTATTGCGGTTTCTCGATTTTTACTGGAATGTTATTATTGTTTTGAAAGTAAAAGTTTCAGCACTTGTCAATAGTGTTTTTTTGATATTTTTGTAAAAAGTTTGTGGCGAAAAATGGTTCCGAATTGTATTATTATATGCAACTTGAAACAGAAGCCGGGGGACCGCAGTATTTCGATTCACAGGTACATTGAATTAAAATATCAATATTGGGTTAGAATTCGGCATATTTGGCCATTCTTGGTAAACAAAGGCAGGAAATCTGTGTTGCCGGCATGTCATTAACTTCAGTGTAAATAGGGATTTCCATAGCACCTTTTTCTTATTTTTATAGTTGTACATCCTACTTGAATACATTTTTAGGTTTTTTTTTATAGAAACATAGATTTTTAGGACTATATCTAGACCATTTAATTAAACGGAACTAAAAATTATTGAAAGTATTTGAAATAATATTAAAAACAAGGGAAAACGTATTAAGTTAACGTGACAACAATGGGATAAAGATGTTGAACTCAAACACCCTGCGCTAGTTCTGAAAAAAGCTTCTTCTAGTAGTTCAATATTCAATAAAGGCCCTGCCCGTGTATTTTCCTATGTTAAAAAGCGTCGCGGTCACCCCCTGAGAAATCAGGTTCGCCGAGAAAAATTGTGAAAAGGGTGACTTTTCTGCACATGCGTCGATCTTTGTGCGCGAACATCGATATCCTTGACACTTCTTCAAAATTATGGGTTATGTTAGCATTTTGTGTTTATTTTTCTGAAAGTTAACAAAAATCTCTCTTTTCAAAGAGAAAATAGTGCAAATAAGTGAAAAACGGGTCTCGGCTAATTAAGTAGCACAGTTTTTAGTTTAAAGGCGTAGAAGGGCCACACCAGTTTTATTTTTTTTCATTTTAAAATTTCGTGTTATTATCTCGAAATTTTAAAATTTCGTCTTATATCTCAAAACTTTAAAATTTCGTGTTACTAACTCGAAATTTTATTTTAAAATTACGTGATATTATCTAAAAGTTTCAGTCAAAATTTCGTGTTAGTATCTCGAAATTTTAAAATTTGTTAATATTATCTCGAAATTTTAAAATTTCGTCTTGTATTTCGAAACTTAAAAATTTCGTGATACTAACTTGAAATTTTATAATTTTGTGTTATTATCTCGAAATTTTAAAATTTCATGTGACTATTTCAAAATTTTAAAATTTCGTCTTATTAGCTCGAAATTTTAAAATTTCGAGTTATTATCTTGAAATTTAAAAATTTCGAGTTATTATCTCAAAAGTTTGAGTCAAAATTTCGTGTTACTATCTCAAAATTTTCAAATTTTATGATATTATCTTGAAATTTTAAAATTTCATGATATTATCTTGAAATTTTGACCCAAACTTTTGAGATATTATCACGTAATTTTAAAATTTCGAGATAATAACACGAAATTTTAAAATTTCGAGTTAGTAACACGAAATTTTAAAAGTTATCAAAGCAAAAATGACTTCAGTCCGCTCATCAAAAAATTGGAATATACACGTGACCTTCGGTCACTAATCATAGCCTATCAATCAGCTGTTGATAGTCGTCTCTCCAGTCAATGTCAGTCAAATTATCTCTTTTAGGTTACCCAATATTATTGTCATGTTTATTGGCGTTTCATGAAAAATAAGAAGTCGTCATATAATTAAGGACACTAGACATTTGCTTATAAGTGTGCTAATCGTTTTGACATTATTTATTCTTTACTTTTTACCTATATGTGCCTACGTATTATTATAAACAAACAGTTTAAAGTAGGCACTTTTGAAATCTTTCATTTTCAATCTAGTTATAAAGTGTATACCTATGTATTATCTTTGTCTTTTAATCTAGTTAGTAGTTATAAAGTTATTCCATAGCTAATAATAATAAACAACTAATTCTTCTGTCTGATTCTTCTTAATGGTACTGATAAAACTTTTCCCGATTTCTCATCAAAACTCTTCATCGATGTTATGAAGTCGTTTGCTTTGAAATGCAATTCACAGACCTATGAAAATAGAGATTAGAATTCTTGTTGTTCATAAGGGGTTGATCAAGTTTACTTCTACCTATATACTGTGATATAAAATAGGTAGTTACTATTGTAGGTAAATGTTAAAATTATATTAATAATTTTTTGTTCTAGTTTGTAGTGTTTATAAATTATTTTTACTATAGGAATAGATTTTGTTGTAATATTTTAATTTTCATTCCTAAAAAAGAATTATCTATCTAGAATAAGTATCATATAAAAATAAAAAATTACCCTAGAATTTTTTCTCGGCACAAAATGTGGTCGCTCTATGGCATTGATCCATTTTCCACAGATATCAGGATCATTTTGAAAGCAAACACCGAATCCTTTGGCCTGTACCTATAATTGCCTTTGCAATTAATAATACAGCAAACGTTCGGCATTTTTTATACAAATTTTAAGAAAAGATGGACTTGACAGTAACTTTGAAAAATGAAAAAGAATTTTGTTATTTTTTATTTTTCCGACGGTTATGTGACAGCGTACAGTTAGAAACTTCTATCCACAGCTGATCTATTCTGACAACCGAGTTGGTAGGCTATAATTAGTCACCGAAGGTCACGCTATACATAAGCATTGCACCTCTGTTCTGTAGGTATCTATATTTACTTTGTGCTAGACACATTATGTTTACCACAGTTACGATCAGACAATTTGGCGACAATGCCAGATTGAGCTGAAAGTTGTATCTCTACACGTAAAATGTTTTTAAAAACATATTATTTTTATAACTTTAAGAAACACCTTATTATTATTCAAATATATAAAGAAATTTAGGTATATTATATAATTGCATTTAAATTTCCTTGAATCTTTACAATCTTAAATCAATAAAGAATTTATAATGTGGAGGTACATGTTATGCGGTACTTGAAATATACCTCATTTTTTCGATCGAAATATCATATAAAATACCTGATATTTTGGCCGAAAGAATAATTATTTTTATTTCCCAATATATATCGTGAATAAAACCTACAACAATGTGACAACCTCGCATTTGTGGCGGGTCAGCCATGTAAACGTTGTAGCTTTAGCATAATCGAGGTTTTGGTATATTTTACAGATTAATCGATAGTTTTTTAATATTTTTTCAATAGATTTTTAAGTGTTTGTGGCAAAAGTAATGTGACAAAGTGCGTAGTGTGACGAAAACTGGAGATTGCAGGTGAAAACCAAACATTTTACAAGTTTTTTATCATATGTTTCTTCGACGCCATCTTGTGATAGACCGCCATAGGCGTGCAACTAGTGTTGCAATAAATACAAAATGTAATTAATAAATATAGGAAATAAATAAGTTTTTTTGGGATATTTTAGCGAATTTGTGATAAAAACAATATGGTAAGCACTTATTAATTACACTATATCTGGTATAATTTTTAAATATTCTATATGAGTAGCAAAAAAATGTGTGCGTATGATATTTATTTATTATTTAATTTAAGTGACCTTGGCGTTTTCAGAATTCCGGCAGAATATTGCTTACAAAGAAAAAAACCATAACTTTTTTATTATCAGATAATAGGATTTATAAAAATCTACAACCGTGTTCAAAGGATTTTTCGAAATTTGGTGTATTTTTTTCAAATAATAAAAAAATCCAAAAATTGCTGTTACAGATTTCTGTGTTATCGACGAGGCCTTAAGGAAAAGGTTATTGTTTGTTCCACTTTGATCCAAGATCAACAAAATAATGAAAACCAACATTTCTCTGAAAAAACTAGCATATTTTATTGAATTATTTTTTGGCAGTAGGTGTAAAATTTCTAGGAAAAGGAGGAGCGTCAAGGTCTTCTTCTTCCGGTAAAATGTCAAATGCTTGTCGATGCGGATTGACAAAGATCATGAATATTACGGAAGTTACTGTTGTTACACCCAGACATATCCAGAATACCAACTGCCATGAAGATAGTTTTGCCTAAAAAAGAAAAATAAAAAAATTTAATACATCTACCAGTTATGTTGAGAATTTGGAACCTTTGGTTGCACTAAAACAATCATAATTTTGTTCTACCAGTTAAGTACTGTCATTGTAGGTGTCATAAAAACTGGACCGATTATAATGAAGTGTACAGTTTTTTCGAAGTTTATACATTTTTAATTGACGAGAACTGTCATTTTCAGCGAGAATTTTTGATCTGACGTTTGGTAATTTTGTTTCTCCGTAAAAAGACAGTTGCTTTCGTTATTCATTCATTTGTACATGGCTGAAAATGCTCAATATTTATAGGAGATGATGTCTTCAAAGTTGTAAAAAATGCAAAAAATAACGTCATTTGTAAATGGTTGAAAATTCACGGTATCATCAAGGATGACGTCCTGTACAAATGACGTTGTTTTTTGCATTATTTTTCGAAATTTTAGCGCCGTCTGGCGGCACTTTCTGCTCCACCCGGATGTCTGGCAATAGTCGTTCGTTTCTCAAGACATCAACTTCTATAATACTGTGCATTTTGAGCCAGGTACAAATGCCGTTAATTTTGACCAACTACTCCCCTTCTCGTTCCCCGGTCTGGAGTGCCAAAGTTGAAATTTTTATGTTTTTACCTTGCCACCCTCTCCGTCTGATAATATGGGTTCAAAATAAATCATGTACCAAATGACGTTAGTTTTTTTGCCAGCTCTTAGTATATGTGTGCTAATAATATTGTTATTAAAATTGCATAAAACTTTTTTTGCACACTTTTTTATCTATAATTATAGTCATAAAAGGCACTTCCATGCACGCATCAATGCAAAATGTTTTTCCACATTTCCAGCCTTTTCTAGTCAAAAATAAGGATACATTTTGCTATAACATGTTAGTGTCAAAAAGTTCAAACAAAATGAAAAATAAAACGAATGCATGTCAAACTAGGTTTACTGGTGGCACAATTTAAGGTATTTTTAAATAATTTTATTTTCACAAATCTTCCATGGACAAAATGTAAACAAATACTGTTTCCGCCAAAATTTTTGTCAGAAAAAACTTAACCTATAAATTTCAAATATGAAAACGACAACTATCTAGGGAGATCCGACGCAATAAATCGAAAGTAAGGTTTATAGAACTTTAAAAAAGTATTCCAGATATATTCCGGCCAACACAAGGTCTGAACTTACATTATATTATAGCAAGGCTCATCTATACGGACTCCCCAAAATTCACAAAGATGCAATGCCCTTACGACCAATCACAAGTTCAACCTCTTGCAGGCAAGACCGCTTCATTTGTAGAAAATTCCAATCATTTTGTTAATATTCTTAAATCTTTTGTTTTAGGACCCGAGGATACATTTGTCAGTTTTGATGTCGAACGTCTATACACCAATGTCCCGATAAAGGAATCGCTAGATATTATTAGACAGGAGTGCTGTCTATATAACTCTTATTTTCAGATGAGAGATAGGTTTTATGCTCAGAATGACGGTCTGCCAATGGGTTCATCGCTTTCGCCAGTGTTGGCCAATATTTACATGGAGTGGTTCGAATCACACGCGGTTGACACCGCAACATATAAACCTAAGCTGTGGCTTTGATATTGATGATACTTTTATTGTTTGGACTGGGAATGACCAACAACTTTCAGAATTTCTTCACCACCTAAATAACATAAGACCCACCATTAAATTCACAATGGAGTTGAAGCAAAATTGTCACATTCAGTCGTTCAAGATTACAAGACCAAAACCAGGCAAATGAATTCCTTACAATTCAATATACTTCTTTATACAATGCCATACATTAAAGGAGTATCAGAGAAAATTCGAAGAGAAGCGAACAACTTTAATATTAAAACAGCTTTTAAATCTTAATAATACAATTCGAAGCCTTCTTAGTCAAACAAAACCGGAGAAGAAACAAAATAAGGAATGCATTTACCAAGTTCCTTGTAAGTGTGGTGAATCATACATAGGTGAAACAAAAAGACCACTATCTGTTAGGCTTAAAGAAAATCAGACGAATACCCAAAGAGGTGAAACAACGAAATCAAGAATCGCCCAACACGCATGGTCAAAACAACACCGAATGAAGTGGACAGAATCAAAGGTTTTGCACAAGGAGTCACACTGGAAGAAACGAAAATTCCTTAAAGCTGCCTTTATTGGGCAGAATCAGGGTGTTTGGGCGGAGCCAATTTCTTAAATTTCACGGTTGAGTGATTTCCCATAGTATATAAGTACGTAGCCTTAGGAATAGATTGTAGTTTGCACCTGAAGACGATCAGAGATTGTACTGATCGAAAAGTCGTGTATAAATAAAATATAGACAATGAAAATCCGAAACACAGGGTTAATTTCAACTATCTAGGGCATTTGAATTTTTGTCAACTTTCAAACCTGGTTTTATTCAGTGGGTCATTGAGGTTAGGTTTTGTCTAAATAAAAATGGAGGGGATTGTTTAAATAAATAAGTTTGCATATATTATTATCTTGCTAACCATTAAGAACCAAAGAAGTGAAAGGGTTGTAACTATAAAATTCTAATCTGTTATTGCAATAATAATATTAGGTTCTTATCGGTATATAAAATGGCATAGCCTGACTAAAATTGGCACCATTTTTGACAGTTCTTCACAAAGATTAAACGTCAAAATAATGTTAACTTTCATAATGTTTGGCATTAACTTTAGTTTTAGGGACTTATCGGTACATAAAGTCGGCATACCCTGACTTTAATAACGGCGGCACTATTTTTGATAATTCCGCACAAAGTTGTTGTCTAAATATGTCAACTTTAATTTTTCAACTTCAAGAATAATATGAGCATGTTTAGATGACATGTTTATATGACAAAAATGTCAGAAACCTTTTAACCTTGGTGCGGAACTGTCAGAAATAGTGCCGAGTCAAGCTATGCCGACTTTATGTACCGATAAATCCCTATTTAAACTTTATAGCTGGCACAATATGAGCATATCTAGATGACAATAGAAGGTTCGTGCAGAACTGTCAAAAATAGTGCTGCAGGACTTGTACCGATAAGTCCCTAATAATATATAAAAAAAGTTTTCCTGTTGCCTGAATGTACTTACATCAGCCGTTAAGTATCCAACCAACCAATTTCCGAAAATGCCACCGAGGGTCGAAATGCAGTTCGAGATGGCGAACAGCGTACCTCCAAAATTCCTAGACAGTTCGTTTATGTTCACCGCCATCGTACAGTAGTAGAACGGCTTGATGATCATCGCGAGGACGTATAACGACATCACCCATAATCGGCTGCAACCGACGTACATGGCCCCAAGGATGCAAATCCCGGCCCCCACATTTGCTAAAATGTCAGAAGTACACTTGATTTAAAAAAAACTCATACATGCATTTTTTCTTATGGCATAAAATTTAGCTTTCCATTAGTGTATACTATTATAAGTCACCACCAGCTTAGTATGCCTGACAGCTTAAAATTCAGTGTGACATCCTTAAAAATGCCACAGATATCAACATTTACAAAATTTCAAATTATCACTCGAGTTATAGAAGACGGCTGGTCTATAAGAAGAGCGGCCACCCATTGTGAAGTTGATAAAATGACGATAATGCGATGGAAAAAGCGCTGGATTGAAAATAATTTTACGGATAGGAAAGATGGATCAGGACGACCAAAAGTAAGTTCTGAAGTGCAAGATGAGAGACTTATTGACCATCTCAGACAAAATCCTTTTCCAACGTCGGTTGAAGCAGCTAATGTAACATTATTTCCGGGTTCTTTAGCAACAGTAAATAGAAGAGTAACGAAATCAGAAGTCTCTTGTCGAGTTGCTGCAAAGAAGCCTTTTCTAACAGAAGAACAAAAACAGGCCAGAGTGATTTTTGCACTGAACAACGTTTTTCGTGATAATGACTTCTGGGAGAGGGTGGTTTTCACTGACGAAAAAATTTTTCAATCATATTTAAGCAGCAGGATAATTTTAGTTTATCGTCCACCAAATTCTAGATTTGAACCCCAATATACAAACCAAATTAAAAAAGCTGGACATTTTTCTGTAAACATGTGGGACTGGTTTAGTGCTAGAGGTTTGGTTTTTTTTTTTGGAGAATCGAAGGAAGATTCAATAGTGAACGATATATTGAAATCCTTGAAAACGTTATGCTGCCATCTGTACAGGCTTTACATGAAAATAATGACTTCGTTCAGCAGGTCCACTGTCCAGTACACACGGCTAATGTTGTTCGCCAATGGTTTCAGAATAATAATATAGAAACATTTCCTTGGCCAGCCTACAGCCCTGACCTTAACCCAATGGAAAATATATGGGGTCGAATCGTTAAAATAATATACCAAAGGAGTTGGAGACCTCGAAATGCTACAGTGTTAAGCGATGCTATTTATCGCGCATTGGATCAGCTCTCAGAAGACCATCAGTATTTTCAAAACCGTTAGAAAACCGATTCACAAAGATTCTCAGTGTACGCTTTCGGACAGTGGGACTCCTCCAAATCATTTACTTACAAAAGGGTCCAAATATTAAGTCGAATTTCCTTCTGCCAACCAACTCTTCGATATACTTCGCCAGCAGGCTGTACACCAACGAAAACACCCAGAGAACAAAAAACGGTAAGGCGCTCATGACGCCGTTGGATTGGACGTCGTAAGCCAGGATTTCTTTCATGTAAATCGGCAGGCAAGTGTTGAGTGTGAAAAATATGTAGTTGTGTCCGAATTGTCCCGAAACGTTGGCCCAAAACGGGACGTTGGTCAGGATTTTCTTCCAGGGAACTTTTATCTTCATTTTTTTGACTGAAAATAAATTAAATAAATGTAGCATATATACCATATTGTACCAACTGTAGCCTAGAGTATTTTAGAGTTGACGTGTTTTTCCGCGAGTGTTCGACTTTTATGTGCTTCAAAATCTTCATCTTTACTTCATCTTGCTAACGCTATCGCTTTTTTATTTTTAGCTGAATATATTACGTGTTGTACTTCTTCTGGTGTTATATCTATGCCTCGGTTGAAGAACTCACGAATGTTCGAACCGATCATCGGTAAAGACGAATTTTTTTTTTAGATTGTTGTGTTATCCTTCTTGTTTTTCATTTCTCTATCGATTTAATTGTACTGAGCACTGTCTTCTTTGTGCGTCTTTCATTCATCAAATCCAGAATTTCTTCGGTCATACAAATTTTCTTTTTTTCCTGGGTTCATCCTTGCATAAAAGTCCTGAGCTTTAGACTTATGGCATTTTTGACATCTGTCGAGACCGTTTTTGCATTTTAAGAAGTTGGCTCCACCCGAGAAGGGACTTCCAAATATTTGGAATTTCAAAACACTTGGTTTACTGAAAATACCCTGATTCTGCCCAATGAAGGCAGCTTCAAGGAATTTTCGTTTCTTTCAGTGTTACTCCTTATGTAAAACCTTTGCTTCTGTCCACTTCATTCGGTGTTGTTTTGACCGTGCATGTACGGCGATTCCTGATTTCCTTGTTTCACCTCTTTGAGTATTCGTCTGATGTTTCTTAAGCCTAAAAGATAGTGGTCTTTTTGTTTCGCCTATGTATGATTCGCAACACTTATAAGTAACTTGGTAAATGCATTCCTTATTTTGTTTGTTCTCCGGTTTTGTTTTACTAAGAAGGATTGGAATTGTATTATTAGATTTAAAAGCTGTTTTAATATTAAAGTTGTTCGCTACTCTTTAATACTCCTTTAATGTATGCAATTGAGAGGAATGCATTTGCCTGGTTTTGGTCTTGTAAACTCTGTCCTGTTTGCTGAAATGTAGAAATAGTATCTGTTATAAGTTTAAGGCTGTTCTGCTGCAGATCCTTCTTAATGTTTCTTATTTCGATTTCCAAATCATGAGAATTATTACAAATTTGAACGGCTCTGTTATACAAAGTTCTTATTATGCCTCGTTTGGTTGTAGCAGAATGATTTGGACCTTGATTTAAATATTGTCCTGTGTGAGTGGGTTTACGATTCTTAGGTAGACTTCTTAATATCTGTAAGTTTTTTTTAGTTCGGCTCTTAATTCAGTTGCTACCATAGTATTTTGAAGTTATTCAATCCTGTGAAAAGTAACTTTAATTTCATCACCATAACATTTTCTGACCCGGACATTTCAAAACTTTTATTCGTAGGGGGCTTTTCAAATGCGAAAAATATCGGTCCCACGTTCTAAACACAAAAGTTCCCCAATGTGTTAAAACTAGTAAAAGGTACTACCGGCTTTATTAGCTAGCCTAGTGGATATAATGGATTATAAAGTCTAATAATTCAATTTTTGACATTAATTGAAAAGTATTTTTTAAGGCTTAGTGTAGTAAATTGTGTTAAAAGTTGCAGAAAATACAAGTTAAACAAACAGAAGAAAGAAAAACATATTTTCAGTGCTTTCTAAACTATAAAATAAAAAAAATAATCAATGCGACCTAGGTCCGGTTGTTCACTAGTGGTAAACTTAGTTTGTTTTAAACTTAGGTTTTTTCCAAACCAAATTTATTTTCAGTGGGCGGTTGTTTAATTTAAATGTAAACCAAGTTTGGTTCAAAGCAAGTTTAAACGAGAATAAGCTTGTGTGAAAGTTTGAGACAATGAAGTGTTTGAAATTGACTCTGTGTTTCGGACTTTCATTGTCTATATTTTATTTATACACGACGTTTCGATCAGTACAATCTCTGATCGTCTTCAGGTGCAAACTACAATCAATTCCATTTTGATGTCGAAAGTCTATACACCAATGTCCCGATAAAGGAATCGCTAGATATTATTAGAAAGAGACTGGTTGATGACGAATCCCTTTATGATCGTACCAGCCTACCGCTGGAGGGACTGATGGAGTTGTTGGAGTGCTGCCTACATAACTTATTTTCAAGTGAAAGATAGGTTTTATGCTCAGGATGACGGTGTCCCAATGGGTTCATCGCTTTCGCCAGTGGTGGCCAATATTTACATGGAGTGGTTCGAGTCACACGCGGTTGATACCGCAACATATAAACGTAAGCTCTGGCTGAGATATGTTGATGATACTTTTATTGTCTGGACCGGGAATGAGCAACAACTTTCAGAATTTCTTCACCACCTAAATAACATAAGACCCATCATTAAATTCACAATGGAGTTGGAGCAAAATTGTCAAATTCCTTTTCTTGATGTACTTGTCACACGAGTAGAAAGCGACATCAGAACAACAGTCTATCTTAAACCCACTCACACAGGACAATATTTAAATCAAGGTTCAAATCATTCTGTTACAACCAAACGAGGCATAATCAAAACTTTGTATAACAGATCCGTTCAAATTTATAACAATTCTTATGACTTGGAAACCAAAATAAGAAACATTAAGAAGGATCTGCAGCAGAATGGTTACAGCCTTAAATTTATAAAAGATACTATTTCTAAATTTCAACAAACATGACAGAGATTACAAGACCAAAACTAGGCAAATGCATTCCTTACAATTCCATACGTTAAAGGAGTATCAGAGAAAATTCGAAGAGTAGCGAAAAACTTTAATATTAAAACAGCTTTTAAATCTAGTAATACAATTCGAAGCCTTCTTAGTAAAACAAAACCGGAGAACAAACAAAATAAGGAATGCATTTACCAAGTTCCTTGTGAGTGTGGTGAATCACACATAGGCGAAACTAAAAGACCACTATCTGTTAGGCTTAAAGAACATCAGACGAATACCCAAAAAGGTGAAACAACGAAATCAGGAACATGCATGGTCAAAACAACACCAAATGAAGTGGGCAGAAGCAAAGGTTTTGAACAAGGAGTCACACTGGAAGAAACGAAAATTCCTTGAAGCTGCCTTTATTGGGCAGAATCAGGGTATTTTCAGTAAACTAAGTGTTAAAATTCCAAATATTTGGAAGCCCCTCCTTGGGCGGAGCCAACTTTTTAATCTTCAAGTACGTAGGCTTAGGAATTGATTGTAGTTTGCACCTGAAGACGATCATAGATTGTACTGATCGAAACGTCGTGTATAAATAAAATATAGACAATGGAAGTCCGAAACACAGAGAGAATAAGCTTACTACGCAAGGTAGCGCCATCTAGATATTGAACTTGATAACCATTTTGTTATAATTACGCAAACTCGAACAACCTCTGGTAAAATATCGCGGAAATTTGACGTTTCACAAGAATTTTAGGAAATTTTGAGTGGGTGTTTTTTCGTGTTGTTTGGAGGATTTGGTCAAAAAAATGGCCAGAAAAGCGCGCTTCAAACTTTTCCCAAAAAGATGAAATTATTTTAATTCATCTGGTGAAAACGTTTAAAAGTATACTACAGTGCATGCAAAGGGACAGCATCAATCGCCAGCAAAAAAAGAGGAGACTTGGAAGTAATCGTATTTTCGTTTAGAGAGTGGCGCCATTTTTCGAGATGCTTCGAGAAAATACGAAAATTTTAAAAAGATATCAACAAAACAAAATTTTCAATTAAAAAAAATACATAGAGCTCACAAATTGGACAAAATAGGACCTTTGTTTCTGTAATAAAGCATTGATTTCTACACCTTATTTTTCTATAAAACATGATTTTTGTATTTAAAACTTGGTTTAAACGTGCGAATTTGGGCGTTTGGGAAAACTGAGTTTAAACTTGCCTCGAAACTCGGTTTAGGCTCATTCAAGTTAGAACAACTTCAAAAACTTAACCCAAGTTCAAAAACCGAGTTTAAACCGCTATTGAAGAACCGGGCCTTATTAGACTTTAGTTGACTATAGAACTACTTGCCCACACTCTTTTCTACATAGAAAAACTCTTCAGTGGTGATATGAGGGTTCGTCTCGGGATAAGAATACATCCAAATTAGATGGAAAACCAAGTAAACGCTACACCATGCGCTCCAAAAGTAGAACGCTGCCTAAAACAATTTCGCACTGTAAAAAGTTAAAATTTTAAATACTTTGAACTACATTTTTTACAAGAGCTTATGAAATTAATAAATGAATAGGTAATTAAAAAAATATTTTTTTTATACCTTCATCAAACAAATGATTTTAACTAAAGCATGACTTTTTTGGTTACCGATGCAAAAAAACTTTTTTTGATCAGGGGTGCAAAAAAGATTTCGGTCCGTTTTTTACCCAAAATTAAAGAGAAATGGCGGAAAATGGTAATATTGAAAAAATCTAATTATTCCTGCCTCAAAATTAAGCTATTTCCGCCAGTTTTCATCAAGTATTTACGAAAAAATCATTTAAAAATATCGTCAAAATATCAAACTGTCAACGATTAAAATGTCGCAACATCGAACGTCACCGAATAAAAAGGCACATCGCCATGGAAACAACCATTGTTATTTCATTTACCAGCCGTCTTGATTTATAGTGTAAAGATGGTGTGTTTTGCGAGAAGCGCTCTTCGTTCGCGATTTTTAAAAGTATTTTCCTGTTTTTCTTGGATTTTTTGATAAAGGTATTTAAAAAAAATAGTGTTCACAACTCGTGGCTAAACTGTGTTTTTTTTACTCGCGTTTTTAAATACCTCGCTGCGCTCGTTGTTTAAACCAACGCTTGTAAAAAAAAGCACTTATTTAGCCACTGGTTGTGAAAACTACTATTTTAATACCTTTATCAAAAACATGATTTAGTAACTGTCTGCAGATAACTAAAGCATGGCTTTTTTGGTTACCGATGCAAAAAAAACTTTTTTTTTGGATCACGGATGCAAAACCAGATTTCTGTCCGTCTTTGACCTAAAATTAAAAATAAATAGCGGAAAATAGGATTATTGAAAAAAGTATTTAAGAAAAAATCATTTAAAAACATCGTCAAAATGTCAAACTGTCAAAGATTAAAATATCGCAACAATGAACGTCACCGAGTAAAAAGGCATATCGCTATGGAAACCATTGTTATTTCATTTACCAGCCGTCTTGATTTATAGTGTAAAGTGTGTTGCGAGAAGTGCTCTTCGTTCTAAATTTTTATTAGTAGTTTTCACAACTAGTGGCTAAAATAGTGTTTTTTTTTCAGAAACGTTGGTTTAAATAACGAGCGCAGCGAGTTAAAAAAAGCACAGTTGGGCCGCGAGTTGTTAACACTATTTTTTTAATACCTTTATCAAAAAAATGAAGAAAAACAGGTAAATACTTTTAAAAATCTCGAACGATCTTTACATCTTTACACTATAAATTGAGGCCACTGGTAAATGAAATAACAATAGTTTGGTGCTTTTTTACTCGGTGACGTTCATTGTTGCGACATTTTAATCTTCGACAGTGTGGTATTTTGCCGATGTTTTTAAATGATTTTTTTCGTAAATACCTGGTGAAAACTGACGGAAATGGCTTAATTTTTAGGCAAGAATAATTGGATTTTTTCAATATTACTATTTTCCGGTATTTCTCTTTCATTTTTGCACCCGTGATCAAAAAAAAAAAACATTTTCGCATTGGTAACCAAAAAGACATGCTTTAGTGAAGACAGTTACTAAAATCATGAAAACTACTATTTTTAAAATATAGTTATAAATTAAAATGAGTATGTGTGTGTGTGTGAACTTACGTGCCATGTCTTGAACTTTTCAGTTATTACTCCTGTCAAGATGCTACCAATGACAGTGCCCAAGTTGCTTCCAGCATACGCGATTCCGCCAAGAATGGATCTTTCCTTTCGCGGTATCCAATGACTTACCATGCTGGATATGCATGGTAAAATGGGTCCCTGTAAGCAACAGGAGACTATAACTATGAGATAATAGGGCGTTAATGGACCATCAAAATAGGTGATACCGAAATACGTTACCTGCAAGCAACCAGATTTATATCTGTGCAAAAGCTGCAGCTGGGAGGTGATATTTTTTTTGTTTTCTTTTCTATTCAATTTACATTGACAGTTTGTATGTGGGCAAATGAATACGGTTACGGTAATTGGTGTTTGTGGTTTAAAAACTTTAGGTTCTCAATTACGGTAAGCAAATAAGGTGACGATAAATTGGTCTATTAACGCCCTAATATAACGGCCCTTCCCTTGCTTTTCCCGAGAAAAATGCCAGTGGCGTTGCCAGAAATCGACTCTGGGATGTTTCATCATTTAATAAAAATCAGCTACCTACCTACAAGCAAGTCTCATCTAGTCTCATTTGCAGATTTTTTTCAGATTTAACCCTTAAAGGTGCCGCAGACAAAAATTTTGAAAAAATTACACTAAAATGCTATTTTTCACGCGTCTCAAATGTTGGTAAAAAAATGCTTAAAACTAAACTAAATTGTAACAATATTTAATATTGGTATAGCGCCGCGGGCGAAAGTTTACAAAAAATTTTGATCTCTTAGGTCTTTTGTAAAATATTTTTGAAAAAGTAGTTTGGGTTAGATGCCAAGAAGGGGTGGGTTGCGGTGGTATATATAGATTAAACGGAACACACTGATCGGCGCATTGACGCCACCAATTTGTTTCTTATTTTTCTGGTGTTGCACGTACCACTTTCCCAATAAAACCGTTTCTGACAATATTGGCCAGGTTCACTTCTTGCAGCTCACTTCTATTTCAGTCTTTGTCATATTTTTTTCTCTCTCACTCTTATCAACAAAGAGAGAAATTAGCATTAGTGTCTAAGTTGTTTTTTTTAATTAACTCTGTGTTTCGGACTTCCATTGTCTATATTTTATTAATACACGACGTTTTGATTAGCACAATCTCTGATCGTCTTCAGGTGCAAACTACAATCTATTCCTAAGGCTACGTACTTATATATACTATGGGAAATCACTTAACTGGTACCCATTCTGGAAGTCATAGGAAGTGATCGTTCGCCTGAGAGAAGAAAAGTAGTTTCAACCAATAAACGCGCTTAAAAGCAGTGACGAGACGATCAAATAATCACCAAACTATTATGGGCACGCGCAGAGCTGCGTCGAACAACAATTTTTGAGCGAAGCCGTTCTCTCGACTAGACCCAGTAGTTGGGAGTTGTAGGAAAGCTCGTGTGGAAAACGTCACTCGTATTAAAACAAAGTTATGATTGTTTTCCACAAACCAAAACTACACTTTTTTGCACTCGGCGCGCGTTTCGCTAACAAGGTTAGCATCATCAGGAGACGATAAACAATGAACTAAATTGATCTACGCTCTATCTTATATACAAACCTTTAGTGGGCGGAGATAAGACTAATAATTTGTGATTGATCACGATTTTTAATCCTATCTCCCCTCAACCAAAGAATAAAGTGTACTAAACGGGATGGGTCCTCTATCTTTATTTAAGCTATTTCTGGATTTTCCATACTTTCATATGCATTCAAAAGTCTTTTGTTTGGTACACTTTTTAGAAGTTTTAGGTTATCTAATGTGAATCTATGATTGTTTTCAAAAGCATGCTCGGCCACACTTGACTTTTCTGTTCTTCCGTATTTTAAGTGTGCTAAGTGTTCTTTAAAACGTGTTTGAATAGAGCGGCGCGTTTGGCCAACATATTTTTTGTCACAATTCATGCAACTAATTTCGTAAATTCCACTTTTTTCTAGAACTGTAGTTTTATCCTTGGGATTTCCTAGTAAGCTTCTTATTGTGTTACCGGATTGATATACTAATTTAAGACCGGTGTTATTAAATACTTTTTGTAATCCTTTCGTATAATTAGGATTATAAGGAATTGATACAAATTTTGAGTCGCAGGTATCTTTTTGTCTGAAAAAAGTGGAATTCCGAAAGGTCTTTTGAAAAGAATGTCTATTTATCAGCTTATTTATTAAGCCTTCGTCGTAACCGTTTTCGCCAGCTATATTCCTAATCCTATTCTTTTCTGCTTCAAATCTTTCTTTGTTTAAGGGGAAATTTACTAATGTATATGTTAAAAAGTGCAAACTTGCAAGCTTATGTTGTAAGCAATGAAAAGAGTCATTTGGAATATACCTGTTAGTGGCCGTTCCTTTTTTGTATGAGTCAAAGTCCAATTTATTTTTATTTCTTATAACTAAAGTGTCTAGAAATGGCAGTGTACCGTTGTTCTCTGTTTCATAAATAAATTTAATTGTGGGAAATTTGTTATTTATTTTTTCCATAAAATTTTCAACACTAGTTACTTTAGTGTTGAATACTGCAAACACATCGTCTACATACCTAAACCATACATATTATTTCAGAACACGCTATTGGACGAAACCATCACGTGACCGAACTCGCTAATGCGCATGCTACGGCAAACTTGACCGTCTTTTAGTGTAGGTCTCGCACAGTGATCGATTTTTGTAAAAACGCGGATATTAAAAAAACTTCCACATTGTAATTTAATCGTACAAAATATTTAGTTTTAACAGCATTTGTGAGTTTCAGCCATTTAACTCATTAATAGTTATTATTTTAACTAGTGTAAAATTTATTTGTAAACATCTTTTTGAGTTAATAAACGTCTTATTAATATTATTATTAATAAACAGATAAATTTATTCTTATTTAGCTGATACACAGGATCATCGTGTGAAGTTTCACATTTATCTTAAGACATTTTTAAGAGGTAAAAGATATATATTTATTAATTAACTAAATTTGTGATGTTGGGGTGAGGGGGGATCTACGAAGGACATGTAGATTGAAAGACGATTGGAGCTGGAATGGATTTTATTGAGCCAAAAATGTTGGGATGTCAAATACAGTTTGAATATATCGCTGATGGTCACGTGACTATTTAAAAGTGTCCAGTCGCGTGATAATTTTGGTTACAGGTAAAGTCACATGATATTTTAATTTTAAGCTCACTTCACAAAATTAAACTAAAAATGTTAATTTAGAAGAATCAAATTTACTTTAAAGTAATTGACACAATATATAAATGTTACAGTATACCAGAATATTTTTATGTTTATAGGGTATATTAAAAAGAATGCCAACCGAAACTTTCAAATGTTTTCGAGATATTAACAGTTGAATACTGTCATACTCTGGGTCTTCTATTTGAAATTTGATGTTGAATATTGATACGTAATGTCAAACTCGTAAAAAGCATAGTTTATTCTTTGGCCAACTATTCGCCTAGTATCTTGACAACCATATACCCAACTAGCAATTTTTAGTTTTGCAAGTTGTAAAAATTAGAATTGCAGTAATTTTAAACGTTGTTTTACAGATAAAGAATAGTTATCATGGCGACGGTCGACAACGTCGACTATTATACGACTTCTAAACGTTTATCACAACTTCAGTCGCCGTCACAACTATTTATGACCGTCTATTGTACTAACAGTAATTCCTTAGTTGTGAAGGCGCCGACTACAAACCGGTGTATGCTAAACCAAAAATTGATCAATTTACTCCACGTTTTCTGGCCGGTTTGTTGGAGACGCGGGCGCGCCTGTTTTCATCTAACCAATTTTTCTGTGATGTTTGCAACAAGCCAATTTTGAAGCACTGCTGTCTGTGATACAAACGTCAATTAATTCAGTAAAAATAACTAAAAAGTGTATTGTAAAGTTTCTATTAGTTTTGTTTGAACATTTTGCACTATGAAAAGGAACAAATGGTATAAATATTCTTCGATATTTTGACATGTTACAGCTGTTATTGAAGGTGATTCCCCAGTGTGTCGGAAAAAAAGAGGAAGGTCCTGTGTAAACAACAAGGACGGAAATTAAGTGAGCAGCAGAAAGCCAAACTGTGGAGCAATTTCGATTGGGTAAAAATTGAGTCATGTTCCCGTCTTTAAGTTAGGGGATCCGTTCAAAACACATTTAAGTAGTTAAAGCAGTCGAGGCACGGGACTCCTTTGGTTGTCATAGAAACTAATAAGTGCCGCCATGATTGATTGTTAAAACCATTGTATGCTAATTTGTAAGCAAACATTAAAAATTATTTTTTTGCCTTTTTCTACAATAAACTAAGATCTTTTTGCATATAAAAATCCGTATTTTGTTCTTAGGAATCCTAAGCAACATCTTTAGAGGATTTTCGAAGCGATTTTTAAATCATGATTTTTTTTTTAATTTCATAAAATCATCTTAATCGAGGGCGCGCTTGTTTTTTAGAGCTACGAACTGTACATTTGACAGTAAACTACCGTCTGTTTATATATTTTGGCATTGGTTCGCATGTTATGATATATGACATAGAATATCATTTTATTTTAATAATATTATGGTGTTAGAAATAGTTTAATTTGTAGTCGAATAGTGTATTTATCATTTTACGTAATGAATAATATTTTAAACAAATAATTGTACTCCAAAAGCCATTGAACTATTACTTCAACTGTAGTCGCGATCGCGACGTTGACTCAACCAAAAAATCATCCACCAAATTGGTGCAAAAGTGGGTGGTGTTTGAGTAAAAGTAAACGTTGCGACGCAACGTTGGCACGCGGTGCACAACGTTGAGACGTCGACAAATTGCTAGTTGGGATAGGGGCAAATTTAGATACATTTTGAATTTTTTAATTTTTCCATTTATGTCCGCGTTTTCCGGAAAATCGACCACCGTGCGTCGTTCGAATGACTTTTTGTGCGATTGATCACTTCTCAGGGTATGATCGTTCTATTACGCCCAGAATCTGGAAGTTTAAGAAGTTGGCACCGCCCAAGGAGGGGCTTCCAAATATTTGGAATTTCAACACTTGGTTTACTGAAAATACCATAAAGGTATGACTTAAATAGAGATATTAGACACTTAAGGTAAATATTTCAACGCATCGGTATCGGTATACGTATCGCGTTTGAAACAAAGTCAAAATACTCTACATTTTTGACATTTTTATGCGATGTTTCGAACAAAGCCCGTTTTTTTGAAGGGTGCGATGACAGGGCTGCTGATTGTACTCAACGAGATTCTGTCAGTCAGTCAGCAAGTCAAAAATGTAGCGTATTTTGACTTTGTTTCGAACGCGTTACGTATACCGATACGGATGCGTTGAAATATTTACTTTAAGTGTCCATTATGTTTACCACAGTTGCGATCAGACATAAGGTAAACAATTTGAGGAAGATGCCAGATTGCGCTGAAAGTTGTATCTCTACACGTAATGTTTTTAAAAACATATTATTTTTTATAACTTTTGCATAATTCACCTGCAATTATGCAAATTCTCCGGTTTGTTCTTTAAAACATGGAGACACACATTATTTTTATTCAAATATATAAAGAAATTTAGGTATATTATATAATTGCATTTAAATTTCCTTGAATCTTCACAATTTTAAATCAATAAAGAATTTATAATGTGCAGGTACATGTTATGGTACTTGAAATATACCTCATTTTTTCGATAGAAATATCATATAAAATACCTGATATTTTGGCCGAAAGAATAATTATTTTTATTTCCCGATATATATCAGGAATAAAACCTACATTTGTGGCGGGTCAACTATATAACTGTTTGTACGCTGCTCCATTCATAATTTCTCGTCGGCGTTGTAGCTTTAGCATAATCGAGTTTTGGTATATTTTACAGACTATTGGAGAGTTTTTAATATTTTTTCAATAGATTTTTAAGTGTTTGCGTGGCATGACAAAGTGCATAGTGCAAAGATTTCACAGGTTTGATATCATATGTTAGTCATCATAGAAGTGCAACTAGTGTTGCAATAAATACAAAATGTAATTAATAAATATAGGAAAGAAATAAGTTTTTTGGGATATTTTTGCAAATTTTTGATAAAAACAATATGGTAAGCACTTTTATACTATATTATATAACTAACTACATTCACAGTTTTAATACTATCTTTAGTCAGCTTATTTTTTCTGTTAAGATTTGTTTATAAATAGTTCAAGCGTTCCCGGTATAAATATAAATTTTCAAAACATTATATCAGACACAGGATAAAGAATGTATGTTTGTTATAACTTTTTATTTATAATATTCACATAGGTATATACTCCACATAAGATTTTTTTGTATTTATTAAAAATGTAAAAATACTTTTGTGCGTATTAAATAAAAATTACACAATGAATGAATCTTATAATATCAATAATAAAGGTATCTTCTTTTTTCAAAATACCACTATTTTTAATCGAATTTGATTATTTTTTCCACATTTTTTTTTGTTAATTTGCCCAAACAGTGCGGAAAGTGATATTTTTCTGAAAGCGATGGCCGTTAAGGACGAAAAAGGCACTTTTGACACGTTTTTAGTACAATAATTTCCTACTTGCATAAAAAGCTTCTTCCTAAGGTTATATGTATTTGGTATTTTTGAAATTAAAACAAAAACATAATTTTGTTTTCTATTTTAATTTGATCTAGTTTATAAATGCATCTAAAAACTCCAATAAGACTTAAAATTCACGACGTGCTAAAAAATATTTTTACCTATGCTAATTTTTTAATAAAGTTTTACAGGTCACTTGAAATTAAATAGATAAAAAAACAACTTCGCAAATGCGTGTGAAAAAGTCTACTTTTACATATTAATTTTAATGTGGAAAGTTCAACTTCCCACACGCCGTGCGTAAAAAAAATAAGCACGGCGTGCATAAAAAACTGTCTTAACGTGCGTGAAAAAACTTTTAACGCACGCAATTTTTTGTTAAATGGTACTTTATAGACCAAATTTTTAAATTTTGAGTTTGAAATGTGTGTTCTAAAAACTATATTTGATCAAGAAAGTACCTTTTGTTGTACCTAACTCCTCCCGTGCGTAAAAGTATCACTTTGCGCACTAGTTAGGCAAGTAACTATCTGGAGAACATTTAAAAAAATTAATATTTAAAGCGTTTCGAGAAAAAACGAGAGATTGCAGAACGTTCCTTTAAAGCAGGGTTGGAAAAAACCCGGGTTTTTTATATAAACCCCAACCCACTGGGCCAACCCTGATTTAAAGACATTCTATCTAGAATCCCTCCACAGTATTTTGGGACAGTTTGACCTTTAATTCGTCACACCAAGAATAAACAAACGCATGAAGTACTTACCGCGAAAATCACGATATTGGAAATACGGAACAGTATTATAGAGTTTCTATTTAAAAACAAGTTTTAGACAAAATCATTTCGAACATAAAAAAGTATTTTTGACCTGAACATATTCATACCAAGTTTTATACAACGTGAAGCCAAAATCAAGGCAAAATTAAGTAAGGTCGTTTCCCAAATACTATAAACTGTTTGATTAATTCAAAACACAAATTCTTGAACTTTTATTGGGAGAAGTCAGTATTTTAGAAACAATATTATTCAGAAGTAGGCAAAAGCTTAAATCAAAAGATACTGATAACATTTTCGAGGCAGTGAACAAGTGTGGCGATATTTTTCAAAAGTAGGGCATAAATTGCGGCGCTATAACACCTTTGAAATTTACGTTATTAGTTTAATTTTGTGTTAAAAGTGGCATCTTAAAAAAATTTCGCCTGCTGCTCTTTGAAACCATCGATATATTATTATTTAATTAGTTTAATTTTAAATAAAAAAATTCAGTTTTTATTGCAATTTTCTTAAAAAATTTCGCCTGCGGCGCTATGATACCCTTGATATTCACGATTTTACTTTAATTTGACTCAAAAATTGCATTTTTGCATTGCATATAAAAAATTTATGAAATAAACAACTTAAAATCTAAGTAGCCCCCCCTAGATTTGAGGCCAAATCCGCGTTTGCAGTTACTAAGTTGTGTTTGCATATATTGATATGTTCCTTATAAAAGCTATGCCTCTATACTAGTTTTTTTTCCGTATCGAAACCGCCCCCCCCGTTTTCAAATGGCTGGGACCGCCACTGTTTACTGAAAAAATACCCTTCTATTCTGCCCAATAAAGGCAGCTTCAAGAAATTTATGTTTCTTCCAGTGTGACTCCTTGTGCAAAATCTTTACTTGCATCCATGTTCGGCGATTCCTGATTTCGTTGTTTTACCTCTTTGGGTAACAGATAGTGGTGATTCATCGCAATCACAAAGAAACTTGGTAAATGCATTCCTTATTTTGTTTGTTCTTCAGTTTTGTTTTACTAAGAAGGCTTCGAATTGTGTTATTTGCTTTAAAAGCTGTTTTAATTTTAAAGTTGTTCGCTACTCTTCGAATTTTCTCTGATACTTCTTTAGTGTATGGAATTGTAAGGAATGCATTTGCCTGATTTTGGTCTTGTAATCTCTATCCTGTTTGCTGAAATTTTGAAATAGTATCTGTTATAAGTTTAAGGCTGTAACCATTCTGCTGCAGATCCTTCTTAATGTTTCTTATTTCTATTTCCAAGTCATGAGAATTCTTACAAATTTGAACGGCTCTGTCATACAAAGTTCTTATTATGCCTCTTTTGGTTGTAGCAGAATGATTTAAATCTTTATTTAAATATTGTCCTGTGTGAGTGGGTTTACGATAGACTGTTGTTCTGATGTCGCATTCTGCTCGTTTGACAAGTACATCAAGAAAGGAATTTGACAATTTTTCTCCAACTCCATTGTGAACTTAATGGTGGGTTTTATGTTATTTAGGTGGTGAAGAAATTCTGAAAGTTTTTGGTCATTCCCGGTCCAGACAATAAAAGTATCATCAACATATCTCAGCCAGAGCTTAGGTTTATATGTTGCGGTATCAACCGCGTGTGATTCGAACCACTCCATTTAAATATTGGTCACCACTGGCAACATCGTTTATTAATAAAATATAGACAATGGAAGTCCGAAACACGAAACAAATCATTGTCTCAAACTTTCAAACAAACTGTTTTTTTAAATTTCTTTTAACAAAAACTAAAACCTCTACATAGTTTTTTGCCTAAACGTTGTTTAAACGACTTAAAAACGTTGTGTCTCTAGCCGAGTTAATTACATTTAGATGACATTTCCTTACTGTCACCGACCATCCTAATACACTACCAATTCTCAGTTCGTCGTGGAAACCTTTCCCAAGCAGCATTTTTTCGACCTCCGACTGTTTCTGACTCGGTCCGACGTCAGATCAAGTGAAAATTTTATTAGTTTGTTAACTTATAACTAGTAGTTTAGGTGACGGCGTAGTCTTTGTTAGAAAAGCGTCGTCGGTTGCCAACGGTAAAATAAAATGACTTTGTAAGGACGTCGGCGACAGAGACGTTAGTTTTCTCTGTTATATCATACTGCAAATCGCGGTCGGGTCATGTAGCCAAAAAAAAAAATTATAAAAATAAGAAAATAACGTCAGAAAGAAGACCCGACGCCATAATCCTTTTGTTTTTGAAAATTTTCACTGAAAGTATGCCTAAAAAAAGAAAAAGGCTTTTAGGCATACTAACACGTTTTACAGGAGGCAAGCTAAACAAATAGAGTATTTAAAATGTAGGAGAGATGGCCCCCCCGGAGCAACCAACAGATCCAATAAATCAGGTAAAAATAAACTTGGACAAGATTAAAGTTGGGTTTATATAGGAAATAAAATAAGAATAAGCTATTGGTCACATGTGATGACCTGGCTAGAACTCCGGTTTCTTTAAAATATTTTTTAGATTTTTTGTCGGGATTATGACAATGACAAATGATAGGTAAATTTCAGTCGTGTTCTGTGTAGGCACAGACGTCGGATTCCGATACTGGCGCGCGATAGTCGGAACACGACTTATACCCGTTTACACAGCTGGCTTAGACAAAGGTTAGTGAATACATAGTGAACGTACTGACTTAAAGTGCAATGTTGGGCGCATTAGGTGTAACAATTATGAAGATCTTGTCGAAATTGATCTGATCTGGTTGAATTTTGGTATTTCGTCAGAAACGCCATGACATCAATGCACAAATAGGCTCGCCATTGTGAAGGCATTTTTGATTTTTTCCTTTATTAGGCAATCAAACCAAGCTTTGTAAAAATGCTTAGTAAAATTTGGCTTAGATGATGCGGTTGATCCTTTTTTTGTGAATAATCTACAAATTTAACAAAAAAAAATATATATAGGTAATATATATTTTAATTTATCTTTTTTCGTATTTTCAAAGAATTTTGAGGGCGGGTTTATTTTTTTCGATACGATAACGTCGGATTTGGTCAGTCGGGCGCTACTGCTGTCAGAATGACCAAAATTTTGATGCTCCATTTCAGTGCAAATGCCGGTCTTATGGTCGTCGTCATAAGGTCAGTTTACAACGTCGGTCGGGTTGTGAATGCCACCGTCAGAAAACCGAAATACGACGTCCAAATGCTGCTTGGGTTCAAAAACGTCGGTATTTAACGAAGGTCGCACACGTAGTTAATAGGGAATTATTGAAATACGGCCGTACTGGGTAGTGCCTACTTAGCGCCGACCTTAACACAGGCTGTGCCTGGCTCTAAAAGATGCAAATTATAGAATTATTGAACGCGCCTCTAGCAAAACGGTGACGATACGACTTTATTTCTAACCTACAAATAATGCTGCCTGTATTCGAAATTCTGTGTTGTTTTTTTATATTTTGAGTAATCAAAAGCATGAGTGATGTGTTGGAAGCAGAGGTCTTTGTGGAGGGCGGAGAGAAGGACCATTTAGAGTTCTGAAGGGATTTTGTTGAACTACTTCTCGTAGCAAACAAATATTGTCTTCATCGGTAAAACGAAATATTTGAGCCTTGCTTTTTTTAATTTTCTTGTGCTGTGTCATCCGATTTCATAAAAATATAACTATTTTGTCCCAATTTTTGGTTTTTTGGCCGTCACAACACAAAAAATTCCCGAAAGTAGGGTTAAGGTAAAAAAAATGGCGAATAGTTGTCAAAAAAGTCAAATACGGCTAGACACAGCCAAGATGCGGCCGAGTATAATTCCTCCACAAATAAGGGCAGGTCCTAATCTTATTAGTGTCGGCACTAAATATGGTCGTTCTTGCGCATGCGTATCTGTCAACAGCGTCAAAATAGTGCCTGGCCTTATTAGTGCCGGGCCCTAACTACGTTTCAATAATTCCCTAATGCGTCGCGTCGTTGCTAAAGCGTCTAAAACTTCTCGTTGCCAAAATGCCTAACACGAGCACCAAATGGAACGTTAATCTTGGTCAGAATGTAGTTAGAGGCGGAAAAGTGTTACTTATGAATCTATTACCTGAACAAATCCCGTAAGCGCCCTAAGCGTAACGATTAGCCAGTAGTCGGCAATTTTCGTACACAAAGGTATCGTGGCCGTGATCACAGTGGAGATTGCCAAAGAGCCGAAAAGCACCCATCTACCTCCGTACTTATCGGCCAATATGCCGCCCGGTATGTGACTTATCGCGTAGCCTATAAAAAAAGCGTAGAGTATCATCATTTCGACGTCTCGGCTCCATTTATATTGTGTGCCCTAAAACACAACAAAGAAATGATATACAGGGTGTTCCAAATTCGATTTTCACCATTAGGGCGAAGTTGCGCAATTTGGCGCTTTGCTCATAACCAAAAAAAAAGTTTATAAATTCCGGATAGTTCCGGAGATAAGCGGAAAAAACCGAAATCATCATTTTTAGTTTTTATTTTACTACGACGTTATTCTTAAAACTGTCAAAAAACTCTTAAAACTTTCTACAGGCACTTTTTTCGGATCTACCTAGTGAGAGGTCCGTTTTTGAGACTTCATTTTCTCTTATGGACACATCCTTTTTTTTCTCGCGTTTGGTTCATAAAGGAAGACAGATAGTATTTTGCAAGCTTATTTTGACAAATCACCTGACGTTTTGGGTTTATTGACCATCATCAGCCCAAATTTAATTTTTGCTTTAAACTTGCTCAAGATATTTTGTAAATATCAAATAACTTTACCTAATATTTTAAAAATACGTTTTTTGCTTTGTTTTTTAATCTTTTAATTTGAACTGATGATGGTCAAATAACTCAAAACGTCAGGTACTTGTCAAAATGAGGTTGTAAATATCTGTCATCCTTTATGAACCAAACAAGATTTCGGTTTTCGTTTTTTTTCGCCTATCTCCGGAACTACCCGGAATTTGTAAACTTTTTTTTTTTTGGTTTTGAGCGAAGCCTCAAATTGCCCAACTTTGCTCTAATTTAAACCTTTTTGTATCTCCCACCGTTCAGCCGCACCTTTTTCAAGTACGTAAAATAGTTATACCATGTATCTCAAGGTGAGTGCATCCCACATAGCATTTAAAGAGGTCAGTCAAGTTACACCCCCCCCCCTCCCCCGAAAGTTCTGCTTTCGCCACGCACAACGAGGTATAAATCATTAAAGCCGGTTTAGTGGTTCTTAAAAAATTAATTTTTGTTTGCATCACATTTTTCCAGATTATACGATTGCCTTCTCAATTCCGTCTGCATTAATTTCCTCATAAATTCATCATTACTGATCCGATTTTAATTTAATAAAAAGCATTATGACAAAGATCGATTGAACTTTAAAGACCATTATTGAAGATTGCGGACAAACTCAAATTTGATCATTCAAAATCGCTCGATTATTCTTATGTTTCGAGAACCTTTTCGACTTTATAAAATTCGTAAAAAAGCTCTGTCTCCGCCGCGTATAACTAGCCTTTTTCTTTCGTGATTTTTGTGAGCCATCGGTTGTTACCATGATGCTATATTTCATTAAAATCGGTTTAGTTATAATGATTTTATAAAGAAATCAATCCAGAGATGCAAGAGTCTAAAATGCAAACAATCGTTAAAGAAAACACTGATATCTTAAGAACTACTAAAGCGATTTTCGTTATGCATAGCGCGGAGCGTGGCAAACCTAAAAAATTAATATAAATTGAAAAAGAGGTAAAAAAATTACTCGCAACAAAAAAAAGAGCGGCTTTTTTAAATGGTGGAAAATTTCAATGGCGATCCAAATCCAAATTTTTTGAGAACCATTAAACAGATTTTAATGATTCGTACCTAGCTATGCGCGCTGGAGAAAGGGCATTTTTAGATTCTTGAAGCCTAAGAATAAACGAGCTTCTTTGAAGAGATAAATTTAATTGTGTCCACCATCTTGGGTTGCAATATGGCGACAAATTTCGATACTGATCTTTGAGTATCAATTTGAGAAGGCAATCGTATAATCTGGAAAACAGTGATGGAAAAAAAAATAATTTTTGGAGAACCAACAAACCGATTTTGATGATTTATACCTCGTTGTGCGTGGCGAAAGCAGAACTTTTGAATAAATTAAAAAAATATTTAAAAGTTCACAGAACATATAAATAAACGAGCCTGGCGACAAATTTCAATAGCAGTAGTTAAAGAACAATCGATTTTCGCCATGTGGATTTTTATTTAATCAATATCGGTTATAATGAATTTATGAGAAAATGTATGCAGACAGAATTGAGACGGCAATCGCATAATCCGTAAAACACTGATGGAATTTTTTTTAATTTTTTTGGGAATCACTTAACCGATTTTAATGATTCGTATTTCGTTCTGCGTGGCAGAAACAAGGCTTTTTTACGACTTCATAAAAAAATCCAAATAATTTCTGTAACATAAGAATAAACGGAAAAAAAATATATCTAATCAAAGTCTTGCTCAACTCCCTGAAAAGAAGAGTTTGTTGCGTTAAAATCGGTGGTATGGATTAAAAGTTATAACGGAAAATATTTTGTCCGGTTTTTTATGGCCCACCCGGTATAGCCCGCATCAGCTAAGAAGCACCATTGGAAAAATCAGGTGCTTTACACATGCACATATTAGGTACCAAAAGTCCAACAAAGATGGAAATAGTTTGTCTTACGTGATTTCTAGTCGTTTCTGGTATATTTCCATGCCTTCTAAACTGGCTGGATTTCAATTGGCTAAAACCCCCATTTTGAATAAATATAAAAAATCACAGAAATTAGGGTGCTTAAAATTTGTACAAAATTTCGAAATTTTTTTGAGGGGGGTGTGGCTTGACGTCAACTTGCACTCCCCACCATATTTAAAAAAAAACAGGGTTTCTAGTGGATTTTTCGAAATTCATTTTGGTGATATTAGGAGTTCTTAGATTTCGGATAAAAGCTTTTCATTTTTCTCTACGCTTTAAATGAGGGGGGGTGTAGCTTGACGTCCGGCTGTACCCCCCATTTTGAATATAAAAAAAACCAGGAAGGAGTGTGGTTCTAAATTTTTAAAAGTGGTTCAAAATTAGTTCGAAATCGGTTCGAAATTATAAGCATATCAAAACTCGAATATCTTTCGGGGGTGCTTGGCTTGACTGACCTATTAAAAGAACATTTACATGATCAGAATATGCGTCTGACCTCTTTTACAGAATGTTCTTTACAGTATCTCTTTGGCATATGCTGGCTACATGTCATTTAAGGATGTGCTTATAAAGACATGCATATAAGATATGCCAAGAATAAACAATTAAGGAATTTGCTTGTGCACATGCCGCCAAAAGACATTAATAATATTTAATTTTGAGTACATCCTTAGCTCATGCTAAGTATATTCTAAGAAGCTACTACAAAAACATCAATATCCCTAAATAGCATATAACATCTCAAGATTATTCAATTTCGATCTAAATGTCTAAACGTCTCATCCCTGCAATGGAATATTTTTAGAAATTTCCGATCAAAATATTCTCAGAACATCTTATACAGGATATCCTATTTGAGATATTGAGAAATTCTGGGAACGTCTTCTTCGGAACTTTCCATCTGCAGTTTAATCAATCTGTCCTCCTTTAGAGTAATTGTGGATAGATGGCCCTAGTTTGAAGATTTTTTCTCTATTGTAGGTACTATTAGTGTAGATATAGACTGCAAAATTATTTAAACATGAAACTTAGTAATAATTATTAAAAAGTATATGAAGATGTTGCTGATACATCTATGCAAGATTATTCACTTTTTAGAGATATTCTCCAGATGCCTTTATTTGGATATTCTAAAAATGTCCTCATTAGATATCTTAGTCTTTTTTTTTCTTGACATTCTTGGAATGTTCTTTTTGGACACTCCAAGAATGTACACGTCTGTATCAGAACATTCTGTGGACCTGCCATAGCTTGTGATTAGGGCGGAACGTAATCTATTCTTATCACGTGCTTGGAATATTTTAGTAATAATTTAGAAACTTCTTAGCACATTTTTTTCTTTCTTAGGGATATTCTATGCCCACATAGCAATGAAAGAATATTTACATGCATAGCATATGCGTTAAATCTCTTATTTAGGATATCCTTTTGAGTACATCTTTAGCATATGCTTCGTACATACTATTTAAGTATATGCTATTAAGGATATCCATAGCAAATGCTATGAATGTACCGTTTTAGCAGGTCCTTTTGAGTACATCTTTAACACATGCAAAGAATATATCAATTTTAACATTTTTTGGTCAGTTTAGAGCACATGCTATTCTGGTACCATAAATTAACATCAACAGAATTCTCTCTTCTTGGTATATGCTAAGGATATACCACTAAAGAAGCTTACTATTACATCTTTATCATATGCATAGTATATTTCACTTATTGAACATACATTATTATTTGGTCCTTTTAGCGCACATGCTATTCTGGTACTTCAAAAGAACATCAAAAGAATACGCTATTTCTTTATAAGCGCATGGTACAGTGGATATAGCTTTGGTCTCTCAAGCTGTAGGTTGTGTGTTCGAATCCCGTCGGCGCGTCGCATTTTTTTTTATTATTTGTTTTTTTTTTTCTCAGGGTGTATATTTTAGGAGTTAACGGCGCTAAGGATGACACGTTGCTATATGTGCTAAGCACGACAATTTGCTATGTGGGTGTACTCGCTAAGGATGACAAATTGCTATGTGGGGCCCATTAGATTAATTTAGAAACTAAACGAGAGAAACTTTGTATATTAATAATTTAATACACTAATAACAATATAATTGCCATTGCCAAAACTTGTTATTTGCATTTTATTTTCTATAACTATTTTAAATCGTTTTGAAGATATTTATCAATCTCATAATTTTAAGTCCAAAGATTTATAGGACAATGGCGACATTTCACCTAATATTTGACACCAATGTAAAATTTAGCAGAAAACACTTTGGCCTATTTCTAATGTGACCAATATTGCTCCTGGTTTTATGGGAGCACAAAAAAAAATATTTCGTGATTTTCAAAATTGCAAAACAGTTTATTTTTTCAAGTTGAATGACTTGTATATTTTTTTTGTACTTTCCAGTTCATAATCTACAAATTTTCTATTTCCTTCCCTCTACCTAGGTATCTCAACAAAATTGTGAGTAAAACGGCGTTTTATTTGATTTTTTTAAGAGTGTTTCCGGCCTTTAAATAATCATTTTCACAATAATTTTTTTAGTTACTCACTAGATATTCTGGCTCTTCGTCTTTATGTAAATTGGGGCATGCGTGATCCTTCATTTCCTTTGGGACCTGTTGCACCATTACGGTTATGGCGATGCTTAAGACCACCCTTAAGTTGTAAGCGCATTGAAAACCCCAGTGTATTAGAAGGACCAGGACCACCCTCTGGGGGAGCATACACCCTGAAATAGATGTTTTGTTAGTTGATAATTTGGCAAAATAAAAAAAATATACAAGCAGCTTCAGTATATAGTCAGAGTATTCTAGATATAATTGATTAGCCAAAAAAATAGTTTTTTAACAGGTAGTCTTCTGGTTTTCCAAGATTAAATATTTGAATTTTTACTTACACCAACATTTGCACTGAAAAAAGTTGCACTCTTTGATAGGTAAAACCGAGACTTTTGAGGATATTGTACTTATACTCTGACTGGAAGGGGTCGTCATCTTGATGTGTTAAAATTCTTTTATCTGGAATTTTGATTATTTTTTTTTTAATTAGCATTTTCCTTATAATAACATTTCAAATCATTGACAAATGACAGACATAACCAGTTCAAGCTCTGCCACTGCCAATCTTCAATGCACTGCCCATGTGGAACTGCAAATCTTCATAGCGATGCCTCCGATATTTAATAGGCCTTCCATCTACTCGCGTGTTAGTGAGCTTTGAACGTATGTGGCGGCCATTTTGACCATTACCTCATGTAATAACTGTCAACAGTGTCAAAAATGGCGGCGGCATACGTGTAAAAGGGTACTAAAATGGAAAGTGTTGAATGGCCTCCATGTCGAAGGTATCATTCAGAGCTAACAAAGCTAAGGACACTTAGGTAAAGTAATATTCAAAAAATATCTGATTTATTTGACATTAAAATTTAGCATACCGATTAGCTAGACCAACACCGTACTCGACTAAAAAGCCTGTTAACTCCTACCGCTTCAGTGCCCTTTAGCCTATTGTGGCTGCCATTTTTATAACCAAATTGACAAGTAAAACAAGGATTTTCTGTCAGTTTGGTGTCTATATGGCTCCGATCATAGGCTAAAGGATACTAAAACGAAAATGAGTTAACTGGCTTTTTAGTTGAGAACGGTGTTGGCTCGACCTTGAGGTACCCTCCCCTTAAAGTTTACCACCCTTAAGTTTAAATTATAAATATTCGGCCACTAAATCAGTGCTCGTTTTTAGAAGTAATATTAAGGTAAAAAAAATCTTCAAAATTTTAAGTTAACTCTTCTCCTTCTAGGAACTATCACAGTTACATTCACTTCATTTTATTTCTAAAAATCACAGCCACAGTCATTATATAGAGTCAGTCTTATAAATTTACATTACTTCAACTTAAATTTATTTTAACTTTCAAATTACAGATTCGGTTCGGTCTAAAACAGGTACTCAATGATTTGTAGGTACACTTGATTAAAAAAAAAACGCATACATGCAGTCACAAAATTGAGCTTTCTAAAAGTGTATAATATATATGGACTACCAGCTAAAATGCCTTAAAACTTCAAAAGTATGACAACTTGTCATATTGTTTAAAAAAGGTCTCTAAAACTGAAAATATTTTTTTACTTAAATTAAAGGCAACGCTATTTTTATATTAAGTTTTGCATAATACTAAAAAATCAGCAAAAATAATGTTTTAGTAGTCTTTATTGAACAATATCAAATTATCACTCGAGTAACGGACGAAGGCTGTTCTATAAAGAGAGTGGTAACCCATTTTGGAGTTGATAAAATAACAATAATACGATGGAAACAGCGCTGGATTGAAAACAATTCGACGAATAGGAAACTTGGATTAGGACAAAAACGATGGTAAACTTAATACTAATTATTTTAACTTAAAAAAGAACTAAAAATAAATAATTTAGTATTTAATAGGATCACCATATTTCTCTATTACAAGCTGCAAACGTCTGGGCATTGAAAAGGTTAAATTTTGAAAATACTGATGGTCTTCTGAGATAATTAGCATCGCTTAACTCTTCAGCATTTCGTGCTCTCCAATTCCTTTGGTATATTATTTTAACGATTCCACCCCATATATTTTCCATTGGGTTAAGGTCAGAGCTGTTGGCTGGCCAAGGAAGTGTTTCTATATTATTATTCTGAAACCATTGGCGAACAACATTATTTTCATGTAAAGTTTATGCAGATGCCAGCATAGCGTTTTCAAGGATTTCAATATATCGTTCACTATTGAATCTTCCTTCGATTCTCCAAAAAAAACCCAAACCTCTAGCACTAAACCAGCCCCACATGTTTACAGAAAAATGTCCAGCTTTTTTAATTTGGTTTTTATATTGGGGTTCAAATCTAGAATTTGGTGGACGATAAACTAAAATTCTCCTGCTGCTTGAAGATGATTGAAAAATTTTTTCGTCAGTGAAAACCACTCTCTCCCAAAAGTCATTATCACGAAGAACGTTGTTCAGTGCAAAAATCACTCTGGCCTGTTTTTGTTCTTCTGTTAGAAAAGGCTTCTTTGCAGCAACTCGACAAGAGACTTCTGATTTCGTTATTCTTCTATTTACTGTTGCTAAAGAACCCGGAAATAATGTTACATTAGCTGCTTCAACCGACGTTGAAAAAGGATTTTGTGTGGGATGGTCAATAAGTCTCTCATCATGCACTTCAGAACTTACTTTTGGTCGTCCTGATCCATCTTTCCTATCCGTAGAATTATTTTCAATCCAGCGCTTTTTCCATCGCATTATCGTCATTTTATCAACTCCAAAATGGATGGCCGCTCTTCTTATAGACGAGCCGTCTTCTATAACTCGAGTGATAATTTAAATTTTTGTAAATGTTGATATCTGTGGCATTTTTAAGGATGTCACACTGAATTTTAAGCTGTCAGGCATAGTAAGCTGGTGCAACACCGTTCTCAACTAAAAAGCCAGTTAACTCTTATCTCTTCAGTGCCCTTTAGCCAAAGATTGCCGCCATTTTTATAACCAAATTGACAGATAAAACATGTATTTTCTGTCAGTTGGGTGTCAATATGACCGCTATAGTAGGCTAAAGGATACTAAATCGAAAAAGAATTAACTGGCCTTTTAGTTAAGCAGGTGCAAAGCTAAATTTTGTGGCATAGAAAAAAATGAATGTATGAGATTTTTTTGAAATCAAGTGTACATCTCAACGTAAAAACAGAACACTAGTGTTACAACAAAATAATTTAAGATAGTTGTGTTATTTTGTTTTTATCTAGAAAGTACTAAAGTGGCTACTAATTAGTTCAATATTATTTTTTATCCACTGTTTAATTATAAAATTAAAGATTTTTTTCTAGTTATGTTTTTTATTTCATTAGGAACCATGTTGTACAATCTTGGCCCAACAAATGCTGTGTGCCTCTGACATAGAGATAATTCCATCCTAATCAATGCAACATTTTGATTTGAGACTGCTCTGGTTTTTATACAGTGATTAGTTTTATTTTTATGTTTTTGATTAAATTGCATATATTTAAGAATTTTTGCATAATACAACTCCCTTAATTTTAACATTTCACTTTTCCTAAATAAGTCAATTGTAGGATACCTTTTAGGTTTTTTTAAGATAATTTTTAGTAAGTATTTTTGTTCTAGAATTAGGTTACTCAGTGATGACTTACAGGCGCTACCCCAAACTGTTAGACCATAGTTTAGTTTGGATTCAATTAATGCTTTATACATTACAATCAACATTTTTTGTGACATAAATTCCCTCAATTTTCGTATTTTTTTAGTGTTGTAATCTGTATGTGTGTTATATTTTAATTTGCTGTCTATGTGTACCCCTAGATATTTTGTGCTTTCGGTTGACTTAATAATTGTGTCACAATCACAGTTTTTGTTAATGCCTGATTGAGGATTTGTTGTATAGTAGCTGTAATTGTGAATTTTGAAAAAAATCTGCCTTGTTGTGGTCAATCATATTATATTTAATAAACTGGTTTTACTACTATTTAGTGTTAAAAGATTTTGGTCCATCCAGAATTTGAATATAGATTTTTCTGCCAGTCTAAATGCTTCTTCCCAATTTTTTGCTTTTATTAAACATACAGTATCGTCACAATAGCAGCCAACCCAGCAATATTCCTTTGGTAATATACTTGTTATATTATTTATATATATTGTGAATAATATCGGCCCTAGGACCGTACCCTGTGGCACACCAAATTCTATTTTACCCTTTTTACTAATATGATTATTAATTTTTATTTGTTGTGTTCTATATTCTAGATAGGAATTAAAAAGGTTATGTTTTGTGTTTTTAATTCCAATGTCATTTAGCATTTTTAAAACTTGGCGTGCTACAGTGCATTACTGATTATTGTAAGGGCGACATTTTATTTGGAACTCAAATTATTATATGTACCATAAAGGTATAACTTAAATAGAGACATTATGTTTACCACAGTTGTGATCAGACATAAGGTAAACAATTTGGCGACAATGCCAGATTGCGTTGAAAGTTGTATCTCTACACGTAATATTTTTAAAAACATATTATTTTTATATCTTTATCATTTACATGCAATTATGCAAATTCTCCGGTTTGTTTTTTTAAACATGGAGAAACACCTTTTTATTATTCAAATATATAAACAGATTTATGTATATTATATAATTGCATTTAAATTTCCTATAATCTTCACAATTTTAAATAAATAAAGAAATTATAATGTGGAGGTACATGTTATGGTACTTGAAATATAACTCATTTTTTCAATCGAAATATCATATAAAATACCTGATATTTTGGCCGAAAGAATAATTCTTTTTATTTACCAATATATATCGGGAATAAAACCTACAACAATGTGACAACCTCACATTTGTGGCGGGTCAGCCATATAAACGTGTGTACGCTGCTCCATTCATAATTTCTCTACGGCGTTGTAACTTTAGCATAATCGAGGTTTTGGTATATTTTACAGATTAATCGAGAGTATTTTAATATTTTTTAATAAAAGTGACGTGACAAAATGCGTAGTATGACGAAAACTGGAGATTGCAGGTGAAAATAAAACATTTCACAGGTTTGTTATCATACGTTTTTTCGACGCCATCTTGTGATAGGTCGCCATAGGCGTGCAACTAGTGTTTCAATAAATACAAAATGTAATTAATAAATATAGGAAAGAAATAAGTTTTTTTGGGATATTTTTGCAAATTTGTGATAAAAACAATATGGTAAGCACTTATAATTAATTACACTATATTTGGTATAATGAACCAACCCCAGCTGCGACATTTTTAAATATCCTATATGAGTAGCAAAAAAATGTAAGAGGTGCGTATGATATTTATTTATAACTACATTCACAGTTTTGATACTATCTGTAGTCAGCTTATTTTTTCTGCTGAGATTTGTTTATAAATAGTACAAGCGTTCCCGGTATAAATATAAAGAACGTATGTTTGTTACAACTTTTTATTTATAATAGGTAGATACTCCACGTAAGATTTTTTTGTATTTATTAAAAATGTAGAGATACTTTTGTACGTATTAAATAAAAATTATAGTAGAGTGTATAAATTCCATTTTTTTTGCACAACGAAAAACCATCATATAGTACCTATAATATAGGTGTCATCTTTTTTCGAAATACCACTATTTTTAGTCGAATTTGCTTATTTTTTGCACATTGGTTTTTTGGTAATTTGCCTAAACAGTGCGGAAAGTGATCCTTTTCTGCACACGATGGCCGTTAAGGGCGAAAAAGGCACTTTTGACACGTTCTTAGTACAACAATTTCCTACTTGCATAAAAAGCTTCTGCCTAAGGTTATATATATTTGGTATTTTTAAAATTAATACCAAAAAATAATTTTGTTTTAATTTAATTTATTTATAAATACATTTAAAAACTCCAATTAGACTTAAAATTCAAGCCATGCTAAAAAAATACTTTTACCTATGTTAATTTTTTAATAAAGTTTTGCAGGTCACTTGACATTAAATAGGTAAAGAAACTACTTCGCAAATGCGTGTAAAAAATTCTACTGTTACATATCAACTTTAATGTGGAAAGTTCAACTTCCCATACGCCGTGAGTAAAAAAGTAAGCACGGCGTGCATAAAAAACTGTCATAGCGTGCGTGAAAAAACGTTAAACGCATGCAATTTTAATTTTTTTTTAAATTGAACACTATGGACCAAATTTTTAAATTTTTAGTTTGAAATGTGTGTTCTAAAAACTACTTTTTGATTAAGAAATTCATCATAAACACTCGTAGAAAAAAAATTGTACCTAACCCTTGCGGAAGTGTCATTCCCGCTCGAACTCCTCCCGTGCGTTAAAGTATCACTTTCCGCACTAATTAGGCAGATAACTATCTGGAGAACATTTAAAAAATTAATATTTTCTATGTTATATCTTTACATAAATATTTTCACAATGGAAAATATAATACCTCTCCATATCCTCGGTATCAATTATTAAGTATAAAAAAATTAAAGATTGTATTTCCAAAAAAAATTGACAAGTCTGAAAATAACGACCAAACCTTTTTACATTTATAAATAACGAGCCGCTTCTGGCCGCTGCTAAACGTAAGGTGGTTGGAGCATGTATGAGGAGGAGCATGTCTGTTGCAGGGTTGCCAGTGAAACTGAAAATGGTTCTCCCTAAATCTAACGGCTGATCGCGTTTCAAAGCAATTTATGAATGACTTGATGGGTCTATTTTAGTTAAAAGTCTTTGATATGTACACTCCCGGCCACATAAAATGCGTACGCCGATTCAACACCGTACTCAACTAAAAAGCCTGTTAACTCCTACTGCTTCAGTGCCCTTTAGCCTATTGTGGCTGCCATTTTTATAACCAAATTGACAAGTAAAACATGGATTTTCGGTCAATTTGGCGTCAATATGGCGCCGAACATAGGCCAAAGGATACTAAAACGAAAATGAGTTAACTGGCTTTTTAGTTGAGAACGGTGCAACTCAATAACCTTTTAGGTATTTCAAATTGACAAAAAATGTCACTGTCAGGTTTTGTTGTTGTCATAAGCTTATAATTAAAAATGCCCCAACTAAACGAATTCGAAAAAGCCCAAATTTTGGCAAAATTAGACGGTGGTTGGTCGGTTCGAAGAGTAGCGGCCCATTATGGACGAAACAAGGCTACAATTGTAAGAATAAGAAGAAAGTATCAAGAAGAAGGAACTGTTCGACGAAGGCGAGGCACTGGCTTGATCCAAGTCAGTACGCCTCAGCAGGATCAGCAACTGATCGACTTTCTTGAAGACCACCCATTTGCGATCGAGTCGAAAATTGAGGCACTTTTTTCTGGATCCATAAGAACTATGCGCAGACGGATAAGCCGTTCTAGACTTAGATGTCACGTTGCTGCCAAGAAAATGTTACTTAGTGAGGAAAAGAAGCAAGCCAGGTTAATTTTTGCACTAAACTATCCACTACAAGGGGAAGAATTTTGGCAACAAGTGGTCTTCACGGATGAAAAAATCTTTCAGTCCCACAATGACAGCAAACAAATTTTGGTATATCGCCCACCACGAACACGCTATCTCGAAAAATATATTGCTGTGAACGAAGCCCGGCCTGCAAGATTTTCCATGAATGTGTGGATATCGGCGAGAGGACATGGGTTTTTTTAGAATCCATGGAAGATTTACGGCTGAGGTTTATGTTGATATGAGATGAGAAATATTATGCTTCAAGAAGCAACCATTCTTCATCCAGAAGGTTTTGTGTATCAACAGTATAACTGTCCTATCCATACCGCTCGCATTTCTAAACAGTGGTTTCAGCAAAACAACATCGAGGTTTTGCTATGGCCGGCAAAAACTCCTGACGCCAATCGCATGTAAAATGTTATAGCGAAAAAGTTAAGTCAAATGAATATTGTTCCCAGAAATTCCAACCACTTAATGAAGCTCATAGTTAGAGGGTACGACGAAGTCATTGTTTCAAATCCAAATTTATTTCAAAATATAGCAGATTCCATGCCACGAAGACTGGCAAACATTATCGAGGCTGACGGGGCAATGCCACGCTACTGAAGAAACGTTTTCTTATTATTTTTTTTAATTTATGTAGTGTTTTAATAATTTCTTTTTGATTTTGAACATTTTTGGTTCTCTGCAAAGACTTAGATTACTCAAATTTACTGATCCTGCAGAGGTGCGTTGACTATGATTAAGTTATTGCTTTCCTTTTGCCAAACAGTTCCTTCTTCTCGATACTTTTTTCTTATTCGCACAATTGTGGTCTTGTTTTGTCCATAATGAGCTTTAAGAATAATTTTTGATAATAAAATGTTGAATAATTTAAAAAAAAATTGTTTTATTCATTAGTATATTAGTTTTTTAGTAAAGGGTGGCCAGTCTCCTTATCTTTGTGTTTATAATGTCAAAAGATCTAACCTGTAATTCGAAAACGTCAAAGTCAGTTACAATAAGCAACGCAATTAGCAAAACTTAAATTCAACAGACCTGCAGCTAACTTCTGCTGTACGCATTTTATGTGACCGAAAGTGTACATCAAGCACCATACTATATCCTGTCTACTCATGAAAATAACTTCGTTGCACGTTATATTCTCGATTCTCGCCGCGCAATGGAGGCGTCGCCGGCCGCGGTCCCGTTGCACTGTTGCCGACTCATCGGATACTTCCCTAAATTTTCTGTCAGGGCAAAATATTTATCTCTCAGGGCGGCGCCTGATCCGCCCTATTGTAGCTACGGCCCTGCCACAGTGTCAAAGGCCCGCGCAAAGTCAATAAATATTCCAATAGTTCTGTAACCATCATTAAATTTTTTTATTATTTGTTCTGTCATGCTTTCTATGGCGTCTTCTGCAGACATTTTACTTCAAAAACCAAATTGGAAATCTGAAAGGAGTTTATGTTTTTAATAGTTACTTAGCCGAAGCTTTATGCATTTTTCCACAAGTTTATTTAAAGTCCCTGTGACTGCTTTAGGCCTAAATTTTTCTTTATTTTGTCTGTCACCAGATTTAAATACTGGTGTTATTATTGAATTTTTTAATATATCTGGATAAATTCCAGTTCGAATCGTTACGTTTTATTATATGGATAAGACGTGGTATTAAATTATTTAAGTTATCCTTTAAAATTGGGGTAGATTTATTGTCTGGTTCGGAAGGGGATTTATTTTTTAAACGATTTATTTCATTAATGAGTTCATCATTTGTTATGTCTGTAAAACGTGCAATTGTGTCTATTTTTTATTATCAAAATTGTACTTATTTTTTAAATTTTTTTGCTTACTTTTTTTCCAATATTGCAATACTGCTCCAAAAAGATATTTGTATTTTTTTTAGTATCCGTAATCGTTTCATTATTTTCAAGAAAGATTGGACATTTAAGTTTTTATTATTTTTTCCATTTGTGGCTTCCTGTATGATTTCCCAGACTTTTTTCATATCATTTTGATTTTCTGTTATTTTGTTTTTAAAAAACGAAAATTTTACTTTTTTAATTATGTTGGGAATTTGTTTATCGTCTCCTGATGATGTTAACGTTGTTAGCGAAACGCGCGTCGAGTGCAAGAAAAAGTGGTTTTGGTTTTGTGGAAAACAATCATAATTTTGTTTTTTTTTTAATTAGGTTATTTAATACATTTCGATACCTTTTGTTGGTCTCTATGTTTGATTGACTTTATTATTCCAAGAGTGATCCACGTTTTTTTCTTATTTTGAATTTTTCAGTTTATTGTTTGGGTTGCACTTTCAACGATTTTTGATATTTTTTCGACAAAAAGATTGGTGCAAGAGTTTGGGTTACCATCTTGCAATATTTCATCCCAATTTGCCACATTTAAAAAGTTTACGCACAATTTAAATGGAAACTGGATCTCAGTGGGATTTCAACGGCGTTTAAGTATGTTATACAGGGTGAGCCAATAATAGCTGGCAAAGTTTGGGATGAGCTTATTATAATCATGGTTATGATGACCGCTATCGATAAAAAAAGCATCTAGTCCCATTAAAATGACAACGCTGAATTTAAAAATGACATTTATTTTGACACCTGTCAAACCCCATCGAAATGGCGAAAAAATAATTAATAAAATTAAAGTTTTTGGAAAAGTAAAAAACCTTATTTTTACTCTGCTGAAGACACTAAATCGTAAACCGTAAAAAAATGACTGTCATTTACTATTATGGGGAAAACCACTGGTGCGATGACACATATTTACGAGTGGGGACTCGACCTCAAAAATGTTATTATTTTTGACACCAGTCAAACCCTATCAAAATGGCGGAAAAATAATTAATGAACTTGAAGTTTCTCGAAAAGCAAATACCATTTTGTACTCTGTTGATGATATCGAATAGAAAACCGTAAAAAAGTTTTCTTAACTGTCATTTACTGTTATAGGGAAAACCGGTGGTACGATGACACATATTTACGAGTGAAGACTCTAATTATACTAAATTGAGGTCACTGAACTTAAAAATGTTATTAGTTTTGACACCTGTCAAACTCTGTCAAAATAACGAATAAATAATTTATAAACATGAAGGTTTGGAAAAAGCAAATACATTTTTTATACTCTGTTGACGATAGCGAATCGAAAACCGGGGAAAAAACGACAAATAGAACAACTGTCGCCTACTCGATACGATAAATTGCAGATGAAAAAAGTGTCACTTTTTTAACTTTAAAAGACTAAAAAGAAAGTATTAGCTTTTCCAAAAATTCATTCATAAATTATTCATTTGTCATTTTGACAGGGTTTGACATGCGTTAAAATTAATGACATTTTTAAGTTCATCGACCTCAATTTAGTGTAGTTTGAGTCCCCACCTATAAATATGTGTCATCGCACCAGTGCCAGTAGTTTCCTCCATGACAATTATATGAACTGTCACTTTTTTCGAGCTTTTTTTACGGTTTCCGACTTAATGTCTTTAGCAGGGTAAAAAAAGGTATTGGCTTTTCCAAAAACTTCAAGTTTATTAATCATTTTTCCACCATTTCGATAGGGTTTGACAGGACCTCAATTTAGTGTAGCTTGAGTACCCACTCGTAAATATGAGTCATCGCACCGTGGTTTTCCCCATAACATTAAATGATAGTTAAGACAAATGTCACTTTTTCTTACGTTTTTCGATTTAGTGTCTTCAGCAGATTAAAAAGAAGATATTCGCTTTTTCAAGAACTTCAATTTCATTAATTATTTTTCCGTCATTTCGACAGGGTTTGACAGGTGTCAAAATAAATGTAATTTTTAAATTGAGCGTTGTCATTTTAATGGGAATTTATGCTTTTTTTGCCGATGTCGGTCATCATAAGCAGGATAATAATTCCAAACTTTGGCAGCTATAATTGACTCACCCTGTAGATATCGGCACCTGTGTCTATGACAAAATGCTCTCAGGGACTGTCCCAATAACATACTTAAACGGAGTTGAAATCCCACTGAGATCCAGTTTTCTGTCATACAAATTGCCACTGGATATAGTGGTCAGTGATTGCACTGTTTATTACAAATGATTTTGTAGTTATATTTTTTAATTTATTTTTTAGGAAAAAATGATCTATGCAAGTTCTTGTAGTTATACTTTACCCCAGTTGGTTTGTTTATATAACTGACATATCCATAATGGTTTAGGAAGTTCAAATAGTCAACTGATTGTTTAGTAACAGTACCCTCTAGTACGTCAATACTGGTATCCCCACAAAATATATCAATAGAATATATTTTAGTTTCCGTTTCAAATAATTGCTTTTAAACAAATTCTTATCCAGGGAAGGAGAGTTATAGATTGCAGTTATTCTTATTTTTATATTTTCTTTTATAAACATAACTCTAAGAAAGTAAGACATTTTTTTTACTATTACAGCGACAAGAATTTGGTATTCAAAACTAGGAAATTTATTAAAATAATATTTATATTTTTAATTGATAAATTTATCGTACATTTATTTTAAAAAATTGGAAGCTTTTAAACTATACTGTGATATGTTTCCTATGTGATCTTGCAAAAACATGTATAAAACATTTAACAATCTATAAAATTTAAGGAGATTTTTGGAAGAGGATGGTAGTTAATTGGCTTGAAAAATTCGAAAGGGGGTCTGCAAAAAAATAAATGCAGAGTACAACGGTAACAATTTTCTAATAAATTTTAATATAAAACATCTTAAATATGTACAATGTGGGTGCGACTCGGGAGAGTGCTAACTGTTTCCAGATAGCTTTTCCTTGCTTCTCTTTCTTCCGGTAAAATGTCAAAGTCTTGTCGAGTCGGCGACGAAAAAATGGCGAAAATTAGAGACATCACCGTCGTCACGCCCAAGCATATCCAGAAAACGAGTTGCCATTGTTCAATTCTAGCCTAAATAAAAAAAACGCATATCAGCCTTACTGTCCGCAATATAAAACTACGATTTTGATGGTACTCAAGGAACAATTTGTGCCAAAGGCGACTTAGTAGTAGTAGTAGTAGAGAAGGGGCGGCGCGAAGCCTGGCAAGTAGGCCTCCCTGGGCCCTTTCTGCCCTACCCCGAGCCTGCCCCTAATCCACCGCCTGCACCACTGGCAGTCTGCTCATCTGGTTTTACTGTTCTTTTTGCAAAGTCCAGTATTTTGTCCCATTTGAGCGTGTGCAGGTCCTCCTCATCCAGGGTCGGGAAACCGAATACCTGGTATCTCGTCCTCTGGTATGCCTCGCAGTTCGCTATAAGGTGTCGAGATGTCTCTTATGCCCGCCCGCAGGCCCGGCAGGTCGAGTCATTCTCCACCGCGATCCAGGTCATGTGCTTCCTTAGTCGGTTGTGACCAGCGTCCCTTGGCGATCTCCCCAGAAGCCATTTTTGTCTGGCTACATCCGGGCCCTTCACGAAGTCTTTGGTCTGTCTGCATCCTGTTCCTCCTCTCCAAGCGGTCGTCATGGCATAGTTGGCCCATTTATTGAGTCGACTTTGCAATTGCCTCTTGGTTGTTCCTAGGAGTGGTTCCGGCCCTACATACTGGGTGCTTGCTCCGATCCTGGCGAGCTCGTCGGCCATCTCGTTAACCGGCACCCCCATATGTCCCGGTACCCACATAAGTGTCACTTGTTTGCCCTCTTCCAAGGATTCTAGTGCATCCGCACATTCCTCCACCAGGGTGTTGTTGATCTTGGGCGCCCGTAGTGCCTTTAGGGCTGATTGGCTGTCGGAGCATATATAAACATGCTCCTCCCTACCGTTCTTTATTTCTTCCATGGTTGCAGCCATTATTATGGCATACACCTCTGGGTAGCTCTTTCGAATCTCCTGGTCTTCCACATAAACCCCCGATCCTGTGGTTTTCCTCTCCGACAGTTTGGACCCGTCGGTGTAGCAAATCACGGCGTTCTTCTCGAACTGTTCGCGGAGGTTTTCACTCTGCCATAGTTCCCTGTCTGGTATGACTACTTTGTACCTCTTGTTGAATCTCCAGGGGTTTTTTGGTCTTTGTGTTTTAATCGCTGCCATAGGGATTTCTCTCTCGGCGATTTGGGCAATCCTAAGATGCCCCGCAGCTTCCCCTCTTTCTCTCCATTGACCTGTATCTCTCAGCCGGAGGTGGGTCGCCATCGCTTCTTTTCTGATCCATATCGGAAGCGGCGGCAGTTTCAGAATGGTTTCGAGTGCCTGTTTAGGTGCCGTCCTCATAGCGCCGGTTATCCCTCTGCATATGGTTCCCTGTAGGCTCCTAAGCTTGAGGGTAGTAGTGACCTTCTCCACTGCTGGCCACCAGACTATGGATCCGTACTGGATCCTTGGTCTTAGTACTGCCGTGTACATCCAGTGGAGGTTTCTGGGGTTCAAACCTCAGGTGCGGCCAACCACTCGACGCAGGTGCCACATCGTTGCCTGCAACTTATTGGTTAATTTCGCAACGTGTGGTGTCCAGGTGAGCCCCTTGTCTAGGGTGACCCCTAGGTACTTCAGTTCTGAAACCAAAGTCAGGGGTCTCCCTAACATCTTGGGTGCTCTGAATCCCTCCATTTTCCTGTTTCTTGTGAACAGGATCATCTCTGTCTTTCCTGGATTGACAGAGAGACCGTTTTGTTGACACCAGTCTTCTATGATTCGTACCGCCCTTTGCATTCTGTTACAGACGGTGTTTAGGTGGTGGCCTACCACCTCCACGACACCGTCGTCGGCGTATGCGTGGGCGTCGAATCCTTCCTCTGTTAGGCGTTGTAGGAAAGTATTCATGATCAGACACCACAGGTGTGGGGATAAGCAGCTACCTTGTGGGCAGCCTCCCGTTGCCTCTATGTTGACCCTGTACTCCCCTAGATTGGCCTGGATCTTTCTCCCTGTTAGTGCTGATTTTACCCATTCGGAGACTCGGCTCCCCTTCTCTGCAGGGCTGTTGTTATTACCTGCACTTTCGCCTTGTCGAAAGCTCCTTCGACATCAAAGAATACTGCCAGGGCGTACTGTTTGAATTGAAGGGCTTTTTCTGCCTTATGCACTACTGCGTGTAGGGCCGTGTCGGTAGACCTTCCCTCCACGTATGCATGTTGATTTCTGTGGAATGGTTGGTTGGTTAGGACTCCCCCTAGTAGGTGTCTGTCCACCATTCTTTCCAATGCTTTCATCAAAAAAGATGTTAGACTAATGGGTCTGAAGGATTTGACCGCCGTATAGTCTTTCTTTCCGGCTTTCGGAATAAAGACAACGGTGGCTTTTTTCCACTCTGTTGGTATATATCCTTGCTATGCATCGCTATGCTGGCCCTAAAGATTCTCTTTACAAAAGGTAGGAGTATCTCTTGGCTTTTTTGCAGGAGCGCTGGGAATATGCCATCAGGCCCTGGGGACTTGTAGGGGCTGAACTCGTTGATTGCCCAGGAGATGGTAGCATCCGAGACCACTCGGTCCGCCAGTCTCCAGTCAGGGTCTTGCCCCTCCCGGAGTCGGCGGTCCTCTGCGCCCCCCGTTCGCCGCCTTCTCCCGAGAAGTGAACCTCGAGCAGGTGTCGTATTGACTCCTCGCATGAGGCGGTCCAGCTCCTGTCTGGCCTTTTTAACGATGTTAGAGTTTGTTTATTCTCGCTGCTTAGGATTTTGAAAAGGCGACTTAACATTGCGTCAAACCGTCGTTTAAACGTTCTAGCAACCCGCTTTTGCTCCAATTTGGCGGAGATTTTTTGAGTTGTGTTGACGTTGCCTGCGACTAGAGTCGCGTACAAGGTTTCCACTCCGTTGCTGAAGCGACTACAATTAAAGTGCGCTCTGGATAATATTTTTATTAATATAAAATTGTTTTGAAATCAACCCAAGTAACAATTTGTCGACGCAACAACGTTTCTAAACGCAACCACAACGTTGCGATGTGACGTTGTAGGAAACGTTTTGCCAACCCTATTTAGTAAATACTTTTCGAGTTGTCTCAACGTTGCACGCAACCTTTGGTATGCATCCAAGTCAAGAAATTACCAAGATGACAACCTTGTGTGCAGCGCCACCTACAATAAGTTATTTGTTAAAAGTGCGCAAGAGGTGTTTATTATTACCCAAAATATAACCTTTAGTTAACATTTTGTATTTTTTCTCCACCAAAAGTCATTTATAATAAGATTCAGAGTAATAATAATTCACGGGCCAACAAAATAAAAATTTTTTTTTTTCTATCAGCTCTAATTTTTGAGATAGAGACTAATTGAATTTAGTTCTAATAAAAGGCAAAAATAAATAAATCAACATTTCTTTAAAATTCAATATAGAAATTTGCTATTCAAAATTAGGATCTAATTAGCCAAATATACCTGAAAAACCCGCATTACTTAATCCTATTAATTTTATTAGCCATTTAATATTTGAAATTCCCTATGATCCGATCTCCCAATACCTGCTCAACCCCGACTAATTAGTTTTGGAAACATAGTACCTTTTGTCTACCTTTATCCTCCTCGACTTAGTATATTGTGTAGTTTTTGCAAATAAAGTTGTGTCATAATTTTTTGTACATTTTCGTCGTTTTATAGTGTTAAAACTAAAACAATGGCATCCACAAGCAGGCGTAGCTGTGTAAACCATCCAGATGTTTTTTGTTATGTATGTGGCAAATAAACTTTGAAAGAAAGTAGAAAAACTGTTTCTGAATTTGTGAAAAGCTCTTATATTGCCTATTTTGGCGTTCATTTGGGAGATCAAGATAAATCTTGGGCTCCACATGTGGTGTGTAAAACATGTGTTGAACATTTGCGACAGTGGACAATTGGAAACAGACAGTGCCTGAAATTTGGTGTACCAATGGTTTGGAGGGAACCACGTAAGCATTATGATGACTGCTATTTTTGTCTCGTTAATATTAAAGGCATAAATAGGAACAATCGACATAAATGGACATATCCTGATCTAGATTCTGCAAGAAGACCTGTACCGCACTCTAAGGAAATACCCATTCCAACCTTCAGCAGTCTTCCTGAAATCCCGGAAGATGATACAGAAACATCAACGTCTGATGAAGTTCAAAGAATGCAATCAGAAAACGACAGTGAATTTGAAGCAGATTTAACAACTCCTTAGTGTTTTAATCAACAAGAACTGAACGATCTCGTGAGAGACCTATACCTCTCAAAGGAGTATGCTGAGTTACTTCCATCCAGATTAAAAGAAAAGAACCTTCTTTATCCAGGCACTGATGTTACATTTTATCATAAGAGAGAAAAGCATGTGCTGTCTTTTTTCATTCAGGAAAATAAGCTGGTATAAGTGAATAAATGGGTTTGTCAGAATACACTTCAGACAATTGGCGCCTTTTCATTGACAGTTCAAAACGTAGTTTAAAATGTGTTCTTTTACATAACGGTAACAAATATGCCCCAATTCCTATTGGACATTCTACTCCCATGAAAGAGGATAAAAAATAGCATAAGTTTTGAAACAAATTAAATACGAAGAACATCAGTGGGCAATTTATGTTGATTTGAAAATTGTGAACTTTCTCCTTGTACAGCAAAGTGGATATACAAAATACCCCTGTTTTTTATGGCTTTGGGACAGCAGGAAAACAAAACGTAGTGAATGAACCTTTGGTTACGAGAGAAAAAGTTTTACTACCACCCTTGCATATCAAGTTGGGGCTTATGAATCAGTTTGTATAAGCGTTAGATCGAGATGAAAATTGTTTTGGGTACTTGTCACGTAAGTTTCCTGAGATTAGCACGGAAAAACTAAAAGCCACCAAAATCTTTTTGATGGTCCTCAAATAAGGAAAATTATTCAGTTCAGTTCACCACATCACTGAATGAGACTGAATCTAACGCTTGGGGTTCATTTGTTCAAGTAATTAAAAATTTTCTTGGAAATCACAAAGCAGACAATTACATAGAATTAGTGGAAACTAATTAGTGTAACATCAGTATAAAAGTTCACTACTTCCACAGCCACCTAGATCGCTCTCCAGAAAATTTAGGTGACTGTAGTGAAGAACAGAAAGTAAGATTCCATGAGGATGTTAAAACTATGGAAGATCGATATCAAGGACGATGGGATAGCCACATGATGGCCGACTACTGTTGGAGCCTTCAGCGTGACTACACCAGTCAACTCCATGCTAGAAAGTCGTATAAAGAATGTATGTTAAGCTACTTTTTATAATAAATATTTAATTATATGTGTTTTTTTTTGTTACTAACAATAGTCATAGTTATAACGTAAAATATATATATAGAGGTTAAAAAAAAAGTAAATAATTCCTATTTTAAAAACTAGATCTGATAGACAAAATCTGATGGCTATTTCGGATTCTCCACCCAAAAATTACCCAGGAACAGTTAAAAAATCGCCGGCACCAAAATGTGTGTTGGCCTGTGAATCAATATTTTTCAAATTAATAATTATGAACAAGATGTCCGTTTTAAAGGCTTTCTGTACACTAAAATGGGAAACGCAGCTTAGTGTACTGTTAAATATGATATTTTTAGGTCCAAAAAAAAAAACGCGGGACTGAAATATAAGACAGATTTAGAAAGAAAGTTATTTTTTAAAAATCTTATATAGGACAATAAATTGTTGCAGAACTACTTTTACGTGTATACAACTAAATTAGTGATTTAACAGTAATAATAGCTAAGAATTGCTAGCAAAAACTAATAAAAAACTCCTAACGCGTTTGTTTACATTCTGTTTGGCAATATGGCTTCAAATTATAAAGGTGATTGCAAAAAGCAACATGACGCTTATTCGTCGTTTCGTATTTACCGTTTGTCAACCAAAAAAACGTCCTTCGCTAACAGGTTCGACAGCTGCTTCATCAAAATGAACCTAATGTCAATGCACCAAAATCTTTTCCTTGGGTTACAGCTGACAGACTGCCAAGTCAATTAGAGATGGGTAAATCGATCATTTTATACTGAACGAATGGATCAGTGATTCGTTTCTTACCCCCAGATGCACCGTAAAAATATTCGGATTAGTTTAGCTAATCCATGCTTCCTCTTTGTTCATTTATGTGGGATCAAGCGAGAAAAAGAATAGATTAGATAGCCAATCGTGATTAAGTACCTACGGTGCATTTAGGGGTTAGAATGATCGAATCTTTTGAATCGATCATTGAATCAATCATTTGAAATGAAATTAAAAAAATGGTGACAAAAAAAAGGTTGATGCAGCTAAATACGAAATACTTTGCTGACCAAAAAACAAAAAATCTATATTTTCATACAGTTTACCCCGCGTGTAGGAATTCGAATCATATCGAGCAAACATGATTCGATCATTCAATACTCGCAAGTGATTCGATCAAAGTGAACGAATGGTTTACGAATCACACATCTCTAGGCAGCAGCAGTATGCCTGCTTTCGTGTGCGTCGAGGCCATTGAACCTGCTGAATGCGTCGAGCATTGAGTCGCAGTCGCGTGTTTTAGGCGGGCGGACGTGGAAGCTATTATTGGAGTAGGTTATTTGCAGGTTTAAACGGCTATCGGTGTGTACGTGCGTCGTGCGATATGGAAGATGGCGGCCAAAAATCATAAAAAATACAACTTTCGCAACCGGGGCTTGATTATACTCGATTCTATATAACTTAACAATAAGGAATCCAAAAAATTTACTTTGAAGGTCATCCGACCTTAAATGACCTTGAAAATAGCAAAAAAAAACAAGATTTTTTGCCATTTTCTCTTAAAAAAATCTGAATAATTCGAGGTTTTGTCAGAACAACTTCAAATCTACCTTAAACTATTAGGCGTGTATGCTAAATTCGATCCTTAGAGTTTGATGCAGTTTAAAGCTTTATGACCTCGAAAAATACCCCAGTAAAATTAACATATTGCAAAAATAACATACTAGAGGGCGCTATTTATAAACTATTAAGGCAAAGAGGACCAAATTTGGTAATAAGGATAAGAAGGTCAAGTGTAACAATATTGTTAAAAAAATTTGGTTCAGCTATTTCGCGTTTCAATATGGCGGCTATATATCAAAATGGCAATCTATAACCACATTTTATTTTATGCAATTTCGTAAAAAAGCAAAAACGACAAGGTGGTCATTAATTCTTGTTGGCTTATCATCGCTTACCATGAAAAAAAAGTTTAGTTGATGCATGACCTTGATTGATCTTGAAAATAGCCTGTACAAGTGAAAAACCAGCTTTTTGTGATATTTTTTCCAATTTACCACTACGCAAAATCTTTAAGCGCCGGAGATGAAATTAACATCTTAGCCATAAAAAAAAACACTTCATTTTAAACCTCCATACCATTTTTTTTTATATGGCGTCCCAGATGTTTATGCTATACCCCGGTAAAAATGACCTATATGCCTGTCGTTTTTATTAAGTTTCGGAACTGTGAATTTTATGTTTTACTCACTTGTCTAGCCAATAACATTTAAATAACCTATAAGAGAGTTAGCAGAAGTTAGATATATATTACCATATACTGGACCAGTGGTGTTAGATGCCATTTTCCAAAATGGCAGTCGAAAAAAGCATAAAAAATTCTAATCATGCCAGTAGGCCATGACTACACTTGTTTATGAACATTCATAATAAAATTGAAGGAGGAGGATTTAACAGCTATTTAGTCACACATTTATGTGCCACCGCATCGCTGTAGAAGCTCCGAAACTTAATAAAAACAACTGGCATAAAGATCATTTTTACCGGGATATTGCATAAATATCTGAGACGTCATATCCAAAAAAAATGGTAGGGAGGTTTAAAATGAAGTGTTTGTGCGTAGTGGTAAATTGTAAAAAAACATCACAAAAAGCTGGTTTTTCACTTGTACATGGTATGCCGCGATAATTCAACAAGAATTGATGGCCACCTTGTCATTTTTGCTTTTTTACGAAATTGGATAAAATAAAATGTGGTTATAGGTCGCCATTTTGATATATCAGGCGCCATATTGAAACGCGTCACAGCTGAACAAAATTTTTCACAATATTGTTGGACCTGCCCTTCTTTTCTGTCTTACCAAATTTGGTCCTCTTCGCGTTAATAGTTGATGAATAGCGCCCTTTATTATGTTATTTTTGCAATGTGTTTATTTTTCTGGGGTATTTTTCAGGGTCATGAAGCTTCAAACTAATAGTTTGAGGTACATTTAAAGTTAGACTGACAAAACCTTGAAATATTAAGATTTTTTGAAAATAAAATGGCAAAAATCTTGTTTTTTTCGATTTTCAAGATCATTTAAGGTCGGATGACCTTGAAAGTAAATTTTTTGGAATCCTCGTTCTCGAATTATATAGAATCAAGTATAATCATGCCCCAGTTGCGAAATTTGTATCTTTTATGATTTTTGACCGCCATCTTGAAAGATGACGTCATATCAACCCCTTCTACACGGATGCGAACAAAACACCCGGTAACACTTGATTGTGTGACTAAAGAGCTATCAATCCCACATAGTCACAAAACTCCTTTATTTAAAATCCCACGGGATAGAAATTATCGACATATGCTCCTACACTAAATGCTAAAAATGTTCAACAGTTTGAGTTTTACAGTGTATGTCTCGATAATACAATTTCGTGAGAAAGTCAACAGGTCAGGAGAGAATTTCGGAAATATCGCTTTTGTCCATCCTTGAAAATAAACTTCTCCAAAGCTTGTTAGCCCATCCACGTTTTTTGATGACGTCATTGACGAATTTGCAAACAATGATCGAAGAATCGAATTCCATTACAAATAAGGTAATTTTTTAAAAATTGCTTCTCTTACCGGAAATTTCATCGCACGCCACTGCCAGTTGGATTGGTCTTATTTTATTGATGATGATGAAAACAACTGTTTTCAAAATAATTTACCTCTGTAGTTAACTGTCCGACAGTAATATTGCCCAGAATGCCACTGATCGTTGCAAAAGTGTTGGCGATGGCCATCAAAATGCCTCCGTAGTGTTTGGAGATTTCGTTGATGTTCACGGGCATGGTGCAGTAGTAAAAGGGTTTTATTATCATGGCCAGGGTGAATAAGAGCATGACGTAAAGCCTGGAACATCCGACGTACATTGCTGTCAGTATGCAGGCAGAGGCCCCGATGTTTGCTAAAAGTTAAGAAAATGGATGGATGGCAAAATAAAAGACTACACTGGTAAAAATAATCCTGATTTTTTCAGACAGATATAAACTTTTATGAGATTAATTTCTAGAATAATATTTGAGGATTGTATTCTATCAGTAATGTGATTCTAGATCCTATGGAAAGTTATTTTTGTGATTTATTTCTGTCAGTATTCAGGCAGAGGCCCCGATGTTTGCTAAAAGTTAACAAAATGGATGGATGGTAAAATAAAAGTCTACCCTGGTAAAAATATTCCTGATTTTTTCAGACAGGTATAAACTTTTATGAGATCAATTTCTAGAATAATATTTGAGGATTGTATTCTATCAGTAATGTGATTCTAGATCCTATGGAAAGTTATTTTTGTGATTTATTGCTGTCAGTATTCAGGCAGAGGCCCCGATGTTTGCTAAAAGTTAACAAAATGGATGGATGGTAAAATAAAAGTCTACCCTGGTAAAAATATTCCTGATTTTTTCAGACAGGTATAAACTTTTATGAGATGAATTTCTAGAATAATATTTGAGGATTGTATTCTATCAGTAATGTGATCCTAGATCCTATGGAAAGTTATTTTTGTGATTTATTGCTGTCAGTATTCAGGCAGAGGCCCCGATGTTTGCTGAAAGTTAACAAAATGGATGGATGGTAAAATAAAAGACTACCCTGGTAAAAATAATCCTGATTTTTTCAGACAGATATAAACGTTTATGAGATCAATTTCTAGAATAATATTTGAGGATTGTATTCTATCAGTAATGTGATTGTAGATCCTATGGAAAGTTATTTTTGTGATTTATTGCTGTCAGTATTCAGGCAGAGGCCCCGATGTTTGCTAAAAGTTAACAAAATGGATGGATGGTAAAATAAAAGACTACCCTTGTAAAAATATTCCTGATTTTTTCAGACAGATATAAACTTTAGGAGATCAATTTCTGGAATAATATTTGAGGATTGTATTCTATTCGTAATGTGATTCTAGATCCTATGGAAAGTTATTTTTGTGATTTTGCAGAAGTTACTAAATCTGATTCTAGAATTTTTTAGGAAAGGATTTGTGTTTCCTTGTGGGCATTCTATCATTTTGAGTTTAGAAGATTTTTGTGATATGATAGTAATATTGCCCAGAATGCCACTGATCGTTGCAAAAGTGTTGGCGATGGCCATCAAAATGCCTCCGTAGTGTTTGGAGATTTCGTTGATGTTCACGGGCATGGTGCAGTAGTAAAAGGGTTTTATTATCATGGCCAGGGTAAATAAGAGCATGACGTAAAGCCTGGAACATCCGACGTACATTGCTGTCAGTATGCAGGCAGAGGCCCCGATGTTTGCTAAAAGTTAACAAAATGGATGGATGGTAAAATAAAAGACTACACTGGTAAAAATAATCCTGATTTTTTCAGACAGATATAAACTTTTATGAGATCAATTTCTAGAATAATATTTGAGGATTGTATTCTATCAGTAATGTGATTCTAGATCCTATGGAAAGTTATTTTTGTGATTTATTTCTGTCAGTATTCAGGCAGAGGCCCCGATGTTTGCTAAAAGTTAACAAAATGGATGGATGGTAAAATAAAAGTCTACCCTGGTAAAAATATTCCTGATTTTTTCAGACAGGTATAAACTTTTATGAGATCAATTTCTAGAATAATATTTGAGGATTGTATTCTATCAGTAATGTGATTCTAGATCCTATGGAAAGTTATTTTTGTGATTTATTGCTGTCATTATTCAGGCAGAGGCCCCGATGTTTGCTAAAAGTTAACAAAATGGATGGATGGTAAAATAAAAGTCTACCCTGGTAAAAATATTCCTGATTTTTTCAGACAGGTATAAACTTTTATGAGATGAATTTCTAGAATAATATTTGAGGATTGTATTCTATCAGTAATGTGATCCTAGATCCTATGGAAAGTTATTTTTGTGATTTATTGCTGTCAGTATTCAGGCAGAGGCCCCGATGTTTGCTAAAAGTTAACAAAATGGATGGATGGTAAAATAAAAGTCTACCCTGGTAAAAATATTCCTGATTTTTTCAGACAGGTATAAACTTTTATGAGATCAATTTCTAGAATAATATTTGAGGATTGTATTCTATCAGTAATGTGATTCTAGATCCTATGGAAAGTTATTTTTGTGATTTATTGCTGTCAGTATTCAGGCAGAGGCCCCGATGTTTGCTAAAAGTTAACAAAATGGATGGATGGAAAAATAAAAGTCTACCCTGGTAAAAATATTCCTGATTTTTTCAGACAGGTATAAACTTTTATGAGATCAATTTCTAGAATAATATTTGAGGATTGTACTCTATCAGTAATGTGATTCTAGATCCTATGGAAAGTTATTTTTGTGATTTATTGCTGTCAGTATTCAGGCAGAGGCCCCGATGTTTGCTAAAAGTTAACAAAATGGATGGATGGTAAAATAAAAGACTACCCTGGTAAAAATAATCCTGATTTTTTCAGACAGATATAAACGTTTATGAGATCAATTTCTAGAATAATATTTGAGGATTGTATTCTATCAGTAATGTGATTGTAGATCCTATGGAAAGTTATTTTTGTGATTTATTGCTGTCAGTATTCAGGCAGAGGCCCCGATGTTTGCTAAAAGTTAACAAAATGGATGGATGGTAAAATAAAAGACTACCCTTGTAAAAATATTCCTGATTTTTTCAGACAGATATAAACTTTAGGAGATCAATTTCTGGAATAATATTTGAGGATTATATTCTATTCGTAATGTGATTCTAGATCCTATGGAAAGTTATTTTTGTGATTTTGCAGAAGTTATTAAATCTGATCCTAGAATTTTTTAGGAAAGGATTTGTGTTTCCTTGTGGGCATTCTATCATTTTGAGTTTAGAAGATTTTTGTAATATGATAAAAGTTTACTTTAGAATCCAGGACTTTTAAGGCGATTTTATCTGTATCATAAACTTAAGGAATCCTATGAGAATGATATTGGAGAAGTTCTTATGCAACATAATCGATTTCTAGGATCTTTGTGGGGATCTTGATTTTCTAGAGGTTTCCGCTCAGAACTTGGATTTTTGGGGATATTTTATCAGTGTGTTCTATAATAAAGAATATTAAAAAAGTTTCTGGAAATTTTATAATTATTGTGAAATTAGGAGATTTTTGTGATTTTGAAGAAGTTTTCTTTTAGAATCTAGAATGTTTTAAGAAGATTCTATCAGTATCGTGATTTTAAGGTATCCTTTAAAAAATTATGTAAAATAAATTTTTAGGCAATATCATCATTTTAGAGCAGTTTTTTGATTTTGGGGTCTGCTTAGAATTTAGGATTTTTGAAAAGATTCTAACGACATAATGATTTTAAAGATTTTTTAGATGATAAAACAGTTTTGTAATTTTAAGGGATGACCCTATGAAACTGAATACTGGATAAGTAATTACGTCTGATTAGTTTTTAGGATTTTTGTGGAGAGTCTATCAGAATCTTGATTTTAGATCTGCTCAGGATTTAGGATTTTTGCGGGGATTCTATATGTGATTTTAAAGGAGCTTAAGATAATTAATTGGTTTCTAGAATTTTTGGGGATATTGTATCAGTAAAGTGATATAATATTGATGAAGTTTTTTTTATGTTGGTTTATAGAGAGATCAGTATAATCATTTTGGGAGATCGCATGAGAAATAATAACAACTGTATAATTTTTTATGCATTATCGGTTTTTAGAATTTTGGTGGAGATTCTTTCAGTATACCTAAAAGTTTTTTAGTTTCCAGGATTTTTAAATCTTTGTACTTACAAAATGGTCCAAAAACCATATTAAACCACTTCAATCCAATACATCGCTCCATGTACGTCGAAGTGACGCTATAGATAATAGAAAACAACCAAAGAACGAAAAAAGGCACCGCACTTAAATAGGCGATTTCTTTGACTTGATATCCCAGAATATCGGCCATATAAATGGGCAAACATGTGACCAAAATAAAGAAGACATAATAGTGGGCAAACTGTCCGGCCACGTTGGCCCAGAAAGGTTTGTTTCGAAAGATTTCCTTCCATGGGACTTGCAACCTGACGTGGTGAACTAAAAAAATAAAAAAAATAAATTTTGGAAATTTTTACAAAAATACTTATGTGTACTTAAGCACGACTAAATAATGAGGCGTTTTCTCGCGTTGAAATCGTTTAAAATTTGTTTTTTAAAGTTTTAAAAAGTTCATTTTCTCGCGTTGCAACGGAGACGTCAGATTTAATCTGGTTAAAAATATTTCGAAATTTTACCTTTTTTTTCTAAAGCACTGTTTATACTTTTTTAACAGCGATTAGAATGGGAAATGATCAATGAGTAGAGTAGCGTATCTTTATTTATCCAAAAGACTACAATTGTAGTATAGACATCGTCAGGAGAAATATACAGTAAACAATAAATATAAAACAACAAATATAAAATAAAATAAACAAATAATTAATAATTATAAAATAAAAGATACATTACAAACTTAAAATACAGGCATTTTTTACTTTTGTACATAACTTTAGCTATTTCTAAAGTAAATAGAACGTAACTTAATTTTAATTAAAAAAAGGAGTTAGGTCTCTTTTTTGCAAAAGAGTTACCTAACTCAGTTCATGTCAAGTGTTCATTAATAGAATAGAGACATTTTTCTATTAACAAATTGTTTGTATGTGATTCTGGAATGTTATATTTAACTAATTTGTTGAAAATAATAATAATGAAGGTTTAGTTAAATAAACAATAACATTTAAACACGCAAAAAAGATTAATCAAAATAAATATTCTAAGACAGAAAAAAGTGAGGTTACAGGGAAGAAATGACAGCGACCTCACTGTTTTGAACTATTCATTTTCTCGTATTTTAAACTAATGACGTAGTGGTTCAAAATGTTTAAAACAAATATTTCAAAACAATTTCAACACGAGAATACGAATTAATTAAATAATAAACTCCCAGGTCAGGTCAGGTTTCAATAATATATTTCTCCGATTGCTTCCGAGTGTATACATGGTGTTCCGAATTTAATGATAACCATGGGGATTTCCTTAGGAGCTACAAAAAGGTTTTAATTAGGGCAAAATTGCGCAATTTGATGCTTTGCTCAAAACTAAAAAAAAAGTTTACAATTAATAATATATTTTTTTTTTAATATTTTTGTCCCTCAAAAAACGCTTTAAACTTTCTACAGGCACTTTTTTAAGATCTATGTATCTAGTGACATATGACAATTTTTGACTTTGGACATTTGTTTTTTTTTACGAACAGGTGCTTTTTTCTCCTGCTAATATTTTGCAACCCACTGCCTCTTTCAATTATAAGACCGCTCCTATTTTGAATTGCAACATTGTCGAAGGCTGACGCAGAGGGTTTCATCAGTTAATAAAAATCAACTACCTACTTATGACAAATTTTTAAAAATTAGGTAGGTACCTATTGCTTGAGCTCTTGAACTGAAGGGAGGGAAGAGGGGCGGTTTAATAGGTGGTCAGTTAGTGTTTACGAAACCAAAATACTTATTTTTAAAAACAAGTCTCATCTACTCTCACTACTTAAATGCATCGCAGGAAAAAATCTTGAAAAAATTACACTAAAATGCTATTTTTTCGCGTTTCAGATGTTATCGACAAAAAATTTCTTAGAATGAATAAAAATTGCAACAATATTTAATATTCATATAGCGCCGTAGCCGAAAACTTCGGCAAAAAAAAACTAAAAATTCTTCAAAATTTTGATCTCTTAGGTTTTTTGTAAAATGTTTTTGAAAAAGTAGATTTGGTTGCATGCCAAGAAGGGGTGGGTTGCGGTGGTATATATATATATATATATACAGGGTGTTTCAAATTCGATGCTCACCATGGGGATCTCCTAAACGGTAGAAGATACGAAAAGATTTAAATTAGGGCAAAGTTGCGCAATTTAATGCTTTACCCAAAACTAAAAATAAAGTTTACAAAATCCGAGTAGTTCCGGAGCAATTTTAGTTTTTATTTTTTTCCGCCTTTATTATTAGAGTTGTCAAAAAATTCTTAAAACTTTCTACAGGCACTTTTTTAAGGTCTAACAGACGAGCTATTCATTTTTAAGATTTGACATTTCAGTTTGACAGGAGTGCTGTCAAGCTCATTTTTTCTTATGGATACATCCTTTTTTTTCTGGTCGTTTTGTTTCGGAAGCAAGGTAAATATCATTTTGAAACATTATTTTAATAGGAAGCTTGTTGTTTCGGGATTAATGACCATCATCAGTTAAAAAAATCCCGTTATACAAGACAACTTAAAAAGCGCTTGTAGTAGTTTAAAAAATGGCACCAGCAGCCACGTATAGCCGTCCATAAAACCTTTAAAAAAAATAAAAAAATTTTTTTTAAATTTTTCCAGTTTTAAAAAAAAATTCTATATTTTTTCATTTTTTTTTTGTTTTAAATGTCGTCTAAAAATTTCCCGTACAAAAAGATTTTAAAAAATTTACAATTTTTTTTAAATTTCTTTTTTGTTTAAAATGTAATTATCTACCTAAATGTGAAAACCGCGTGTCGCTAGCTGCTATACGGTTCGTGAGCTATAATTTTTTTATCAAAAACTAATCATTTTTTGTGCCAAATTTGATAAAAATCGGTTTAGCGGTTTTTGAGGAATCGTATCCCAGACAGACAGACAGACAGACAGACACTATCCCAAAATTTTGTAGATAACTATAATTTTATAGATACTACTACAAGCGCTTTTTAAGTTGTCTTGTATAACGGGATTTTTTTAACTGATGATGGTCATTAAGCCCGAAACAACAAGCTCCCTGTTAAAATAATGTTTCAAAATGATATTTGCCTTGCTTCCGAAACAAAACGGGCAGAAAAAAAAGGATGTGTTCATAAGAAAAAATGAACTTGACAACGCTCCTGTCAAACTGAAATGTCAAATCTTCAAAATGAATAGCTCGTCTGGTAGATCTTAAAAAAGTGACTGTAAAAAATTTTAAGCATTTTTTGACGACTCTAATAATAAAGGCGGAAAAAAATAAAAACTAAAATTGAAAATTTCGGTTTTTTTCGCCTATCTTCGGAACTACTCGGTTTTTGTAAACTTTATTTTTAGTTTTGGGTAAAGCATCAAATTGCGCAACTTTGCCCTAATTTAAACCTTTTCGTATCTCCTACAGTTTAGGAGATTCTCATGGTGAGCATCGAATTTAAAACACCCTGTATACATCTGTTGCCATAAATCATAAATGCGCCGCAGGCGCAAATTTTAGGAAAAATTATACTAAGAATGCCGTTTATTACACGTTTCGAAAGCTGGTAAGAAAAATTCGTCAGAATTAAACTAAAGTTGTAACAACTAATGACGTCATAGGACTGTAGGAAAAATTTTTAAAATTTAAGACATCACACCAAATACACATCACGAACCGGAATAAAGGGTGAAAAAAGTGGTGTAGCTATAGCCAATCCCTGGGGCCCTTGACCATGATTAATTTATTTTAGGTTGGGTTTGACCTGCTGAGGGGGTTTTAAACCCTAAACCCCTCCCCCCTGGCTACGCCACTGGCTGACGGATATGTCATTTGATAGAATACAAACAATTTATTTTTTATATGCCTTATCTTATATTTAGATTATAAAAATTCACCAGGCGCAGATTAGTTTTTGATGGTGGTGGGGGGGGAGGGGGGGGGTTAAAAAAATTGTAACTCATGGACCGTAGCAGCTAGCGACACGCGGTTTTTACATTAAGATATATAAATGCATTTTGAAACAAAAAAAAATTATAATTAAAAAAAAAATTTGTTTTTTTCTTAAAGATTTTATGTAGGTATGGCTAAACGTGCCTGTTGGCGCCATTTACTTTTAATAGCAACAAAAAATTAATTTTTACACACAAATGTTACAGGGTAGTTTGGTTTTCTATATTTTCGTGAGTTTCTTTGGTCACAGAAGCCTATTAAAAATAAACAGTGGGATTTACTAAGATCTAAAATAGTACCCCCCACAGGTCTAAATATTTACACCTGTGGGGGGTACTAAATTTTAAAACCAATTTTCAAAAAACAATTACCCATACAGAAAAGACATAAAGTTATTGATTTTTTTCCCAAAATACACCAAATTTTAGAAGAAAATGTCCTAAAACTAATTTTTTTTTACAGGTTTCAAAATGGCAAATGGCAAATACGCCAAAAATTTGGCACATAATAGCTTCATTATTTGTGATTGAGGTTATAAAGTTGGTGATTTTTTAGACCACCTCAGGGGGGTGTTTTAAATTTATAGCCCCCAGCAAGGATTGTTTTGTGGCATTTGGTAATAAGTTCGTTTATAATTTCCCTAAGTAGATGTTTTTACAAGAATTAATTTACCTTATTTAATATCCCAAGTTGTTCATTACCCAATAAAACACCTCCTATTTTGTCCAGAAAAACGCCATATTTTGAACCCGTTTTCAGCACACAAAATATATTTATGAGGACACTACGAGGCAAAACGAACATAAGTGAAGGTCACTGATTATGCACGAAAAATATACGAAACAAAAAACCCCAAAACAACTATATTAATTTATTTACAAACTGAAAGTAAAACATTGAGGTTATCTAAAAGCTCAGTCAAAAAATCTTTCCTTACTCAAAGCCCACTCATTTAAAAGCTGTAGCTTTCATCAGTAGAGGTTGGTGCAAGCAGAGGTAAAAGATCCGAACTCGCTGTTTGTGATTGAACGCTGCGCTAATATTTTTAAACTGACATTTCGACACTGACAGAAATGTAAAAAATTCTTGCATTTAAGTATTTTAATACATTTCATAAATAAAAACACCTTTTAAATAAATAAAAAATGATCTTGGCTGTGCTCCTGTCACACTGATATATCAAATTTCAAAAACTAATCTGTCATTAGGTAGATCTTAAAAAAGTGCAGAATTTAAAGCGTTTTTGATAGCTTTCAAAATAATGAGGGAAAAAATAGAAACTACTCGGATTTTGTTTTTTTTTAGTTTTGAACAAAGCATCAAATCGCGCAACTTCGCCCTAATTTTAACCTTTTCGTAACTCGTATCGTGTAGGAGATCCCCAAGGTGAGCATCGAATTTGGAACACTCTGTATAATAGCTCTCTCCACCTGTTTCTGATTTCGCCAAAAGAAATAAAATAATGGTTACTTAAATTAGTGGCAGTCCCAGGGGGGGGGGCGATCTCCCCCTCTTTTCCTTCAGAAAAAAGTAGACAACAAAGATGCTGGTGGTCTTTGAAAAAAAACGAGAAATTGCAGAACGTTCCTTTAAAGACATTCTAGAATCCCTCCACAGTGGGACAGTTTGAAACAGACGAAAACCGCGATATCAGAAATAGAGAACAGTATTATAGAGTTTCAAGTTTTAGACAAAATCATTTCGGACATCAAAATCAAGGTTCAATAACGAGACTTTAAATATTTTTGACCTGAACATATTCATACCAAGTTTTATACAACGTGAAGCCAAAAAAAAAAAACAAAGTTTTGAACTTTTATTGCAAGAAGTCAGTTATTGAAAACAATATTGGTCAGAAGTAGGCAAAAGCTTAAATCAAAACATATATGATAAAGTTTTCGAGGCAGTGATATATGTGTCGATATTTTTCCGTTGATAAAAACATTCTTGGAAAAAGCTTCTCCTGCCTCAGAAGATTGAAAATATAAGAACTTAAAATCACTATGACGGAAATTCGTGTGACGGGCTTAGCGTTGCTGCATATCAACAGACATATTGAAATTGACATTGAGCGAGTCATTGACCGGTTTGCCCAAAAAACTGGAAACGAACTTTTTTTGAGATAGGCATCTTATATTTGAGTTATGCAATATAAAGGGTAATGTTTTAACTTAAAAAGCTTTTTAAATCTGAAAAAAAAGTATTTAGCTATTAGGTTTTGTTTGTTATCTGTGTTTTTTATAACTGAAATAATTATACGTACTTAGTTACTCAAGCGCGGATTTCAGGGGGGCAGGTACGAAAATATTTAGAAAATCAAAAGTAAGGCATAAATTTCGGCGCTATAACATTATTACTTTCCTATTAGTTTAATTTTGAGTTAACAATGGCATATGTAGTGTCACTTTCTTAAAAATTTTCGCCTGTTGCGCTTTGAAACTATTGATATATTTAAAATTTTATTCTAATTTTAAATCAAACAATGCATTTTTGTGTGAAATTTTCTTAAACATTTTCGCCTGCAGTACTATGATACGTTGAATTGCATTTTGAATGTAATTTTCTTAAATTTTCGGCGCATTTAAACATTTTTTTAAATAAAAAATGTATGAAATAAACAACTTAAAATCTAAATACCCCCCCCCCTAGATTTGAGGTCAAATCCGCGCTTGTAGTTACTAAGTTTTGTTTGCATGTATTGATGTGTTTCTCATAAAAGCTATGATTTTATTCTAGTTTTTTTTCGTATCGAAACCGCCCTCCCCCCTTTTCAAATGGCTGGGACCGCCACTGCTTGAATGTTGTCCGTAGCTCACCAGTTTTATTGTTGATATATTCAAGCTCTTTCTTCGTAATGAACGGATGTTTTTCCGGATAACTGTGAAGCCAGAATAGATGAATGATTAGATAGGATAAACACCAACAACTCCAAAAGTAAAAGGCCGCCTAAAAATATGTGAATTTAACTCTTACGTATGCCTTTACAAAAAAGTTGGTTAACCTGTTCCCACGATCGTTTTTTGATTACAAAATTGGGTACGTACGTTCCAATTGTTGAAATATTCTATAACTTGTCCCGTAAGAATGCTTCCTATAACTGTTCCCAAATTGCTACCCGAATACGCTATGCCAGCCAGATATTTTTCGTCGTCAGGCACCCAACGTCCGACTAAAGTTGTCAAAGCTGGCAGAATGGGGCCCTATAAAGGAAAAATGTTTGTAGTTACGGGGGGTATATCAATAGTAGTTTACATAACAAGCATGTTATGACAAAAAAGAAGTTAAAAAACCTCCAAATCAGTTACTTCAACCGAAAAGAAACTGAAAAAAAAACAACAAAAGATCAAAAGATCTTGGGTAGAAATAACGAAAATTCAAAACTTGGATGAGCATCCCACAAGGAACACACAAAAGATCAAAGCGAAAAGAGAAATGATTAAACGATGTTTCGCTCTGGGTAACCAGCGTGCGCTCATCAGTAGTTTCACTGGTCACCGTCCACTATACATCATTAAACACCATCATACACTTTGGTTTCCAACCTTGAACCACTCACAAATAGACATCGTTCCGCACTGGTACTTATCCAAGTTACCTGATACGAACTGATGTATAGTGGAGGGTGACCAGTGAAACTACTGATGAGCCCACGCTGGTTAACCAGGGCGAAACATCGTTTAATCATTTCTCTTTTCGCTTTAATCTTTTGTGTGTTCCTTGTGGGATGCTCATCCAAGTTTTGAATTTTCGTTATTTTCACCCAAGATCTTTTGTTTTTTTTTTTAATTTCTTTTAGGTTGAAGTAACTGATTTGGAGGTTTTTTAACTTCTTTTTTGTTTTAATTGTCTTAGGAGCATAATCCTACTGGAAATATTAACACGCCAGGACGAATTCGTATCAGGTAACCTGGATAAGTACCAGTGCGGAACGATGTCTATTTGTGAGTGGTTCAAGGTTGGAAACCAAAGTGTATGATGGTGTTTAATGATGTATAGTGGAGGATGACCAGTGAAACTACTGATGAGCCCACGCTGGTTACCCAGAGCGAAACATCGTTTAATCATTTCTCTTTTCGCTTTGATCTTTTGTGTGTTCCTTGTGGGATGCTCATCCAAGTTTTGAATTTTCGATATTTCCACCCAAGATCTTTTTTTTAAAGCATGTTATGATTGTGTCTTAATTTATCTGAGCATGTAATGACCATAACAAGCGAGTTAGTGTACTATAATAAACTCCATTAAGTTATCGGTTTCACTAGTGCCGGAAAGTAATTTTCCCGGACTGAAATCGATATTTCAATGCGAGTAATAAAATAATGAATTTCCCACTTGCAGTAGGAAATCAAACGTTGTCACAAAATATGTGCCTACGGGTATAGAAGGCGATCTGACAACTTAGGGCCCTCTTATAAGTTTTTTGCTACCGTTGCGCGCCTCTAGTGACTCGGTCTCGAAGCTTCAATTAGGGTAGAGAGATTAGAAACAACATTATTTTGGAAAACCTAATTCATCAATAATTAATTTTATTTTCCAAAATATTGTGGATTCTAATGACTTTAGAATTTAAGAAATAAACCAAATGCGTCGTATTTAATGTATTATACTATTATTTTCAGAAAATATATACATATCGAAACTATTGTATTTATTATTAAACTATTTATTATGCTTCCCATGTCGGCCTCAATAGCAGCAGTTTCTTTTAAGAAAAATTTGTTGTAACTGGTAATTTTGAACGGACTGGGCTAAAAAAAATGTAATTAACAAATAGGCTAAATAAATGCCTTATTAGAGCGTCAATAGACCTTGAAAATTGGTGATATTGTAGGTTATTTTTTCCCGTATACAAAAATAACCGAACCGAAATACGTTACTGACGGAGGCTTAACGGGGCCCGCTCGGTTGTTTTTTGCAACCAACCAGATTTATTTCTGAGCAAAAGCTGCAGCTGGTAAGTGATAATTCGTTATTTTGTCTAGTTTGGTTTTTAATTTTTTTGTGAAAGTGAATTTGCAAAAGAAAACAGGAATTGTCGTTTTCTTTTTTATTATTTTTACATTGGTAGTTTGTATGTGGGCCAAAAAATACGGTTACGGTAATTTGTGTTTGTGGTTTAAAAACTCTTTTTAGCATCTCAATTACGGTAAGCAAGTGACGATAAATTAGTGGTCTATTAACTCTCTATTGAATAGGCTGTTTTACCTCTGGTTTGTAGAAACCTTGCCCGGTACTTACCATTAAAGTCGGGCGGTAAATGCAATGATGAAATTACATGCCGCATTAGAAGACTTCGTCCACAGTTTTTTTGAATAGTTTTCTGGTTTAAAATGTCGGGTGCATACTCTAAACCTATAAAGCGTTTCAGATGGCAAACCATTGTCTTTGGCGAGCTTGATCTCTAGGGTGTCGAAAGCGACGAAACTGAAGATCACTGGGACACTCTGGGACACAACACTTGGGCATTGTTTTTCAATTGTACTTATTACAAAAATACAAGAAATTACTGTAAAAATTCAAAAAAGGCCAAAAACACACAACTAAAAAACTTCAATAAAAAGCCCTCATGAAAAAAACGATTGATCGGCACAATTTGTCTTGTGAGCTTCGAGACCGAGTCCCCAGAGGCGCTGTAACTTGGTTTTTTGATGCCTTTAGTAAGAGTTTTTTCTAAGTCTGTAGAACGCCCACATAGCAAAAAAATATTGGGCGTATATCCAGCTTATATACGAAAACGGAGAAGGATATTGCCCTGGATATCACCCAGATATTTACCCGACGTGCATAGGACCTCCAAAAAAGATCCAATTTAGATCCAGGTAACATCCACTGAATATACGTTATAAGTATATTCTGAACATGTATTAATTACTCCACAAAATGTATATTTATCAAAATTTTAGTTGATATATAACAATGGTATATCTATAAAAGTATAGTCTTGTCGTTTCCATAATGTTTTATTTTAAAATATTAACTTATATTCCGTTAAAAAATATAAGGCTTGCGTACAAAAAACATATTTTTAGGATGTGCGATAGCGCATATACACTGAATATACAGTAAATATCCGTTCATGTTTCCTTTTTTTGAAATGAAACATTTTTTTTTCTAATATATATAAAATATACATGTAACATACAAAACGTATATCCTAATTTTAAATATCTTTGTGATATACAATATCCAAGGCTTGCTATGTGTGCGTTGTATGATACAGGTCCGTGAAATGTCATTAAAGTACTCGTCAAGAAATTCCGGACTCGGCTCCTTCGTCGTCTTGTCCGTAAACATCTAGACTTGTACTTTAATAGAGGATTTTCCGGCCTTGTAACGTAAATTACTATCAAAATCAATGAATAGCGAGCTTTCCCTCAAAAAAGGTAATGGTAACCGTAGATCAGGATTTCGCACTTGTGGTGTTCATCAGTATGGTGCTAGGAATTAGGAGATGAAATGATGATGAAAAAATCTCTGTCAAATTGCAGAATCGGCAAATGTACCTTCAATTTGAAGGAAAATTAAGCGTCTCTACGGAGACAGACATAATTATCTTTACAGATATCCTAAGCTCTGGAGTTGATAAATCTGGAAAGCTCGCTATTCATTGATTTTGTTATTTATTCACCCTCGCTAAATCCCTTTGTAAATTACTATTACTATACTATTATAAATATCAGAAATTATTAAATATATCAAACGCGAACACTCTTAAGTCAACAACCTTCATAACCTGAAGTTTCAATGAGTTTCTATCTAAAACATCAAAACAAATAGGGTTACTAGGAGACTTTTCATACATCAAAAATTCTTAGAAATGCGTAATATGTCAATTTAGCGGGATTTATTTTTGATTAGATACTAAAATTGTATTGGATTTATTTATGTTTAATAAATATTTATTGTCTTAAAAATATAGGAAAATAATTCACATTTTTGCGTCAATTAGTGCTCTTAAAGTTTCATCGCTTGTCACGCCATCTTGTGGTTTACGTCTAAGCATTATATTTGTTTACCTGTACTGCACCCAAAAGGGCTCTTAAAATGATAGCAATCCAGTAATCTTCAGTTTTCCTGATGCATAAAGGAAAAATCGCAGTCAGAATTACTGACATGCCCATGCTGAAGAATAAGACCCATCTTCCTCCAATCCTTTCGGCCATGTAACCACCTGGTACATGACTTAACGTGTAACCGATGTAAAACGAGTATAGAATCAGCATTTCTACAGGTCTCGACCATTGAAAATGATTTCCTTTCTAAAACAAGCAATTAGTCACTCTCAAACTCGCTTTCACTAACTTTGTTAATTTGAATTAAAATATATTTTTTTATATGTTGCCCCCACCGATCAATTAAACTAACACCTGCGCTTGTTTTCGCCACTCAGAGCAAGACAACAAGCGCCCATTTTTTTACACTAGTGGAGCTATTCTTAAAATAAGGGAAAAACAATTATCTCCCTGAAACGCACAAATTCTATCGGCCATCGATTCCACCAAAAATGACACTACCGTGATGAAATTTTCCCATTGAATCTCATAAAAAAAATTATAGAATTCTTGTATGATTTTTTATCGGGATTTGGGTCGGTTTTGGAACAGATTTCGATGAGATCCTAGGATATTTTATTGGGTCTATGGGTCTATGGTTTTGGAGAAGATTACATGAGTTGTCATGGGATTGGTTTATAGAAGATTTGAGGAGGTTTTATCGTTATGGTGATTTTAGAAGATCCTATGAGCGAGGAGATTTTATCGGGTTTTGGGTCGGTTTTGGATGAGATCCTAGAATATTTTATTAGGTCTATGAGTCTATAATTTTGAAGGAGATTATATGAGTTGTTATGGGATTGGTTTCTAGAAGATTTCAGGAGCTTTTATCGTTATGGTGATTTTAGAAGATCCTATGGGCAAGCAGATTTTATCGGGTTTTGGGTCGGTTTTGGAACATATTTCGAGGAGATCCTACAATATTTTATTAGGTCTATGGGTCTATGATTTTGGAGGAGATTATATGAGTTATTATGGGATTGGAGTTCGGCGGAGTTATAAATATGAAATGCATGTTTTGCAAGGCAATCAGTAGTGGGCCCGAGTCAGGGCTGAAAAGACGAAAGAAAAGTTAGAAAATTGAGACACGGTTCTCAAGTGTGCCAGTGTTGACGACCCTGCTGCTGATTTCGAGGTGCCGATGGAGTAGAGTCCAGCCCGCAACTAGCCTGCTGTCAGACAACCATGCCAGTCCGCCGCCGCCGCCAGCCTGCGTGCTAGTTTGTTGCCAGCCTGCTGCCACCAGTCCCTGACCGTGAACGGTGCCGAAGGAGACGGATAAGGCAGACGTCCCTTATTCCAGGATACTCCGTGAGTAAAAATAGTGCACTGACTCTTTATTGCCTATTTTTATTTATTGGTGTTATCTTTGTGTATATATTTTACATTAGAATATTTTATTGCATTTTTGATTGATGGTTTTTTTAATCTTTCATTTATGTATATATTTTATGTGATTACTATTGCGTCACCACACTAGACCTACAAGGTATTTTTTAATACCAGGTCGAGAATTCATATAGACTGACCTAAGTACAATTCACACTTCATACACATTTTTTTATTTCTAAATTTTCATTGCGTTATTAGTCTGGGTGCTGACCAAACAATTTTCACCGTCTGTACATATGTTTTTATACGTATTTTAATACCGTACATTTGCTTGTGTTTAGTACCGTTTTTATTTTATTAAATAAAGATTAATGGCCACCCTGCCACCCTACATATTTTTTAAATTTATTGTTTTACTGCATTTGGCACGGGTGAAAAACCAAACGGGTGGTAGGCGCGGGAACTTTTAGGCCGGCTGGCTACTTTTTCTTTTACATTTTGTATTTTTACATTGTTTAATAAAAATGGCTTCACAAATCAATAGTTGCATTAACTTGTCGAAATTCGATTCCTGTCTTGCGTTTTGGTGTTAAAACGAAGTAAGCGCTAATCATAGCACTAATCTCTATCAAAATCTAAATCGAACTACCATTGGTAAAACTGGTGCGCAAGCGCAACCAGTGCACAACTGAGTCGGTGCTGCTGTTCCATTGTGGTGTACTTTTTTAGTTTTCATGTTCCATTGGTCAACTAATAATTTTGGTTTTGCACCAAGTGTAACTTTTTACGTACCGGCTCTGAGGGATCGTGGCGCACCGAAAGCTGTTTCCTGCCTTTATATTTTAGGGCAAAACCCACTAATCAACCTCAAAAAGAGTTTTTCAATGAAACTACGCTACTTATATAAATTGAGATAAGTGTTTAAATGAAATGAGCGTTCTGGTTCGGGTGCAGTTTTTTTCATGTTCCATTCAATCGGCACTCGGACTGCCAGTGGCGATCCTAGGGGGGGTGCGGGGGGTTCGATCGCCCCCACCGTTTGCTCCAGAAAAAAGTAGACAACAACAAAGATGTTGGTGGTAATAACCCTGAAGAAGAACAAACGAGAAATTGCAGAAAGTTCCTTTAAATACATTCTAGAATCCTTAGACAATATTTTGGGACAGTTTGACCTTCAATCCTTCAGACCAAGAATATACAAACGCATGACGAACTTACCGCGAAAACCATTGAAAATATAGAGTTTCTATTTATAAACAAGTTTTAGACAAAATCAATTCGGACATAAAAAAGTATTTTTGACCTGAACATATTCATACCGTCTAACATGAAACCAAAATCAAGGCAAAATTAACTGTCGTTTCTAAATACTATAAAATGTTTTAATAATCCAAAACACAAATTCTTGAACTTTTATTGGGAGAAGTCAGTATTTGGAAACTATATTGGTCAGAAGTAGGCAAAAGCTTAAATCAAAACATACCTGATAACATTTTCGAGGCAATAAACAAGTGTGGCAATATTTTTTCGTTGATTAGAACATTCTTGGATGTTTCCCAGTAAGTAATGCCTCGTCAGAAAGAAGCTTCTCATGCCTCAGAAGATTGAAAACATAAGTACACACCTGGCGAAAAAAAAGTAGGACACGGAATTGAAATATAAGTAAATATAACACCCTATATAATTGAAAATTTACATTGTTAGTCATTTGTTAGTTATTATTATTATTATTATCATTGTTATTATTATTATTATTATTATTATTATTATTATTATTATTATTATTATTATTATTATTATTATTATTATTATTATTATTTCTGATTTTGACCTCTCTTGGTCATTTCGCACTCCCTCTGAGGGGAACATTTACTCATCCCAGATATCTAGATATCAGAGGGATTGAGCTCGGTCGGCGCCCTTTCGGGTCCTATTTTTGGTTGTTCTCCCATAAATTTTCTAACAACTCTTGAAGTTCCAAGCAGCACCGACTTCTGTATGGGGATATAGAGGTTTTTATTTAGTTCAAGTGCCTTCAGGTTAGTAAGCAGTATTTTGGGTATGATTCCCGTGGTTGACAGAATAATTGGAATTGTTTCGGCATTCTGCATGTTCCATTGTCTTTTTATTTGAATTTCTAAGTCCCGGTATTTTGCAATTTTCTCAGCATGCTTCTCGCGTAAGTTGTGAGAGTTCGGGATGGCAATGTCAATAAGTGTAACTTTTCGTGCTATCTTATCTACCATAATAATATCCGGCCGATTATGAGGAGTAGTCTGATCCGTTAGCACACTGCGATCCCAGTATAACTTATGGCTGTCATTTTCTAAGATAGTTTCTGGCGTGTAGTTGTAATACGGCTGTTTTTCATTCGATATTAAGTTGTATTTAAGTGCTAGCTCTTGATTCAGAATTTTTGCAGCCGAATCATGGCGGTTTTTATATTCAGACGCTGCAAACACTTGACAACCACTCGTAATATGTTGTATCGTTTCTTGTGCTTGGCATCCATACCTGCATTTTCCATCAGTTATTGAAGAGTCTTTCACTATATATTTTAAATAGTTTCGAGTTGGAATAACTTGATCTTGTATTGCCATTAAAAATCCTTCTGTTTCTGGAAACATATGTCCTGAAGTTAGCCAGTAGTTCGACGCAATTTTGTCGATATTTTCTTGGGTAACCTCATTCAGGTGTCTTCCATGCAGCGGTTTTTCTCTCCAGTGTTGAATTTTTTCATCCTTTGTTTGGTGATGTGTTGGTATCTGGTGTTGTGATAGCTTTAGTGGGGTTGCATTATCTATTTGACAGACGACTCGATGAATTTCAGACTGGGTTGCTTTCGTTAAAAAGTACTTTCTAAGGTTTGCTATTTGCTGGTCTAATCTTTCTCCTATGTCTGCCAAAGCTCTTCCACCTTCCGATCTATGTAGAGTGGTTCTCTCCACGGCGCTTCTAGGGTGGTGCATACGTGATTTTGTCAGCATAGTTCTCATTTTACGTTGTAAAGCATCTAATTCTGTCCTTGTCCAGTTAATAATTCCAAACGAATAAGTAAGAACAGCGCATGCATACGTGTTTAATGCTTTAAAAAGATTTTTACTATTTAGTTTTGATTTAAGGACTGTACGTACTCTTTGAACAAAAGACTGTTCTAGTTCTTTTTTCATTAATCGCTGCTCTATTCGTTGGGACTGCTTCATTCCAAGATATTTGTAAGTGGTGCCGTCTTGTATGGCTGTAATAAGTTGTCCATCTCTTGTTTGAAAGTCTCCTGGTTGTATTTTACCCCTGATTATGTTAAGGGTTTTACATTTATCAAGACCAAATTGCATTTTTATGTCATTTGAAAATCCCTCGACAATTCTGAGTAGTTCTTCTAGTTGTTTCTTTGTTGCAGTTGTTAATTTTAGATCATCCATGTATAATAGGTGGTTTATTTTTAAGAGCTCTCTATTATTTTCTTTTAAGCTAAACCCGTAGGATGTTGAGTTTAATCTGTTAGAGAGTGGGTTCAAGGCAAGACAGAACCATAGTGGACTTAGTGAGTCCCCTTGAAAGATCCCTCTTTTTATGGAAATTGTATTGGTTTGAATATTTGCATCTTTAAGTATAATAGATGTACGCCATGATCTCATCGCGTGCTCCAAGAAGTCAACTATAAGCCTATCTACTTTGTATACTTTTAAAATGGCTAGCAGCCAGTCGTGGGGGACAGAATCGAATGCTTTTTTGTAATCTATGTATGCCATGTAAAGATTTCTGTTCTTCGCAAACGCTTGGTTACATATTACAGAATCAATAGTTAGTTGTTCTTTGCAGCCCATTGCGTTTTTGGTGCAACCTTTTTGTTGTTCTGCTATAATGTTGTTCTGATTGCAGTGATCATAAATTCTATTCGTGATGCATGATGTAATCAGTTTATACATCGTTGGTAAACAGGTTATCGGGCGGTATTTTGCAGGATCGTAAGTGTTCTGCCGGTCTTTTGGTAGTAAATATGTTATGCCCTGCGTCAAGAATTGTGGCATTTTTTTAGGTTGATTTAGGATTTCGTTAATGAATTCTGCTAGTTTTTCGTGGGTACAGACAAGTTTCTTAAGCCAGTAGTTTTGAACGCCATCTGGTCCTGGTGCTTTCCAGTTGTGCATTTCTTTGAGTATCTTGCTAATCTCGGGTTTTGTGAATGGTCGAAAGACCATGTTGTCATAGGCTTGCGAACAGGTAGTTTCAGTAGTTATCCATGAAGCATTAAGATTGGCACTTGCTGGCGTGGCTAATTGCTCTCTCCAAAAATTGTCTATCGTCTCTTTGGTTGGATAATTGCATTCCATTTTTTCATTGGCTTCAGTAAGCTGCCTATAGAATTTCTTTTCAGCTTTTGTAAAGAGGATATTGTCTTGCTTCCTCTGGTTACTGCATTTGTACCTTTTTAGTCTGGAAGCATATTTGCCCAGTTTTTGTCAGAGTGTATCAATTATTATTATTATTATTATTATTATTATTATTATTATTATTATTATTATTTTTATTATTATTATTATTATTATTATTATTATTATTATTATTATTATTATTATTATTATTATTATTATTATTATTATTATTATTATTATTATTATTATTATTATTATTATTATTATTATTATTATTATTATTATTATTATTATTATTATTATTATTATTATTGTTATTATTATTATTAACCTCTCGTTATTTACCTTGATACATTTGACACTTGTGTTTGTCATAATAGTAAATAAATCAAAGAAGATTTTTTTCGAGTAATTTATTATCTTTAAAATCCTATGTTAGGATCTAATAGAGTTGCAAAATTCAACTTATAACTTGAGTTACGAAAAATAACTGGTCTATAAAAAGAGCGGCGAACCATTTTGGAGTTAATAAAAATACATTACCACGCTGGGCAAAGCGCTGTAACAAAAACAATACCACAGAGAAAAAACAAGAATACAATAAACGGCGATAAAAAAACTGAACCTTTTGCAAATAAATAAAAACGATAATTTTAGTACTTAATGGACTCGCCGTTCTTGTCTAAAACAAGCTGCAGACGAGTCGGCATTGAAAAACTTAAATTTTGAAAATATTGCTCTTCTTCTGAGATGATCTACGGCTCCTTCAATGGCTTCATTGAACTCGTCTGAATTTCTGAGGAACCAATTTCGCTGATAAATTATCTTCACAATCCGTTCCCAAACATTTTCCATGGGATTTAAATCCGGGCTGTTGTATGGCCAAGCTAGAGTTTCAATATTGTTCTCTGGAAACCAAGTGTTCCCTACATTCGCCGTGTGCACATTATTTTCATGCAAGGCCGAAACAGATAGATACATAATATTACGAAGAATTTCGATGTATCGTTCATCTATCTTCTATTCTCCAGCAAACACCCATACCTCTCACACTAAATCATCCCCACATGTTGACGGAAAAATGTCCTGCTCTCTTGATGTTGTGTGTGTATTCTGGATCATACCTTGAATTTGGTGGAAGATAAACCAAAATTCTCCGACTATCTGACGATGATTTGAATTTTGTATCCTACTACAAGCAGTTCGCCGGGACCCTGGAAACATGCTTGCAGCGGCAGCATGGGAGCATGTGGTAAAAGAATTCTGCCTTAAATGATCAAGGAGTCGTCCGTCTTGCTCCATTGAACTAATTTTGTTTCGTCCTGATCCTTCCTTTCTCTTTGTGGCATTGTTTTCGGTCCAGCGCTTGGTCCAGCGTAGTACTGTATTTTTATTGACTCCAAAATGGTTCGCCGCTCTTCTTATAGACCAGTTTTTCGTAAGTCGAGTTATAATTTGAATTTTGGTAAATTCTGAAACTTGAGGCATTCTCTATTTAGTTTGAAGTATATATTCAAAATGTTGACGAATGGTGGCCAAACCAATAAATATCTGAACGTATAAGGTGACATACTAAAACAAGCAAATATATATTTTACATGTCCTACGTTTTTTTCGCCAGATCGATGCCTCCGATATTTAATAGGCCTTCCATCTACTCGCGTTTTAGTGAGCTTTGAACGTATGTGGCGGCCATTTTGACAATTAACTAATGTAATAACTGTCAACAGTGTCCAAAATGGCGGCTGCATACGTGTAAAAGGGTACTAAAACGGAAGGTGTTGGCTGGCCTCTATGTCGGAGGTATCGGCCAGGGGTCTGATTTTCGAATCCATACGAAAATATCCGCATACGTATACTAAATAATCAACAATTTTTATGTCAGTCTCTTTCTATACCGTGTGAAATGAGAGGCGAAAGATAAGCCGGTATGTGTGGACCGCGTTCGAATTCGACTGGTTTAACGCAATATTACACGAGTGGGTGGAGGCATTCGTGTTGTTTCGCATGAAAAACCGGTTATTCTTGCACGTACTACCTATGAATCAGCATATCGGTATATCTTTTGCCTCCTTTTCTATACGGTATAGGAAGAGACGGAAGTAGTCGCATGCGAATAATTTCGTATGGTTTCGAAAATATGACCCCAGATCTGTACTTAAAAACACTATGACGGAAATTCGTCTGATGGGCTTAGCGTTGCTGCATATCAACAGACAGACGTATTGCAATTGACATTGAGCGAGTCATTCACCGGTCTGCCCAAAAAACTGGAATTTAATTTTTTTTGAGATGGGCATCTTATGTTTGAGACATGCGATATAAAAGGTAATGTTTCAATAAAAAGCTTTTTAACAGCATGATAAATAAATTCCCAATGTCCATAATGGAGTTAAATATAAATAAAAAAAGAGTTTTACCAACAGAAAACTGTTGGATTTTTCGCCTTCTCCACCAGTTCTACCACTGACTGGTTTCAGACACAGTCCATCCACCAGTCGGGCTTTCTACTATGACGAATCGATAGCAAAAAAACAAACTTTATAAAATACACCGGAGTACCACAAGAATACATACCGGGTGCGACTTGGAGACTAGACGCAGACACGTGTTTCACTCTTGTTAGAGATCATCATATTTTTGTGGTACTCCGGTGTATTTTATAAAGTTCGTTTTTTTGCTATGGATTCGTCATAGTAGAAAGCCCGACTGGTGGATGGACTGTGTCTGAAACCAGTCAGTGGTAGAACTGGTGGAGAAGGCGAAAAATCCAACAGTTTTCTGTTGGTTGGCTCTTTTTATTTATGTTTTGTTTGTGGTTTGTTTGTTATCTATGTTTTTTATAAGTGAAAAAATTATACGTAGATACTCAAGCGCGAATTTCAGGAAGATAGGGGGGTAGTTAACCCCCCCTATCATGGCTTTAAAGTTTTTATGAAAACATTTAGAAAATCAAAAGTAGGGCATACATTGCGGCGCTATAACACCTTTAATATTTACGGTATTAGTTTAATTTTGTTTTAAAAATGACATTTGTAGTGTCATTTTCTTAAAAATTTTCGCTTGCTGCGCTTTGAAACCATTAATATTAACAATTTTAGTTTAACGGCGCAAGAACAATCCAGAGATAATATAATGATAAAATATATAATAAATCTACCACTCATTATCAATCTCTGGTTTCTTTACTGTATTCTCCTGTTCACAGATTGCGTCGCGAATCATTGGGGATTAGGGTCACTGGATCCTAAAACCTGCGGCTGGGACCGCAGGTCTCAGGATCCAGTGACCCTATGAGGGATTGTTTATTTATCACCTAGGTGATCGAATTGAGAGCAGTGACAACTAGTCAAATGGTCATACACACAGACCACTTAAGGGTTCTAAAAAGTAGCTTTTCACCAAAGGAAAAATTATTAAATAAAACACAAAAACCAGGCCGACGAACTCCAAAACAAAACGACAAAACTAAGGTTATGAAGAATGTCAGGCAGACACACTGACATTGGTTAGTTGCAAATACAGTGAGTCGACCAATTTCGATGTTTGCATGGCATAAATTTTTTTTCCTGGTAAGGGGTGTTACCTAGGTATATATGCTAGATCTCTCTTAGCCGAATACATTTAGGAAAGGAGACACTAGAAACTATGCCTAGGGTAAACTCACAAAAAAAAGACGTGGGTGGTTAATTTTGATGTTGGCGTTATCTATAATATAACCATTTAAGTACTTTTTGATGCTAGGCATATAACTAATATTGATAGGTAACCAGTATAGTCCATGTTTTTACATTTCCGCATGTTTTAGCTTTAGAGGAAAATAATACTCAATTTGTTTTTTATTAGAGGAAGAGGATTACAAAGCTTATTAATACAATCTAGAGAGTTTTTGAAATTAGGTGTCCATTATTTGGAAAATTACAAATATTTCCAATTTAGTTTTACAGGTCTCTATAAAGGGTATTTCTGACTGTTTCTGACGTAATATGGACGCGGCAATTTTGAAACACCACGAAAGCTAAAACAGTTTTTTTCAAAAAATAAACAAAATTTTAAAAAAGTACCAAGATTTGATGGAAAAACATAGTCCAATAAACCATTTAGGCAAAATTTCAGGCCATTTGGAAGTCCCGTTTCCGAGAAACATGCGGAAAAAGAATTGCCTAATAAACGGACCCAACAGCGTTGCCGGTTTAACGATGTAATTGGGCCGTTAATTTCAAATAGAAAAACGCATTTTTAGAACAATTTTCTTAAAAATTTTCGCCAGCGGCGCTCTAATACCATTGATATTTACGATTTTAGTTTATTTTGCCTCAAAAATTATAGTTTTAATGTAATTTTCTCAAACATTTCCTTAAACATTTTTTAAAATAAAAAATGTATGAAATAAACGACTTCAAATCTGAGTAACCCCTCCTTAGATTTGAGACCAAATCCTTGCTTGTAGTTACTAAGTTTTGTTTGGTATGTTCCTCATGAAAGCTATGGTTTTATTCTATTTTTTTTTTCTTATCGAAACCGCCCCCCCCCCCCCTTTCAAATGGCTGACTGACGCAATTTTTTGACAGCACCAAGCCACTGTTAGTGCACTACGAGTGGCGCACCAATTTTACCAATGAAAGCCCCTATGAGAGGCATAACGGTTAGGTAAATTTATATTCCCTGGGTAAATTTGATCTCTGGTCCGACTTGAGACTTGACGTATAACGTGTAAGTATAACCCTACTTTTTTGTTTACTTTTTCTTTTTTAAGGTTGGAATTTCTTGGCCTTTTTTTGGAGTCTTTTCTCTAAAATATCTAATAAATTACTCCATTTCCACTTCTAGAGTTGTCCTGCTTCGCGGATTGTATGAAAATTCCACAAAAAGTAAGTATTTTCTGCAAAGAACAGATGAGGTTAATTTGTAGCTTAAATTTCTGCCTTTGTGTCAGAATAAACAAATTGTAATATATTGTCTTTATTTTCAATTCTAAACTCATTGGCTGGCGTGAATCACTCCAAATTTTAAAAAAAATGTAAGAAAATTATTGAAAACAACAATAAAATACGCCATTTAGAAAAGTCGTTGTCAAAGCATAGAAAAAGTGACGTTTCTCCAACCGTTATGCCTTTGTAGGTATGAAACTGTCAAGCGCATCGTTACCCCTAATTTTTTAGATTGGTCGGTTGGGATACCCATTCCCTATATACCGGGTGTCCCAAGGTGAGTAACCTATTAGAGTATTTTGAAAACTATACAATAGAAACTTTTGAAACTTTCTATTCTAACATCCATGTAAACTGTCTTTATGAAATACTTTCATATTTGCAGTGTTGCCATTTGCAGAAAAACTTTACAACAACTTTCTTATTTTAAATTGAACACACTGTATATTTTTGCTATACCTATGTTCAACTGTTTTTAATATATTGAAAGGTGAAAATTGACATTTCGAAACGGTTAAGGATAGAGCAAAAATTGGTTCTTCTTGGTTTTTCACAAGCTATAACCCAGGGTTAAAATATCCCAAGGTTAGTTTAACCCTGGGTTAAAAATAGTATAAAACAATAGCTTATGAAAAACCAGGATAGAAATGTAAAAACCGTTTGGCTCTATCCTTCACCGTCTCAATGTTACGGGCTGTCAAAGTTAAAAAAATGTCAATTTTCACCTGTTAATATTTTAAAAACAGTTGAACATAGGTATAGGATATTATACATCAAATGTACCTAAAATATTTTGTAGAATCCAAAAATGCGAAAATATATAGGGTGTTCAATTTAAAATAAGAAAGTTGTTGCCAAGTTTTCCGGCAAATGGCAACATTGCAGATATAAAAGTATTTTATTAAGATAGTTTACATGGACTTATGTTGGAATAGAAAGTTTGAAAAGTTTCCATTGTATAGTTTCCGAAATATTCTAATAGGTTACTCCTGCCAATCGGCACAGTTTTTGGGTCTGTGATCGGTGAACGCTGGTTCAAGAATATTACAATTATAATCCGTGTGCGTATTCATATGCGTTCACAGGTCAAGAATTCGGCCCCAGAGATATAAAGTTGAAGTACAACAGTGGCGGTCCCAGCCATTTAAAAAGGGGGGGGGGCGGTTCCGATATGAAAAAAAACTAGGATAAAAGCATAGCTTTTATGAGGAACATATCAATATATGCAAACAAAACTTAGTAACTACAAGCGCGAATTTGGCCTCATATCTAGAGGGGTGTTACTCAGATTTTAAGTTTATTTTATACATTTTTTATTTTAAATGTGTCAAAAATTGTTGAGAAAACTACATTAAAAATGCAATTTTTGAGTCCAATTAAACTAAAATCGTGAATATCAACGGTATCATAGCGCCGCAGGCGAAATTTTTTAAGAAAATGACACTACAAATGTCACTTTTAACACAAAATTAAACTAATAACGTAAATATCAAAGGTTTTATAGCGCCGCAATTTATGTCCTACTTTTGAAAAATATCGCCACACTTGTTCATTGCCTCGAAAATGTTATCAGGTATGTTTTGATTTAAGCTTTTGCCTACTTTTGAACAATATTGTTTCCAAATACTGTCTTCTCCCAATAAAAGTTCAAGAATTTGTGTTTTGGATTAATTAAACAGTTTATAGTATTTGCAATTTGGAAACGACTTTAGTTAATTTTGCCTTGATTTTGGCTTCACGTTGTATAAAACTTGGTATGAATATGTTCAGGGCAAAAATACTTTTTTATGTCCGAAATGATTTTGTCTAAAACTTGTTTATAAAAAAAAGACACTCTATAATAATCTTGTGTATTTCCAATCTCGTGGTTTTCGCGGTAAGTACTTCATGCTTTTTTTTATTCTTGGTGTGACGAATTGAAGGTCAAACTGTCCCAAAATACTGTAGAGGGATTCTAGAATGTCTTTAAAGGAGGGTTGGCTGCCCAGTGATTAACCCACCCACATAAAAAAACCCGTAGGGCTTTTTTTAAAGTGGGTTTTTTTCATTATTAATAAAATAAATAAACGTAAAAAAGGTATATTATTACCAGTTGTTTGAATCTGATTGTAAGATTCGATAAACTTTGACTAGTTGCATAGCGTTTTCTAATCCCAAACAATTTCCTATTTTATTATTCCAAATAAGACCGTAAGTTGAAAAAAGTCTTTCAATGGATACTGCACTAGCTGGCAACAATGCAAGTTATAAAAAAAACGATTCTGGTTCAATATTTGCAAACTCTATATTTATTACTGGATTCTTAAACCTTAGTCCATTCTGAAGCACTCTTTCTACCGCTACTCTTAAGCATTTTCCTGTTAAAAAAATTGTTTAAGAGTTAATAACCTCGAAAAAAACGAAAACTTAAATCGTATATTAAGTCAGCAGGTACTTACAGTGTAGTAAAAACATAAACTCCAAACATAATTTTTCTTTAGGTTTGTTTACATTCAGAAAAGATGATACGAACATCGCATCCGCATAAAGCGCTGGTCAAACTAAACCAAAACTGCTTTGATTTATTAAGAAACAAACAAACTGTCGATATCTGTATTCCACCTATTTGTATGTCGTATTTTATAGTTGATAAACGATTGCAAGAATAAGTCCTAATAACTTATATAAGAAAACCATAAATAACCCAATAGAACCTATTTATAAAACTCGGGGTTTTTTCCAACCCTGCTTTAAGGAACGTCCTGCAATTTCTCGTTTTTTTCTCCAAAGATTTCAGGGTTACCACCAGCATCTTTGTTATCTACTTTTTTCTGGAGCAAAGGGGGGAGCAATTACCCCCCCCCCCCCGCCCCCCTTTGGGACCGCCACTGATTACAATGCGCAACCTTTCTTACTCACTTTGAGTTTTGGTTTGTACTTTTAATAGATATGTGTTTCCCGATTAGAGCAACGAAATTACCCGTTAAAGATCAACCTACATGCCCATCATGGAAACTCTTGCGTTGAAAAACTTTACAAGGAAAGTTAGTTAAATTCTTATGTGATTTGATCTTGTTTATTGCCGGCATCGCAACGCTTAAAACGACTCGTAGGTTGTAAGCATTTTGGAAAGCTAGATGTGCTATACAGGCAAATATAATGCGTTGCGGAATTTTGCAATCTAAAAAGGAAAAGTTGTGTGATTATTATATCCTTATTATTATATTATTATAGATAATATACTATAAAATACCTACAGTAGCACTGGCACGAGAACAAGGAACATTTTCTTGTTTTTTTCTCAGATTCCGGAACTATTTGATCTGTTTTTTCCTTTTGCGAGGTTGATTCGTTTTGAGTGTCTTTCTTCATTTAGTGATTTTTTTATTGAGAAAATTCTAAAAAGTCCATGCTATTACTATGTAGCAGTAGTTGGCTCGTATGACTCATTCGGATACTTTCTATGATGGGATATTACATTTTTCGCAATATTTACGTGTGTCAAATATTTTGGAGATGATTGAAACTGTCAAGTTGTTAAGGTCTTTATACACAGTTTAAATAGTAAAACTTGCTTGGATTGCAAAATAAAACAAAAATTAAGTTTTCTACCTCCATTAACCTAGCGACTCCACCTCAAGAAAATAAAAATTTAGTTTCACCATAATTATGTGCTAATTTCGTCCCCAATCAAAAAATTTTGTGCTCCTCTGAGAAAATCGAAAAAGAAAATGGGGTAGCTAGGTTAATATTAACTTAGTAATCCCACCAGGAAATATGGCGGTAAACTAAAAATTTTTGGTTTTAAAATTATGTGCTCCACGAATATATAAGAAAAAATTTTTTCATTTTAAATTGTTTTTAAAAAAAAAAAGGGTGGGGTAGCTAGGTTAATATTAACTTAGCGACCCCACATGTTTAATTTCAAAAACCAGTATTATCTGCATATGCTAATTTTGTCCATAATCAGAAAACTTTGTACTCGTCTGGTCTCCAAGAAAATCGAAAACTATTTTTTTTATACCTTTATCAAAAACATGATTTTAGTAACTGTCTGCTTTTTTATCACGGATGCAAAAAAAGATTTCTGTTCCTTTTTTAACCAAAATTAAAGAGAAATAGCGGGAAATAGTAATATTGAAAAATTTTAATTATTCTTGCCTAAAAATTAAGCAATTTCCGCCAGTTTTCACCAAGTATTTACGAAAAAATCATTTAGAAACATCGTCAAAATATCAAACTGTCAAACAGATTAAAATGTCGCATCAATGAACGTCACCGAATAAAAAGGCAGATCCCTATGGCAACTATTGTTATTTCATTTACCAACCACCTTGATTTAAAAATGGTATAAAGATGGTATGTTGCGAGAAGTTGCTCTTCGTTCGAGATTTTTAAAAGTATTTTCCTGTTTTTATTGGATTTTTTGATAAAGGTATTAAAACAAATAGTGTCAACAACTCGTGGCTAAACTGTGCTTTTTTTACTCGCGTTTTGAAATACCTCGCTGCGGTCGTTATTTAAACCAACGCTTGTAAAAAAGCACTATTTTAGGCACTAGTTGTGAAAACTACTATTAATATTAACTGAGCAGCCCCACCAGGAAATATGGCGTCAAACTAAAAATTATTGGTTTTAAAATTATGTGATAATTCTTATTTTGTAATAATATATTTTTACTTTGGAATCGTACTTGCGAATTTCCGAATGCTAGGTTATTACAAATGATGTAATGTTTTAAAACCAAAACTTTTTAGTTTGGCGCCATATTTCCTGGTGGGGTTGCTAATTTAATATTAATCTAGCCACCCCATTTTCTTTTTCGATTTTCTCAGAAACCAGAGAAGCACAAAATTTTTTGATTCGGTACGAAATTAGCACATAATTATGGCATAACTAAATTTTGATTTTCTTGGGGTGGGGACGCTAGGTTAATGGAGGTAAGTTTTCTTTTTACTCCAGTCAATCTGGCAAAAAAGTGGAAAAAATAACACATCTTTGAGTTTTGGCATAGAGCTTTAGAATACCTTCATAAACAACATACTGAAAGTCCCCTGAAATCCCCTGGATTTAAGGTCCGCCATATTGAAAAAATGACAGATTTTTGACATATATTTTTTTTAGTATCGTTTAATATGTAGGTACATATTGGGACATAATATAAAAATTCAAGATGGCGTCCGGCTAATGTCAAAAATAGGTCCGCCATATTTGAAAATACCTTCTTTCATTATTGACTTAACTTCCTAATCCTTTTAGCCATGATCGTTAAATTCGGTATACGGGCTAACTATAAATGTCTTAATTTCAAAATTGGGGTACAGCTGTCATCTGTCAAAAATTACGGCCGCCGTGCGTTAAATGTTGCACATCTAAGTCGGCCATTTTAAATACGAATATAACTAAATTTATTGGAACATGTTTCTAGTAGGGCCCTTAACAACATACTAAAAATATAGCTTTCTAAGTGCCAAGGAGCGGACGACATTTTTAAAAAACTGTCAGTTCTCTATAATACAGTTACAAAAATAATTAAAGGACATATTTTTTTACAGAAAAAGTTACAATAACATATATACAAGCCAATTAAATGACGAAATTTTTCTAAAATTACTTTTCGTTTAAATTATTATAAATAGAAATTGTCCTTAAAATATTCTTTTTAAAAATACTCTACACTAAAGACCTATTTTTTATATTTTCTGAGATATGGGATGTCAAAACTGTCAGAATTCAACTCAACAATTTTGAAAGTAAAATATTTTAACCCTGGCATGTGGCACATCATTGAAAATCAGTTTTTAAGCAGCAGTTAGAATTTACCCCCCCCCCTCCTCCCCTCTTTTCCTCATGTGGACCTCATTTTCAAGAGACATTTTTTATTTCTACTAAAAATAAAACAAAAAGATACCTAAATAAATTTTGTCACGGGGTCTGTCTCTCTGGGTCTAGGACACGATTACTCAAAAGCCGCTTTATATTTTGTAAAAATAGTATATATTTAAAGTAAAACTAAGAGTAATTTCATTAGCTTTCATATTCATGTTTTTCTTTATCCGGTGCTCTTTGGTATTCGTGAGATTGATAGTCAAACTCTTGCCTCTTCGATGACGCAAATATTGCAAAAGTTACAGAGGTAACCACTGCAATAACCAAATTTATCCAGAAAACCATTTTCCATTGAGAAAGTTTACCCTAAAAAATATAAGAAACCCAATAAAACCAGTTTAATCTGGAGATCCAAAGGGACCAAAAGAAAAGGATCTCATTCTCATTTTAGAGATGATAAGTGTTACTTTTTATAAAAGTGTTACTTCATATGTCAAAGAAAATAACAGAGATATGGAGAGTTCAATATGCATGGGTTCGGTCAGGTTCTTCTTCTGAGTTTTCCATGGTAATCAATTTCAGAGTTCCTAATTATTAATAGGGAATTTTTGGTCCAGCGAAAATATATATATATATATTTTTTTGCGTCACCCATTATAATCAATGTTTTCTGAATTTTGGCAGACAAGGTCTTAGTGACCTTAATCCAAACTAAATTCAGGCCACATGTGATATCATTTTTGCGTAGAAATAACGTGATTTTAACAATAATCTTTTACTAAGGGCTAATTTTACAACCAAAGGTAAAACTCCAGATTAAACCATAGTTTAAACTTCAGTTTAATCTTTGGATTAATCCATCGGTAAACAAGTTGCTCAATTTTATAAGTCGGAGTTAAACCACGGCCATGAAGAAAGACTACATTTTCTTTACATATATAGGGTTGATTATTTTAACCAAAATGGCACCAACTAGAGCCAAACTTGATAAAAATCCATCAAGTACTTTTTGAGATATCAGCATTGGTTACAGACAGAGAGAAAGATATACAGTATATATATATATATATATATATATATATATATACGTGTAAGCTCGATGTGAGAATAAAACTTGCTGGTCTGTGGGATATTTCAACTCTTCTCGAATTTCCTTGTGCACAATTTCGCATATCTCTTTAGATAATTCAAACCTCTTTTTAAAATCTACATATCGTCGGACTCCTCTAAAGGATTTGTTCTAGGACAAATAATATTTGGTCTTCGTGCTTCGACAATGTCAATCATTTCGTCATTCTTCATCCAGTTGATCAAAAATAAATTTTAAGTCATTGATCATAGCGATTTTACTAAATACTTACAGTCTTTTTACCAAAAACAAATTTTTAATAATTTTTTTGAGGTTAGAATCTTTCGGTAACTATTAAACTGAAGTTTAACAAACAGCCAGACCGCTGGTAACGGATAAACCGAAGTTTGTTGGTAAACTGCACCTATAAAACGTAAAAAAGTCGACATCTGTGGTTTAAACTAAGGTTTGACGTTTAACTATGAGTTGTAAAATTGCGCATAAAGTGCATAAAATAGTCAATTAAAAGTCAAATTTTTACAGAGTACAAAAAAAACTGTCAATAGAGTGCGCTAAACTATTTGCTTTTCTGTGGTTGTTTTGTGAGGGTAACTTTCAAGGTTAGGTTGTTTTTTTCGTTCGTCGTCAGGAAAATGGTCTAGGACAGTTTCGATTGATTTTCTGGTCCTACCCGGTCCTGATTGAGAACGGTTCTAACTTTTGACCGACGTCAAATTCACTTTCTTTTTTATTATATTACAAGCAAAAGAGATGGATAGTACTGTATTAAAATTGACGTTTTTTTCACCTGTTTTCTTTGGTTTAGGGTTCGAATTAGAACCGTTTTTGACTCATTAAGCTGGTTTAAAATAGCCATAACGTAGATAGAGAAAATTATCTACGGCCATAAATTATTAACCTACCAGCTATCTATTTCTATTATGTTGTGCTGTATTGTTTATTATGTCGGATGTCCTAATAACCTTATAAAACTGTGGTAGCTGAAATGGTTAATTTTATTAAGTTAAATCTTGGAAGAAGAGGGCGAATGCGTTTGCTTTAAATTTGTATGATTTCAATGCAGCAGGGAAACAGCTCTATTATAAACTTCTTTAATTAAAGAAAAGAGACGATTAAAAGAGCACGTCATTTTAATAGAGTACTACCCAGACAGCACAAAGTAGGCTTAGAAATGTCTTAAAGACATCTACTTTTAGCTTTAGACGACGTCTCCAATGCTCGTGTGCACGGCTTTGGCTTGACATGTAAGCCGAGCTTAAGCTTTGGTTTTGGTGTGCAATGGTGTGAAATATCATGTAAGTGGAACTTAAGCTGCAGTTAAGATAAGCCGTAGAATTACTGCGGCTTAAGCGCATTTTGAGGTTATGTGAGGTATTTTTTTGATTATGTTTTTAAACAAAAGCCATTAATTTAATCAGATTATAAAACTGTTTCGTTGCCTTAAAATATTCCTGTGATTATAATAGTGGTCTGTGCTTAAAATGGAACTTCTTTGAGATGACGAAGAAGATGAAGAATTAGACGTTGTAATTAATGGAATACCTACCAAGAAGGACTTTTCAAGGAATGAGATGAAGATAGCTTTTTTGCAAATTCGTTGTAAAGAAACTGAAAAATGGGTTGGGTTGGTCTGGTGGTGTAATAATTAGTATGTTTTCACATCGTATTCAGTACGTATCGAAAATCAAGCATCTTGTTCTTCATATGTCACCGAGTATGTCACGCTCTTTACCGGAACAGGGAACATGCTCTATGAAAGAAAAAGAAGACAATTTTTTTAATACCTATTGATTACGATGTGAAAACATATACGAAATAAAAAGTGAGGTTTTATAGTTAACCAATTATAGTAGTTTTATTTGCCTTTTCCTCCATATAATCATAAATCATCAATAAAATTTTTTTTAAAAAAGTTTTTTTAAACAATCTCAAATTTTACGTGGTTTTTTGACAGCTGACAGGTAACAATCATGATCACCACACAAAAAACACAAAAAAATGCAGATAACTGCCACGTTGCCAATAATTTCCTTACTTTTTCCAAGTGGAACATATTCGGAACTTTTGCAAACCAAGTAAATCTCAAGGGTCACCCTCAGTTCAATCGGCATTTGAACAAGTGGAAGACGTAAGGGGAAGTGGTGCACACGGGCACACGATGTCTGTCGACTGCTGATACTGATACAGACGCCTGTAAGAGGGCTGATGTTCCAAATCTCTCTTAAAGATGTCTAATGAGACCTCGTTAAGACCTATAAAAAGACATCTTTAAGAAATCTTTTTTAAGACATCACATTTACTCCAAGCAAGAGACCAAGATATCTCAGTCCATACAAGGACATACGCAGTTTTTAGCCACTTTATTTATGCTAATGAAAATAAAAAAAAAATATGGGAAAATACAGTTCTCACTGATAATTAATGCCCTTTTGAAAGACAGATACGTCAAAATATCAAAATTTGACATTTTCCAGTGGCAAAAATAATGAGTTACAGAGGTACCTACAATATTCGGACCTTGATATGGTTAGAATTAATTTAGTTACCAATTTATAATATGTAAAATAAGGAGATATCCATAAGACCTCTTTAAGACGTTAAGTTTTAAAACTTGAAAATCGTCTTAAAGAAGACGTTAATATTCTCTATCTACGATAAGACGCCTCTAAGATGTCTCTAAGTCGTTAACCTAAAGACGTCTTACTAAGATCTTAAGTCATCCCGCCGTAAACCTGACCAAAATAAGACGTCTTTCAGACATCATGTGCTATCTGGGTATCCATCTCTTTTGCCTGTAATGATAAAAAGAAAGCCTGAATTTGACAACTGTCATAAAAAGGATTTTCGATTTACATTTGGTCTTGGTTCTGGTTCAACCAGAAAGTAAATCTCAGTTGCTACCAGCGAGGTTGGTCTGGTACTTTGGTTGTAAACATAACCTCTAAAATATTGCAAAATTATAAGTATTCTTTCTTTTGCATAAAATCAAACATTTCTTTACAAGATTATATATGACGTCATTGTTTTAGCACCGTTGTCAAAATTTCTGTCTACCAGAACCGGGACCAAATTTTAAATAAAAAATCCCTAAATTAGGACCGCTGTCAACCACGACCGGGAATGACCAGGAGATCAATCGAAACTCTCCCTTGTAGTTTTACTTACGTCAGATGTCAAGTATCCAACCAACCAGTTGCCGAAAATCCCGCCAACGGTCGCTACGGTATTAGCAATGGCAAATAGCGTGCCGCCGTAATTTTTTGACAGCTCGTTGACGTTTACCGAAATGGTACAGTAGAAGAACGGCTTGATGATCATGCCCAGGGTGTACAAAATCACAGACGTTTGGCGTGAGCAGCCAGCATAGACTGCTGCCAAAACGCAGATTGCAGCTCCTATGTTGGCTAAAATGTTTAAAAAATTAAAACCTAACTACACTAGGGAACATATTGCAACTTTTTTTTTGTTATTATGCTTACCTTATGAAGAGGCAACAACTAACAGAAACAAATGGATTAAGATCATCAGTAAGAACGGGGTACCACAGGGATCAATACTGGGACTTATACTATTTATTATCTACGCCAATGACTTTCCATGGTGCCTAGAAAATAGTAAACGTATTCTATTTGCCGACGATAAAACATACTATAATTCATATAAAAATATAGAAGAAGCACAAATTAAAAACACAGAACTAAGTACACAAGTAAAAAATTGATTTGACTCAAACTACTTATGACTAAACTTATCAAAAACCATCAATATTGAGTTTTCATTGAAAAAAATTAAATCTAACTCACAAACAGAAACAAAATTTCTAGGCATCACTCTAGACAGAGAATTATGCTTTAAACCTCACATTACAGTACTAAGTAATAAACTTGCCGTATAAATTTCCTACTTAGGAACATTATGCAGCAAACTACAGCAGACTTCGGGAGAATTGTTTACATGGGCATGTTTTAAAGTCTTATCATGTATGGCGTGCTATCTTGGGGACAATTCAGGATGGTTAACATTCTTTAAACAACAAAAAAAAGCTATCAGAATTTTGCAAAAATTAACCAAAGAGAGAGCTGTCGACCTTATTTTAAAAGACTAAGAATAATAACTTTTCCAGCAATCTACATCCAGCAAGCTTTTCAATATGCTAAAGAAAATCTTTTAAATCTTCAAACACATCAATCAGTTCATTCATATAACACACGAAACAAAACTATCATAATTCTGCAGCATAGACTAACATACACAGAAAAAAACTTTAAAATTCTATCAATTAAACTTTACAACTCTCTCCCAGATGAAATTAAACTTCTACCCACAAGCAAATTCAAAGCTAAAATAAAAAATGTTTTGCACCACATAAGCCCTTATGAAATACAAGAGTTCCTGGACTTTGACTGGGGCACAATTATTATTAACAACGCAATTTCCCTCTAGTTAGCAACATCACAATTGAGTTAATAAAATCGTAGGTAACAATAATTAAAATGGTCTTTTATAAGTTCTTTTAAAAAATGTACCTACAAATTTAACCTAAGAATCTCTCAACTCAACAGGTAAATGAAAAAAATTTTGACGATGCTTAAATTGAATTGTATAATTATTGTTGTTCACAATGTTTTGTACAATTATTCTTGTATTTTGCAAATAAAGGTTCATTCATTCATTCAAAGCGATGAAAAGTTTTCTAATCTGGGGATCCACAAATATCCCCTCTTTAATTTTAGCGTCACTGATTCTGAACTTTTTGGAAGTAATTACATCTGTGCGTGTAGCTATTCTTGAGATCAGGAAATAGAAAATAATTCCTTACAAATGCGCGGTTCTATTGGTCAATGCCGCTGATTTCTCCCACAAATGACACTAATGAAAATATTTTAATGGAAATTGGCATCTTTTATTTCTCTCACTAAAAACCAGTAGAAACAAATTTCATCAAAAGTCATGTTATTAGTATCATTTTCAAGGGAATCGGTGGCGTCGACCAATAGGATTTCTGCGTTTCAGGGAGATAATTGTTTTCTCCCTGATTTCAAGAATAGCTACACCGTGCCTAAAAATTTTCGATAATTTTGCATGAAAGCGTATTGCCTGAAAACAACAAGAGTTTTTTTATGACAAGGAGTTCAAAATGTTTGAGTTTAATGGTCAAGCCATGATGGTAATTTAAGGCTTAAAATATTTTAGCATAATTTAAGGGGTAACGTTTTTGATGAAGCAATTTTTTACTACGTTTTTCACATTTTTATGCCATGATATTGCTTACATTTTAAAGCTTTTTTTCCAAAGTTTCGATTTCTAGAATAAAACAATTTTTCAGTTTTCACTGTTTTTTAGGTGTTCAAAAAAAGTGCTGCCAAAAAACATTTTTTCTTTGTTAAAATGAACAATGTTTAGAGAGAGAGGGCAGAATTTTAGAGGTAGATGGAGAGATAATTTAGTGACGTGCAAAAGTTTTTAAGGTTGTTGAAGAGAGACAGCAGGCTATAAAAAAGTATTTTAGTGAAAGATGACCATAATTTAAGGCAAATGTTTACTAAAAATTTTTGTTATGTCATATTGAGTAGTCTCGTGCTTATGATTTTTATTTTGCAATTTTTATCCAAAAAACAGCAAAAATTGTAATTTTTCAAATTGTAAAGTGTGTAAAACATAAGGTGGTATTAATTTCTTTCAATCAAAGTTCTTTAGTCTTTAAATTAGCCGAAAAACTAAAATAATTTAACATCTATGTAAGAAAATTATTTTAAGGGTCATCATGGCTTGACTTGATTCGCGGAAGATAAAAGGTATCGATGAAAATGTTCTATTGGCTTATTTTTTACATTTTCAAAAAAAATTAGCCCCATCGTCGCTATGGACCAAATAGTCGATGCTTTGCTCGAATATTTAGCTTTATAAAAAAAATCGACATTTCAAAATATGGCGAACTAACGAGCTTTTGGAAAGCAAATCACAGGGATACAAACCAAAGAAGTCCAAGATATTAGAATAACCTAGAATAGAGAAGTTTTTGAACGAAGCTCCCGACGACGAGTACCTGTTGACGAAAGTAGCTTTGATAATGGGGATTAGCAGTACTTGTAGATGTGATGAATTGGTCAATTTGAAAATAGAAAATATTCAAGACAAAGGGAAATATTTTCACGTAGTTTTGCCAGACACTAAAACCAAGAATTTGAGAAGTTTCACCATACTCGAAGAAGGATTTCCAGTAAACCCAATCAATTTGTGTAAAAAATACATGTCTTTGAGGCCAAAGAATCCTACTTCTAGCCGCCTTTTTGTTTTTTACAAAAATGGGAGGTGTACCAGCCAGTGTGTGGGAATAAATACGTTGTCGATACCTTCAAGAACTGCAATGTTTTTGAAATTGGAGGAACCAGCGCTCTACACCGGCCACTGCCTGAGAAGGTCTTCGGCGACTCTTTTGGCCAATGAAGGGGCTAATATGACTACTTTGAAGCGTCACGGAGGATGGAAGTCCTCGACCGTAGTAGCAGAAGGATAGGACAAGTTTGTAAATTCAACATTTTTTTGACAGCGGTGGAACATCGGTGCCAACATTCGGTTGACAGATGGGTTTGACATCCATCTGAGATCTAGCAGTGATGAAATGTCGTTGTTCCATCGAATACAAATAGAACGCGTTGCGGTGTAAACAGCTGAGTGCAAATAACCACACTTAAAATAATAAAATCATACCTCAACTTCGGCTCGAGAAAATCGGAAATGTGACTTATAAGGGCCGTATTCATAGTCGCTCCCAAGTCTCCCTTCTTCCTTGGGAAATGTAAATTTTTTATGGGCGAAGGAAGGAAGGAGCCTTAAGGAACAACTATTAATACCATCCTTAAAGTCACTTATGCTGTACTTCTGGACAGTTTTTTCAAAATAGTCTAAAATGCAAGTACGTTTTTTGCTCAAATTTAGTATGATGTCTAGCTCATCATCAGAGTCTTCACTTGAACTCTCTTGCATTAATGTTATGGCTCACCATTCCATAAGCATCCTGTACTGTACCTTGTATTAACCAAAGTGCATAAAAAAATATCTTGGTTTGAATAAGTTATAAAAACACTGGAAAAAATAAATAACCATAAAGTAGGGTTATGTTTAATCCACCAGATTTTCCACCGACTCCCGAAGCCGGTGGCGATCGATGCCAACATTTGTTGGATTGGATTGGACCACCGGTAGATTTACAAACTCGCCCATACCTACCAAGAATCGGTGCATAACAAAATACAAATTGCAGAAAAAATACAAGGTTCTAATGCGTCGGCGTCTTTCAGAAGCATATGGGACCGTCTGGTTCCAATGAACCATCAAATTTTACAATGACTTAAAATTTGAATGAATCGTTAGCGTTTTCCTTTAATTTCAATATCAATGTAAATTCTGCTTGTAATAGTAATAAAGAAATAGAATACAACTTTAAATATGAACGTAAGTTATTTGATAGTTTACTTGTCTAAAATGACATTAATAATGACAGTCATAACTGTCATGTGGTGAATAAATAAAAGTAACGTTGCCGCCTTAGCTCCGCCTCTTTAACGAATTTTTGGTAAACCATCTAAACTTTGCTTCTCTGCCTCTTTTGGTATTATAGGTATTAGTGTGAACTTGGACTTTTGGGAGACCCTGTATATGGACGAGGTTGTAGATAATCATCCTATTCCAAAGATATAGAAAACCTAATTTTTGACGATGCGCGCTTGAAATCCGTTTTAAGAAGCTATAGGTTAGGGACATTGTGTTTTTGTGGATAGGCCATTACTTACAAAAGGGTCCGAAGAGTCCTGTCAACAGTCTGGAAGTAACCAGCTGGTTCCTTCGCAACCAACCAGCGATCATAGAATAAAGCAGCGAACAAATCCACATAAAGAAAAACGGCATGGCACTGAACAAAGCATTGCTTTGAATGTTGAACGCCAGAATTTCTTTCATGTACAGCGGCAGACAGGTGGAAAGGATAAAATGGATAAAATTGTGACCGAATTGACCGCTTATGTTAGCCAAGTATGGAACATTTGTCATTATTTTCTTCCATGGAATGACAAGTTTTTCGGTTTTTACTAAAAAAAAATAAAAATATTTAATTCAATTATGTTTTAACGTATGAGAAAAGGACAACGCATCTACATATTTCATCAACAACACGTGTGTGTCGTAAAGCACCAGGTTTTTAAACTACAAGAAGATTTTAGAAAGTTATTTCCTAATGTCAGTGGCGTAGCCAGAAATTGACTCTTGGGGGGTTTCATTCATCATTCAAATTTTTAAAAATCAGGCCTATTGATTGAGCTCGTGACTGTAGGGAGGGGAGCGGGGCGGTTTAATAGGTGCTTAATTAGTGTATACGAAAAAAAATACTAATTTGCAGATTTTTTTAAAAATTAACCCTTAAATGCGCAGCAGGCAAAAATTTTGAAAAAATTACACTAAAATGCTATATTTTACTCGTTTCAAATGTTTTTGTCAAAAAAAAAATTGCTTAAAATTAAACTAAATTGTAACAATATTTAATATTGGTAAAGCGCCGTGTGCGAAAATTTTGACAAAAAAAAAACATAAAATTCTTAAAAAATTTTGATTACTTAGGTTTTTTGTATGTAGTAGATTGGGTTAGATGCCAAGAAAAATTTTAAGAAAAATTATACTGAAAATGCCTTTTGTTACAATTTCAGCAGTTTTGAATGCTGGTGATGTAACAATTAATGACGTCATAGCACCGCAGGCAAAAAAAAAATAAAATTTAAGACATCACACCAAGCATACATCACAAACCGGAGTAAAGGGTCAAAAAAGTGGAGGAGCTATAGATCTTCCTGGGGCCCTTGATCATGATTAATTTATTTTAGATTGGGTTGGACCCCCTGGGTTTAACTTACTAATGTGGACTCCTTTATGGGTTTTTTGCCATTAAGTGGATCTAGAGTACTGATACATTTTGCATTTTTAAGTTTGTCAAGCACTGACATAGGGAATTGGATAAGCATCGGCTATCGTACCTTTGTTCGAATTTCGGTAATCAACACATAATTTCCCCTTCTCACACTTGTTCTGTATCATAACTATTGGTGATAGTGACGACAATACCATTTTGGTAGTTTTTGGTTTGTTACCAACAAAATAACCATTAACTAAGTTCTGGAATTATACCCATTCTTGTTCAAAAATCTACACCCAAAATCAACGCAGGAGTAACAAATACTTTTAGAATAACAACTTCATTCTGGATCTTAAATAATATTAATATGGAGTCCAAGCAATTGAACTTTCTAAACAACAAAGTCTGTAGTCACCGAGTGTCGCCTAAATTTTTAGAAATAAAAAAGATATAAGCACTTTTAAGTATTAAGATACAGTTTTTGTATTTAAGCTTGTCTCAAAAATTGACCCCAAAACCTGTATACTATTTTGTTATGGTTTTTGCTAGAAGTACTTAGAACCCCCAATAAAGCGAAAAAAATGTTTGATATTATCTCTTCCCTCTCGAGATTTGTAATTAATTCTTCCCAGATCGATAAACCTCAAAATGTTTAAAATAAAAATGACTGTTTTATCTTACCGACTTCCTCTTCAATGAACGCCAGTTCTTCGGGACAGATGTGCTTATGCGTCGAAGGGTATGAATAAAGGTAGACAAGATGTAAGACGAGGTAAATGCAGCTGATGAAGCTCCAAAAATAAAAGGCGGCCTAAAAGCACAAACAAGTGCAGGACCGTATTCTCATAGTTATGCGAAAGAACTTTTAACGTTTTGAAGAACGACGAACAAGACACCTGGCAGGCTTTTTTAAAAGAATAAGCGCTTTCAATTACAAGAATACTGAACTAAATCAAAATTAAAATACGTATAATTCGTATTATAACAAGTAAAATTTAAAACCCTTGAAAATAATGCGATTTTTTCTAAAAACTACCCCTATTCGCTCCGCCCCTAAAGTTATTTTTTTTACTTGACGGGAACTACTTTGTCTATTTTTATCAAACATAGTAAAGAATATTCGCATCGGGGGTTAGAAATGGTGAACATTTTAAGCATTCGACTACCCTTTTTTTAAAATTTGGTGGATGATTTTTGGTTGCGGTCGAGCCGTCGCACAGTGGTTCGGCCCTATAACAAAATTCAAAAAATGCAAGAACAATATTTGTTCAAATTTTTACCTTTATCTATTGAACCACATTCCCCTGTATCCAGAAATACCATCAATATTTCGAATTAACCAAATCTAGTAATCTGCTGGCCCCTCAAAGTTGTAAGTGATTTTTTGTTTTAATTATTGTTAGCATTACTGTCAAGTTTTACTTAAGTTTGGCATCAAAATGCGAAAAATTCGTAAAAACTTTTAAAGAGATAGGTAAGTTAAATTTTGAATAGTGCAGTGTTCAAAATAAGTTTAATAATTAATAGGGAAGGTACTCACCAGAATGAGATTTTTCTGGAAATATACAGGTTTCTAAGTGTTTAGTTTTATTGACCAAATTTGACAACACTCATTTCTATACAAGAAGGTAGCCCAATTAGTCTATTTCTATGGCTCAGGAAATCTTTTTTTAAACACCTACAGACACATGTTTGATTTTAAAGAATAATTTTGCGACTTTTTAAACCCTCTACAACTTTTAATTCGCACATTCGACTTTATAGAAAGAAGAATGATCAAAGTTTTAGGTTCAAAATGAAAATATTGCATGTTTTTAAAAATCCAAGATGGCGGACACCTTCTAAAAATGGGTACCATTTCACCCCTGAAAAAAAGGTACATGAGACCCTGGACAAAACATAAGTTAAAACCCTCACCCTTTGGCGTTACTCCGAAGTACAACCCATTTCGATCGCTTAAGAAATAAAAAAGTTATGCGTCTTTAAATTATAAATGTTTTGGCTCTTTTTAGCATTTTTTCTGAAGAGACTCATTGGCACATTGAGAAATCAAAATATGTTGTATTTAGAACGGCCAAAAAACTTTAAATTTTTAAAATCGGACGTGTAGCCTCCCAGGCTCAAAAGTTTTAGCCAATGAGCCGTTTTACGGAAAAAGTGCAAAAAAACAGAGCAAAAACATTCATAACTCAAAGATTTTTATAATTTTTCTATTTCTTAACCGATTAAAATAAGTGGTATTTCGAATTAGGGACAAAATAAAAATAAAAATAAAATTATAAAATATTTTGGAGATTTAAAGGAAAGTAAAAAAAATTTGAAAGAACAAAACTCACTTGTTGATATGCCACTGCGTTATATTTTGCATTTTAAGCTACCCCTATAATAAAATATTAATAATCGCCGCTAAACCACTGTGCGTCGAGAATAGTCTCGGAGAAAACTTATTAACCTTTCCAGAAAACAACGTTCGAAATTGGTGTAATTTTTACATCTTGCGCAACTAAAAAATGTACTGACGAGCACCACAAGTGCGAAATCCGGATCTATGGTTACCAATACCTTTTTTGAGGGATTTTGTTATTTATTCACCCTCACTAAATTCCTTTTTAAAAACATCCTCCAAATAATACTTACATGCCAACTATTAAACGACTGAATGATCACCCCGGTGACTATCCCCCCCACAACGGTACCAAGATTGCTACCACTGTAGGCGATTCCTCCCAGCAAGGTTTGCTCTCGTTGCGGTATCCAGTGACTTACCAACGTCGAAATGGCCGCCATGATGGGACCCTAAAACCAACAACCCACACCCAAGGTATCTTAATAATCAGCGACTTACGTGCCAACTGTTAAAACGTTGAATGACGACTCCGGTAAGTACCGCGCCAATGACTATGTCAAGATTGCCACCGCAGTAGGCTATTCCTCCGAGCAAGGTTTGTTCTCTTTGAGGTATCCAGTGGCGTACCAAAGTCGAAATGGATGCCATTATAGGTCCCTAAAATCACTTTTGGATATAGATACTACCTAAATGAACGGGCCACCACCAGAACTTTTTTACAAAATTTTGACGTAAACAAAACCAGAAGTAGTGAGGTAATATTTTCAGTGGCAGCGGCCAACAAAACGTCACGCACGATTGTAGGGTTGCGTGACATTATAAACGTTCCTGGATACAGCTGTTTCCAAGTCAAATCGGGCCACATTTAATATCTGTGTTTAAATGTCAAGCCGCCATATTGAAATTGGTCCGTAAAACTTCAAATTAACTAATATACTGGAGAACAAAAAAAAATGCAACGCCACAAAAGACAAATATTTTTAAAGTAATTTATTTATATATTCATACATTACATTACAAACACTCATCCAAATTCTCCTTACGGCATGCCAGAGTTCATCTTAGTTTCCAGGGGGACGTGGTAATCGACTAAGATTGCGCCCTATCATTACCCATATGTGTTCGATAGGCGACAAGTCAGGCGATCTTGCTGGCCATTCCAAAGTCTCTATGCCAAGTTCATGTAAGTAAGAAGTCCATTGTTTCACGAGCAATAGGCGGTCTGGCATTATCTTGTTGAAAGATCGCATTTGCCGTTGATTAGGACTAGAGGTGATCTGCTCCCTAAACATATAGCACACCATACCATGATACTTTGCTGTCTTGATGTATCACGTTTAACAGCAAAGTCTACATTTCGTCTCTCACCTCGAAATCGCCTAACTCTCATGTGCATCCATCATGCCCGCCTAAACAAAACCTAGATTCGTCGCTGAAGCTTATGCTATTCCATTCGTCATTCCAGTTTTGCCGAGCTCTGCACCACTCCAAGCGGCGAGCCTTATGTTGTGGGGTCAAAGGTAGCACCAAAAGCGGACGGTAAGCCCTCAGCCCCATACCAAGCAATCTTCGATTAACTGTCATCCTTGAAAACACTTGTCCTGTAACTGCAACTAGAACATCTCTTACTTGGCGTATACTGTCCCGTCGATTTCTGAGAGCAAGAAGTCTGAGATGCCGTAAATCACGACCCCGTAATAATCTAGGGCGTCCAGAACCCGTATGACGTCTATAAGTCTTATCATTGGACCATCTTCTCTAAACTGTTAACACTGTTGATGAATTGGCATTAACCCTTCTTGAAATTTCTCGTAAACCAAAACCAGCCTTTTTTATGCCCACGATGCGTCCTTTCTCGAAGTCGTTTAAATGATGAAATCGTTGGCGACCGCAAACTCTCGGCATTTTTATTTTTTAAGTAAACTGTAAGCAATCCAAAAAGACCAAAAACTACGAGAAAAATTATTTGAAATTTTCAGAAAAGGTCTTAATAACATAAGACCCACTATTAAATTCACAATGGAGTTGAAGCAAAATTGTCAAATTCCTTTTCTTGATGTACTTGTCACACGAGTAGAAAGCGACATCAAAACAACAGTCTATCGTAAACCCACTCACACAGGACAATATTTAAATCAAGGTTCAAATCATTCTGCTACAACCAAACGAGGCATAAGCAAAACTATGTATAACAGAGCCGTTCAAATTTGTAACAATTCTCATGACTTGGAAATCGAAATAAGAAACATTAAGAAGGATCTGCAGCAGAATGGTTACAGCCTTAAACTTATAACAGATACTACTTCTAAATTTCAACAAACAGGACAGAGATTACAAGACCAAAATCAGGCAAATGCATTTCTTACAATCCCATACGTTAAAGGAGTATCAGAGAAAATTCGAAGAGTAGCGAAAAACTTTAATATTAAAACAGCTTTTAAATCTAGTAATACAATTAGAAGTCTTCTTAGTAAAACAAAACCAGAAAACAAACAAAATAAGGAATGCATTTACTAAGTTCCTTGTGAGTGTGGTGAATCATACATAGGCGAAACTAAAAGACCACTATCTGTTAGGCTTAAGGAACATCAGACGAATACTCAAAAAGGTGAAACCACGAAATCAGGAATCGCCGAACATGCATGGTCAAAACAACACCGAATGAAGTGGGCAGAAGCAAAGGTTTTGCACAAGGAGTCACACTGGAAGAAACGAAAATTCCTTGAAACTGCCTTTATTGGGCAGAATCAGGGTGTTTTCAGTCAACCAAGTATTGAAATCCCAAATATTTGGAAGCCCCTCCTTGGACGGAGCCAACTTCTTAAACTTCAAGGTCGAGTGATACCTCACAGTATATAAGCACGTAGCCTTAGGAATTGATTGTAGTTTGCACCTCAAGACGATCAGAGATTGTACTGATCGAAACGTCGTGTATAAATAAAATATAGACAATGGAAGTCCGAAACACAGAGTTAATTTCAAACACATCATTGTCTTAAACTTTCAAACAAAGGTCTTTTATATGTTGGTTTTTTTGAAAATGAATAGAAAAAATCTGTGAAAAAAGGAGAGATTAGAAGATAAAAAGTTTATCAAATATTTCTTTTGAGATAAGGTATAGACACAAATAATTTTCATACAAATAATTACCCATATATGCATTTTTTTTTGTTCTGCAGTATATGTTCTTATTAGAAAATGTAGAGCGTTTTTCGGACCTTGAGAATAAGGTGTTTGAGTCTACCATCTGTGAAACATGGTTTGTTCTATTTTTTTATATATATATATATATAGCGTAGATGGGGTTAAAGATCTGGATCGGTAAAAGTCGGCACAGTCGATTCTGAAATTGGCAACACCGTTTTAGCAATAGGGCAGTCTAACAAAAATAATATGCGTCGTTTGAAGGTAGTGTAACGAAGTTACTAATTTTATTTATTTATTTTAGCTTTTCTTTTCTTTTTAGGTACTTCATGTCTCATAATTTCTGTAATTTCTATGACGTTTTATTATTTTCTATTCTTGGACTCTAGACATCGCTTTGACTCGCCACGTTTTCCCTTTCCTGCTATGCTGCACGGTCAGCGAGCTACACCCCACCGCTTTGCGCGCACAGCCTGCTCGACGGGAGTATGGTAGGTGGGGATACGCAAGGCTATTTAAAGCGATGTCGAGCGCGTTTCAGGGCATTCATTCTGCCGACCGTCCGCTACCAACAACTCCTCCGACCGACCGCACCGAAAACCTGCCAGAACCCGATAGGTAAGCACCTGACCAGTATAGCGGGGTTTTCTATACATACCGTAAAATGTAGTTTTCCGTATGGTAAGTAGAGGTGAGATGGGTTACCGCTGGCTCGGAATACGGGTAACACATCTCTCTCTCTCTAGCACCAGGCGAAGCTATTAATGGGTTTGTCTTGCGCTGTCTGACCGGTTAGTGAGTGAGAGGGAGACAGTGCTATCGCTGGATCGGAATACCTTTAGGACTGTCTTTTCCTCTCTGCATCTTTCTCTAACACACGGTTTGACAGCGTATGGAGTAATTCATTGAGAAGCAGCGCCACCGGATCGTTTTATTTAAGCATGTGACGACAAAGGCACTGTAATTGGAGGTTAGGTGTATTATCGCTGGTTCGGAATACGGGTAATACATCTCTCTCTCTAACACATGGCTAAACTACCTACGTAGGTCGATCCTGTGTTGTTTGACCGGTTAGTGAGTGAGAGGGAGACAGTGCTATCGCTGGATCGGAATACCTTTAGGACTGTCTTTTCCTCTTTGCATCTCTCTCTAACACACGGTGGAACAGCATATGGAGTGATTTATGGAGTAGTGGTGCTATAAAGGTATCTTTGTCTGACACACTAATTTCTCATTTCTCTAAACCTGCTATGAATTCTATATATGTAAATTCCGCTATGTTGGGGGTGCCGTATTAAGGAGTTTTCTACCGTTAACATTAAATATCAAATATCGGGGTTTACCGTAAACGTTATGAGACATGCAAGTTACCGATTTTTCCAAGATTTTCCGTCCTTTTCTATTGTATACCGTTGAATGCTAAATAAAGAGACCTGTTGATAATAAATTATAAGTTATAATAAATCCGCCATGTTGGAAAATTGGTTGTTTTACTCGTGTTACTTAGGTTAAGAATCGAGACAGCTAGACCCCTGGTTTAACCGTCTCCACTGTTTAAAAGCTACCCGACGCTGTGGGCCCTCTACCACATAAATCCAGAGGGTGGCGCCCGAGATGCCTGTTGGATTATCTCTCAGAGGAGTAGTTAATCCAACAGAAACCGATGCCTACCGCTTTAAAACGTAAACAACGTTACAAATTTGGCGCCCGAGCAGGGACCGGCCAGTAAACAACCGTTTTCCGCCCGTTTTGAGTGCTCATGCGCAAAACCGAAAATCCGAGTTATACCTCTATTTATAGTAATTTTGGTATGCAGGATCCGAATTTTAATGTCTTAGTGGCCCACAACCAAACCGAAGCAAGATAGTACCGATTTTTATCAAGTATATGGTTGTTTTTTTATTCCGGGGACCGTCCGTTTTACCAAAATTACAAAATTTAACCCCGTGGGCCGTATTTAACCGAAATAACGTCAAGTGCACTGCGCATGCGCAACACTTAAAACTAAGTTATAACTCTTTTTACACTAAGTCGAGGTTGCTGAAGTCAACTCAGCAGTCAGAAAAATTGCAGCTAATAGGGTTACCGAGTTGTGACAACAATTTTTCCAAGTTTTACTAAAATGGAGAGAGAAATCATGCGCACCGTCTTACCAGGCCGTGATTTTATCCCCTCTGCATTGAGAGTAAATAAACTTTTTTAACCAGAATGAAAAGGGGAATTCGAAGCCCGACCGTCAGACAGTAAACATCAAAGCGTCATAATTCTATATAGTTTCTAGACTGAACCAGTTTAAGTCCGCCGTATCTTCCCCACCATTTACCAGTTCAGCAGTGGGAGAATTTTAGCAGTGGTAGGAGTAAAATCCGACTATAAATTCAAAGAAAAAGCCTTTCGAAGAGGACATTAGTTTCCGACCTGAAGCAGTGAACATCTACGAATAATCGACCGCACTTTAGAAAACCGAACTTAACTTTTCTGATTCCAAATCCGTTACCGTACCAGAAACCAGTTTACCAGATATCAGTTACGACCGTTTGGAATTGGGATGACTAAGCAAGGAAAAACTACAGTGAGTCCAACGAAGACTACCGCCGCGACGATGACTACGACTACAGCTAGTGCTCCAACCATCGATAATTTAACAACCAGTCCTACTATTGTAACGACGACAAACGCTACCACGTCTCTTGCAGGCGACCCGTATGCCAGCGATGTTCGCGTAAGCTGGGTTTACCTGCTGAAAAAAGACGATTTAATTGCCGAATTAAACAAATTTAAATTAAACACAACCGGCACCGTAGAAACATTAAGAAAACGTCTAGTGACTTTCATCCGAGATGGTAGAACCACCCCGACGCCGACAACGCAAGCCTTTAATTTTTCTACAACCAGTGTGCAAGCCAGTATGACGCAACCCGCGCCAATTCAACCGGAGAATGTTACGACATCGGTTCCCGTAACCAATCCAATACCAGCAATTTATGTAACCTCGACGCCATCCGCAAACACAACCGCTCACCGAATGCCACCGGCTACCGCATACTCAACAATAGGCATTTCATAGCCAACCACAACCTACCGTCCGACCCCGTTGTATATGGGAAACATACCCACCGTCACAATGCAAGGTCCGTTACCGTCTCCGTCTGCACATAGTTACGCATCGACGTCAGCTCCGCAGGCAGCAAATCAACTCAAAATTCATAAATGGAACATACATTTTAGCGGCAGAAATGATCCGGTCACTTTCATAGAAAGATTACAAGAAATTTGCACGTCGCAAAATATTGTGGTTGAAACATTATTACCGCACATGCCGGAATTATTGCAAGGTGACGCTGCTCTATGGTTTCGTAACAATCGATGTCATTGGCGTAACTGGGACGACTTTATTGCCGACTTCCGTACCTTCTTTTTCCCACTAAATTATGCTGAGGATTTAGAAGCTGAAATAAGCCGTCGTTTACAACGAACAAATGAGCCGACACACCGTTATATAACCGAGTTGCAAACCCTTATAAGGAGGCATGGCAACATAAGTGCCGATCGAGAACTACAATGGTTATACCGAAATCTTTTACCAGAATATCGGCAACACATTAGAAAAACGGATTTCACCGATGTAATTAGTCTTTCTAGGCTCATAAGAGAAACCGAACTTTTGTTAACCGAGTTAAGACGTACCCGTCCTACACCTTCAAGTAGTCAAAATTTCTACAACCGGCCGTCTGGTGTTGCTACTACAAGTACCAGGCAAACACCACAAAATTCTAGACCGAACGGTGGATCGACCACATTCGAACGGAGTAATACCGATACAAATCCGAGTACCGCCCGAGAATGGTCTAGGGAAAATATATGTTGGAGATGCGGAGAAAGGGGCCATTTTCGCCACGAATGCAGAAATCCGTTCCGTTTGTTCTGCTCAAGATGTGGCAAAGATGGAACATTGACCAGAAACTGCAGATGTTCGGAAAACTGAACCGGCGCTGTACCGCAACGAGGTCAGTCCAGCACCGTCGCCGAAGAACCTCCACACCGTATACAACCCCATTCAGATTAGCCGATATTAGACCACATGTCTGTTTATTTATTGACGAAGCTCCGTTTTTAGCGTTAATAGACACCGGATCCGCACATTCCTTCATAGGCGATTTCGCTGCAGAAATGTGCCAATACTACAACTTACCGAGGACTCAATCCACCGTTACGATGGCAAAAGCGGCTAACGGAAGTTTGACTCAGATTTCCGAAGCATACCAGATACCGTTGAAATTAGGACATACCGTCTTCACTGAAACCCTTAGCCACTTTCCGTCTTTGACCGCCGATATTGTTATTGGGATGGATATTTTATCCCGTCATGATTTTCACATCAACTTTCGAACGGGAGACATTTTTCTGAATAACCAGCTAATACCACCGCCTACTCCGATGACCAGTCCCGTAGGTCAGGTGGATACTAGAACGAATTTAATAGAATTAACACCGGATGAAGATTTACGGCTACAAGATTTCCTAGACAAGGAATTAGCTAAGTTCGACGCAATTAAGGGCACGACGCCCCTAGTTGAACATACTATCCGACTTTTAAACCCAGAACCGATCAAACAAAGATATCGCCCGCAAAATCCTAAAATGCAAGAAATTATTAACACCGAAGTAAAAAAGATGCTAGAAGACGGAATAATCGAACCGTCTAACAGTCCATGGAGTTCCCCCGTAGTGATAGTCCGCAAGAAGGATGGGAAATACCGTTTTTGCATAGATTTTGTTAAGGTTAACCTCCAAAGTCGCAAAGACGCTTACCCTTTACCCTTCATTAATGCCATTTTGGATAAACTCCGTAGGGCCCGATATATCTCAAGTATAGACCTAAAGTCCGGTTATTGGCAGATACCGCTGTCAGAAAACAGTAAACCGATTACTGCTTTCACCGTTCCCGGCATGGGTTTGTATCAATTTCGAGTCATGCCCTTTGGACTTCACTCCGCCCCAGCTACATTTCAGAGACTGATGGACCGAATTATTGGACCCGAGTTAGATCAATTTGCTTTTGCGTATCTCGACGATATAATTATCTTGGGAGAAACCTTTGAGGAACATTTGGCCAATCTTAAAGAAGTATTCCGACGTCTCCGAGAAGCTAATTTAAAAATCAATCCGGACAAGTGTGAATTTGGCCGTAGATCGCTAAGATATTTAGGACATCTTGTCACCAGCGAGGGCATTTGCACCGACCCTCAGAAAACCGCCGCCATTCGCGATATGCCACCCCCTCATAACTTGAGAAGTTTGAGACGATTTTCGCTTCCTGGTACAGACGATTCGTACCACATTTTTCACAGATAGCCAGTCCGTTGAACCGTTTATTAAAGAAGGGAGTGCGCTGGTCTTGGACAGAAGTCGAACAAGATGCACTTGAAAAACTAAAAGTTTGTCTTACCGAATCACCTGTGCTCGCCTGCCCTGACTTCAACAAACCGTTTATTTTACAGACCGACGCATCCGATAGTGGACTAGGAGCCGCTTTAATTCAAAACGGAACCGACGGTGATCACATAATTGCTTACGCCAGCCGTAGTTTAAGTCCGGCAGAGCTCAAATTTTCCGTAACCGAAAAAGAGTGTTTAGCAATAGTGTGGGGCATAGAGAAGATGAGACCGTATCTCGAGGGATTCTCTTTTACCGTTCAAACCGATCACTCCAGTCTTAGATGTTTGCATTCCATTAAGTCCCCGAGTAGTAGATTGGCTCGATGGAGCATATATTTACAGCAGTTTGACTTTAATATAAAGTACCGGAAAGGAGTCCTTAATAAAGTCGCTGATGCGCTTTCAAGAGAACCGGTCGAGACATACACCGAGGAAGACCAAAGCGAACAGGTGTTAACCTTAGAAGGATTTGAACCTTGCACCTGGTACAATAACAGGAAAACCGCCGTTGAAAATGATCCTGCCTCTTACCCCGATTATTGTTTAAAGGAAGGCAAATTATACCGACATTTTTGGGACATGTCCGATCCTACCGAAATCGAAATGTCCGATCCGTGGAAGTTGCACGACAAACCGTCTTACGAGAAAACCATGACTCACCGTCAGCGGGACATCAAGGCATTGCTAAAACCAATGCAAGAATCGCCCGTAAGTACTACTGGCCCGGCATGTTTCGTGAAATTACCCGTTATGTAAGAAGTTGCTCTTCTTGTCAAAGGTACAAAACGTCACAGCAAAAACCGGCCGGACAGATGCGACCGTCAAAGAACCGCCAGCCTTGGGAAACAGTGACTACCGATCTAGTCGGCCCGTTACCGACTTCGACGAAAGGAAATAATTATCTGGCTGTATTTCAAGACCGATTTACGAAGTGGGTACAATGTCGTCCCCTTCGTAAAGCCACGTCAAAGGCCGTTACGCAAGCGTTATACGAAGAAGTGGTTACCAGATTTGGCTGTGCTCGTGTTGTCCTCACAGATAACGGCACGCAATATACCGGTCGTCCGTTCCGAGAAATCTTGAGGGAAATGGGTATCCAGCACCGCCTTACCCCAGTTTACACCCCCCAAGATAATCCGACCGAACGAACCAACAAGACAGCCAAGACTGCAATTGCACAGTTTTGCGAAGAAAACCACAAACACTGGGACAAACATCTAGCCGAAATCGTGTTTGCTATCAACACTTCACGTCATGACTCAACGGGATATTCGCCTGCTTTCCTGAACTTCGGTAGAGAATTGGATCCGCCGAACGCCATGTACCAGAACCTCTCCGAAGACGATTCCGAAGAGCCCGTGATATTTGACGAACCCGAAGATACTGACCGCCAAGCCGTAACTACGCAAGCGCAACGACTACAGAAGTTAAACGAAGTATATGAATTTGTCCGTATTAATCTAGGCCGAGCGTTCACTACACAAAGCCATCACTATAACCTCCGTCACCGAGAGTGGAGATGTCATGTGGGAGATAAGGTGATGAGAAAAGAAAATCCGTTGTCATCCGCAGCAAAAGGTTTCGCAGCTAAATTAGCTCCGAAATATTCAGGACCGTATACCGTAGTAAAAGTCGTGTCTCCAGTTGTCTATGATTTAAGACATCAATCCGGTAGAAAGCTCCGTCACATTCACATAAAAGATTTAAAACCAGCTTACTAATCATTCCGTTCCTTTTCAGTTTCACAAAAATGCCCAAAGATCCTGCCCGAGTTCCTCCGGTTAATCTTCATACACCACGTGCCGAAATTATAAAGATAAAAACCAAAGCGGAAGAAGAAAGAAGAAAATTGAAAAATGCGGTCGCGCTTTTTAATCACCGGATGGAAAAGTAAAAAACGGAACATGTAAGAAAAGGAATTTCACTGCCCAGCTCTGTTGCTTTGATATCACCGCCGGCCGTAAGACCCACTTCAACAACTACATTTGCCTCTATAAAATCAAGGACCTCCACAACCACGTTGGGCTCGACTCCCCGCCTAACTCCGCCTGGTCACCCATATACACCAACCAGGCCAGCCCACCCCGGACCGATTATGGGCGTGGACCCTAGATTGGCGAGTATCCGGAAAAGATCTCTCCTGCCAATTGTATGCGAGATACCAACCAGAAAGCCATGCCGCCCCGGACCGTTACCGCACTCGGCAGTAAAACGCAAGCCCGTAGGATGCCAGGCGAGTCCCGATAAGGTTACTGAATATACCCAGACCGACAACGACACCCCACTCGTCCTACCGATGGACACCGAGAACCGACCCGAAGGGGGTAAATCATCGATGGCGTTGGTTCCCTGGACTGGACCAACAATGTATGAGATGGTTCGTATTTGGCTCATGAGACGATCTCTTGCGGTACGAACCCAAAACGCGCCTCCGGCTCCCTCGGAGCACGAGCTCGCTACGGCGGCTCTTACCTATTTTACTTGGGACGATTGGCCGCCGCGTATGCAGCAGTCATTAAGGGAAATGAGACCGCCCAATTTGCCAGCCCACCGTCGTTTTAGGGCCCGTTTGACCACCGCCAATGGCCGCAGAGTCCACGTTAACGTGCCGGGAACAAACTAGCCAAACTGCTTAAGACTGCCAGAAGACTGATTTTGTTTCGATTAGAGTTGACTATTTTTTTTTGTTATTTACATTTGTTTTTTTGGAAGTACCTGATTTCTGTTTTTTTCTATAATTGTTAAGAATAAAGTTTTTTTATTTTATTACAATACCGCTGTAATGTTGTTACAAAATTTCCGTACCGAATTTGAAAAAATGAGAAAAATACTTACCTATTATACCTACCGGAACCGTACGCATTTAACTGGTATCAGTACCTGTTACTGGTTCTCATAACGTAAAGTATTTACCTGATTCTACGTACTTACTTATCAGCGTCCATATTTGCGGCTGTCAGTCCGTCTACCGAAGCGCATTCATATCGACCGGCCTTGCCTCCCACTACTGACCCCACCCCGCTGCGTGCGCAATAAAATACCCGCTGCGATGCTTATAAATAGCGAGCACCGACGGTTTTAAAATCATTCTATAAAATATCCGGTTAAAGACTACATTGCACACCAGCATTATCATGGACAGTCCGATTTTAGAACTTTTCAGTTCTTATGAGGATCTTTTTAACGAGGAAGAATTTATCTACCATCAGTCCAGTTCCGACGCCTCAGAATCGATAAACTTGCCTACCCGATCTACGCCGACGCAGGTGGCCGTTGAAACACCGCTATTAGCGCCGCCGACGCCCGCCGTCGTCGAATCACCGCTTTTAATTACGCCGACGACTAGCGCCGTCGATCTACCAGAAGAGTGGACACATGCGCACCAGGAATTAAAAACTCCCTCCACAACCCAACCAGAGTATATAACAAACCAAAACCGCATTACCGAAGCCAGTCCGACCACGTATCTCAAATCGAACGAACCGCCACCCATTGACAAGTCTAAGGAACTACCGACAGATATGAATACTTATAAAACTCCGGTAGCCTCTACCTCTAGAGCTTCTTCCGTCCGATCTGCGAGAGCTGCCGGTAAAACGACTCAGGCTACCGGCCATATTTATTATCACCAACTCGAACTAATCGATCCATATGCCGATCCATTCGGCTCTACCGACAGCCGGCCTTGGGGGGAGGTCACCGGAACATATGAACGGGCATCTGAACTTGCAGAACTTTATCTACCGGTCAATAAAGAGTTGTGTTGGCGATGTGGTTATCCAGGACATAAACGGGAAGACTGCACCGGTAGACCCGTTACATTTTGTTCACGCTGTGGAAAAGTAGGATCTCTATCACGGGATTGCGACTGTAAAAGAAAAACTAATAATAAATTCCGGAAAGAGGTAAGACCTGTTTTACCGGCTCATTCCCACTCTACCAACGGAGCACTAAAGCAAGTCACCTTTGCTGACACAACAACTCCACCGGTAAAATCAAGTGACAGGAAACGTACCGTTGGAACTCAATGTTGTTCTCACCCCATACGGTACAAACCATGTCAACAGTGTGGTTGTCCGTTTGGTAAAGCCTTTTCCTAAAAGCCAGTTTCACTTACTCCCAGGGTAAAACCGCAGGAGCCGACCGTTTCGCCCTGGTGAGGTACCAGGATAATGCCTGAGGAACCACCAGTCAACGTAGCCACGACGACTGGTGAGGTACCACATATGACGAACGTCATACGTGAGGAACCATCAGGTTTGTTTTCCGGTTTGAAGAATAGTTTGGTTTTAGTTTCGCGTATTTATTTTAGTTTCTTTTATATTAGGGAACCCGGTTAGAAACATTTAATTTTTCTGTATGTAAAATTTAAGTTTGAAAATATTTAAGTGAAATATTTTCTTTTAAAGAAAGGGGGGTGTGTAACGAAGTTACTAATTTTATTTATTTATTTTAGCTTTTCTTTTCTTTTTAGGTACTTCATGTCTCATAATTTCTGTAATTTCTATGACGTTTTATTATTTTCTATTCTTGGACTCTAGACATCGCTTTGACTCGCCACGTTTTCCCTTTCCTGCTATGCTGCACGGTCAGCGAGCTACACCCCACCGCTTTGCGCGCACAGCCTGCTCGACGGGAGTATGGTAGGTGGGGATACGCAAGGCTATTTAAAGCGATGTCGAGCGCGTTTCAGGGCATTCATTCTGCCGACCGTCCGCTACCAACAACTCCTCCGACCGACCGCACCGAAAACCTGCCAGAACCCGATAGGTAAGCACCTGACCAGTATAGCGGGGTTTTCTATACATACCGTAAAATGTAGTTTTCCGTATGGTAAGTAGAGGTGAGATGGGTTACCGCTGACTCGGAATACGGGTAACACATCTCTCTCTCTAGCACCAGGCGAAGCTATTAATGGGTTTGTCTTGCGCTGTCTGACCGGTTAGTGAGTGAGAGGGAGACAGTGCTATCGCTGGATCGGAATACCTTTAGGACTGTCTTTTCCTCTCTGAATCTCTCTCTAACACACGGTTTGACAGCGTATGGAGTAATTCATTGAGAAGCAGCGCCACCGGATCGTTTTATTTAAGCATGTGACGACAAAGGCACTGTAATTGGAGGTTAGGTGTATTATCGCTGGTTCGGAATACGGGTAATACATCTCTCTCTCTAACACATGGCTAAACTACCTACGTAGGTCGATCCTGTGTTGTTTGACCGGTTAGTGAGTGAGAGGGAGACAGTGCTATCGCTGGATCGGAATACCTTTAGGACTGTCTTTTACTCTTTGCATCTCTCTCTAACACACGGTGGAACAGCATATGGAGTGATTTATGGAGTAGTGGTGCTATAAAGGTATCTTTGTCTGACACACTAATTTCTCATTTCTCTAAACCTGCTATGAATTCTATATATGTAAATTCCGCTATGTTGGGGGTGCCGTATTAAGGAGTTTTCTACCGTTAACATTAAATATCAAATATCGGGGTTTACCGTAAACGTTATGAGACATGCAAGTTACCGATTTTTCCAAGATTTTCCGTCCTTTTCTATTGTATACCGTTGAATGCTAAATAAAGAGACCTGTTGATAATAAATTATAAGTTATAATAAATCCGCCATGTTGGAAAATTGGTTGTTTTACTCGTGTTACTTAGGTTAAGAATCGAGACAGCTAGACCCCTGGTTTAACCGTCTCCACTGTTTAAAAGCTACCCGACGCTGTGGGCCCTCTACCACATAAATCCAGAGGGTGGCGCCCGAGATGCCTGTTGGATTATCTCTCAGAGGAGTAGTTAATCCAACAGAAACCGATGCCTACCGCTTTAAAACGTAAACAACGTTACAGTAGTAGATGTTAAACTTGAGAGTTATAAGTTAGAGTTTCGAACTTCCGTTGCCTTTATTTTTTCACAATCGTCATCAGGTGAATACTAACTGATTGGAAAATAATATGGCCGATCCAATATGGCCGGTGAAGGGTAAACAAACCGTTTTTCCATAAGACGTAATGCTTGATCTTCAGCAAAAGCCAACCAACCAGACTTGGTGTGGTGGAAGATTTTTAGGTTAGAAAGTGTGTTTTTTTTACAAAAATTTCTCAAAGAACCCCGCACGAAATACATTGAAAAATTACTTCGGTGAAATTTGAAAAAAATTTAGTATGTTACAGTGGACTATGAGATAAGAAAAATGCGGGAATATAAAATGATTTCTATGTCTAGTTCCAGAGATATAGACGGTAAAAATTCAAAAAAATGTCGTTTTGGGGTATATTGGACACGCCCAAAAAGACATTTCCTGACCGAAAGAAAATAAGTTACGACGAATATGGTTTACTGAGGAACCACACATGGACTTTCTTATTATTATGTTGGTAAAATGTTAACAGGTTGTATACAGGGGTTAGTAAAAAAAATCATTTTTTGACAATTTTTATTTTCCCCAATATAAAAATAACAAAATTATTTTTGAGCAAAAACTATTGTTTTAGTATTTTCTAGATAAACTGAACAAGTTTGTCTTCTCAGTAACAGTTACTTTGTGTTACATTTTTTTTTACCCTAAAAAACTTGACTTGATGAAAATTGTTTTCTACTAAATACTAAATTATTATTTTGCAACTTAAAAATCTAAATATTCTTTTTCACTGAGTTAAAATGATGAGTAAATAAACCTTAAATAAAATTAATTTTATTTTTTTCCTAGCTACGAGGTACATTTTTACAAAAAAGTAATCAATTTTTAATTTCTTTGAAGCTGATCGAGGGATTTTAATTTAATTTTGCGTACGACTTTATCATACTTTTGTCTAATACAGGGTGCAATTTTTTTACCACTTCTTTGTGTTTTGCATTGGGGATTATAATTTTCTAAAGGTTTCTCAAGGTTCTCTAAACTAAATAATAACACGTTTGGTGGAGCTGAATTATTTTACGAAGTGCGAAAGATAAAACGAGTAAACTGGGCACTGACTTTGATTAGTACTCAATAGAGTATGTAGGTACAGTGGCGTAGCCAGAAATTGGCTATGATGGGTTTCGTCATCCAGTAATGAATTAATGATGCTTTTATGGGGTTACATGGTTACTTTTATTATTATGGGTTATTATAGGCCCTCTGGGGGGTTTTAACCACCAAAACCCCCCTTTGGATACGCCACTCTGTATGTATAAGGGAGAGCAATTACCCATAATCATAATTTATGACATATTATTATTAGTGTGATTATTTAGTTTAAAGAATCTTGAGAATCCTATATGCAAAACAGAAAGAAATGATAAAAAATTGCACCCTGTATTATTAAAGTATGATAAAGGCATACAAAGAAATTAAAATATAATTAATGATATAGAACTTTTTGCATGTAACTCGTAGCTAAAAAAAACAAAAAAAAATTATTAAATTTATCTAAAGTTTATTTATTCATCACTTTGACTAAATTAAAAAGAATATTTAGATTTTTAAGTTGAAAAATAATTATTTTGTAGTAAAAAACAATTTTCGTCAAGTTTTTATGTTAAAAAAAATAAAAAAAACATGTAATACAAAGTAACTCTTACTGGAAGAAAAATTTGTTCAGTTTATCTAGAAAATACTAAAACATCAATGTTTGCTCAAAAATAATTTTTTTAAACTTTGACCGTCTATATCTCTGGAACTAGACATAGAAATAATTTTATATTTACACATTTTTCTTATCTCATAACCCACTATAACATACAAACATATCAAATTTTACCGAAATAATTTTTCAATGTATTTCGTGCGGGGTTCAATTGATTTTGAAAACGCGAAGTTTTTACAATGAAGAAATAAAAAAAACAACGAGAAGACTAAGGTTATGTTTACCGCCAAATATTATTTGGGACGTTCAAAGGCACTGTTATTAACCTCTTGTAGTTACCTTTACTTTCGATAAAGGTAATCATAAGACATAACTGTCTGACCAAATTCACCCTATTTTTGTCGGTACACTGGACAATTTGCTGAACCCGAAATTAACTTACCTGAGCAATACCCAGAAAGAACCTAATTACGACGGCCACCCAGTATCCAGCAATGGAGGTCAAAGTGGGAAAGATGGCAGTAAGTACCGAGGAACAGCTTAAACTGAAGAAGAGTACCCATCTGGCTCCGAACTTGTCCGCCAAATATCCGCCGGGTATTTGAGAAGTGACGTACCCTATATAAAACGCGTATAGAACCATTGCCTCCACTGAACGCGGCCAGTCGAATGTTTGACCCTAAAAATAAATATCTTAGAAATCTGTCGTTTCTGTGCTTTTAACTTGACGGAAAATTTGCACTTGTAAAAATATTACACATTAGTTTTTCTTCTCGAGGGTGAAATGGATTTGATTGATTTTTGTGGTAAATAAGCTCTAAGTGCCAAAGAATTTTTGTGCCAAAAAAAATTGGTTTAATGGCTTTTGAGTTATCGTGCTCTGCAGTCAGAAAGCATGCAACATCATAAAATTTTGTATGAATTTAGGTATTATTTGTTTACCTTTTTTTAGTAGAAATAAAAGAGTTTTTTTATACCTTACAAAAACACGAAAACACATTTAAAATGGGCTAGGTATTAGGTACTTACATAGCTTTGAACTTGTCTCACTTCTAAAAGCTCTGGACAGGCATGGTCTGTAATATTTTTGGGTTGAGCGGGTTCCACCATAACTGTGATTGCAACGTTTAAAACCACCCTTAAGTTAAAGGCATTTTGGAAGGCTAAGTGACATATCATGGCGAGAACTACCCTTTGGGGCACCGAAATGCCTAAAAATATCATCATTATTGATGCTGTATTCTCTTGTCACCCTTGGATCACTTTTTTCCTTTTTGTGTAGGCGTTGTTAGTAACCATTGGTAGAGACTTCGATAAAAAATAATAATAAAATAAAATTTAGAGTTATCCCCTCCTTACCTCTTAAATGAACCTCTAAAAAAGCAGCATGTTCTCCCCAGATTTTAAAGAAAAAAAAAACTGCCAACGCTTTGTTTTTTAATTTTTTAATCTTTTTCCAGAGTGCACAGGGAAAATTAAACATCACAATTAGCTGACATTTTGCAGAGGTGATCATTTTTAAATGCTTAAGAAAAATATCTGAAGGGTTTTTTAAAATTCTCAATTATTTTTTCTTTAAAATAAAAGCTCTGGTGCTGTCATCTATCCCAAAAGCCTCAAAATAATTGCGGTTTAGAACAAACCCGATTTACAAAAAAAAAGAGAAATACTCACAATTTCCTCTGGATTACATTTTTCCTTTTTATATTTCCTTGCTTTAGCGAAAATAAAAACTAAGTTTTCTTTTTTATAAAAGCCTGTGCACTCTGGAGAAGAAAACCGATCAATCAATCACAATTCATTCAATTTGGGAGACACACGTAGTTCAAGTGTTGGCCGATAGACCGCAGAATTTATACGATTCCATAGTAACTGCAGGTGTTTTGTCAAAAAACTTTAAATCGGGCCGCAGTGGAACAGAAGAGTATTTTTACGTTTTCTGACAGAAAACCATTCGAGGTTATGTTTATCTTTCAAAAATGTGTTTTCAAAACATTGTTCTATTATAAAATAAATATGAAACCACTCCGCGTGTGCGGTCGCCCTCCTAAAAAGGCCTAACACTGCGCGGGCATTACGCCGAGTTTATCAAAGAACCAAGAGAACTTTACTGGCTTGCTGGGATTACTAGGAATTCGCATAGAAACATTCGACGCCCATAACCCCATATAATTTTGTTTTTATTTTGATTCAACCATTTTTTTAAAGTTTAAATTATTGCGGCATAGTTATTTTAATACGTAGTTGGGTAGCGTTTTTTTAATAATTCTTCAATAAATGGTTTTCTTTTATCTTAGTATTTTACTTGGTTTTGTAGCGCCGCAGAATGCGAAAAGTCAAAATAAGTAACCTAATCCCAAATTTTTGACCCGGTGAGAGAAAATCTCTGATGTCCCACTGTGGATAAAAATAAATAAAGTCTCCGCGTTACCATGGAAAACAAATTCCATGACGTAAAATTTTGCCAAAAAATCAGGTCGACATCGTTAGATTGATTTCCTGTACAGTGTGTGCTAAAAACAATTCCCCAGATTGTAACTACGACCTTAAATGATAAAATATAATGCTAATACTTTAGGGGTCCATTTAAAAGGTGAGAGCGGATATAAACAAATACCTTAATATAATTTTCTAAATAAACATTTGAAACCAAAAAACTAACTCACTTCTCAAATTAAAAAAGATATATATATATAGGTTTATGTACAAAAAGAAAAACCCGAAAAATACACAAGTTGCTATTTCGCATAATAATATCTTACATTCGGAGTAAAAAGAGGTAAATGGGAGTTAGGGGTATACTTGTTACATATCAAATTAGAGATTATTTTATAGGCTTCAAAAAAAGATTGACCCCTTTTTCAAAAAAGTTTTAGGTTTTGAAATATCGGCAAAAAACTAAAAAAAATCAGGATTTTTTTTTTCAAAAATGAAGTTAATGAAGATATATGTAGGAAGTAAAATAGAAATTTTTGTAAACTTAAATTTTATATATAAAAGCAGCTTTAAAGTTGGCAAACAACTGTGTGCAAAAATATTGGAATTTTTTGCTGATTGATCTGTGGTTAAAGGAGTAGACATCCTATACTTATTATACCTCAAATTAAAGATAATTTTATTGCCTTAAAAAAATGTTACCTCAATTTTTTTTTTAGATGTTATAGTCTTTGAGATAATGCCAAAAAATTGAAAAAAATGTTTTTTAGAGGGTGATTTTATTTCCACCACATGGAGTGGAAGGGGAATAACGAGATGGACGGGGGAGGGTAACAAGTTGGAGGGTGCGTCCCCTGTCTAAAATAATCGGGGGGTTTAATAAAACGCCCAAATATATAGGGTGGTCCAAAAAATCTTGCCCACTTTTACAATTTGCTATAACCTTTGATCGAATCGCTCGATTTCAAATTTTTTTAACTTTTTTGAAAGACAAGACATGAGACTTTTCTCATCCGGTTCAAAATTTGACTTTTCGCAAAAATCCAAGATACGGTACGTTTTGAATATTGGGTAATTTTCACCTGCAATCAAAATACGTGCGGCACTGGAGAAAATCTAAGTCATTGCAACAAAAGCCTTATGTATGCTTTTTATACCAAGGCATTACTTAATTAAATCGGTTGAGAGATAAGAAAACTATAAACCTCTGAAATAAATGCTTTTGGACTCGACATTGTCATTTGCAAAAAAATCGCAGTTTTTGCATTTGCTTTAACTTTTGATCGGATTACTTGATTTTAAACATTTTTACACTTTTGGGTGAACAAAGCTTGCGGCTTTGACATTTTTTGAACATCCAAGATGGCGGACAGCTTTAACACGCTTTAACCATTGAGTAATTTCACTCCCCTAAAAAAGTAACAAAACAAAATCCAGGCCATTCGACCTCCCATCTCTGCTAGGTATAGGGAGGTATCACTTGCTTAAATCAGTTAAGAAGTAAACATCTTAGTGTCATCATTTCCAGTGTTTTCAATAAAAATTGTGACTTGTAATAAAATTAAAAAAATTGCTGTGGTTTTAAACTACTGATTTTTTAGCTAGAGTGGCATGTATTGGTTATTTGGCCGAGCCTAAGCTGAGTTTACTTTGTTAATAATCATTAAACACTTGTATTTTGTATAATTTTTTGTACACACTTATACTTTTAAATAAAAATAACCATTGGTTAACGTATAATAATTCAGATCGGGCTACTCAGATTTTCTAAGCTGATCCCCATGTGTTCTAAGACAGCAAAGCATTGGTAATGTTTCTTTGGAGCAAATTTCGATAAGTCTCTGTGATGCCTTGACACAGTTCGTTAATGTCACCGTAGCTGCGGCCATTTCTGTACACTTCTTTTTTTAAATCTCCCCAATAATGGCTATCTACCAGATTCAAATCGGGCCTGCTAAACATTTTTACACTTTTGGGTGAACAAAGCTTGCGGCTTTGACATTTTTTGAACATCCAAGATGGCGGACAGCATTAACACCCTTTAACCATTGAGTAATTTCACTACCCTAAAAAAGTAACAAAACAAAATCCAGGCCATTCGACCTCCCATCTCTGCTAGGTATAGGGAGGTATCACTTGCTTAAATCAGTTAAGAAGTAAACTTCTTAGTGTCATCATTTCCAGTGTTTTCAATAAAAATTGTGACTTGTACTAAAATTAAAAAAATTGCTGTGGTTTTAAACTACTGATTTTTTAGCTAGAGTGGCATGTATTGGTTATTTGGCCGAGCCTAAGCTGAGTTTACTTTGTTAATAATCATTAAACACTTGTATTTTGTATAATTTTTTGTACACACTTATACTTTTAAATAAAAATAACCATTGGTTAACGTATAATAATTCAGATCGGGCTACTCAGATTTTCTAAGCTGATCCCCATGTGTTCTAAGACAGTAAAGCGAGCAATGTTTCTTTGGAGCAAATTTCGATAAGTCTCTGTGATGCCTTGACACAGTTCGTTAATGTCACCGTAGCTGCGGCCATTTCTGCACACTTCTTTTTTCAGATTTCAGATTCAAATCGGGGCTGTTAGCAGGCCACTCAATGGGCCTAATAAAATCTGCGACATTTTCCTACATGCAGAAACAGGCAAATTTTAACCGATTTAATTTAGTGATACCTATATGCAACAGGGAGGGAACTTTTGTCGAATTAATTTAGATTTTGTACAGTATAGGCACCAAACATATTTTTTTTTAGGGAAGAGGAGGGGGAGGCGGTGAAAATTACCCATTATTTAAAAATGTCCGCCATCATGGATTTTTGAGAATTGCTAAATTTTGAACCACAACTTAAAAGTCTTGTACTTCAATCTAAAGTTACAGCAAACAACTCCGATTTAATTAAGTGATGCCTTGGTATAGAGAGAATGCATAAAGCTTTTGTCACAATGACTTAGATTTTCTCCAGTGTCGCACATATTTTTTTTGCAGGGGGGTTGAAAATTTTCCGTTATTTAAAACGGTTTCCCATCTTGTATTTTTAGGAAATGTCAAATTTTGGACCGGATCGGAAAAGTTTCATGTCTTGTCTTTCCAAAAAGTCGAAACATTTTAAAATCGACCGATTCGATCAAAAGTTATAGCAAATTCAAAAGTGTGCAAGATTTTTTGGCCCACCCTTTATTATCATTTCCACTAGTGCTGAGAAAAGGACTAGCGAAATCTTTGCTTTGGATAGGTATGTCCCCGCACATCTGATTTAAAGAATTTTTAAAGACTATAATAATTTAATGAATATTTTACTTACACCCCCACCTGCAAAACAAAGGACTCCATCTTTTTTCTTTTTGTCGAGGTCGTTCAACTTCAAATGTTTTCTTCTCCATATTTTGGGATTGAGTTTTTTTTCGTTTCACTTAAACTCTCATATCAGTATAACGTATATGTTTATTTTTAAAATGTTTGTATATTATTACATACAACTGCGAGTGCCACAAAAAATCCTTGTAAGTTTCTTATAACATTGTTATTCTATTATTATTCATAAATAAATAATGGAGTATGATAATAGGGCAGAGTAAATAGTATAATAATCTTGTCTTTCAACAATAACGTTATAACTTATTTAAATAATGCTGAAAAAAAAGATTGGACGTAATATTATAATGCGTTAACAAAAATAGGTATACACGTCACTAGACCGGAAAATTGGTCTTTACAGATCCACGCAAATTTACAGGCGAGTCCTGTAAACCTGCGGAGATCTGCGTAAAGACACTTTTCGGTCGTGTATCGTACGTACTTTTTTTTTAAGCGATCAGAAAAAACATTTTAGCACCTTCCACTTTCGTCAACGCGAATCAATCTGCGTTACGTAATTTATGTCTATGATAAGAAAATGTTAGCCTTCTGCTTCTTGTTCGCTAGATAGCCATTGCCATGGAGGTTTGTCCCCCCTATAATACGGGTTTAGAAAAGGCCAAATCTACTATAAACGCAGTAAAAAAGGTTAGAAATAGCAAACGGAATAAATCCCAACAAGAATAGAAGTGAGTGGGTAATGCTAATAGCGCTGGATGTTAGAAATGCTTCTAACTCTGCTTCGTGGCTGAAAATAGTAGAAAGACTGACAGACACTCGTATATCCTAATATCTTATAAATACGGTAATTAGCTACTTCAAAGAACGATACATACTTAACGAACAAAATAAAGTTAAAATATCAGCAGGCATCCCACAAGGATCGGTATTAGGGCCCCTATTCTGGAATATATAATGTGACCCCATACTTAGACTAAAACTCCCTAGGGGCGTGGGCATAGTACGCGGATGATTTAATGGCCATGGTCAGGGCTGACACAGCGATACATCTTATGCAAAGAGTAAACGAGGCAACAAGACTTATAAACGAATGGATGTCAAAGAACAACCTAGAATTAGCACCAGAAAAAACCGAAGCCTTTATACTAAGTGGAAAAAGAGACCGGCAAATATTGAGTTTCGACTAAATGAAGTCCGCAAAATCCGCATCGGTGAAATTCGGAAAGCATATAGAAGAAACCACTAAAAAGGCAACTAAAAGGCTCGCTGAAATACATAGACTTATGCCCAACATAAACGGGCCCGGTACTAGCAAGAGAAAGTTACTATACAGTGTAATCCCTTCAATCGTGACATAGTATATGGTGCAGTGATATGGAGTCCAGTACTACGCACAAAGAAGTACAAAAACATTCTGATAAGACTGCGACGGAATGCCTTACTAAGGGTAGCCTGCGGCTACCGAACGATATCAATGCAAGCTATTTAGGTTATAACAGGAATCCCGCCCATAGACCTAATTGTCGAAGAAATTGTATATGAAGATAAAAATGGACACAGTGAAGAAAACAAAGAAGCTGCAAAAGAGAAAACAGTGGAATCCTGGCAAGCAAGATGGGCCCGAAAAAGGACAATGGACGAAAATAATTATTCCCGGCATTAAAACATGGATAGACTGCAAACACAAAAAAATGGATTACTATATGACACAAGCTCTAACTAGGGAACGTACGTTAGAACATACGTTAATTTACTGTCCAAGATTTGAGAACTACCGCCAAACAACAAGACACGATTTACAGATAGAGAATATGACCATAGGGAACCTGTTCAAAGAAATGATACAAGACGTAGACAAATGAAACTAGGGACATGAAAACTAAACACGAAGACGAACGCGCCTAAGAGATCAAAACAGTAAACGGCAAAATAGTGACGTTATATTACTGATAATCGTTCCGCTATTTCGAACAAATCTACAGCAGAGGGTTTTAGTCCGTAGGCGTCCTCAATCGGGAACATTCGGTAGACCACCAGAGACCGTTGTCTATGAAGATCTCTCTTCGCTATAAAAAAGTAGCCATTGCCGCTAAGGCCAGTAGTTTTTAAGATCAAAACTAAAGAAAAAAAACGTTTGTGGTTAGAAATGATTTTTGTACTTTTAACTTGTGCAAAATTGTAAAAAACATTAGAAAATAGGTATTTACGTCACTAGACCGGAAAATTGGCCTGCGGCTCGCCCTGTAAATTTCCTGCGTCGACCTGTAAAGACACTTTCCGGTCGTGTATCGTACGTACTTTTTTTTCAAACGATCAGAAAAAACATTTTAGTATCTATCACTTTCGTCGACGCCTAGCCGTGTTGCGTAATTTATGAACAGTCCCCTGATATTTTCTGCTTCTTGTTGGCTAGATAGCCATTGTCGCTAAGCCCGGTAGTTTTTAAGATGAAAACTAAGAAAAACAAGTAAATTTTTGTGGTTAGAAATTATTTTTGTATTTTTAACTTGTGCAAAATTGTATAAAACATTAGAAAAATTATAGTGTAGTGCCTATTAGCTTCACACAGCTAAATCAGTGATGACTGACGACCAGTTATGGCCAACCATGGCCAACTTATCAAGCAAAATAATGATAAAAGAGTTCATAAAAGGCAGATTTATAGGTTTGTTCTTTATTTACCTATATTTATAGTATACTCTTACTTTGAGAATTAAAAATGTGTGGTCTATTTTTCGGTGTATGTGACTCTTGAAGCAGCTTTTATTATTTCCTTTGGATTCAATTCATTTTCTAGATCTGAGTCCATTTTTGTAAACAAAACTTTTGAAACAAATTTAAAACAGCTTTTTTAGAAGTGTTTTTTAGAACGATCAGTTATGACCGACCATGGTCAACTTATCAAGCAAAATAGTGATAAAACCACTCATGGAAGGTAGAGTTCTAGGTTTCTCCTTTATTTAGCTATATTTGTAGTATACTTACTTTGACCAATCGTTTAGTAACATTGCTTTGACAATCAAAAATGTGTGGGCGATTTTTCCGAAAAATATGCCACCAATACATCTTCATTAATTTTCTTAACGTTTTTTATTTCGCACCAGTTTACCAGTGGCGGTCCCAGGAGGGGGCAGGGGGCGATCGCCACCCCCCCCCCCTTTGTTCCAGAAAAAAGTACACAACAAAGATGCTGGTGGTAATAACCCTGAAGTCTTTGGAGAAAAAACGAGACATTGCAGAAAGTTCCTTTAAAGACATTCCTCCACAATATTTTGGGACAGTTTGACCTTTAATTCGTCACACCAAGAAAACCATTGGAACTATAGAACAGTATTATAGAGTTTCTATTTATAAACATCAGGTTTTAGATAAAATCAATTTGGACATAAAAAAGTATTTTTGACTTGAACATATTCACGCCAAGTTTTATACAACGTGAAGCCAAAATCAAGGCAAAATTAGCTAAAGTCGTTTGAAAACTATAAACTGTTTGATTAATCTAAAACACAAATTCTTGAACTTTTATTGGGAGAAGTCAGTACCTATTTGGAAACAATATTGGTCAGAAGTAGGCAAAAGCTTAAATCAATAACGTTTTCGAGGCAATGAACAAGTGTGGCAATATTTTTCCGTTGATAAGAACATTCTTGGATGTTTGCCAGTAAGTAATGCTTCGTCAGAAAGAAGCTTCTCATGCTTCAGAAGATTGAAAACATAAGTACTTAAAATACTATGACGGAAATTCGTCTGACGGGCTGCGAATTTTTTTTTAAATAGGCATCTTATGTTTGAGATATGCGATTAACAGTTAATGTTTCACCCAAAAGCTTTTTAAGCTTAAAAAAAAAAGTATTTAGCTATTAAGTTTTTTTTGGTATCTATTTGATTTGATTGATATCTATGTTTTTTTTATAAATAATATATGAAAAAATTATACGTAGTTAATCAAGCTCGGATTTCAGGGGGACGGGGGGGAGGGTAGTTAACCCCCTCCTTCCCTGGTTTTAATTTTTTTATGAAAACATTTATAAAGCCAAAAGTAGGGCATAAATTGCGGCGCTATAACACCTTTAAAAATGGCATTTGTAGTGTAATTTTCTTAAAAAGCTGTCAGATAGCAGCCTCACTCCTTGTTATGGCTAAAGGCTTTTCTTACAGTAAAGTTGGATGTATTGAGAACAACGATCAATAGTTGAATCTGTTTATTGAGAGTATTACATCTGCTTTTATATCTAATTGAATGTGATATTTACCTAAATATAATATAGTTTAAGGTTAGCTTAAGAAAATCTATGTCATCTAATTGAACGTGATATTTACCTAAATCTAATAAAGTTTAAGGTTAGCTAAAGAAAATGTATAACATCGGCAAGGTTTCTAAAAGTAAATATAAAACCCTCTGCAAGGTTTTTAAATAAAATTATCCCACTTTTCCAATTATTAAATTTTACTTTAATTTTTGTATTTTATGTCTAATTTCTAATAAGATATTTTCCCCTTCCTCGAAAATGGAAGATTTTAAGGACTGGAGTTCCAATTCTTCTGCCTTCTCTTGGTTGTGGTCGTCTTTTCGATTTTGTATTGTTGTCAGTCGCTTCTTTATGGTCCTAATCATATACCATACAACTAGGGCGAGCCCTATAAGACTGATTGTGGTACAGCTGCTTATAGCGGTCGAGTGGTGATGAATGCTCTGCCAAATCTCTCTCTGCAGCTGTTCTTTGATGTCGTCTTGATCGGTAGTCAGCTCTTTCAGATTTTCTCTAATCCTCAATACTGGCTCAGTATTTATGGGTTCAATAGTTTTGTTGGAGTTAATTTTTGTAATGTTGATAGGAGTTGCTTTTGAATAGCTTCCTAGAACTGTGACGGTTTGACTTCTCTTCGGATTCAAGATGTTATGTTTCGTTTGTATGGTGCACTCCTGGGATATTTTTATTATACCTGTTGAATTTATTGCAACCTCTTCCCGGGCTCCGTTGCAAATGGCTGCAATTCGTGTTAATGAATTTGTTATGAACATCCAGGTATTTGGTGCCTGGAGCTGCTTCCAAAGAATGGATTGTTACAAATATGAACGGTCTGTTATAAAAAGTTCTTATTATGCCTCGTTTGGTTGTAACAGAATGATTTGAAACTTGATTTATATATTGTCCAGTGTGAGGGAGTTTACGTTGTTCTGATGTCGCTTTACTCGTTTGACAAGTACATCAAGAAAATAAATTTGACAATTTTTCTCCAACTCCATTGTGAATTTAAGGGTGGGTTTTATGTTATTTAGGTGGTGAAAAAATTCTGAAATTTGTTGGTCATCCCCGGTCCAGAAAATAAAAGTATCATCGAAATATCTTAGCCAAAGATTAGGTTTATATGTTGCGGTATCAACCGCGTGTGAGTCGAACCACTCCATGTAAATATTGGCGACCACTGGCGAAAGCGATGAACCCATTAGCAGACCGTCATCCTGAGCATAAAACCTATCTTTCACCTGAAAGTAAGAGTTATGTAGACAGCACTCCAACAACTCCCTCCAGCGGCAGGCTGGTACGGTCATAAAGTTTTTTTTAGGTACATATATACCGGGTGTGCCAAGGTGAGTAACCTATTAGAATATTTTGGAAACTATACAATGGAAACTTTTCAAACTTTCTATTCTAACATAAGTCCCTGAAAACTATCTATGAAATACTTTCATATTTCCAGTATTGCCATTTGTGGGAAAACTTGGCAGTAACTTTCTTATTTTAAATTGAACACCCTGTATATTTTTGCATTTTTGGATTCTACAAAGTCCTATACCTATGTTCAACTGTTTTTAAAATACTAACGGGTGAGAATTGACATTTTTTAACTTTGACAGCCCGTATCATCGTAACGGTTAAGGATAGAGCAAAACTGTTTTTACATTCCTATCTTGGTTTTTCACAAGCTCTCATTGTGTGTGGTGTGACTAAATTTTCAAACCGTCCCGTCCTTATATAAAAGCGCTTCAAGAGGCCCGTATAAATAAAGTAATTGTAATTGGGCCAAATTTGATGGAATTGTATATAAGAATTGTCATAAATTTTCTTTGGTGTTTGACGGCAGAAATATCAATGTTGCCTTACTTTACCTGTTATTTTTCGACTTTCCTAATACACCATTTTTCAAGATTATCATTTAGTTTAAATTTTGTCAATCGTAAAAAAAATATTGTTCCTAAAACTTGCGAAAAGTATCTAAATAACTAATTTGATCTTAAAAAAGTCTGGGCATCTTCGCAGAGCACTCGAATCGGCGAAACGTCGGAAAGACAAACTTCTACAGAACGACGGCCCAACAGCCCGAAAGATAACATAAAGAGGAAACGACATAATGTGACTAAAGCGGACCAGCACCGTTTCAACTAAAAAGCCAGTTATCTCCTATCGCTGTCAGTTTGGTATCAATATGGCCGCTATAGTGGGCCAAAGGATAATAAGGCTGGTATTTATAATCGATCCTCCTCCTTACGGCTAAGTGGTTTTTTAAGGATTCCTTAAGGTCGGAGATGCATTTTATAGTCGCTGAAGGAGGCCTTAAGTTTGAGTAAAGGCCAAGGTAGCTCGGGAGCTACCTTAAGGAGGCCTTGGGTCGTGTTTTTCAGTTTAGGTTCAGATCTTATGTGTTATTGTTGGGTGATTTTTTGAGAGTAGTTTTTGTTTGTTCTTTTTTGATGAATAATGGACGAACTTTAAGGCTTCTTGGACTACTTGGAGTATCAAGATATGCAGAGGTACAAGAACCCTTCATGCCCTTTGTTTCCTTTGAAGTGTTGTGGCATCTGTTATTTTGAATTCCAATATAGAAAATTTTGCCACCAGTGAATACAAGTACTCCTTTTCCTCATTGGAAAAAGAAATTCTGGCCTCCTTTCGTTTTTAGTTCACCACAAAAATCCTGTTTTGGCTCAAACTTGACAGCGAAAATGCGAGGTTGCCACATAATGCGCGACCTTGTGTCCTTCAGCAAGCCTTTCTCGAGGAAGGCTTAATAAAACGGACTCAATATGGAGCCTCCAAGGAATTCTTACCGTAGGAAGGCCTTAAGGATCGACTCTAAATTCCTAAAACGATAATGGCTTTTCAGTTGAGATTGGGGCCATGTTGAAAATTCTCTTCTATTGATTCTCATCAAGGATGTCAGTCAATGTCAGTTGTGTATTCGCAAATTTATAGTGATCTCTCTGTGTTGCATTCTTTGATTAATTGTTTTTTTTTATATCGATCCATTAGAGGATCAGTGCCCAGTGTTAGCCAAGTTTATGCAAAGTTTAAGAGAAACACAAAATATCCATGCACCTAGCCGGGATTCGAACCCAGATACGCTGCCCACTAAGCTACGGCAGCCGGCTTTGTCATCGAAATTTATTGTTTTTTTTGTGATGCGTTTACGTAATATTTATAGTAGAAATGGTGCGAACAAAAAGAAATCTTATTGGACACTCAGAGTGAGATTTACTAAGATCTATAATAGTACCCCTCACAGGTCTAAATATTTACACCTGTGGGGGGTACTAACAATTTTCAAAAAACACTTACCCATACAGAAAAGACACAAAGTTATTGATTATTTTGTATTGTTATTGCAAAATACCATTGAAAAACTGCTTTTTTCCTCAAAATACACCTTATTTAGAAAAAATGCCCTAAAACTAATTTTTTTTGACAGGCTTCAAAATGGCAAATGGTGAATACGCCAAAAATTTGGCACATAATAGCTTCATTATTTGTGTTTGAGGTTATAAAGTTGGTGATTTTTTAGACCACCTCAGGGTGGTGGTTTAAATTTATAGCCCCCAGAAAGCATTGTTTTGTGGCTTTTGGTAATAAGTTCGTTTATAATTTTCCTAAGTAACCGTTTTTACTAGGATTAATTTACCTTATTTAATATCCCAAGTTGTTCATTACCCAATAAAACACCTCCTATTTTGTCCAGAAAAACGCCATATTTTGAACCCGTTTTCAGCACAAAAAATATATTTATGAGTGCACTACGAGGCAAAACCAACATAAGTGAAGGTCACTGATTATGCACGAAAAATATACTAAACAAAAAACCCAAAACCACTACATTAATTTAATTACAAACTGAAAGTAAAACATTGAGGTTATCTAAAAGCTCATTCAAAAAAACTTTCCTTACTCAAAGCCTACTCATTTTAAAGCTGTAGCTTTCATAAGTAGAGGTTAGTGCAAGCCAAGGTGCAAGCAGAGGTAAAAGATCCGAACTCGCTGTTTGTGATTGAACGCGGCGCTAATATTTTTTAATACATTTCATAAATAAAAACACCTTTTAAATAAATACAAAATTAATCTACTCCTTATTTTATTATTACTCATCGAAATTGTTGTGTGACATCAAGTATTAATTGGAAAAATGAATTAACAAGGGTAAGTTTTAATTACAGTGACATATAGCCCCAATTTTAATTTATTCTACAGGGTAATTCCTATTTAAACCTCGCGTGGGTTTAAATTTTTTAATTTTCTTTTCTTCTAAATTGAAAATTTCCTCTTAAATCCAACAAAAAATTGTGTTAAGATGATTATTGAATAAAGAAATTTATTAAAATTCTTCTTATAAATCAAACTATGTCCAAAACTCAAGGAGGGTTGGTTTAAAATGCCTAAAATCAAAACTTTCACTTAAACTTAGGACCGTTCTACCTTTTTAGTAAATTCCACCGTTAAAGTAAATATTTCAACGCATCGGTGTGGGTATACGTAACGCGTTCGAAACGAAGTCAAAATACGCTACATTTTTGACTTGCTCATGCCTCGAACGCTGCGTGCTTCTTTGAAGGATGTACGTATCGTTACGGACCCACGAATGTACGCAACGATTTCAATCAGCAGTTCTGTCATCGCACCCTTCAAAAAAGCGGACATCGTTCGAAACATCGCATAAACAAGTCAAAAATGTAGTGTAATTTGGCTTTATTTCGAACGCGTTAGGTATACGGATACTGATGCGTTGAAATATTTACTTTAAGTGTCTATTATTATTAAACTTTACTCTAAAAACCCTTTGTGAAATAAAATTTATGAAAAAAATTTTACAATTTTGATACTTATATTACTGAGTATTATTTTTACATTTCAAAATCTAAACACAAATATCATTCTTAGCTCCGGTTAGTTTAAATTAGTATTCTTTTTTTCATCGATTTCATCGTCATCTTCAATATTATTTCCCAAACTGTTGAACTCTTGAACTTCGCCACTTCCCAAAACCAAGTAAACTATGTTAGTTGCGCAAAATACACCAAATGCTATCCAGAATACCACTCGCCACTGTGATAAAGTTTGCTAAAATGTCAGAATAAATTTAAACTATAAATATACAGAGTAATCCAATAAGACACGTAACCGGACTTATTTGGAAAAAAAGTTTTAGAGCTCTTGTAACTAGACTTTGGACGCGTTTTGCGAGCCTTAACACTCTTATACCTATAGTTACTACCCAAGCAACAATTTTCTGACCAATGACCACATACTTCATCTCTTCAGACGGTCTTACATATTACGACCAAATTCCGTTGCTTTAACGTTAGATAATACTGCAGTAACATTGTTACCGTCTACACAACGTTTAGCCGACCTGTCACGCGTTGGTGCATTTTCTAGTAAACCAGTGACGTCGTGTGGACGTTTTTATGAGACTCTAGTTACATTCTGCCGACGTATCAACGTCTAAACAACTTTCATATTACGTGAACTTGTGACGTTTCTGGCCGGTCTTGCGACGTTTTCCAGCCGGAGTTTTGACAAACTTAAGTGCCCTTTCCTTGTAAAGAAGAAAAGTTTCCAAAGGAACTAATAGCATTATATTCTCCTTCTCTGCCGCACTTATATACAGCAGATCGCCCTATCTCTCTCTAGATTTTAAATAACTAGCTCAACTGGTGCAAGAGAGATGACATTGTCCTAGAAATAGGTATATGGGCGAAAGAGAAAGACTGGTGCTCTTTAAACAGTAATGTCTGATCCAGAGCTTCACTTCTTGCCGCACACTAAAAATACTTTTTGCTTTTGCATCCAAGAAGTAGGATCTTTGTATTGTCCTGCCATATTTGAAAAAACTAAATTTTATTTCACAGTTCACCGATCATTTATTTAGAAAAATCGAATAAAAAGTAAGGTTATGGAGACTGACAACTGTCATCGGCGGAGTTGTTGGAGCGTTTTCCAGTCGCATGTTGGGTTGATAGTAACCAACGGTCGTGGCAAGTGGTTCATTTGGGAATGTTTGACGACTGTAGTCCATTTACGTGTATTTTATGGGATTCTCATAATATTCGCCATTTTTAATGGCGTCGTTTATGTTCAAAGTGGCCACCATTGTTTATATTTACTAAACACGCCAAAAAATACTAACAAACACCATTGAATGGCATTTTGGAGACGTTTTATGTTCCGGGCGAGATAGGTATTTGACCATGGAATCCTAAAAAGAGGGCTTTAGTAGCATCCATTTTTTTACATTAAAAAAAGCAATATTTTTCGTTTAAACACAAACAAATCAAGGGCGCACGTGTTTTTTCATTCCTTTTCTAAGCATATTTGTCAGTAAACCGAATTGCGTTTTTAAATTTTGCTCCCATAGTGGCCATATAAATACTATTTAATAAACGGTAGTTATCAAATTATAATTTTTTGTTGCCATTTTCTAAAGTGTATAAAAATAAGTTCATTTTAGTAATCGAAAATCCCAAAGTTTGAGATGAGCAACATTTTGGGTAGTGAAACACCACCAAAAAATTAATAATAATTAATAAAGAGGGCGCTATTGTAGTCACTTTGGGTCGTATTTTACGACGTAACAAGAAAGATTACTATTCCGACTCAACTCACTGCACAACGACGTATGATCCACCATTTTGGTATAAATCCGGGTCGGCATGTTGGCTAAAACGACGGGTCGCATTTAACAACGTCGCTACGCCGTTAAATTGCTGCTTGGGTAGGTCCCTCTCATTTTAAATGTATTTAGCTGAGAGGTCCAGCATACCACACCATAACATGAAAATATCCGCTTGTACACTCTTCGAACATATCTGTCAGCGAGAACTATCTTTAGAAGATGGTATGGGCGAGTTTATAAATTCACCGATGAGGTCACTGATGAAAACAATCGAGTTTGTAAATTCATCTATGATTGTTGGTGATATTCATCGGGTTCTTAAATTACCCGATTTATTCCATCCAATTCACCAATTGATGGCATCGATGCTCACCGACTCTGGGGGCCGGTGAGCCTCCCTGTTATTATTTTGTTTTTACAGCAAAATAAAATAATATAATAATAAGAACATCCAATAAAAAACCACATTTGTGATCACATGATCATATTTGACCAATCGCAGGGCTAATTCTTGTTTCTTGCCGAGTATAACATACTCGGTTTTTTGTTTTATTTTATTTGCTGTATAAACCCAGCATACGGAGATAAATGAGTCTTCTTGGATTGGTAAAATCTAGGCTATAGCTAAATTTTGACTGATTTTTATTGCGTTTTTTTAATTTGTCAAAAAACCGATGACATCGGTGAAAAAAATCTGATGAATTTACAAACTCGCCCTAACCAATTAACACCGCTCAAGTCCATAACTGCACAAAACCAATACCGTGCAAACCAATAACCCACCCACCAATAACCCACTAATTAAAAATACATTTATTTTATTCAACCTTAACTACAAATCGATAACACCGGTGAAAAAAATCTGATGAATTTACAAACTCACCCTATATAGTTTTTGGTCGTGCCAAAAACGCCCGACGACTAACGCTACATGACACTGTTGACATTTGAACGTCATATTTGATTAAGTGCTGCCGTAGCAGTTTTCTTTTTGTCGCGGTTATGGCTAACCTTGGTTCTAAAATTTCCCAGAAGAATAAGCAAAAGAAGGAGACCTCGATTGCGTAATATCTTCGAATATTGTTTAAATTTACAGATAATTGTTGATATTTAAATATATATCTAGTAAAAAGTTTTTTATTTTTATGAATTTCGGGATTTTACTTAAATTTTCAGATGAATATTGCTATGACGTTGCCTTTCAGCTAACATGAACAGAAAAATCGATGTAGATACCGCATCCTGTCATGTTTTATGCCTTGAGAATCGGAACCAGCCTATTTTGCTGGTTCAGAATGATTGCGGTTCTCAAGGTATGGACCTTCACAGGATGTGCTATCTAAGTCCATTTTCTCTGTTAATGTCAGCTAAGAGGTGACGTCATAGCTTTTTTGATTTGAAAGTGTACAATCCCGAAAATCATAAAAATTAAAAACTTTTAATTGCATATATATATAAACAGAAACAATTATCTGTAAATTTAAATAGTATTCAAAGATTTTACACAATCGAGGTCTCCTTCTTTTGCTTATTCTTCTGGAAAATTTTTAGAACCAAGGTTAACCGTAACCGCGACAAAAAGAAAACTGCTCGTGAAACGTCACAGACAATGGACGGTTAACATAAGAATTTTGACACACGGAAGACATGCAAATTTGTGTTTAGGCGAGCTTCCATTAAATTCGGCGTTGCGCTCAGTATACCCAAGACACAACCAAGTGTGTTTTTCTGTTTGAGCGTTCTTTCATGAATAATTGAATAGCCATCTGCTTTAAAACGCATTTAAATGAAAGCAGTGCATTAGGGTAGTTTTTATTATCTACTTTCTCGGAACTTAATTAAGAATGTATAAATTTTGGCTCGGAATGAAAAACCACAGTAAATTAATTCTATTTGAAAATTAGAAAAAAAAACTAATAAAATATTCCAAACGTCAAATAACCGAACTGTCAACGTAAAATCTGTACCAAAAGGCTATTTTGAACTCTCATATAGCGTTAAAGTTATCGTTGTTGGCAAAGTTATCGGGTTGTAAATTGGCACGACCAAAAACTATCTATTTGTATGAATCGTATACCTAATAGTTCTTATAAAAACACACACTTAAGGCTATAGTTTCTCCCCAGATTTTAAGTGAGTGCACAGAGAAAACTAAACATCAGAATAGTCTGAAATTTTGCAGGAGTGATCATTTTTAAATGCTTAACAAATTTGTCTGAAGGATTTTTCAAAATCTTCAATTATTTTTTCTTCAAAATAAAAGCTCTGGTGCTGTCATCTATCCCAAAAGCCTCAAAATAATGCGGTTTAGAACAAACCCGATTTACAAAAAAAAATTGAGAAATACTCACAATTTCCTCTGGATTACATTTTTCCTTTTTATATTTCCTTGCTTTAGCGAAAATAAAAAGTATATATAAGACATCCTATTATTCCTTTTAACGTGTTTTTAATTGTGTACAGTTCTGTGTCGTTATATCTATGTTTTTTATCAGCAACATAATAGCATGATAAGATTTTTCTGTGACAAAAAGAAACTAAAATTAGAGCCCTGAGGGTGCATTGAAATAAATGTGAAGCATGTCGGCAATAATTAAGTTGTTTCTTTGATCAATCACCACTGACCCCAATCCCAACCGAGTCAACAACAAACTAAAAAAATTGGGTCACCAACCACTGCAACAATAAAAACTAAGTTTTCTTTTTTCTAAAAGCCTCTGCACATAAACGTTTACACTTCATTGAATTTGGGAGACACACGCAGTTCAAGTGTTGGCCGATAAATTGCAGAATTTATACGATTCCATGGTAACTGCAGGTGTTTCGTCAACAAACTTTAAATCGTGCCGCAGTGTGAAAGAAGAGTATTTTTACGTTTATTTATAGGTTATGTTTATCTTTCAAAAATGTGTTTTTAAAAACATTGTTCTAAAACAAATATAAAACCACTCCGCGGTCGTCCACCGAAAAAGGCCTAGAACCAAGAGAACTTTACTGGCTCGCTGGGATTACTAGGAATTCGCATAAAAACATTCGGCGCCCATAACCCTAAATAATTTTGTTTTTATTTTGATCCAACCATTTTTTTAAAATTTAAATTATTGCGGCATAGTTATGTGCAAGTGTACTAGTGAAATCTTGGAGTGCAAAGAATAGATTTTAGATTCCAACATCAGTTTCAAAAACACACGGATACTTGAGAACTAACAAAACAGGTCAGTAAAGCGCCATTTAGATGTTGGAAAGACTGTTGCTAGTCGTTGACGCTCCTGTTTAAAATATAATACGATTATTTCGCCTAGCGCTAGGAGCCAATTTTTAAATCTGCATGCTTTTAAGTTAACCTGTTGTCGGTATAGCCGAACGGCGAAGTTAATGTTATCGGTAGAAGATCGATTATTGAAATGCAATCATACCATTTATAAACTTTTTAGCGCTAACCACACACACTTTACGAAAAAAGCGAAAGCAAAAAATACTTATGTGCTTTAGCGGCGCAGAATGCAAAAATTCAAAATAAGTAACCTAAACACCAAATTTTTGACCCGCCGCTAAAAAAACTCTGGTGTCCCACTGTGGATAAACATAAATAAAGTCTCCGTGTTGCTATGGAAAACAAATTCAATGACGTAAAATGTTGCAAAATATCAGGTCGAGTTTTGCTAAAAACAATTGCCCAGATTGTAACTACGACCTTAAAGTATCTGATAGACTCTTTTAATGGTCGGTTAATTTTATACCCCCCCCCTTCTAGGTAGTTTTTGTGAAACATTTTAATGCCACAATTTTGCACACATTTTGCGCAATTTTGCAATTTTTGATTTAGACCATTTTTTGTAAGATGCATTATAACAGAGTAAGGGGGGGGGGGGGTAACATTTATAAAAGTTAACCCTGTACGCTCGTATATGGAAACGCATTTTTCAAGTTGATGCAATGGTACGCAACCATAACGTCGTCGCTCGTGCTTCCCTGACTTAATCGAGTAATCTACAGCTTGCTTGAGCTTTGTCAAAAGTGCTTGCGCCTTTTACAACTTGTCCAATATATATACTTACGTCGGGCGTTAACACTCCAGCCAAGTAGGGCGTTACAATGCCCGTTATGGCCCCCGCGGTGTTTTCTATTCCCATAACTATGGCGGCGTAATTTGGCGACAAATCCAACGCGTTTATTTTCATTCCTACAAGAAAAAAATACATTTACGCACTACCGGTCGTTAAAAAGTAACATTAAAGCACGCGGTTTTGTATTTAACATGTTACGCCGCCGTAGGGCTATTTTTCCGCCCGCGGGCCTAAATGTACTATACATTTAATGTACAGGGGCATATTTCCAGATGAAGTTGGATTTTTGACAAATGCTAGTTAAACCCTGTGGTAGTTTGTAAAAAAAGTGTCTTTCTGAGAGACGCTCCCTCTGCCATCTTGTATTAGAGATGGCCAACAGAGGGGTATTAACTAAAAATACTTAACATAGAGCAGTCTTTTGAAATAATGTTCAAACAACTTATATTTTTTACATGTTTTCTTGGTTTTTCGCGAAACCGTGTGCTTTATAGAAAATCGCTTTGTATAAAAAAATGCGCGTTTCTAGACGCTTTTAGAATGGATACTAATTATGCGCTAGGTTTAGTGATTCCTAAATAATACTTAAAAAAACCGCCAAATTGGGCTCCACTCACGACTCATGTTTTTATTCACACGCCGCGGACGTTAAACGCTTCTTGATCTAGATACATAGGTAGATAAATATTTATTCGGGGGGCCTCAAATCATACGTAGGTATCGTACTTACCGCAATAGAAAGCGCCCATAAAGCCCATGGCAACCGTGAACATGCAAACTGAGAGAATCCTATCACATCCGGAATATGAGGCAGCCACTAGAAAAATAGCGGGGCCAAGCGATGCTAAAAAGGGGAGTAAAAAATAATAGTTATTTTAAGCACCTAGTTCCAAAAGTTAGCCGAGGGCTGTTACACGCTGAAGGCGTTAGCTGTTTTTGCTGTTAGCTGTTTTTGACCGAAGTACGTACGATGAGCATGTTTTCATTTTAATAGTCAAAAATACTTCAAAATATAAACTTGACAAGACATTTAAACTTAAGACAACAACAAACGATTTTGATGGTTAGATTTTACTAAGAAACTTTTCAGTGAACATTCGCCATCTTGAATTTCAAAATGGCTGCCTTTTTGTTTTTTTTTTCGTCTTTATAATAACAAATTTTGCAAAAAGAAATCAAATGGTCGCCGGTATCTATGCGAGAAACCACTGATCTTTCGATTTTCGATTTTTTTAATCGATAGCTTGTTTAAAATCCAATGCAATTTTTTTCACGATTCAAAAAACAAAATGGCTGCCCTATTGAAATTCAACATCCCAGAGAGCACAAATTTTTGTCCAAAACCGCTTGTATTGGACAAAGGTTTTTCCTGATACAGTGGATGACAAAAAAACTGAGTCCAAAGGACTTCCAATTTTGATCCATAAAGAACTGCTTTTTTCAGTCAGTTTTTGGATATCCAATGGATAACGATTTTTTTTGGTCCATCGGAACAAAAATAAACTCTATCTGGCGGACGTTCATTTTGCGTCCAGCAAAAGTGATGTAGTTTATATACGTTGACTCAACATTGAATATTTATCAAAAAATCTATGTCAATTGAGCTTGACCTAGTTGGCACATTAATAAATATATAGTCATTTATCCGAACTGTTTCGGATATCCAATGGATCATGTTTTTTCTTATTTATTACCAACAATAACATTTTTCTCATATCTAGCCGAATCATTTTAGTAGGTATTTTTCATTATTTTGGATTAATTGGTATTTTAGTTTTTTAATACCCATCCTTTGCTAGGAACTCCATCCGCAAGGATCGACAATCAGACTTATGATGTAAGAGTGGTTAAAATATGTAGGTACCTATATGTATACTTATATATTGAAAATATCGCCGCTTTTGACAAAACTCTCCACTGGATATGCATTGGAACAAATAAGTATATCCAGTGTACTAAGAAAATTAGACCAACGGATATACATTGTAATTATTATTTTTTCCCAACAGTGAACCATAAAGATACTTTTTGGATGGCCAATGGATAATTTTTGGACAGGATTTCCTACAGATTTGGTTGTCCAATGGACTTTCTCCACTGGACATCCTTGGGACAGAGTTGTGCTGTCTGGGATGGAGGATGCTGACATCTTAGGCCATCCTTTCATGGATTTTGATGGTTAGATTTTATCACGGTAGGTACACTAAACACGATATGACAATGCGCATCTCGGCGTGACTTCACTTTGTGGCTCCGATACCAACACATGTGCATGGAAAAGTTATTAATTTTCCTTAATGTAATTTTGGGCCGCCACGCTTTTAATGTGTTTTTTGGTTGGCATGGGTTGACTTGCGTTTGTTTTAGTTAGGTTTGGTTGCTTTAGTTGTTGGCGGACGCGGATTTGGGGTCTTAAGGCCCCTAGTAGGTGCCTCCATAAAGAATTTTTTATAAAAAATCAAAAATGGCACAAAACTGTATACTAAATAATTACCAAATGTAATTTTAATAAATATATACTGGGTCTTTTTAATCATGTACCTAGTGTAGCCAAGCAGTTTGAAAAATTAAAGACAAACACAAAATATATATGCACCTAGCCAAGATTCAAACCCGGAACCTACCGTGCTGCAGACAGATACGCTACCCACTGCGTACATGAGTTAGGTGCAAATTATATTATGACAGTTTAAAAAATTGGTGCTAGAATGCACGGATAGTCCACCAAACAATCAATTATTTTATGTTGAAAGGAAATGAAAATATATCGGGAACTGTGGCTTTGAAAGATTTCAACTTTGTAACAAAATTTTTGGGTAATATTTACGGAAACCAAAATCTGAAAACTGAATATCAACAGCTTTACTTCTAAAGTTATAATTTTTTAAAATATATTTTATACGTACCAATATAATATATATGTACTTATTATAAGTCACCTGATAAGGGTTCGTCCTGGCGTGTTAATCTTTCCAATAGGGATATGCTCCTAAGACAATTAAAACAAGAAGTTAAACTTCCAAATCAGTTACGTCAACCGAAAAAAATCTAAAAAGAAAAGATCAAAAGATCTTAGGAGGAAAGAACACAAATTCAAAATTGGATGAGTGTCCCACAAGGAACACACAAAAGACCAAAGCGAAAGGAGAAACAATTAAACGATGTTTTAATTGTCTTAGGAGCATATTCCTATTGGAAAGATTAACACGCCAGGACGAACCCGTCTCAGGTGACTTATAATAAGTACCATACGGAACATTGCCTATTTGTGAGTGATTCAGAGTTGGAAGTCAGAGTGTGCGATAGTGTTAAATGATGTCTGGATTGAGGGTGACTAGTGAATCCACTGACGAGTCCACGCTGGTCACCCCGGGCGAAACATCGTTTAATTGTTTCACCTTTCGCTTTGGTCTTTTGTGTGTTCCTTGTGGGACACTCATCCAATTTTTAATTTTTGTTCTTTCCTCCCAAGATCTTTTGATCTTCTCTTTTTTAGATTCTTTTCGGTTGATGTAACTGATTTGGAAGTTTAACTTCTTGTTTTAATTGCCTTAGGAGCATATTCCTCTTGGAAACACGCCAAGACGAACCCGTATCAGGTGACTTATAATAAGTACCAATATATTATATTGGTACATATAAAATATATTTTAAAAAATCATAACTTTAGAAAAAGAATTTGTCCAATAATATTTTTCATTTATATTTTTGTGTTTTTTACGGTGAATTTTAATTATTATTAATCTTTAAAAACTCAAAAACACAACACAGAAAAGGGAGGTTATGATAAACAGATCGGAATCACTTGTCATAATTGCCAGTGCAAATCAATGTTTTACATTTCTTACGAAATTCTAGCCAAAGAAAATGATAAACAAAAATTGACACTTATCTTTACAATTAAAAATAATAGAGAACGTATTTGCATTCAAAAATCAATTTAAATATTTTGTTTTTCTACTAAACGTTTTACTGTCGGCAACCATGTCAATTATAAGGGATACGGTATACTCCCGCAAGTAACGTCAAACTTTATCGGTTAGTAAGGGATTCCGTTATTACCTCGTAACTGCGCATGCCTGAAATAAGCGATAATCGTGTGTGATTGCGCGGAAGGCGACGGAATTTGGCATAAATAGTAGCATACCATATTAAGTGTATCGTGGATTTTATTAAGAAACTTTTTAGTAAACATCGGCCATCTTGAAGTTAAAAATAATTGCAATCAATTTCGCTTTTTATGGTTAAAGGTACTTACCCACACTGGTAAAAAACTTTCTCGCCAAAGTGACACCCATGTACCTTTTCTTAATCAGTTTGTCGCACAGCCAACCGCTAAACATTGAAACACAGTACATAGAAACGTAAGGTACCGACGACCAAGTACCGTTTTGGTTCACTTTAAACTTGAGCACTCCTTTCATGTACTTTGGCAGATCAGTGGTCATCATATAGAACCCCCAATCGTGGCCAATCTGTGCAAAAATCAGGGCTATTACCGGACCGTTGGTTAGGATAGCCCTCCAGGGGATGTTTTTCTTCCTTTTGAGGGTGACTGTGTCTAAAAATCGCGTAACAAAAAAGAATAAAACGTGTAGAATAAAAAAATTTTAATTTTTAAATTTGCTCCTCCCAGGGTGACAATTCTGGGTTTCGTTGGATGGGATCGCTCGCCTGAGAGAAGAGAAGTGGTTTCAACCAATAAATGCGCCTAAAAGCAGTGACGAGACGATCGAAGAATTACAAAACTAGCAGATCTGCCTCGAGCAACGATTTTTGAGCGAAGCCGTTCTGCTAGCATGCTATTGGCTGAAACCATCCCGTGTCCGATCGATATTTTACTCACTAAGGCGCATGCTACGGTAAACTTGATCATCTTTCAGGGTAGGACGTCGTTCGAATGACTTGTGCGATGGGCCGGTCGCGGAATACGGAATTTTGGATTTTAATAGAAGTGGTCACTTCTCAAGGTATGATCATTCTATTACGACCAAAATCGAGCCCCTAAAGGGATTTGCTTGATAAAACTGAAACAAACTAGCCCCAAATCTACATCTACTCCCCAAACTCAACAACAGATAACGGGTTCGAATATTTTGCATCGTATCTCAAATTGTTTGAATAGGGATCAAACACCCCTCTTTTTCTCAATTAGTCCTGGCCCCATCGTATACCCCCGCAAAAAAATCTAGGTTCGGAAATTTTGACTTTTGATTCGTGTGTTTGGATCATTGTAGCAGTTATTTATCTTGGGTAGACATTGATCACCCGGGCCAAACTATTTTACTGACCACCCTGTATTTTTTTATTAAAAAGCTTAAAATTTGCATTTTTTTGTGTGTTTCTCTTCTGGAAAAAGGCTATATATCAAAAAGTACTTGGTCAATCGAAAAAAGAAAACCACGGATTGAATGGTAATTTCTTTCTGCGTTTTATGTATTATGTTTTATGTTTATTAAAGATAAGAGTTGCCATGAAAACCAAGATAAACAGAAAATATGTACGTTTTCCAAAAAAATTCGCAGTCAATTTTTGCAATATGTGATAGAGAAGGTTCTAAAAAACATTTTTTGGACCTTGGTTTATAAGAAAACTAAAAGGTTTATAAAAAATTCCCGTCGTGATTGTACATGCCATTATCACCAATTTTCATTCGGCACTTATCTTTGTATATATTCGGGGTGACCCAAAAAAAAACGTTTGAAAATACCCTTAATCGCAATCGCCAAAATTGTAATTACCAGGAATTTAAAAATATCTTTTTTTTCCAAAAAATGGTCTTTGGAAGTCGCTAAATAAATTTATGTACAGGGTGAGCCAAAACTACCCTATATAGATTTGAAAGCTGAAGTTACCAGCTGTAGAAAAATTTATATTATTCAGGATTTTTAACCCTTATTTAGCCAAAAATACAAATTAATGTATGACAGTATTTTAATATTTTGACTCATCCTGTATTTATATGAATACTGTTCCTCAATAATATAAAGAAAAATAAGTAGATCGTAGTCAACAAAATTCACAAAACAAATATTTGCAAATGGGATTTGTAACTTATTTAACGACTTTTAAAAGTCTTTTATTGGCTCACCCTGTACACAAATTAATTGATGGTTACCTTTGGAAAAAATATTTTACAATTCCTTGTATTATAAAAAAAGAAACCAGCGTAGGCTCGTCAGTGATTCCAGTGGCCACCGTCCCCATACACCATTAAACACCATCATACACTTTGATTTCCAACTTTGAATCACTCACAAATAGGCATTGTTCCGCACTGGTACTTATCCCAAGGCGAAACATCGTTTACTCATTTCTCATTTCTTTTTGGTCCTTTGTGTGTTCCTTGTGGGATGCTCATTCAGGTTTGAATTTTCGTTATTTCCACCCAAGATCTTTTGATCTTTTGTTTTTAGATTCTTTTCGGTTGATGTAACTGATTTGGAGGTTTTTTTTTTAACTTTTTTGTTGTTTTTAATTGCCTTAGGAGCATAATCCTATTGGAAATATTAACACGCCAGGACGAATCCGTATCAGGTAACTTGGATAAGTACCAGTGCGGAACGATGCCTATTTGTGAGTGATTCAAAGTTAATCAAAGTGTATGATAGTGTTTAATGATGTATGTGGAGGATGACCAGTGGAACCACTGACGAACCTACGCTGGTTGCCCAAGGCGAAACATCGTTTAATAATTTTTCTTTTCGCTTTGGTCCTTTGTGTGTTCCTTGTAGGATGCTCATCCAGGGTTGAATTTTCGTTATTTCCACCCAAGATGTTTTGATCTTTTGTTTTTAGATTCTTTTCGGTTGATATAACTGATTTAGAGGGTTTTCTTTAACTTCTTTTTTGCCTTGTATTATGTTATAAAAACTTTTATTGTGTTACTCCACTTCGAAACTCCATTTTAGAGGGTGCGGTTAAGGGTATTTTCAAACGTTTTTTTTGGGTCACCCCGACTATACACAAAGATAAGTGGCAAATAAAAATTTCGAAAGGAATTTTTTTGAAAACCTTATAGTTTTCTTATAAACCAAGGTCCAAACGGCTATTTTTGGAATTTTACCTTTAATTGCTGGCTCACCCTGTACAATTACAGGAAAATCGTAATGACAAAAATGTTTGTTAGGACGTTTTCTATCACATAAAAAAATTACAAAAATTGACCAATATTTTAAAAAAAATCATTTCAAGTCGTTTTTGGACACCCTGTGTAATATTGAAATTTACGTGTATTTATATATAGTTTATCTCTGCTTAATGAATAAAATCCCTAAAAATAAATAAAATCAGAAAAGCTATATTGAATCTGCGATTTTTTTTGGAAAACCTACATAATTTAGTGTAACCATCCTGTTTATCTCGGTTTCCATGGCAACCCTTATCTTTAATAGACATAGAACATAATACATAAAACGCAGAAAGAAATTATATTTCGATCAGTGGATTTTTCTTTTTGATTGGCCAAGTGCTTTTTGATATTTAGCCTTTTTCCACAAGGGAAACACACAAAAAAATGCAAATTTTAGGCTTTTTAATGCAAAAATACAGGTTGATCGCTAAAATAGTTTGCCCCAAAAACATGAACCAAAAGTTAAAATCTAGGGACTAATTCGTATCGGGGCTTAAAAACTATGTAAAATCGATCGAGAATAAGCATAGAACTAAGATACATAAGTAAGTTTGAAAGTAAATCTTACCAACAGTCCGGCGTAAATACGATCTTTCTTCGCCGCTGACAAAGGGATGAGAATCGGGGTCGGAATATACCAAGCCACACCATAAAACCCACCAGAGAATACCGGTCCCACCGAATAAGTAAAACACAGAGGACCATTCTTCGGTAGCTTTAATGAGGTTGCCGCTGATGAGATTGCTTATAATTGTTCCTTAAAAAAAACGACCCCATAATAGTTTTTTTCAAATGTTTAAGATAATAGCGTACTACCCATTTACCCATTTGGTTTCCGGCATATATTAGACTTCCAATTCTACCACGTTCGTTTTTTGGTACCCAATTAGCCAACAAAGAGTTCAATGCGGGATATGTAGTACCCTAAAAAGTAAGTAGTTAGTTAGTTTCATCTACTACGTAATGATAACATTCTCACAAAATGTGGCATTATTCTTATAGACATTAGCAATATTCTTATAGGATGCGGCAACATTTTTATAGGACTTGACAACATTCTCATAGAAAGTTGCACATGCACAAAAAGTAGCAATTTCGTGACTAAAGTAGTGAGACGTGGTTCTGCGCCTCTTGCTGTCAGGCGTTGGCCGTATATTTGAAAATGTACTCAGTTGATTGGTCGATGCAGATACCGTTGCCAACAAATGGCATCCTTCCTTACCTCACCTAAACCTTCAATGACCCTAAAAAGAATCACAATGGCGGCATTTCCGTCAGTAGCGTAGATTATCCAGGGAGTAACAAGAGTACAAATGGCCGAAATCAACAACCCTAGTCCAAGAGTGTGTTTCCCGCCATATCTTTCGGCAAGGTATCCACCTAAAATATAATTTGGAGTTTATCAATCAAACTTACAAACAAACTAAAATGTTAGGTTTCTTGTAGTTTATCCACAGACTTGGAAATTAATATTTTTAGAATCACTGTGTGTGTGCTCACCTAACAGTTGAGTTCCTGCATATCCCCAGAAAAAGCTACTTAGAATTAAACCTTGGGTCGCTTGGTCCCAGTCATATTGTTTTTCATGCTAAAAAAATCGTCATGTTACAAAAAAAAATTTCTAGTAAACATTTTTGCTAGCGACGCTATATTTTTGTTTATAGTGGCCCTCCTCTAATATACAGTTTATATATTTCTTTGCAATTGTACGAAGAATGCATAAGTTTTTAATTTGGGTGTAGCGAGCTTAAAATAAAAAAGGGTTAAAATTTAGAAAAATCTTACAAACGAAGCCAATTTTGTATTGCATGGTTCTGAAATTTATTAGATCTTTAGTTTTCAAAAATAATAATTTACTGTCACTGTACTGCTTCCTCTGGAAGAATCATTTTCGTAATGACAGATATCTTCGCTATGCTTGCTACTATTGCCACTAGATTTTGCCATTTCCGTAATGGCAACTGATAGGGATACCCTCATAGTGTAGGAGTTTATGATGGCTAGGAAACCCATGATGCCTAGGACGTATCTTTGGGGAATTAAAAACACTACAAAAAATAAAAATACCAATAATGAGTCCCTAGTAAAAGCGAAACACGAGTATGCACGCCCCTAGTCTTTAAGTCGCATCCGGTATATATTCTTTTGGTACTTGGGTGTAAAGTTGCTATCTACGCCGGTACCTAGTTGGGATGACAACCGATTTGTCGTAGTGAAAAGTCCGATTGGACTACAGTCCGTTCCATTTTTATTTAGACAAAACCTAACCTCAATGACTCACTAAACAAAACGAGCTTTGAAAGTTGACAGAAATCCAAACGTCCTAGAATGTTGTTGTCACATTTGAAGTGTTTACCCAGCAAACACGGTTCCCTCGGGTCTTCGTTGGTCCGATGTCGATTGCCGAATTTGTCGTCATCGGCACGGCATCTAGAACTAGAATGTTGTTGTCACATTTGAAGTCTTTACCCAGCAAACACGGTTCCCTCGGGTCTTCGTTGGTCCGATGTCGATTGCCGAATTTGTCGTCATCGGCACGACGTCGATTTACGACATCGGACCAGCAGTATTTTTTGTCCGCTTTGCGATGTAGGCCCAATGTTAAAATTAAATTTTTAAGGTCCGATATGATTCAACCACATGGTACCGCATCCGCCCATAACTGCTTAATTTAGTCGGTTTAGCATGGTCTCGGCCCGACATCGGTAAACTATTCAAGTCCGACATTGGTTTCCTAAAGCGGTCCAACGTCGGTGATTGATGAAGATCCGTCGGTGGTAGCTTAAAGCGGCTCGACATTGGCAAACTACAAAGTTTCGATAATGCGGGTGCTTAACCAGTCGGGCTGGTTTAAGTGGCAAAAGAGGTGATTCTCGTAGAGAATTACCACCATCTTGTCAAGTCCGCATTCTAGTTTTGAAATATCTTTGCTCATTATATATATAATTAGGATTTTCGTTTTACAATTGGTCCTGGTTCTGGTCGGACCACAACCGGAACCGGTCCTTTCGATTTAAAACAATGACGTCACAGTTCCAACCTGGTTATGAAATTTTAGAACCAGCCTGGGAGGTTGGTTCGGCACTTCGGTTGTAAACATAACCCCTAAAGTTTTTGAAAAATGGAAGCGGTAACGTTTATACTTAATGGAAAAGAAATTAGTTTTGAGGAAGATTTGGAGACCTGCAAATTATTAATTTCAGGTAAGTATAACTGGAAACCTCAGTATTGAATAGTGGATTACTCAAGTTTGAATGGCTAATGCATAATGCATAATTTTGTCTTTTTGAAGGGAAATAGAAATAAGAAATTAAGCATTATGCATTAAAATAAATAGGGGTAATTATGCAGTATACGGTTTTCTGCCATTTTTGATTTTTTATGAAAAATTCTTTATGGGGGCACCTACTAGGGTCCCTAGGACACCAAATCCCCCTGCGCCCGATTTTTTTTTAAGAGAAAAAAGGCTGCCCGGGGGGGGGGGGGGTTGTAATATGTTTTTTTAAATTGTTTTCGGTTGGGTTGGATTAGGTTGGGTTGGACTGTGTTGGATTGGGTTGTTTTAGTGAAAAGTAAATAAAAAAAACCAAACGGCGCAGGCGGATTTGGGGTCCTAGAGACCCTAGTGGGTGCCCCCATAAAGAATTTTTTATAAAAAATCAAAAATGGCAGAAAACCGTATACTGCATAATTATCTAAATGGGCACTAAAAAATAAAAATGGATATGGTGATCGAAAACAACTGGTACTAGGTACTATGCTTGTCCTTTTCGCAACCCCGTTTTTAGCTGTGAAAATGAAGTTTGCTTTCTCTATAAGAAGACTTAATTTTGCCTGGCACCTCTTTGTCAAAGGCAGGATTTGTTGTACTACATAGCAAGTTTACACAGTATCATACACCGCTATCATACCAGCAGATCTTGTTTGTAGATGATAGACTTATTTCTATATTTAGCACAACAGTTGCATGCTGTCACCTCTTGAGAGTTTGCTGGGCCCATCCTGGTGCAAACTACAGCAACCATGGCTCCTGGCCTAATCGCAACCATGACAACTAAATTAATAAAGAAGAAGTGAAGAAACCTCCAAATCAGTTACTTCAACCGAAAAGAAACTAAAAAACAAAAGATCAAAAGATCTGGGGTGGAAATAACGAAAATTCAAACTTGCATGAGCATCCCACAAGGAACACACAAAAGATCAAAACGAAAATAGAAATGATTAAACGATGTTTCGCCCTGGGTAACCAGCGTGGGCTCATCAGTAGTTTGACTAGTCACCCTCCACTATAAATCATTAAACACCTTCACACACTTTGATTTCCAACCTTGAACCACTCACAAATAGGCATCGTTCCGCACTGGCACTTACTTATCCAAGTTAACTGATACGAATTCGTCCCGGCGTGTTAATATTTCCAGTAGGATTATGCTCCTAAGGCAATTAAAACAAAGAAGAAGTTAAAAAACCTCCAAATTAGTTACTTCAACCGAAAAGAAACTAAAAAACAAAAGATCAAAAGATCTTGGGTGGAAATAACGAAAATTCAAACTTTTTTTCATTCAAAATGTTTTACCAAGCAAAAACAGCTTTGTATTGAAGCTAGATTTTTTTAGTTATACCTTGGTAAAGTTTTAAAGTTAAATTGAAGTTTTTTTAGTAACTTTTAATGTCATTAAAATTACTATTTAATAAATAAAGAGTTGATCATAAATTAGAATTAGTTTATATTATTTACAATGTATGTACATATTCTTTCCCTCTTTATTTTTCCAGCTCTTTGGGAGTCTTCTTGATAATATGGTTCATTACCATCATCATCATTAACTTCTTCATTTGTTTCATAAAAATCTCCATTAATAAGGCAAAAATTGTGTAACACACAGCATGAAACAATAATGTTTACTGCTCTTTTAATTGTGTAAACATTTATAAATGTTAGAATTCGCCAACGTTCTTTAAGGAGGCCAAAAGCATTTTCTATCACAACTCTCGTTTTGCTTAAAGTGTAATTGTGCAATTTTTGATTTCTATTAAAATTGCCCCTATTTTCGTCAAAGGGTTTCATGAGCCATGAATAAAGAATGTATGCTGAATCACCAACCAAATGGTAGGTATCATCCTCGCCAAATAAAGAAGTTGTTCCATTTTCTTAAATACTGGTAAACAACGTTGAATTCTTAAAAACCTAAAAAGGAGTAAATTAAATTTAGCAACAAAAGAGACAATAGTATTTTATTTGTATTTATTTGCTGCTAGACTTTTTCAGTGTAAAATAAAGCCAAAAAATTAATAAAAAACATATAAAGGGACCCTACTCTCAAATCAGAAACTTGGCACTTTAAGAAGTTTCCACTGATTTTTTTAAGTACTTTTACCGGTGAGAGGCATTATTTTTTCAGCTTTTGGTCAAAAGGTAAAATATAAAAATCATCATTGATTTAGCAACATCTAGCTTAAAGAACAATAAAATTTGATAAGTATGGGGGGGGAGGGCTGAAGAAAAGGCCTATGGAAAAACCATATGCTGGCTTATTTTTCTATTAGGTACTCTCTAAACGTAAATAATTTTAAATCCTTGAATATATTTGTAAAAATTTTGGAAGCCGTGCACACTCCTTGTAAAATAAGTGAGTGGCGAAAATTTCTGTCCTGATAACTATCATGTTGTTCTGCTGGTGCCTTTATAGAAATATGTGTTCCATCAATTGCACCCACTACACCTAAAAAAAGTGTACATTTTAACATTATTTAGCAGAAATTAAACCGATTTAACTTAAAAGTTCTTAAATCTACAAAGCATATCAAATCTAAACTATCAAAAGAGTTTAAATAAACCGCCATTTTTGGCCAAGTATCCCTATAAAATTTAATCCCTGTAACCTGAAGAGTTTCTAGATTTAATAATTGTTTAGGACTATGTGAACAAAAAATTAATAATATGAAAGATAATAATGTGTGGTAATTTTTTATTTGTGCTTTAATCTATTATAATTGTGAAATCCAAGAAGGAAAATTGGTAAATTTTGTTCAAATGTTAAGATTTGATAGATATAAAAAAGTGAAAATGGGAACAATATCTAGTTTTTGTAAGAAAATATTTTATTGTTTCTAATAAATATAGAATTTCTTACTGAAATTAAATTTAACATCATAGTTAAGTCTTATAAATAAAAACTATGATAAGTAATATAAAAAAATAAATTGTAAATTGATAAGCTTCCTTAATAAGGATTGATCCGCCATAATACCATTTAATCATGGATATTTTTTCTTGTTTATTTTTCGTTCAATCTTTCATGATAATTTCTTGAAAGTATAAAGAAATTGACACTGATGCGGTTATATTGTTTTTCCATGTACAGTACAAATATGCTTTTAATGCTTAAAATCCCTATGTTGCAGAGTTAAGCAGATAAACCGGTATACTAAATATATGTACAGACACTTGTTAAATATAAATATTTTATACTATGTGTCATACAGCATTGACAATAAAAAACTTTGCAACATGTAGTTGACTACAGTATAAAGTAGAGTATTATTTATTATTTGGTAGATACAAAAGAAAAATTCCAGCGTATAGTAGGATGGTGAACATATAAATATTACCCAGCTCATCCTATAGGTACACTTTTTTTATTATTATGAAACTTACCAGGATATCCTCCAAAATTTTCGAATTCTTGTGCCAACTCTGGAAGTTCATTTTGTTCAGGCCATTTAATGTAATTTGGCATTAAGCTGACCAAACACTGTAAAGTAAATGTAATAGCTTTGTGTGTGGTAGAAAGGGTAACATTAAAACGATCACTAATTGAAATCAATGTTTCGCCCTTTGCCAAGTACCACACAGTGATCTCTAGTTGTTTCTTTACTGGCACTTCTTCTTTTCCCCGGTTATATTTTTTATCTTCTTCCAATTCAGTAGTAAATTTTTCTACAGCACTTAACAATTTATTAAATGTAAGTCTGGTCATGTGAAAAAAATTGAAGAAGTCTTGTTCTAAATATAAGTCAATCCACATTTCTGAAAAAAGTGGCATGAGGATGTGATCTTTTCGAATAAAATCTATCATCAGGTTTTGATAGGACATTACTGAGCTTATTCAGACCAATTATCCATGGGACTACAACAGCACCCAAATCTCCGGCCCTAGCGTCTTCATCAAAAAAATCTTGAATCATAACAAAAATAATGTTTTCTTTATTGTCGAACATTGTCACCAAACTATCTCTGTAAAACCAAAGGTAAAGTCTGAAACTGGCTGTGAGTAAACAAAAACAAAACAAATAAACAAATAAATCGCAACCGTATTCCCAACTAGTCCTTTCGATTTACTTCTGATATGACGTCACTGTTTTAGAACCGCTGTCAAAAATCAATGTTAAAGTTGTCAACCAGAACCGGGACCAAATTTTATAATCGAAAATCTTTAATATTATCTTCCACTGTACAGGTGATACTAGCGCCATCTCTACATACTAGGAAGAAACTATTAAGCAGTTTAAAAATTTAAGGTGACGTAATCGGACCATCGTCGGTTGCCGATTCTCGATCAATCAAACAAAGTTTCAATCGGACCATCGTCGGCCCTAAAGCAGATAAAGTGGTCGTCGGCATAAAGTCGACTACAGTAAATCGGGCCATCGTCATTTGCCGATTAAAAAAAGTTCCAATCGGACCATCATCGGCCCTAAAGCATATAAGGTTTGCGTTGGCATAATGTCGACTATAGTAAATCGGGCCATCGTCAGTTGCCGATTCTCGTCCGATTAAACAAAGTTCCAATCGGACCGTAGTCGGCCCTAAAGCAGATAAAGTAGGCGTCGGCATAAAGTTCACTATAGTAAATCGGGCCTTCGTCAGTTGCCGATTCTCGATCGATTAAAGAAAGTTCCTATCGGACCATCATCGGCCCTAACGCAGATAAGGTTTGCGTTGGCATAATATCGACTATAGTAAATCGAGCTATCGTCAGTCGCCGATTCTCGTCCGATTAAAAAAAAGGTCCAATCGCACCGTCGTCGGCCCTAAAGCAAATAAAGTGGGCTTCGGCATAAAGTCGACTATAGTGAATCGGGCCATCGTTAGTTGCCGATTTTCGACCGACTAAACAAAGTTGCAATCGTACCATCGTTGGTCCTAAAGTCGTGTCGGCATAAAGTCGACTGTACTAATGTGGACCTCCGTCAGTTGCCGATTATTGTGACCCAAAACTGAAAATCGCAATCTGGCCAGAGTATAGTCGCCGATGCCGACACACTGCCGACGTTTTCGACATTGGCCCGATTCAATGCCGACGATTTGTGTTTGCTGGTTAGGTTAGGTTTTTGCTGACAGAAAATTTGGCGGAAATACCAAAATTTAAATAAATGTTTTGTTTTTTAATAACAATATTATCAGCACATATGATTAAAGTAAAATTAAAGAAAACTAAGCGGCACTGGCCCAACTGCGACCAACTGTCTTTTTAGGGAGAAACAAAATTACCAAACGTCAGATACAAAACTCTCGCTAACAGTTGACCTGAATTAAAACTGTATAACCTAACGTAACCTAAAGCCTAGTATGTTGGCATACTTGTTATTAATATATATCAGAAATCAATGACGTTTTTTTTTTCTTAAAAATGAATAACATTTCAATTAAAAGGGACTTATTTTTGGTTAGTTTCACATTTTTGCATCAATTAGTGCTCTTATAAAATAAATTTTCATCGCTTGTCACGGCATCTTGTGGTTTACATCTAAGCTTTATTATTATCCTAGGACCATAAATGAGCCATTAAAATCGTGTTGCGATGGTCGTAAATACCTATTTACGTCACTAGACCGGAAAATTGGTCTTTACAGGCCGACGCAGGAAATTTACAGGGCGAGCCGCAGGCAAGTCCTGCAAACCTGCAGAGATCTGTAGAGACACTTTCCGGTCGTGTATTGTATGTACTTTTTTTTCAAACGATCAGAAAAACATTTTAGTACATATCACTTTCGTTAACGCCTAGCCGTGTTGCGTAATTTATGAACAGTCCCCTGATGTTTTCTGCTTCTTGTTGGCTAGATAGCCATTGCCGCTAAAGCCGGTAGTTCTTAAAATGAAAAATAAGAAAAACAAGTAAAGTTTTGTGGTTAGAAATGATTTTTGTATTTTTAACTTGTGCAAAATTGTAAAAACATTAGACAAATTATATATAGTGTAGTGCCTATTAGTTTCACACAGCTAATTCAGTGATGACTGACGACCAGTTATGGCCGACCATGACCAACTTATCAAGCAAAATAATGATAAAAGAACTTATAAAAAACAGATTTCTAGGTTTGTTCTTGATTTACCTATACTTATAGTATACCATAAAGGTATAACTTAAATACAGACCTTATGTTTACCACTACTACTACTACTACTACTACTACACGTAATGTTTTTATAAACATATTATTTTTATAACTTTTTTATCATTTACCTGCAATTATGCAAATTCTCCGGTTTGTTTTTTAAAACATGGAGGAGTAATTTGGTATATTATATATTTGCATTTAGATTTCCTTGTATGTTCACAATTTTAAATCAATAAAGAATTTATAATGCGCAGGTACATGTTATATACCTCATTTTTTCGATCGAAATATAAGATAATATACCTGATATTTTGGCCGAAAGAATAATTCTTTTTATTTCCCAATATATATCGAGAATAAAACGTACAACAATGTGACAACCTCGCATTTGTTGCGGGTCAGCCATATAACCGTTGTACGCAGCTCCATTCATAATTTCTCGACGGCGTTGTAGCTTTAGCATAATCGAGGTTTTGGTATATTTTACAGATTACTGGACAGTTTTCAATATTTTTTCATAGATTTTTAAGTGTTTGTGGCAAAAGTGATATGACAAAGTGCGTTGTGTGACGAAAACTGGAGATTGCATGTGAAAATCAAACATTTCACAGATTAGTTATCATATGTTTTTCCGGCGCCATCTTCTCATAGGCCGCCATAGGCGTGCAACTACTGTTGCAATAAATACAAAATGTAATTAATAAATATAGGAAAGAAATAAGTTTTTTTGGGATATTTTTGCGAATTTCTGATAAAACAATGTGATAATTAAGTACACTATATTTGTTTTAATGAACCAACCCCAGCTGCAACATTTTTAAATGTCCTATATGAGTAGCAAAAAAATGTAACTACATTCACAGTTTTGTTACTATCTGTAGTCAGCTTATTTTGTCTGCCGAGATTTGCTGTATTTTTTCTGTTTCTGTATTTTTTCTGCCGACATTTGTTTATAAATGCTACAAGCGTTCCCGGTATAAATCTAAATTTTTAAAACATTATATCAGACACAGGATAAAGAATGTATGTTTGTTAAAACTTTTTATTTATAATATTTACATAGGTAGATACTCCTCATAATTTTTTTTTTGTATTTTTTTCAAATGTAAAAATACTTTTGTATGTATTAAATAAAAATTACAGTAGAGTGTATTTATTCCATTTACTTTTACACAATGAAAAACCATCATATAATACCTATAATATAGGTATCTTCCTCTTTCAAAATACCACTATTTTTAATCAAATTTACTTATTTTTTCCAAATTGGTTTTTTAGTAATTTGCCTAACCAGTGCGGAAAGTGATACTTTTCTGCACGAGATGGCCGCTAAGGGCGAAAAAGACACTTTTAACACGTTTTTAGTACAACAATTTCCTACTTGCATAAAAAGCTTCTTCCGAAGGTTATATATATTCGGTATTTTTGAAATTGAAACCAAAACATAATTTTGTTTCCATTTCTAATTTAATGTAGTTTATAAATGCATCTAAAAACTCCAATTAGACGTAAAACTCACGCCGTGTTAAAACAATACTTTTACCTATGCTAAGTTTTGCACGTCAGTTGACATTAAATAGGTAAAAAAAACATCTTTGGAAATGCGTGTAAAAAGTGGAAAGTTCAACTTCCCACACGCCGTGAGTAAAAAAAATAAGCCCAGCGTACATAAAAAACTGTCCTAACGTGCGTGAAAAAACTTTTAACGCACGCATTTTTTTTTAAATGGTACAAATTTTTAAATTTTGAGTTTGAAATGTGTGTTTTAAAAACTATTTTATGATCAAGAATGTCATCATAGATACTCGTAAAAAAAATTGTACCTAACTCTTGCGGAAGTGCCTTTCCCGCCCGAACTCTTCCCGTGTGTAAAAGTATCACTCTTCATACCTCGGTATCAATTATTCAGAAAAAAAAAATTTAATGATTGTATGTTTACATATTTGGCAAATCTGAAAATAAAGACCAAACCTTTTTACATTTATAAATAACAAGCCGCTTCTGGCCGCTGGTAAACGTGACGTGGTATTACCTAGGCCAGCGTTGCCAGTGAAAGATAAAATGGTTTTCCCTAAGTCTAACGAATGATCGCGTTTCAAAGTGATTTATGAATGACTTGATGGGTCTGTTTTAGTTGGATGTCTTTGTAGTATACTTACTTTGAGAATCAAAAATATGTGGTCGATTTTTCGCTGTATGTGACTCTTGAAGCAGTTTCTATTATTTTAACATTATTTGACAGTTCGAAATAGCCTTTTTGTTACAGGTTTTACGTTGATGACAGTCCGGTTATTTGATGTTTGAGACAACTTGTTAGTTTTGGATTACAATTTTCAAAATAGAATTCAGCTGGGTTCATACAGAAATAAAAATAAGATAAGATAACATAAAAGAAGAGAAAATAAAAAATAATACCACCTTATGGGACTGCTTGATGGCGTTCATACAGAGAGAAAAAACAACAAAAAGATGACAAATTTTTATCTTTTTATTTTATTTTATCTGAAAACACGTTCCACGCATGACCGTGACGTCATCGCGACGAACAAATGACAGGAGACAATAAAGTAATAGTAAAATTCAAAATTGCATGTGCAAAAATTCGCATTTTGCTTAGCTGGAACTGATCTCTTATTTTATGTTATTTTTCTGTTTTATGTTATCTTATCTTATTTTTACCTTATATTTTCTTATGTTATTTTATTTCTGTATGAACCCAGCTTAAGTTTACTGTGGTTTTCCATTGCATGACTAAATTTATACCTTCGTAATTAAGTTCCGAGGAAAAGTAGAGGATTCAAGAGAGGATTATTAAGTCCTACTCAAATTTATAGCTTTTATTAAAATACGTTTTACAGCAGGTACCTATTTAATTATTTATTCACGAAAGAAACATGCTTGGGTGCTCGGCAAAACAAATGCGCATATTCTTCGCACGTCTAAATTCTTTTGTTAACCGTCTGTACGTTTACGGCATTTCACGGCAGCTCTTAACCATATATGACTATAGCGTTAGTCGTTGGACGTTTCGAGCACGACCAAAAACTACCTGTGTGCCGATTCTTGAATTTCGTCGGAAAGGTCGCACGGGAACGGTCACCTCCCTGATATCGACCAATAACACGCTTTAAAGTTATCACGAGTGATCCGAAAACTATCCGACCACGGCCGAACTCCACTCGATGTTCGTGTATCGAAGGAACCTTCCTACACTTTCATATACCTGCCTCTGACAGGATTTGCACGTGCACTGTACAAGCTTGGCAGCTTCTGAGCCTCCTTATTGGTCAAAACCAAGGATGTGAAGGTTCCCAGGCGACCATTCCCTCGAAATTCAAGAATTATGAAGACATGGAAAAAACAAAATTACTTACTTTTGGACACTGCGAGTCGCCATCCCGTTAGCATTATGATTTTTTTTTCTAAAAAAACAAACAAACAAATATAATATTAATTCGAAAAAATAACGACCGTTAAGTTTCTCAAAAATTTCTCAGAGTTTTCAGTTTAAAAACAAAGTCTGTGAAAGTATTTAAATTAGTTATTAAGAGTAAAGATAGTCTTTTATAAAAAAGACCAGTTCGATTCAAAGGTACTTTTCGTCCAAAATTTTTCTTAACAATAAGATAATTTTTGTCCTATTTTAAAAAAGATACTTAAATGATTAAATTATTTTTTTTTTCTGTGCAATATTGATGTAAATATGATACATTTCGGTGGGTCGTTCAAGTTTGCCCCTCCCCCCAGGTAAAATTTTCCTCACCAAAAATTTTACACACCTTCCCATGAGTAACTGTGGCCATTTTTATATGGGGGGGGGGCTTACTTGACGGTTGCCCCCCCAGACAATATATTTTATATCATTCGCAAGGTATAATTTTGCACACCCAATTTAAAATTTGGCACATTCCTCAGAAGCCCTCTTCAGTAGAGTTCTTGAGTAACCAGGTTAGCACCCCTCACACGATTTTTTTAAAATTTTTGTGTCATTCAAAAGATGCAATTTTGCACACCCATTTTTAATCTTCGCACACCCCCTAGGAACTTACAAAAGGGCTCTCAAGTAACCGACCTAACCCCCCCAGACAATATTTTTTGAAAATTTTTATGTCATTCGAGAAGTGTAATTTTGCAACCCCAATTTCGAATTTTTTTCAATGTCCCAGGAACCCTCGGAAGAGTTCTCGATTAACCAGGTTAGCCCCCTACCCCGGCAACATTTTTTGAAAATTTTTGTGTTGTATGGTATGAAGGATGTAATTTTACACAATTTGCCACCCGCAGGACGGTTCTCCAGTAACCAAGAAACAATATCTTTTCAAAATTTGTATATTATTCATATTCCAATTTTGCACAGTTTAGCAGACCAATTTTTAAATTTTGTTCCCAGGAACACACTTACGTGAGAACCTTCCCGAGGGTTTCTGGGGGTTGAAAACATTTATAAGTGGGTCTGCAAAATGATATCAAATTTAAAAAAATATATCTGGGGGGGGGGCTAACCTGGTTACTCGAAAAACCTACTAAGGGCTTCTGCGCTGGGAGGTGTGCCAAATTTGAAACTGGATGTGCAAAATTTGAAATTGGGTGTGCAAAATTACAGCTTTTGAATGACATAAAATTTCAAAAATATATCGTCTGGTTACTCAAAATCTCTCACATACATAGAAATTTTGAAGACAAATCATCTGGGGGGGGGAAACAACCGTCAAGTTAGCGCCCCTTTCCCATATAAAAATGGTCACAGTTACTTGTGATGAGATTTTAAAGCCAAGTCAATGCTGCAAAAACGTTAGTATTAAAATTCAGATGCTTTCAATGCTATTTAGCATTTGAGAATAAGCGCCCTCAACCGCTAGGCTGGGACCGTGAGCCCACAGCAATAACGCCAAGATTTTCTTTTGTTTTAGATTTATTGTTTAAAAAAATGCAAAGCTGCTTGGCGGACGAGCGGTCATGTTTTATATTATGGCGAACTATAACCTCTCAAAAATTTGTGAAAAAATAATCTTTTTTATATAAATATACTCAAATATAAGTCTGAAAATCCTTCAAAATTAACTAAACATGGTTTTGTGATTAAAAAACCCCTTATTATCTCAAATTTGAAGCGCGTGCAGTTTAACGAGGTATCATGACAAGTTTCGTCATCAAACGGGCCTTCGCAAAAAGATTTGACTCTTGGGAAGTCCAAAAAATGCATATTTTTGTTTGAGAGTTTGTTCAGTCTTTTATGTTGGCGGACAATTTTGATTTAATTGCTATTTTTGGATACATTTTTTTGTCAGGGAAGTTAAAATTTAAACAACATTGCTTTTATGTGCAAAAATGCTGTATTTTCAGCTGCCGTAGGCGTTGTCACAGGCAAAAAATATTCCTCAAAATAGCTGTACAACATTTTCATGACGTTTTCAAAACGTTGTAGCAGAACACAGCAAAAGCATTATTGTTATCTGCGGAAACGTTATCCTAGCTTATTTACATCACGCTGTGTTACTTGGGCATCCAACCGTCAGGCACAAGCCCGGCGCCAGCCACTGAATAGGAAGATCGCAGATAACCCACCAGCGAGCCAGCAACCAACCGATGGACAGACCAAGCATAGTCTAAAACTGAAAACCGTAAAATTCTTAAAATCTGATCCTTCGCAAGAAACTTACCATAGGGTGGTTCTACAAATATGGCGATATCTTATGTCTATGGAAAAGTAACAAAATTTTTAGCACCTCACATAGCTTATTGTGGGAGATGGGATACTGAAAACAAAGAGAGTCGCCTCAAGATACAGTGTATAATTATATATTGGAAGTGAAAATTAAGAATTTGTAAGACTTTTTTGGAGAACTATCTAAAATATGGAATTATTTGGGACATATGTACGATTCCGAAACAAATGAAAGTGAAGGTAAAATTAAATTTGGTTGATTGAAAGGGTGTTACAGAGGGAAGCTGTATCTAATTATAAGGACACTATGTGCGTCTGTATCCTAAGACCATCAAAACTTTGCTACCTCCACAAACTATAAGGTTCAATATTTACGATTAAAGTTAAAATTAATAACACCAGCACGGGACAGGCAAACCATGAAAGAGAACTACACAGTACACGAAATGTTGCTGCACTTAGCCGCGCATTTTCCATCTTTGGCAGATAACTTAATTCACGGCATTTGTATTCATCTTAGCTTTGTATTCATGTTAGCTGTAAACTCTTGCTTGTTCGGTGACTCCAGCTTATTTAACGTCATCAAAAGACCCCATCGAGAAACCCCTTCGTATACCCTACACAATAACTTAAAACCAAAGAAAAAGGGAAAAAGGCGTGTGGTTTGCACACCCCCACACACGATGAGCCCATTATGATTTCAGAATTTGTGAATCCAGTAGAGTGGTGTACAGTACAGTGGGTATCTGCCATCTTCCTGTCATGGGCCTAATTCTTGAATCTCAAGAGAAGGAACGATCTTTCAAGAGAAGGGATCAATTCCGAAGACTGATCCCATCCCTCAAAAAAAGGTGCTTTTATTTAGATTGAAAAATATACATTTTACGCTCATGCTTGCCAGAGAAATGGGACTGATTCCTGGCTTTGGAGTCGGGGAGCGCGAACCCCCGAATAAGAAGTCTTCTTGACTTCTTTTAGTAAACCCCTGAAGATAATAGTCTGTACTGTAGAAATATGTTGGGTGAATCTTTAATAAGCAGAGGAGAATGACCCATGTATTTCAAGAAACAAAATCACACTCGTCCTAAGAAACAGTAAGGATACAAGACCGAAATCTGTGCTTTGGATATGCTGTTGATTTAAAAAAATTTCAAAGACTGTAATAAAACTCTTAAAATTTTACACTTACTTAGCGTGCACTACCTGAGTATCTTCTGACTAATGTTTCCGAACAAAACTTTCTAAATTAAAATTTCAATATGTTTTCACATTTTTTTGTGTATGATTACATGATAACATTTGGTACGTTTATACGCACCTAAAACCGGTTTTATATAAGCACGGTTTTAAATAAAATCCCTTTTTCCGAGGGTTTATTCATTAAATGTCACTAAATGTCAGTTTAAAAAGAAAGTTTAAAACAACTAAGTTTACAAGAGATTTCTCGGTAAGACCAGGGCTGAGTATTTTTTAGGTTGGGAGCAATGAGCTAAAGCATTTTTAAAGTGTTTATTGCGACCCCAAAATCAAATAAAAAGCGATAAACCGCTTTCTTAAATCGCTTTAAAATAAAATCGATTTAGTGCTTAAAACGGTTTTACTGTTGGTTATACGGCAAAATTTTTAAAGCGTCCTTATATAAAAGCGCTTTAAGTGGCCCGTATAAACGAAGTAATTGATTGTTTTGGTATTTTACGTGGAACTACTCGACGACTATCAATATACCTTAAAATCGGATTTTTGCCCCCTGTGATACTGTGTACTTATCAATCCAATTTAAAAATAATCTTGATTGGGTTGTAAGTGTTTTTAAGATTTATTTAATAATATGATCTCGGAATTTTTCTGTCACATTGAAGATCAACATTTTTCTATAAAAAATATATATACCTATATATAATATTTTTAATAATAGACACAATTAAGTACAGTTTAAATACATTTTTATAAGAAAATATATACAAAATTAAACATAATATACACACCATTCCAAATTGCTACGAACCAGTTTTTTGACGCTGTCAATGACAGTTCCATTTAGCTTCTGTGTTTAATTGTCAGTCGCCATATTGAAATTGGTTCGGAGAATTTGGAATGAGGTGTAACTAAATATACCATCTGTTGCGTTTAGATCCGCAACAGGGATTTTCAATAAATAGTAACCATTTAGCAAATATGGACAATTTCTTCAAGGCATAATTACACTTTGTATAAACGCAACACACGATATACACTCCATTCCAAATTGATCCGGACTAGTTTTTTGACACTGATAATGACAGTTCCATTTAGCTTATAGGTCAGTCTAACAATCTGTCACTGTCGCTTGATTGACAAGTCACGGAGGGCAAACAAAGCGATTTTTCATAAGAGGTAGTGTTAACTTGGAGTGATTGGAGTGATTTCCCGGATTTTCCAGTGACTTTCAATAGGTGAAAATGCATTTTTATTATAGTTTGTTCTTTTTGAAAAACGGATAAAGGCAGTATGTTAGTGGATTTTTGTATTGGTTTTTCCCTTGATTTCTTTAATAATAAGGTTAGTAAAAATACTTAGTTTTTCTCTAATTATGTCTTTATTTCCCACATTTTAAAGCTCCACAGCTTTGGATAAAGCCTGATTCACAAAATTTAAATGCTTTAAGGTTTTTGTAATGGGTCCAAGTTATTAATAAAAGAATATTTTTCTATGTATATCTGGGTTACATCAGGATGCTCACTTTTTAGCTTATTTAAATGGTCTTTCATTGTACAGTTTGGGTTAAGTTGAGTCTGGTGATTTGGTGGGGTAACACAGAAGCGGCGTTTTCTAAATCTTCTTCTTAAAACACAAATAAAAACCAATGTAAACAACACAAACACTGTGACATTTGCCTTTTCATGCAAAAATCTACTAACAAACTGCCTTTATCCGTTTTTCAAAAAGAACAAACTATAATAAAAATGCATTTTCACCTGGAAAATCCGGAAAATCACTCGAAGTACGTCTTATGGAAAATCGCTTTGTTTGCCCTCCGTGACTTGTCAATCAAGCGACAGCGACAGATCGTTGGACTGACCTATTCTATGTTTAATTGTCAGCCGCCATATTGAAATTGGTCCGGAGAATTTGGAATGAGGTTTACATATAAAAACACAGGTACCTTTACATACAATACAATCATTTTATTTTACTAGTCTGTTGATTTGCCACCAAAGTCAATGAAATACTAATTTAATAAAAATCAAATAATTTCTGTTCAGACTAAAAAGCAGATTGTGATTTTTTTAAATGTGTTCAATTAAATCTCGGGAAAATCTCTCAAAGTCCTAAATAAACTAATTATCCGAAAAATGAAAAATAAAATGGTTATTTCGGACGCTAGGCTGTTACTCAAGCCCCTCCCCCCTCCAAGCACCTTCCCCCCCAGAACAATATCAGCGTGCGCCTTTGTCTAAACTATATATGTATGAGGTTAAATATAAACCTTTCCCAGGCCAAACTTATAAGCAAGATCTAAAATCTAGCAGGCCATGAAGCCGTCTTAGCTCCGCGCCTATGCACATGCGCGAAAATTTTACGAGGCGGCCGGTTTCGCGACCTTCGTCTTCGATCGAGACGCCATTTTTGTTGATTTGCTTTGATCACACATAGTCGTTTTCCGCGTTTTCGTTTATGCAAATTTTTTTATTGTGATATTTTTAATCTTTGGTTACGCGAAAGTTTTTAGGAGTTATATCTTGGAGCTTAAGATGTTGCCGCATAAAAAGACGTACTGTGTTTGTGGATGCCGCCAAACAAAAAAAGTGAAGTTCCACAGGTTGGTAGCTATTTTTTCTTAAAATTTGAAGGAAAAAAGTGAAAATACCTAAAAATTATTTCTATTTATTTAAAAATAGAAACAAATGGAAAATTTTTGACAACTGCACAGCTGTCTTTCTGGATTTTGGTTGGTTAACCGATGACGATGGCCGATGTGCAGAACCGCTAAGCTTTGACGCCAGAAAGAGACAATAAGAGTCATAAAACAGTAAAAGAGAAAGGTATAGGCATATATATAGGACATCCTGCTTACAAAGTTGTGCACGCGGAAAGCATTGCAAGGGCGTATATTTAAGCTCATACATATATGGTCTAAACCTTTGTGCTCTCATTTTGTTTGAGACCTTCTCCATCTTCATACGCCTTATTATCTTGACCCTTATTCTGTTTGGTTGGGTTGATCTTCTCTCCATTTTCTTCATTCACATTTGTTCCAAAATTCGGATCATTCCATGGCTGTTCTTCTCCGCTACCAAAAATGACGTAAACCAAGTTCGTAACGGCCAAAAATAGAAACGTTAGCCAAAAAACAGCACTCCACTGGGCAAGCGTATTCTAAAAAGAAATAAACAGATATTAAGAGGTTTTTTTTCTGTAGTATTATCAGAAGGGATGGGAAAATTTGCTCCGAAGATTTAACGGTTTTAAATTTAATTCAAATATAAAATATTATTCGTTAAAATCGGTTCAGTGGTTCTGAAGAAATAAATTAAAACAAGTGTGAAAGTCATGATTCGTACTAAAACTCCAATATGGCGGCTAATCACTAAGACGCGAAGCACCACCAGATTTCTTAATATGTCCGTAGGATGACTAATACCAGTACCTAATAGTGTAGGGGCATATGTCGATAATTTCTATCCCGTGGGATTTTGATTGAAGGAGTTTTGTGACTATGTGGGATTGATAGCTCTTTAGTCACGCTATCAAGTGCTACCGGGTGTTTGTTCTCATCCATGTAGAAGAGGTTGATATGACGTCATAAGGGTGCCCCTTCACTATAACTACCATCAAAGATTCAGCCTGCTTTACTCCCATGGACAAAAATGGGAAGTTTTACTTTTTACTTTAGTTTTATAGGTAAATTTCACGTGGTTATTTTATTTTTTGGTTGGATATTGGTTAAGTAGGATGGTAGATTGTCTTTTCTTCCTTCACATCTTGGAGCTAATGTGAGTGTCGAACTAGAGGAATGTTGCATCTATGTTAAGATATTGCCTTTGCTTGTATTGGGTTGGATTGACAAGATGCAAGCATTAACCCGGCCCAAGGGGACCCAGAGCTCCCTTTTTTGAATCCCACTTGGGTAATTCTCAACAGGTGCGTCCAAGTCGCGGGGGTGGACCTGACTGAATAAATCGGTGGCTAAATCCTGTTGGGGAACACCCCCCCTGGAACGCAGCTCTTTGGGTTCGGTGTGCCGGAGATAGATGAATCCAACTCTGACTAGCCCTCGGCTTCTATGAGTGGTTGATCGGGGATGGGTGTGGGGGCCTTGGCTTAAACGCCAGGGCTGCGTGGATAAGGCAACACAATAAAAACCTTCTTCAGGGAACCAGGCGCACCCTGTTGTATATAACCCCTCCAACGGATACAGAGCTGACTGAAGAGCACCTGCTCGAAGTCCTTGCTCCACCTTGGCAGGAAGGATGTGAGACCAGCAACAGGGCTCCTAACAGGACACTGTTGCTTCAACAAGCATCTAGAGACGCTGGGAATCGCCAGAGACTCAGAGAGTCGATGGTACAAGGAGGATGAAGAATCGTCCTTGCATGTTTTGTGGGAGTGTCCGGCTCTGGCCAGGTCAAGAGAGTCGCACCTCGGGAACTATCTGTTGGTCCCAGGCGATGTAAGAACATTGCAGCCCAGAAAAATTTGTTCTTTTTCGAAAGAGGCAGGCTTCCAGGGCTAAAACATGGATAGTGTGCGTGCAAGGGGCTCAGAAATGTGGCCTACATACATGGGAATTGTCCCGCCCGCACTTCTACATGCATTCATTCATTCAGGTTAAGATATTACTGCTGGCGTTTAAAGGGAGGAGATACTTCTCAACACAAAAAAAATATATTTAATTTTTTTGTATATTATAAACTTTTTACCATATCTTTTATATTTTAATGTAGACAAATATATTAATAAGAAGTTTAGTTGGTAGCAATTTTATTCGGATTATATTGATAAATTAAATAAAATTATGTGTATATTATTTTTTTTACTTACTGTAGTTAAAAAACAGTAAGTGATAGAAAAAAGTACTTATATCTGTTCTTATTTAGTGATGTGTATGAATGAATAAATAGAAAGAATTTAAGTGGGTACTTATTTTTTTTTTAAATTTGTTACGCAGGATTATTACTATTTTCCCATCCCGAGAGGTATTTTGTAGATTTTCTAGCGAATAAATAGATACAGATATAAGAAGGCGTAGAAGAGCCACACCAGTTTTTTTTTTCATTTTTAAAATTTCGTGTTACTAACTCGAAATTTTAAAATTTCGTAATATTATCTCTAAATTTTAAAATTTCGTCTTATATCTCAAATTTTAAAATTTCGTGTTATTATCTCGAAATTTTAAAATTTCGTGTTACTATCTCGAAATTTTAGAATTTCTTCTTATTAACTCGAAATTTTAAAATTTCGAGTTATTATGGACGTTTAGTTTTTAATTTCTTTGCCTACTGTAGTTAAAAAACAGTAAGTGATAGAAAAAAGTACTTATATGTGTTCTTATTTAGTGATGTGTATGAATGACTAAATAGAAATAATTTAAGTGGGTACTTATCTTTTTTTAAAATTTGTTACTATCTCGAAATTTTAGAATTTCTTCTTATTAATTCGAAATTTTAAAATTTCGTATTATTATCCCGAAATTTTAAAATTTCAAGTCATTATCTCAAAAGTTTGAGTCAAAATTTCGAAATAGTAACTATCTTACTATCCCGAAATTTTAAAATTTCGAGATAGTAACACGCAATTTTGACCCAAACTTTTGAGATATTATTACGTAATTTTAAAATTTCGAGATAATAACACAACATTTTAAAATTTCGAGTTAGTAAAACAAAATTTTAAAATTTCGAGACAATAACTCGACATTTTAAAATTTCGAGATAATAACTCGAAATTTTAAAATTTCGTGTTATTATCTCGAAATTTTAAAATGACGTGATATTATCTCAAAAGTTTGAGGAGGCAAAATTTCGTGTTACTATCTCGAAATTTTAAAATTTCGTAATATTATCTCGAAATTTTAAAATTTTGTCTTATATCTCGAAACTTTAAAATTTCGTGATACTAACTCAAAATTTTAAAATTTCGTGTTATTATCTCGTAGTTCTAAAATTTCGTGTTACTATCTCGAAATTTTAAAATTTCGAGTTTATAACACGAAGTTTTAAAATTTCGTATTATTATCCCGAAATTTCTTTTTGAATCAAAATTTTGTGTTACTATCTCGAAATTTTAAAATTTTGACCCAAACTTTTAAGATATTATTACGTAATTTTAAAATTTCGAGATAATAATACGGAATTTTAAAATTTCGAGTTAGTAACACGAAATTTCAAAATTTCGAGATAATAACTCGAAATTTTAGAAATGAAAAAAAATAAAACTGGTGTGGCCCTTCTACGCCTTCGTAGAGATACTTACTTTATAAATAATTAATTTTGAATTTGTATAGATATAGTCAATCTTAATTTAGCCAAATTTTAAAATTTCGAGATAATAACTCGAAATTTTAAACTTTCGCGTTAGTAAGACGAAATTTTAAAGTTTCGAGATACTATTACGAAATTTTAAAATTTCGAATTAGTAACACGAAATTTTAGAAATGAAAAAAAAATAAAACTGGTGTGGCCCTTCCACGCCTTCGTAGAGATACTTACTTTATAAATAATTAATTTTGATTTTGTATAGATATAGTCAATCTTAATTTAATCAGTAATTATGTAGATAGTAATAAAAAAACTGTAAAACAGACTATAGTTGCTTCAAATTACCAAAGGTAAAATTATTCCAATTTTAGATTTTTGATAAATTTGTTAATGTGATTATTTGTAGTGTGTGTATAATTTAAAAAAGAGACTTTTCACGCACAAGCCTTTCAAAACTCAGGGACTTTAGAGTTTTTTATCATGTTGCATATTGGACATAAACGAATTAATTAATTAACATCAAACTTAAAATAAAATAATATAACAATAAAATGCCCATTATTATCGGAGAGCGATATTTATCAGTTTTAACAAGGTAATTTATGAGTTTTTGGGGGTCGGGATCAGGCAGTGGCGGTCACAGCTTTCCCAAAAGGGGGGGGGCGTAAGGTCAAAATTTTGTAAAAGCAAAGAAAACGTTTTATGCAAAAGTTCAGCAATTTTGAAATTTGAAAAAAAAAATTGAAAAACTATCAAAAATTTTACTGCTTTTATGAAAAACCGGCGATTTTTTTAATAAATTCTCGAAAAAATGGGGAGGGCGATTGCCCCCACCACCCCCTTCCCTGCGACCGCCACTGGATGAGGTAAATAATTGCTGTAAAAACCACGCATTTGCTTCATTTTCGTGCGTCTAACAAATCATAATTTAATGAAAAAAGTATTGTTTCTATAAAGCTTATTCGAATTCCGCTTCGCGTCGTTTGTCTTATTGCTTTTGTCTACACTTGTCAAGAAAGTAGGTAACGATTTTTAATTTATTTAATATTTATAGCAAGCATCAGCGGCGACGATAGTTTTCTGTGAGGGAGGAGGGAGAAACATTGATAAGAGGCACTTTTTTTGACATTAATATTTTGTTACCCATTTAATTTAACTTATATGTAAAAAACATTGTATGGTAATCAGTGGCGTAGCCAGGTGTGGTTATGGGGGTAAACCCCCCCAGAAGGTTCAACCCAATCTGTAATAAATTAATCATGATGATAGCTCCCCCACTTTTTTGACTCTTTACTCCGGTTTGTGACGTTTGGTGGGTGTGATGTCTTAAATTTTAAAAATTTTGCCTGCGGTGCTATGACGTCAATAATTGTTACAACTTTAGTCTAATTCTAAGGAATTTTTACCACCAGCAATCAAAACGTGTAATAAATGGCATCCTTAGAATAATTTTTCTTAAAATTTTCATCTGCGGCACATTTATGATTTGGCAACAGATCCATATATACCGCCACAACCCACCCCTTCTTGACATCTAACCCAAACTACTTTTTCAAAAATATTTTACAAAAAATGTAAGAGATCAAAAGTTTTAAAGAATTTTTTGTTTTCGTCAAAGTTTTCCTTTGCGGCGCTATATCAATATTATAGTTAGCATTTTAGTGTAATTTTCTCAAAATTTTTGCCTGCGGCGCATTTAAAGGTTAACTTTGAAAAAAATCTGCAAACGAGACTAGATGAGACTTGCTTTAAAAAAAAGTGTTTTGGTTTCGTATACACTAATTGAAGACCTATTAAACCGCCCGCCCCTCTCCCCTCTCGTCAGTTCAAGAACTCAAGCTATAGGCACATACCTAATTTTTAAAAATTTGCCATAGGTAGGTTTATTAAATGATGAAACCCTCCCAGAGTCGATTTCTGGCTACGTCACTGTCGTAATAAAAAGCAGAGAAGTAGGTAATAGAAATTAACTTTAATTATATCGAACAAAAATATGATAGATAGGTACTTTTTTAATATTTTTAGTTAAAAATATCAACGCTTATACAGACCGCTTCAAGCTACTGCGAACATAGTGCGAAAGAAGTCTAATTTGCCAGTGTACGTACATGCAGAGCATCCACCGCACGCCTATCAATGAAGCAACCAACACTCAGACTTCCGATCGCCATTCGCTGCCGTTCGCCGCCGTTCGCCTTGTATTTAGTACGCTTTTAACCACGGTGCTGTGTGGAGCGTAGTCAATGAAACTGGAATTTGGTCAATAAATACGCAAATTTTTATAACGTAATTTTCTTATTTTTTGTCACTGATAAATAAGAGCGTTTTATTGTCAACTGCTCAGATTTATCAGTGACGACGTGTTACAATGAAAATAATAAGGAGAAACAAAATAAAAGCAAGTTCTCAAAATAAAATAATACATTCTAAAAACCAAAAAGATTCTCCCAGTCAAAAAAAAATTAAAGCAAATGTTCGAAAAGTCCTCCTTGCTCGGCTAGACAATATCCGAGCCTACTATAAAAACCCCTTCCAACGTTTCCAAGCATGTTAGGGGTGATAATTTGAAAAGCTTCTTCAAAAACAGATAGAAGTCATTAGGAGCAAGATCGGGAGATCGAGCTGGCCATAAAATAGTTCCCCGTGTACTTATAACCCGATTAGGAAATACATTATCAAGATATTCCCTAACAAGGCCAACATTGTGAGCGGAACAACCATCTTGTTGAAACCATTTTTCACCAAATCTTACACCTAACAACTGCCTAGCAGTTGGAATAATGTGCTGCTGCAGTAGATCCAAGTATCTAGGACCATTCAAATTGCAATTGCCGTTAATAAAAAATGGCCCAATTACGTGTTCCCCTACAATACCCCCCCCCCCCCCAAACATTTAGTTTTTGGGGATACTGTGTTCTTACGTCAAAATACAAATGCAAATTTTCCCTCGACCAATATCGAACGTGTGTTGGGTTATGACGATTTGACCATTTGACCATCTGCACTTTTTCAGCAACTTCGTAGACATCCATTTTTAGTTTTAAAAATGTATTATTTCAATTAAGAACTTACCCATCTGTTTCTCGAGCAAGGCAGAAATAAAACAAAATAATAAAAACAAAATGAATTTCCAAAAGATAACACTGCAGCGTGCTTCGAATCCACCTCGGTCGTACGGCACGGAGAGTAAATTGGACTTGATTCCCCCTATGTTCGCAGTAGCTTGAAGCGGTCTGTATATATAAATATAACCAAGTAGCCTAAATCAGTAAGATTATTAGGATTTCTAGCGAAAGTATTAATTACATTTTCAAGATCATTATTTTTAATTCGTTATACCAAAGAAAGCCTTTCATTAAGCACTGTGATCCTTCTGTATGTCCTTAATCTGCTTAAACAAGTGAATGATATCTCTGGAGAGGCAGTTGATGCGGTTATCGTAATAGCATGTAGGATAAGATTCTTCTAGCAACTTTAAAAATTATGTAATTTTTAGCCTCTTTAAAATAATAGATTCTGCTTTTATCGTTTTTTCGTCCCAATCGAAGCAAAGAGAATCTATTTTTTGCTGTAAAATTGAAAAAATACCTTATTTGTCGGATTCTGAGTGAGCGAACTAGTCATTAACGAAATTAAGTCAAAACCGCATACTTACATCGGGAGTTAAAGCCCCAGCCAAATAAGGCGCCACAACCCCACTTAAGGCCCCTATACCGTTTATGACGGCCATAACGGATCCAGCAAAATTGGGCGCGATGTCCAGTACGTTAGTCCGCATGCCGCAAGTGTAGAAACCCATACAGCCCATGCCTATGGTGAACATCCATACGGCTAGCATTCTGTCACAGCCCGAGTAAGAGGCGGCTAAGATGAAAATGGCCGGTCCCGTTTGACCTGTCAAAAAAAGGGTCATGTATAAAAATCAGTACGCAGACAACCAAAACACGTCTATATTACCGAAAATCAAGGCGTAAAATGATACTTTTACGCCCTTGTGGTCAACTTCGAGCCAAACAGTTATACTTCAAATACTTTCATTAGGTACACCCGTGGCCGATGCATAGTGAGTGAGTTCTTGATATGGGTTTCCATAAAATAAAATACCAATTATTGCGTCAGATGTAATAAAAATGTTAATTGTATATCTCTGGTTGCCTGAGATCTTAAAATTCGACGTCATTTATGTCGCGTCAAATGTTAATCCCAAAAAACACGTCAAATTCGTGTGACTTGTGTCTTTGGTTTCCTGAAACCCAAATTTGAACGTAAGTTCGACGTCACTTACGTCACGTTGAATGATAGTCCCAAATAACACGTCAAATGCACGTGACGTAACTGGTTGCCTGGGTATTGCCTATAGTTGTACCTATAGGTCTATTTAAAAAATTTCTTTATACAGGGTGATTCAAAATTCTCTAGAAAGATAACTGTAGGTAGAATTTGTTGTTGTATCATCCAACGTGCGCTCATTTCAATGGGGTAGAGTTCCGCCTGGAAAACTGTAGCCATCTGTCCAAGACTATTTATAATCCTGACATTTTCCCGGCTACAATGTCAGTGTACACTTGAGAAACTCATTAGACGACCAGTCCTCCCTATCTGGGAGAATAGTGTTGTATAGCCTTTCGCTGTTTACTGTTGCGGGCATTAGATCCGGTAGCAGCCCTAAAATGCAAAGGGTTTGAGAATACCTTAAAATGGGGCTGTTTAAGAAACTTGGGGTTATTTTGGATATCGTGTTTTTTCAAATAAAGCTGACAATATTGCAAAAACTTGCCGGTTGAGAGCGGCAATTTTGTTAGATGTTATCGTGGGGACTTGTATCAGTCCGCCGGCAAGCATTTCAAGGGCTGCATGCAGCTCCTTGAATTGTGACAAATGTGCAAAAACCTTTGATCAAAAAATATAACGGTCAATCTTTCCGTTCTACACTGGTACTTGGGTAACTGAATATTCTTATAACCATGCTACCAAATTGTTACATGTGTTGGTATTGTGGTTATGTCGTATCGTTCATCTACTGCCATTAACAAAAATTCTACTGAACATTTCGTAAAGTGGGGCTATTTTAGACAAGACAATTAGCTTGGGGTTTAGTGAGTCCCTGGTACCCAATGTATTTTATTTTGCAAAATTTAAATAGTTTAGATTTGTTGCTGTACTGTTTTCAAATAGAAGCTTTCAAATATGTTTATACAGGGTTCCTAAGCAAATCCTTAGGGGGCCAAGCAGCCGTGTATAAGACGCAGACAACCGGAAAAGCACATTAGGCAGAAAAGGATGAGCACGGGGCGATGTTGTCACTACATCTTACACGTAGTAAATCCATTCCAGGTTGTTGTTTTCTAATGTTTTCCATTTTCATACCTTTAGGACTGGAATAAAAATTGTTTTTGCTCGACTTTAATACCAAACTGATGAAAGATATCGTAAAAAAAAAATATTTTTCGGCTTTTCATTTTGTAACCATTGTCCTTACGCACTGTTTACAGGCTGGGGACTGAGATACATGCAAATGCCTAACCTAAAGATTTCATACACGGCCGGAGAAATCGACTGAGATATTTCCGTAGAAACTTTACTAAGCAAATAGGACGGGTTGACGCCTTCGAACGTCCAACCCGGGTTTTGCACTTTGATTCGAAATCAAAAAGGAGGAACAGTCAGATGTGGGGCCGTGCACAAATTACGTAACGGTGATTTTACCAATTTTTGACTCCCTCCCTATGTAATGTTTTGTAACGGTTTGGCACGCCACTCCCCTAATATTACGTAACGATTTCAAGACCACTACCCCTCCCCGAAAAAAAAAATTCACTTATTTTCATTCCAAATTTTGTTAGTTTCACACAAATGCAAACGCTGTCGAAAATACCCCTCCCCCATACGTAACGTTTTGTAACCCCCCTCCCCCCTATAACCATTACGTAATTTGTGCACGGCCCCTGTAGTCCCAGTGGAGGAGGGCGAGAAAATTGAAATTTTTTTCTTAAAAATTATACTCTTTAGACCTATTTCTTTGCGTTCCCGAAATTACGTAATTTTTGAAAAAAAATTGTAAACGGCGCCGTTTTTATTTCGTGCTTTGTTTTCTAACATTTTTGCGTTCGACTAATTTAATTGAAAATTTTTTGCCTGCGGCGCCCTTTATCTTCTCACTCGAAACCAAGATCCCCCGTTTTAGGAAAACTGATCCCGTCTCTGTTTCTAAAATTTTTCGAATAAAAGTAGAGTATGACCATGGGGGAAATAATTTTTTTCTACAGTATGACGAAAATTTCGAGAAAGTTGAAGAAAAAAATGAAGTTTTTCGTAAAAAAAACGTTTTTTGTAAAGAAACAGAGCAAAATAAATATTTTCACCCCTTTTCGGGTGTTACAAATATTGGCAGCCCCTTATTTTTCGCTTTTACCCTCCGGCTAGTTTTGAAGAATTGGTTCGCTACATGTTTCGAGATCATGTCATAAAACACCTCGAAAATATCAAATGTAGTGTAGGGCCAGCTTTATTTAAAATAAATAATATCGCAAGCAAAAAGCTCTGCAGAAAAAACAGCGCCCTTTATTGATATCTTTGGCTGCTAGTGCTAACTGCATGGGTTGGCCGTTTCCGGATAGATGTCACTAGTAGAACAGAATGGAAAGAAATTTAATTAAAAGCGAAGATATTTCTTTCTAATGTTAACAACCTCGCGAGTTTCTCGCTCAGTATCGTAAATAATGGACCCTGCCGCCTCCTTTAAGCAAGAAAAAGCTGTGGTTTGGACCTAAAAACATCTAATTTCTCTCATCATCATCTCATGGTGTGGCCGCCATCTAGCGGAATTTGCAGACATCTTGTCAACGGTTATTATTGCAACTATGATTTATGCTCACAACGAAAGAGTGGCGACAATTTTTTCTCATGAAAGCAGTCCGGAGATAATAACAAACTGGCACCATTGCTCAATATACCTGTTTCTTTTGTGCGCGCAGAACTTTCTATGCCATTTCTGTTTGATTTATTGAAATCCTATCCCTAAGGAAAATCTTAGGAACCCTGTATATTTATTGTCTATTTTTTCTTAAAAACAAGAATTTTTTCGAACAAACCCAAAAAAAAAAACATTTTTCTCGTCTACAATAACTCCAAAAGCGGTTATAAAATGTAATTCGTTGTATTTTTTATTGGACGGCCCTTTAAAAAAAAAATTGGGTCTCCTATGGAAGGGGGAGGACCTATCAAAATTAGTTTTTAGAGAAAAATAATTTTCAGTTGTTTCCGAGATATAATCAAAAAAGTGCAGAAAAAGTCTACGGTACTTCACTTGCTCTGCCACCCCATTGGTTGGCTATAATTCTGTAGGTTACTTTTATAGCCTCTTTCTTCAAGACAAGGTGTAGAGGAGGAAGGTTTAGGAGGCATTCAAGCGCTGCTGATGGTGTGGTGCATAGCACTACATATTAACATGCTTGCTTGACGTTAGATGCTTGTTAGTTTGGCACGAGCCAGTCTGCCCTTCGTATACCAAACTATTGCATCGTATGTAATCATGGGTCTAACTACCGTGATATACAGCCAGCACATTTATTTGGGGCTAACGACCCAAGACTTACCGCAGATACGTTTGCACGTCCATAGAGACAGTGCTACCGTTTGCTTTACTTTCACCAAATACGTATTCCATGTAGGAGGGGGGGGGGGCTTTATGTAAATATCATTGGTTTCAAACCAACCTTTTCCATAACAAATAGGGATGAGGTACTAGATCTAACAATAAGTACAAAGCTAATAAGCAATAAGATCACTGACTGGAGGGGGTCACAAATGAACCCCCTTTATCAGACCATAACCATATCCAATTCTCAATCAAAACGGGATTGAGGCGAGATACTCAATACAGGGACCCGAAAAGCACAAACTGGGGAGGCTACATAAACTCGCTCCGAGAAATCTGAATAGTGCTATGACTAGTGTTTGGAATCGTGACAGCATTGAAATATAAAAAATGCTTAGATAAAAATAGTCGCGCCCGCACCGGGCCAAAGAACGTGGACTTCACAACCAAGAAACCTCTGAAAAAATTGTTAGTAAAATAGACGATTACAAATAGTTGTGACAACGTTTAGTCGTCGTAATTTTGTCGACGTCGACTTCAAGACGTTTAAAGTTGGTGCACAAATAAAAATTGCTACTTGGGTTGTGATCGTTGCGCACGTTCTTGGGTCTGTCCATGCTTATGGTGACCATTGTAGATTGTAGATTGCAGGGAAAGTCATTTCCGCTCTTTTAGCCGCACGGCACTGCTTCCTTTGCAGAAATTTTGTGCATGATTTTTTATCTTAGTTCGTGTCCAAGAATTTAAGGATTCTTCCACTTCTTGGCTAGATGACAGTACCCCCTCCAGGTGCATAAGCCTCTTCCTGAGTTGGGCGGGGCTTTCACAGAGTAAGTGTTCTGCGGTCTTTGTTGCGGTTTCGCAAAATCTGCAGTGGCCGTCAGTGGCGGCTCGTGACTTTACAAATAGGTGACGCAGCATCGCTGAGCCCCCCCCCCCCAGTAAAACACAAAGTCCATCATACATAGGAAATATTGTGCAAAAAAAAAACGAATACCGAGATAGACGCTTAAAGTTAATTTTCGGGTTTATCGGTAGTCGTATCCTTACCTCTATCGAGTCGACCTATCGAGCAGATGTACTTTTAAACTAATGGCGAATGCGTGACAGCTCCAGCTGATCAAATGCGTCAAAACATCGTTTCGTATGCAGGGACGGTCGTAACGTTACGACTCCCTTATCGAACCTAACGAGGTTTTCGTGCATTTAATCAGCTGGAGCTGTCACGCATTCGCCATGATTTAAAAAGTGCACCTGCTTGATTGGTCCACTCGATAGAGATAAGGACACGAATACTGATAAAACTGAAAATTAACTTTAAGTGTCTATTAGCAATAGCCCGGCGCGCGACGCTAGATATTACAGTCACAAAATTATAATAGAGCCAGCTTAAAAGTTTGCATCACATGCAAACACGCCCAAACCTCGGTGGTAACGAAACGCGCGTGCAGTCGTCATGGCACCCGATTAATTAATTACTTTGGGGTTCAGTGTATGAACGCAGCCTGAAAGACACGAGGAAGCCGCTACGCAGAGTGCCTGCCATTTGTTCTGCTCGATCCTGATGATCAAATAAAAGATACAATATTTACAAAATTTGGAAACGTTATTTTATGAAAACGGAAGGTTTAATTTTTTCAGAAATATCTAAATGAAAATTAGTTAGTCAGACTACAAATAAGAGGTAAAGCAGCGCTTCATCTGCGTCATCGCGCGAGCCGTCACTGGTGGTCATGTTCTGCTCATCCTATTACCTTTATAGGTGATATTTTACCGGGCAGTGTCCGGTGAGCGGTCCGACGACTCTTCTGATATCTTTTCTGTTCATGTTTATGAGCTTTTATGCTCTTTTTTTATGTGTTGATGAACTTTTTTGCCTGTCTTAGTCCTGGAGTGTGTCTCCAGTGTTTTGACAATTGGTCCTTTTCCCAATTGTTGAGTTCTGTAACAATAGTAGGGCTCTGGGCCATAATATGGCGTTTCAGCACCTTGTTTTGCAAGGGTATCTGCTACCTCATTGCCCGCTCTGCCTCTGTGTCCGGGTACCCATATCAAGGTTACCTGACTGTGGATTGCGAGCGCTTTTAGGGTTTGTTTGCATACGTGTTTAGGGTTTTTAAAGCTTCTTGACTGTCTGAGAATATAAAGATGTGTTTTCTTTTGAGGCTCTGGTTGAGATACTCCTGTGCACACATGTTGATTGCAAGCAGTTCAGCTTGGAATGGTGAACATACACAAGCCTAGCATTCTGTCGCAGCCCAAGTAAGAGGCAGCTAAGATGAACAGGGCTGGATTTGCCAAGAATGGGGAATAAAAAATAGTAGAATTTTTGATAATATAACCGCTATAAGAGCCGTCCCAATAGTAATAAACAAACACAGCCTGACAGCAGGTGCGCGAGGGCATTGGGTTACTTATCGTACAGCGGTAATCTGTTATATATTCAAATTAATGAATCAATCCTTTGCTTTGGCTGATAGAGCTGAGAAGCCCGAAGCCCATTATTTCTAGGGAAGAAAGAAGAGCGTCCTTTACTAAAGTGTACATAAGCAAAAAGTCGAAAAATACACCGGAATGACTGGAATAAGTAGGGGGCGAATTTTTGGGAATTACTGAAACTTAAGAAATTATAGTGTCGGAATTAGTTTGGAAAGAGGTTCTAGAAAAATTCATTAAATTAGCACTAAAATTGCTATTAAAATTAGGTGTCAAATTTGGTGAAATTTCAAACGACTTAAATCCTAGAAAATAAACTTGAAATACAAAAAGGTACCATAAAAATATTTAATTTATTATATAAATGAGCAATAGAATAAAATCCGAAAAAAGTAACTACTACCACTACTTATATAAGTTTGACACCTCCTCCGGGTGCAGCAGTCTTTTTATGAGAGTTTTTAGGAGACCTGCGGAGAGGTTTCCTGTTAAAGATACAGTCTCCAGTAGGTAAGTGCCGAGCTCTCAAAATAAGATGTGAGAGAGAGAGATAAGGGATCCTTTTGGTTAACTTACCTAGAGTCGTAAAAAATTTCCGGCCAAAAGTAGTACTGAAATAATTGTTTCTTATCAACCAATCACAAATTCTTCCAGCGACTAGAGTAACTACCAACATGAATACGTACGGCATAGAGGACCACAGGCCGTTTTGTTTGACGTTAAATCTAAAACCAAAAAAATTGCAAAATAAAAATAAATATTTGTGTGAATATTGTACTTTTTATCAAGTTTTTTTTGGAGTGGTTTAATTTCTAATATGGATATATGTCATAATTCCCATATTACAAAATATAATACAATGGATTATTAAAAAGTATGCAAAATATTATTGATCAAATGTTGAGGTAATAAAATTTACTTGATTTTGATCGACACGTCGGATAAGTTTTACTATAAAATTAAAATATATAATTAATTTTGCCTATATACAACAAAAGTTTTGATGAAATGTTTTATACCTTATCTAAATTAAAACTTACCTCAAAACATTTTTCATGTATTTTGGTAAATTGGTCCCAATGGTAAATAACCCCCAAGTATGTCCAATCTGAACCAAAATCAGAGACCATACCGGTACCGATGTGAAAATACTTCTCCATGGGGTTGGTAATTTTTTTTTGCTGACGCCACCTAATAATGAACAAAATAAAAAATATCTAAGTAATAAATATACCGCTAGAGTCGTCAGATGTGGTGGAAAACAAAAAATACTTTCGACTCGATCTGGGATCATTCGGATCGGATGATAAAATCGGACCCCAGAGCTTCAAATGTACTATCAAAATGCTTGAATCAATTCTGGTATCTGCTGGATCTTTTTTAGCCATCCATACATAGTATGGAACTTACGAATCGTAACAGCCACCACACTAATTGCATCTACCATTAACCAAAAAAAAATTGAAAACATTTTTTTAATAAAATTAATTTTATATTTTTTTAAAAGATTTTATGCATGGCAATTCGTGCCTACTGGCGCCATTTTTTTATCTTCTTTCGAATAGAACTTGTTGAGCTTTGACATTTTGTTTTACTCTTTGTCCCAACTTTATATCCGTGTTTTAAATTTTGGGGTTAAGAAGCCATGTCTAAATGAAAAAAAATACTTACTCATTTCTTTTTTCAAGAACAATTTCTCCTTCTCGCTGATGAAAGGATGTGTGTCGGGCTCCGAGTAACAAAGTAGGACGAACAAAACATACCATATAATTGAAGCACCTCCAAATACGTAAAACACTGTGGCCCAACTTTCTGTGGAGCTTATCAGTCTACCTCCTAGGAGGGTGCTTAGGATACTGCCTATAAAATGTAAAATTATTCATTTATAACAAGTGTGGTAACAGTATTCCGCATGACAAATTTTGCCCATTAGCTTCAAAAATAAATGTTAATAATTCAATTTTCTGAAATAAACGCAGTCACTTTACCTTACTGATTGTGGAATGATTGTGGAGTGCAGCTTAATTGTTCCACCAAAGCGCGTGCGTTAAAGTACACTTTACCGCACGCAAGTACATTGAAAAAAGGAATCCAACTCCCTTGGATAACTTTCTTTAAAAACTATGAGATACTATAACGACCTTGCTTTTGCATTTTCTGAAAAAAAAGCTGTAGCGATAATAACTCTCCTAATCAAGTTAGCCTGGAAACAATAGAGAGGCCAAAACTCAGATTGCATCTGCGTCAAGCATGCGCAGTCTGTTCGCGTCCGGAGAATTTTTTGGCTTTGCGTTTTTTCCAGGATAACTTGATTGGGAGAGTTATTATCGCTACGGCTTTTTTGTCGGAAAATGCCAATCTGAAAACAATATACCGGGTGCCCCAAAGTGAGTAACCGATTTTAATATTTTGGAAACTATACAATGGAAACTTTTCAAACTTTCTATTCAAACATAAGTCCATGTAAACTATCTTTATGAAATACTTTCATATTTTCAGCGTTGCCATTTGCAGGAAAATTTGGCAACAACTTTCTTATTTTAAATTGAACACCCTATATATTTTTGCATTTTTCGATTTTACAAAATATTATAGGTACATTTTATGTATAATATCCTATACCTATGTTCAACTGTTTTTAAAATATTGACAGGTGAAAATTGACATTTTTTAACTTTGACAGCCCGTAACATCGAGACGGTTAAGGATAGAGCAAAACGGTTATTACATTCCTATCTTGGTTTTTCACAAGCTATCATTTTGTGCTATTTTCAACCCAGAGTTAAACTAACCTTGGGATATTTTAACCCTGGGTTTAAATATAAAACGATAGCTTGTGAAATACCAAGATAAAAATGTAAAAACCGTTTTGCTCTATCCTTAACCGTTTCGATGTTACGGGCTGTCAAAGTTAACAAATGTCAATTTTCATCTGTCAATATTTTAAAAGCAGTTGAACATAGGTATAGGACATTATACATAAAATTTATCTAAAATATTTTGTAGAATCCAAAAATACACAGTGTTTTCAATTTAAAATAAGAAAATTGTTGCCAAGTTTTCCTGTAAATGGCAACACTGCAAATATGAGAGTATTTCATAAAGATAGTTTACATGGACTTATGTTAGAATAGAAAGTTTGAAAAGTTTCCACTGTATAGTTTCCAAAATATTCTAATAGGTTACTCACCTTGGGACACCTGGTATACTTTATTGATTTATTAACTCTAACTTCCTTATACATTCTAGAGTCAGTTTCTTTAATCTTTATCCATCGTAATAGTTTTCTGCGTCCTGAAACTCGTTACAATACTAGATCACAGCGGAGGTTCAACCTAAAAGCGATTTCGGCAAGCTTTGGTACATGGTTTGGTATCCTATTTGGTCTGTCAAATGCTTACCAACCGATTTCGGATACAAAAATGTTGGCCTCACCGTGACTCTGTTATCCTTTTTGGTAAAAACTAGAATAAAATCATAGCTTTTATGAGAAAGATATTAATACATGCAAACAAAACTTAGTAACTACGCGGATTTTGCTTCAAATTTAGGGGGGGGGGTACTCAGATTTTAAATTTTTTATTACATACATTTTTATTTTAAAAAATGTTTAAATGCGGCGAACATTTTTGAGAAAGTTTCATTAAAAATACAATTTTTGAGTCAAATTAAACTAAAATCGTAAATATCAACAATTTTAAAGAAAATTGCACTGAAAAATGGATTTTTTTATTTAAAATTAAACTAAAATTGTAAATATATCAATGGTTTCAAAGCGCAGCAGAAGAAAATTTTTAAGAAAATGACACTATACCAATGCCATTTTTAACACAAAATTAAACGAATACCGTAAATATCAAAGGTGTTATAGGCCCTACTTTAGATTTTGTAAATGTTTTCGTAAAAAATTTAAATCCAGGTTGGAAGGGTAATTACCCCCCCCCCCCCTGAAATCTGCGCTTAAGTAACTGCGTATAATTTCTTCAGTGACAAAAAACAGATAACAAACAAACCACAAACAAAACGTAATAGCTAAAGGCTTTTTTTAGGTCTAAAAAGCTTTTTAAGTTGAAACATTACCTTTTATGCAATATCTCAAATATAAGATGCCTATCTCAAAAAACAGTCCGTTCCCGGTTTTTTTTTTGTACAAACCAGTCAATAACTCGCTCAAAGTCAATTTCAATATGTCTGTTGATATGCAGCAACGCTAAGCCTCAGATTAATTTCCGTCATAGCGTTTTTAAGTACTTATGTTTTCAATCTTCTGAGGCAGGAGAAGCTTCTTTCTGACGAAGCATTACTTATTGGCAAACCTCCAAGAATGTTTTTATCAACGCAAAAATATCGTTACACTGTTTTATTGCCTCGACTGCTTGCTTCTGACCAATATTGTTTCCAAATACTGACTTCTCCCATTAAAAGTTCAAGCGTTTGTGTTTTGGATTAATCAAACAGTTTATAGTATTTGGAAACGACATTAGTTAATTTTGCCTTGATTTTGGCTTCACGTTGTATAAAACTTGACACATACAAACACGTTGTATGAATATGATCAGGTAAAAAATGAATATCCGAAATGATTTTCTCTAAAACTTGTTTATATAAATAGAAACTCTATAATACTGTTCTTTACTTCTGTATTTCCAATACCGTGGTTTTTACGGTAAATAGGTCATGCGTTTGTTGAGTCTGTCCCAAAATATTGTGGAGGGATTCTAGAATGTCTTTAAAGGAACGTTCTGCAATTTCTCGTATTTTCTCCACAGACTTTAGGGTTACCACCAGCATTTTTGTTGTCTACTTTTTTCTGGAGCACAGCTGGTTAAGTCTCGTTTTTCTTGGCCTACCAAACGAATTCGGAAGAAAGTGGTATGTTACTTCATTACTATGACGTCACAGGTACCAATTGGTTAACCAAATGATATACCAAGGAAAGCTTGCCGAAATCGCCTTAAGACTCGCGTTTCCCAAATTAACACTTCATTGATCCATCCACTACAATGAAAACCTTTGGTTGATAAAGCCTATTATAGTCTGCGAGAATTTTTGAGGTAAATATTAAAATAACGGTTTTTATGTTTAACATAGGTTAGTAAAACTCAAAATGTTGTTTTTTATTGTGTTTTGTTGTTTTTTTGTGTAATGTTAACGTGTGATTTTTATTTTAATTGTTTGGTTTGTGATCCTTATTGTAATTTGGCTGGGATATTTATTTTATCGTGTTAAAGATGTTTTGTTTTTTTTTTGTTTTCTTGCTGTTTTTTTAACACTATTTTAATACGAAACTATCATTGCTCATAGCATAATTTTTAATAAATTTTTTAGTCGGCAGGTTTTGTGTGTGTCTTGATTGACTTCGATACTTATTTTATTATTAGTGGAAAGCTTGCCGAAATCGCCTTAAGACTCGCGTTTTCCAAATTAACACTTCATTGATCCATCCACTACAATGAAATTGAAATGTTTAACTATCTTCCAAATAAAATTAGAATATCTTTGATCCAAAGATTATTCAGAAAAATAGTTAAAAAACCTTTGGTTGATAAAGCCTATTATAGTCTGCAAGAATTTTTGAGGTAAATATTAAAATAACGGTTTTTATGTTTAACATAGGTTAGTAAAACTCAAAATATTGTTTTTTATTGTGTTTTGTTGTTTTTTTGTGTAATTTTAACGTGTGATTTTTATTTTAATTGTTTAGTTTGTGATCCTTATTGTAATTTGGCTGTGATATTTATTTTATCGTGTTAAAGATGTTTTGTTTTTTTTTGTTTTTTTGCTGTTTTTTTAACACTTTTTTAATACGAAACTATCATTGCTCATAGCATAATTTTGAATAAATTTTTTAGTCGGCAGGTTTTGTATGTGTCTTGATTGACTTCGATACTTTTTTTAATATTAGTGTCCACAATGCTCTTGTTTTGTTTTTGTAGTTAATGCTCATAAGGTTATTTTTAAGTATACCTTTATTTAACTTGACGATAATTTTTTTATAGGTCTAACTTTAACGCTTTGTCCACAAAATAACCAGCGGCATAGCAAGAAATCATGCAGCTCTGTGGGGCGTTTTGCGTCAAATTTGATACATGATGCATTGAATCCCGATCGAAATCATTTCATCTTCTTCTAATATATAAGGTTGAAGAAAGATGCATTGATTTCGATCGGGAATCAATCCTATCATGTATTCGTAGCAATTGTACAGACCGCTTCAAGCTACTACGAACATAGGGGGAATCAAGTCCAATTTACTCTCCGTGCCGTACGACCGAGGTGGATTCGAAGCACGCTGCAGTGTTATCTTTTGGAAATTCATTTTGTTTTTATTATTTTGTTTTATTTCTGCCTTGCTCGAGAAACAGATGGGTAAGTTCTTAATTGAAATAATACATTTTTAAAACTAAAAATGGATGTCTACGAAGTTGCCGAAAAAGTGCAGACGGTCAAATGGTCAAATCGTCATAACCCAACACACGTTTGATATTGGTCGAGGGAAACTTTGCATTTGTATTTTGACGTAAGAACACAGTATCCCCAAAAACTAAATGTTTGGGGGGGGGGTATTGTAGGGGACCACGTAATTGGGCCATTTTTTATTAACGGCAATTGCAATTTGAATGGTCCTAGATACTTGGATCTACTGCAGCAGCACATTATTCCAACTGCTAGGCAGTTGTTAGGTGTAAGATTTGGTGAAACATGGTTTCAACAAGATGGTTGTTCCGCTCACAATGTTGGCCTTGTTAGGGAATATCTTGATAATGTATTTCCTAATCGGGTTATAAGTACACGGGGAACTATTTTATGGCCAGCTCGATCTCCCGATCTTGCTCCTAATGACTTCTATCTGTTTTTGAAGAAGCTTTTCAAATTATCACCCCTAACATGCTTGGAAACGTTGGAAGGGGTTTTTATAGTAGGCTCGGATATTGTCTAGCCGAGCAAGGAGGACTTTTCGAACATTTGCTTTAATTTTTTTTTGACTGGGAGAATCTTTTGGGTTTTTAGAATGTATTATTTTATTTTGAGAACTTGCTTTTATTTTGTTTCTCCTTATTATTTTCATTGTAACACGTCGTCACTGATAAATCTGAGCAGTTGACAATAAAACGCTCTTATTTATCAGTGACAAAAAATAAGAAAATTACGTTATAAAAATTTGCGTATTTATTGACCAAATTCCGGTTTCATTGACTACGCTCCACACAGCACCGTGGTTAGAGGCGTACTAAATACAAGGCGAAAGGCGGCGAACGGCAGCGAATGGCGATCGGAAGCCTGAGTGTTGGTTGCTTCACTGATAGGCGCCCTATGTTCGCAGTAGCTTGAAGCGGTCTGTATACTTACCGACATTTGAACCGCAATACATCAATGCCGTCATGGTAGCTCTCTCGTGGGTGGGTGCCCATTTTGCTAGTAAAACTGTAATGGCTGGAAAGGTAGTTCCCTAAAATGAACAATGTTTTGATAAAAAGTAGCCTTTTGAAGAATATTTAAAGACCTTACCTCTCCAAAGCCAACAAAAATCCTCAGAAACACCACGGCCAACCAACTACCCAACGTCCTGTAACACACCCAGGGCGTGACCAAAGTAAAGATGCCGGCCACCAGAATACCCAGTCCTAAGGTGTGTTTCCCGCCAAATTTTTCGGCCATTAGGGCGCCCGGTACGTGGGTGACTATGTATCCCCAGAAAAAGCCGCTCAGAATGAGGCCCTGGATGCTCTCGTTCCAACTGTAAAGGGTGCTTAGATCCTAAAAACAATTTTAATAACCCTTGTAAATAGTGCGTTTTTGCGAGTTTCAGTTGTGTCAGTACCCTATCTTCAGGCAATCGGTTGTGCGTGATTCACTACACTTTGAATAACTTTATACTACCACATCGTTTTTTAAAATCCAAAATAGCGGCAATGTTTAACCAAGAGTTCATTTTACAATGATTACTTTCATGTTTGAGATAAAAAAAATCAAAATTGGCTCTAAATCAATTGCTTTCTAGTCCAATTCAATAAAGTATTAGTCATTAAAATCGGTTAAATACTTTTAGAAATATCGAGAATTATTCAGATACTGTCTTAATTAAGCCCAAAATTATTACTTCTTTTAAATTTAGAAGTTTGAATTCTTTATTGATAATTAAACCGGTTTTTATGAAAAAGGTTCTGCGCGGTTTATGAACAAAGCTTTTAAACTAAAGACATAAATTTCGTTATTTTGAAAAGCAGGCCAAGTTCAAATCAGTAAAATATACTAATAAACTCGTTCTTTTTGTTTTGGAAAAAATCAAAACCGACCTTAACTCAGTTACCTACTTTGTTTATACGGTCCTCTTAAAGCGTTTTTATATAAGGACTGTTTGAAAATGTTGTCGTATAAACACCATTAAAATCGATTTAAGCACTAAATTGATTTTATGTTAAAGCGATTTAAGAAAAGGATTTATTGCTTAAAAACCCATTTTAGGGTCGTTAAATAAGTTGCTTTATTTGTTTTTTCTTTAAACTGACATATTTAATGATAGAGGACGTAAACCCTCGGAGAAAGCAATTTTAATTAAAACCGTCCTTATATAAAAGCGATTTTATGTGCGTATAAACGTAGTAAGTAAAAAATTCTGGTATTGAAAATTAAAATAGGTTTGATACTTTGTCAGATATCGTGAATAATTTGGATACCTTAAATTAAAATTCCAGAAGTTTGCATTCTATCACAACTTTTTTATAGGTGCTATTTTGACATAGTTTTCGGGGTTTTTCTAGAGCCATTTTTTAAATATTTTTTTAATTTGCCTTTTTTTTGCCGTTTTTTTTATCACATATGAATAATTGATCCTTTCGCTCTAATTTCACAAAAAAAAAAAGTAATATTGATGTCTTTGACATATTATTATTTTTAATTCTTAAGGTCGTAGTTACAATCTGGGGAATTGTTTTGTATAGCAACACTGTACGGGAAATCAATTTAACTATGTCGACCTGATTTTTTTGCAAAATTTTACGTCATTGAATTTGTTTTCCATGGCAACGCGGAGACTTTATTTATGTTTATCCACAGTAGGACACCAGAGATCTTTTAGCACTGGGTCAAAAATTTGGGGTTAGTTTACTTATTTTGACTTTTCGCGTTCTGCGCCGCTAAAAAACCAAGTAAAATACTAAAATAAAAGAAAACCATTTATTGCAGAATTACCTGCTAAAAAAACGCTACACAACTACGTATTAAAGTGACTGGGTGTAATGTTTAAGGTTGCATTTACAGGTGCATTTATAATTGAATTGGAAACACTCCCGCTAGCTGATACCGACAACAGGTTAACTTAAAAGCATGCAGATTTAAAAACCGGCTACTGTCGCTAGACGAAATAATCGTATTTTATTTTAAACAAGAGCGCCAACGACTAGCAAGAGTCTTTCAAACATCTAAATGGAGCTTTAATGACCTGTTTTGTTAGTACTCAAGTATCCGTGTGTTTTTGAAACTGAGGTTCTAAAATCTATCCTTTGCAGTGCACTAGTACACTTGCACATAACTATGCCGCAATAATTTAAATTAAAAAAAATGGTTGAATCAAAATAAAAACAAAATTATGTGGGGTTATGGGAGCCGATTGTTTCTATGCGAATTCCTAGTAATCCCAGCGAGCTAGTAAAGTTCTCTTGGTTCTTTGATAGACTCGGGTTAATGCCCGCGCAGCGCTAGGCCTTTTTCGGCGGGCGACCGCACACGCGGAGAGGTTTCATATTTGTTTTAAAACAATGGTTTTGAAAAGATATTTTTGAAAGATAAACATAACCTCGAATGATTTTCTGTCAGAAAACCTAAAAATACTCTTCTGTCCCACTGCGGCCCGATTTAAATTTATCTCGAGGTGAAAAGTTTTACTACAATTTTCCGAGGGCTATAAAAAGACAGACTATTTTTGCGCTGTTGGGATTTGTTTTATTTTTCTTAAAAGAATTCTTGATTTTTACGTCTTATTCATTGTGCAGTTCCTAAGGACTAGAAGTGCCATTTTTTACACTTAAGGAACTAAAAGTGTCATTTTTTAGTACCTAGTAAGGAAAAATGCCATTTTAGTCGATAGAAACGAAAATTACCATTTCATTCAGGGACTAAAATGCGTCATAAAGAAAAACTTTCTGGGCTAAAATTACAACCGGAAAGAGTCTACTTTCCGGTCTGTGACAATGGAAATTTGATCAGTTAAATAAATAATAACAAGTCATTGAATAAAAAATGTGTAAAAGCTCCCGTAAACCGGGACTTCTTTGACTTTCAGGGTAAAATCAAGTCATGTCAAAGAAGACCAAAATGACGAAGTAACCCTAGCGATAACAACTCTCCTAATCAAGTTAGCTTGGAAAAAATGCAGAGGGCGCGAGCAGACTGCGTCAGGCACGCGCAATAGATTTTTCGCCTTTGGCATTGCAAACATTTAACAATATACAGAGTGTTTCATTTAAAATAACAAACTTGGTGTCACAGTTTGACATTTGCAATGACATTTAGCTATTTTAGACAAGTAACTCTTAAAGTACGCAAACAGTGATACAAGTTTTGCATTTAACCTTTTTTTCTAACATTAATAAGAACGGCGCTAACTGGGGTGTCAAAATATAGCCGGACACCCTGTACCTACTCCCTTCTCACACTTTTAAAAATTTCAGCGCTGAGCACAAATCAAAATTTTTTAACTTTTTGAATAAGGTTGAACTTTAAACGCGATTCTCAAGACTAATCTTTATTCTTTTCACAAAAAGCACAAACTTGGGTCGATTAATTATATAAGAATCCCAATTCTATTTACCTCATATAACTATGAGATACTATAATGCTCCAAAATCTGTAACGAAAATAACTTTGAAAAACAAAGGAGAAAATTGAAGATCGCGGTTGGCTTTGAAACTGTTTGGGTTACCAGGCCATAAACCAAAAATCTACTGCGCATGCACTTACAAATTCATGCCTGGCGTCGTAGTGACCTTACGATAATTTAATGACACTTTCACTGCTGACGCACTCGACGCGCCTGCCCGTTTACACTCTGCGTTTATCCGTTTTTTCCAGGCCAACTTGATTGAGAGAGTTATTATCGGTACGCATTTTCTCGGAAAAAGCAAGGGTAGGACCGATATAGTATCTCATAGTTATATGATTTACCTTCACAGCTGAAACATCATGACTGTCACTTTTGATAACAGGACAGGCTTCGGTAAAATTTATCTCTGTCTTGTTTAAGGGCACTACCATTTCCGTTATCGTCAACGAGAGGGATATCCTCATAGTGTAGGCATTGAGTATGGCAAAGAAGCCCAGTATGCATAGAATGTATCTTTGTGGTATTAAACATACTAAAACATTAATGAAAAAAATGCATTTTTGTAGGAAAATATGATAATATGATATATAGTTTGGTATACCATTATTTAATAAAATATCATTTTTATTATTATTAGTATTAGTATACCCGTATTAGTATGTTTAAAAATAATTAATATTAATGGATTATTTTATTTGAAGGCAAAGACGAATTTCAACTAGTAAGACTGCATAATGCTTTTCTCAATGTTAAACACATTTTTAAATGAAAATGAAAATGAAAATGAAAATGTAAATTAAAAAGAAAATGAAAATGAAAATGAAAATGAAAATGAAAATGAAAATGAAAATGAAAATGAAAATGAAAATGAAAATGAAAATGAAAATGAAAATGAAAATGAAAATGAAAATGAAAATGAAAATGAAAATGAAAATGAAAATGAAAATGAAAATGAAAATGAAAATGAAAATGAAAATGAAAATGAAAATGAAAATGAAAATGAAAATGAAAATGAAAATGAAAATGAAAATGAAAATGAAAATGAAAATGAAAATGAAAATGAAAATGAAAATGAAAATGAAAATGAAAATGAAAATGAAAATGAAAATGAAAATGAAAATGAAAATGAAAATGAAAATGAAAATGAAAATGAAAATGAAAATGAAAATGAAAATGAAAATGAAAATGAAAATGAAAATGAAAATGAAAATGAAAATGAAAATGAAAATGAAAATGAAAATGAAAATGAAAATGAAAATGAAAATGAAAATGAAAATGAAAATGAAAATGAAAATGAAAATGAAAATGAAAATGAAAATGAAAATGAAAATGAAAATGAAAATGAAAATGAAAATGAAAATGAAAATGAAAATGAAAATGAAAATGAAAATGAAAATGAAAATGAAAATGAAAATGAAAATGAAAATGAAAATGAAAATGAAAATGAAAATGAAAATGAAAATGAAAATGAAAATGAAAATGAAAATGAAAATGAAAATGAAAATGAAAATGAAAATGAAAATGAAAATGAAAATGAAAATGAAAATGAAAATGAAAATGAAAATGAAAATGAAAATGAAAATGAAAATGAAAATGAAAATGAAAATGAAAATGAAAATGAAAATGAAAATGAAAATGAAAATGAAAATGAAAATGAAAATGAAAATGAAAATGAAAATGAAAATGAAAATGAAAATGAAAATGAAAATGAAAATGAAAATGAAAATGAAAATGAAAATGAAAATGAAAATGAAAATGAAAATGAAAATGAAAATGAAAATGAAAATGAAAATGAAAATGAAAATGAAAATGAAAATGAAAATGAAAATGAAAATGAAAATGAAAATGAAAATGAAAATGAAAATGAAAATGAAAATGAAAATGAAAATGAAAATGAAAATGAAAATGAAAATGAAAATGAAAATGAAAATGAAAATGAAAATGAAAATGAAAATGAAAATGAAAATGAAAATGAAAATGAAAATGAAAATGAAAATGAAAATGAAAATGAAAATGAAAATGAAAATGAAAATGAAAATGAAAATGAAAATGAAAATGAAAATGAAAATGAAAATGAAAATGAAAATGAAAATGAAAATGAAAATGAAAATGAAAATGAAAATGAAAATGAAAATGAAAATGAAAATGAAAATGAAAATGAAAATGAAAATGAAAATGAAAATGAAAATGAAAATGAAAATGAAAATGAAAATGAAAATGAAAATGAAAATGAAAATGAAAATGAAAATGAAAATGAAAATGAAAATGAAAATGAAAATGAAAATGAAAATGAAAATGAAAATGAAAATGAAAATGAAAATGAAAATGAAAATGAAAATGAAAATGAAAATGAAAATGAAAATGAAAATGAAAATGAAAATGAAAATGAAAATGAAAATGAAAATGAAAATGAAAATGAAAATGAAAATGAAAATGAAAATGAAAATGAAAATGAAAATGAAAATGAAAATGAAAATGAAAATGAAAATGAAAATGAAAATGAAAATGAAAATGAAAATGAAAATGAAAATGAAAATGAAAATGAAAATGAAAATGAAAATGAAAATGAAAATGAAAATGAAAATGAAAATGAAAATGAAAATGAAAATGAAAATGAAAATGAAAATGAAAATGAAAATGAAAATGAAAATGAAAATGAAAATGAAAATGAAAATGAAAATGAAAATGAAAATGAAAATGAAAATGAAAATGAAAATGAAAATGAAAATGAAAATGAAAATGAAAATGAAAATGAAAATGAAAATGAAAATGAAAATGAAAATGAAAATGAAAATGAAAATGAAAATGAAAATGAAAATGAAAATGAAAATGAAAATGAAAATGAAAATGAAAATGAAAATGAAAATGAAAATGAAAATGAAAATGAAAATGAAAATGAAAATGAAAATGAAAATGAAAATGAAAATGAAAATGAAAATGAAAATGAAAATGAAAATGAAAATGAAAATGAAAATGAAAATGAAAATGAAAAAAAAAATACTGGCCCTGCCTATGCTTTTTCCCTATCTCAAAATTGTAACTGCAACCACGCACAAAAGTCAAGTTTGCCTGGGTGAGGAGAAACCGAGACACCGACCGATGGTTTCCTGTGCGCATCTAGTGAAGCAGATATATCGAGTTTTGACTGGCATTGATGGTGCCATTTCTGTTTTTTTTTTATTTGTTGTCGGTTTGTAAAGGAAATTTTATAACCAATAGCTTGTAAACTGCCGTTTAACGAAAAAACACCGTATGAGAAAATACAAAAGAATAATACTAATTTTACGACAATCTCAACCCGATTTTAATGGCTCATTTACGGTCCTAGGATAATAATAAAGCTTAGACGTAAACCACAACATGGCGTGACAAGCGATGGCACTTTATTTTACAAGAGCACTAAGTGGCGCAAAAATGTGAATTATTTTTCTATATTTTTAAGACAATAAATATTTATTAAACGTAAATAAATACAATATAATTTTAGTACCTAACCAAAAATAAGTCCCGTTAAATTGACATATTACGCATTTTTAAGAAAAAAAACTTGTTTTTAAAAAGATATATGAAGTCCCTTAATAGGCGCACCCAGGAATTAACTTGGGGGGGGGGGTTAAGGGATAAATAATAGGAAAAACTTAATTTGAAGTAAACATGTAACCATAATCGATACAAGGAAACAGGTGCTTACAAGCGCGGACTTGGACTCAAATATAGAGGGGGAGGGGCGGGGGGTTAACCAAATTTAGAATTGTTTATTTACCCAAAATTTTATGTGAAAATCATGAATGAAATGAAAATTAATCTAAAATCGTAAATATTGATGGGGTTTTGGGAATTTGAGTTGTTTATTTATCCTTAATTTGTTTGTAAAAATGCTAAAATGCGTCGCGGGCGAAAATTTTTGCAAAAATGACACTTAAAATGCTATTTTTGACACCAAATCGAAGGCCAAATTTTTTGATAAAATTACATTAGAAAGACCATTTTGACACGAAATCGTAAAAATTTAAGGTGTTAGAACGAAAAATTTTGCAATTTATGATTTTTTAAAGATTTTTGTTAAAAATGAAAGTCCAGGGATCTTTTGTATTTTATGCAATTTGGGGATTCAATAGGTACGTTTAATCCCTCTTTTTAAGGGACTAAAGTGGGACTTTTAATCCCTAAGGGATTAAAAAAAATTGATCCCTGAGGGACTAAAAGTATATTTAATCCCGCAGTCTAGGGATTAGAAGTAAATTTAATTCCTCAGGGACTAAAAAAAAGTCCCTGGAAAATTATAACTCAATTTATCGCAAGTCACTAAGCCAAACAGCACTTGCTGTTGGCCAAGATTTCTTTCTTAGCACCCTTTCTTCTAGCCCACGAACCATTTGGCGTACAAATAACATGATTTTAACAATAATCTTTTCCTAAAGTGCATAAAATAGTATATAAACCTCGGGACTAAAGCGTCTTTTAATCCCTTAGTGAATTAAAAGTAGCACTTTAGTCCCTAGGTTTATTATTATTCTCTATATACAGGGTGGATTCTTTCTTTGAATTCTTTTAATGGATCATAGTTGGTCTAGAGAGGGGTTTTAAGAAAAAAAAATAATCTTTCAAACATCGATTTTTGTTTTTGATACATCGCCAACTGCTATTTACCGTAAAAAGTAAAATCCCCTATTTCTGGGGGGCTATTTTTGGAAAATATTCTAAAAACCTTAAATAGTAACTCCCTATTTTGACTTCATATTTGAATTCTCGCTGAAATTCTCTTTCCAATGGTACCCCATGTCATAAGGTTTGCTTTACTAATTTTCGAGATATTGGCTTTCAAAATGTCAAAAATTCAATTTTTAAAGGCCCATATCTTAGAAACTAAACAAAATATCTTTATTGTGTTTATTATCGATTTTGAGAGGCGTTTGCACATTCCTATTTACAGTTTATTGATTTTCAGTGACTTTGACGATATTATCAGATTGTCAAACTGTTGTCATTTTTTATTTCCTCGCAAAAAATCCCTAAAATCGATAATAAACACATTATAGATATTTTGTTTAGTTTCTAAGATATGGTCCTTAGAAAATTGAATTTTTGACATTTTGAAAGCCAATATCTCGAAAATTAGTAAAGTGAACCTTATGATATGCGGTACCATTGGAAAGAGAATTTCAGCGAGAATTCAAATATGAAGTCAAAACAGGGGGTTGCCATTTAAGGTTCCCAGAATATTTTCCAAAAATATCCCCCCAGAAAAGGGCTAAATAGGGGATTTTGCTTTTTACGGTAAATAGTAGTTATCAAAAACAAAAGTGTATGTTTTAAAGATTATATATTTTTTTTCTTAAAACCTTTCTCTAGACCAACTGTGGGATCGGTGCTTCTAGGGGGTTTAGGGAAAAGGTTTTAAATAAAACTAAAAGCAAATTTATAATAATTTTTTACGGACTTTCCGCCGAACATTTTTTCATACCACTTGTGGCACCTTTTTGGAAAGCTTGTTAAAAAAGAAATTTAACGCACTAGTTTTTTTTGATATCTGATAACCAATGTGTCAAAAATGTAAAAAAAATTCAATTCTTTTAGCTTCAAAATAAACTACATATTTCTCTGTTTACCAAGCGGAATAAAGAAAATACCACACAAGGACCTTATTGACGGCTTATTTGGGGGCCCTCTCTGAAGGCCCAGGGCCTATCAACATTTTTTCCATGAGGAGGTACCACTTGCGATATCTTTTTGAAACACTTCTTAAAAAAGAAAATCGATTAAATAAATTTTTTTGACATCTGTCAACCCATGTGTTAAAAATTTAAAAAAACCTATCATTGTCGTTAAGGAGGGTTGAGTGAAAAAGAAAATCGAAGTGTGCTTCGTAAATTTAAAAAAAGGTAATTAGGCAGCGCCCCCAAATGAGGCGCCAATAATATCCTTGTGTGGTAGTTTCTTTATTCCACTTAGTAAATAAAGAAGCATGTAGTTTATTTTGAAGCTAAATCAATTGACAAAAATAGGTTTTTAAAAATTTTTAACAAGCTTCCCAAAAAGGTGCTACAAGTGGTATGAAAAAATGTTGGTAGGCTCTGGGCCTTTAGTGAGGGCCCTCAAATGGGCCGCCATTTTTTTCATGAGGAGCTAAATCAATTGACAAAAAATCGGTTTTTAAAAATTTTTAACAAGATGTCAAAAAAATTTATTTAATCGAGTTTCTTTTTTAACAAGCTTTCCAAAAAGGTGCCACACGTGGTACATCTTCATGAAAAAAATGTTGGTAGGCTCTGGGCCTCTAGTTTGAGTCCCCAATTTTTTTTTATCATGGGCAGAAATTGCGTAAAAAATCCTGAAAGATTCGCGTTTAGCCTTTTTTAAAACCTCTTCCCTATAGCCGCTAAGAAGCACCGTTCCATTTAAAGAATCCACCCTGTATAAATTTTATTTCTGCTGTTATTTCATTATGCCAATTGTCACCAGGGCTTTCGGGGGGGGGGGGGTAACCCCAAAACCCCCCCTCGATGCGCCACATCCTTATTGATTTTGACGTTTTAGATAGAAAGTCATTGAAATTTCAGGTTATGAAGGTTGTTGACTCAGGAGAGTATGGTCATTACACGCCTGCGGCTCGCGTCTCAAACTTCATCTTCGCATTTAACGACCATCATAACATGCTTGTTATGTAAACTACTATTACGTACACAAATCCGAACAAAAACCCCAACAATTTCAATATAGAGCATAATTTTTCAGAAATTCTACCTGGAATATATCTCTAATATGGTTTAACTGATTTTTAATTTTTATTAAGTTTAGTTAGGTTTTTGTTATTATTTCTTAGCAACGATTTTTTCGATACTAAGCATAAAAGCCGTTAAAAGAAATTGACTTTCTATGTTAAAACATACGATGAAAGATCTAAGCGCGGTATCAAAGCGCCACTGGTTACCAGGCATAAACGTAGTACATACGGCTTTTTTCCTTTGTAAAAAAAAACCCAAAACATACGTGATGTTTATTCTATTCTATTTCTTAATACGTATATACAAATCACCTATTTTTGTTTTAGTTTTTCAAAATTCGTTTTGTATAAAAAAACAAATATTTTCATGCAAAAATAAGAAAATTTCTATTGTTAAATATCTGAAAAACACATACGGTGTTTTTCCATTGGACGGCATTAAACGTCTATAAAATTTATTAAAGTAACACTCGTGGCATATCGGACAAAGCGTTTTTGTTTCTGACTTCATTACGACCAGGCCTGCAATGTCTAATGGAGAATCCAGACACCTACAGACCTGTTTCATCCTTATTAGGAATCATCAGGCAGTCATAGGATTGTACCTGGCAGTTGAAGCTACACAGGCACCATGCACACCTCTCGAATTTAAAACAAAAAGTTTGTAATCCGCGGAGACGTAGTACCTGTGTGCGTCACCTGTCGAATAAATTATTAGTAATTATAATTAATTATAATAATTAATAATAATTTATTCTACTATAGTAATTATAATTAATTATAATAATTAATAATAATTTATTCTACTATTATATATACGTTTTAGGATTCTACTATTATATATACGTTTTAGGGCCAAATTTATAGTCGTCTTTCAAGGTACCCTTGTTCCTTCAAGGAGGCCTTCTGGCCAATTTGGTATTTATAGTGGTGAAAGGCACCTTTGAAGGAATCTTTATATCAAGGTAGCTAAAGAGCTACCTTCGGCCTTCCTGGGCAAATTATGTGAGGTTAAAAAAACAAAAATATTGTTGGGTTTGCTTTGATAATTGGTTTTTTGTCATTTTGTGGGTTGCTTTTTAAGATAACCAACTCAAATTTTCTTCACATGTTGCAAACTGAAACAAAAAGGTAGCGAGCGGGTGCTATGGCATAAAAATTGTTGCAAATGAACTCTGTTTTCAGACTGCTAAAGGCGGATTCAGAGTTCCGTAAAGTAAGCGGTATGAGGTATGCAGTAAGACGCAAGGAAAATAAATTACAGCAAATGCATGCTGCTGTTCATAGTGTTCCGTAAGCCGCAAGCCTTGCGTCTTACTGCATACCTCATACTGCTTACCTTACGGAACTCTGAATCCGCCTTAAGTCAGCCTGTTTTTCATTGGTAGAATCATACATAAGGTATGGAATTGTTTTTTGAGGAAACTGCTCAATTAAACTTTTTGAAACGGTTTTTATTCTCCAAAAAGTAAGCGTTCGTTTAAATAACGAGCTCAGCAAGGTATTTAAAAACGCGAGTAAAAAAAAGCACAGTTTTGCCGCGAGTTGTTAACACTATTTTTTTTAATGCCTTTATTAAAAAATCCAAGAAAAACAGGAAAATACTTTTAAAAATCTCAAACGAAGAGAACTTCTAGTAACACATCATCTTTACACTATTAATCAAGGCGGCTGGGAAATAGAATAACAATCGTTTCCATAGCGATGTGTCACCGAGTAAAAGGTGACGTTCATTTTTCATTTTAGTCTTTGACAATTTGATATTTTAACGTTATTTTTAAATGATTTTTCCGTAAATTCTTGGTGAAAACTGGCGAAAATGGCTTAATTCTTATGCAAGAATAATTAGATTTTTTCAATATTACTATTTTCTTCTATCTCTCTTTAACTTTGAGTAGAAAATGGACAGAAATATTTTTTTTTGCACCCGTGATCAAAAAAAAGTTTTTTTGCATCGGTAACCAAAAAAGCCATGCTTTAGTTATTTGCAGAAAGTTACTAAAATCATGTTTTTGATGAAGGTGTTAAAAAAAAATTTTATGCAATAAAGCGTACTATATAGTTTAGATGAGTTTTTTAGTGATGGTTGTATTGTATTGTGTAGGTATCTTTGTTTTTTTAGTTCTTAACTATTTTTTTTACTGTTTAAGAAATTGCGTTATTAGACACTTAAAGTAAATATTTCAACGCATCGGTATCGGCATACGTAACGCGTTCGAAACAAAGTCAAAATACACTACATTTTTGACTTATTCATGCCATGTTTCGAACGATGCCTGCTTCTTTGACGGGTATGATGTCAGAATCTCGTTTCGTACGGAAGGATGTACGTATCGTCCCTTCGAGTTCTTTAGACAAAAGGAGTTTTTGGCCAGATATAGATTTTTTAAAAACACCACACTGCACATTATAAAAGATAAAGCTAACTGTAATCACCCAAACAACTGGGGTCTTCTATTGCCCTTAATGTTGGACTTGCTATGTACCCTATGGTATTATGGCACTGAAAGTATTCAAGTAGGTAGCTAGGTAATATTATATAAGTATCTTTATAAAGTTAGATTTCATAGTTCTTATATACATTTTTTTGTTCCTACGTGAACGTAATGTATTCTTATATCTTTGAATCAGTTCAGCGAGGAAAACCTTTTCCTGGTAGAATGTTAAGGTGGATTCAGAGTTCCATAAGGTAAGCGGTATGAGCCCAATGAGCATTTTCAGAAAGTTCTGGTGACAGATATTTATATAATTATTATAAAGAAGGTTCCATTGATACCATAGGGTATTTAGAAGTTTCCTACAAGAATTGAGTTTGTATATTTGTTTTATTAAAGGCTCTAAATTGATGGTACCCTAAAGTAACATAAAACTGGCGTTAACAATATTTCCACGGACATCTTTATAAAAATTAAAGTCATCGGTTCAAATGTTATATAAATTGGTGTTAACAATGTTTCCACCAACATATTTATAAAAATATAAGTCATCAGTGACAAAAGTTATATAAATTGGTGTTTGAAATCTTTCTGTCAACCCACCTATAAAACCGTAAGTAACTATCAATTAAAGATATATAATAGATTGGTTTTTAAAATGTTGCTATCAACCCACTTATAAAACTTAATTAACCAACAACAAATTTATATAAGATAAGATTGAAAATATTTCGAGAGAAACTTATAAAAACTTGGGAACTCACACACAATAGTTATATAAATTGGTGTCTGTAATATTCTTATGAACTCATTCATAAACCTTTTTTGCCCATAAGGTTTTTTTCTATAATGTTGTTATTAATTTATTTATACAGTGATTATAATACAACTGTTTTTAGAACAAAAAAAAACAATTTTAACTTATTTTGGCAATTATAATAACAAAACAAACAAGATTTTTTAAGGTTAATTTTGTGACATCAAAAGGCGCGTTTTTGCGAAATCAAAAGGAGCGTTTTTGCGACATCAAAAGGCGCGTTTTTGCGAGATACCATACCATTATTATCTTGTTTTAATTACATCAATCTGAGAGAGATAAGAGATCCAAATCTTCTTGAGATAGTTGCCGATGACAGATATCGGGATCAAATGCATTACACCCGATTCCCACCAGCGTTGCCGATGCGCAGTCACCCTGACTCAAAAAACTCATCACGTGGTCCGACATGAACTTGTATAGGCAAATCTCGCTTAGACCACGTGATACGTGTTTTGATTCGGGGGACCCACGAATGAGAAACGCATAGATGGGAACCGTGTTTTAGAAAAAGAGAACAATATAGTAACCGTGTTAAGGTCGCAAAAACGCACCGTGAAACGTCGAGCGCATACGCTGATACTGCTGGTCGGCGGCAAATGTGAACACCCCGGAAAATACTCGCCTGTACACCCTTCGACCCCGCAATCTAACTATATTCTTGAGATAGTTACCTCTGATAGTTATGCGGGCTTGAAGTGTGTGGAGGCGGGTATTTTTCCTGGTATGTGTAGTATGCTGGATCTCTCGAGGAATGCATTTAGGAAAAGAGAACAATGGTAACTATGTTAAGCTCGCAGAAACAGACCATCAGTGTTCAACACTGCGCTATCTGTAGCCCTTTGTTCCAAGTAGCATCATTTTTTAAAAGGGTTATAAAATAGTGTTGACGAGGTAAACAGTGGTATAGTTCTATTGTTTTTTTTTATAGAATTGTCGGAAATTTTCGCCATTTTGGATTACAAAAATAGGTTTTTGGCCTAAATAAAAACGTTATTTATGGGGTTTCAACATATGTTTCAATCGAAATATTGCTTGTTAGGGTTAAGAACAACATACAAAATTCAATATTTGTCCCAGAAAGAAAAAAACGGGTATGAAAAAAAACTGATATTTAAATAAATATTTTTTTCCCGTTTTCTCAAGTATTTTTGGAGCCCATGAAATTTACGTGAGTGTATTCGAAAACTATACAGTACACACGGGACCGCAGCTGATTTTCAGAGTAGGATGACTTGAAAACCAGCTTTTATTTGACTATAGTAGTATATTCATATTCCTGCTTCAGCTTATCTCACTTTCATTTTTATTTATTTTAGAAGATTGCTAAACACCATTTTATAAATTTTTTTATTGTAAAAAGAAAAAGAATAATACATAACCAGCAAAGGGAAGAAAGATGGAAAATCTATATTTCTATAATAATAATAATCTCTATACTTGAGGGCTCATAAGGAATTTTTATAAAATTTATATGTTGTTTTTCTATCATTGGGAGGTAAGACAGCAAGGAAAGTAAACTATAGCAAACGCACTTTGCTCTTCATAGTGTTTCGTAACCCGCAAGAAGAGCAGCATGCAAGCGCTTTTGTTTATTTTCCTTGCGTCTTACCGCATACCTCATACCGCTTACCTAACGGAAATCTAAATCCGCCTTTATAGTGCCCTCTGCTTTTGAATTTTAATTTTATTCGTTTTTTTTGTAAAAAAAAAATAATTTAAAAATAACAAAACCATAACCCAAAAAATAATAACAATGAAGTTATCAGTAGTTTATTTGCACCATCTCACCATCATTTTTGCGACGTTGCCGGTGCAACCCTACCTTGAAATATTCCTTCCCGAAGGAAGTGACTATAAATAAGAAATGAAACGACGCCTTGAAGGACACCTTCATCAAGGAGACCTTGAGGCTTCCTTCGACATCGGACTATAAATTTGGCCCTAAATGAATCAACTAGCCGCGCTTCAAAATATGCTGCACTTGTTTACGACGCTTACATGAAAACGAGGAATGCGTTCGGGACGTGGTAACGCAGTAGGTAAAATATAATATAAAAAGCCGCCACTGCTAATAGGAACCCAGGCACACCCTAATGATGGTACTTACGCCTTGTCATCACTTTTTGCCATTCTGGTAACATCTTAGTTTTGCTTCTTTGCACCTTACTGCTTTACTCAAAATGGGTTATCGCTAAAACCATACTACTTTACATTTTTAAACCATTATGACACTACAGTGACGGTCGCAAGAGGGGGGGACGTTGGGGGCGATCACCCCCCTTTTTCCGAGAATTCATTTAAAAAATCGCCGGTTTTTCATAAAAAAAAAGGATTTAGCAAGACTGAATAAATAACAAAATCAGTAAATAGCGAACTTTCCCTCAAAAAAGGTAATGGAAACCCTAGATACGGATTTCGCACTTGTGGTGCTCATTAGTACGGTGTTAGGAATTAGGAGATGAAATGATGATGAAAAAATCTGACACAGGATTCATGTAAAAGACAACCATCTGTCAAATTGCAGAATCGGCAGATGTACCTTCAATTTGAAGGAAAATTAAGCGTCTCTACGGAGACAGATATAATTATCTTTACAGATATCCTAAGCTCTGGAGTTGATAAATTTAAAAAAAGGATTTAGGGAAGGTGAATAAATAACAAAATCAGTGAATATCGAGCTTCCCTCCCTGATTTAGTAAAATTTTTGATAGTTTTTCAAAAAATTTCGCCTGCGGCGCCCTTTTGGGTCTACAGTTGCATTAATATTAAAACTTTTGTATAAAACTTTTTCTTTGCTTTTACAAAATTCTGCCCTCACGCCCCCCCCGTTTTTTTGGGAAAGCTGCGACCGCCACTGGACACTAGCACTCTAGAACCTACTTTTGAATAGTTTATTTGTTTATTTTTTCTTAATTATTCTTTTTTCTTGACCTTGACTTGAAAAATCACGATTAAATGAAACTAAAATGTTTCCATTGAGTTAAAATTAAAAGTAGGTGTGTGCGGTACCTTTAAAAAATTAAAATCAAAATTTGTACAACTCGTTTTACGATTTTATAGATAGCATTTATAACCTGCGGCGCACAGTGAAGATCGGCTTGGGCAATAAGGTGTACAAAATTAATTAGGTACCTTGAAAAATGCATAATATTTTAAAGAACTTTAATTTAAAGAATATCTTTTTTCTTCTTGTATTATTGTGTTCAGCTATGGAAGGACAAATTTAATATTTAAGATGAGAATTTCTTACAGGATAATTGAAATTAAAAAATGTGCCAATGTAGTTTAGTAAGAAGATTTTATAAAAGGCACTAAAAAAATAAAATAAAATTGTTTAGATATCTGATACCATAATAAAAGCGATAGGCCTCTATTAAAATTTGGTTAATTGTATATAACCAGGCTTCTCGCGGGGGGAGGGGGGGGGGTTGACCTCAAACCTCCCCGCCGTCAGTGTGTGTCATTTCTAACATATAAAGCATTAAAAAACCTAATATATAGATGTATTTTATTTTTTTCGTCGGTCACTCTTGAACCCATAAGCCGCATATTTTGCTATTGTGCTGATATAAAAAAAAAATAGCACAAAAATTTAAAGTTATACGCTGCAGACTTAAGAAGGGACAAATAACGGTCTTACTTACTTTTTACAAAAACAAGAGTTTTTTCTGCACTTTTCACTGGTAAATACAAAATTTTATGCGTACTGCAGTATTAAGTATAATAGATTAATAGAGGAATGTGGCAAGAACAAGACTGAAACTGCATTTAGATACAAGTATTTAAATGACATTGAGTAAGTTAGTATTGCAATAATAGTATTTTCTACAATTAGTTATAATATTATGTCTTAACATTTACAACACCTATCGTAGGTTATTTTCCTTTACTCAATACAGAAAACCTAAATAGTTATTTTCCTATGAGCGTGCGTGAAAGTGCACTTTTGTTAAAAAACAAAAGATCAAAAGATCTTGGCAGGAAATAACGAAAATTCAAACTTGGATGAGTATTCCACAAGGAGTACACAAAAGATCAAAGCGAAAAGAGAAATGAATAAACGATGTTTCGCCCTGGGTAACCAGCATGGGCTCATCAGTACTTTCACTGGTCACCCTCCACTATACATCATTAAACACCATCATACACTTAGATTTCCAACCTTGAACCACTCACAAATAGGCATCGTTCCGCACTGGTACTTACTTATCCAAGTTACCTAATACAAGTTCGTCCTGGCGTGTTAATATTTCCAGTAGGATTATGCTCCTAAGGCAATTAAAATAAAGAAGAAGTTAAAAAAATCTCCAAATCAGTTACTTCAACCGAAAAGAAACTAAAAAACAAAAGATCAAAAGATCTTGGGAGGAAATAACGAAAATTCAAACTTGGATGAGTATCCTACTGGAAATATTAACACGCCAGGACGAATTCGTATTAGGTAACTTGGATAATTAAGTACCAGTGCGGAACGATGCCTATTTGTGAGTGGTTCAAGGTTGGAAATCTAATTGTATGATGGTGTTTAATGATGTCCAGTGGAGGGTGACCAGTGAAACTACTGATGAGCCCACGCTGGTTACCCAGGGCGAAACATCGTTTATTCATTTCTCTTTTCGCTTTGATCTTTTGTGTGTTCCTTGTGGGATACTCATCCAAGTTTGAATTTTCGTTATTTCCTCCCAAGATCTTTTGATCTTTTATTTTTTAGTTTCTTTTCGGTTGAAGTAACTGATTTGGAGTTTTTTTAACTTCTTCTTTATTTTAATTGCCTTAGGAGCATAATCCTACTGGAAATATTAACACGCCAGGACGAATTCCTATTAGGTAACTTGGATAAGTAAGTACCAGTGCGGAACGATGCCTATTGTGAGTGGTATAGTGGAGGGTGACCAGTGAAACTACTGATGAGCCCACGCTGGTTACCCAGGGCGAAACATCGTTTATTCATTTCTCTTTTCGCTTTGATCTTTTGTGTACTCCTTGTGGAATACTCATCCAAGTTTGAATTTTCGTTATTTCCTCCCAAGATCTTTTGATCTTTTGTTTTTTAGTTTCTTTTCGGTTGAAGTAACTGATTTGGAGGTTTTTTAACTTCTTCTGTGGGTGGGGTGTGGTGCGGGAAAGTGAATTTACCCTGTGTCTTTTCCGTACTGCTTTTTTTACCGTTTTTTTAGATATATTTTTGAATTCAAATGTAAAGAAAATCCAAAAAAGACTGTTTTTTGCTGTTTTAATACCTAAAAATCAAAATAATAGGAAAAATTATGTACCTGACACGTGCGAAAAGTGTCTTTTCCGCCCTGGACGGCTTGCCCAAACTCCGCTCCGCGTCGTTCGTGCAAATGCAATCGCGTGCGGAAAGTTATACTTTTCCGCACAAACGATGCGCTAGCCGAATTCGGACAAGCCGCGGAAAAGATGCTTTCCGCACATGTTATATAGCTACAAAATTTTTCCTACAACGTGCGGAAATTAAAAAAAATATATTATTTGTTTTTTATATGTCTCTATTTAATTAAAAAAGTAGTCAAAAATATTAGAAAACCGTGTTGTTCAATAATGCCACATTAGCAATTATTATGGCAAAACTAAAATTAATTATTTATGGCAATTATTAATAACTGTAACGTTACAAGTACCACTACTTAAGTTATTTATTTAACGCCATTGTTTATTTCAATTATTTCTTATTCAATACCGAGGAATTTGACACCACTTTTAGTTGATGGCTGGACTTATTTTCTTGGTATTGGTCAGAGCACCGATCACCGTCTGTTTCGGTACTCGGTGGTCAGGACACAGAGTACCGAACAGTCAGGACATACAAGCTGCTGTTTGGATTTAGACGGTTTCGTGTCGTAATAAAAGTTTTAAAAGATTATAATTTTTGTGAAAAAAGTATACTCGCGTCTGTACTTATGATACCATAGCCAGTGGCGTAGCCAGAGAGGGTTTTGAGGGTTAAAACCCCCCATGAGGTCCAACCCAATCTACAATAAATTAATCATGATCAAGGGCCCCAGGGAGAGAGCTTTTTTGACCCTTTGCTCTGGTTTGTGAGGTGTGTATGGTGTGATGTCTTAAATGTTAAAAATATTGCCTGCGGTGTTATGACATCATTAATTGTTACAATTTTAGTTTAATTCTAAGGAATTTTTATGAACAGCATTCAAAACGTGTAATGAATGGCATTCTTAGTATAATTTCTCTTAAAATTTTCATCTGTGGCGCATTTATGATTTGGCAACAAATCTATATATATCACCGCAATCCACCCCTTCTTGGCTTCTAACACAATCTACTCTTTCAAAAATATTTTAGAAAAAACCCAAGAGATCAAAGTTTTTTTTTGTTAACGTTTTCGACTGCGGCGCTATACCAATATTAAATATTGCTACAATTTTGTTTAATTTTAATCAATTTTTTTTGTGACCAACATTTGGGACCGTAAAAAATAGCATTTTAGTGTAATTTTTGAAAAAAAATTGCCTGCGGCGCATTTAAGGTCTAATTTTGAAAAAAATCTGCAAATTAGACTAGATGAGTATGTAGTAGTGAGTAGTATTTTTTTCGTATACACTAACTCAACCACCTATTAAACCGCCCCTCTTCCCTCCCATCAGTTCAAGAGGTCAAGCAATAAGCACCTACCTAATTTTTAAAAAATCCGTAACCCCCCCCAGAGCATATTTCTAGCTACGCCACTGCCATAGGACACAATGTGCTAAAAACATCATATCTTATTCATTTTCGCTTGTAATTTTATTAAAGAAGTGTGGCAGAAAACACAGTGCGTGAAAAAAATTTTTAGCGTATTTTTGATGCGTTTGTAAAAGCGTCCTTAAAATAAGAGCTAAAGTTATGCTTACAACGTACGACGTAACCAAACCAATTCTTGTTCAGTGTACTTCTGATATGATATACATGGCCACTTGCACCAACATTTTAAGGATACATCTAGCCCTAGATAGGTGTCAGTTTTCACTTGCTGAAGCGTTTAGGTGAGTCCTAAACATGTTAGGTTAGCCCTAAATCTACGTAGTCGATTTTGAGTCCCTAGCTCCCACCTTATCCTTAACCTAATAATTTAACTAACCACAATCCTTTTTTTTTGTGGCTGTGTTGTAAAAATGGATTTTTTGGATATGGAGGCGTGAAACGATGATTTGGAGCTGTTAGAAATAATTGAGAATAGCTTTCCATGTCAAGTTTATAACAGGTCCAATCATTTTGAGGATATGGACAGCCTAACTTTTTTCAAAAGGTTTAGGTTAACGAAACCAACTCAACGGTCAAGATTATTTACTTATACTATAGACAGAGGTCAACAAGTAAGCACTATGCATTAAAAGTCAAGTAAATAAGCCTTAACAATATCATCAAGTTTATAAATCCAGGGTTAATAGGATATGGGTTTTGTTACCATACCGCATCACCTCGCTAAAAGAATATCATTATCATACAAAACATATTGTAACTACATAGCAAAAATGTACACACACAGGCAGGCACAAAAATATTGGCTGTATGCATAACCTCTCTGTAACATTTTACATTGCGGTGAATTAGGAAAATCTGAAAAATCAATGTCAGCCATATATCTTTGGGAAAACAATTTTTCACCTGTTTAAGTACTTGATAAAAAATTTGGGCGATGGAGGCAGAAAGAAATGGCAGAGAACCCAAGGAATTACGTTTTTTTGACAGAATTTGCGACGTTGCCGAATGTTTTGCTCACCTAGCCAGGGGTACGTTTAAAATTTGCCAAGCAAGCCATTTCAATTTAGGTGACGAATTAGGGTTTCCCTAGAACTAGGGGGCACCTATTCAGGTATGCTCTAGGTTTGGATTGGTGCAAGTGACTTCGTGCCGCCCACTATTTCCTTCCTTGACGAAAAAAGTGAGAGGGCAATAGACTGAAAAGTAGAAGGAGTGAAGCATCAAGCATTTATGAAAACCCACAAAAAACCAAATGGTTACGATACGCTAGCTGCGTACGAATACTACAAAGGTGGTCGTAGAGATAGGTGAGACGTAGTCGCTGTTGTACTAATTATCCGTTCTGAGCATGCGCACTGAGATACAATAAATTTCTGCAATTTCTAGTTCTATCCTTGTTTTTTAAATCTAAGAAACAAGGGTGGAAATAGAGATCCCATGCATTTTATTGTGCGACTAAGTGTCTATTTTTGAAAAAATTTCCTTAACTTAGTGGCGAAAAACACAAAAAAGTAGTTTTATCTCGTTACTATAAGTTGGCTAATTTTCACTTCATTTTCTTAAAAACGTAGAAAACACATTTTTTACTAACTTTGACATCCGCCATCTTGGTTTTTGAGGTCGGAAAATGGGGGATACTCGACTAAAAATTTAGCTTTTGGAATTAGGTAATACTACGCTTAATATAAAGAAAGATACCCTTTTTTCAGTTTCTTTTTACGAATTTACACCACTATAAACCTGCTTGGTGCCATATATTACCTGTAAGCTTGGGTTTACCTTAATTGTTGGTGTTCACCAAAGCAATGGTTACTAAATTAACCATTGACCAAGTACATGTGCCTTATAGTCCAAGCGATCTAGAATTTTAGTTCGGAATCGGAGCGGACAGGATGAAACTTTGAGGGTAGTTAGGGCCTATATAAAGAACCTTAAACCCAAGTTTTAAACTTCATCCCCCGGGAGGTTTTTCCGCCATCTTGGATTTAGGTGTGCATTTATTTTTCGCGATTTGCGCCTTAAATATGCAGTTTACGGAAAAGTATGCCCAGTGATTTATTGTAGATAATAAGATTCCACATCGAAACTATGGGTATAAAAAATTTCATAAATTCATTAATAAAACAATTTGGGGTTGAACTAAAGTTTTTTGCCTTTTTTAGCCTTCCTGTGCCATTTATGAAAAAATATAATCAGGAGATAAATGTAGACCTTGAAAAGCTCTACAACTCTCTCTCTTAACTTTTTTGCGTATCATTCTTTATTTTCGCAGTGCAGCGCTTCTAATTCGCGCGCGCTAACCCCCAGTGCCTGAAAGTCGAGCGTGGTGCGGCTGATATTATAAACCGAATCTCGCAGAACTACTTTGGTATAAGAGAAGGCTCAATGAAAGTTTGTGGGTAGTTTGGGTACATAAACGAGAAGATAAATCTACGTTTTAGACTTCATCCCCCCAGGGGTTTTTTCGCCATCTTAGATTTGGGGGTGCATTTGTTTTTCGCGATTTACGGCTTAATTATGCAATTTACGGGAAAGTAGGTCCAGTCATTTCTTGTAGGTAAAAAGATCCCTTATCGAACTATGTGCATTAAACAATTAATAAATGCATTATTTAAACAATTACGAGCATGTTAGTGCAAAATTTAGAGTATGAAGTACAGTTTTTAATTTTTTCAGCTACAATTTATCGTTTATCATAAAATATAATTAGTGCAAAAAGATAAGTCTTGAAAAGTTGTACATTTAACATATCACTTTTCATTTTCGCAATACAGCGCTCCAAAGTTAGGCGCTCCCACTCCCAGCGCCTGTGAGTCGAATGTGGTACGAGTGGTATCATAAACTGACTCCTACAATCGCCCTGAAATAAGAAAGCGTAAAATGTAACGTTGCAAGAATTCGAATCCGAGTTTTTAACTTAATTCCCCGATAAGCTTGCACATAGCTCGATAAGAGATCTTATTATCTACAAGAAATGACTTTCCCGTAAATTGCATAATCAAGCCGCAAATCGCGAAAAACAAATGCACCCCCAAATCCAAGATGGCGGAAAAACTCCTGAAGGGATGAAGTCTAAAACGTAGATTTATCTTCTCGTTTATGTACCCAAACTACCCACAAAGTTTCATTGAGCCTTCTCTTATACCAAAGTAGTTCTGCGAGATTCGGTTTATAATATCAGCCGCACCACGCTCGACCTTCAGGCGCTAGGGGTGAGTGCGCGCGAATTCGGAGCGTTGCACTGAGAAAATGAAAAATACGCAAAAAAGTTAAGAGATAAATATTGTAGAGCTTTTCTCTAAAAAAGTCAAAATTTAGTTCATCTCCTACATTTTTCACTAAAATGACCATAATTGTTTAAATAATTAATTTATGATTTTTTTTATGCTCATAGTTTCGATGGGGAATCTTATTATTTACAATAAATCACTGGACATACTTTTCCGTAAACTGCATATTTAAGCCGTAAATCGCGAAAAATAAATGCACTCCTAAATCAAAGATGGCGGGAAAACCTCCCGGGGGATGAAGTCTAAAACTTGGGTTTAAGCTTCTTTATATAGGCCCTAACTATCCTCAAAGTTTCATCCTGTCTGCTCCGATTCCGAACTAAAGCATTGGAACTTGGATAGATTGCTTGGACTATTATTTTGTAATTAAAACATTTCTCTTGTTTCCATAGAGACAAGTATCTTAATCTTATGTTATTTTACATTTTAAAATGGAATCTTTTGCAAAATCCGGGTTCTATGCACTTTTTTTCCAAAACATAATTATTGTATTATCTTGCTTAACACAACGACATAATTTTTATCTTGTTTTGATTTTGTAAATTTAAAATTTTCAAAGATGTAAATTTTAACATCGCGAATAATTTCATACACAATTTTTCATGATGTTTTTGTACTTATAAAATTACGATGCTTTTAGCTGAACTGCATGCGATAAAAATAATTAACTTTAATAATATTTATTATCTACCTTAATTTTTCACTGCTAATGATGTAAAATTCTCACTAGCGCACAAAGGGGGTTTGAGGTATAACTATATGTTTTGGAAATTAAACTCACACCTTTTATCCCTCATTTTAGGGATAAAATTGTCACTTTTTATAATAATAATAATAGTAAATTAGTTTATTTTTCATAAAAGTTCTGCATACAATTATAATTTAAATAAACAAGCAACTGTGGTCGGTTGTTAGTGCCAAAAACATTTTATTTTTGCAACTATTATAATTTGTCACAATAGGTATTTTTTTGTCCAATTGGTTATTTGTCATTATCGGGAAAATCTTGTCACAATTTGGGTTTGGTCATTTATCGAGATTAGTGTTTCTATTTTGAATATACATATGTAATATTTTGTTTTCGCACCCACCTATACTTTTTCTTAATAGGTACTATTTGAGAATAATTTAATACCCATACATTTTTCAATAAGTTTCTTATATCTATTCTATTCACACTATATAACCATGATTTAAAAGCTTTTTTTAAAAGAGTTTTTGCAGATAATTTGTTTCAAATTACGAGGTAGAAAATTATAAAACTAGGGACTAAAGCGCTACTTTTAGTCCCGCGGCGAAAGGTTTGTAGCCCAACCGAAGGGAAGGCTACAATTTGCTAAGGGATTAAAAGACCCTTTAGTCCCAAGGTTTATATACTATTTTAGGACTTTAGGAAAAGATTATTGTTAAAATCACCTTATTTCTACGCCAAATGTTTCCTCGACTACAAGAAAGGGTGCTAAGAATGAAATCTTGGCCAAGAGCAAGTGCTGTCTGGCTTGACTTGCGATAAATTTAATTATAATTTTCCAGGTATTATTTTTTTTTAATCCCCAAGGGCTCGATATGGACAATACCAGACTTCCAAAAAAATGCTTTCTAGCTGAAAAACAGCACGAACATGAGATACAATTGGATTCTACCAGGTAAGCGAATTATTCGGTATTGTACAAGTACAAATACCAGGGTCTTCCCAACTGAGCAGTGCCTTTTTTAAACATAACAAGAAAAGGTTTCTTTCCAAACTTTTTTTTACTTTACAAGAAAAAGACAGAACGTTAGCTACTTAAATTACTTCCTTTTTTTGCAACTTAACCTTCCAACTGAAACTCAAAGACTATTGGCACAACTAACACTTTCCAACAACTATTATTTAAAGTTTTAGAGGCGCAAACTACAGAATCAACCCAAATGACATAGGCACCATTGGCAATATGCAAAGTAACGAAACACTATTTCATATTTTGTGTGAATGCCCTCTCTACGTTTTTCCAAATCGTATGTCCTCCTTTGATAAACTTTGCTGACATAAAAAATACTAAGATCTTTAATAATAAATGAATAGAGAACATAGATCCAGGTTGATGACCACTATTAATTTATAATTTCTGGCTCTGTTTTTCCCCTTTTTTTTACTCTAAATTTCTGTATTTGGATTTAAAACTAGAAAAAGTATACAAAATCTAGAAAACAATTGGCTTACTAATTAATGTTTACCTAATTGTAATTAGAATTGCCAGGCCAATTAATTACTTATTTCAGCTGTTTAAATAAAAGTTTATTAGTATTTACATACTTGCTTATTGCTTGTTTTTGGCGAGTTCTTGTTACATTCCTATTTAGCTATATTCTGTATTAATATAGATAGTATAAGTAATCTATCTAACTCTTTGTTATAAACTTATGTTTTAGAAACAATAATGCTAAATAAAAAAAATAATCCCTAGGATTAAATTTACTGTTAATCCCTTAGGGGCTTGTCTGGTATTATGATAGTGTGAAATTTTGTATAGAATAAGTTTTTTATTATTTATTAGCTTTATCATTTTTTGGAAAAATAGTTGTGTCAATTCCAGAATGCCTGTTTTTTGTATAAAAGATTGGTAAGGTATTGTCTTTGTCTTCCAAAGATTATTTTGATAACCTATTTTTTCAAAATTTCAATTTCTCTTATGTGACATTCTCCCACACCACCCTAACCTGAAATGCCATGTTGTTCAATTTTAAGATGTTGTTTTAGATGATACAATCTTGTTACAAGGTATCTTTTCTGTGGGAATTAATAGTTTTAAGTGTCCATCCCATCTTAAATAGGTATCAATGACGATTCCTAAATATTTTGCTTTTTTCGTTCTACTAATTAAATTTGGAGCACTGTCAAGTGAGTCAAATTCAGGCAAGGTGATGTTGTAGGATGCTAAAGGTAAGAATTTATTTTTTGAGGCATTTAAAGTAAGTTTATTAAACTCAAACCATTTGTTAATATTAGGCATAGGCACAATAAAATGCAATTGCATCATCCGCGAAATTTGCAATGTTGTCCTCTAATTCTATTTTTAAAAGAGCACGCTCCTTGTTCCTTTCCAAGTTTTTAATTAGCTTTTTATGACAAACCCTTTCAAACGCGTTTTTTAAGTTAATGAAGATACATAGAGAAGCTTCCCAGCAAACACGGTTCCCTCGGGCCTTCGTCGGTCCGATATCGATTACCGAATTTGTCGTCATCGGCACGACGTCGATTTACGACATCGGACCAGCAGTATTTTTTGTTCGCTTTGCGATGTAGGCCCAATGTATGTTTGCCGATGCAGTGTTAGACTGTGGCCCGTCGTCGGACCAATGGTAAATTTTACTTTTTGCTGAAATCGGCATACCGTCGCCGTACGATTAAGGTCCGATATGGTTTAACCACATGGTACCGACCATCCGCCCATAACTGCTTAATTTGGTCGGTCTAACGTAGGCAGGCTGGTCTCGACCCGACATTGGTTTCCTTAAGCGGTCAAACGTCGGCGATTGACGGAGGTCCGTCGGTGATAGGTTAAAGCGGCCCGACATTGGCAAACTACAAAGTTTTGATAATACGGGGGCTTAACCAGTCTTAAGTTTAAGTGGCCGAAGAGGTGATTCTTATAGAGAAGTACAATCATCTTGTCAAGTCCGCATTCTAGTTTTGAAATATCTTTGCTCATTATATATATAATATTATCTTCCACTGTACAGGGAACATAGTGACATTAGCGCTATCTCTACATACTAGGAAGAAACTTTTAAGCAGTTTAAACATTTTAAGGTGACGTAATCGGACCATCGTCGGCCCTAAAGCAGATAAAGTGGTCGTCGGCATAAATTCGACTATAGTAAATCGGGCCAACGTCAGTTACCGATTATCGACCGATTAAAGAAAGTTCCAATCGGACCATCATCGGACCTAACGCAGATAAGGTTTGCGTTGGCATAATGTCGACTATAGTAAATCGGGCCATCGTTAGTTGCCGATTCTCTTCCGATTAAACAAAGTTCTAATCGGACCGTCGTCGGCCCTAAAGCAGATAAAGTAGGCGTTGGCATAAAGTCGACTATAGTAAATCGAGCCATCGTCAGTTGCCGATTCTCGACCGATTAAAGAAAGTTCCAATCGGACCATCATCGGCCTTAAAGCAGATAAGGTTTGCGTTGGCATAATGTCGACTATAGTAAATTGGGCCATCGTCAGTTGCCGATTCTCGTCCGATTACACAAAGTTCCAATCGGACCGTCATCGGCCCTAAAGCAGATAAAGTTGGCGTCGGCATAAAGTCGACTATAGTAAATCGGACTATCGTCAGTTGCCGATTCTCGACCGATTAAAGAAAGTTCCTATCGGACCATCATCGGCCCTAAAGCAGATGAAGTTTGCGTTGGCATAATGTCGAGTATAGTAAATCGAGCCATCGTCAGTTGCCGATTCTCGTCCGATTAAACAAAGTTCCAATCGGATCGTCGTCGGCCCTAAAGCAAATAAAGTGGGCTTCGGCATAAAGTCCACTCTAGTAAATCGGGCCATCGTCAGGTGCCGATTTTCGACCGATTAAATAAAGTTCCAATCAGACCATCGTCGGTCTTAAAGTGGTGTCGGCATTAAGTCTACTGTAGTAATGTGGACCTCCGTCAGTTGCCGATTATTGATCGAAAACTGAAAATCGCAATCTGTCCAACATTTTATATATATTTTGGCTCCATTTTATACGTTCATTGTAGTCCAAAGGGGTATTTATTTTATTTACCAAATTTTTTCCTATATATATATCAAAAAAAAATTATTTAATTGATTACTAATTTCAATGGGATCGGTAATGATTTGTGAATTTGAGAGATGAATTTTGTCAATTACCGTCTTTCCTTGACTTTTGTTACAAATTTGATTTACTCTTTGCCATAAAGCACTTGAGGTATTTTTATTTTGTGATATATAGTTTTTGTCTGTATATTTTTTCAGCAACTTTAATTTATCTGCTCAAACGATTTTTCTAGTTGGTATATCTGTTTTAAGATCGTGAGGATTTTTTAAGAGTTTCTGACCCATATTATTTTTTATGTTTATAGATTTAAGAATACTCTTAGAAATTCAATCTTTTTTACAGTGTTTCTGGCATCACCACGCATACGCATTGTTTTCAGTGACCTTAGTTCAGGAAATGTCTTAGTTTTTACAAAATGTGCCTTCCGTTCAAACTTCAGACAATTCTGATATTTATTTGACTCCAAAAAGTATGGTATCACTTGTCCTGTTTTGACGTTACTAACATTTCCTAAGCTAAGGTCACTGACAGAAAAAAGAGAATTCTATTTAGCAATCCCGCCATTTACGAATGTCATTCATGTACTGTGGGTGAAAATTGGTTTTTAAAGACGCCGTTGTTATATAGTTGCATGGTAAGTTTTTAACCTGTAAAATTGTGGAAGCGATCGATTTACTGCAAGACCCCAGACAAAAACATAACCTAACCCAATTTTTCTGCATGTGTAGCAATATGGCCACTATGCAACAGATATAAGTTCTTTCCTTATTAATGCGGTTTACTAGTGATAAATATATATTTTTTTATATTATGTATTTTTTATATATTTAAACGTTGTTCTGTCAACTTTCAAACGACGTCGTTAAAAATTAACATTAACTTCTTTATTTTAAATAAAACAGTATATATTTGGTCTTTTTTTCCTGAATCCAAAAATATATAATATGTTGGATTTTTCTTGGACGTTTCTCGAGTAAAAAAATACTTTTCCATAAGTACAATGTGGAAGGCCGGTATTACACTATAAATAATATATAATTAATTGTTAAAGATCTTTTATAAAAGATATTTGATGAAATAGTTTACAGTGTAATATACCATATTTTATAAAATATTCCATTCCAACGACCATGTTTGCTCTATTTAAAATAAAGAAATTATTATCAAAATTTGACAGTTGCGAAAACAGCTGCTAATTTTTAAGGATGTCTTTTGAAAGTTTACAAAAAATGATTGATTTGATGAGAGTCCGCTTGACATTTGCCTGTTGTATTTAGAGGTTAGTTTTTGCCAATTTTACATCTTTATTTGCTTTTTTAAAGCCAGTGAGTTTACAGCACAATAATATAATTAATATAAAGGTATACAGTGCGGACGTCCCCCCCCCTGCTAACTCTTGAACGAATCGAGGTATCGACTTCAAATAAAAACCGTGTTTAATGATAACACTTTTGCTACTTTTTGACGTATTTTTTATAAGCGTCATATTGACGTAAAACTATAAGGTCACTAACTACTTTAAAATTTTAAATAGAAAGGGGGTCGACTGATACCTTGTTTAAAAGGTATTTTAATTCCCTATTTAAGGTTTTAATTTTTTTAAACATCTGTTTACGACTTACAGACTTATGAGTTTTTTCGACTATAGTTTACGCACCTCCCCTTATTTTTGAACGAATTAAGATATCGACTTTAAATAGAAAACATGCGTAATGATAACAATTTTACCACTTTTTGACGTATTTTAGATTAGTCTCATAATAACTTAAGACTATAAGGTCACTAACTACTTTAAAATTTTAAATAGAAAGGGAGGTCGAGTGATACCTTGTTTAAAAGGTATTTTAATTCCCTATCTAAAATTTTAAATTTTTTAAAAATCGGTATATTACTTACAGAGTTATGAGCATTTGTAACTATAGTTTGAGCACCTCTCCTTTTACTTTTGAACGAATTCAGTTGACTTCAAATAAATTTATTGAGGTAAGAACATAAGGTCACTAGCAACTTAAAGTTTTTAATATTGTTGAGTAATACTATACGTAATCCGTAAACTATAGTCAAAAAAACTCATAACTCTGTAAGTCACACACCGATTTTTAAAAGAAATAAAATTTTAAATAGAGAATTAAAATACCTTTTAAACAAGGTATCACTCGAACCGTCTTTCTATTTAAAATTTTAAAGTAATTAGTGACCTTACAGATTTACGTCATTATGACGCTTGTAAAAAAAAACGTCAAAAAGTGGTAAAATTGTTATCATTACACATGTTCTTTATTTAAAGTCGATATCTCAATTCATTCAAAAGTAAGGTGAGGTGCGTAAACTATAGTAAAAAAAATCATATATATAAGTCGTAAACCAATTTTGAAAAAGATTAAAATTTTAAATAGGGAATTAAAATACCTTTTAAACAAAGTATTACTCTACTCGACCCCCCTTTCTATTTAAAATTTTAAAGTAGTTAGTGACCTTATAGACGATAATATGACGCTCATAAAAAATACGTCAAAAAGTATCAAGTGTTATCATTAAACATGGTTTTTATTTGAAGTCGATATCTCAATCTGTTCAGGAGTTAACAGGGGGCGGACTTTTTACGTCCGCACTGTATATATACTTTTCGCAGGAATATTGAAAGTACTAACAGCTTATCATTGGTGTCATCAGTCAGTTCGATACCATACCCGTTTTCAGAGCCAACTAAAAAAAAGTATTGAAAACGTATTTAATTATATGTGCAAAAATTATCTTTTCCCTAGCAATTATTTAAAAAATATGTTGTCAGTGGCGATAAATATAATATCATGTAGGTACTTTTAATATGTTTTATTCGTCTAAAAAAATAATACATTGCTCTATTCTAAACTACAAATATAGAAAATATAAAACTCTGATACAAAATGGTCTAAAAGCACATTGTAGTAAAGAACTCAGACTTTACACGATGCTTAAAAGACATAGAAATACTGTGTCGATAATACCTCAAAAATATGGACTGTTCCAAAATTATCATATTCTGCCCATTTAAAAAATTCCTTTTTTTTCAGATTTAGTGTTTTTTTTTAAATAAAACTTTAGGTTCACAAAATACTATATTACTTCTTAAAAATTAACCCTCTCCGTTTTCGTAAGCAACAGCTATCTTACAATCTTTTGGAACTTTCTCCTTTTTGTCATCAGTTTTTACGTTATTTTTTGGATCGTTCCACACCTGTTCCACGCCACTGCCCCATATTAAGTAGACCACGTTACTGGTCATAAGGATCACGAAGGTGATCCAGAATACGGTGCGCCATTGTGTCAGGGTGTGCTAAAATTGAATCATATTATTCATTTTTTTTTAAATAACAATTTTGGATAGGCTATAACTTTTGACTTGATCACTCGATTTTGAAATATATGGGCTTTTTGGAAAGATAAAACGTGAGAGATTTTCGATTCTGTTAAAAATTTAAAACTTCTAAAAAATTCAAGATGGCGGACATTTTTAAAAAATGAGTAATTTTCACCCTCCCTGAAAAAAATTTATGTGCGACACGGAACAAACTCTAAATCTTTCATTACAAACGCTCATTGTTTCTGTGTATATCGGAGGATCATTTAATTAAATCAGTTGAAAAATAAAAAAGTTATAAGTTTTTTGACTAGGAGTGTTCTGGTTTCGCATTGAAAAAAATCACAAAATTACATATTCCATCTTTTCACCTAATTATTTAATTAAGAAAAACACCACCACCCATTAATTTTTGATATCTTTTACCTCGATAAAAGAAGAAAAAAATGGAGATTTGGAAATTTTAATTTATATTTTGTCCAGTGTCTTACTTTAAAACAATAAGGCGTGTAAAACCTAACTCTTTTTAAAACTATCCTCCATCCTGATTTGTTTTTTCAACTTTTGAACAAACGAACGCAATTAAGTAATCAGGCCAAAAGTTATAGAAAATAGAAAAAAGATGTAATTTTATGATTTTTTCCAATGTTAAGCTCAAACCCTCATAATCTAAAAGCTTATAACTTTTTCATTTCTCAACCAATTTAATTAAATGTTACGTCAATATACACACACACAACAAGCGTTTGTAGTGAAAGCTTTAGAAGTTGTTCATTGTGGCACATACATTTTTTTCAAGGGGGGTGAAAATGACACATTTTTAAAAACTGTCCGCCATCTTGGATTTTTGAGAAATTTTAAATTTTTGACTGAGTCGAAAAAGTATCATGTTTTATCTTTGTGAAAAACCAATATCTTTAAAAATCGAGCACTTATGTCAAAAGTTATAGCCAACCCAAAAAGTGCGGAATTTTGTGACCCACCCTATAGTTAGAAAGGAGGTGGAAATTGAGGTTTATGGAATATCTAACAGTTAACTTTTTTATTATTCACTGCATATTCAGATTGGAGGTAATCTGAACAAACAATACATTTTTGCATATGTAGACACTATATGTATTCAAAAATGTAATGATCAGATAATAAAAAAGTAAAAAGCTGGACATTTACAGGATGTGTTTTGAACATTCCGAATGTTCTAAGAATATTCACGCAATCATGAAAAAAATCAGGGTTGGCCCTGATGAATGCATGATCAATAGGGATATTTTGGAACGCTTATTTGACACTTCGTAGTGGTTGTGGTAATTACTGCGTCTGCGCAATAGCTAAACGTCATTCCGTTGTGGTAATTAACCACTACGGCTGCCGTAAGCTACGAATCCATTTCGTTGTGGTTGTGGTTATTTTTCTGGTTAATTTTAGAGAGTTTTGGCGTATTTACTTTAAAAAATAATAAAATATTACCAGGTTCCAACATATAAAACACTTATTTTGTAAAATTAAGCCCAATTTTTTATTTTTTCTCATCACTAAATTTTTTTACAAGTGACAGTTTTTAATGTGTTCCAAAAACTCTGGTAAAATTGATGAGTGGAAGTGGTAGTGGTTGTTAAACACTACCACAGCGGCTGTCGAAGTTGTCAAAATTTTAAGAGTTCCAAAATTTCCCTAATATCAACCAATTAAAACGTTCGTCATTTTATTCCCTGCAAAGTTCAGTGGTTGGAATTGATCACGTGGTACAAAACAGATGCGTATGATGCATGCATGTGACGCGGCACACCCCAAACGAGATAATAGAGAGAGAAAGGGAGATAAATAAGAGAGAAAGTAGAGGAACTGATACAGCGTTGCCAGGAGTACCATCCATTACCGGATTCTACCATAACTTTGGCATGAAACCCATCCTCGGTAATGACCGGTTACCGACCCCCTAATTTAAGATAATTTAGAAAAAATGGTAATAAATAAAAATAAACACTTTTGTATTTCCGATTATATTAACCAGCGAGTTAGGGTAACCTTTTTGGTTTTTTTGTTTAAATTATTGATATCTAAACCAAAATCAATATTTTTCTTGCAAAAATATTATCAGATACACTATTTTGGGACTTATTTAAACCAGGGGGTCACCTTAACTCGCAATTAAGAAACCGGCCCTAAATCCGCCTAAAATCAATTCGTAGTACAAGCACCATATCCTTTTCTTTGTTAAAAGCGAGAAAATTAATAAAAAGTATACAGACCGCTTCAAGCTACTGCGAACATAGGGCGGAAGAAGTCTAATTTGCCAGTGTACGTACATGCAGAGACACCGCACGCCTATCAGTGAAGCAACCAATACTCAGGCTTACAATCACCACTTGCATGACTTTCCTTTGGTATTTAGTACGCCTCTAACCACGGTGCTGTGTGGAGCGTAGTCAATGAAACCGGAATTTGGTCAATAAATACGTAAATTTTTATAACGTAATTTTCTTATTTTTTGTCACTGATAAATAAGAGCGTTTTATTGTCAACTGCTCAGATTTATCAGTGAGGACGTGTTACAATGAAAATAATAAGGAGAAACAAAACAAAAGCAAGTTCTCAAAATAAAATAATACATTCTAAAAACCAAAAAGATTCTCCCAGTCAAAAAAAAATTAAAGCAAATGTTCGAAAAGTCCTCCTTGCTCGGCTAGACAATATCCGAGCCTACTATAAAAACCCCTTCTAACGTTTCCAAGCATGTTAGGGGTGATAATTCGAAAAGCTTCTTCAAAAACAGATAGAAGTCATTAGGAGCAAGATCGGGAGATCGAGCTGGCCATAAAATAGTTCCCCGTGTACTTATAACCCGATTAGGAAATACATTATCAAGATATTCCCTAACAAGGCCAACATTGTGAGCGGAACAACCATCTTGTTGAAACCATGTTTCACCAAATCTTACACCTAACAACTGCCTAGCAGTTGGAATAATGTGCTGCTGCAGTAGATCCAAGTATCTAGGACCATTCAAATTGCAATTGCCGTTAATAAAAAATGGCCCAATTACGTGTTCCCCTACAATACCCCCCCCAAACATTTAGTTTTTGGGGATACTGTGTTCTTACGTCAAAATACAAATGCAAATTTTCCCTCGACCAATATCGAACGTGTGTTGGGTTATGACGATTTGACCATTTGACCATCTGCACTTTTTCGGCAACTTCGTAGAGATCCATTTTTGGTTTTAAAAATGTATTATTTCAATTGAGAACTTACTCATCTGTTTCTCGAGCAAGGCAGAAATAAAACAAAATAATAAAAACAAAATGAATTTCCAAAAGATAACACTGCAGCGTGCTTCGAATCCACCTCGGTCGTACGGCACGGAGAGTAAATTGGACTTGATTCCCCCTATGTTCGCAGTAGCTTGAAGCGGTCTGTATAGTCTCTATTTATCTTCACATTTTTTTCTGCAATTCAAGAGTAAATTTCGATTTTAAAAAATCCGGTAATTTTCTCAGTAATCCGGTAATTTAAAGACTTTGTTCCCAATCCTTATTTTCAAAGTTCCTGGCAGCACTGGTATGCAGGATTTGACAGTCCTCGTCCAGGGTGCCGAAATGCATGTGAGTAAGAAAGCTATTCAATTCAAATGCACTGAAGAAAGATGCAACGCTTTTAAGCAAACAGCGCTTTTAGTCTGTTTTATTCGAAGACGCGGGCGTAAAGGAGGTCGTAGACGAAATTTTTCTCAATTAATCACTTAGAAAATCTTAAGATTATTTTTATTTATTTGATACTGAAATGATGCAAATAAAATACCACAAAATATTTTTTAGATAAGACCTGAAGAGCAGGCGCCCCTTTGCGACTCTTTACATCTGAGGAGAGGAGAGGAGCCCCGCTTTTTAGGCAATTTTTGTAAAATAAAGGAGTCTACAAGAATCAAAATTCAAAAAAAAAACAACCCTCTGTTATTAAATTTAATAACAGCTTTAAATTCGTTTTAAAGTTAAACAAAACGTGAACACGGTTACAAAAAGTGTTCTAAGTAGAAAGAGTGGAGGGTTGGAGATTGAAAAACTGCGCTACGTTGTTTTATTTTTCTTATTTTTTAGAAAAGTATACTTTTGTTTTAAATTTATGTTAACAAGATATTTCGTGAGAACGGAAGACTGCTACGATAAATTGTCTCGTAGAGTCGGGACTTTAGCGTAACTGGTCAGGCTCAGACTTTTCGTAGCTTTATTGAAAAAGCAACGTCAATCGATAGTAAAAGTTTGTGGTTAAATGGGCATTTTAATTAATTTAGCGGATTCTAATTTTAAACTAAAATAAGAAAATACTCATAATCACTATTTTACTCTCTTTGAAGGCAACTTTTATCGTTAAATTTCACGAGATCTTACTTGAGAATATTTTAGTTAATTTTGCATGACATCGGCAACAGCGTATCGGTTTCTCAAGTTTATTATCTTTTTCGCTCTCATTTACTAGCCATTGCGCTTCTTTTTCAATACACGCTATTTCGACATCATAGACAAGAACTGTTGAACCCTTTAGCGCTTCAGGCTACTGCGAACATAGGCCGGAAGAAGTCCAATTTGCCAGTGCACGTACACGCAGGGACACCGCACACCTATCAGTGGAGAAACCAACACTCAGGCTTGCGATCACCGTTCGCGGCTTGCGTTTAGTACGCCTCTAATCACGGTGCCATGTGGAGTGTTGTCAATGAAACCGGAATTTGGTCAATAAATACGCAAATTTTTATAACGTAATTTACTTGTTTTTTGTCACTGATAAATTAGAGCGTTTTATTTTCAACTGCTCAAAAGCAAGTTCTCAAAATAAAATAATACATTCTAAAAACCAAAAAGATTCTCCCAGTCAAAAAAAAAAATTAGAGCAAATGTTCGAAAAGTCCTCCTTCCTCGGCTAGATAATATCCGAGCCTATTATAAAAACCCCTTCTAACGTTTAAAAGCATGTTAGGGGTGATAGTTTGAAAAGCTTCTTCAATTTTAATCCAAAGTTCTTCCAAATTATTAGCCCTTTCATGCCGGTAAACTTTATTTTTGATATAACTCCACAGATAGAAGTCATTAGGAGCAAGATCGGGTGATCAAGCTGGCCATAAAATAGTTCCCCGTGTACTTATAACCCGATTAGGAAATACATTATCAAGACATTTCCTAACAAGGCCAACATTGTGAGCGGGACAACCATCTTGTTGAAACCATGTTTCTCCAAATCTCACACCTAACAACTGCCTAGCAGTTGGAATAATATGCAGTAGATCCAAGTATTTAGGACCATTCTAATTGCCGTCAATAAAAAATGGCCCAATTACGTGTTCTCCTACAATACCTCCCAAAACATAGTTTTTGGGGATACTGTGTTCTTATGTCAAAATACAAATGCAAATTTTCTCTCGAACAATATCGAACGTGTGTTGGGTTATGACGATTCAATAATGGAAAAGTGCTTTCATCTATGAAAAGAATAGATCTCCTTTCCTTCATTGTTTCGCAAAATTTCATAAGACGATAGTTGTCCTCCGGAAAAATTTGATGCGTTTTTGACGCTTTGTAAGAATAATAACCATTCTTTTTGAGAACACGTAAGACAGTGGCTGAAGACGTATCAACTGCTTCGGCAATTTGGTGGTTAGTTAACTTTCGATTTTCCTCCACTGCAGCGTAAATCATCACATCGTGTACTTCCTGCTCGTCATTCAAAACGGTGGGGTTTTTATGGTTTCTTGGCGCTACACAACCAAACTTTTCAAAATTCTGCACAAATCTATGAATCGTTGATAAACTAGGTTCTGGGCGATTTACAAAATTCTCCAACAAATGTTCTTGAATAAGTCTCAATGGTCTGCCTTGATAGTACCATTTGACCATCTGCTGCTGCTTTTTCGGAAACTTCGTAGACACCCATTTTTAGTTTTAAAAATGTATTATTTCACTTAAGAACTTACCAATGTTTTTCTCGAGCAAGGCGGAAATAAAACAAAATAATAAAAACAAAATAAATCTCCAAAAGATAACGCTGCAGCGGGCTTCGAATCCACCTCGGTCATACGGCACGGAGAGTAAATTGGAGTTGATTCCTCCTATGTTCGCAGTAGCCTGAAGCTCATTGTATATACCAATAACGATACCTCAAAATATTTACTTTTAAGGGTCTATTAGCTTAAAATGTCCACTGTCAATCACAGCATATTTGTTAAGGAAATTATACTTTATGTTATTATAATAATAATAAGAGAAAGAGGAAATGTTTCTGATTGATGGTTATAGAGATTTCTATAAAGTAATTGCTAAACATTTTTAAATGGGTATACAAAAAAAAAACGATACTTACATCGCCAGTCAACACACCAACCAAATAAGGCGATATCATACCGCTTAAGGAGCCGATACCGTTTATGATGGCCATTAGAGTGCCGGCAAAATTGGGTGATAGATCGATGGCGTTCACTTTCATGCCGCAAAAATAGAAGCCCATGAAACTGACTCCGAAAGTAAACATCCACACTGCCATCATTCTGTCACAGCCCGAGTAAGAGGCGAGTAGTATGAATACTGCAGGGCCCACGGAAGCTAAAAATTAAAAAAAACAATGGTAAATAACGAATTGTGATACTGCTGAGATTTAAGATAGCGTTAAATAGAGAAAGAATATATCGAAAAAGATAGGTTATGGTTAAGTACAGAGAAGTATGACAGATGTCAAGTTTTAAAGTAATAATATTACATTTAAATGTTACTATTAAAAAAAAACAAATTGAAAATTGACGAAATATAGTGACCAATAAGGACAAAAAATTACTGAAAAGCAGTCATTAAAATAAAATAAGATTATAAAAAATAGAATGTATAAAGATAATAAATAAGACACATACACATCACACAAAACAAAGATAATAATAAAGAAGATACAGCAAACAATAAGGGTGCTAATATTACGAAATTTAATTGTTATTGTAGAGGAAGGGAAGCAAATTTGGAATACCATTTATAAAAAATATTGTTAAAATTAAATCCTAGATAGATAAGAACTAAAAATATGCAAAATAGTTTCAGAAAAGTATTTACTTCTAAACACAAATATCTGACGGCAAAAGAAATATTTGGAGTTAACTAAAAAATTAACATGTTGACCTTAATAGATGGCGTGCAAGTAATTTGGAATGGCCTATTACGAAAGTTATAACTTAGGAACTTGGGAATACGATTTCCGAAACAATTAAAAGTACCCAAAATAGGTCCGCTACTACCAGGTACTTGCAAAAGTAAAATTTTTTTTCGTAATCATGTCCCATTTTTCTACTGATCTTTGCTGAACTTTCTCTTACAACAGAGTTACTCTACATCCTGCTCAGTACCGTCGGTTCTTTAAATAGTTCCACTTCATCTTCAAAGCAGTAGTATATTTCAAATTACCTGCACCGACAGTAAGTATTCCAAATTACCAACATAACAACATTCTAAAACATCGATCAGATTTTTACTTTACACAGAACATAATTAAACAATATGTATATCTATGGGTGGGGGAAAATGACCTCTAAATAGGGGTCAAAATTAATGAAACGGTTTTTCTAAAAGGTGACTTAGATAAATGTGTAGTTATTCTTAATTTACCTAAATATGTACTCATTCCAACCTTACTAAAAAAAAATTTGGCGAGCAATGAATTGAAGACGTCCTGGAGACAAGAGTCAAAGTGCAGACAGTCCAAGCTATTCGTGGATGGTCCGAATTTAGCCAGAACTAAATGGCTCTTAGGCAAAACTGCTGACAAGGATGCTAACTGGGCACAATCGGCTAAACAACAGTAGTATGGATTTCCCACGATAAAAGAAGAAGAGCTGCACTCGCTCAAATGGGCCGACATACTGAACTTCGTAAAGAAGACAGGGAGGCCCGGAGAGAGAGAGTTGCAGCGAAAGTAGGGACATAGAAGTAAGAAACGTGGTATGGCAGAAAGGGCCCATGAAGAGGCCTAATTGCCAGGTCCATGAGCCGCCCCTATACTACCGCTATATTATTACTACTAAACTTACTAAAAAATCTTTACTAAAAGACCTGTGTATATTGTCGACTACCACCACCAAATTGAGTTTTATAAACACCCTTCACTATGTCACAAACAGAGGTAAAGCAATTTAATTTAAAGCAAAGAAAGTAGGGGCATAGAAGTAAGGAACGGGGTATGGCAGAAAGGGCCCATGAAGAGGCCTAATTGCCAGGTACATGAGCCGCCCCTATACTACCGCTATATTATTACTACTAAACTTACTAAAAAATCTTTACTAAAAGACCTGTGTATATTGTCGACTACCACCACCAAATTGAGTTTTATAAACACCCTTCACTATGTCACAAACAGAGGTAAAGCAATTTCATTTAAAGCAAAGAAAGTAGGGGCATAGAAGTAAGGCATAGAAGTAAGGAACGGGGTATGGCAGAAAGGGCCCATGATGAAGAGGCCTAATTGCCAGGTCCATGAGCCGCCCCTATACTACCGCTATATTATTACTACTAAACTTACTAAAAAATCTTTACTAAAAGACCTGTGTATATTGTCGACTACCACCACCAAATTGAGTTTTATAAACACCCTTCACTATGTCACAAACAGAGGTAAAGCAATTTAATTTAATTAATTTTGTTGTTCTAAAAACAAATTGTTTTATACAATATGGTACGAGAAAGTTTACCTTTATAATGATTACTTGAACCTAAAAGTAGAAGCCAATTAAAAAAAAATTTCTCGCACTATTTAGCTAAAAACTTTTCGAAGAAATTATGAATTTTGTTGTAAATCTGACGTGGAATGACCCATATATATGTATAATTGTAAACCTACGTAAGGGTGGTTACCGTGCATATAAAGATAAGTTAAGAGCTCTGTGTCATAAGCAAAGGAAAAAAAGGAAAAAAAACTCGTAGTTTAGAGACCATAATTAAGTAGCTATAAAGTTGCAAAATAATTAACAAAAATAGCCAAATAAATTTAGAAAAAAGAGAGAAAACAAACTAAGAAAATCTAGATATAGATATAGAATAGAGAGAACAGAGGTAAGCCCTGTTTTCAGCTAACTCTGGCTAGCGATATAACAGAAAGGTAGGTATTCCACATTACCACCACTATTCAAAATTACCTTTCTTTCGTATACATTATATAGATTATATAGATACCTTGGAACTAAAGCGAAAACACACACTAAAGGCGATTTTCAGCCTGGAATGATTTATCTTTGGTATATACCGCGGTTATTATTTCGGTTGACAACTTTGACGTTAATTGTGACGACATATTCTCCCACCACTCAATAATCATAAATGAGTTAAATGGCTCGCTGAAATGCATTGGTTAAAAAGTAAAGGAATGTAGAGTTATGTTTTTGTTTTTTGAGACTTTAGCAATAAATATTAAAACATGGAATAGTACTTATTCTAAAGGTTTTTGCCCATAAGACTGCTATAAAGGTCAATTTATAGGCTCGTATTACAAATACATACCATTAAGCAGAAGACTTGCTGTTTCGAGGTCGTTAACCTTGATCAACATTCCTTATCCTTTATAGTTTACCACTTTTCTTCCATTTCCTTAACCCAAAAAAACTTCTCACCAAAAACATACCCTTAACAAAAACCAAAAGATGAACCCAAGTCCAGAGTGTGGTTATAAATGGTAAATACCAAAAGTAAATCAGCTGATCCGTTACGTCACAAACTCCCTTACTTTGGTTAAAACCAAAATCGCGGAAATGCATTGGTAAATACCAATTTAGAATCATTCCACGCTGAAAATCGCCTTAAGAGACACTAAGAAAATTTGACAAAAAAGGATCAAACACATCGTTCGTTTTTAGTAGATTTCTTAAAATTTTAATTTTACGCATTTTAATACCACAACTAAGAGATCAAAATGCCTCTTTAGTACTTTAAGTGTGGCACTTTTTGTTCCGAGACGAAAAATTTCTCTGAGTATGCAATCTAAATATTTTTTTTTCTGAAATTTTTTACGTAGTTTTCCAAAAATTTAGTTTTTGTCGCTGAGCATATATATACATATATAATATACAGGGTGTCCCAAAAGTCTTTGTCCCCCCCTATATCTCCAAAAGCTTTTGAGATATTGTAACAATACTTTGGGAACTTCAATAAGAGACGAATGAAAAAAATTTAGAGGAGCGGTATTGCCGCCCCTTTTTCTGGGGCGGCCTGGGGGAGGCATGTTAAAAAAAGTTAAATGCAAGCACATATCGAGTTGCACCACATTTTAATGGTCTGCTAAAATGCTGCGTCGCAACGTCAATATTATATACATCTGTCAGTCCTGTCAAAAATTATTGGGAATTATTTGATATATTAAAAACTCTCCCCTTAAATCTCCAAAGGCTCTTGAGGTATTATAAAAATACTTTGGAAACTTCATTGAGAGGTTAAATGGAAAAAATCTAGAGGGGCGGCGGTACTGCCACTATTTCTGAGGCGGCTAGGGGCGGATTACCAAAAAAAGTTAGCTGGAAACGCATATCGAGTCGTAGCTCATTTTAAAGGTCTTTAAAAATGCTATCATATCATGTATCATATTATTGACGTATGTCACTTCCATCGAAAATTATTCAGGGTAAACTAATTATTAAAGCCATTAACATTAATAATGGGTTATTTTAAAGGCAACACCATAACGTTTATTTAATAAATCAAGGTAGAATACATTTGACTAAATTACAAAAACTGCTGAAAGTGACCTCCTTGAACTAGCAAAACTAAAGTCAGGAGTAATAGATCGACAAACCTGAATTATTCGTTCTCTTAACTGCTGCAAGTGCCCCGGCGACCTATCCAACGATGAAATTGGCTGGCAAGTAATTGTCTAACAGGTAGATAAAAATGTGGAGGTGCCCCATGTTGTTGAAAAATGCAACTGCCAACGTCACCAATTTCGTTTTCAATTTCTCTTATAGCAGAAATAATCTGCTCCTCCAGAAGCCTAAGGTACCTAATAGCGATAATTGTGCCTATTTATGGTCCCATTTAAAAAAAGAGGCCTCATCGCTAAAGCATATCTTTGTCAAAATATCTGGCTCGTCTGTAATTAAGCTCGTCATTTCTTCCGTAAACTGAACTGTTCGATCGAAATCATTAAGTTCTTGAACTAACCTAACTTTGTAGGGGTGAAATTTATGAGCTTTTAAAATCCCTTGTACTAAGGATTTGGGGATATCAATGTCATGAGCAACTGTTCTTACCGATTGGTTTAGTTCCACGAACATTTTCCCAAGAACTTGTTCTTGAATTTCTTCTGTTACTGTATTCGGGCGGCCATCACTTTTTGAAACTGGTAAAAAACTTTTTTAAATTGTGCGTAATATTTGTTTGACAGGATTTTCTTTTGTTTTATTATGATGCCATGGAATCAGCCTTAAATTGTTTTCAATAACTTTTGACGGGAGTGATAGACGTCAATACTATTGATGTTGGCATGCAGCATTTTTAGAGATTTTTAAAATGAGGTGCGACTCGATATGTGTTTCTATTTAATTTTATTTTTTTCAGTATGCCGCCCCCCAGGCCGCCTCAGAAATAGGGGTGGCGATGCCGCCCCTCTAAATTTTTTCCATTTTGCCTCTCATTAAAGTTCTTAAAGTAGTTTTACAATATCCCAAGAGCTTTTGGAGATATAGGGGGCGACTAAGGATTTTTGATATATCATATTGATCCCAATAACTTTTGACAGGAGTGACAAGCGGCAATAATATTGACTTTAGGATAAAGCGTTTTAGGAGTCCTTTAAAATGCGGTGCAACTCGATATGTGTTTCCATTTAACTTTTTTTAGTATGCCGCCCCCAGGCCGCCCCAGAAAAAGGGACGGCAACACCGCTCCTCTAGACTTTTTCCAGTTTCCAAAGTATTGTTACAATGTCTCAAAAGCTTTTGGAGATATAGGGGGGGACTAAGACTTTTGGGACACCCTGTATATATGGAAAGGAAAAAGGAATAAACACAAATTCTATTCTCTAAAATGCAAACATTTTAAGAGTTTCAAAAATTCCTGGACTTACACAGACAACTGAACAGTTTTCTAGCCCAAGTGACAGACATTATTTTCCTGTTGACTAAGTAGTCGCAAAGGTAGCCTCCACCTATCGAGACGAACCACATGACGATGTAAGGTACCGACGACCAGACGCCATTTTGTTCGACACTGAAAACAAAATAAAGTTAACTTAAAAAAATCGATGTGTTGCCCAGCAATTCAATTCAATTTAATTCAATTCAAACAATTATATTAAAATTCTGTTAAGGTTAGGGAATCTTTTTTTCTACTTTAGCTCAGGAGAGTGACGTTCAAAACGGTTCAAAACGGGAAGCTTTAAACGGAAGGCACATTTTGTAAAAACTAAGACACGGCTCCAAGCACTTTTTTAATTTTTTGCCGAATAAACTCAAATTTGTTTCCAAGGCCACCAATTCGAAATATTCCAATATTTGAATCTGTGGCCAAAAATTTTAGCTTATTCGGCAAAAACTCAAAAAAGTGTTCCGAAACGTGTCTTAGTTTTTACAAAATGTGCCTTCCATTCAAAGTTTAGCCAATCTGATGTTTAATTACCTCCAAAAAGTATGAATATCACATGTTTTGAACATCACTGAGACGTTTCCTGAGCTATGGTCACTAATAGAAAAAAACAAGAATTCTTGTGAGTCATTTGATATCCATACTTTTGGAGTCAAGTATAAGCAGAATTGGATGAACTTTGAATGGAAGGCACATTTTGTAAAAACGAAGACACGGTTTGGAGCACTTTTTTTATTTTTTCTGCTGAATAAGCTAAAATTTCTCTCTAAGGCAATCAATTCGAAATATTCAAACATTTGAATCTGTGGAAGGGCATTTTGTAAGACTAACCCCTAAATGCACCATAGGCACTTAATCGCCATTGGCTATCTAATCCATTCTTTTTCTCTGTTGATCCCACATAAATGAACAAAGAGGAAGCATGGATTAGCTAAACTAATTCCAATATTTTTGCGGTGCATCTGGGGGTAAGACATGGCTCGAAGCATTAAGTTGGAGGGACCATTAAAGAGGGTCACAAAAATAACAATGCCACAAGTTGTAGCCGTTACCAAGAAAATGGGACCCCTTTAACTTAACCATTAAGCTAGGGAGACCACCCCATATCAGCTGTTTGGGTAACAGTAGAGAGAGACAATAAGTCATACACCAAAATTTGTAGCTCGAACGGTACACTCAAAAATAAAAATGGCAAAAAATAATATCGATATTTTTTATTTCCAAAAGAGTTTAAAATTTAGATATCTATTTTTATGTGTTGGTTTTCTATAAACTGAGGTTTGTTCTCGTTTTCTACTTCTAAAGTAAATTTTATTGTTCGTTCTTTACCGTTTATAAAATTAATAAAATCATTAAGTTTATTTAAATAGTGTGGCCAAATACTATATAGCGAAACCAAATGACGGTTTTAGAATGAAATTCCTCGAAAATTTTATTTTCAGAATCTTCCATAAAAATATTACTCATTAGAGGAGAAAGTGGAGAGCCCATTGCCATCCCAAAATCCTGTTGAAAAAAATCATTTTCTCACTGAAAAAATGTGAGAAGTTCCAGAATAGCTCAGTGTAGTTCTTTCGCCTAAATTTTGATCATTTTCTAATCGATGTTTTACTCTAGAAAGGCTTTTATCTACAGGCCCATTTGTGAAAAAGTTTACCACATCAAAACTCACCATCAAGTGATTGTTATTAAAATTGACCACTGAGATAATCTTTATACTTGATATTTAAAAATAAAAAAAAAACAATATTAAACTTTATTTTTGATTTTACTTTAAATTTTGTATTTTTATAATGTAATCTAAAATCGAAAACACTCAAAATATAATTTTGATTTTAAATTTTATTAAACTCACCCAATAACTTGTTGGCTACTATCGACGCACCAAACTGTCAATTTAATATTTGAAATATACATGATTCAAAGTCAGTCAGTTGTATGACAACAGACAGATATTTTTAAAAAAGAATCGAAAAAAATTTTGAAAAGATTTAACTCCTTTGATAACGGCAGTAGAATTTCTGCCGAAACGTCAGATAAGTACTTAGATTCTAGTTAGGATTTGCGTGTGTGTAGGCAAATTTTTTGTGTTATTTAAAAACCACTGACAAACGAACAATTTTTTTCTTTAGGATGTAAATTCCTGAAAAAAATTTCTTCACTTAGTGGCGAAAAACCCAAAAAAACTGGTTTCGATATTTTCAACAGGATTATTTTGGGATGACAATGGGTTCTCCGTATCTGGGCACCCGACACAAAGAGTAACATATCTCACAAACCAACTAGGGGGTCACAACTTTATTCTAATTAGGTATAAAAAGTTGTGACCCCTTAGTTAATGTCGAAACTACTTTTTTTGGGTTTTTCGCCACTAAGTTAAGGAAATTTTTTCAAAAATATGTTAAAACCCACTGCGTAAATTCCTAAAGAAAAAAATTTGTTCGTTTGTCAGTGGTTTTTAAATAAAATAAAAAATTTGCCTACACACACGCAAATCCTTACTAGAATCTAAGTATCTGACGTTCGCGATTTTGATTTTAAGGTCACGTGACTTTATTAAACAGCCATATCCTGCTAGAAATTATTTTCTTTCACAACAAGTAAACACTAACAAAGCTTATTTCAAAAAGGTAAGCAATATACATTTTTTTATTTTGTTTTGGCTCAACTTAATTTTTCTGTAGAAGAAAAAAAAATTTTTCTTATAAAAATAATGATTTGTTTATTTTTAAATTCAAGTAAAGTATTTGCAACATGCTGATGTTTTTAATGTATCATTTAAACTTATAAAACGAGATTATGATACGTAAATGAGTTTTTTTTTCAAAATAAATATAATAATAATTATTTTTAGCAATTTTTATTTTTGAGTGCAGATAATTATAGTTCTGACTTATTGTCCTTCTGTTACCCAAACTGCAGCTATGGAGTGGTCCCCCTAGCTTAATGTTTAAGTTAAAGGGGTCTCAGTTTTCTCGGTAATGGCTACCGCTACAAATGTTATTCTTCGGTAACAAATTAGCAAAAAATTTGCTACAAATTATGGCATAGGTATTTTTCTGGCATATTATTTTGATCACCCATAAAACAGGAATTAGTTTCGTAAATAACTCTTTTGAAAATAAAAAAAAATTATGTTATTTTTTGCCATTTTGATTTTTGAGTGCAGATGTACCCTTCGAGGTACAAATTATAGTATATGACTTATTGTCCTACTGTTACCCAAACGCCAGATGGGGTGGTCACCTTAGCCTAATGGTTAAGTTAGAGAGGTCCCATTTTCTTGGTAATGGCTGCAGCCACGATACACTTAACACGGTATGCTACTATTTATGCCCAATTCCGTCGATTTTCGCACAATCATACACTGACGTCAACATTCGAAGTTTTATTAGCGTGCTGGATTGACAGAATTTGTTCACTGCGCTGATATACTTGTCACATGTTTTATTTGAAAGCGTAAAGGAACAAAAATAATCTCGCTTACCCTCCCAAAACAATACGATTTAATTGAGAGACTGCCTTCTACAATGTTCTGCGATAACAACACACAACTTGTGCAAGTACCACTTTGTTCTTTGGTAATGATTATGACAGTGTCAAAATTTATTTATAATAATTATTTACTATGTGAAAGTGCGCTGTTTTTGAATGTAAAAATTATTACAGAATTATAAAAAACATTAAATACTTTAGATTCCCAAAAGAAAAAAAAATAAACGCCAAATAAAGTAAAAAAATTGCAAGTTTTTATTATTTATTTTAACACTTATGTTTTGGCATAGCCCTATATATTTAGGCTATGGTTATGGCTTAGGTCAACCCGTACAAACCAAAAAACACATTAAACGGGCGGCGGCCCAAAATTACATTAAGGAAAATTAATACCTTTTCTATGCACATGTTTTGGTATCGGGGTTAAGTGTATTGTAGCTGCAGGCACAAATTTTATTCTTTGGTAACAAATTAGCCACAAATTAGATACAAATTATGGCATTGCTATTTTTGTGACCCTCTATGATGGTCCTCCCAACTTAATGGACGTGCTCGACGTACTTTTTTTATTTTTTGCTGAAAAAGCTAAAAGAACCCCGCAAGAAATACATTGAAAAATTATTTCGGTGAAATTTGACGAAATTTTAGTATGGTGGAGTGCGTTATGAGTTCCAGAGGCATAGATGGTCAAAGTTTAAAAAAGAAATAAAATAGGTGATGGGTTACCGAGGAACCACAGATGAACCTCCTTATTAGAGACATAAAGCTATTTGTAACTCATCGCGGTATACGTATCCGCATCTAGTGAGAACCAAGCACATTGATTGGTCAGGAACTTGTAGCACGTTCGAAAAGAGCAGATATATGCTAATTTAAGGTGTTTCTGAACGCAATAGGTGCTGAGATACGATACGTGTGCCGTAACGGTACGTGATACATAACGCATCTCAACACCTATCGCGTTCAAGAATACCTTAGATTAGTATATATCTGCTCTTTTCGAACGTGGTATAAGTTTCTGACCAAGTAATGTGCTTGGTTCTCGCTAGATGCGGATACGTATACCGCGATGAGTTACAAATAGCTTTATATCTCTATTATTTTGTTGATAAAACGTTAACAGGTTGTAGACAGGGGCTATTCAAAAAAATCATTTTTTGACACATTTTTATTTTCCTCCTATACAAGAATTAAAAATTATTTTTGAGCAAACTTTAATGTTTTAGTATTTTCTAGATAAATTGAATAATTTTTTCTTCCCAGTAACAGTTACTTCGTCTGACATGTTTTTTTCAATTTTTTTACTATAAAAATTTGACAAAAAATGTTTCCTACTACGAAATAATTATTTTGCAAATTAAAAATCTAAATATTATTTTGCATTAAGTTAAAGTGATAAGTAAATAAAATAGATTTTATTTTATTATTTTTTTCTAGCTACGAGGTACATGCAAGAAGTTCTATATCATTAATTTTTATAAAAAAGTGGTAAATATTTAATTTCTTTAAAACTGATCGAGGGATTTTCGTTTAGTTTTACGTAAGCCTTTATCATACTTTTATCTAATACAGGGTGCAATTTTTTTATCACTTTATGTTTTGCATCTAGGATGATGATTTTTTAAAGGTTTCTCAGGATACTCTAAAGTTACTTTACTTGCTGTTTAACACTTTTGGTGGGGCTAAATTATCAAACAAACAATAAACTACCATAAATTATGATTATGGGTAATTGCTTTCCCTTATACCTACACAGTGACGTAGCCAGAGGAGGGTTTTCGGGGTTAAAACCCCCCAGAGGGCCCAGATTCTGTTTTAATGTAGCAAAATTGTAAAAATCGGTGTTTCACCATAACAATAATTAAGTAACGATGAAAATAACAATAAAAAGCTATAGGTAAATTGTAGTAATCGGTGTTTTACCATAACGATAATTAAGTAACGATGAAAATAACAATAAAAAACTATAACGAGTAAACTATTAGCTAAATTGTAATAATCGTCGTTTTACCCTAACAATTAACGTTGAAAAAAACAAGAAAAAAGCTATAAAGAGTAAACTATTAAAACCTAAACTTAAATATTTTTGCGCTTGGTTAAACTACCGTAAAAACACTAGCGCCAAAGGTTTCCCGAAAAAAAACAGCGAAAAAAAAAAACATAAAGTGATAAAAAAAATTGCACCCTGTATTAGATAAAAGTCTGATAAAGGCGTACGCAAAATTAAATAAAAATCCTTCGATCAGTTTTAAAGAAATTAAATATTTACTACTTTTTTATAAAAATTAATGATATAGAACTTTTTGCATGTACCTCGTAGCTAGGAAAATAATAATAAAATAAAATCTATTTTATTTAAAGTTTATTTACTTATCACTTTAACTGAATGCAAAATAATATTTAGATTTTTAAGTTGCAAAATAAGTATTTCGTAGTAGGAAACAATTTTTGTCAAGTTTTTTTAGTAATGTAAGACAAAGTAACTGTTACTGCTCAAAAATAATTTTTTAATTTTTGTATAGAGGAAAATAAACGTTAACGTTTTATCAACAAAATAATAAGGAAGTTCATGTGTGGTTCCTCGGTAACCCATATTCGTCGATCACTTATTTTATTTAGGTCAGGAAATGCCTTTTTGAGCGTACCGAATATACCCCGAAACGACGTTTTTTTTAACTTTGACCGTCTATATCTCTGGAACTAGTCATAGAAATCAATTTTTATGTTCACATTTTTATGATCTCATAACGCACTATAAAATACTAAAATTTTGTCAACTTTCACCGAAATAATTTTTCAATGTGTTTCGTGCGGGGTTGTTTCTTTCTAAGGCCACCAATTCAAAATTCAGCCAATTCTGATGTTTATTTGACTCGAAAAAGTATGGATACCATATGACCCATTTGGCTTTTAACGAGGGTAAATATAAACAAAAACTAAAGAATAACGAGCATTTACCTCAAAAAAGATAGAGGCATAACCGCATACACGAGTTTCGCACGATTGGTGCTTTTCAGCTATTTCGATTAGTTAGCACTAGAAGTACTGATGAGTACCACTAGAGCGAAACGGTTTTCTTTTTATTTCGAGGGAAATGCTCATTTTTCTATTGTTTTTTATTTGTGTTATAAGACGCAAATTTCGATAAAGCGATGTTTTTAAAGTTTGGTTTAAATTTCACCTGAAACGTAAGACATCCTTCATGTACTTTGGCAAATCGGTAACCATAGTGAAGAATCCCCAATCTTGTCCGGCCTGCGAAATAACCAGACACCACACGGGTACAGAAGTAAAAATTTTCTTCCAGGGAATGTATTTTTCTTCTTTGCTGATTCCGCCTAAAAATAATCTGATATGATTTTTTACCTTTGAATAACTAATCCTTTCTTAAATAGTTAAACCAAATTTAAATCAAAATTATTATAAATATAGGGTTTTTGACGCCCTGGAATTCTTGTGTCCGACAATGAAACACAAATTGTAGTAAATAAGTACGTCCTTTTGAGGGACAAAATTGTAAGAAATAACAAAATTATTGATTTCTAGACTAAAGCTATCGTGAACTAACACTTTGGCTTATTTTATACCACGCGCAGTATTTAAAATCAAACATCAAAATCTTTTTAAAAAAATTATTACTTATTATTCATTTTTACTAGAATTCATCATAGCACAAAGGTAACTCTGCTCCCCCCCCCCTATTAGTTGCTAACTAGTTTTAAAGGTACTTACTCAGTTCCTTTTGAAGATATTCCCTTTCTTGATCGCTGATAAAGGGATGGTCGTCGGGTGTGCTGTAACAAAGCAGTTGCCACAACACGTACCAAAGAAGGCCCAGGATTCCGAAGAAGTAAAAGACCGAGGTCCAACTCTCAGTGTACTTAATCAGCCAGCCACTGAACAGGTTGGCCAAAACCGTACCTATACAAGTAAAATTAGAATATTTTAAAATGCCAATTTTTCTAAAAACTAACCCCCCATTTTCTCCGCCCGCCCCCGAAGTGATTTTTGTACCTAATTGAACTGATAGTAGAATGGAATTTTATTGACGGATTTACCATTTTACAATATAAAATAATCTCATAAATATTAATATAAAAAAACAATTGTTCAAATATTATTAACCAATATAAAATAAAAACAGTTAGGTACCAAGTATTAGGAACAAGTGTAATCAAGGAATTTTCTTTTTAAGCTTATTTCTAAATGAACTCAAAGGCATGGAAAAAAAATCTAATTGTGTGCTATTCCCGGAATGACACATATTTTGAATAGAAAGTATGTCTATTTCTTGTATTTCTCTGTAAAACATTTTTCCTTTATTGAAATGTGGTTTTTATTTTTAATGGCCTTATATTTCGAATTTGTAAACAATAAACAAGCCGTCTACTTACAAAAAGTTTATATATGCCAAAAATATAACCTAAAATGACAAAGTTAAAAAGTCAGTGTTGCACACAGGAAAATATAAAAAATTGTATTTGCAGCTACCTTCTGCTGTACCACTTCTATGTGGAGAGAATTGTACGAACTAGAAAAGTTTCAGTGTTTGCATGAAAAACGAATCGTTGCCGAACTAGTTCCTATAATTTGAAAACGACATAAGTTTTCCACCCGTGATGCAGTGCTGGAAAAGTCCTTTTATGATTATGGGACTAAAATAGTTGTGTTCGCAGTTTTCAGCTAAACAAAAAGGATGTCGCACATTTTAAAAGTATGCCCCCTTCCCTTGTCTCTGATAATCTGTATGGTATAACCACAAAGATACCTACCTATTTGACTTCCAGCAAAAACCACGCTACCAATAGTTGCCCTTTCGTTTAGTGGAACCCATTTTGCCATGAGGGTGGTGAGAGCTGGATAGGTGGTACCCTAAAACAGAATCACGACTTTTTTACTTAAATTTTAATGAATGACCCCAGACAAAACATATGTATATAGACCCTACCAATGCTTTGTAAGGAAGGTGTTTCTTTACTTAATCTCTTATTTATCTCCCTTACTTTAAATCTTTTGACTTAAGCGGACCGCATACTATCAGTATAACTGATAGTATTTCGCGCAAACATTATTGCCATCAATATTTACTTTTATTAATTCTTTCGCTTGATCACAATGGCGAGTAAAAATAAGGAAAAAGCTTGTATTGCTCTTATATTATATTGCTGCCAAAACGTACAACAACAACAACAACAGTGAACGAAAAAGCTATGGCCATATAAATTTATTAAATTTTATAGGAGATACATGACCCGAAGATTAGCGGAATTAATTTCAAATAATTACCTACACAAGTATATGAACAACACTTTAGTCCATCATACCAATAGGATATGGGGGACTATTAAAATCGTGAAATTTTCACTTTTCTTAATTTTATCAAAAATTAGTAACTCATTTCGACGACAAGAAAAAGTTGTCTATCGGTCTGTCGGTCTGTCGGTCTGTCGGTTTGTCGGTCTGTCTATATACACGATAACTCAAAAACGCCCTAATCGATTTTAACGAAATTTGGTACAAAAATCCTCTATCGGCTGACCACGAACTGATTAACTTTTGGGTAGGGTGGTGGGGGGTTGAAGAGGGGAAAAGGGGGATAAAATATTTAAAAAAATTGTAACTTTGGAACAAAAGCAAGTAGCGATTTACGGTTTTCAGATTTAAGTTTCAATGAATATGGACTACAAATTTTGTTATAAAGCCCAAATTCGTGGGAGCTTTATTTTTCGTAAATATTACCCAAAAATGTTGTTATAAGGTTCAAAGCTACAGTTTTCGAGATATTTTCATTTCCTTTCAAAATAAAATAATTGATTGGATGGTGGACTATCCGTGCTTTCTAGCACCAATTTTTGTACTCACAAATTAAAGTAAAATCTAAAATATTGATGAAGTTTTGGTTTGAGTTGTTTACTTACGCTCAATTGGTTTGTAAAATTGCTAAAATGCGCCGCAGGTGAAAATTTTTTCGAAATGACATTTAAAATGTCATTTTTGAGACCAAATCGCAGGCAAAATGTTTCGATAAAATTACACTTTTACCATTTTAACACGAAATCGTAAAAAAAAATTCCAGTCCAGGCCCTTATATTTTATTCGCTATATTTTATTTATTTTATTTCCGCTGTTATTTGATTGTGCCAATTGTAACTAGACTTATCCGGGAAGGTTTTAACCCTAACCCTCCCCCTCGGTGCGCCACTGTCTTTCGGGTCGGTACTTTGCGATTACAGAGCGGGGCTACTTAACTTTACTTACCTCTCCCAGACCTTCAATCATTCTTAAAGCCACCAGGACCTTCCAATTGCCATTGGTGCTCATAATGACCCACGGCGTAATCAATGTGAATATCGCAGTCGATAATATTCCCAAGCCCAGCGAATATTTTCCTCCGAATTTTTCAGCGAGAACACCTCCTGGAATATGAGTAATAATGTAACCGTAGTAAAAGGCGGACAGGATAAAGCCTTGGGTTTTTTCGTCCCAATCGTATAGAGTGTTAATATCCTGAAAAAAGATTAATCTAATTTACTTTTTATATTACAATCTCAATCTCAAAGTAACTTTGTTGTCTGATAACGTTTTAAGTATACATTGACAAAGTTATGCATAACTTAACGGCGCAAGAACAATCCAGAGATAATATAAATTTGTCAATCGATTTCAATACGTCATCTACCATTCATTATCTATCTCTGGTTTCTTTACTGTATTCTCCTGTTCACAGATTGCGCCGCGAATCATTGGGGATTAGGGTCACTGGATCCTAAAACCTGCGGCTGGGACCGCAGGTCTCAGGATCCAGTGGCCCTATGGGGGATTGTTTATTTATCACCTAGGTGATCGAATTGAGAGCAGTGACAACTAGTCAAATGGCCATACACACAGACCACTTAAGGGTTCTAAAAAGTAGCTTTTCACCAAAGGAAAAATTATTAAATAAAACACAAAAACCAGGCCGACGAACTCCAAAACAAAACGACAAAACTAAGGTTATGAAGAATGTCAGGCAGACACACTGACATTGGTTAGTTGCAAATACAGTGAGTCGAACAATTTCGATGTTTGCATGGCATAAATTTTTTTTCCTGGTAAGGGGTGTTACCTAGGTATATATGCTAGATCTCTCTTAGCCGAATACATTTAGGAAAGGAGAACACTAGAAACTATGCCTAGGGTAAGCTCACAAAAAAAAGACGTGGGTGGTTAATTTTGATGGTGGCGGTATCTATAATATAAACATTTAAGTACTTTTTGATGCTAGGCATATAACTAATATTGATAGGTAACCAGTATAGACCATGTTTTTACATTTCTGCATGTTGTAGCTTTAGAGGAAAATAATACTCAATTTGTTTTTTATTAGAGGAAGAGGATTACAAAGCTTATTAATACAATCTAGAGAGTTTTTGAAATTAGGTGTCCATTATTTGAAAAATTACAAATATTTCCAATTTAGTTTTACAGGTCTCTATAAAGGGTATTTCTGACTGTTTCTGACGTAATATGGGCGCGCCAATTTTGAAACACCACAAAAGCTAAAACAGTTTTTTTTTAAAAATAAACAAAATTTTAAAAAAGTATCAAGATTTGATGGAAAAACATAGTCCAATAAACAATTTAGGCAAAATTTCAGGCCATTTGGAAGTCCCGTTTCCACGAAACATGCGGAAAAAGAATTGCCTAATAAACGGACCCAACAGCGTTGCCGGTTTAACGATGTAATTGGGCCGTTAAGTGGTCTGTGTGTATGGCCATTTGACTAGTTGTCACTGCTCTCAATTCGATCACCTAGGTGATAAATAAACAATCCCCCATAGGGTCACTGGATCCTGAGACCTGCGGTCCCAGCCGCAGGTTTTAGGATCCAGTGACCCTAATCCCCAATGATTCGCGGCGCAATCTGTGAACAGGAGAATACAGTAAAGAAACCAGAGATAGATAATGAGTGGTAGATGACGTATTGAAATCGATTGACAAATTTATATTATCTCTGGATTGTTCTTGAGCCGTTAATAACCGTATTTGTGTAGACGTTTAAGATAAAACGCCATTGAAACTTCAGATTATGAAGATTGTTCGCGTTCAATATTTTTAATAATTTATGATATTTATGATATTTTCATTGATCGTAGGTAAAGTATATTACACTAACTCGCATGTTATGGTCATTACACGCTCAGATAAATTAAGACACTCGCCTGCGGCTCGCGTCTCAAACTTCATCTTCGCGTTTAATGACCATCATAACATGCTTGTTATGTAAACTACCATAAAACAATTAATTTAGTGTTAGCAGTTAAATCTGTTTCTTAAGTCTATAGGTACACTTGATTTGAAAAAAAACTCATACATGCATGTTTTCCTATGCCACAAAATTTAGCTTTCCATTAGTGTATACTATTATAAGGCACCACCAGCTTAGTATGCCTGACAGCTTAAAATTCAGTGTGACATCCTTAAAAATGCCACAGATATCAACATTTACAAAAGTATATAAGAAGAGCGGCCACCCATTTTCAAGTTGATAAAATGACGATAATGCGATGGAAAAAGCGCTGGATTGAAAATATTTCTACGGATAGGAAAGATGGATCAGGACGACCAAAAGTAAGTTCTGAAGTGCAAGATGACAGACTTATTGACCATCTCGGACAAAATCCTTCTTCAACGTCGGTTGAAGCAGCTAATGTAACATTATTTCCGGGTTCTTTAGCAACAGTAAATAGAAGAGTAACGAAATCAGAAGTCCCTTGTCGAGTTGCTGCAAAGAAGCCTTCTCTAACAGAAGAACAAAAACAGGCCAGAGTGATTTTTGCACTAAAAAACGTTCTTCATGATAATGACTTATCGGAGATGGTGGTTTTCGCTGACGAAAAATTTTTTCAATCATCTTCAAGCAGCAGAAGAATTTTGGTTTATTATCCACCAAATTCTACATTTGAACCCGAATATACAAACCAAATTAAAAAAGCTGGACATTTTTCTGTAAACATGTGGGGCTGGTTTAGTGCTAGAGGTTTGGGTCTTTTTTGGAGAATCGAAGAGAGATTGAATAGTGAACGATATATTGAAATCGTTATGCTGCCATCTGTAAAGGTTTTACATGAAAATAATGACTTCGTTTATCAGCAGGACAACTGTCCAGTACACACGGCTAATGTTGTTCGCCAATGGTTTCAGAATAATAATATAGAAACCGAGCCAACAGCCCTGACCTTAACCCAATGGAAAATATATGGGGTGGAATCGTTAAAATAATATACCAAAGGAATTGGAGACCACGAAATGCTGAAGAGTTAAGCGAGAGAGTGTTTATCGCGCATTGGATCAGCTCTCAGAAGACCATCAGTATTTTCAACATTTAACCTTTTCAATGCCCAGACGTTTGCAGCTTGTAATAGAGAAAAATGGTCATCCTATTAAATACTAAATTATTTATTTTAGTTCTTTTTCAAGTTAAAATAATTAGTATTAAGTTTACCATCGTTGTTGTCCTAATCTAAGTTTCGTATTCGTCGAATTGTTTTCAATCCAGCGCTGTTTCCATCGTATTATTGTTATTTTATCAACTCCAAAATGGGTTACCGCCCTCTTTATAGAACAGCCTTCGTCCGTTACTCGAGTGATAATTTGATATTGTTCAATAAAGATTTTACTAAAACATTATTTTTACTGATTTCTTAGTATTATGCAAAATTTAATATAAAAATAAGGTTGCATTTAATTTAAGTAAAAAAATATTTTCAGTTTTAGAGACCATTTTTAAACAATATGACAAATTGCCGTACTTTTGAAGTTCTTAGGCATTTTAGCTGGTAGTCCGTAAATATTATACACTTTTAGAAAGGTCAATTTTGTGACTGCATGTATGCGTTTTTTTTTAAATCAAGTGTGAAGGTGGCGTTACTTTTTTTTTAATTTTTCCCAAAGGTTGAGTTTATAATTCCGTCAGTGTATTATTTGAATTAAATTTTTTTTTGAAAAAAAAATACTTATTCATTATCACCTTATGCCAGTATATCTGTGTATGAATAAATAATTAATTAAAGTAACTACCTAATCAAGAAAAAATAACCCCAGCAAAACATTGATAAAAAATGGCATATAAAAAGAAGTAAAATTTTCGAAATAGTCAGACTTGAACCAACCTTTTAAGTTTTAAGTGAATTCAAATCAACGAAGGTGAAAACAGTTGACAAGCATGAAGGTGGTCATATTTTTAGCCTGTGTGGCTTTCGCGGCTGCAGTCCCTCTTTGGGGTGGTTACCAACTGAAGACCGTCCATATCGACGAGTATGGTAAAATCTGGGTGACTTGTCGAGGATGGAAGGTTATGGTGCACAAACCCATGGAACATGCCGATCACGTCGAAGTTGTTGTTACCGGTGACGATGGTTACAATAGGCAAGTAGTTATCGATCATCAATTCCAAATCGTCAAGGACATCTACTTGGGCCACGAATACCACTTCGACGGACAATACACTGGCTACCCACACGTTGGTATTTTGTCAAGATACCATGGCGGATTCGACCAGTTCGAACGTCTTCACAACATTTTCAGACCTTACGTTGGACCAGTCGAACAACATGTATGGGACCAACTTTTGTTCAAACTTCTCAACGAAGTTCAACTCGGCAAAGTTCACTACGTCTTCCACGAAATCTTCATGAACTTCGGCAATGAAGAAACTTTCTCTCAAGGTTTCGAAGGACACTACATGCCAAACTACCAGGCCAACCTACACTACCAGACCATTGAAGAACACATTCAACATGCCAGAGAAATGTACAACTTCGCCCAACGTACTTTGGCTCTTTTCGAACAATACGGACCTGAACACTACTTCTTGGCGCAAGGGTTCAATCACGAACAACTTTTGCAATACTACAGAGATTGGGTACATGTTTGTCAATTGAATCTCCACCACTTGATCACTCTTCAACAAAACCCCGAATATGTAAGGTATGGCATTGAGAACCCATGGTATGGCAAGAACTTTGGCCATAACCAATACACAAACGAAATGGTCAGTGGAATCGATACTCAATTTCAATTCGTCCAAAACAGAATCCATTACATCAGATGGCAATTGATCAACTGCCACCATAAAAGCCAGGAAATCTTTCACCAGCAACAATTGATTCACGACCAAATCAGCCAAATGCACTCTCAATTCCAACACCATGCTGAATTCAACCACCAACTGGTTGAACAAATGCGTCAACTCTACTACCAATTGGGTATGTTGGTCCAGCAACAGGTCACTATGCAAATGTGCATCCAACAGTTGCACCACGACTTGGACATCCAGATCCATCATTGGAAACAAGTGACACCGTACCATCATGACGTCCAAATGTACCCAGAACATCAAGTCTATGGAGAATATGAACACGTATACCCGCAATACCAACAGTACCATCCCTACCAACCAGAATACCATATGTACAAAAGCTACCAACCACAATACCAACAACCATGGTACGGTCAAGGTTCATGGATTGGCAGGTACCCATCCACTTTGATGACTCAGTAAAATGGAAATGAACTTATTTGTAACGGAAATTTGCGAATTATGCTTCGTTAAGTTTTTGTTGTCACTGTTTCATACTTAATAAAAATTCTTATATTTGAAAAAAATGGCTTTTTACTAACTTTGTGTTATAGGTATTACTTGGTACTTTTCACATCTCTTATTGTTTTTGAAAAAGTTTTTCTTTGGTATGGAAATTTATTTTATTTTTATTTATTTGAAATACGTACACTACAAAGAACAAAGTTTCCTATATGGTACCACTATTAATAAGCATAAAACATAAGTATAACTAAAACTAGGTACATAACTTGTCAATAACAACAACTCAGTTTGGCTTCCAATTTTAAAACAAGATTTTCAAAAAGGTTTTTTTAAAATAAATTAAAAAATAGCATTGATGTTCTTTGGGTTTCTAATGTATTTTTTCTTAAAGTCAGTCAAAAGATAATCTTTATAGTTGATATTTTAAAATAAAAATTTTGTATTTTTATAATGTAATCTAAAATCGAAAACACTCAAAGAAATATAATTTTGATTTAAAATTTTACCAAATTCACCCAATACCTTGATGGCTACTATCGACGCACCAAAATGTCAAGTTAATATTTGAAATTTATATCAGTCAAAGTTGTATGACAACAGACAGATATTTTAAAAAAGAATTAAAAAAAGTTTTTGAAAAGAATAAAGTTCTTTGATAACGGCAGTAGAATTTCTGCCGAAACGTCAGATAAGTACTTAGATTCTAGTTAATCAAATAATACACTTAAACAAATCAATACTTAATAAACCCTTAAATATAAACCACCTAACTAATTTTTATTTTTTATTTTATTTTTAATTTTATTTTGTAGTTCGTTGGTCCATGTATAGCACCTAGTACATTAACATTTTCTGCGAGATATTGAGTTTTTTGTCAGTCCACATGTTTTTGATCACAGAAAAAACCCTTTCCAACTCCAAAGAGTATTCAATTAAAACTAAAATATTCTTAAATTCAAGATTATTTTTTGAACAAAAGTCAAATACTTCGGCCTACCTGGAACGAACACTGATGTGCTTAGATGCGTGTAGCTGCGAGTGTTGATAATGCCAAATAATATTTATAGACCTTTGATTATAATTACCCTGCCAAAAAACCGTATAAAACCTCAAATAAAACACACCTGAATTTTATCAGTTTTTATAAGGTCTATGAGCTTTTGTGCGGCAAAATTTTAGGATTATAAAAGTTTTTTAACATATTTTATGGTTTTTATAAAAGCACGATTTTCTAAGAGATTTTATAATCAAACCGACAAATCAACTTTTATGGGTTTCTATAATCGCATTCCCTTTCTTTTCATATGTTTGTTTTTTATCTGATCCTATAATCATTCAGGCTTATAAATGTTTTTAAAATTTGAGAAGTGCAAGACATTTTTTTTAACATATTTTATGTTTTTATAAAAGCACGATTTTCTAAGAGATTTTATAATCAAACCGAAACATCAACTTTTATGGGTTTCTATAATCACATTATTTTTCTTTTATCTGTATTATGGGATTATATAAACCAATGTTTTTATAGTTTTCTGACAGATTTTATAGTCAAACTAACTCGTAACATTTTATGGGTTTCTATGATTATACCCTTGTTTTTTGTAATGTTTTAAGAGTTTGTAAAAAAAACGCAATGCAAGAATCCACCCGAACAAACATATCTTGTTCGTTACATAGATAGATACATTGCAAGTTAAATAAAAGCTTGTAAAAAAATATTTTTTGCCTTATGAAATCTCATAGATATTTATCAAAGTAACATCTCTCCCACAGCTCCTGGCGATAAATAAGTACTCATACGAGAACAATTTTCTAGTAGATATGTAGATATTGTGCAAGCACAAGGAGTGTTATGGTATTATAGTGGTTTAGGTTGTCGTAGTTTATAGTTTAGGTTAGGTTATAGTTTAGTTTGACTGTATGTTAATCTCTTACCTTACTTCTACTACTATTACTACTACTACAACTGCTAAAGTTGAGCTGTAATTTTTTATTTTCGAATCTACCTGTAAGATCTTATAAAATCTCATAAAATTTTAAAAACTTTTATGAGGAATTATCATATTAAAAACCATAAAATATTATAAACTTTTATAAGCCAACTGGCTGATAAAATATCATGAACTCCTATGCGGGATTTGTGTTTCACTTTCGCTAGTCAAAAATTATAAAATATCATAAGTTAATATGAGCATAGATTATAAAAACTTATGATGTTCTGTCTGTTGTTTGCTATGATCTTTTATGGACGAAACAAAAAGACTCAGAAATGACACAATTATTTATTCTAAAATAAGAAATATGGAAAATTATGGAATAGATTTGCCATTTTGGGGACCTTAGGTTTTCATTGCTCTTTTCTTGAACACACCAAGTAATGTTGGCGTTATTCCAATTGTATTTAAGTCTCTATGAGTAGCTTCTGTGGGGACAAAATGTGTGGTAGGCAGCACAAATATATTTTATGCAATTTAGGGAATTAAAAGGTACTTTAAATTTCTATTTTTGAGGATAAAGCGGTAAAACTCCAGTGATTTAGTAGTACATTATACACCTAGGGACTAAAGTGGTATTTTAAATTCCGAGACTAAAAAGTTATAGCTCGATCAACGGGAGGGCTATAATTTATTACACTTTAGTCCTGAGGTGTATATACTATTTTATGCACTTTAGAGTAGGTAAAACGTAAAAAAAAATATCGAAAAAAAAATTAAATGCTACTAAACGGTAGGTACCCTATTTCTAAAAAGTCATCGAAGGGGCTGATTGTTACCATATCAACGACCTCATTATCGTACTATGATGATCTAAGGACACTAATTCTGGAGCAAGCTCTAAAGGAATGTCAAGATTTTAGCCTGTTCTTAATTTATTCTTATTTTATTTTAAAAGAAAAACGCAGATTTAACTTTCACTATTTTTATTATTTACTTTTAATCATAAACTCATAGTCTATTCGCTGTTCTTGTTCTCACTCTCTTTCTATCCTATTGAAAACTTCCTGAAGCTCTGCTATCCGGCGTATTTATATGCGCCGACACCACTCTCGACTCACCAGGAACGTTCTGGTCTTTGTCTTACTCATATAGACCTATCTACATCTTTCTTGAATATTCGGGAATGGTCGCGTTAATTCTTTAATTTTCTTTAGCGCCGCTTCGCTACTATAGTTTAATCTAATTACGCTATATGGCAGAGTATGTGACAAAATTTCAATAAATATTGTTTTAATTTTCTTAACACCTTCTTCAACATTTGTCGCATTAAAAAAAAAACTCATAGTCTTGTTGCCACACGTGTCTTCTAGTTTGTCTTCTCTCAAGGTTTTGTTCCTGTTGATCTACACCTTCTCCTAAGTTTGAATCATTGTCTGAATGGTCTATGGTGTCCTAAAATTCATCATCAGATTCTACTGTTTCATTCTGTTGTTGCTGTGGCTGTGGATCTTCTTTTTCTTCTGTAACTGATACTTTGCTTGGATTTTGGTCTTTTTTGTTTTTATTTGTTTCTCCAAACACAACATCTGTGTGTATTGTTACTTTATTCTCTTTTTCATTCCATAATCTGTAGCCATGTCTTGCATATCCTATAAAAATGTACTTTTTGCTTCTTTCATCTAGTTTTTTCAAATAACGCATTACTTTTGCATGCGCTTCACTGCCAAATACTTGCAAATTTGACAGGTTTGGTCTTCGTCCGGTCCATTTTTCTACTGGTGTCACTTGTAAGGTCTCCGTTGGGCTTCTGTTTATAAGATATATATATATATTCGGTTTGTCTGCAGGTAAGTCAAAGATCAAAGCTCTTGCTTTTTCCAACAATGTTCAGTTCAATCTCTCTGCTTTTCCATTCAGCTGCGGGGTGTATAATTTTGTGTTTTCTTGGACTATTCCTTTGCTTCTACACCAAGCTTTTAGTCTATTATTGAAATATTCTGTCCCATTGTCACATCTAAGCTTGGAGATTTTTAGGTTTTTGAAAGATTCGACTTCTTCTTTGCTTTCTGGTAGGTAGATCGTTGTAAAATGGGTGTAGTCATCCAGGAATGTCAGTATGTATCGTTTTCCATCCCATGTAACAGGATCAATCGGACCACACAATCTATCTCTAGTGGTCTTTTAGCTCTGTCTCTTTCTTTCTTAAATGGCAATCGTGTTTGCTTGGCTTTTAGGAATATTTCGCAGATTTTATCTATGTGGTCACAGTCGTGTTTACTTAAGTTCATACCGGTAGACAGTTCTGTTAGCTTTTTCATATTTTGTAGTCCCAAATGTCCTAGTTTTCGATGCCATAAATTTGTATTTTCTTTGCTCTTCTCTGTAAGAAAACTGCATTTTCGTTGCATAGATTCACCATTTACAAGCCATTTGTTTTTATGCCTTCTAGGACGTTCTGATTTTCCTTTTGCACCATCACTTTGTTTTTGGTGAAAGTCACCACACCATTTTTCTCTATTATTGCATTTACTGATATATTATATGATTATTATATATATATTATTTTGTCCCAAATCTGGCACGTAAAGAACTTCTTGCAAAATGCACTTGTCTGTTTTCCGATTTCTGAGCTGATCATCGAGGCCTTGTTGGCCACTTTTAGGTTAGTTTGTTTTCTTTTTATTTCTGTCAAAGGTTCTTTGACCTTTATCATGTGTGCCCTAGCCCCAGAGTCGACGACAAAATTCATGCTTTTATTTTTCACACTATTTTGTTCTGCTGTGGTCATGATCACTAATCCTCCTTATTGATTCTTATTATTTTGCCTTGACCGATCTTTATAAAAGCAATTTTGCTCAGTATGGTTCGGTCTTTTACAGATACTACAGGGCTTTCTTGTTGTCTGGTTTGTTTCTTCGGTTTGTCTGCAGGTCCTTGCATAGTGTGCTGGTAATCGACATTTTAAACATTTTTGGTCTGTTTCCTTCTTATGTCCTCTTTTTCTGAAGTCTTTGCAGAATTTTTCTGAGGCCTTGAATGCTACCTCTTCTTCGCTCTGTAATTCTGCTTTGTTTTTCGACTCTTCCGCTAAGAGCCTTAATGTTGTTTGTCAGTTTGTTGTCGATATTGATCAGGTAGTGTGGATAATAATTTGGAGATAACCATACTTTTATTTATATCTTCCTTCAGGATCTTCAATCGATGCACCAGGTTTTCTAACCTAGAAATGTATGTTGACATATCGGTCCCTTTTTCATACTTGTAATTGGAAAACTGCTAGAGAAGATTGCATTTTTCATCTTCGGTATCCTTTTTTTTCTGTAGCTTGTCATATATTTCTTTACTGCTGGAACAGTTTATTATGTGCATTATGTTCTTCTTATCTATGGATGTGATTATCACCTTCTGGACTTTGGCATCCTGTTTTATCCACTCTGTTTTTTCTTTATCTTGGGTGAGATTTTCCAATTTTCTTTTACCCCTGACAATATCCCATAGCGCACTAGCTTTGAAGAATATCTGGTCTTCAAACTTTCAGATTTCGTAGCTCCTTGAATCCACTAATTTTTCATTCTGGCTGATTTCTTCACTGGACATTTTTATTTTATTTTATTTTCTTCCAGAATCAATCTTAGTCTGGGTATCACTTCTTTCTTCTTATTGATGTTCTTCTGGGCAGCAGCGTCTTCTTTTGTTTTTCTTTTCTTCCAGAGTCCACTCCTGGTATGGGTATCACTAATTCCTTCTTCTCTGTTATTAGAGTGTTTCTGAGCCCACAATCTGTCAAGATTTTAGCTTGGTCTTAATTTATTCTTATTTTATTTAAAAGAAAAACGCAAATTTAAAAAAAAAAATACTTATTCGTTATCACCTTATCTGTGTATAAAGAAATAATTAATCATGTATAAAGAAATAATTAATCATGAAAAAATAACCCCTCGCAAAACATCTTCTGTTATTTAGCAAAACATTGATAAAAAATGGCATATAAAAAGAAGTAAAATTTTCGAAGTAGTCAGACTTGAAACAACCTTTTAAGTTTTAAGTGAATTCAAATCAACGAAGGTGAAAACAGTTGACAAGCATGAAGGTGGTCATATTTTTAGCCTGTGTGGCTTTCGCGGCTGCAGTCCCTCTTTGGGGTGGTTACCAACTGAAGACCGTCCATATCGACGAGTATGGTAAAATCTGGGTGACTTGTCGAGGATGGAAGGTTATGGTGCACAAACCCATGGAACATGCCGATCACGTTGAAGTTGTTGTTACCGGTGACGATGGTTACAATAGGCAAGTAGTTATCGATCATCAATTCCAAATCGTCAAGGACATCTACTTGGGCCACGAATACCACTTCGACGGACAATACACTGGCTACCCACACGTTGGTATTTTGTCAAGATACCATGGCGGATTCGACCAGTTCGAACGTCTTCACAACATCTTCAGACCTTACGTTGGACCAGTCGAACAACATGTATGGGACCAACTTTTGTTCAAACTTCTCAACGAAGTTCAACTCGGCAAAGTTCACTACGTCTTCCACGAAATCTTCATGAACTTCGGCAATGAAGAAACTTTCTCTCAAGGTTTCGAAGGACACTACATGCCAAACTACCAGGCCAACCTACACTACCAGACCATTGAAGAACACATTCAACATGCCAGAGAAATGTGCAACTTCGCCCAACGTACTTTGGCTCTTTTCGAACAATACGGACCTGAACACTACTTCTTGGCGCAAGGGTTCAATCACGAACAACTTTTGCAATACTACAGAGATTGGGTACATGTTTGTCAATTGAATCTCCACCACTTGATCACTCTTCAACAAAACCCCGAATATGTAAGGTATGGCATTGAGAACCCATGGTATGGCAAGAACTTTGGCCATAACCAATACACAAACGAAATGGTCAGTGGAATCGATACTCAATTCCAATTCGTCCAAAACAGAATCCATTACATCAGATGGCAATTGATCAACTGCCACCATAAAAGCCAGGAAATCTTTCACCAGCAACAATTGATTCACGACCAAATCAGCCAAATGCACTCCCAATTCCAACACCATGCTGAATTCAACCACCAACTGGTTGAACAAATGCGTCAACTCTACTACCAATTGGGTATGTTGGTCCAGCAACAGGTCACTATGCAAATGTGCATCCAACGGTTGCACCACGACTTGGACATCCAGATCCATCATTGGAAACAAGTGACACCGTACCATCATGACGTCCAAATGTACCCAGAACATCAAGTCTATGGAGAATATGAACACGTATACCCACAATACCAACAGTACCATCCCTACCAACCAGAATACCATCTGTACAAAAGCTACCAACCACAATACCAACAACCATGGTACGGTCAAGGTTCATGGTATGGCAGGTACCCATCCACTTGGGGAATATCTTTGAGGACTCAGTAAAGTGGAAATGAACTTATTTGTAACGGAGATTTGCGAATTATGCTTTGTTACGTTTTTGTTGTCACTGTTTTATAATTAATAAATATTCTTATTATTTGAAAAAAAATGGCTTTTTACTAAATTTGTGTTATAGGTATTACTTGGCACTTTTCACATCTCTTATTGTTTTTGAAAAAGTAGCATTTTCTTTGGTATGGAAATTTATTTTATTTTTATTCATTTGAAATACATACACTACAGAAAACAAAGTTTCCTATATGGTACCAATATTAATAAGCATAAAACATAAGTATAACTAAACCTAGGTACATAACTTGTCAACAACAACAGTTCAGTTGACATCATGAAACAATTGATTTGAGTTTTGAGTGTGTTACAAAAATTAGGTCAATTTCTGAAAAATAATTGTTAAAATTAAAATTGTCGATTACGAGTATTCTAGATGGAATATGAAATTGAAAGGTAGCTAATAGATCTTCTCAATCAATGAAATTATTAACTTGTTTATGAATAAAGAACAAAAGACGAAGTCTTCTCCTAACCTCTAATGTTTTCATACCACATAAGAGAAGTCTGGTACGGAAAGTGATGTTTGTATAAGAATATTTTATTTTTATGTGATATGGAAACCAAATAACAGCTGCATATTCCAAAATGCTACGAACTAAACAATTATACAGATATTCTATGGCTTTAGCACAGTGTAATAAAATCGAATATTAGTAAACTGTGGCTTTATTATAATTCATAAATCTTGTGTTTCTCTTTATAAAACCTAATAATCTAAGGCGACCAAGTCTCAAACAACAAAATACCGGACTCGGTAAAACAATTTTGTCTAATTTTAACAGAATAAACATTTTCAAGAAAAATTATTGTTTTTTTTTATTTATTAAGATTTATTTCTTAAAATAATAAAATAAATACGTCATTACTACAAAGTAAAAATACTTAGGTATGATCTTAATCAAATAATAAACAAATCAATACTTAATAAACCTTTAAATATAAACCACCTAACTAATTTTTATTTTTCATTTTATTTTGTACTTCGTTTGTCCATGTATAGCACCTGGTGCATTAACATTTTCCAAGAGATATTTATAAAATTCGAGACAATTGTTGATCAAATAAAAAAACCCTTTCCAACTCTGCTTTAGTTCCAGGTAGAGCCCCTCTGTACATTTGACATTTATTGTTTTACCGGAGGTGGGCAACTCTTACTGACCTCTCTTTCTAGTTTTTTTTATATTTGCATGTAAAAGCGATTTTATGAAATGGACTGATGTTTGGTTGTCTCTTTATAGAATTTCCCCAGACAGTTTTTGAAAGATTGATTTTTTTTTTGGTTAGTAAAATATGTTAAGTTTTGACAAAAAAAAAACAAAAGCAAACAGTGAATATACACGCGAAGATATTAAAAGTACTGCTTATAGATCACTTACCTCGCAAATTCGGCTATTTTCTTTCTCCGTTTACAACGGAACAATACAAATTCGTCGAGGCACGTGTTTTTACAGTTTTTACTGCAAAATTCCATTTTTAAACCGGGTGTTTCTTAATCAAAAATGTGACAGTGACAAAATTATTTATTATCAAGGGTTACCAACTATCATTGCCAACACACAATTTGTTTTTAAACATTTCCCTAGAAAATCCAGTTGCTCACCTCTGGTAAAACATTAACTGTCAAAAATCGTATACAAAGTGACCGACGGTCACGATACAAAGCCCCTAGTTCCAGGTAAGACCAAAGAGCATTCAACTAAAACTAAAATATTCTTAAATTCAAGATTATTTTTTGAACAAAATTCAAATACTTCGACCCACCTGGAACTAACACTGATGCGCTTAGATGCGTGTAGCTGCGAGTGTTGATAATCTCAAATAATATTTATAAACCTTTGATTATAATTATAAAACCACACAACTACGAACGAGACAAAAAGACTCAGAAATGACACAATTACTTATTCTAAAATAAAAACAATTAGATCTGCTAAAGACTAACAGGCGACTCTCCTTACGCAGAGTTAAGTATTGCCCCTCACCCGTGCACGCTAAACTGTGAAAATAGCTACAGAAACTGGACAATTCATCAAAATACCGGACTGTCCGGTCAAATACCGTACGGTTGGTCATCTTAAATAATCTCAAACCCTTAAGAGTAATATTATTAATATGAGTATCAAAGGACAAATTTGTTTAAAATGTTACACCAAGATCATTAATCTTGTCTACAACCTCAAGAGGCTCATTATTATTGAAGTAAAGAGGTCTAATCGGATTCAAACTTTTCGTAAACGTAATCAATTTCCACTTTTTCACATTGAGCGAAAGCAGATTTTTTATCACACCACGTTGTTAAATTGTGAAGATCCTGTTAAAAATTCGAGTGGTCGTCAATCACACAGTAACGTTTCAAATCATCTGCAAATGCTGCTGTTACAATATTAAAACAATAACAATGTTTCCTGTACAAATTCAGATGAAAATAATTGGAACAATTGCAAGGGATAGACCATGTGGTATTATTGGAAATATAATTGTCTATAGGCGATTTTCAGCCTGGAATTATTTATTTGCGGTATATACGCCGGTTATTCTTTTGGTTGACAACTTTGACAGTAAGGGTGACGTCACGCGCACCATTTTCGGTAATCACGAAACTGTTTCTTGTGAACCTCGCGAGATTTTTGTGGAAGAAGTTTAGCGATGGCCTCTTCCGCGGACTCTTCAATGTTCATTTTCAAAAAAAATGCTGTACGAGCTTTCTGGACTCAATGTTTGGTGACGGCGTTTGATAACAACAACTGACTGGCATTTGATTTGTGCCATAGCAACACTTCCATGATACAATAAATTTTGAGTGAATCCACCATGCCAACAACAATCAATGACAACTATTAACGTTAAGTGGTCTACTGTTTGTTTTGTGATTTTTTGTTTTTACTTTCTCGCATTCTAAAGTGCATAAAATAGTATATAAACCTCGTTACTAAAGTGTATTTTAGTCCCTTCGCCGCAGGATTAAAAGAGGCTTTAGTCCCTAGATTTATAATGTACTATTATGCACTATTAAATAGGTACTTTTAATCCCGCTTTTTAGGGACTAAAGTGACACTTAATACCTAAGGGATTCAAAGAAAACTTAATCCCTAAGGAATTAAAAATAAATTTAATCCCTCAGCTTAGAGATTACAAGTGAATTTAATGCTTCAGGGTTAAAAAAAAAACTAATCCCTGGAAAATTATAATTAAATTTATGGCAAGTCAAGCCAAACAGTACTTGCTCTTGGCCAAGATTTCATTCTTAGCACCCTTTCTTTACCCCTAGTAGTAGTAGTAGTAGGGATTTAAAGTACCTTTTAATTCCGTAAAGTGCATAAAATATATTTGTGTTGCCTACCACACATTTTGTCCTGTATTTACAGGATGGTGACTTTAACCGGAATAATTCAGTTAGCGGTTTAGAATTTTGATTTTCCAAAATATTAAAAAATACTTTAATGGAGATTTTTCATTTTCTTTAGCTATTCCATATTTTTTCCATGTTATTTAGTTTAAAAAGGATGATAGGGATTTTTTTTTGAATAGGACGCTCTGTATATTCTTATATCTTTGAAATCTATTTATTCTCTTTCCAATAATACCACTAGTTTATCTTTTGCAATGATCCAATTATTTCCATCTGAATTTCTACAGGAAACATCGTTATTAGCAGCATTTCTATACAAAATCAAATACTCAACAGATATTTCGATGTAGACCATTAGAATGTGAAAATTGCCTGTAGATCGGAAAAATGTATAAAGTACCAAGTAAAACCTATAAAACAAATTTAATAAAGAGCCATTTTTTTTCAAATAATAAGAATTTTATATTAAGTATAAAAAAGTGTTAACAAAAACTTAACAAAACATAATTCGTAAATCTGCTTGACAAATAAGTTCAATTCCATTTTATTTAGTAAACTCGGTTTTTCCATTTGTTCCTCAAAGATGGGTAGCTGCCGTACCATGAACCTTGACCGTACCATGGTTGTTGGTATTGTGTTGGCAGATTTTGTAGTGCTGTTATTCTGGTTGGAAGCACTTGTACTGGTGATATTCTGGTTGGTAGGAATGGTACTGGGTATACTTGGACCTCACGATGGTCTGGTGTGACTTGCTTGTAATGATAGACCTGGATGTCCAAGTCGTGGTGCAACTGTTGAATGCATATTTGCACAGTGACCTGTTGCTGGACCAACCTACCCAATTGGTGCCAGAGTTGACGGATTTGTTCAACCAGTAGCTGGTTAGATTCACCGTGGTGTTGGAATTGGGTGTGCAATTGGTTGATTTGGTCGTGGATCAATTGTTGCTGCTGGAAGATTTCTTGACTTTTGTGGTAGAAGTTGATTAATTGCCATCTGATGTAATGGATTCTGTTTTGGACGAATTGGAATTGAGTGTCGACTACATAGCGATGTTGGTTCCAAGGACCTTGGTATTGACCACTGACTAATTCGTTTGTGTATTGGCTTTGAATGCCATACCTTACGTATTCGGGGTTTTGTTGAAGAGTAAGCAATTGTTGGAGATTCAATTGACAAACATGAACCCAATCTCTGTAGTATTGCAAAAATTGTTCGTGATTAAATCCTGCCGCCCAGAAGTAGTGTTCAGGTCCGTATTGTTCGAAAAGAGCCAAAGTACGTTGTGCGAAGTTGCACATTTCTCTGGCAAGTTGGATGTGTTCTTCGATGGTCTGGTAGTGTAGGTTGGTCTGGTAGTTTGGCAAGTAGTGTCCTTCGATAACTTTAGAGAAAATTTCTTCACTGCCGAAGTTCATGAAGATTTCGTGGAAGACGTAGTGAACTTTGCCGAGTTGAACTTCGTTGAGGAGTTTGAACAAAAGTTGGTCCCATACTTGTTGTTCGATTGGTCCAACGTAAGGTCTGAAGATGTTGTGAAGATATTCGAACTGGTCGAATCCGCCATAGTATTTTGACAAAATGCCAACGTGTGGGTAGCCTGTGTATTGTTGGTTGGAGTGGTATTCGTGGCCCAAGTAGCTGTCCTTGACGATCTGGAATTGGTGATCGATAACTACTTGTCTATTATAACCATCGTCACCGGTAACAACAACTTCAACGTGATCGGTATGTTCCACGGGTCTGTGCACCATAACCTTCCATCCTCGAGAAGTCACCCAGATTTTACCATTCTCGTCGATATGGACGGTCTTCAATTGGTAACCACCCAAAAGTGGAACTGCAGCTGCGAAAGCCACACAGGCTAAGAATATGACCGCCTTCATGGTTGTCAACTGTTGTTTGTTTGTTTGAATTCACTTAAAGTCTGACTACTTCGAAAACTTTAGTTCTTTTTATATGCAACTTTTTATCAATGTTTTGCTGAACAGACGATGTTTTGCAGGGGTTATTTTTTCTTGATTAGGTATTTATTTTAATTAATTATTTCTCCATACACAGATATATTGGCATAAAGTGATAAGTATTTTCGTTCAAAAAATTTCATTTATTGAAATGATACTTACATGACATAATTATAAATCCTACCCTGGAAAAAATGAACTAAAATAACTTATTTAAGAAAAAAATTAGCGCAACACAATTGTCATAGAAAAAGTGGAAAACGCCCAAAAAAGTTAATTTTTCCTCCTGCCAAAAAAGGTGGAACATCTGGAAAAATGGAGAAAATGCAAACAATGAAGCGAGTGGAAGTGATTGTGAAAAATTGATAAAATTGGAAAAATTTAAATAATTAAGAAAATGGAAAAACAGAGCGATTGAGAAAAATAAAAAAAATAGGAAAATTGAAAAAATGGAGCGGCTGGAAAAATGGATAGAATGGAAAAATTTGAGCAGCTGGAATAGGCTTAGCGGCTATATTATGTTTTAGTATTATTGTTTCGTTGGAAAAAAATGTACAATTAATAGCGTCTTTTTCCAGCTATACAAGACTTTTTTAGGAGGTCCGATGTTGTTACAATGTTACAAGATTGACGTCTTGAAGATATTTTAAAAATGTCTTAATAGGAATGTCGTGATACAAGAAATTCCAATGCGTGGCTAAAAATATTAAAAATAGTAATTTTGAAAAATTTGATTTATTGTCTATGTGGTAATTTAAGACTCAAAATATTTTTACTATATTTTTCACATTTTTATGCCATGGTTTTGCTCACATTTTAAAGCTTTCTTTCCAAACTTTCGATTTCTAGAATAAAACATTTTTCAAGTTTTTATTGTTTTTTAAACGTTTCAAAAAAATACGGCCAAAAAACATTTTTTCTTTGTTAAAATGAAAAAAATTTAAGATTGTTGAAGAGGCAGGCTATAAAAAAGTATTTTAGGGAAAGGTGGAAATAATTTAAGGAAATTTTTTGATAAAAATTTCTGTTTTGTCTGGAATCTTTAGTGGTGTCGTGCATATGATTTTTATTTTGTCATTTTTATGGTCAGGCCGTGACGGTAATTTAAGGCTTATGGCTATAGTTTCTCCCCAGATTTTAAGTAAAAAAAGTACCTACAACTGGCAACGCCTTGTTCTTTAATTTTTTAATCGCTTGCCAGAGTGCACAGGGAAAACACACACGCAGTTCAGGTGTTGGCCGATAGACCGCAGAATTTATACGATTACATGGTAACTGCAGGTGTTTTGTCAACAAACTTTAAATCGAGCCGCAGTGGGACAGAGGAGTATTTTTACGTTTTCTGACAGAAAACCATTCGAGGTTATGTTTATCTTTCTAAAATGTGTTTTCAAAAATATTGTTCTAAAACAAATATGAAACCACTCCGCTTGTGCGGTCGCCCTCCAAAAAAAGGCCTAGCCGAGTTTATCAAAGAACCAAGAGAGCTTTACTGGCTCGCTGGGATTACTAGGAATTCGCATAGAAACATTCGGCGCCCAACCCCACAGAGTTTTTATTTTGATTCATCCATTTTTTTTAATTTAAATTATTGCGGCATAGTTATGTGCAAGTGTCCTAGTGAACTCTTGGAGTGCAAAGGATAGATTTTAGATCCCAACCTCAGTTTAAAAAACATACGGATACTTGACTGTTGCTAGTCGTTGAAGCTCCTGTTTAAAATAGAATACGATTATTTCGTCTAGCGCCAGGAGCCGATTTTTAAAACTGCATGCTTTTAAGTTAACCTGTTGTGTGCTACTGTGAATAAACATAAATAAAGTCTCCGCGTTGCCATGGAAAACAAATTCAATGACGTAAAATTTTGCAAAAAAATCAGGTCGACATAGTTAAATTCCCCAGATTGTAACTACGACCTTAAAATATATAAAATTAAGGGGTAATGTTTTTGATAAGGGGTAACGGTTTTGATGAATCAATTTTTTACTATGTTTTTCACATTTGTATGACACGATGCCCAACTTTCGATTTCTAGAATAAAACACTCAAAGTTTTGACTGTTTTTTAGGAGTTCAAGAAGAAGTACTGGCAAAAAACATTTTTTCTCTGTTAAAATGAAAAATATTTAGATAGAAAGGGCAGAATTTTAGAGATAAATGGAGAGATATTTTAGTGACGTGCAAAAATTTTTAAGGTTGTTGAAGAGAGACAGCAGGCTATTAAAAAATATTTTAGAGAAAGATGAAAATAATTTAAGGAAAATATTTACTAAAAATTTCTGTTAAGTCATCTATCTGTCATCTTGAGTGGTGTCGTGCATGTGATTTTTATTTTGCAATTTTTATCGAAAAAACAGCAAAAATTGTAATTTTTCAAAGTGTAAAGTGTGTAAAACATAAGGTGGTATTAATTTCTTTCAATCAAAGTTCTTTACAGTCTTTAAATTTACCAAAAAACGTGTTCTACTAAAGTGTATTTTAGCACATCTAAAAATAATTTAACAGGTATTTAACAAAATTATTTTAAGGGTCATCATGGCTTGACCATTATCCAAAAAACACCAAAAATTGTTATTGTTCAAAGCGTAAAGTGTGTAAGATATAAGGTGGTATTAATTTCTTGCAATCAAAGTTTTTCGCAGTCTTTAAATTTACCAAACAACGTGTCCTACTATAAGTGTATTTAAATTATTCTGAGGTTCATCATGGCTCTACCATAATAGACAGTAGGGAAATTTTGGAACGTTTAAAATTTTGACCACTTTGACAGCCGCTTTAACAACCACTACAAGACATTAAAAAGTTCACTTGTAAAAAAATTTAGAGATAGAGAAAAACTAAAAAATTGGGTGTCGTTTTACAAAATAAGTGTTTTATATGTTGGAACTTGGTAATATTTTATTATCTTTTAAATTAATTGCGTTGAAATTGTCTAAACTTAATCAAAAAAAATTACCACAACCACAACGAAATGTTAGCTTACGGTAGTAGTAGGAGTTAATTAACACAACGGTATGACATTTAGCTATTGCGCAGACGCAGTAATTACCACAACCACTACGAAGTATCAAATAAGCGTTCCAGGCGTTTTTAGTCATGCCAATTTATAGCCCGATAACTTCGCCGAGAACGATGCCTTCAACTCTATTTGACAATTCAGAATAACGTCTTTGGTACAGGTTTTACGTGAACGGTCCGGTTATTTGACATTTGGGATAATTCAGTAGGTTTAGTTTTAGTTTTAAAAATAAAATTAGTTTACTATATGGTTTTCCATTCCGAGACAAAATTTATAACTTCTTCTAGAGGATTTAAAATACTTATATTTATTGCGTTTTAAAGCAAACCTTTTTAATTTTTCATAAAAGAACTCTCACAACAACACGCTTTAGAAATCAAAAATTAACACGCTTGGGTCTGTATTGGGTACTGACCGCAGAACCACCCGGTTCGAAATGGCGCGAAATTTAATAGAAGCTCCCAAAACACAAGTGCGCATGTCCTTCGTCCTGCTCAAAACACCCGACGAATAAAGCCCTATGCCCACCAACGCGTGCCCATGCAGGGTTTCGCGCGTGTCGACCTTGAAAATGAAGAGTGAAAAGTTGCATGCCTTTTCTGTTCACACCTGTGCATCATTTTTACACAGAATAATAATAGGTTAAATCTGGTTAATTTTCTGCTTCCAAATATTGATCAATAAATGTCTTGGGGTCTGAACTAAAAGAAGTATATTAAATTGTCGCTAGATGACACCAGATTACATTTTACCTAAAATGTGAATAATAAAATTTTATAATTATTATTAATATTAAAGTGCTGAAATATTATATTTTGTTCTATAGTTTTTTAAATATTGTAATAAATGAACGACCTAAAATAAGACAAAAAAAAATTCCAAGTACCCACTTTTTAAATTTTAATTTTTAGTACAATTTTAATATTCATTTTTTAGTCACTAAAATTAAATTTTTACTGAGATCTCTATCCGTAATAATTTAAATCTGTTGTGAATGATTAAATGAAACGCTATATTATCCATGAAAAGAGTTATATTAAAAAATTTTCATATAGAAAAGTCCTAAAAAAATTGGCAAGACGCTATAATTATATTCTCTATAGCTAAATACCAAAATGTATGTAAAATAATGTATAATAAAGACTTGTGTGGCTCGCTTAACTGGCAACTTGTTAATTGTGTTATCTGAAATAAATAAAAAACAAATAAAACCCATAAATTCTCATGAAAGTTGGTGAGTTTTTGTATTGTTTTATAGCTGTAAAAACTGATATAGAAACAACAAAATTTACGAGATTTGTCTTACTTTTTTTACAAGTTTGTTCCACATACCACATAGAAAGCTTATAAAACCTGATAGTGGTTTATGGAAATTGTTATATGTATATCTCAATATATTTAGTTACATCATAATTTAAATAATCTAAAAATGGATAAACTCATTCAATATTAAAGTTCTCTTTTTGTTGTTGACGTGCACATTATGGAGCTGATGAATACTACGTCTTCATAACAGCGTAGATAGAGGAAATACAGTTCTATCTACGATAACAGTACAGTTTGTTTGAAAGTTTGAGACAATGATGTGTTTGAAATTAACTCTGTGTTTCGGACTTCCATTGTCTATATTTTATTTATACACGACGTTTCTGTAGCAAAGCACCAAAGGAAATTCGCACATCAACAGCCACAAAGCCAATCTACCACCGACGCTGTAAGAACCATCGTGAATGGGTCAAAGAAGACATTGACACCCATAGAAGAAAACTTACTTGCCAAAGGACTTAACTTTTCCATCGCTCCGAAGAAGATACCTACCATCGATATCATCACCGCCATAGAAGGTCATCCTCTTCCACGACAAGACGCCGACGAGTTCAGACATCAGGTAAGGACCATTATTGACAAACCTATTAAGCATACCTCTAATATAAGCAAAACAGAGAAAATCGCGTTGAAGAATCTTCAAAAGGACAAATCAATTAAAATCTTACCGGCAGACAAGGGCAATGCAACAGTGATTTTGGACACGGAAACCTATGACCAGAAAGTTGAAGAGGTACTTGCTAAAGGAAACTATAAACTTCTCCCAAAAGATCCGACGCAATCAATCGAAAGTAAGGTTTATAGAATTTTGAAAAAGTATTCCAGGTATATTCCGGACAATACAAGATCTCAACTTACACTACATTATAGCAAGCCTCCTCATCTATACGGACTTCCCAAAATTCACAAAGATGCAATGCCCTTACGCCCAATTACAAGTTCCAGAAATTCTCCAACAAGCAATCTGTCTAAATTCCTTTTGAAAATTATTCAACCTCTTGCAGGCAAGACCGCTTCATTTGTAGAAAATTCAAACCATTTTGTTAATATTCTTAAATCTTTTGTTTTAGGAACCGAGGATAGACTTGTCAGTTTTGATGTCGAAAGTCTATACACCAATGTCACAATAAAGGAATCGCTAGATATTATTAGAAAGAGACTGGTTGATGACGAATCCCTTTATGAACGTACCGGCCTACCGCTGGAGGGAGTGATGGAGTTGTTGGAGTGCTGCCTACATAACTCTTATTTTCAAGTGAAAGATAGGTTTTATGCTCAGGAAGACGGTCTGCCAATGGGTTCATCGCTTTCGCCAGTGGTGGCCAATATTTACATGGAGTGGTTCGAATCACACGCGGTTGATACCGCAACATATAAACCTAAGCTCTGGCTGAGATATGTTGATGATACTTTTATTGTCTGGACCGGGAATGACCAACAACTTTCAGAATTTCTTCACCACCTAAATAACATAAGACCCACCATTAAATTCACAATGGAGTTGGAGCAAAATTGTCAAATTCCTTTTCTTGATGTACTTGTCACACGAGTAGAAAGCGACATCAGAACAACAGTCTATCGTAAACCCACTCACACAGGACAATTTTTAAATCAAGGTTCAAATCATTCTGCTACAACCAAACGAGGCATAATCAAAACTATGGTTACAGCCTGAAACTTATAACAGATACTATTTCTAAATTTCAACAAACAGGACAGAGATTACATGACCAAAACCAGGCAAATGCATTCCTTACAATCCCATACGTTAAAGGAGTATCAGAGAAAGTTCGAAGAGTAGCGAAAAACTTTAATATTAAAACAGCTTTTAAATCTAGTAATACAATTCGAAGCCTTCTTAGTAAAACAAAACCGGAGAACAAACAAAATAAGGAATGCATTTACCAAGTTCCTTGTGAGTGTGGTGAATCATACATAGGCGAAACTAAAAGACCACTATCTGTTAGGCTTAAGGAACATCAGACGAATACCCAAAAAGGTGAAACCACGAAATCAGGAATTGCCGAACATGCATGGTCAAAACAAAACCGAATGAAGTGGGCAGAAGCAAAGGTTTTGCACAAGGAGTCACACTGGAAGAAACGAAAATTCCTTGAAGCTGCCTTTATTGGGCAAAATCAGGGTATTTTCAGTTAACCAAGTGTTGAAATCCCAAATATTTGGAAGCCCCTCCTTGGGCGGAGCCAACTTCTTAAACTTCAAGGTTGAGTGATTTCTCACAGTATATAAGTACGTAGCCTTAGGAATTGATTGTAGTTTGCAACTGAAGACGATCAGAGATTTTACTGATCGAAACGTCGTGTATAAATAAAATATAGACAATGGAAGTCCGAAACACAGAGTTAATTTCAAACAGTACAGTTGTTCACTTTCTTACTTCCTGACTTTTAAGTTGATGCATGCATGATAACGACATTGTAAAACGGTTCATTTGCTGAATTTTTTTAAAGTGGGTTTATTGTGATGGCAGGAACCAACACACAATTGTAGTTCTTGGCCTAAAAATAAAAATAAAGTTACAGATCAAGCAGAAGAACTCTGTCAGTACCCAGAGGGTATGTGAGGATATTTTTGAGCAACTAGAATAATTTACATTAATCATTGATACATTAATACACAAGATTTGTCTGTTGTTAGGGCCTCAATGAAATAATTTTTTTAAATGGGCTGAAAGGATAATAGACAATATGTTTGCTCATCTCTTGTTTATTCTTTTTGAAACTATAAATCTGAAGGTTTGTTCTAGCTCTAGAGCCCCAAATTGAGACATTGTAACTATCTAAACTGTCATATTATAATTAGTTATTTTCTATGGACAGAGCAGCCATCAAGAGTGTTTCCAATCTATAAATTAAAATTAACTACAAGCTTTGCTTTAAGTATGACAGTCACCTCCACCTTCATACTTAGGAGGTGGGAGAAAGGGCTTAGTGGCTCAAGTCACCGCCAAGAGCCATTCAATATCACAACCTAAAGATTGAATTTTCTCCCAAAATCAAGAAAAAAATGATGATCTGTAGACTATGCTGTTGTTCAAGCCCCCCCCCCAGAAACAATTTCTGCATATGCCACTGGTCGGTATCTTTTTTACACAGGCTGTTGTAGCTTATTATCACAAATGCTTAGGTTACAACAGTCGCCAAAAGCCTGATCTTTTCAATTTTCACAAGAAAACCAAGAAAATTGACTGACTTAGTCGAAACCCAATACTAAAAAGCGCTAACCAAAGCAACCCAACCACGTAAACGGTAAATTGTCATAACTTTTGCCACAGCCTTTATTAGCATATAAATTAATTAAGTACTTACTATGGTCTTGGATCCACATCATTTATTTCTTGTAGAAGCTGCACAAAAACTTTTGCGAAACATAAACAAAAAAAATGGAGATTTGACAAGAGAATGTCGTTCTGAAAATAATTTTTAACATTTTTAAAAAAATGTCCCTAGAATTCCCCAGACATGCATGGGATTCTAGTGGAAAAATAGAACATGTCCTATTTTGAATGTTGGCATGCCTGCGTGCATCTAAAATATATTTTTAATTTTTAACAGGTTTTCTCATGATAATTCTGAAAAATAATTTATTTGCTGCACTTTTCTGGTAAAACTGTTCAAATTACCCAATTTTCTTTCATTTTACCGAAGTTTAAAAAAAATATTTTAGGTTATCTTAAACGTCAAAAAGATGCACGAGACACGCACGAGGTGTTGCCAACATAGGTATTTCTAGGAAATTTGGGCAAAAACGCATGCAACTTCATGCATTTATGGTGAGTTTCGTGGAAACGCGCCGGTGTGGACAGGAAACGCCGAGTGCCCACCCCGCTTCAAAGCACCCTGCATGGGCACGCATAGGTGCGCACAGGGCTTAACGCTATTTGACACTGTTGACATTTGAACGTCATATATGGTTAAAGGCTGCCGTGGACATGCGACAGAGTGGCGTTGCGCTCAGGATACCCAAGCACAGCCATTCTATCAAAAATTCAACCAGGGGTTAAAATTTAAACTTAAGATATTTGAATTTATTTTAAATAAAAAATCATTATTGCAATCTAAATTTAACTTAGTGTAACTCCAGTGTTTAATATTTGTATAGATCAAAGTATTTTATGTTTATGTATATCCATCCAAAACAAAACATGAAAAAAATTGGATAAATTCAAGCGAACATGAATTGACAGCTAGTTTTGTTCCATTATTTTTTATTTGTTGCATCGTCAATTCTGAAGCATTTTCAACTTTAATTTTTTTAAAAGTATGAATATTTATATATTGAAAAAATGCCCAATTTTTTTCGTAAATAAATATAAGTAAAAAATATGTAATTTTTTGTTTTTCAAAACAAAATTGTAACCTCTGTTATGCAAAAAAAATTCAAATAAATAAAAAAGTGTTTTTTTTTTGTCTAATTTGGTCACAATTTTTTCATATTAACTAAGATGCCCATACCCATCTCTACGCAAGACATAAAACCGACCACAACACGCATAAAACCCTAGAAATTATTTTTCCGTTTTAGAAATATGTTTCTTGTAAAAATATCATTAAATATTGGCAACAAATATTATTGATATTATAAAACATTTTTTTAAATTTTAGACCAACAATTGCATTTTAAAAACATATGTTGTTTTAAAGAAATTTTGTAACCTCCGTTACATTTAGCACATAATTGGGTCAAACAAGAAAAAAAGATATTTCACTTCTTTTGTTTGTAACCTCCGTTGTGCAAATTTGCAGTTTTCCCGACGCGAAACAAGGAGTAGCAGAAGATTAACTGAATTATTATTTGGTTAACTATTTAATGTATTTTTACTCTTTATCACTAAATATAGCATATATGCCAAACAAAGTACACAACTTCAAATTCATTTGAGAAAAAAGTGTGCAAAATGTAACCTCCGTTGGCTTGGAATGCCTGAGCGTACTTTTTTTTCAAAGTTCACTGACTGTTAACTAAGTTGCCATTATCAAAATCCTCGAAAATTTACGATTTTGTTATTGAAAGTTGTCAAGAAAAGTTTAGCGCGGATTTTGAGGGAGGGTAGGCGGCGCAGTAGCACCATTAATATCTACGATTGTAGTTTAATTATATGTCAAAAATTACATTTTTTGTGTTATTTTCTTACAAATTTTCGCCTGCGGCCCATTTATACATGTTTTTGTCAAAAAATTTAGAATTAATAAGCAACTTGAAATCTGATTCCCCCTCTAGATTTAAGGCCAGGTCCGTGCTTGAGAAATGTAAACTTTTGGGAGATTTTTGTATACAGTGTGTCCCAAAAGTCTGGAATAATGGATTTTTTGGAAGAACTATGGGTTTTTTCTAAAAAAAAACGCTTTTTTCACCTAAAATAATCCTATATTAGAGAGTTCTCCCAAAAAATCCACTATTCCAGACTTTTGAAACACAGTGTATACTGCCAACATAGTAAACAGTGACATTTGGTAAGATTAAGGTAAAACGAAGTATGGAGTGGAGTAGGCCGAGTTAGCTCTGAGAGGACGTTAAGAGGACGGTCCCGTGTAATCCATATATTGATAGTAAAAGGTATCTTAGGTCCTACCCCTCCATTCACGCCGGTAACCAGGCCGGATGGGATCGGAAATCACATGGAGGCGGACCTAGTTACACACTCCCTAAGTCGGTAGACTATTAAAGTAGTCGATGACCCGTCCGATAAAGTTTATAGTGCCTACGGGACTCAAGAAAGTGACGGTAATCAAATGTGTGAGAGACATTTGGTTAGAGAAGGTTGACAGCACATAAAAGATTGTCTTCTACAAAGAGCATGATATTTGAAAGAACAAGATCCCTGATTTTCGATACGTATTGAATACGATGTGAAAACATAGTAATTGTTTCTCAATAAACTCTGTGAGAAGGTAATAAAATATAATTAATGCAATTCATTTAACATCTGTCTTCAACAATTCTTTTTAAACTTGTACATTTGCAATTAAAATCAATCGCTCAATTTGTAAAGGCCATTGGATTTTATGACCAGATTGAACTCAGTTATTGTCTACCAACTCGGTTTGATTTAATAAAAAAATTAGGAAATCGATCGTTTTAATGTTTGATGCACAGTCAAATCGGAAACATAATTCATGGAAAATAGGACACATAGGGAATGGCCGAATATCCCAACCGACCAATCTAAAAAATTATTCATAGCCAAAAAGGCATAACGGTTGTGGAAACGTCACTTTTTCTATGCTTTGACACAAGGGGTTGACATTTGACAAAGGCTTTTCAAAATGGCGTATTTTATTGTTGTTTACATGGCAATAATTTTCTTACATTTTAGCCAGTGAGTTTAGAATAAAAATTAAATACTTGTAGAATGGTTTAACGATCCTATTTTTAATTTTTTTTTAAGGTGTAGGTTTATGGGTTGAGGCATCTTGTTAATGAAACGTCCTTTTTTTGAAATGCCAGCGTTTCGCAAAATGTATTTGCTTCTTCAGGGCTATTCAAGACGGCCATTCCATGTGTCGATTTTATTGCCAATAGACGTCATCCTTGGGTAAAGAGCATAAAGGTATAACTTAAATAGAGGCATTATGTTTACCACAGTTGCGATCAGACATAAGGTAAACAATTTGGCGACAATGCCAGATTGCGCTGAAAGTTGTATCTCTACACGTAATGTTTTTAACATATTATTTTTATAACTTTATCACTTACATGCAATTATGCAAATTTTCCGGTTTGATTTTTTTAACATGGAGAAACACCTTATTATTATTCAAATGTATAAATATCATATAAAATACCTGATATTTTGGCCGAAAGAATAATTCTTTTTATTTCCCAATATATATCGGGAATAAAACCTACAACAATGTGACAACCTCGCATTTGTGGCGGGTCAGCCATATAAACGTGTGTACGCTGCTCCATTCATAATTTCTTTACGGCGTTGTAGCTTTAGCATAATTGAGGTTTTGGTATATTTTATAGATTAATCGAGAGTTTTTTTAATATTTTTTCAATAGATTTTTAAGTGTTTGTGGCAAAAGTCATATGACAAAGTGCGTAGTGTGACGGAAACTGGAGATTGCAGGTGAAAACCAAACATTTCACAGGTTTGTTATCACATGTTTTTTCGACACCATATTGTGATAGGCCGCCATAGGCGCGCAACTAGTGTTGCAATAAATACAAAATTTAATTAATAAATATAGGAAAGAAATAAGTTTTTTTGGAATATTTTTGCGAATTTGTGATAAAAACAATATGGTAAGCACTTATAATTAATTACAGTATATTTGGTATAATATACCAACCCCAGCTGCGACATTTTTAAATATCCTATATGAGTAGCAAAAGAATGTAAGAGGTGCGTATGATATTTATTTATAACTACATTCAAAGTTTTGATACTATCTGTAGTCAGCTTATTTTTTCTGCTGAGATTTGTTTATAAATAGTATAAGCGTTCCAGGTATAAATATAAATTTTTAAAACATTATTATGTCAGACACAGGACAAAGAATGTATGTTTGTTACAACTTTTTATTTATAATATTTACATAGGTAGATACTCCATATAACATTTTTTTGTATTTATTAAAAATGTAAAGATACTTTTGTACGTATTAAATAAAAATTATAGTAGAGTGTATAAATTCCATTTTTTTTACACAACGAAAAACCATCATATAGTACCTATAATATAGGTATTATCCTTTTTCGAAATACCACTATTTTTAGTCGAATTTGCTTATTTTTCCACATTGGTTTTCTGATGATACTTTTCTGCACACGATGGCCGTTAAGGACGAAAAAGGCACTTTTGACACGTTTTTAGTACCACAATTTCCTACTTGCATAAAAATCTTGTGCCTAAGGTTATATATATTTGGTATTTTTAAAATTAAAACCAAAAAATAATTTTGTTTCCATTTTTTATTTAATCTAGTTTATAAATGCATCTAAAAACTCTAATTAGACTTAAAATTCACGCCATGCTAAAAAAATACTTTTACCTATGCTAATTTTTTAATAAAGTTTTGCAAGTCACTTGACATTAAATAGGTAAAGAAACTACTTCGCAAATGCGTGTGAAAAAGTCTACTGTTACATATCAATTTTAATGTGGAAAGTTCAACTTCCCCCAAGCTGTGCGTAAAAAAATAAGCACGGCGTGCATAAAAAACTGTCATAGCGTGCGTGAAAAAACGTTTAACGCACGCAATTTTTTTTGAAATGGTACTTTATGGACCAAATTTTTAAATTTTGAGCGTGAAATGTGTGTTCTAAAAACTCCTTTTTGATTAAGAAAGTCATCATAAACACTCGTGGAGAAAAAATTGTACCTAACCCTTGCGGAAGTGTCTTTCCCGCCCGAACTCCTCCCGTGCGTAAAAGTATCACATTCCGCACTAATTAGGCAGACAACTATCTGGAGAACATTTAAAAAATTAATATTTTCTACGTTATATCTTTACATAAATATTTTCACAATGACAAATATAGTACCTCTCCTCCTCCTCGGTATCAATTATTAAGTATAAAAAAATTAAAGATTGTAATTCCAAAAAAATTTGGCAAGTCTGAAAATAACGACCAAATCTTTTTACATTTATAAATAACGAGCCGCTTCTGGCCGCTGCTAAACGTAAGGTGGTTGGAGCATATGTGAGAAGGAGCATGTCTGGTGCAGCGTTGCCAGTGGAACATAAAATAGTTTTAGCAAGCAATTTATGAATGACTTGATGTAAAGAGGCATTATTTTTACAGAAGTACCGTAAAACTTTGATTAAAACTTTAAAAAATAAATTTACGGTACTTCTGTAAAAATAATGCCTCTTTACCCAAGGATGACATCTATTGGCAATAAAATCGACACATGGAACGGCCGTCTTGAATAGCCCCGAAGAAGCAACTAAATTTTGCGACGCGTTGGCATTTCAAAAAAAGGACGTTTCATTAACAAGATCCCGCAACCCATAAACCTACAGCTTCAAAAAAAATTAAAATTAAAGACAATATATTACAATTCTTTTACGGTGACAAAAAGGCAGAAATTTAAGCTACAAATTAACCTTTAGGATACCTCATCTGTCCTTTGCAGAAAGTTCTTACTTATTGTGGAATTTTTATACAATCCACGAAGCTGCACAAATCTAGAAGTTGAAATGGAGCAATTTATTAGATATTTTAGAGAAAAGACTCAAAAAAAGACCAAGAAATTCCAACTTCAAAAAGTAAACAATACAAAAGAAAAAGTAAACAAAAAAGTAGGGTTATACGTCAAGTCGGATCAGAAATCAAATTTACCCAGGGGTGCGTTCAGATTGAACGTCGGGTAACGCCTGGGCGCACCCTGGCCGTTCAGATTGATTTGGTTAAAATTTACCCGGCTGTTCAGATTTTCGGTAGATTTTTACCGGACGCTACCTAAACGCGCACTTTCGCACCCCACGAACTAGGTTGATAAAATTTGTCCCGCATGCGCAGATCACATACTCAACTACTTCTAACCTTATTTCAGAGACAATATTTTTTGTATTTGTGTTTTTTAAATTTGAAGTCTAGTTTTTGACAATGGAAAGAATCAGTACACTTTCCCATAATTTGGTGTTGGACGAGGAAGGCAATTTTGTTATAGATGGAACAATCAAGAGTTGTGAACTGAGTGAAAAAGTGATGAAAGTGAATCATCCTCAACGAGTAGTTTCAATCTTAAGAGTGAGGTTATGATAATGCGTCTTGTTCGTGCATATCGGACGAATCGCCGGGCACACTCGGAGTGCACTCTCTATCGGGTAACGCTCTGCGCCAGACTTCACCCGGACTCTTCAATCTGAATGCACCCCTGGGAATATAAATTTACCTAACCGTTAGGCCTCTCAGATTGCTCCATCCGCTCGTTCAAAATTTGTCACTTTTTCTTTGGTGATATCGATTCCGTATAAACTCTCTTATGATCAAAGTTTTGTGTTTCTCACATTTTTGAATAATAGCAAACTTATCTGGAAACTTTGAATTAATCAACCTCTGTGATTTTTTTGCACAAATATTACCATGTTTTCACGTGGAACTGGGTACTTTTTCAACATGATTTACTTTTCCGTTTTGCATGGAGCGATATGAACGCGTTTTGAACACGATTTAGGCTTTTGACCTTCGTCTGATGTATTTTGAGGTTAGTTTTTGCCAATTTTACTTCTCTGTTTGCTCTTTGAAAGCCAATAAGTTTACAGCACAAAAATATAATTAAAAGAAAGATATACTGCAGAACAAAAAAAATGTAACACCAGAAAGGACAAATATTTTTAAAGTTATTTATTTATATATTGATACATAAGGATGCTCTTACATTTCCAAGAAGATTACTTCATGGTAATCATCAAAAAATTAATAATGAGTGGCCCCTCCATGGTTATTTATGCACTCGTTTGTTCTATTGGGCATTGACAAAATAAGATGTTCCATATCATATTGAGGAACGCTCATCCAAATCCTTCTTACGTCATGCCAGAGTTCATCTAAGTTTCCAGATTGCGCCCTATCATATCCCATACATACGTGTTCGATAGGCGACAAGTCAGGCGATCTTGCTGGCCATTCCAAAGTCTCTATGCCAAGTTCATGTAAGAAGTCCATTGTTTCACGAGCAATATGCGGTCTGGCATTATCTTGTTGAAAGATCGCATCTGGGATAGTTTGTAGGTAGGGATGTAAAACTGGCTGCAGCACTTCATCGATATATCGCCGGGCAGTTAGATTGCCTTTGATGAGGACTAGAGGTGATCTGTTTCCTAAACATACAGGGTTCCTAAGATTTTCCTTAGGGATAGGATTTCAATAAATCAAACAGAAATGGCATAGAAAGTTCTGCGCGCACAAAAGAAACAGGTATATTGAGCAATGGTGCCAGTTTGTTATTATCTCCGGACTGCTTTCATGAGAAAAAATTGTCGCCACTCTTTCATTGTGAGCATAAATCATAGTTGCAATAATAACCGTTGACAAGATGTCTGCAAATTCCGCTAGATGGCGGCCACACCATGAGATGATGATGAGAGAAATTAGATGTTTTCAGGTCCAAACCACAGCTTTTTCTTGCTTAAAGGAGGCGGCAGGGTCCATTATTTACGATACTGAGCGAGAAACTCGCGAGGTTGTTAACATTAGAAAGAAATATCTTCGCTTTTAATTAAATTTCTTTCCATTCTGTTCTACTAGTGACATCTATCCGGAAACGGCCAAACCATGCAGCTAGCACTAGCAGCCAAAGAAATCAATAAACGGCGCTGTTTTTCCTGCAGAGCTTTTTGCTTGCGATATTATTAATTTTAAATAAAGCTGGCCCTACACTACATTTGATATTTTCGAGATGTTTTATGACATGATCTCGAAACATGTAGCGAACCAATTCTTCAAAACTAGCGGGAGGGTAAAAGCGAAAAATAAGGGGCTGCCAATATTTGTAACACCCAAAAAGGGGTGAAAAGATTTATTTTGCTCTGTTCCTTTACAAAAAACGTTTTTTTTACGAAAAACTTGAGCTCTGCCACTTTTTTTATTTTTTTCTTCAACTTTCTCGAAATTTTCGTCATAGATGTAGTGTAGAAAAAAATTATTTCCCCCATGGTCATATTCTACTTTTATTCGAAAAAATGTAGAAACAGAGACGGTATCAGTTTTCCTAAAACGGGGGATCTTGGTTTCGAGTGAGAAGATAAAGGGCGCCACAGGCAAAAATTTTTCAATTAAATTAGCCGAACGCAAAAATTAAAGAAAAACAAAGCACGAAATAAAAATGGCGCCGCTTACAATTTTTTTTCGAAAATTACGTAATTTCGGGAACGCAAAGAAATAGGTCTAAAGAGTATAATTTTTAAGAAAAAAATATCAATTTTCTCGCCCTCCTCCACTGGGACTACAGGAGCCGTGCACAAATTACGTAATGGTCATAGGGGGGAGGGGGGTTACAAAACGTAACGTAGGGGGGAGGGGGGTTTTCGACAGCGTTTGCATTTGTGTGAAACTAAGAAAATTTGGAATGAAAATAAGTGAAAAGTATTTTTTTTTTGGGGGGGGTAGTGGTCTTGAAATCGTTACGTAATATTAGGGGAGTGGCGTGCCAAACCGTTACAAAACATTACATAGGGAGGGGGTCAAAAATTGGTAAAATCACCGTTACGTAATTTGTGCACGGCCCCACATCTGACTGTTCCTCCTTTTTGATTTCGAATCAAAGTGCAAAACCCGGGTTGGACGTTCGAAGGCGTCAACCCGTCCTATTTGCTTGATAAAGTTTCTACGGAAATATCTCAGTCGATTTCTCCGCCCGTGTTGAACGCTTTAGGTTAGGCATTTGCATGTATCTCAGTCACCAGCCTGTAAACAGTGCGTAAGGACAATGGTTACAAAATGAAAAGCCGAAAAATATTTTTTACGATATCTTTCATCAGTTTGGTATTAAAGTCCAGCAAAAACAATTTTTATTCCAGTCCTAAAGGTATGAAAATGGAAAACATTAGAAAACAACAACCTGGAATGGATTTACTACGTGTAAGATGTAGTGACAACATCGCCCCATGCCCATCCTTTTCTGCCTAATGTGCTTTTCCGTTTGTCCTTGTCTTATACACGGCTGCTTGGCCCCCTAAGGATTTCCTTAGGAACCCTGTATAAACATATTTGAAAGCTTCTATTTGAAAACAGTACAGCAACAAATCTAAACTATTTAAATTTGAATCATTGTCTGACTGGTCTAGGAATTTGAGGTGTCCTCAAATTCATCATCAGATTCTACTGTTTCATTCTGTTGTTGCTGTGGCTGTGGATCTTCTTTTTCCTCTGTAACTGATACTTTGCTTGGATTTTGGTATTTTTTGTTTTTATTTGTTTCTCCAAACACAACATCTGTGCGTATTGTTACTTTATTCTCTTTTTCATTCCATAATCTGTAGCCATGTCTTGCATATCCTATAAAAATGTACTTTTTGCTTCTTTCATCTAGTTTTTTCAAATAACCCAGTACTTTTGCATGCGCTTCACTACCAAATACTTGCAAATTTGACAGGTTTGGTCTTCGTCCGGTCCATTTTTCTACTGGTGTCACTTGTAGGGTCTCCGTTGGGCTTCTGTTTATAAGATATATAGAAAAACGTACAGCTTCACCCCAGAATTGTTTATCTAAGCATGAGTCAAAGATCAAAGCTCTTGCTTTTTCCAACAATGTTCAGTTCAATCTCTCTGCTTTTCCATTCAGCTGCGGGGTGTATAATATTGTGTTTTCTTGGACTATTCCTTTGCTTCTACACCAAGCTTTTAGTCTATTATTGAAATATTCTGTCCCATTGTCACATCTTAGCTTGAAGATTTTTAGGTTTTTGAAAGATTCGAATTCTTCTTTGCTTTCTAGTAGGTAGATCGTTGTAAAATGGGTGTAGTCATCCAGGAATGTCAGTATCTATCGTTTTCCATCCCATGTAACAGGATCAATCGGACCACACAATCTATCTCTAGTGGTCTTTTAACTCTGTCTCTTTCTTTCTTAAATGGCAATCGTGTTTGCTTGGCTTTTAGGAATATTTCGCAGATTTTATCTATGTGGTCACAGTCGTGTTTACTTAAGTTCATACCGGTAGACAGTTCTGTTAGCTTTTTCATATTTTGTAGTCCCAAATGTCCTAGTTTTCGATGCCATAAATTTGTACTTTCTTTGCTCTTCTCTGCAAGAAAACTGCATTTTCGTTGCATAGATTCACCATTTACAAGCCATTTGTTTTTATGCCTTCTAGGACGTTCTGATTTTCCTTTTGCACCATCACTTTGTTTTTGGTGAAAGTCACCACACCATTTTTCTCTATTATTGCATTTACTGATATATTATATGATTATTATATATATATTATTTTGTCCCAAATCTGGCATGTAAAGAACTTCTTGCAAAATGCACTTGTCTGTTTTCCGATTTCTGAGCTGATCATCGAGGCCTTGTTGGCCACTTTTAGGTTAGTTTGTTTTCTTTTTATTTCTGTCAAAGGTTCTTTGACCTTTATCATGTGTGCCCTAGCCCCAGAGTCGACGACAAAATTCATGCTTTTATTTTTCACACTATTTTGTTCTGCTGTGGTCATGATCACTAATTATTGATTCTTATTATTTTGCCTTGACCGATCTTTATAAAAGCAATTTTGCTCAGTATGGTTCGGTCTTTTACATATACTACAGGGCTTTCTTGTTGTCTGGTTTGTTTCTTCGGTTTGTCTGCAGGTCCTTGCATAGTGTGCTGGTAATCGACATTTTAAACATTTTTGGTCTGTTTCCTTCTTATGTCCTCTTTTTCTGAAGTCTTTGCAGAATTTTTCTGAGGCCTTGAATGCTACCTCTTCTTCGCTCTGTAATTCTGCTTTGTTTCTCGACTCTTCCGCTAAGAGCCTTAATGTTGTTTGTCAGTTTGTTGTCGATATTGATCAGATAGTGTGGATAACAATTTGGAGATAACCATACTTTCATTTGTATCTTCCTTCAGGAACTTCAATCGCTGCACCAACCAGGTTTTCTAACCTAGAAATGTATGTTGACATATCGGTCCCTTTTTCATACTTGTAATTGGAAAACTGCTGGAGAAGATTGCATTTTTCATCTTCGGTATCCTTTTCAAATTTTCTGTAGCTTGTCATATATTTCTTTACTGCTGGAACAGTTTATTATGTGCATTATGTTCTTCTTATCTATGGATGTGATTATCACCTTCTGGACTTTGGCATCCTGTTTTATCCACTCTGTTTTTTCTTTATCTTGGGTGAGATTTTCCAATTTTCTTTTACCCCTGACAATATCCCATAGCGCACTAGCTTTGAAGAATATCTGGTCTTCAAACTTTCAGATTTCGTAGCTCCTTGAATCCACTAATTTTTCATTCTGGCTGATTTCATCACTGGACATTTTTATTTTATTTTATTTTCTTCCAGAATCAATCTTAGTCTGGGTATCACTTCTTTCTTCTTATTGATGTTCTTCTGGGCAGCAGCGTCTTCTTTTGTTTTTCTTTTCTTCCAGAGTCCACTCCTGGTATGGGTATCACTAATTCCTTCTTCTCTGTTATTAGAGTGTTTCTGAGCCCATAATCTGTCAAGATTTTAGCTTGGTCTTAATTTATTCTTATTTTATTTATGCGCAATTTTACAACTCATAGTTAAACGTCAAACCTCAGTTTAAACCACAGATGTGGACTTTTTTACGTTTTATAGGTGCAGTTTACCAACAAACTTCGGTTTAACCGTTACCGGCGGTCTGGGTGTTTGTTAAACTTCAGTTTAATAGTTACCGAAAGACTCTAACCTTAAAAAAGTTATTAAAAATTTGTTTTTGGTAAAAAGACTGTAAGTATTTAGTGAAATCGCTATGATCAATGACTTAAAATTTATTTTTGATCAACTGGATGAAGTATTACGAAATTATTGACATTGTCGAAGCACGAAGGCCAAATATTATTTGTCCTAGAACAAATCCTTTGGAGGAGTCCGACGATATGTAGATTTTAAAAAGAGGTTTGAATTATCTAAAGAGATATGCGAAATTGTGAACAAGGAAATTCGACAAGAGTTGGAACAGCTCACAGACCAGCAAGTTTTATTCTCACATCGAGCTCACACGTATATATAATGTATATCTTTTTGACAAATCTGAACGTTTTTGTTGTGTCGTCTGGCTGTATGTCTGTCTGTAACCAACGCTGATATCTCAAAAACTACTTGAGTCATTTTTATCAAGTTTGGCTCTAGTTGGTGCCATTTTGGTTAAAATAATCAACCCTATATATGTAAAGAAAATTTAGTCTTTCTTCATGGCCGTGGTTTAACTCCGACTTATAAAATTGAGCAACTTGTTTACCGATGGATTAATCCAAAGATTAAACTGAAGTTTGAACTATGGTTTAATCTGGAGTTTTATCTTTGGTTATAAAATTAGCCCTTAAAAGAAAAACGCAAATTTAAAAAAAAAATACTTATTCGTTATCACCTTATCTGTGTATAAAGAAATAATAATTAATCATGAAAAAATAACCCCTCGCAAAACATCTTCTGTTGTTTAGCAAAACATTGATAAAAAATGGCATATAAAAAGAAGTAAAATTTTCGAAGTAGTCAGACTTGAAACAACCTTTTAAGTTTTAAGTGAATTCAAATCAACGAAGGTGAAAACAGTTGACAAGCATGAAGGTGGTCATATTTTTAGCCTGTGTGGCTTTCGCGGCTGCAGTCCCTCTTTGGAGTGGTTACTAACTGAAGACCGTCCATGTCGACGAGTATGGTAAAATCTGGGTGACTTGTCGAGGATGGAAGGTTATGGTGCACAAACCCATGGAACAAGCCGATCACGTTGAAGTTGTGGTTACCGGTGACGATGGTTACAATAGGCAAGTAGTTATCGATCATCAATTCCAAATCGTCAAGGACATCTACTTGGGCCACGAATACCACTTCGACGGACAATACACTGGCTACCCACACGTTGGTATTTTGTCAAGATACCATGGCGGATTCGACCAGTTCGAACGTCTTCACAACATCTTCAGACCTTACGTTGGACCAGTCGAACAACATGTATGGGACCAACTTTTGTTCAAACTTCTCAACGAAGTTCAACTCGGCAAAGTTCACTACTTCTTCTTCTTCCACGAAATCTTCATGAACTTCGGCAATGAAGAAACTTTCTCTCAAGGTTTCGAAGGACACTACATGCCAAACTACCAGGCCAACCTACACTACCAGACCATTGAAGAACACATTCAACATGCCAGAGAAATGTACAACTTCGCCCAACGTACTTTGGCTCTTTTCGAACAATACGGACCTGAACACTACTTCTTGGCGCAAGGGTTCAATCACGAACAACTTTTGCAATACTACAGAGATTGGGTACATGTTTGTCAATTGAATCTCCACCACTTGATCACTCTTCAACAAAACCCCGAATATGTAAGGTATGGCATTGAGAACCCATGGTATGGCAAGAACTTTGGCCATAACCAATACACAAACGAAATGGTCAGTGGAATCGATACTCAATTCCAATTCGTCCAAAACAGAATCCATTACATCAGATGGCAATTGATCAACTGCCACCATAAAAGCCAGGAAATCTTTCACCAGCAACAATTGATTCACGACCAAATCAGCCAAATGCACTCCTAATTCCAACACCACGCTGAATTCAACCACCAACTGGTTGAACAAATGCGTCAACTCTACTACCAATTGGGTATGTTGGTCCAGCAACAGGTCACTATGCAAATGTGCATCCAACAGTTGCACCACGACTTGGACATCCAGATCCATCATTGGAAACAAGTGACACCGTACCATCATGACGTCCAAATGTACCCAGAACATCAAGTCTATGGAGAATATGAACACGTATACCCACAATACCAACAGTACCATCCCTACCAACCAGAATACCATCTGTACAAAAGCTACCAACCACAATACCAACAACCATGGTACGGTCAAGGTTCATGGTATGGCAGGTACCCATCCACTTGGGGAATATCTTTGAGGACTCAGTAAAGTGGAAATGAACTTATTTGTAACAGAGATTTGCGAATTATGCTTTCTTACGTTTTTGTTGTCACTGTTTTATAATCAATAAATATTCTTATTATTTGAAAAAAAATGGCTTTTTACTAAATTTGTGTTATAGGTATTACTTGGTACTTTTCACATCTCTTATTGTTTTTGAAAAAGTAGCATTTTCTTTGGTATGGAAATTTATTTTATTTTTATTCATTTGAAATACATACACTACAGAAAACAAAGTTTCCTATATGGTACCAATATTAATAAGCATAAAACATAAGTATAACTAAAACTAGGTACATAACTTGTCAACAACAACAGTTCAGTTGACATCATGAAACAATTGATTTGAGTTTTGAGTGTGTTACAAAAATTAGGTCAATTTCTGAAAAATAATTGTTAAAATTAAAATTGTCGATTACGAGTATTCCTAGATGGAATATGAAATTGAAAGGTAGCTAATGGATCTTCTCAATCAATGAAATTATTAACTTGTTTATGAATAAAGAACAAAAGACGAAGTCTTCTTCTAACCTCTAATGTTTTCATACCACATAAGAGAAGTCTGGTACGGAAAATGATGTTTGTATAAGAATATTTTATTTTTATGTGATATGGAAACCCAATAACAGCTGCATATTCCAAAATGCTACGAACTAAACAATTATACAGATATTCTATGGCTTTAGCACAGTGTAATAAAATCGAATATTAGTAAACTGTGGCTTTATTATAATTCATAAATCTTGTGTTTCTCTTCCAAGTCTCAAACATCAAAATACCGGACTCGGTAAAACAATTTTGTCTAATTTTAACAGAATAAACATTTTCAAGAAAAATTATTGTTTTTTTTTTTATTTATTAAGATTTATTTCTTAAAATAATAAAATAAATACGTCATTACTACAAAGTAAAAATACTTAGGTATGATCTTAATCAAATAATAAACAAATCAATACTAAATAAACCTTTAAATATAAACCACCTAACTAATTTTTATTTTTCATTTTATTTTGTACTTCGTTTGTCCATGTATAGCACCTGGTGCATTAACATTTTCCAAGAGATATTTATAAAATTCGAGACAATTGGGTTTTTTTGTCAGTCCACATGATGTTGATCAAATAAAAAAACCCTTTCCAACTCTGCTTTAGTTCCAGGTAGAGCCCCTCTGTACATTTGACATTTATTGTTTTACCGGAGGTGGGCAACTCTTACTGACCTCTCTTTTTAGTTTTTTTCATATTTGCATGTAAAAGCGATTTTATGAAATGGACTGATGTTTGGTTGTCTCTTTTTAGAATTTCCCCAGACAGTTTTTGAAAGATTGATTTTTTTTTTGGTTAGTAAAATATGTTAAGTTTTGACAAAAAAAAACAAAAACAAACAGTGAATATAAACGCGGATATATTAAAAGTATTAATAATTTTCCAGCTTGGTAAATGCATGTTTTCTTTCCACTTTTCTTGAGTTTCTTTCTCCGTTTACAACGGAACAATACAAATTCGTCGAGGCACGTGTTTTTTACAGTTTTTACAGCAAAATTCCATTTTTAAACCGGGTGTTTCTTAATCAAAAATGTGACAGTGACAAAATTATTTATTATCAAGGGTTACCAACTATCATTGCCAACACACAATTTGTTTTTAAACATTTCCCTAGAAAATCCAGTTGCTCACCTCTGGTAAAACATTAACTGTCAAAAATCGTATACAAAGTGACCGAAGGTCACGATACAAAGCCCCTAGTTCCAGGTAAGACCAAAGAGCATTCAACTAAAACCAAAATATTCTTAAATTCAAGATTATTTTTTGAACAAAATTCAAATACTTCGACCCACCTGGAACTAACACTGATGCGCTTAGATGCGTGTAGCTGCGAGTGTTGATAATCTCAAATAATATTTATAAACCTTTGATTATAATTATAAAACCACACTACTACGAACGAGACAAAAAGACTCAGAAATGACACAATTACTTATTCTAAAATAAAAACAAATAGATCTGCTAAAGACTAACAGGCGACTCTCCTTACGCAGAGTTAAGTATTGCCCCTCACCCGTGCACGCTAAACTGTGAAAATAGCTACAGAAACTGGACAATTCATCAAAATACCGGACTGTCCGGTCAAATACCGTACGGTTGGTCATCTTAAATAATCTCAAACCCTTAAGAGTAATATTATTAATATGAGTATCAAAGGACAAATTTGTTTAAAATGTTACACCAAGATCATTAATCTTGTCTACAACCTCAAGAGGCTCATTATTATTGAAGTAAAGAGGTCTAATCGGATTCAAACTTTTCGTAAACGGAATCACTTTCCACTTTTTCACATTGAGCGAAAGCAGATTTTTTATCACACCACGTTGTTAAATTGTGAAGATCCTGTTAAAAATTCGAGTGGTCGTCAATCACACAGTAACGTTTCAAATCATCTGCAAATGCTGCTGTTACAATATTAAAACAATAACAATATTTCCTGTACAAATTCAGATGAAAATAATTGGAACAATTGCAAGGGATAGACCATGTGGTATTATTGGAAATATAATTGTCTATAGGCGATTTTCAGCCTGGAATTATTTATTTGCGGTATATACGGCGGTTATTCTTTTGGTTGACAACTTTGACAGTAAGGGTGACGTCACGCACACCATTTTCGGTAATCACGAAACTGTTTCTTGTGAACCTCGCGAGATTTTTGTGGAAGAAGTTTAGCGATGGCCTCTTCTGCGGACTCTTCAATGTTCATTTTCAAAAAAAATGCTGTACGAATTTTCTGGACTCAATGTTTGGTGACAGCGTTTGATAACAACAACTGACTGACATTTGATTTGTGCCATAGCAACACTTCCATGGTACAATAAATTTTGAGTGAATCCACCATGCCAACAACAATCAATGACAACTATCAGTAATACGAGCTGTCAATCTTGAAACAAGAGTACCGTTAAGTGGTCTACTGTTTGTTTTGTGATTTTTTGTTTTTAGTTTCTCGCATTCTAAAGTGCATAAAATAGTATATAAACCTCGTTACTAAAGTGTATTTTAGTCCCTTCGCCGCAGGACTAAAAGAGGCACTTTAGTCCCTAGATTTATAATGTACTGTTATGCACTATTAAATAGGTACTTTTAATCCCGCTTTTTAGGGACTAAAGTGACACTTTTAATACCTAAGGGATTGAAATAAAATTTAATCCCTAAGGAATTAAAAATAAATTTAATCCCTCAGCTTAGGGATTAGAAGTAAATTTAATCCCTCAGGGTTAAAAAAAACTAATCCCTGGAAAATTATAATTAAATTTATGGCAAGTCAAGCCAAAGAGCACTTGCTCTTGGCCAAGATTTCATTCTTAGCACCCTTTCTTTATCCCTAGTAGTAGTAGTAGTAGTAGGGATTTACAGTACCTTTTAATTCCGTAAAGTGCATAAAATATATTTGTGTTGCCTACCACACATTTTGTCCTGTATTTACAGGATGGTGACTTTAACCGGAATAATTCAGTTAGCGGTTTAGAATTTTGGTTTTCCAAAATATTAAAAAATACTTTAATGGAGATTTTTCGTTTTCTTTAGCTATTCCATATTTTTTCCATGTTATTTAGTTTAAAAAGGATGATAGGGATTTTTTTTTGAATAGGACGCTCTGTATATTCTTATATCTTTGAAATCTATTTATTCTCTTTCCAATAATACCACTAGTTTATCATTTGCAATGATCCAATTATTTCCATCTGAATTTGTACAGGAAACATCGTTATTAGCAGCATTTCTATACAAAATCAAATACTCAACAGATATTTCGATGTAGACCATTAGAATGTGAAAATTGCCTGTAGATCGGAAAAATGTATAAAGTACCAAGTAAAACCTATAAAACAAATTTTTTTTCAAATAATAAGAATTTTATATTAAGTATAAAAAAGTGTTAACAAAAACTTAACAAAACATAATTCGTAAATCTGCTTGACAAATAAGTTCAATTCCATTTTATTTAGTAAACTCGGTTATTCCATTTGTTCCTCAAAGATGGGTAGCTGCCGTACCATGAACCTTGACCGTACCATGGTTGTTGGTATTGTGTTGGGAGATTTTGTAGTGCTGTTATTCTGGTTGGAAGCACTTGTACTGGTGATATTCTGGTTGGTAGGAATGGTACTGGGTATACTTGGACCTCACGATGGTCTGGTGTGACTTGCTTGTAATGATAGACCTGGATGTCCAAGTCGTGGTGCAACTGTTGAATGCATATTTGCACAGTGACCTGTTGCTGGACCAACCTACCCAATTGGTGCCAGAGTTGACGGATTTGTTCAATAAGTAGCTGGTTAGATTCACCGTGGTGTTGGAATTGGGTGTGCAATTGGGTGATTTGGTCGTGGATCAATTGTTGCTGCTGGAAGATTTCTTGACTTTTGTGGTAGAAGTTGATTAATTGCCATCTGATGTAATGGATTCTGTTTTGGACGAATTGGAATTGAGTGTCGACTACATAGCGATGTTGGTTCCAAGGACCTTGGTATTGACCACTGACTAATTCGTTTGTGTATTGGTTTTGAATGCCATACCTTACGTATTCGGGGTTTTGTTGAAGAGTAAGCAATTGTTGGAGATTCAATTGACAAACATGAACCCAATCTCTGTAGTATTGCAAAAATTGTTCGTGATTAAATCCTGCCGCCCAGAAGTAGTGTTCAGGTCCGTATTGTTCGAAAAGAGCCAAAGTACGTTGGGCGAAGTTGCACATTTCTCTGGCAAGTTGGATGTGTTCTTCAATGGTCTGGTAGTGTAGGTTGGTCTGGTAGTTTGGCAAGTAGTGTCCTTCGATAACTTTAGAGAAAATTTCTTCACTGCCGAAGTTCACGAAGATTTCGTGGAAGACGTAGTGAACTTTGCCGAGTTGAACTTCGTTGAGGAGTTTGAACAAAAGTTGGTCCCATACTTGTTGTTCGATTGGTCCAACGTAAGGTCTGAAGATGTTGTGAAGATATTCGAACTGGTCGAATCCGCCATAGTATTTTGACAAAATGCCAACGTGTGGGTAGCCTGTGTATTGTTGGTTGGAGTGGTATTCGTGGCCCAAGTAGCTGTCCTTGACGATCTGGAATTGGTGATCGATAACTACTTGTCTATTATAACCATCGTCACCGGTAACAACAACTTCAACGTGATCGGTATGTTCCACGGGTCTGTGTACCATAACCTTCCATCCTCGAGAAGTCACCCAGATTTTACCATTCTCGTCGATATGGACGGTCTTCAATTGGTAACCACCCAAAAGTGGAACTGCAGCTGCGAAAGCCACACAGGCTAAGAATATGACCGCCTTCATGGTTGTCAACTGTTGTTTGTTTGTTTGAATTCACTTAAAGTCTGACTACTTCGAAAACTTTAGTTCTTTTTATATGCAACTTTTTATCAATGTTTTGCTGAACAGACGATGTTTTGCAGGGGTTATTTTTTCTTGATTAGATAGTTATTTTAATTAATTATTTCTCCATACACAGATATATTGGCATAAGGTGATAACGAATAAGTTTTTTCGTTCAAAAAATTTCATTTATTGAAATGATACTTACATGACATAATTATAAATCCTACCCTGGAAAAAATGAACTAAAATAACTTATTTAAGAAAAAAATTAGCGCAACACAATTGTCATAGAAAAAGTGGAAAACGCCCAAAAAAGTTAATTTTTCCTCCTGCCAAAAAAGGTGGAACATCTGGAAAAAATGGAGAAAATGCAAACAATGAAGCGAGTGGAAGTGATTGTGAAAAATTGATAAAATTGGAAAAATTTAAATAACTAAGAAAATGGAAAAACAGAGCGATTGAGAAAAATAAAAAAAATAGGAAAATTGAAAAAATGGAGCGGCTGGAAAAATGGATAGAATGGAAAAATTTGAGCAGCTGGAATAGGCTTAGCGGCTATATTATGTTTTAGTACTATTGTTTCGTTGGAAAAAAATGTACAATTAATAGCGTCTTTTTCCAGCTATACAAGACTTGTCCGATGTTGTTACAATGTTACAAGATCGACGTCTTGAAGATATTTTAAAAATGTCTTAATAGGAATGTCGTGATACAAGAAATTCCAATGCGTGGCTAAAAATATTAAAAATAGTAATTTTGAAAAGTTTGATTTATTGTCTATGTGGTAATTTAAGACTCAAAATATTTTTACTATATTTTTCACATTTTTATGCCATGGTTTTGGTCACATTTTAAAGCTTTCTTTCCAAACTTTCGATTTCTAGAATAAAACACTCACATTTTTCAAGTTTTTATTGTTTTTTAAACGTTTCAAAAAAATACGGCCAAAAAACATTTTTTCTGTGTTAAAATGAGAAATATTTAAGATTGTTGAAGAGGCAGGCTATAAAAAAGTATTTTAGGGAAAGATGGAAATAATTTAAGGAAATTTTTTGATAAAATTTCTGTTTTGTCTGGAATCTTTAGTGGTGTCGTGTATATGATTTTTATTTTGTCATTTTTATGGTCAGGCCGTGACGGTAATTTAAGGCTTATGGCTATAGTTTCTCCCCAGATTTTAAGTAAAAAAAGTACCTACAACTGGCAACGCCTTGTTCTTTAATTTTTTAATCGCTTGCCAGAGTGCACAGGGAAAACACACACGCAGTTCAGGTGTTGGCCGATAGACCGCAGAATTTATACGATTACATGGCAACTGCAGGTGTTTTGTCAACAAACTTTAAATCGGGCCGCAGTGGGACAGAGGAGTATTTTTACGTTTTCTGACAGAAAACCATTCGAGGTTATGTTTATCTTTCTAAAATGTGTTTTCAAAAATATTGTTCTAAAACAAATATGAAACCACTCCGCTTGTGCGGTCGCCCTCCAAAAAAAGGCCTAGCCGAGTTTATCAAAGAACCAAGAGAGCTTTACTGGCTTGCTGGGATTACTAGGAATTCGCATAGAAACATTCGGCGCCCATCCCCACAGAGTTTTTATTTTGATTCATTCATTTTTTTTAATTTAAATTATTGCGGCATAGTTATGTGCAAGTGTACTAGGGAAGTATTGGAGTGCAAAGGATAGATTTTAGATCCCAACCTCAGTTTAAAAAACACGGATACTTGCTAGTCGTTGACGCTCCTGTTTAAAATAGAATACGAATATTTCGTCTAGCGCCAGTAGCCGATTTTTAAAACTGCATGCTTTTAAGTTAACCTGTTGTGTCCTATTGTGAATAAACATAAGTCTCCGCGTTGCCATGGAAAACAAATTCAATGACGTAAAATTTTGCAAAAAAATCAGGTCGACATAGTTAAATTCCCCAGATTGTAACTACGACCTTAAAATATATAAAATTAAGGGGTAATGTTTTTGATGAGGGGTAACGGTTTTGATGAATCAATTTTTTACTATGTTTTTCACATTTGTATGCCATGATGCCAAACTTACGATTTCTAGAATAAAACACTCAAAGTTTTGACTGTTTTTTAGGAGTTCGAGAAGAAGTACTGGCAAAAAACATTTTTTCTCTGTTAAAATGAAAAATATTTACATAGAAAGGGCAGAATTTTAGAGATAAATGGAGAGATATTTTATTGACGTGCAAAAATTTTTAAGGTTGTTGAAGAGAAGGCTATTAAAAAATATTTTAGAGAAAGATGAAAATAGTTTAAGGAAAATGTTTACTAAAAATTTCTGTTTTGCCATCTGTCTGTCATCTTGAGTGAAGTGCATATGATTTTTATTTTGTAATTTTTATCCAAAAAACAGCAAAAATTGTAATTTTTCAAAGTGTACAGTGTGTAAAACATAAGGTGGTATTAATTTCTTTCAATCAAAGTTCTTTACAGTCTTTAAATTTACCAAAAAACGTGTTCTACTAAAGTGTATTTTAGCACATCTAAAAATAATTTAACAGGTATTTAACAAAATTATTTTAAGGGTCATCATGGCTTGACCATTGTCCAAAAAACACCAAAAATTGTTATTGTTCAAAGCGTAAAGTGTGTAAGATATAAGGTGGTATTAATTTCTTGCAATCAAAGTTTTTCGCAGTCTTTAAATTTACCAAACAACGTGTCCTACTATAAGTGTATTTAAATTATTCTGAGGTTCATCATGGCTCTACCATAATAGACAGTAGGGAAATTTTGGAACGTTTAAAATTTTGACCACTTTGACAGCCGCTTTAACAACCACTACAAGACATTAAAAAGTTCACTTGTAAAAAAATTTAGAGATAGAGAAAAACAAAAAAATTGGGTGTCGTTTTACAAAATAAGTGTTTTATATGTTGGAACCTGGTAATATTTTATTATCTTTTAAATTAATTGCGTTAAAATAGTCTAAAGTTAATCAAAAAAAATTACCACAACCACAACGAAATGTTAGCTTACGGTAGTAGTAGGGGTTAATTAACACAACGGCATGACATTTAGCTATTGCGCAGACGCAGTAATTACCACAACCACTACGAAGTATCAAATAAGCGTTCCAGGCGTTTTTAGTCATGCCAATTTATAGCCCGATAACTTCGCCGAGAACGATACCTTCAACTCTATTTGACAATTCAGAATAACGTCTTTGGTACAGGTTTTACGTGAACGGTCCGGTTATTTGACATTTGGGATAATTCAGTAGGTTTAGTTTTAGTTTTAAAAATAAAATTAGTTTACTATATGGTTTTCCATTCCGAGACAAAATTTATAACTTCTTCTAGAGGATTTAAAATACCTATATTTATTGCGTTTTAAAGCAAACCTTTTTAATTTTTCATAAAAGAACTCTCAGAACAACACGCTTGGGTCTGTATTGGGTACTGACCGCAGCGCCACCCGGTTCGAAATGGCGCGAAATTTAATAGAAGCTCCCAAAACACAAGTGCGCATGTCCTTCGTCGTGCTCAAAACACCCGACGAATAAAGCCCTATGCCCACCAACGCGTGCCCATGCAGGGTTTTTTGACGCAAGGGGTTTTTTGAATCGCGCGTGTCGACCTTGAAAATGAAGAGTGAAAAGTTGCATGCCTTTTCTGTTCACACCTGTGCATCATTTTTACACAGAATAATAATAGGTTAAATCTGGTTAATTTTCTGCTTCCAAATATTGATCAATAAATGTCTTGGGGTCTGAACTAAAAGAAGTATATTAAATTGTCGCTAGATGACACCAGATTACATTTTACCTAAAATGTGAATAATAAAATTTTATAATTATTATTAATATTAAAGTGCTGAAATATTATATTTTGTTCTATAGTTTTTTAAATATTGTAATAAATGAACGACCTAAAATAAGACAAAAAAAAATTCCAAGTACCCACTTTTTAAATTTTAATTTTTAGTACAATTTTAATATTCATTTTTTAGTCACTAAAATTAAATTTTTACTGAGATCTCTATCCGTAATAATTTAAATCTGTTGTGAATGATTAAATGAAACGCTATATTATCCATGAAAAGAGTTATATTAAAAAATTTTCATATAGAAAAGTCCTAAAAAAATTGGCAAGACGCTATAATTATATTCTCTATAGCTAAATACCAAAATGTATGTAAAATAATGTATAATAAAGACTTGTGTGGCTCGCTTAACTGGCAACTTGTTAATTGTGTTATCTGAAATAAATAAAAAACAAATAAAACCCATAAATTCTCATGAAAGTTGGTGAGTTTTTGTATTGTTTTATAGCTGTAAAAACTGATATAGAAACAACAAAATTTACGAGATTTGTCTTACTTTTTTTACAAGTTTGTTCCACATACCACATAGAAAGCTTATAAAACCTGATAGTGGTTTATGGAAATTGTTATATGTATATCTCAATATATTTAGTTACATCATAATTTAAATAATCTAAAAATGGATAAACTCATTCAATATTAAAGTTCTCTTTTTGTTGTTGACGTGCACATTATGGAGCTGATGAATACTACGTCTTCATAACAGCGTAGATAGAGGAAATACAGTTCTATCTACGATAACAGTACAGTTTGTTTGAAAGTTTGAGACAATGATGTGTTTGAAATTAATGTTTCGGACTTCCATTGTCTATATTTTATTTATACACGACGTTTCTGTAGCAAAGCACCAAAGGAAATTCGCACATCAACAGCCACAAAGCCAATCTACCACCGACGCTGTAAGAACCATCGTGAATGGGTCAAAGAAGACATTGACACCCATAGAAGAAAACTTACTTGCCAAAGGACTTAACTTTTCCATCGCTCCGAAGAAGATACCTACCATCGATATCATCACCGCCATAGAAGGTCATCCTCTTCCACGACAAGACGCCGACGAGTTCAGACATCAGGTAAGGACCATTATTGACAAACCTATTAAGCATACCTCTAATATAAGCAAAACAGAGAAAATCGCGTTGAAGAATCTTCAAAAGGACAAATCAATTAAAATCTTACCGGCAGACAAGGGCAATGCAACAGTGATTTTGGACACGGAAACCTATGACCAGAAAGTTGAAGAGGTACTTGCTAAAGGAAACTATAAACTTCTCCCAAAAGATCCGACGCAATCAATCGAAAGTAAGGTTTATAGAATTTTGAAAAAGTATTCCAGGTATATTCCGGACAATACAAGATCTCAACTTACACTACATTATAGCAAGCCTCCTCATCTATACGGACTTCCCAAAATTCACAAAGATGCAATGCCCTTACGCCCAATTACAAGTTCCAGAAATTCTCCAACAAGCAATCTGTCTAAATTCCTTTTGAAAATTATTCAACCTCTTGCAGGCAAGACCGCTTCATTTGTAGAAAATTCAAACCATTTTGTTAATATTCTTAAATCTTTTGTTTTAGGAACCGAGGATAGACTTGTCAGTTTTGATGTCGAAAGTCTATACACCAATGTCACAATAAAGGAATCGCTAGATATTATTAGAAAGAGACTGGTTGATGACGAATCCCTTTATGAACGTACCGGCCTACCGCTGGAGGGAGTGATGGAGTTGTTGGAGTGCTGCCTACATAACTCTTATTTTCAAGTGAAAGATAGGTTTTATGCTCAGGAAGACGGTCTGCCAATGGGTTCATCGCTTTCGCCAGTGGTGGCCAATATTTACATGGAGTGGTTCGAATCACACGCGGTTGATACCGCAACATATAAACCTAAGCTCTGGCTGAGATATGTTGATGATACTTTTATTGTCTGGACCGGGAATGACCAACAACTTTCAGAATTTCTTCACCACCTAAATAACATAAGACCCACCATTAAATTCACAATGGAGTTGGAGCAAAATTGTCAAATTCCTTTTCTTGATGTACTTGTCACACGAGTAGAAAGCGACATCAGAACAACAGTCTATCGTAAACCCACTCACACAGGACAATTTTTAAATCAAGGTTCAAATCATTCTGCTACAACCAAACGAGGCATAATCAAAACTATGGTTACAGCCTGAAACTTATAACAGATACTATTTCTAAATTTCAACAAACAGGACAGAGATTACATGACCAAAACCAGGCAAATGCATTCCTTACAATCCCATACGTTAAAGGAGTATCAGAGAAAGTTCGAAGAGTAGCGAAAAACTTTAATATTAAAACAGCTTTTAAATCTAGTAATACAATTCGAAGCCTTCTTAGTAAAACAAAACCGGAGAACAAACAAAATAAGGAATGCATTTACCAAGTTCCTTGTGAGTGTGGTGAATCATACATAGGCGAAACTAAAAGACCACTATCTGTTAGGCTTAAGGAACATCAGACGAATACCCAAAAAGGTGAAACCACGAAATCAGGAATTGCCGAACATGCATGGTCAAAACAAAACCGAATGAAGTGGGCAGAAGCAAAGGTTTTGCACAAGGAGTCACACTGGAAGAAACGAAAATTCCTTGAAGCTGCCTTTATTGGGCAAAATCAGGGTATTTTCAGTTAACCAAGTGTTGAAATCCCAAATATTTGGAAGCCCCTCCTTGGGCGGAGCCAACTTCTTAAACTTCAAGGTTGAGTGATTTCTCACAGTATATAAGTACGTAGCCTTAGGAATTGATTGTAGTTTGCAACTGAAGACGATCAGAGATTTTACTGATCGAAACGTCGTGTATAAATAAAATATAGACAATGGAAGTCCGAAACACAGAGTTAATTTCAAACAGTACAGTTGTTCACTTTCTTACTTCCTGACTTTTAAGTTGATGCATGCATGATAACGACATTGTAAAACGGTTCATTTGCTGAATTTTTTTAAAGTGGGTTTATTGTGATGGCAGGAACCAACACACAATTGTAGTTCTTGGCCTAAAAATAAAAATAAAGTTACAGATCAAGCAGAAGAACTCTGTCAGTACCCAGAGGGTATGTGAGGATATTTTTGAGCAACTAGAATAATTTACATTAATCATTGATACATTAATACACAAGATTTGTCTGTTGTTAGGGCCTCAATGAAATAATTTTTTTAAATGGGCTGAAAGGATAATAGACAATATGTTTGCTCATCTCTTGTTTATTCTTTTTGAAACTATAAATCTGAAGGTTTGTTCTAGCTCTAGAGCCCCAAATTGAGACATTGTAACTATCTAAACTGTCATATTATAATTAGTTATTTTCTATGGACAGAGCAGCCATCAAGAGTGTTTCCAATCTATAAATTAAAATTAACTACAAGCTTTGCTTTAAGTATGACAGTCACCTCCACCTTCATACTTAGGAGGTGGGAGAAAGGGCTTAGTGGCTCAAGTCACCGCCAAGAGCCATTCAATATCACAACCTAAAGATTGAATTTTCTCCCAAAATCAAGAAAAAAATGATGATCTGTAGACTATGCTGTTGTTCAAGCCCCCCCCCCCCAGAAACAATTTCTGCATATGCCACTGGTCGGTATCTTTTTTACACAGGCTGTTGTAGCTTATTATCACAAATGCTTAGGTTACAACAGTCGCCAAAAGCTTGATCTTTTCAATTTTCACAAGAAAACCAAGAAAATTGACTGACTTAGTCGAAACCCAATACTAAAAAGCGCTAACCAAAGCAACCCAACCACGTAAACGGTAAATTGTCATAACTTTTGCCACAGCCTTTATTAGCATATAAATTAATTAAGTACTTACTATGGTCTGGGATCCACATCATTTATTTCTTGTAGAAGCTGCACAAAAACTTTTGCGAAACATAAACAAAAAAAATGGAGATTTGACAAGAGAATGTCTTTCTGAAAATAATTTTTAACATTTTTAAAAAAATGTCCCTAGAATTCCCCAGACATGCATGGGATTCTAGTGGAAAAATAGAACATGTTCTATTTTGAATGTTGGCATGCCTGCGTGCATCTAAAATATATTTTTAATTTTTAACAGGTTTTCTCATGATAATTCTGAAAAATAATTTATTTGCTGCACTTTTCTGGTAAAACTGTTCAAATTACCCAATTTTCTTTCATTTTACCGAAGTTTAAAAAAAATATTTTAGGTTATCTTAAACGTCAAAAAGATGCACGAGACACGCACGAGGTGTTGCCAACATAGGTATTTCTAGGAAATTTGGGCAAAAACGCATGCAACTTCATGCATTTATGGTGAGTTTCGTGGAAACGCGCCGGTGTGGACAGGAAACGCCGAGTGCCCACCCCGCTTCAAAGCACCCTGCATGGGCACGCATAGGTGCGCACAGGGCTTAACGCTATTTGACACTGTTGACATTTAAACGTCATATATGGTTAAAGGCTGCCGTGGACATGCGACAGAGTGGCGTTGCGCTCAGGATACCCAAGCACAGCCATTCTATCAAAAATTCAACCAGAGGTTAAAATTTCAACTTAAGATATTTGAATTTATTTTAAATAAAAAATCATTATTGCAATCTAAATTTAACTTAGTGTAACTCCAGTGTTTAACATTTGTATAGATCAAAGTATTTTATGTTTTTGTATATCCATACAAAACAAAACATGAGAAAAATTGGATAAATTCAATCGAACATGAATTGACAGCTAGGTTTGTTCCATTATTTTTTATTTGTTGCATCGTCAATTCTGAAGCATTTTCAACTTTAATTTTTTTAAAAGTATGAATATTTGTATTTATCCATATTATATTATATTATATTGTACATATTGTATTTACAAAGAGATTAAAAATGCCCATTTTTCGTAATAAATATTGTCCTCTACACATTGTAATTTTTTGTTTTTCAAAACAAAATTGTAAACTCTGTTATGCAAAAAAAAAATCAAATAAATAAAAAAGTGTTTTTTTTGTCTAATTTGGTCACAATTTTTTCATATTCACCAAGATGCCCTTAACCATCTCTACGCAAGACATAAAACCGACCACAACACGCATAAAACCCTAGAAATTATTTTTCCGTTTTAGAAATATGTTTCTTGTAAAAATATCATTAAATATTGGCAACAAATATTATTGATATTATAAAACATTTAGTTTCAAGTTAATTTTGTAAATTTAAAATAATTACATTTTAAAAACATATGTTGCTTTAAAGAAATTTTGTAACCTCCGTTACATTTAGCACATAATTGGGTCAAACAAGAAAAAAAGATATTTCACTTCTTTTGTTTGTAACCTCCGTTGTGCAAATTTGCAGTTTTCCCGACGCGAAACAAGGAGTGGCAGAAGATTAACTGAATTATTATTTGGTTAACTATTTAATGTATTTTTACTCTTTATCACTAAATATAGCATATATGCCAAACAAAGTACACAACTTCAAATTCATTTGTGAAAAAAGTGTGCAAAATGTAACCTCCGTTGGCTTGGAATGCCTGAGCGTACTTTTTTTTCAAAGTTCACTGACTGTTAACTAGGTTACCATTATCAAAATCCTCGAAAATTTACGATCTTGTTATTGAAAGTTGTCAAGAAAAGTTTAGCGCGGATTTTGAGGGAGGGTAGGCGGCGCAGTAGCACCATTAATATCTACGATTGTAGTTTAATTATATGTCAAAAATTACATTTTTTGTGTTATTTTTTTACAGATTTTAAGCCTGCGGCCCATTTATACATGTTTTTGTCAAAAATTAAAAGCAACTTGAAATCTGATTCCCCCTCTAGATTTAAGACCAGGTCCGTGCTTGAGAAATGTAAACTTTTGGGGGATTTTTGTATACAGTGTGTCCCAAAAGTCTGGAATAATGCATTTTTTGGAAGAACTATGGGTTTTTTCTAAAAAAAAAACGCTTTTTTCACCTAAAATAATCCTATATTAGGGAGTTCTCCCAAAAAATCCACTATTCCAGACTTTTGAAACATAGTGTATACTGCCAACATAGTAAACAGTGACATTTGGTAAGATTAAGGTAAAACGAAGTATGGAGTGGAGTAGGCCGAGTTAGCTCTGAGAGGACGTTAAGAGGACGGTCCCGTGTTATCCATATATTGATAGTAAAAGGTATCTTAGGTCCTACCCCTCCATTCACGCCGGTAACCAGGCCGGATGGGATCGGATATCACATGGAGGCGGACCTAGTTACACACTCCCTAAGTCGGTAGACTATTAAAGTAGTCGATGACCCGTCCGATAAAGTTTATAGTGCCTGCGGGACTCAAAAAAGTGACGGTAATCAAATATGTGAGAGACATTTGGTTAGAGAAGGTTGACAGCACATAAAAGATTGTCTTCTTTTTCTTTCATAAAGCATGTTCTCTGTTCCGACAAAGAGCATGATATTTGAAAGAACAAGATGCCTGATTTTCGATACGTATTGAATACGATGTGAAAACATAGTAATTGTTTCTCAATAAACTCTGTGAGAAGGTAATAAAATATAATTAATGCAATTCATTTAACATCTGTCTTCAACAATTCTTTTTAAACTTGTACATTTGCAATTAAAATCAATCGCTCAATTTGTAAAGGCCATTGGATTTTATGACCAGATTGAACTCAGTTATTGTCTACCAACTCGGTTTGATTTAATAAAAAAATTAGGAAATCGATCGTTTTAATATTTGATGCACAGTCAAATCGGAAACATAATGCATGGAAAATAGGACACATAGGGGAATGGCCGAATATCCCAACCGACCAATCTAAAAAATTAGGGGTAACTATGCGATTGACAGTTTCATAGCCAAAAAGGCATAACGGTTGTGGAAACGTCACTTTTTCTATGCTTTGACACAAGGGATTGACATTTGACAAAGGCTTTTCAAAATGGCGTATTTTATTGTTGTTTACATGGCAATAATTTTCTTACATTTTAGCCAGTGAGTTTAGAATTAAAATTAAATACTTGTAGAATGGTTTAACGATCCTATTTTTAATTTTGTTTAAGGTGTAAGTTTATTGGTTGAGGCATCTTCTTAATGAAACGTCCTTTTTTTGAAATGCCAGCGTTTCGCAAAATGTATTTGCTTCTTCAGGGCTATTCAAGACGGCCATTCCATGTGTCGATTTTATTGCCAATAGACGTCATCCTTGGGTAAAGAGCGTAAAGGTATAACTTAAATAGAGACATTATGTTTACCACAGTTGCGATCAGACATAAGGTAAACAATTTGGCGACAATGCCAGATTGCGCTGAAAGTTGTATCTCTACACGTAATGTTTTTAACATATTATTTTTATAACTTTATTACTTACATGCAATTATGCAAATTTTCCGGTTTGATTTTTTTAACATGGAGAAACACCTTATTATTATTCAAATGTATAACTATCATATAAAATACCTGATATTTTGGCCGAAAGAATAATTCTTTTTATTTCCCAATATATATCGGGAATAAAACCTACTGAGATTTGTTTATAAATAGTATAAGCGTTCCAGGTATAAATATAAATTTTTAAAACATTAGTATGTCAGACACAGGACAAAGAATGTATGTTTGTTACAACTTTTTATTTATAATATTTACATAGGTAGATACTCCACATAACATTTTTTTGTATTTATTAAAAATGTAAAGATACTTTTGTACGTATTAAATAAAAATTATAGTAGAGTGTATAAATTCCATTTTTTTTACACATCGAAAAACCATCATATAGTACCTATAACGTTTAACGCACGCAATTTTTTTTTTAAATGGTACTTTATGGACCAAATTTTTAAATTTTGAGCGTGAAATGTGTGTTCTAAAAACTACTTTTTGATTAAGAAAGTCATCATAAACACTCGTTGAGAAAAAATTGTACCTAACCCTTGCGGAAGTGTCTTTCCCGCCCGAACTCCTCCCGTGCGTAAAAGTATCACTTTCCGCACTAATTAGGCAGACAACTATCTGGAGAACATTTAAAAAATTAATATTTTCTACGTTATATCTTTACATAAATATTTTCACAATGACAAATATAATACCTCTCCTCCTCCTCGGTATCAATTATTAAGTATAAAAAAATTAAAGATTGTAATTCCAAAAAAATTTGGCAAGTCTGAAAATAACGACCAAATCTTTTTACATTTATAAATAACGAGCCGCTTCTGGCCGCTGCTAAACGTAAGGTGGTTGGAGCATATGTGAGAAGGAGCATTTCTGGTGCAGCGTTGCCAGTGGAACATAAAATAGTTTTCCCTAAATCGCGTTTCAAAGCAATTTATGAATGACTTGATGTAAAGAGGCATTATTTTTACAGAAGTACCGTAAAACTTTGATTAAAACTTTAAAAAATAAATTTACGGTACTTCTGTAAAAATAATGCCTCTTTACCCAAGGATGACATCTATTGGCAATAAAATCGACACATGGAACGGCCCCGAAGAAGCAACTAAATTTTGCGACGCGTTGGCATATCAAAAAAAGGACGTTTCATTAACAAGATCCCGCAACCCATAAACCTACAGCTTCAAAAAAAATTAAAATTAAAGACAATATATTACAATTTGTTTACGGTGACAAAAAGGCAGAAATTTAAGCTACAAATTAACCTTTAGGATACCTCATCTGTCCTTTGCAGAAAGTTCTTATTTATTGTGGAATTTTTATACAATCCACGTAGCTGCACAAATCTAGAAGTTGAAATGGAGCAATTTATTAGATATTTTAGAGAAAAGACTCAAAAAAAGACCAAGAAATTCCAACTTCAAAAAGTAAACAATACAAAAGAAAAAGTAAACAAAAAAGTAGGGTTATACGTCAAGTCGTATCAGAAATCAAATTTACCCAGGGGTGCGTTCAGATTGAACGTCGGGTAACGCCCGGGCGCGCCCTGGCCGTTCAGATTGATTTGGTTAAAATTTACCCGGCTGTTCAGATTTTCGGTAGATTTTTACCGGACGCTACCTAAACGCGCACTTTCGCACCCCACGAAATAGGTTGATAAAATTTGTCCCGCATGCGCAGATCACATACTCAACTACTTCTAACCTTATTTCGTAGACAATATTTTTTGTATTTGTGTTTTTTAAATTTGAAGTCTAGTTTTTGACAATGGAAAGAATCAGTACACTTTCCCATAATTTGGTGTTGGACGAGGAAGGCAGTTTTGTTCTAGATGGAACAATCAAGAGTGGTGAACTGAGTGAAAAAGTGATGAAAGTGAATCATCCTCAACGAGTAGTTCTTCATTTATTTACAATTACTTCTTCCATAATTACAATTTTTTTTTAAATCTTAAGAGTGAGGTTATGATAATGCGTCTTGTTCGTTCATATCAGACGAATCGCCGGGCACACTCGGAGTGCACTCTCTATCGGGTAACGCTCTGCGCCGGACTTCACCCGGACTCTTCAATCTGAATGCACCCCTGGAAATATAAATTTGCCTAACCGTTATGCCTCTCAGATTGCTCCATCCGCTCGTTCAAAATTTGTCACTTTTTCTTTGGTGATATCGATTCCGTATAAACTCTCTTATGATCAACGTTTTGTGTTTCTCACATTTTTTACATTTTTGAATAATAGCATACTTATCTGGAAACTTTGATTGAATTAATCAACCTCTGTGATTTTTTTGCACAAATATTACCATGTTCTCACGTGGAACTGGGTACTTTTTCAACGTGATTTACTTTTCCGTTTTGCATGAAGCGATTTGAACGCGTTTTGAACACGATTTAATCTTTTGACCTTCGTCTGATGTATTTTGAGGTTAGTTTTTGCCAATTTTACTTCTCTGTTTGCTCTTTGAAAGCCAATAAGTTTACAGCACAAAAATATAATTAAAATAAAGATATACTGCAGAACAAAAAAATGTAACACCAGAAAGGACAAATATTTTTAAAGTTATTTATTTATATATTGACACATAAGGATGCTCTTACATTTCCAAGAAGATTACTCCATGATAATCATCCAAAAATTAATAATGAGTGGCCCCTCCATGGTTATTTATGCACTCGTTTGTTCTATTGGGCATTGACAAAATAATCATCCAAATCCTTCTTACGTCATGCCAGAGTTCATCTAAGTTTCCAGAGGGACGTGGTAATCGACTAAGATTGCGCCCTATCATATCCCATACATACGTGTTCGATAGGCGACAAGTCAGGCGATCTTGCTGGCCATTCCAAAGTCTCTATGCCAAGTTCATGTAAGAAGTCCATTCTTTCACGAGCAATATGCGGTCTGGCATTATCTTGTTGAAAGATCGCATCTGGGATAGTTTGTAGGTAGGGATGTAAAACTGGCTGCAGCACTTCATCGATATATCGCCGGGCAGTTAGATTGCCGTTGATGAGGACTAGAGGTGATCTGTTTCCTAAACATACAGGGTTCCTAAGATTTTCCTTACGGATAAGATTTCAATAAATCAAACAAAAATGGCATAGAAAGTTCTGCGCGCACAAAAGAAACAGGTATATTGAGCAATGGTGCCAGTTTGTTATTATCTCCGGACTGCTTTCATGAGAAAAAATTGTCGCCACTCTTTCATTGTGAGCATAAATCATAGTTGCAATAATAACCGTTGACAAGATGTCTGCAAATTCCGCTAGATGGCGGCCACACCATGAGATGATCGAGGAAAAACTGGGATTCACAGGCATTGCATGTTTATTTCCTTTCGAGTCGCTTCAGTTTCGTAAATTTTGTGTTTTTAAAATGTCGTATACTCGAGAAGAAATATCTTCGCTTTTAATTAAATTTCTTTCCATTCTGTTCTACTAGTGACATCTATCCGGAAACGGCCAAACCATGCAGCTAGCACTAGCAGCCAAATAAATCAATAAACGGCACTGTTTTTCCTGCAGAGCTTTTTGCTTGCGATATTATTAATTTTAAATAAAGCTGGCCCTACACTACATTTGATATTTTCGAGGTGTTTTATGACATGATCTCGCAACATGTAGCGAACCAATTCTTCAAAACTAGCGGGAGGGTAAAAGCGAAAAATAAGGGGCTGCCAATATTTGTAACACCCAAAAAGGGGTGAAAAGATTTATTTTGCTCTGTTCCTTTACAAAAAACGTTTTTTTTTACGAATAACTTGAGCTCTGCCACTTTTTTATTTTTTTCTTCAACTTTCTCGAAATTTTCGTCATACCGTAGAAAAAAATTATTTCCCCCATGGTCATATTCTACTTTTATTCGAAAAAATGTAGAAACAGAGACGGTATCAGTTTTCCTAAAACGGGGGATCTTGGTTTCGAGTGAGAAGATAAAGGGCACCACAGGCAAACATTTTTCAATTAAATTAGCCGAACGCAAAAATGTTAGAAAAACAAAGCACGAAATAAAAATGGCGCCGCTTACAATTTTTTTTCGAAAATTACGTAATTTCGGGAACGCAAAGAAATAGGTCTAAAGAGTATAATTTTTAAGAAAAAAATATCAATTTTCTCGCCCTCCTCCACTGGGACTACAGGGGCCGTGCACAAATTACGAAATGGTCATAGGGGGGAGGGGGGTTACAAAACGTAACGTAGGGGGGAGGGGGGTTTTCGACAGCGTTTGCATTTGTGTGAAACTAAGAAAATTTGGAATGAAAATAAGTGAAAAGTATTTTTTTTTGGGGGGGGGTAGTGGTCTTGAAATCGTTACGTAATATTAGAGCAGTGGCGTGCCAAACCGTTACAAAACATTACATAGGGAGGGGGTCAATAATTGGTAAAATCACCGTTACGTAATTTGTGCACGGCCCCACATCTGACTGTTCCTCCTTTTTGATTTCGAATCAAAGTGCAAAACCCGGGTTGGACGTTCGAAGGCGTCAACTTGTCCTATTTGATTGATAAAGTTTCTACGGAAATATCTCATTCGATTTCTCCGGCCGCGTATGAACGCTTTAGGTTAGGCATTTGCATGTATCTCAGTCCCCAGCCTGTAAACAGTGCGTAAGGACAATGGTTACAAAATGAAAAGCAGAAAAATATTTTTTTACGATATCTTTCACCAATTTGGTATTAAAGTCCAGAAAAACAATTTTTATTCCAGTCCTAAAGGTATGAAAATGGAAAACATTAGAAAACAACAACCTGGAATGGATTTACTACGTGTAAGATGTAGTGACAACATCGCCCCATGCCCATCCTTTTCTGCCTAATGTGCTTTTCCGTTTGTCTGCGTCTTATACACGGCTGCTTGGCCCCCTAAGGATTTCCTTAGGAACCCTGTATAGCACCCCATACCATGATACTTTGCTGTCTGCTGTACAGCAAAGTCTACGTTTCGTCTCTGAACTCGAAATCCCCTAACCCTCATGCGTCCATCATGGCCGCCTAAACAAAACCTGGATTCGTAGCTGAAGCTTATGGTATTCCATTCGTCATTCCAGTTTTACCGAGCTCTGCACCACTCCAAGCGGCGAGCCTTATGTTGTGGGGTGAAAGGTAGCACCAAAAGCGGACGGTAAGCCCTCAGCCCCATCCCAAGCAATCTTCGATTAACTGTCATCCTTGAAAACACTCTTCTTGTAGCTGCAACTAGAACATCTCTTACTTGGCGTATACGGTCCCGTCGATTTCTGAGACCAAGAAGTCTGAGATGCCGTAAATCACGACCTTGTTATAATCTAGGGCGTCCAGAACCCACACGACGTCTATAAGGCTCATTGGACCACCTTCTCCAAACTCTAACGAGAGTGACTGGTGAATCCACGCTAGTCACCCCAGGCGAAACATCATTTAATTGTTTCCCTTTTCGCTTTGGACTTTTGTGTGTTCCTTGTGGGACACTCGTCCAATTTTGAAATTTCGTTCTTTCCTCCCAAGATCTTTTGATCTTTTCTTTTTTAGATTCTTTTCGGTTGATGTAACTGATTTGGAAGTTTTGAATTCTTGTTTTAACCGTTGATGAATTGGCATTAACCCTTCTTGCAATTTTCCGTAAACCAAAACCAGCCTCTTTCATGCCCACGATGCGTCCTTTCTCGAAGTCTTGGCATTTTTATTTTTTAAGTAAACTGTAAGCAATCGAAAAAGTCCAAAAACTACGAGAAAAATGATTTAAAATTTTCAGAAAAGGTCTTTTATATGTTGGTTGCTTTCGAAAATGAATAGAAAAAATCTGTGAAAAAGGGAAGATTAGAAGACAAAAAATTTATCCAATATTTCTTTTGAGATAAAGTATACACCCAAATCATTTTCATTCAAATAATTATTCATATACTTGGTGTTGCATTTTTTTTTGGTTCTCCAATATATATATACCTACTTTTTGCCGAAATATTGGTGTGCTAACAGCTTATTTATTATTGGTGACCTCAGTCAGTTTGATGTGAAGCCCTAGAATTTTAACTGCTTTGTTTACTATTTTCCTATACTCTTTTCTAGCGCATTCGGTAAAAGTTTAAGTATGCAACCAGCAATATTTTCACGACTGAATATTTCGTGTTTTTGAAGAATTCTAGAAATAAAGAATTATTCCAGAAATAAAGAATTCTTCGAAAAAAGGAAAAGTCGAAAATTCTGGATTGTTCTAGGATAAGAAATATTAAATAATTGACAGGCTTGGAGTGGGAATTACAACTTGCAGATTGTGAGCATTGGCAAACAAGAATTTTAGAAAGTTTTAAGGTGATTAAAAAATATTGAAAATAAAACTCATAACCTAAAATTCACAGCTGATCAGCAACTTGACAACATAAAAAAAACGGTTGGTAATCAAAAGATAACTAGAAATTCCCCAGCATGCATGCAACTTTCTGATAAAAAATAGAGCATGTTCTATTTTAGCGCATCTTGCAGCATGCGTCTTTTTTCGACGAATTTCATAGTGTGAACACACAAGATGCATGCATCTTTCTGAGAAGCATGAAAAAGTTGCATAGTGAGAACAGGGCTATACGATCCCAAAAAAAGCGGCATTGACCTTGAGCAGGACCAACGAAAAAAAAGTTCGATTCGCCGCGTTTTCATGGAAGGTTTGATTGTGAATCGTATTGACAACGTATTCAGTTCCACGTGAAAATTAGTAAAGAAATCGCGCTTGAAGTTGCCTCTTTCGATTTTTGTCACAACAATTCATATGGAACTAAAGCTCCTTGTAATTTTTTTTTATATTTTAATTCTTCGGCCATAATAAGGAGATTTTGGTCAGGCAGTTTAACGGCAAATTTCGTTACTCTTATGGTTACCGTTACCGTAAATAAAGGTAACTTCAAGAGGTTAAAAATAGAGTTTTTGAACGTAGTCAATCGTTTGGCGGTAAACATAACCTTACTTTTTTATTGACTGTTGTTGTTTTTTTCTCAACTCTTCTTTTTATTTACTTTTTGAAAATATTAATTTAGTGATAGGACTGGGAGACGGAAACCCCAACGTTAATTTAGTCAGGCAAATAATCATTCTGCAAGATATCTTTGGTTGGGAACTAGAACAAATCGAGCCTCTGCAAACTTATTTGTACTTACTCACTTGTTTACCAAAAAAAAAAAACGGTAAAGAAATCCACTCCACTACTACTATAAACACGGATAACCAAAAATAAAATCCAAATACACAAAATTTTTGTAAAAAAAAAACAAACTTTTATAACATAAAAATCTTCGCCCACAGAATCACATCAAGTTTGGTTGGTTGTCTTTTTAACGGTAAAAGTAGTCGCTATTCGACGCTAGTTAGCGCCAGTGGTTACCTTTAATAAAAACCTGACCAAAATCTCCCTAATGAAGCCTAAAATATTTTTTTTTTATACCTTCATCAAAAACATGATTTTAGTAACTATCTGCAGATAACTGAAGCATGATTTTTTTGGTTACCGTTGCAAAAACACTTTTTTTTTGATTACGGGTGCAAAAAAAGATTTCTGTCCGTTTTTTACCCAGAATGAAAGAGAAATAGCGGAAAATAGTAATATTAAAAAAAAAATTAATTATTCTTGCCTAAAAATTAAGCCATTTTTGCCAGTTTTCGAATAAAAAGGCACATCGCTATGGAAACCATTATTATTTCATTTACAAACTAGTGGCTAAAATAGTGCTTTTTTTACAAGCGTTCGTTTAAATAACGAGCGCAGGGAGGTATTTAAAAAAGCGAGTAAAAAAAGCACAGTTTAACCGCGAGTTGTGAACACTATTTTTTTTAATATCTTTATCAAAAAATCCATGAAAAACAGGGAAATACTTTTAAAAATCTCGAACGAAGAGCACTTCTCTTAATACTCGTAAATACTTGGTGAAAACTGACGGAAATGGCTTAATTTTTAGGCAAGAATAATTAGATTTTGTCAATTTTACTATTTTCCGCTATTTCTCTTTAATTTTTTTGCACCGGTAACCAAAAAAGCCATGATTTGGTTATCTGCAGACAGTTACTAAAATCATGTTTTTAATGAAGGTATAAAAAAAAGCTTTTTTCCCAAAGTTAGAGCGTTAGTAGTTTGCGAGATAAATCCGGAGGCCATCTTTTCTGGGACACACTGTATAAGACGGTTGGTTCAAGTTGACTTGTTTTTTTTTACTTTTATTGTGAAGTGTTATCAAGTCTCATTCATTGCCCACTGGCGTGTAAAAGCCATTTTTGGACAAGATAATCTTGTTTTTGTTTTTTTTTGCTCATTAAAATTGTTTTGTCGCTGTAAAAATGTTGTTACAAGTAACAAAAGGGTGAACAACCAGAATTCGATAGTTGTTGTTAGGTGATGATATACGTAAATATTTTCATTCATTTTTAGCAAAATCAATTTTGGATTAGGTGTGTTACTTAGGGGTCAAAAATTTTTGACCTTGAAGAAGATATGCCTGCTTTTGAGGAACTATAAATTATACATGTAATATTTTTGATTTGTTTGTTTCAGCATCACGCAAAAAATTCTAGGGACCGATTTTGAAAAAAATTTCACCACTGCATTCCTTAAATTCCTGTGCAGGGCATAGGCTTTATTTTATCGAAATCGGTTTATGAGAATAAAAAAAAACGAGAAAAAACTGCAGTCAAACCCGGTATTTGACAAGATGGAAGAATTTGAGGGGCGGGAGGGTAAAAGAGAAAGATGGAGGGGAAGGAGAAAATTACCATTTTAAAAACGCGAATTAACGCGACTAGTAAATATAATAAAATTTCTATACCAACGGGAGGGCGTTGTAGAAGGGGGACAAACCACATATTAAAATTTTAATTTTTAATCTTGTAAAAAATATTAACTATAAAATTCAAAACTTACCTCTTCCACTATTGAAGGGAGAGGTTCAGACCCTTAGAACATTGAACTACTAGAAAGAGTCTGGTCTGTCTGGTTACACTGGTTGTTTGAGTGCAACATCTACAGAGGGGAAAGGGGAGAAAGAAATCTGTGTTGCCAATTTTAATAACAGAATTATGCAATAAAAAACTTATTAAATTTGGATTAAGTTTTGACGCTTATTTATTAATTAATTCGTCATATTTGGCCATTCTTGGTAAACAGAGGCAGGAAATCTGTGTTGCCTGCTTGTCATTAATTGCAGTTTAAATAGGGATTTCCGTAGCACCTTTTTCTTATTTTTATAGTTGTACATCCTACTTGAATACATTTTTAGGTTTTTTTTTACGGAAACATAGATTTTTATTACTATATCTAGACCATTTAATTAAACGGAACTAAAAATTATCAAAGATATTTTAAATAATACTAAAACCAGGGGAAAACGTATTAGGTTAACATGACAACAATGGGATGAAGATGTTGAACTCAAAAACCCTGCGCTAGGTCTGAAAAAAAGCTCCTTCTAGTAGTTCAATGTTCTAAGGTCAGACCCTTAAAGCTGGCAAAGTAACTTAAATCTGATATTAACGGTTCTTTACATAAACGAGAGGCAAAGTTTGAGCATTTGCCAAAATTATCCCTAAATCTTAAAAGGGTACAACTTTAAAACTAATGGACTAGTTTTTAAAACCTCAGTGTTTCATGTTTTGATTATTATTAGAACCGATTTATGTAAAAAAGTGACTATCACTGGATGTCAGAAAGAACTCTCTTAGGATAGGTAATTTAGATATAAATTTTTTGAATAGAGGAAAAAATTAGAATCCAATTTCTTTTGCATTAACAAACCTCCAAAACACTCCAAAAAAGAGTTTTTCTTTTATAACTTCTAAACGGTGACAGACTGTCAAAAGTGACAAATGGGAAAAATGTTGCAAATTTAATTTTCTATTAATAACTATACTGTGATAGTGAGGCTTAAACCGCTCCTTCTACCAGAAAAAATGAGAAAACCGAAGCAAAAATGATGCCAATTTGAACAATTTCTTTTTTTTAGCATTTTCATCAAGATTTCTCAACATACCAGCACCAAACTTGGCAGGGTTGATTTAAGAACCGTGACCTAAATTATATAAGAAAATAAAATTTTTCTAGTGGCGTCGTCCGATTTTCTTAATTAGAAACTTTTAAAATGTAGCAAAACTCTTTGATACGCCACTGTTACTGACATACATAAAAAGGCCCCGCTTTTCACTGGATCTTATATTAGATAAAATTGCATTTCCAACACCTTCCGCTTGTGCTTATGCTTCTAGTAATAACATAAGAATTTTTTAAATCATAATTTTTTATATTCTTTTTAGTAAATTTCTTAAATGAAAGAACCATGGTCCCCTACTATCCAATATCAATTATGATTTTAAAAAATTCTTATTTTATTACTAGAAGCAGCAAATACAAGTGGAAGGTGTCGTTGGAAATGCAATGTTATCTAGTATAAGATCCAGTGAAAATCGGTGTCTTTTCTGTATATGTCAGTAACAGTGGCGTATCAAAGAGTTTTGGTACATTATTATTATTTTTTTTAATTTTTTATTTTATTTTTTAAACAATGTACATTTACAGGTGATGATCCTACCTAATTAGTACAATAAGGCATAATAACTTAAAATATACAATAAAATTAAAAATGTTAGTTAAATAAAAAATCATTTAGTTAGTTAAAACACATCATCAATAAAATGGCGTACATAATATTTCTTTGCTTATATTAACTATCTTGTCCACATAATCTGACATAACATTAGCAAGAACACACGATCAATTAGAAAAATGAAAAACAACGCAACACATTACAATCATTGTTAACAAAAAAACCATGCCGAGTTAAAAAGACTAAATTCTATTCACCTAAAATTTTCTTAAGCTTAAATTTAAAATCAGTTGGACTGCAATGAATATTAAAATTATGGGGAATGTATGTGTCATATAACTCCATTAAACGATTACTGATACTGTTTTTACCTATTTTAATACGACTATTATTCAGATAGAACACATTGTGTAATCTGGTTCTATATGTAGGTATATTAAAGTTAAACAGACTCAATAGAGAACAGCAATGAATGCTATTCGATAGAATCTTTTGCATAAAAGACAAAGACAATAATTTTCTCCTCGATTCTAGACTAACCATAGCCAGAGCCTTCAATCTTTGTTGGTATGTTAAATTGTTTTTGTCAATTTTCAATTTATACAGCAAATACCTAACAAATTTTTTTTGAATATGCTCTAATTATGACACAACAGTACTCTGGGCGGCTTCTCACGAAAGCATAAAAGAGACATTTTATCGCCTCCACATTGACACGAACTCCAACATACGATGGGCTTTTGAATCGTTAATGTGATCGTTAAAGGATAACTTACAGTCAAATATAACTCCCAAATCACGAACAACATCAACCCTGGATATATATTTTCCATCTATGTGATATTTGTAATTTCCAATATTAATTTTTCTAGAGAAACTTATGACTTTGCATTTATTAATATTTAATTCTAGTTTATTTAGTTTACATCATCTGACTAAGTTATTTATGTCATCCTGTAGAGATTCGCAGTCGTTTTCTGCATTAATAGTCCCATACACTTTTTTGTCATCAGCAACGTTCAATGATTGAGAATCTCCTGCTGTAAAGTTGAACAACGTAAAAAGAATAGGACCCAAATGTGACCCTTGCGGCACTTCCGAGTAAACAATAATGAAATCTAAGGTAACATTGTTTATTTTGACTTTTTGAGTTCGGTCTTTTAAGTAAGATTCCAGATTTGAGTAAAAAGGATTACCAATTCCATAAGCATAAAGTTTCTTTAATAACAGCTTATGGCTAACTCGATCAAAGGCCTTTTTGAAATCAAAATAAACACAATCATTTTGAAAGTTTCTAGTTAAGAAAATCGGACTACGCCACCGGGAAAATTTAATTTTCTGATATAATTTAGGTCATTGTTCTTAGATCAATCCTTCCAAGTTTGGTACTCGAAATTGTTCAAATTGGCATCATTTTTGCTTGGGTTTTTTTCAATTTCTCTGGTAGAAGGAGTGGTTTTAAGCTACACTTTCACTACCTATTTATTGATAGAGAATTAAATTTGCAACATTTTGGCTATTTTTCACTTTTAACTTTTAACGTTTAGGAGTTATCCAAGAAAAGCGCTTTTTTGGAGTTTTTTGAGAAATGATAGTTTCCGAGGGGGTAGGAATAGGGACTTTTAGTATGTTAAACGGTGGACCTTCCTAAGCTTGTTAATAAGAAAATATGGGTTATAATTTGTTCGTCTATTTTTCCTATGTGGCTTAGCTTATCTGCCGCCTATATAATTATGCGAAATAAGCTGGTCAACAATTGAAGTGGTGCACCCGGATTTTTCACCAAAATTTGGGTTTAAATTATGGCTGAACTAACGACCCGATTTTGACAAAGCTTTTTTTGTTTGATAGAGCCATTCGTCCTTCATAAAGCCCATATTTTGATAAACTTTACTAAGATGCAGTTAACTTGCTGGGAGGGGTGAAACACAAGGGTGTCAAAATCGCAAAAATTGGTATGGCTACCATTTAAAGCAAAATTTTTTAAAATTTTTTTTAAATGTCCTAAAATATGGATCATTTCAAGAGATAAAAAAGTTATTTCTAATTTTTTTTATTTTGCCTCTAGTTTTTCAGATATCGTTTTTTGTTTTTATAAAACAGTACTTTTTTGCTTTGAATGGTTATGGGTGCTGCACAGTTTGATTCAAATTAACCAAATTCGCTCAGATGAAAGCCACATAAGGGCTGTATAAAACCTTATCTTTCATTGAATTTTAAATGAGCTTAGAGCGGAATGAGAGCTACGTAAAATAAAAAAATTAAAATTTTGTGAAAATTTGGGTTTTCGCACATCCACCATTTTCCACTGGACGTCAGTTTTTTGTATGGTTTTGCAAAGAATGTTCCTTTTGCTCGAAACGGTTTTTGATTTTTTTTAAACTCTCATTACTAATGACTTAAAATTTCCAGCAACAGAACTGCAATGTTTGTTGCATACGCCAACATAATCAGTTGATATTGCAAAAAAGTTGGTTTGCATTCAAGGTGGATGCGAGGGGTAAGATGAGGGTGGTCTTGCGTGCTAAACCTCATGTGTCTGTTGTAACAAAATGAAATCTTGTAAAACATCTAAACAAGAAATTTTATTGTCTTCAGGATCTTTTGAAATCTTGAAAATTTGTCAGTTTTCATGTGGCATAAATTTTTGCCAGGTCAAGTCTCTTCAAACCAATAAAATCTCTTAAAATCTCGTCAAGACTTGATCAGTTTTTAAGAGTTTTGGAGTGGTTTTTTTGGCAGGATATAGCTCTCCCTAGGGCCCTTGATTATGATTAATTTATTGTAGATTGGGTTGCACCTCCTGGGGGGGGGGTTGAACCCCCAAACCCCCCCTCCCTGGCTATGCCACTGTCATAGTTACATGATGTCTACTTACTTTTACTGCAGTTACAGTAATGTTATCCGGAGAATCGTTGGGACAAGCGTTGGGGTCATAAGCGTTGGGGTCATAAACTTCGGTCACATTTAATGGTACGACCATTTCGGTGATCGTCAGAGAGAGGCATACTCTCATCGTGTAGGCGTTTACTATAGCGAAAAAGCCCATCGCTCCCAGAATGTATCGTTGGGGTACAAGGAACACTAAAATAGAAAAAAAAAACACAAAATAATAATCAGAAAGAAAATTCCTATTCAAATTTACCGAAATATACAGGAGGTCTCATATAAAAACCCGCCCTTGCGAGAACCCTACTGACGGCTTCTGGGGGTGCAAAATTGTTCAAAATTATACCTTTTCAATGATATAAAAATTTGAAAATATATCGTTTTATAAAAATGACCACAAATACTCGTGGGGGTATGCAAAATGTAATTTTAGGTTTCCGAAATTGTGCAAAATACTGGCATTAATTTTTTTTAAACGATGCTGGGGGGGGTGGCAAACTTGACCGGGAAGTTTTTCCTATTAAGCAGCATTTTGTCAGATGTAGTTTAGAGGACTTAGAAGTATTAGAGATGGCCGAGAAAGGTTTTATTCAAAAATTGGTTTCAAACACATTTTAATGTTTATAACAAAGACATTTATACCTTTATGGTTTATAATATAACGGTATTAAAAATAGTAGTTTTAACAACTAGTGGCTTTTTACTAGCGTTGGTTTAAATATCGAGCGCAGCGAGGTATTTAAAAACGCGAGTAAAAAAAGCACATTTTAGCCGCGAGTTTTTAACACTATTTTTTTTAATACCTTTATCAAAAAATTCAAGAAAAACAGGAAAATACTTTCTTTGATATTGCAGATAACTAAAGCATGGCTTTTTTGGTTACCGATGCAAAAAAACTTTTTTTTTATCACGGGTGCAAAAAAAGATTTTTGTCCGTTTCTTACCCAAAGTCAAAGAGAAATAGAGGAAAATAGTAATATTGAAAAAATCTAATTATTCTTGCCTAAGAATTAAGCCATTTCCGCCTGTTTTCACCAAGTATTTACGAAAAAATCATTTAAAAATATCGTCAAAATGAAAGTCACCGAGTAAAAAGACACATCACTATGGAAACGATTGTTATTTAATTTACCAGCCCCCTTGATTTATACTGTAAAGATGGTGTGTTGCGAGAAGTTCTCTTCGTTCGAGATTTTTAAAAGTATTTTCCTGTTTTTCTTGGATTTTTTCATAAAGGTATTAAAAAAAATAGTGTTAACAACTCGCGGCTAAACTGTGCTTTTTTACTTGCGTTTTTAAATACCTCGCTCGATATTTAAACTAACGCTTGTAAAAAAAGCACTAGTTCAGCCACTATTTGTTAAAACTACTATTAAGAATCTCGAACGAAGAGAATTTCTCGCAATACACCATCTTTACACTATAAATCAAGGCGGCTGATAAATGAAATAATAATCGTTCCCATAGCGATGTGTCTTTTTACTCGGTGACGTTCATTGTTGCGACATTTTAATCTTTGACAATTTGATATTTTGACGATATTTTTGAATAATTTTTTTCGTAAATACTTGGTGGAAACTGGCGGAAATAGCTTAATTCTTAGGCAAGAATAATTAGATTTTTTCAATATTACTGTTTTCCGCTATTTCTCTTTAATTTTCTGTAAAAAACGGACATGAATCAAAAAACAAAGAAGAAGGAGGTTTTTTAACTTCTTCTTTGTTTTAATTGCCTTAGGAGCATAATCCTACTGGAAATATTAACAAGCCAGGACGAATTCGTATCAGGTAACTTGGATTAGTAAGTACCACTGCGGAACGATGCCTATTTGTGAGTGGTTCAAGGTTGGAAATCAAAGTGTATGATGGTGTTTAATGATGTATAGTGGAGGGTGACCAGTGAAACTACTGATGAGCCCACGCTGGTTACCCAGGGCAAAACATCGTTTAATCATTTCTCTTTTTGCTTTGATCTTTTGTGTGTTCCTTGTGGGATGCTCATCCAAGTTTGAATTTTCGTTATTTCCACCCAAGATCTTTTGATCTTTTGTTTTTTAGTTTCTTTCCGGTTGAAGTAACTGATTTGGAGGTTTTTTAACTTCTTCTTTACATTTCTCTAGTTGTTACTACTGGATTTTTTTGTTAGATCCGCTAGAAAATTCTTATTTTTAACTGGAAAACCTTTGACTAAAGTATCTAGTTGGCCCATTTTCCTCAGTGCGGAAGTCGAACCCGCGACATCCGCGTGAGAAGCGGGGCTGCGTTCAGAAAGCCCACACCATGGTATGGGTTGATCAATCAATCAATCAATGCTATGGGTCCGCGCATCCGGTGTGTCACACGACCTATTATTTGTCATTCTTGTCTAATGTCAGCTGATTTACAAATGTGAAACTCATCAATATAATTTTAAAAGGGGGGAGGGTAGTCGGTGGTCATGTAAAATCACAATTTTTTCCTGCTTTTTTTGTGACTTTAATATTTAATATGAAAGGGTGCAAAAAATAATTTTAGGCTAAATGTTGGATAGTTTTTACAAACCGTAGCCACCACTTTTTTATTTCTTAACGAACGAAGCGAAATAAACAATCCAAAATTTTTAAAATTATCAAATATAAGCTGAACATTTTTTGAGATTCCCTGTACATAAAGTATATATGAGACTACTTAAGCATGACTTGTAAAAACCGAAAAAAGTTCACGTTTTTTTAATTGTTATTTAAATTTGGCTTAAAAATCACTCCAGAAAAAAAAACCTTTTTCTACAGAGTTTTTTCTTCTTTCAATTTCAACAATCCTGTTTTAAGAAATTATCCAAATTTCATCAAATCATAACCTCATTCCAACACACTACCATCGCCCGAGTGTGGTGTGATAAGCTCACTAAAACATTAATAATTATTTACCCCTATTGCCGCTAATTAATGGTCTTACTGATGACGCTATTAGCGCACCGGTAGACACTACTAGAGGTCCTGTATACGATTTTTGACAGTTTTTTTTTACCAGGGGTGAGCCAACACCGTTCTCAACTAAAAAGTCAGTTAACTCTTATCTCTTCATTGCCCTTTAGCCAAAGATTGCCGCCATTTTTATAACCAAATTGACAGGTAAAACATGGATTTTTTGTCAGTTGGATGTCAATATGACCGCTATAGTAGGCTAAAGGATACTAAACCGAAAAAGAGTTAACTGGCTTTTTAGTTAAGCAGGCGTTGGGTGAGCAACTTGATTTAACAGTTGTTTGGGAAATGTTTGAAATTGTGTGTTGGCAATGATAGTTAGTAACCCCTGACAATAAATAACTTTGTCACTGTCAGATTTTTGATTAAGAAACATCAGTTTTAAAAATCAAATTTTGCTGTATCAAAAACTGAAAAAATACGTGCCTCGACGAATGTATATTGTACCGTTGTCCAACGGAGAAAGAAACTCAATAAAAGTGAAAAGAAAACATGCATTTACCAAGCTGAAAAATTAATAAAAATAGCCGAATTTTCAAGGTAATAACATTCACTATTTGTTTTTTTTGTCAAAGCTTGACATATTTTACTAACAAAAAAAAATCAATCTTTCAAAAACTGTCTGAGGAAATTATAAAAGGAGACAACAAAACATCAGTCCATATCATAAAATCCGCCACCTCCTTTCTCATCGACGAAAATGAGATGCTTCGGTCAGTTTTCATATTCCTGAACGGCGACACACCACGCACTGGTGCATTTTTTCCAGACCGAACCCAATTTTTTTTCTATGCACTAGTGTGGTCTTTCTAAACGAAGCCCGGTACCACAGAGTACCGAAACAGAGGTGATCCGTGCCGTTATTGCATCGGTTAGGTGAAGAGATCGTGATATCACAGAGATAATTCGGTTTGGCACAAATCTAAATAAAAAAAAATTAAATTTATGAAAATTTAATTAAATTGAGTAATCTACGCTGGAAAAATGTTGATATTAAAAAATTATATTGTACTTATCACAGTCATATCATTTACTTATTATTCATTGAGCCCGATTAAGATTTGTTAACAGCATAATAAACTTAATTAATTATAAAAATATTAATAACAATTAAAAATGTGGTTTTTATATTTTACGCATGTTAATAGGGGCCCTGCAAAATGTTTAAATTAGTTTTTGTCAAAATTTCTTTTGTTTTTTTTTTAAATAAAAACAAATTTAAAATACCCTCCGTTCAAATTTTAACAAAAAACACGTAAAGTTAATTCATACTACATTTTTTACAGTCAAGTTTTCGGAATTCTGTAATCTTTAAATGATATGCATTTAAACGTTTTTAGAAAAAATCTAATACTTATTCAAATACGATAAACTTTCATCAAACAGATCGTCGAAAAATTTAAAAACTGCAAATTTGAACTATTTTTACCCTTACCATTTTACCACTGTGTTACTTTCAAATTCTATTTGGGTTAAAAAATATTGTGTGATGTGGTAGCTACTCTATAGGCAAACCTAGGAAAAAAAAACAAAAAAAGCCGCGGAAACCCACGGGAAAAAACCGCCCGGAAAAAACCTCCCGGAAAGGAAACCACCGGGAATTTTTTTTTTGGAACACCGACAAAAAAACATAGGATTAATTTAATTATACCTCAATATATTAAGAAAATTTGTCTGGGAAAAATCGGTTTATAAATAAGAAGTTATGATTCTTTGAATAATACCCTTGTCGGCCAATTTGAATTCAAGAAGTCGAATGAGACAAGCATGTGAAAAAACAGGTAAGGTCATAAAAATATGAGATACTATAAAGGCTAGTGGCGTAGCTATCATCGACCAACCCGAGGCAAAGCCTCGGGGCCCGGCGACGCAACGGGGCCCACCGCACAGTCAGTATTTCCAGTAAATAAAATTGTTTATTTATTTCACTAAACCATCTAAAACCCGATGTTAATTTTATTAGGCCTGCGCTTTTCCAAGTTCTACTGAAAAAATTCTTCTACAAAAGTGTAAACGCTTTTATAACAAATATTCTGAAATTATAGAGCCTTCTAAGTAATTGAATATAATCACATAGGAAATACAGGTATTTCCTTTGTAATATAATCATCTTTTACCACTTGTAAAAAACGATCTAAATAATAATATGTCGACTAGCTTAGCTTTTGAGCTAATTATTAAACAATACGGAGTTCTATAAAGAAAGATGCTTCAAATATTTACCGCAGTTTTATTGTTTTTAACATTGGCAACTCTTCAGAGGACGTTTAGTAAATTAAAACTATTTAAAGATTACTTAAGATCACAGTAGTAGTAGAGAAGGGGCGGCGCGAACCCTGGCAAGTAGGCCTCCCTGGGCCTTTTCTGCCTTACCCCGAGACTGCCCCTAATCCGCCGCCTGCACCACTGGTCTGGCAGTCTGCTCTTCTGGTTTTATTGTTCTTTTTGCAAAGTCCAGTATTTTATCCTATTTGAGCGTGTGCAGGTTCTCCTTATCCAGAGTCGGGGAACATGTCGAGATGTCTCTTCTACCCGCCCGCAGGCCCGGCAGGTCGAGTCATTTTCCACCGCGATCCGGGTCATGTGCTTCCTTAGTCGGTTGTGAACCGTTATGATTCCTGTCAGCAGACCAGGGTCCCTTTTTGATCTCCCCAGAAGCCATTTTTGTCTGACTACATCCGGGCCCTTCACGAAGTCCCTGGTTTGTCTGCATCCTGTTCCTCCTCTCCAAGAGGTCGCCATGGCATCGTTGGCCCATTTATTGAGTCTACTTTGCAATTGCCGCTTGGTTGTTCCTAGGAGTGGTTCCGGACCTACATACTGGGTGCTTGCCCCGATCCTGGCGAGCTCGTCGGCCGTACCGTTCTTTATTTCCTCCATGGTTGCAGCCATTATTATGGCATACACCTCTGCCTGAAAGACCGTGGCTTGCTCTCCGAGCGGATAGCTTTTTCGAACCTCCGTCTCTCCGTCTTCTACGTAAATCCCCGATCCTGTGGTTTGCTTCTCCGACAGTTTGGACCCGTCGGTGTAGCAAATCACAGCGTTCTCCTAGCTGCCATAGCTCCCTGTCTGGGATGACTACTTTGTACCTCTTGTTGAATCTTCAGGGGTGTTTTGGTCTTTGTGTTTTAATCGCTGCCATTGGAATTTCTCTGTCGGCGATTTGGGCAATCCTAAGTTGCCCCACAGCTTCCCATCTTCCTCTCCATTGACCTGAATCTCTCAGCCACAGATCACAAATGAGTCAAGAAATTGAAACGAAAGTTGCTTACGAAATGGACTTAACCACTCTAATAAAAGAATTTGCCAATAAAAAGCGAGGAAACGTTAACAATAAAAATGCGGTAAATAAAATAAAAATCAATATTATATATCCAATAGTATGTTGAGTTACCATTGTTACCAAACTAAAATAAATAAGTATTTGTTTTTTTTACAATAAAACAAATACCAACGTTTGGTAGTATTTTATTTACTTGAATAAAATACAACTTTAGGTACCTAGCACGTATTTAATTTTTATAAAAAAGTTTATTATTGGGGGGGGGGCATAAAATGTCCTTGCCTTGTTGCTCCAAGTGATGTTGCTATGCCGCTGATAAAGGCCTACTTAAGTGTCGCAAAATGTGTAACAATAATAACTTTGAAAAACAAAGAAAATAAATAATATAAAAATCAGGTTGCGCATGCCTGGGCGCAGTCTGCTCGTGCCCAGAGGATTTTTTGGCTCTGCGTTTTTTCCCGGCTAACTTGATTGGGAGAGTTAATAGAGCGTTAATAGACCATCAAAATTGGTGATACTGTAGGCAAAATAGGTTAATTTTCTCCCGTATTCAAAAATAATCGAACCGAAATACGTTAATTACGGAGGATAATTCGTTTTTTTGTTTAGTTAAGTTTTTTTTATTTTTTCGTGACAATGAATTTGAAAAAATAGGAATTGTTGTTTTCTTTTCTATTCTATTTACATTGGCAGTTAAGTAATTTGTGTTTGTGGTTTAAAAACTCTTTATAGCACCTCACTTACGGTAATACGGTAAGCAAATAAGATGACCATATATTAGTGGTCTATTAACTCTCTATTATCGCTACGGCTTTTTTTTCGGAAAATGCAAGGGCAGGGCCGTTATATTATCTCATAGTTATCTGGGTAAGTCAGAAGAGAATGCAAGTGGGACGCTGAGAAATTTTTAGCAAGAAAAGCAAAGTTTTGTTGTTATAGAATGTCGAGTTACGAATTTTTTTGGATGCCGCTTACATTTTTGCAGTGACGCACCGAGGAGGGGGGGTTGGGGTTTACCCCCCCCCCAGAAGCCTGATTATATACAATTGGCATAATCAAATAACAGCAGAAATAAAATATATAGGGAATAAAATACAAGAGCCTGGACTTTAATTAATTAACAAAAATTGCAAAATTTTTCGCTTGCGGCGCTGTAACCCGTTTAATTTTGACGATTTCCTCCGTTCATACCCGCTATAAAAATGTTTGATGTTTGATCTGTTTTCAATTTGGAGCACCTTCAAAATGGTCTTTTTAATGTAATTTTCTCAAAAAAAAACCATGATTTTGACATCAAATTTTGGATAAATAAACAATTATAAAATTTGGTTAACACCCCCCGAACCCCACTACATTGAGCCCAGGTCCGCGCTTGTATGCACTTCTTGCCTTGTGTCAAGATGTCATATATTTTTTTTTTTTAATTATTTGTCCTTAAAAACTTTGCTTTTCTAGCAAGGCCCAACAAAACACCTTAGTAGAAAAATTCTCAGTGTGATTGTTACGTATTGGGAAAACGCATGGTAGGGTAAAAACGGCACATAGAGGCCCACTGCCCAGGCAACTGGCCACTCTTCTGCTACTGGCTTGGATTACTTACGTTTTGAAACTTTCAGACGCCATCCTTCCAACATTTTGAAAACTTTCACTTTTCGGCACAATCAAGTCTTTCAGCACTGTGTATTTCAATTCCTGAGTGTTTATTTTTTAATCTTAGACAATTAAGGCTAACATTCTTAGCACAATAAATTGTAAAACTTTCTTATCTATATTATTATATAGACAACCGATTTTAAAGTTAAACTCTTGAACAATAATACCTACTTATCACGGCGAAAGTACTAAAAGTACATATAAAGATTAGCGTAAGGTGTCTCGCCTAAGGCGCTAAGGGGGCGGTTAAACACGTCAACCGACTTTTTAATTACACATGCCTGCATTTTTTAACACTTTGAAAGTTGCGTTAAAAATTTCAACTGTTTTCTGGTAATTGCGTATCGCTAATTTCAAACCTGCTTTTAGTTTTTTTGGATCATGTAAGGTTATCTTTCAAACTAGTAAAACCCAAAAATAAAGGAAAATAATATATTTAAAAAAAATACAAACATTTACAAAATATACACATAGAAACTATTAGAAATAGTTATTTATTCTTAACGCTTCTTAAAAAAAGGTTTTATTTTTTCAGAAGGACTTCTTTTGGTTGAGTTTCTGTCATATTCAGCTAAAGCAAGATCTTTTTGTGTCCCAGCGCCTCTCTTTCATATCTTAATGAAGTCTTTCACCTTGGTCTTCACTGAGGTCCCCAAGATTTTTTCTCGAAATAGTCCAAAGTGGACTGTAAAAAGTAAATTTTTACGTTCATTTTGCAACCAAGAATCCTGGATTTTTCCAGCATATTTTCAACAACCTTGCGTCTTTATAAATGCCTAGAAATTTATGTACAACTTATTTAAAAGCATTCCATGCATTTTTTCCTTATCTTCCAACACATTTTAAAATTGTATAGTATTACTTAAACTTAAAAAAAAATGTAATGGTCAAGCCATGATGGTAATTTAAGGCTTAAAATATTTTAGCATAATTTAAGGGGTACCGTTTACGATCCAATTTTTTAGTATGTTTTTTCACATTTTTCCAAACTTTCGATTTCTAGAATAAAACACTGTCATTTTTCACGTTTTCACTGTTTTTTTAGCATTCAAAAAAAGTACCGCCGAAAATCATATTTTCTCTGTTAAAATGAAAAATATTTAGGGAGAGAGGGCAGAATTTTAGAGGTAGATGGAGAGATAATTTAAAAATATTTAAGGTTGTTGAAAAGAGACAGCAGGCTACAAAAAAGTATTTTAAAGAAAGATGGACATAATTTAAGGCAAATGTTAACTAAAAATTTCTGTTATGTCATCTGTTTGCCATCTTGAGTGGTGTGATTTTTATTTTGCAATTTTTACCCAAAAAACAGCAAAAATTGTAATTTTTCAAAGCGTAAAGTATGTAAAACATAAGGTGGTATTAATTTCTTTAAATCAAAGTCCTTTACAGTCTTTAAATTTACCAAAAAACATGTTCTACTAAAGTGTATTTTAGCACATGTAAAAATAATTTAACAGGTATTTAGAAAAAATATTTTATGGGTCACCATGGCTTAACCATAATACTTTTTCAAATACAATAAACTTTCATCAAAGAGATCGTAGAAAAATATAAAAACTGCATTTTTTACCCCTACTATATTACCATTGTGTTACTTTTAAATCCTATTTGGGTTAAAAAATATTTTGTGATTTTTGGGTAATACTGTTGGGTAATAGACGCCTTGACAAAATATGACATGCTGGGATACTGACATAAGTTAACAAATACAATATGCCATTGTCTTGTCTATATGTGACACTTAACCTTCAAAGATATAGAGAGAAAATGTAATATCTCGATTACTAGAAGTGATATCGAAAAACGAAGGTCACGCATCAATTCTACTACAAAATAAACCCCACTTGTATTTTTGATGCAGAACCCCTTTAAATGAACTGAATGGCCGCGACGCCGAAGGCCGGCCGACCGGAACAGAAGCAAAAACATTGTTTTTAAAAGTCGATGAAAAGGGCGAGTTTGTAAATTCATCAAATTTTTTCAGCGATGTCATCGATTTTTTGACAAATAAAATATGAGATTGAGAAATTTGTGCTTTTTCGAAAAAATCCCATGTATTACAATAAAAACGAACGAAAAATCCCCGTAGGGCTTCAGGACCCCAATTTTTGAATTGTGAGAGAAGGAACGTTCTCCTAAGCGATGTGATCGATCCCGGGATAGATCACATCGCATGCTATTCGATCGCTGTATTTTTCAACCTGCCCTTGATCGTGTGCATCGTTGCCATGTTTACTTTGGTACAAACGAACTACTTTTTCATGTTAAAGGCCTTCTCTAACTAACTATTACGTTTTCTCCGCCGCAGTGCGGAATTAACCTCATTTTCGGGAAAAACTTCTTTGGTTTTTGCAGTACACCTCTGTGGTTGATTTTCTAAGTTTTTGTAATAAAAATTAGTGGGGAAGGAGGCTCGAGCATTCCTTTTAAAAGGAAAGTCCCACATAACACAATGCAAAAGAAATTATCATAGAATTTATGGCCAAACACACGAAACTTGGAGCAGGAACTTTTTCCAACTATTTTACCTACAAAACGGGTCAAAAATTGTGAAAGCATCTCGTTCATTTTCTTACCTTTAATTTCTAAATTTATCCTTTTAAAAAAAAACAACAACCAATTAAAAAAACAAAATGAGTAATAAAGCTTAGAAAATCGTGCCGCCGGATCGGATCTCCCACTTTTTGCGAGAATGTGAGCAAATTTCCACAGTTCAAAAATACATTATGGGATAGATCCCTACCGACTGGTGATGATCGCACAAAAAAAACACACGTTCACGTTTCAAAAATTGGGGTCCTGGAGGATATGGCGAGGATAACACTTATATCCATCCGGGCCCAATTCTTGAATCTCAAGAGAAGGAACGATCCCTCAAGAGAAGGGATCAATTCCGGGGACTGATCCCATTCCCCGAAAAAAAGATGCTTTTTCTTGTAACCTCTTCGAAATTTTAGATTGAAAAATATACATTTTACGCGCATGCTTGCCTGAGAAATGAGAAATAGCACCGATCCTTGACTTTGGAGTCGGGGAGCGCGAACACCCAATTTTTGATAGAATAGAATGAGCGATCACCGCTCAAGAATACGAGCTGCGTTCGACGTGGGATCAAGAATTATAGGACCCAACTATGTAGGCCCTGGTCCATCTTATACCAGCCCAAATTGAAGATTTATTTATCTCCTTATGCTGAGTTTATACAGCAAATTAAATAAAACAAGAAATAAGAATTAGCCCTGCGATTAGTCATCTGAAAAAAATGTGCGACAATGAACAAACTCTAAAGCTTTCACTACAAACGCTCATTGTTTATGTATATATTGACGTATCATTTAATTAAATCGGCTGAGAAATGAAAAAGTTATTAACTTTTAGATTATGAGTGTTTGGGCTTAACATTAGAAAAAATCACAAAATGTCATATTTTTTCAATTTGCTATTATAACTTTTGGCCTGATTAATTAGTTGAAAAAAAATATCGTTTAAAGAGACAAAACATAAGAGTTGCGTTCGTTTGTTCAAAATTTGACTTTAGAAAAAAATCAAGATGGCGGATAATTTTTAAAAAGAGTTAGGTTTTACGCGCCTTATTTTTTTGTAAGTAAGATAATGGACAAACTATAAATTAGTATTTCCAAATCTCTCTTTTTTCTTCGTATATCGAGGTATCACCTAAATAAATCGGATAAGAAATAAAAAAGTAATGGCAATTTAGATTCTTAGTGTAGCAAATGGAAAATGGATATAATTTTAATAAACAATCGTAGTAAAAAAACGTATAACTTTTTTATTTCCCAACTGATTTAACTAAATGATACTTCAATATACACAGAAACAATGAGCGTTTGTATTGAAAGCTTTAGAGTTCGTTAAGCGTCGCACATAAATTTTTTTCAGGGGGGTTGAAAATTACACATCTTTTAAAACTGTCCGCCATCTTGAATTTGTTGGAAGTTTTAAATTTTTAACCGAATCGAAAAACTCTCACGTTTTATCTTTCCAAAAAACCAATATATTTCAAAATCGAGTAATCAAGTCAAAAGTTATAGCCAATCCAAAAAGTACGGAATTTTGTGGCCCACCCTATATTATTTTATTTTGCTGTATAAACCTAGCATTAGTCCTCGAAAACTGTCTTTCAAATAGTTTTAACGCGATTTCTCATCAATTCGGCAATCAAATAAAAAACATTCAAAAATTTTAAAACAAAATAATAACAACAAAGACCAGCTGATTAATGACGTTCATGACATTCATCGGAAAGACTCACCGGCCCCCAGAGTCGGTGAGCATCGATGCCATCAATAATTATAATTGGTGAATTGGTGGAATCAATCGGGTAATTTAAGAACCCGATGAATATCACCAAGAATCATAGATGAATTTAGAAACTCGATTGTTTTCATCGGTGAGCTCATCACTGAATTTACAAACTCGCCCGGTGTGTACTCAGGAGCTCAGCTCCAACGCAAGTAAACAGATTAGCAACTGTTTGGCAGTCCACAAGTGGTCCATTTTGTGCAAAATATGTTACAAATTCAGCCTCACGATTTCTATAGTTTCTGGGGCAAACAAATTTTTTTTATCTGGACCTTAGTAATGTACTAAAGCCTGAAGTGATTTAAACGACTCAGCAAATTTTTTTATTTCCAGGTTAGAGTGATCTTCCTTAATACTGCCCTGTTCGCTTGTCTCTGAAAGTCGGTCACCAACCAAAAAATCTGTAAATTATTTTAAAAATTTGGAACAATTCCTAAAATTGTTTCACTTGTTTATGCGAACACAATAATATTACGATATTTTCTTGTACGTGTTTCGAAATTTTAACTTTTTTCATTGAACGGTTTCAACTGCCTAAAACCAATAAACCAAAGTTTAACCCCCACCTTAAAACTAAAAAACGTGAGTCCGCAAAATTACGTAGAAAAGGTACAATGTAATCTTAGTCTCTATCGACTCCCTTTAACTAATTTACAATTTAGATTTATGATTTAGTATGTTTTCACATCGTACTCAATACGTATTGAAAAGATTGTCTTCTTTTTCTTTCATAGAACATGTTCTCTGTTGTGACCAAGAGATGAGTGATATATGAAAAAACATGATGCTTGATTTTCGATTCGCATTGAGCAGTGGCGTAGATACGATTTTTACTTAGGGGGGAGACAGTATAAAAAAATTCAACTCAACTCATACAAAAAAAAAACTGGGTTGGGATCTGGTTGACAAATCTTTGTTGCTAAAATCATGTCATAAATGCGCCGTGGGCGAAAGTTTTGTAAAAATATGGTAATATGGCATTTTTTAAAATGGATGTGCTGTTGATAAAAATTGCCTAAGATTATACTAAAATTATTATAGTGCCGCCGGCAAAATTTTTTGCAGTTTAAGAAGAAAGTTCTTTATAAATTTTGATCTTTTTTAAGTTTTTTATGAAATATAAAAAAACTGGATTGGGACCTGGTAATAATTCTAGATTTGTTGCTAAAATAATGTCATTAATGGGCCACAGGCCAAAATTTTGTCAAAATATACTATTTTTTTACTTAACCAATGAATCAATGTGTTGTAGCGCCGCAGGCAAAATTTGCTGTGAAACCGGACAAAGTTAAAGTGCAAATTTTAATTTTTTCAAAATGAAGAGAAAGTCTTTTTTCGTAAATTATTTTAAAAAATGTGGGTTTGGTCAACTACAAAGAGGGGAAAACAGAACGCGCGAAAGCTACCCAGTAAACGTAAGGACACTAATCCTAGAGCAAGCTCTAAAGGAAGCGAAGCGTGACATTATTTTTTTGCCTTGCTTTTGTTATGGGCGGTTCGTTCTTATTTTAAATATTTTAATGAATGATAAATACGATAAGAAAGTATTTCTCGAAAGCACGACTAGTCCATTATCATTCCCTCGCGAGTTACTAAAGTAAAAAATATACGCAAAAATTACAAATCTAACGGATTTACTCTTAATCCGGGTTCTCTGTATTTTGATAAAGACGTAAAACGACAGGCATTCAGAATTACTAAAGTTATGAATAAATTATCAATACGAAAAGTAGGGTAAACCCTCTGTAAAACCCGACAACAAATTTTTCAGGTAAGTACTATTCACAGGAACTAAAATCTGGAAACGTATATTGATATCTACTTCTTTGCTTCAAAAATTATGTTTTTAAAAAAATATATTTTAACACATCTTTAAAATATTTCAAAAACTAAAGCTCTGAGTAATTTGAACCAAACTGCAGAAAAATATTTATTTCAAAATTACAATTTTTTTTCAACTATTTCACACTTTTCTTTTCCTAAACCCCCATCATTCTATCCAACATTTACTTGGTGGGTGGCAAACAAATCAAAAATGACAACGTAAGTGTCAAAATAAATGTCAGGCTTCGCTTCCTTTAGATCTTGCTCTAGGATTAGTGTCCTTAAGCAAACGGATACGGACACCGATTTGGGGAGAGACATTACCAAAATGTGGATGCAGATTTAGTGAAGTTTATTAAAAGTTTAAATAAGAGTATTTTTATTAAATTCGCTGAAAATTTTACGATCTTTTAATTCAATAGTCAATTATCAAAAACCTTGATTGAATTTTTCACTGTGCATCGAGTGTCTCACTATATTTTAAACCTTCTATTAACTCGTATACAAGTTATCGAAAAAAAACTTTAAAAGCGAAAGTTTTATCATTCTCGAGTGCTTTTAGATATACCTAGAGGCCCTCTATACATTTGACAGTTATTGTTTTACCAGAGGTGGGCAGCTCATATTGCCCTCTCTTTCTAGTTTTTTTCATATTTGCATGTAAAAGCGATTTTATGAATTAGACTGATGTTTTGTTGTCTCTTTTTATAATTTCCCCAGACAGTTTTTGAAAGATGGATCTTTTTGTTGGTTAGTAAAATATGTCAAGTTTTCACAAAAGAAAAACAAAAACAAACAGTGAATATATACGCGAAGATATTAAAAATGCAAATAGTAGGTAAAATATAAAGAGAGATATAAAATATAAAGACTCCTAAGATATTAAAAATGCAAATAGTAGTTAAAATATAAAGAGAGATATAAAATATAAAGACTCCTATTTTTGTTACTCTTTTTCTTACAATAAAACAAGGAAACATAATGTATTATTTATTAAGAAAGTATATGCTAAATGCGTATGTTTGTAACATTTCCCCAGCAACTGTCGAATCCAGTTGCTCACCTCTTTTAAAACAATAACTGACAAAAATCGTATACAGGGCCTCTATGTATATCTAGCATTTTTAAATCTAGGTATATCTAGAGACCTGTATACGATTTTTGACAGTTATTGTTTTACCAGAGGTGTTGGGAAATGTTTAAAAACAAATTGTGTGTTGGCAATGATAGTTGGTAACCAACCCCTGACAATAAATAATTTTGTCACTGTCACATTTTTGATTAGTAGTAGTAGTAGTAGAGAAGGGGCGGCACGGAGCCTGACAAGTAGACCTCCCTGTGCCCTTTCTGCCTTACCTCGAGCCTGCCCCTAATCCACCGCCTGCACCACTGGTCATCTGGTTTCACTGTTCTTTTGGTAAAGTCCAGTATTTTGTGCCATTTGAGCGTGTGCAGGTCCTCCTCATCCAGGGTCGGGGAACCGAATACCTGGTATCTCGTCCTCTGGTATGCCTCGCAGTTCGCTATAACATGTCGAGATGTCTCTTCTGCCCGCCCGCAGGCCCGGCAGGTCGAGTCATTTTCCACCGCGATCCGGGTCATGTGCTTCCTTAGTCGGTTGTGACTTGTTATGATTCCTGTCAGCAGACCAGCGTCCCTTCGTGATCTCCCCAGAAGCCATTTTTGTCTGGTTACATCCGGGCCCTTTACGAAGTCCCTGGTCTGTCTGCATCCTGTTGCTCCTCTCCAAGCGGTCGCCTTGGCATCGTTGGCCCATTTATTGAGTCGACTTTGCAATTGCCTCTTGGTTGTTCCTAGGAGTCGTTCCGGCCCTACATACTGGGTGCTTGCCCCGATCCTGGCGAGCTCGTCGGCCTTCTCGTTCCCCGGCACCCCCATATGTCGCGGTACCCACATAAGTGTCATTTTTGATTAAGAAACGTTCAGTTTAAAAATGGAATTTTGCTGTATGAAAAACTGTAAAAACACGTGTCTCGACGAATTTGTATTGTTCCGTTGGCCAACGGAGAAAGAAACTCAAGAAAAGTGGCAAGGAAACATGCATTTACCAAGCTTGAAAATTAATAAAAATAGCCGAATATGCGAGGTAAGCAGTAGGTACAAACATAAGTATTTAGAATGTACTTTGTTAATAAATAACACATTAGGTTTCCGTGTTTTGTTGTAAGAAAACGAGTAACAAAAATATAGATCAATAGGAGTCTTTGTATTTTACCTATTATTTTAAATTTTAATATCTACCGCGTGTATATGCACTGTTTGTTTTTGTTTTTTTTTTGTCAATACTTGACATATTTTACTAACCAAAAAAAATCAATCTTTCAAAAACTGTCTGGGGAAATTATAAAAAGAGACAACAAAACATCAGTCCATTTCATAAAATCGCTTTTACAAATATGAAAAAACTAGAAAGAGAGGGCAATATGAGTTGCCCACCTCTTGTAAAACAATAACTGTCAAGTGTATCGAGGGCCTCTAGATATACCTAGCAAAAAAAGCTAATTGTCATTTGAAATGTCAAACTTAGATATCAAATTTGCATTTTTAAATCGACCTTTCCTTCATGATTTCAAGAATACCAACCACGCTATTTCTATCTATAGTGCGAAAATTGCCAAAATCCTTATCTTAAGCATAATGTTTTGATTAAAACTAAGGTTGTTCCATAAGCCAAGGAGTATACAAGTCAATGCTTATAATAAAGATTTAGGCAATTTTTTGACAAACCTCTATAGATAGAAACAATGTATTATTTTTATTTTTTAAATCAGCAAAAAAGGCCGATTTAAAAATACATTAATAAAAATGCAATGATGTCTAAACTTGACGTTTGCAATGACAGTTAACATTTTTTGGTAGGCTTATATAAACGTTCTTAAAAAATTAGAAACCTTTTGCATTTAAGGTTTTTTTATCTCTCGTATTAAACGAGTTAAAATATATTGGAAAATCCGATAGAATGCCTATAATTTAGCAAGACAATCAGTACTGAGCAAAAATTTTAAAATAAAAATAACAGAACTATGTAGCGTCAAAACAGAAATTGGTCAAAACGTACTGGCCTAAATCCTTACAATATTAAAACGTGACAAGGGCAAAACCGTACAAACGTAAAATAGTGTAAAATATTGCCGCTAGATCGCGCTGCGGTGTGAAGGATATCGTTTAATTTGTTAGCCTGACAACGCCTTCTGTATTTTAGGTACCTAAAGTCGGCCAATTGAAATTAGGTAGTAGGCTATGTGCTGCCATCTAGAGGCAATATATTACACAGGTTTTCCTGTCTAGCTGTTGTCGGCTGTATACTGTGTCTCCATAACTCGAGGTACAGAAGACGGCTGGTCTATAAGGAGAGCAGCCACTCATTTTGGGGTTGATACAATGACGACAATAAAATGAAAAAAGCGATGGATTCAAAATAACACAACGGATCGGAAACAAGTAAATATTAAATATTACTTAAAACAACAACAAAAATTTGTATTTGTGGGCGCACCATTCTTTTCCATAACAATCTGCAAACGCCTGAGCATTAAAAAACTTAAATTTTGAAAATATTTTTTTTGGTCTCCAGTTTCTCTGATTATTAGACACTTAACGTAAATATTTCAACGCATCGGTATACGTAACGCGTTCGAAACAAAGTCAAAATACACTAAATTTTTGACTTTTTTATGCGATAAAACAAAATTATGATTGTTTTCCACAAACCAAAACTACACTTTTTTGCACTCGACGCGCGTTTCGCTAACAACGTTAGCATCATCAGGAGACGATAAACAATGAACTAAATTAATCTACGCTCTATCTTATATACAATCCTTTAGTGGGCGGAGATAAGACTAATAAATTGTGATTGATCACGATTTTTAATCCTATCTCCCCTCAACCAAAGAATAAAGTGTACTAAACGGGATGGGTCCTCTATCTTTATTTAAACTATTTCTGGATTTAATGATTTCCATACTTTCATATGCATTCAAAAGTCTTTTGTTTGGTACACTTTTTAGAAGTTTTAGGTTATCTAATGTGAATCTATGATTGTTTTCAAAAGCATGCTCGGCCACACTTGACTTTTCTGTTCTTCCGTATTTTAAGTGTGCTAAGTGTTCTTTAAAACGTGTTTGAATAGAGCGTCTCGTTTGGCCAACATATTTTTTGTCACAATCCATGCAACTATTCCTTGAAGGATAAAACTACAGTTCTAGAAAAAAGTGGAATTTACGAAATTAGTTGCATAGATTGTGACAAAAAATATGTTGGCCAAACGAGACGCTCTATTCAAACACGTTTTAAAGAACACTTAGCACACTTAAAATACGGAAGAACAGAAAAGTCAAGTGTGGCCGAGCATGCTTTTGAAAACAATCATAGATTCACATTAGATAACCTAAAACTTCTAAAAAGTGTACCAAACAAAAGACTTTTGAATGCATATGAAAGTATGGAAATCATTAAATCCAGAAATAGTTTAAATAAAGATAGAGGACCCATCCCGTTTAGTACACTTTATTCTTTGGTTGAGGGGAGATAGGATTAAAAATCGTGATCAATCACAATTTATTAGTCTTATCTCCGCCCACTAAAGGATTGTATATAAGATAGAGCGTAGATTAATTTAGTTCATTGTTTATCGTCTCCTGATGATGCTAACGTTGTTAGCGAAACGCGCGTCGAGTGCAAAAAAGTGTAGTTTTGGTTTGTGGAAAACAATCATAATTTTCTTTTAGTGCAACCAAAGGTTCCAAATTCCCAACATAGTTTTTTATGCGATGTTTCGAACGATGTCCGCTTTCTTGAAGGTTGCGATGATAGAACTGCTGATTGAAATCGTTGCGTATGTTCGTGGGTCCGTAACGATACGTACATCCTTCCGTACGCAACGAGATTCTGTCATCACACCCGTCAAAGAAGCAGGCAACGTTCGAAACATGGCATGAACAAGTAAAAAATGTAGTGTATTTTGACTTTGTTTTGAAAGCGTTACGTATGCCGATACCGATGCGTTGAAATATTTACTTTAAGTGTCTATTAACTATTTTGACAAGTCGGCCACATATATTTTCTATTGAGTTCAGATCAGAGCTGTTGAATGGCCAAAGAATTTTAAATTGTTTTCAAACCACTGGCGAACAACAATAGTCCGTATGCACAGGTGGCAACATATCATCCTCAAGAATCTCAACATATCTTTGATTGTTGACTCTTCCTTCGAGTTGTCAAATCAGCCCTACATATTCACTGAAAAAATTTCCAACTTTCTGAATTTGGTTGCTGTATTGTGGATCAAACTCAGAATTTGGTGGACGATACACTAAAATTCTTAGAACATTGAACTACTAGAAGGAGTCTGGTCTGTCTGGTTACACTGGTTGTTTGAGTGCAACACCTACAGTGGGGAAAGGGGAGACAGAAATCTGTGTTGCCAATTTTAATAACAGAATTATTCAACAAAAAACTTATTAAATTTGGATTAAGTTTTGACGCTTATTTATTAATTAATTAATGAGGTTTAAGATATATGTTGAAAAAGCTAATATACACAATATATAATGCTCACAACCTATTTAAAACTTTCGACGTTTTCTGAAAATTTAACATCATCTTTTGTAGTAAACGTGGCAACATTGATTGTGTTTAGCAGTTTCTCGATTTTTCCTGGAATGTCACTATTGTTTTGAAAGTGAAAGTTTCAGCACTTGTCAATACTATTTTTTTGATATTTTTGTGAAAAGTTTGTGGCGAAAAATGGTTCCAAAGTGTATTATTATATGCAAGTTGAAACAGAAGCCGGGTACCGCAGTATTTCGTTTCACAGGTACGTTAAATTAAAATATTAACTAAATATTAGGTTAGAATTCGTCATATTCTTGGTAAACAAAGGCAGGAAATCTGTGTTGCCGGCTTGTCACTAATTTCAGTATAAATAGGGATTTCCATAGCACCTTTTTCTTATTTTTATAGTTACATCCTACTTGAATACATTTTTAGGTTAAAAATTATTGAAGGTATTTTAAATAATATTAAAAAGCTCTTTCTGGTAGTTCAATGTTCTAAGCTAAAAATTAGAATTATAAAATAGTGGCTAAAATAGTGCTTTTTTACAAGCGTTGGTTTAAATAACCAGCGCAGCGAGGTATTTAAAAACGCAAGTAAAAAAAGCATAGTTTAGCCGCGTGTTTTTAACACTATTTTTTTAATACCTTAATCAAAAAATGCAAGAAAAACAGGAAAAAGTTACTTTTAAAAATCTCGAATGAAGAGCACTTCTCGCAACATTTTACACTATAAATCAAGGCGGTTTATTGTTGCGACATTTTAATCTTTGACAGTTTGATAGTTTGGCTTAATTTTTAGGCAAGAATAATTAGATTTTTTTAATATTACTATTATCCGCTATTTCTCTTTAATTTTGGGTAAAAAACGGACAAAAATCTTTTTTTGTACCCGTGATCAAAAAAAAAATTTTTTTTTATATCGATAACCAAAAAAGCCATGCTTCAGTTAACTGCAGACAGGGATGCCCACGGTTTATCAGAATGTGCAAAATCAAACCCGTTAAATAAAAAAAAATCAATTATAAAATGATTCACTATAGAAACAGCAATTGGTTAATCCAATTTTTTATCAGAACCTTATTTCTTCAAAACCGTTTTTAATCAAACCATTGTTCATCAAACTCATTCAATATCAAAACCGGAATTCGTAAAGCCCGTAATTTATCACAAAATTTTTGCTAAATTAATTGCGCATTCGCCAATACCACATGAACCGAAGGCGTACACGCAGGTGGCGCGGCGGCGCGGTTTTTTGATGCATTTTTGGCTGTTACGCGCGCATACTTGTACAGGTTGCGTTCAATAGTTTGTGTATAGATGTCACTTGCATTCACCCGTCTTGGATTCATTTGTTATTAGCGAATGAGCAATCAATTTAGCAAAAATTTTCTGATAAATTACGGGTTTTACGAATTCCGGGTTTGATATTGAATCAGTATGATGAACAATGGTTCGATTAAAAACGGATCTGTTAAATTTCGAATTTGTTATTGAATGGGTTTGATGAAAAAAGGTTTTTCTTAGTTTTTTTATTATTTTCTTATTTATTTTTACAAAAGAAAACAAAAAACAAAAATATTCATTCATTCATTCAAAATCATTTCAAAGGAAATTTTATGCTCATTACAAAAATCGAACAAAAAATTGTGTTGTTGTGTTTGACAAAAAAAAATTACTTAAATTATTATCTATAGAAAAGCAATTTACACCAAATAGAAATTTTCATTAATAAAAAAGTTATAGACCAAATTCTATCTAAATTGGTTTTGACAAGGTAGTGTTTTTGACTGACACTGAGAGGCTTATTTTTAGTTGCGGTTATGATGATTCAGGCTGCCAAATAAAAAGTAAGTGCGGGAATGTCTCGGGGTAAATTCATTCTCGCACGCGAGAATGAGACACTTTGCGAACTAAAATGCATGCGAAAAGTAGGTACTTCTCGCACGGAAATAGAAAAAATTACTACCGCTCCCCTTATAGACCAGCCGTCTTCTATAACCCGAGTGATAATTTGTGCTTTCGTAAATGTTGTAATTTGCGGCATTTTTGACTTTGAAAATTATTGTCAAAATCAGTTTGTCGCATACCATCAGCTATTGAAAACTGGTGAATGGAATACAAACACTATTAGAAAAGTAATTTTGCGAGATAAGAAAAACTTATGTCTGCTTTTTTTTTAAAACAAGAGTGCCTATTTTCAAAAAAAAAATCGATTTTATTAATTATTTTACAGTTTCGAAGTTGGGAACGGGAACACAAAAAGTGCTCTGGACCAGCGTGGACTGTTTTTTTTTTTGTTTTGAAGAACTGTTTTAGGCGAACTTTACGAACGGAACGACAATTTTTTTAATCACAATTTTTGGATATACACAACACACACATTAATACACTCTTAAAAATGAGTAGTCCGGTTTAAACTAAATCTTATTGAAAAACGCCAGTTGCGCCTAGACCGGGACAAATCGAACTGGCTTTTAATTATTATATCACAAACTAATAATTAAATTTTTATTAGGCTTTAAATTTGCGATTGCAAGACTTGAGGGTATAGTCCGAATATTTGCTGATACAGTATGTTCCAACGAAAACGGAACAAATTTTGGAAAAATCCTTGAACAATTGATGTACTACAAGTTGTGTTACATAACAGGTCACAAATTACATTGAGGTAATGTAAATGTAACAGGTTTTTGCTTGGTGGGTAACTACAAAAATGGTGTCACTTTTTGAAGTAATGTGAAATTGAACAAAAAATCTAATGAAAAGTAAAAAAGTTTTCCACAAACTGTTGAACAATAAAAATCAAATTAGTTTTGACCGGTGCGGAACTAGTTCCTTCAAGTTTTAAATTTAAATCCAAAATCCTAATCGATAATTATTTTTCGTGATGAACTTCTACCCCACTTAAAAACCAATCAACTCTTCCTCCGGTATTGTTGGTTTAAATCGGCTGAGCCGTTTTTGAAAAATCATACACAAACAAACGTCATCAAACTTTTAACCTAAATATAAGCTTGTAGAATGTAATTTTTGATCAAATTGAAAAACTTTAAAATGTTACCATTAATTTTAAGTTTTCTTTTTCTAGTAGCTAGAAGAAAAAAAATATCGTCTGTTGCCTTTCAAGTTGATGCATTTCCCCTTCTTAGGGCCGGTTTCTCAATAGCGGGTTACCAGAGAGTTAAATTAACTCAGGCTATAAATACTAGTTTTTTTTTCTGTTTTAAGGCAATATTTTTTTTTAGGTTAACCCTGAGGTAAGGTAAGTTACCCTCACCTTGATTAATTTTAGTTTAAATCGGCTCAACCGTTATTAAAAAATCATACACAAACAGACGTCACCACACTTGTAACCTAAATATAAGCTTGTAAAATGTAATTTTCGATCAAAATAAAAAAGTTTAAAATTTTACGTTTTTTAACTACCTATTAATTTTAAATGTTCTTGTTCTAGTAGCTAAAAGAAAAAAAAATATCGTCGGTTGCCTTTCAAGTTGATTCGTTTCCCCTTCTTAGGGCCGGTTTCTCAATAGCGGGTTACCAGAGAGTTAAATTAACTCGGGCTTTAAACCCTATTTTTTTGCTGTTTTAAGTCATTTTTTTTTTGGTTAACCCTTAGGTAAGGTAAGTTACCCTCACCTTGAAGCCCTGGTTACCCTGGAGTTAATTTTAATCCGCTTTTTAAAGATTCTTATAAGGTTATGTGGCTCGAGTTAACTCGCTTTTGAGAAACCGGTCCTTAGCAGCTTTTAGCTGCTGAAAGAGAAAGAGATTGTGATGATAAATGAAATAAAAAATAAAAAATTACTGAATAAGAAAACTTTGTCAATAAACGGTTTTTTGTAAAGAAATATTGTCTTTCAGACCTGAGCCAAGTTTTTATCTCCGCCTCTATTTTAAACTTTAAACACAAATAAAACTAAAAAAAATATTGATAGGCAAAACTTATCACTCAAAAAACACAGAAAAAATTCCAAGGCATTGGAACATTAAAAAAATCGCACAGTAAAAAACATGGCTACACGTACTAAACTACACAGTCAATATAAATTATTGTTGTTTTGCTTTTACTCACTTTTGATCTCATACACAAACTTATAATATTAGATGCTAACATTGATTCTAATAAGATTCTTTTACCAAGGTAAATGAAAAACTAATGAATTATTATTTTTGCCTTACAGTGTAATAAGTTTAGTCAATACCTACGTAATGTTTTGCCTATTTTTACATTATTACACAGGGTGTTTTAGCAGTGGTGTAGTCAGAAATCGACTCCTCTGGGGGGGGGGTCATCATTTAATATATTTCAACTACCTACCTATGGCAAATTTTTAAAAATGACGTACCGTAGAATGGGGCTATTTTAGACTTTTTTTGGACTTTTTTGATTATATCTCGGAAACAACTGCAAATTATTTTTCTCTAAAAATTATTTTTGATAGGTCCTCCCATAGGTATTACATTCCATGAAAGAAAGATGGACCTCCTTCCATAGGAGAACTAAGGTGGGGATATTTGGGAAACTGTGGAAATACAACGAACTACATTTTATAACCGCTTTTAGAGTTATTGTAGACGAGAAAATTTTTTTTTTTTGGGTTTGTTTGAAAAAATTCTTGTTCTTAGGCATAAAATTATGTTTTTAAGAAAAAATAGACTATAAATATATGAACATATGCTTCGGTTTGAAAACCGTACAAAAACAAATCTAAACGATTTAAATTTTGCAAAATAAAATACATTGGGTACCACAGACTCACTAAACCCCAAACTAATTGTCTTGTCTAAAATAGCCCCACTTTACGAAATGGTCAGTAGAATTTTCTTTAATGGTAGTAGATGAACGCTACATTTGTTAAAGCTACAGAACTGCCAGGTACAATTCTATGACTCCCTGATGATTCCTAATAAGGATGAAACAGGTTTGTAGGTGTCTGGATTCTCCATTAGATATTGGAGGCCTGGTCGTAATGAAGTGAGAAACAAAAACGCTTTGTCCGATATGCCACGAGTCTTACTTTTATTAACTCTGATGTCGTTCCTATAGTCTATTTGGAGAGCTTGCGTGTGAATGAGTCTTTTGAGTTTTTACCTACTGATATTCATGAAATCAGATCCACTCTTAAATCTTTTAAAAACCAAACTGCAGCCGGATCAGATGGTATATCTGCATATTTTAGCAGAAGCGATTAATTTCACCTTTTCTTCTGGCACTTTCTCAACCACTCTTAAACAAGCTCTAGTGATACCTATTTATAAAAATGGTGATACTAAAGATCCGTCAAATTATCGACCAATATCCTTGCTCTCAACCATATCAAAGATTATTGCAAAAATCGTCAAAAAACGCATGATAGATTTCTTAAGTTTGCACAAAGTTTTTAATCCTGCACAGTTTGGTTTCCTTCCAAAAAAGGGCACACATGATGCTATGTTTAAGGTGATGGAACAACTTTTTGTGCATTTCAACAATGGCTTTGATACCGCAGGAGCTTTCTGTGATTTTTCCAAGGCCTTTGATTGTGTGAGTCACAGAACGCTGCTGCGAAAGCTGGAGGTATATGGTTTCCGCGGAGTGGTGTTGGAATGGTTTAAATCCTATCTCTCAAGCCGCACCCATCGTGTAGCCACGAACGGCTGATGTTCCTCTGTCCAGCAAATCCATTTCGGGGTCCCGCAGGGCTCTGTCCTAGGGCCAATCCTATTTCTCATATACATCAGTGATCTGTTAAATTTGGATATATCGGGGGTTTTTGCTGCTTTCGCGGATGAGGCAACGGTGGTGTGGCACAAAAAAGGGACGCAGGAGTTGGTCCAGGTAATATCTGACGACATCAGGGTCATCAAGCTGTGGTGCGATGCCAATAGACTTTTACTTAATTTTAACAAAACACACATACTTGGATTTCGCTGCAGTATTGCTGATGTTGATTGTGACCAATTCTCCATCAATCTTCTCAAAATACCAACTTGGTTCTGATTTGAAATTTCAATCTCACATCATTGCGCTTAACAAGAAACTCGCCTCAGGTTGTTACTGTGTACGAGGGGTGGACAAAAATCTATATTTCTATTGCAAAATCTGTATACTATACTGTTATTCAGTCTCACCTTTCTTACGGTCTACCATTTTAGGGCTGCTGTACCCAATATCTTTTTCAGTCAGTCTTTACACTTCAAAAGCGAGCAGTCCGATTCATTGCTGGTGTCTCTGTAAGAGATCATTGTAAACTTTTATTTATAAACTACAAAATCCTGACCTTACCATGTATTTTCATCCTAGAATCAGTAAGTCTTATTCACAAACACAAATCTTCTTTCCCGGAACACCAAATTATTCATGTTACACGTCAAAGGCCACTTCCATAATGCCATAAAACTTTATAACCATCTTCCTGTAGCTATTAAAAATATTCCAGATCTATCAAAATTCCGCAAAGAACTCAAAAACATCTTAGTAAAACAAGCATTTTATACAGTGGATGAATTTTTTACCTTTTCCTTTTAAACATACCTATTTATAATCTATTTTTTTCTTTTTCTTTCTTATTCTTTTTTTTTATTTATTTTAAAACGATTAAGTACCTACTTTTTCGCATTTTTATTTCCTAAAGCCTTAAAATTGAATTGGTTTCTAGGATTTCTGTTGCTTGTGTTACAACAACCCTAAGCCAAAAACAACTAGCATTATAAAATTGTCTGTGATCTCAGGTTTTAAAATATTAAAACTAGGTATTTGTGATTTAACTTTAGAGATATGTTGACAGAAAACTAATCACTCTTTTTTAATAATAACAATTTTTTAATTTAGTTAACGTTTTTAAGTTTTTGCATTGGGACAAGGTTTTGACCTATATACTGAATTAGACTTAACTTGTTTGTATATATATTTATTTAGATTTTACTCAACTTGTTTGTTCTATTTGCATTATGTTTTTTACAATGTTACTGCTACCAACGTATGGTTTTTACCTTTTGTTCGTACCTGCCTTTGCCAGGTAGGTAGTTTTATTTTATTATTGTATTTCATTTTTAATGATTTTCTTACATGTGATTGCACTTAAGCCTCAGCGTTGTCAATAAGGATGTAGACAATCTTTGGACAATAAAGCATGTTTACAACACGCGTCACAAACCGGAGTAAAGTGTCAAAAAAGGGCGGAGCTATAGCTCTTCCTGGGGCCCCTGTTCATGATTAATTTATTGTGGATTGGGTTGGAATTTCCAACCCCTGGCTACGCCCTTGATTTTAGGTTACACCATTCATCACAAATTCAGTTCATAAACTGGGGTTTGCTTGCTTGCTCCCATTTTTTAAAAGATTTTATGTAATACCTACCTATTTGAGGGCTTAGTGAAAATTAATTAAAAATAACTACTTCGATTTTCATACATTTTACAATTCAAAAATTTTCGCAAATTTTTGTAACCATCCAGCAACCCCGCTAAAAAATACGCGAACATGTTTGCTAATATTTACTACGGGGTATAGTATCAAGTACCATTGAGGAAGTATATAGCAAACTTTTCGAGATATTTTCGAGTTTCGAGTTTAGGTATCTTATGGTGGAGCTTCTGTACCAATTTGGCATAATTGGCGGGTTATAATAATAAAATTGGCAAGCCAAATTTAATTAGAACACGTCACTTAAAAATCGTAGGCAAATTTTTTTATTGGCACCGAATTAACAATATATTGTCGACTGACGAAAACTGGCCACATGGCTAATTGCCGTCCTTTCCCAGCTGATCGAAGTTTTTCTCAGAGAGTCATCGATTTCACACGTGTGCAACCTAAAATGGGGTTCATTCACGTTTTCTTAAATTTAATCAATTTAATTTTTTCTTTTTGCGGAAAAATTAACTAAAATTAAAATCGGTTGAACCACATAACTATATGACGAAAAACTCCATTCACGGATGTCAGTGAGCGATATGTTTTAAAATAAAGGAAAAACTTGGCGCACTAATAAATTTACATAAAAGATTTGTGGCGTAGAGGGCAAAGGGTGAGGGAATAAATCGGAAAAAAGTTTTTCCTCGACCAGGATTTGAACCCGGGACGTCTAGAATACCAGTCTAATGCTCTACCAACTGAGCTACCGAGAAACTGGGGTTTTGACTTTTCCCTTTATTTTGTAAATATCTTTGGCTGAAATTATTAGTTGGAAATTCGCCATCTGACACCTATATCTGACACAATAAAACGCTATATGTCGTGTATCGTTGGTTGATAGATAAGTAGAAATTTCGTACAACTAATAATCGTTGTCTTTATAACATCTCTAGATTTTTAAAGCTGCAGTAGGCTTCAAAGATCTCCCCACTACTAACAAATGAATCGGACGAAAGGATATCCGAATATATATAAAAAATATTGATATTAAAACATACCAACCTTCAGAGAATACAGTGAAAATAAGATACTAAAGTCAATTATCAGTATTATCGATATCCGCATCCCTATCGTGTTGACCAATAAAGGAGGTATACTTTCAAAGTTATGACGGATAAGTCCTGAAATAGATGCGTTAAGAGCCATGTAACGCTACGTAGGTTTGCCCGTAACGCATTGCTCGTTTATTCAAACACTGTTACTTTGATCAATAGGGATGGGGACACCGATACCACTGATATTTGACTGTAAATGTCTATTAACTGCATAACACTTAAAGTTAATTTTCGGGCCCATCCAGAAAATTAGCCTAGTCTAGTAGTTGTCAGTCATATGATGGGGCTAGTGTAATGTCTGGAACATTCTTCGGCAATATACATTCCTTGTTTGGCACATGGACTTAATTTAGTTGTTGTTGACGCTTGTACAAAAGTTGCACCCGCAGCTTCTTTCTTTAATACATTAGAGGCATTTTATGTGCATTTTTCGCAACCAGGAAATCATGAAAAACTTAAAAAGTTCGGTATTAAATTTTTGGAAGTATCTAAATTTTCTACTACTCGCTGAGCATGTCGATTTGAAAATTGTAAAGCAGATTTATTAAACTTTAATTGGGGCGAGTAAAATGGCACTAAAAGTGAAGTAACTGATAACCAGGATAGAGATGCCCTTGAAGTTGTTAGACTATTAGCATCTATTCAAAAAGACGAGTTTTGCATTTGCCTGCACATTCCATACTTGTGTTATTACGTATCAACATTTTGAGTCAGTTCTTTCAGGGTAAAGATGCTACTCTCGGCAAAGCAAATTTAATAATAGTTGGTACGCTACAGTCTCTAGAAGAAACTAGAAACAGTTTTAAAAATATTTTTTCTGAAATCAAAGACTTCGTCGATAAACATGACATTTCTTCAGAACCTATCAAAGTATCAAAACGAACACGGCACATTGCTGCACAAACTAAGAATTATATCATAAATGTATAACTTAAATAGAGACTTTATGTTTACCACAGTTGCGATCAGACATAAGGTAAACAATTTGGCGACAATGCCAGATTGCGCTGAAAGTTGTATCTCTACACGTAATGTTTTTAAAAACATATTATTTTTATAACCTTATCATTTATATGCAATTATGCAAATTCTCCGGTTTGTTTTTTTTTAAATGGAGAAACACCTTATTATTATTCAAATATATAAAGAAATTTAGGTATATTAAATAATTTCATTTAAATTTCCTTGAATCTTCACAATTTTAAATCAATAAAGAATTTATAATGTGGAGGTACATGTTATGGTACTTGAAATACACCTCATTTTTTCGATCCAAATATCATATAAAATACCTATTATTTTGGGCGAAAGAATAATTCTTTTTATTTCCCAGTATATATCGGGAATAAAACCTACAACAATGTGACAACCTCGCATTTGTGGCGGGTCAGCCATATAAACGTGTGTACGCTGCTCCATTCATAATTTCTCTACGGTGTTGTAGCATTAGCATAATCGAGGTTTTGGTATATTTTACAGACTAATCGAGAGTTTTTTAATATTTTTTCAATAGATTTTTAAGTGTTTGTGGCAAAAGTGATGTGACAAAGTGCGTAGTGTGACGAAAGCTGGAGATTGCAGGTGAAAACCAAACATTTCACAGGTTTGTTATCATATGTTTTTTCGACGCCATCTTGTGAGAGGCCCCCATAGGCGTGCAACTAATGTTGCAATAAATACAAAATATAATTAATAAATATAGGAAAGAAATAAGTTTTTTTGGGATATTTTTGCGAATTTGTGATAAAAACAATATGCTAAGCACTTATAATTAATTACACTATATTTGGTATAATGAACCAACTTATATCCAACCAAATCATATTTATTTATAACTACATTCACAGTTGTGATACTATCTGTAGTAAGCCTATTTTTTCTGCTGAGATTTGTTTATAAATAGTACAAGCGCAGGATAAAGAATGTATGTTTGTTACAACTTTTTATTTATAATATTTACATAGGTAAATACTCACAATAAGATTGTTTTTTTATTTTTTAAAAATGTAAAGATACTTTTGTACGTATTAAATAAAAATTATAGTAGAGTGTATAAATCCCATTTTTTTTTACACAACGAAAAAATAGTACCTATAATATAGGTATCATCCTTTTTCGAAATACCACTATTTTTAGTCGAATTTGCTTATTTTTGCAACATTGGTTTTTTTGGTAATTTGCCTAAACAGTGCGGAAAGTAAAACTTTTCGGCACACGATGGCCGTTAAGGGCGAAAAAAGCACTTTTGACACGTTTTTAGTACAACAATTTCCTACTTGCATAAAAAGCTTCTGCCTAAGGTTATATATATATGGTATTTTTAAAATTAAAACCAAAGAATAATTTTGTTTCCATTTTTAATTTAATCTAGTTTATAAATGCATCTAAAAACTCTAATTAGACATAAAATTCACGCCATGCCAAAAAAATTCATTCACTTGACATTAAATAGGTAAAGAAACTACTTCGCAAATGCGTGTGAAAAAGTCTACTGTTACATACCAATTTTAATGTGGAAAGTTCAACTTCCCACACGCCGTGCGTAAAAAAATAAGCACGGTGTGCATGTCATAGCGTGCGTGAAAAAACGTTTAACGCACGCAATTTTTTTTTAAATGGTACTTTATGAACCAAATTTTTAAATTTTGAGTTTGAAATGTGTGTTTTAAAAACTACTTTTTGATCAAGAAAGTCATCATAAACACTCGTAGTAAATTGTACCTAACCCTTGCGGAAGTGTCTTTCCCGCCCGAACTCCTCCCGTGCGTAAAAGTATCACTTTCCGCACTAATTAAGCAGATAACTATCTGGAGAACACTTAAAAAATTAATATTTTCTATGTTTTATCTTTACATAAATATTTTCACAATGACAAATATAATACCTCTCCATACCCTCGGTATCAATTATTAAGTATAAAAAAATTAAAGATTGTATTTCCAAAAAAATTTCTGAAAATAACGACCAAACCTTTTTACATTTAAAAATAACGAGCCGCTTCAGGCCGCTGCTAAATGTAAGGTGGTTGGAGCATGTGTGAGGAGGAGCATGTCTGGTACAGCGTTGCCAGTGGAACATAAAATGGTTTTCCCTAAATCTAACGACTGATCGCGTTTCAAAGCAATTTATGAATGACTTGATGGGTCTATTTTAGTTAAACGTCTTTGGATTATATAGTGGAAAGCGCTCTTGGACAGCGCGATAGAGTTGCCATCAGTTGCTTAGAATACTGGAAAATAAACATGCACTACCTAATAATGGATAATTTAGCAGCTAATTCTAGGGAGAGGTTTAAAACTTGCTATTGGCCACAGAACGTCAAAATTTCATTGAAAATTACTCCACGATTGCAGGTGTGGATGTATCTATGCTTGAAGTTGATATCTTGGTAGAAAAAATATGATTACTTCTAAATATTTAAAAATAAATTTCAAATCTACCAAAGATTCTATTAGACAAGACTTTTGTCCTACCCTCTAGAAATTATTTCAGAGTTCTCTTTTTTTTCTATTAAGTTGTTAATGAAGCTTCTATGCGATGCGTAGAACAAAAAATTGAACCAGAACTACAATGGGACAAACCCGATTTTCCAGTGTTATCAATTATTAACATCCAGAATGATTTAATTAAAGAAGAGATTACAGTAGACCACGTTCTGGAAATATTTTTACAAAAGACAAGGAAGTTGCAGTTAATTTATATTAAACAGCTGGGTTGAGTCGAATAAAGATAGGGTTAATTTTAGTTAAGGTAATAATGCATAATATTCGAGATAATATTAAACACTTTTGAGAAAAACATCACTATCAAGCAGTGTCAGCTAGGCCCCCATAGCCCCCCCTCAAGTCAGAAAGCTAGTTACGCCTGTGCGTACTTTTGCTATTATAGGGGTAAGTAACAGAAAAAAAAAGAATCTACAATTAAATAATTGTAATAAAAAAAGAAAAGAAAAAATGTAAAGAAGAAACTTTTAAAATACCTAAAAACTATAAGAATCCAAAAATTTAGTTACTAAACCGCACACTACAAAACCATGTTAGAATGATTTTTTTGTGTTGGATTGCATGCATCCAGTCAAGTCATCGTCATTCAAGCCCAGCCATCATATTTATCACACACATTTGAAATGTCGAAACCTAGAATATTTTGTTTGTTAACCAAACGGTGTTAAGATAAATGTGTTTTTCTTAAGCCCTGTTCTCACTATATGCAACTTTTCCATGCATCAAATTTTCTGATAAGGTTAAAAAAAGACACAATCTGCTTATGTCTTCTTTTAACCTGTTATTAATAAATTTGACTCATGGAAAAGTTGCATAGTGAGAACAAGGCATTATATTATTTGCGTTTTTTTTATTAACTCTTCGAGTCTACGCTATTAAGGAATATCGTAGGTATAATTTTTCGATTTTTTGTGACAAAATAAACCTGTTCTTATTTTTTTTTTAAATTTGGAAGTCGGTCCAACTGCAAAGGTCAGTTGTTTCCGCGATCTTTTTTTGGACGCAAAGTAGGAGGTGACGAGCCTTTAGAAAAGGATCTTTGGTAGCAGATTTCTTACAATTTTCCTTTGTTCTGGAAATAAGTGCAAAAACGACTATTTTGTACATTATTTTTTGTTCTCATTACTAAAGAAGTTCAAGCGCGGACCTGGCTTCAAATCTAGGTAGGGGGAAAATCTACAAAGTCGTTAAAACTTATGCAGAAAAGTTTTTTATTTTTTAAATGTTTTTTGTAAAAAAAATTAAATCCAGGGACGGTAATTACCCCCCCCCCCTACCTACCTTCCTCCCCGAAATCCGCACTTGAAGGAGGAGTAAGCGAAATTAACTGCTATGCATTGTCCATTTATTAAAGCGTCTATAATGCTCGATAAAACATTTCAAATCGTTCTGGTAATAAGAAAAGAGCAGTTGTTATTGCAACTTATGGCTAACGGAATTTCTGCCCGTGGGGGTTATACAAAGGCAATCAGCCAAAAAACAAGTAACTAATGGCTTACGAAATTTGTATATAGGAACCGACTTATAATTTTTTCTAATTAGCTTCGAGATATTAGAATATACACCTGCCTGTAGGCTTCGTTTTGTTTCGCTAGTTCACTGACTCCTTTCTAAAAATTTTTTGTAGCGGCAATAAATTTTCCATGCACTATGCAAAGTATTTCTTTTACAGGCCTCTTTTTCTCCTTCGACCATCAATTAAATTTAAAAAAAAATGGGGCCAGCCCTCCTTATACTGAATTTTGAGATTATTACAGATGTCGTTGAATTTCCATTTTTAAAAGTATGTTTGCAGTTATTCCCAGCGATTCCAGGGGATTGCCAGAAAACTGCCTTCTTTACTATCTTCTTTCCAATCCCCGACCCCCATCAAAAACTATTTAGCTTATTGCCTGTCCTAACGTTTTTACAGCATTGAGATTACTTTAAAGGCTATGTTGTCGAAGCTGTGTTAGTTGGGTGCGTTATCGTATCCTATATGGACAGACAGACACCATCACAAAGTTTTGTATTTAGGTCTTCTTTGACCTAAATAGATCATTTTTAGCGAAAATAAAAAAAGTTATTTGACGATCCGAATAGCCTACATTGGGTATAGATTCATTGGCGGTCGCAGGGGGGGGGGAGCGGAGGGGGACTCCAGAAAAAAGTGGACAACAAACATGCTGCTGGTAACCTTGAAGTCTTTGGAGAAAAAACGAGAAATTGTAGAACGTTCCTTTAAAGCAGGGTTTGTTATATAAAACCCAACTCACTGGGATTTTTTGGGTTTTACAAATGGGTTTTATTAGTTTTTTTATGGTTTTCGTTTTAAATTATATACATATTGAAGTTCTTCTTTAAAATTAGGACTTATTCTCGCGATCGTTTATCAACTATAAAATACGACAAAAAAATAGGTGGAATAGAGAAATCGACAGTTTGTTTGTTTGTTAATAAATCAAAGCAGTTTTGGTTTAGTTTGCCCTGCGCTTTTTTTATATACTTAATATAAACAAACCTTAAGAAAATTATTGTTGGAGTTTGTGTATTTACTACACTGCAAGTACCTGCTTACTTAGTATGACATGATAGTATTCGATTCAAGTTTTCGTTTCTTTCGAGGTTATTAACTCTAAACCATTTTTTGAAAGGAAAATACCTAAGAGCAGCGCTAGAAAGAGTGCATCAGAATGGACTGAGGTTTTAGAATCCAGTAATAAAAGTAGAGTCTGCAAATACTGAACCAGTATCGTTTTTTTTTATAATTTGCATTGTTGCCCAGCTAGTGCAGCATCCATTGAAAGACATGGTCTTATTTGGAATAATAAAATAAGAAATTGTTTGGGATTAGAAAAAGATTTGCAACTGGTCAAGTTTATCGAATCTTACGATCAGATTCTAGTAATAATATACCTTTTTTTACGTTTATTTATTTTATTAATAATGAAAAAATCCACTTTTAAAAAAGCCCTACGTGTTTTTTCTTTAAGTGAGTTTTACCCAAAAAAAAAAACCAGTGGGCTTTTTCGGTTATCCACTGGGCAGCCAACTCTGCTTTAAAGACATTCTATAATTCCTTCACATTATTTTGGGACAGTTTGACCTTTAATTCGTCACACCAAGAATAAACAAACGCATGAAGTACTTACCGCGAAAACCACGATATTGCAAATACAGAACAGTTTTATAGAGTTTCTATTTAATTTATAAACAAGTTTTAGACAAAATCATTTCGGACATAAAAAAGTATTTTTGACCTGAACATATTGAAACCAAGTTTTGTACAACGTGAAGTCAAAATCAAGGCAAAATTAACTAAAGTCGTTTCTAAATACGATAAACTGTTTGATTAATTGAAAACACAAATTCTTGAACTTTTGTTGGGAGAAGTCAGTATTTGGAAAAATAAAAAATGTTTGAAATAAATAACTTAAAATCCCCCCCCCCCACTAGATTTGAGGTCAAATCCGCGCTTGAGGTTACTAAGTTTAGTTTGCATATGTTGATATGTTCCTCATAAAAGCTATACTTTTATCCTAGTTTTTTTTCGTATCGAAACCGCCCCCCCCCCCTTTCAAATGGCTGTGACCGCCACTGGGTATAGATGGAAATTTATAATCTTTGTTTGTTTGTTTGTATAAAATAATAGTTTTTGGGCCTCTCTGTAAAAAACGCCCCCACCCAGAGGTGGTACTTTTTTTTGTTATCTTGGTGTGGCCCTTAACATAATAGCACCAAAAAATATAGTATATATTTTTTGATAGCGCTAATCAGAAAAAAGATGAAATGGGTTCATATAGCAATTATTTTTTGCAACTTTTGAGGCCTCCCTGTAAAGAAAGCCCCCACCCAGAGATGTACAATATATTTTTTTCTTCAGTTTTAATTTTACTTCCTAAAATTTATTTTAGTAATAAAAAGTGCAAATAGTTACAATTAACTCTTGTATATTATTCAAGAAAAAAAAATAAAAAGTCTCCTCTTTGTTCTTGTTGGGATACTGTTTGTTTTTTTTCCAACGGTCGTCAGTGTTTTAAAAACCAACTTTTATTTAAAAAATTATATTAAGTAGATACTTTATAAAGGCAAATAACGCTATGTAGCAAAAAGTCTTCTCCTTGTTTTTGTGGAACACAGTTTGACTTTTTTTTAATCAGTGGTAGCCAAAAACTGTTTTAGCGTGTTTCTTAACTTTTATATAAAAAAAAATTACTAACTACTTTATAAAGAAAAGATCCTAATAAATAAACCTCACAAATCTGCTAAAAACTCACGCACTATTAAAAGATGTCGTATGTACCTAGAGAACAACGCATGCAGGCAGCTGGTTGTTCCTCTTCCAGGATCCAATAACAATATTGTGAATTTATTCTCAATATTTTAAAAATAATATCCATCAATTTTTATTTGATTCCGATACTTCTTTACCATTGCGTCCACTGTTCATTGTCATTCGTCCATTCTCGGCTTCCACCGTTGGCGCGTCATTCCAGATTTGTCTTTCGGCCGATCCAAAACATAAATAGACCAGATTTGTGACAGCCAGCACTGCCAGCACGACCCAAAAAACTGTTCGCCATTGAATGAGAGTATGCTAAAAATAAAATATAACTAGAATTTTTTGCGTAATTTGGTTTTTCTTAAGCAAAATCGGTTCATAAATAAGAAATTTATGATAATTTCAATAGCACTATACAAGCAATCTTCTCTCAGAGAAAAAGCAAATTGCTTTGAAATAAAACAATTTGTGCTTTCCTATTCACCAAGAAAATATTTTTTGATTTAGAACAAAATATGTCTTGCCTCTCCGTTTTAATGCGAAACAGATTTTTTTTTTCTAAAATAGAACTGTATCGATCTAAAGGCGCATTTACACAGACAAACTTTCCTTTGATGTTGAAATGCCGACAAACATTTACATGAGCCTCTTAAGCAAAATGTTCAAAGAAATGTTCGAGCAAAATCTCGTACAAAAAAACACACGTAAATTTTGGAGAGAATGTTGAGCAAAATTTGTTTGTAGAATTGGGGGTATAAAAATTTCTTTACAAATTCAAAATATATATTGTTATCGGAATTCATTGAACTTAACTGAAAATAGAAAAACAAAGTTTTGAAATAAGGTATTTTTAATCAAGTGCTTTCCGACGGAAAAACGATTTGATGCCGAAATTCACATTTTACCTCATAAGCAACTTCGATTGATCTGATTTTTATAGGGGATATGCCAGTATACTTGTAACTTTTTTGGGGTTGTAAAAAAAACGAGAATAAAAAAAATAATAATTGGCACTTATTTATTGCTGTTTCCTGTAAAATATAATGATAAAAATTTAGTTTAAAAGAATATCCCTTTATTTTATTTCCTAGTTTAGTCTTTTACAATAATAATTAAGTCAAATTAAAAAACCTGTATACATTTTATTAAATCTCAAATATATGAACAAAAGCACGTTTGGTTTAAATAATTCCCGTTTATTACCCACTTTTACAACCCTACGAACCCGACCCTTGTCTAAAAAATATAATTTATCATTAATTTAGTAGACTGTGCGCCGATCTGTCATCCCGTGTTTTGGATTTCGCAGGTAGTAGGCCGGCCACCCTTTTGAATCGCAATGTTGCCCTTTGCATATTGTTGGTTCAGTGTCAGCAATCGACCTTGATTATTACATTAAATTGACAGTAAATATCTATATCTTTAGCATTTTCATGAACCTTTTGCTTTTTTAAGCAACCCTTGGGACCTTAAACTAACTAGGTAAATCTGGTGTGAGGAATTAAAAAACAACAATAAAAGCTAAAGGTAAAGTAAAGTTACAACGTACGATATTTGAAAAACTCAAAAAATTTTTTTAAAAGAAAAATTTTCTTTGGTTTTTTTTTGACTTTGAGAAAAAAACCCCCGGGCAAAAAAATCCGGGAAAAACTCTAAGAAAAAAATATTATAAGTAACCCTAATCCATGTGACAAAATTGATAGTAAAGCCAATAATAATGTTTCGCTTGCCGTCGGCTTTTTTTCACAAAAATTTTAAATAAAAGTTGGTGTTCCATTTTTTTAAAGAATTGAGATCACTGATCACTGATGTGAAATTTTATTTATTCTCATCTTTAAAAATATGTTTCCAAAATAGATAGGAATAATTTGTTCAAAAATTTACCCGAACAAAATGTTCAAAGAAAAGCTCACAAAAATATTCACGCAAAAAATTTTAGATCTTTGACACGAGCTTTTATTTGAGCTATAAAGTGACACTTTTTATCCTTAGGGATCGGAATAAAACATGACGGATCAGGGATAAAAAGTGAGAGATCATCGAAAAATGCAAAACTAGTAAATCAATTTAGTAGATAAAGTTTTGATTACTTCAAGGGGTATATCCCATTCTTCCAAAAGTTCACATATATTTTGCATATTTCTATAAATCAAATCAACATTCCGACACAGTTGCTCATTTCACATTACATTAATAACTAAGCGCGTATCAAAACTCGTCCAAGACAAATTTCGAAAAAATGTATCGATTTAAGACAATAGGAACTCTATTTTCTCAATTCAAGACAAATGCCTCAGGTTGTTTTGGTACAAGGCGCGGCATATCTTTTGTTTTCGTTAGAGATAATTTTTACTGGGTTCTTTTGACTAAAAACTCAATTTTTAAGATGTTTCTTAGAAGAAGACAGACCGTGTCGATAAAAACTAATTTTTGTTTTATTTTAAATAAAATAAAGGGAGACTTCTGAATGACTTATATAAAGAAAATTTGTTTCCTTGTAAAACAAGTGTATCCAAACAAAACAATTGAAAGAAGAAAAATAAAATTTCATTTTAAGATTAAACACTGCGTTGAAGTAAAAACAAATATTTTAGTTCAAATCAAATTATTTTAAGGTAAAACAATTTCTTTAAGAAAAGAACGTGTTTTGATTGTAGACAAATTTTTTTACCGTGTACAAAATCTAAAATACCTAAAAGTAAAGTAAACTTCTAAATTACTTCCATCGGCTGCAATCCCCGACCAAATATGGCGTAACAATGCCATTTATCTATAGCTATAGCTATTAGAGTGCCGGCCTTGGAGGAATAACAAACTGAGTGCCAGCCAAAGAACGATGGCATTTACTTTTATACCGCAGTAATAAAAACTACACCACACACATATTAAGGCGCAATTACACAGACGAGCATGCTCAAACAAAATCTCGTGCAAAAGATCTGAAATTTTTTGCGCGAACATTTTTGTGAGCTTTTTGAACATTTTGTTCGGGTAAATCTTCCAGCCAATTTTTGCTATCTATTTTGAAAACATATTTTTAAAGATGAGAATAAATAAAATTTCACATCAGTGATCAGTGATCTCAATTCTTTAAAAAAATGGAACACCAACTTTTATTTTAAATGTTTGTGAAAAAAGGAGACGGCCAGCGAAACATTATTATTGGCTATCAGTTTTGTCACATGGATTAGGGTTACTTATAATATTTTTTTCTTAGGGTTTTCCCGGATTTTTTGCTCGTGGGTTTTTTTGGGATTTTCTTGGGAGTTTATTTTTCCAAGGGTTTTTTTCCTAAATTCGAAAAACAACCCAGGAAAACTTTTCTTTTCCAAAAAAATTTTGAGTTTTGCAAATATCGGCAAAAAACTCAAAAATTGCACTTTTAAGCGGTAATCTGCGCCTCACGATCATGAGGAGGGGATTTTTTTTAAACATATTTTTGTAACTTTACTTTAACCTTAGCTTTGATTGTTTTTTTTTTTTAATTCCCCAAACCAGATTTATATGTTAGTTTAAGGCCCCAAGGGTTGCTTGAAAAAGCAAAAGGTTCACGAAATGCTGAATGCTGAAGATAAATATTTACTGTCAATTTAATGTAATAATCAATGTCGATTACTGACACTGAACAAACAATATGCAAAGGGGCAACATTCCGATTCAAAAGTCTAGTCTATTACTGCTCAATTAAATTTTTTAGACAAGGGTCGGGATCGTAGGATTGTAAAAGTGGGTAAATGGGTATTATTTAGACCGAACATGCTTTTGTTCATATATTTGAGATTTAATAAAATGTATATAGGTTTTTTAATTTGACTTAATTATTATTGTATTGTGTTTTAAACTAGGAAGTAAAATAAAGAGATATTCTTTTAAACGTAAATTTTTATCATTACATTGTACAGGCAACAGCAATAAATAAGTGCCAATTATTATTATTTTTTACAACCCCAAAAAAGTTACAAGTATACTGGCATATCCCCTATAAAAATCAGGTTAATCGAAGTTACTTATGAGGTAAAATGTGAATTTTGATATCAAATCGTTTTTCCGTCGGAAACCAATTGATTAAAAATACCTTGTTTTAAAACTTTGCTTTTCTATTTTCAGTTAAGTTCAATTTTGAGTTTGTAAAAAATTTCTCTACCAACATTTCTTCAAACAAATTTTGCTTAACATTCTCTCCAAAATTTCCGTGAGTCTTTTTGTACGAGATTTTGCTCGAACTTTTCTTTGAACATTTTGCTCAAGAGGCTCGTGTAAATGTTTGTCGGCATTTCAACATCAAAGGAAAGGTTGTCTGTATAAATGCGCCTTTAGGTGCGTAGTGTCGTTTCTTTTACTTTGTCAGGTTGATCATCCTCTCTAATAAAAGCTCAAACAACCGTCACTTTCAGGCACTCTATGACCAAAGTACCTAAAGTTGGTTGGCTGTATGAAGTCCGATATCGGATTAAATCTCCAAAGGATGTTATCGTTTTTTGAACAGTAAGTCAGTTAAGTTAGAATGCCCTCGCTGTACTTGATCGTAACAGACATCCCACTGGTTCACTGTATTCGGCAAAATATGAGTGGGCTAAATCAGCGGTCTTATTTTATTTTATTTTTCACCTATACTTTTGAAAAACTTTTTGCGTCAATAAGTTAAACATTTTGACAGGTATTTTTTCCGAGAATTTAATTATTTTGCGGTCATTAATAATCAATATTTTCCAAGAAATAATTAAAATTTGCTCCAGTTGGGGATGGTATCTTTTTTAACTAAGTAATCATGCTTTTATTTGCTTTTAGTTGGTTTCTTATTGTGTGTGAATTACGGAATTTTAAGCAGTTATAAAGCAAAGTTATGGAAAATGTTCAGCAAGGTGACACAACGCCTTGAAGGTATTTATCTCCAGGTGAACGCCGTTTGGTATTACAAGTGGAACGTTATTTTACGTTAGAAAAAAATAACTCGGGCCCGTTAGTGTCTGTTTTGGCAGTGCAAAAACGAACGTCTGATGCTTGCGGCATTTCAGATAAGACCTTAAGAAGACTTCGAAAAAAGAGTGAAGAGGAATTGGACAGACCATATAAAAGGGTTCGACAGCATTCAAAAACCTTTGATCTATCCCAAGGGATTAAACTATCGATTAGAAATATTGTTTATGATATGTATAAGTCAAAGGAATATGTTACCCTCAAAGCTATTTTAGAAAAGATAAAGGAAAAACAACTTTGCGATATTGGAATTACCAGTTTGTCCAAAATTTAAAAAAAAGATGGACTTTCAGTATAAAAAAAACAAACAACAGAAAAGTGCTTTGGGGGCAATCCAATATTGTGTCAAAAAGATGGCAATTTTTAGGAGATTACATAAAAAACAAAAAATCGGAATTGCCAAGGCAAGTTGTTTTTCTTGACGAAACATGGGTATTTGCGCACGGAACTTCAACAAAATCGTCTTGGCAGGATGAATCGAAATATTGCTATTCCAGTACCCGTGCAAGTAATGAAAAAATATATATAACAATACATGCAGGCAATGAAGAAGAACTGACGATTATCACGGCAATATGGATGCTAAAATTTTTGAGAATTCGTTTGAGGAAATCTTTTAAAAAGTTTAGAAAACCCTTCCTTAATTGTTTTGGACAATGCGTCTTACCATACAAGACTCGAAGAGACATTTCCTACAAGCAGCTGGAAAAAAGAGGAAATAAGAGCGTGGTTGTCAAAGAGAAACATAAACCAAGAAAATTTATTTTTTAAAAGTGCACTTTACTCACAAAATCTAATATACTTACATCGACTGCAATGGCCCCGACCAAATATGGTGTAACGATTCCACTCATCGCTCCAATGCCGTTAATGATGGCCATTAGAGTGCCGGCAAAATTGGGCGCCAGATCGATGGCGTTTACCTTCATGCCGCAGTAATAGAAACCCATGAAACCCATGCCTATTGTGAACATAATGACTGCCAACATCCTGTCGCAGCCTGAATAAGATGCTCCTATTATAAAGATGGCGGGACCCATAGAAGCTGCAAATAATATAAGTTTGTCAACAATGTTATTAGAAGAGACAAATTTCAAAATGCCAAATTTTAAAAAGGACATTGTAAAATGAATCTCCGCCTTCCTAAAAAACCGCATTAAATGTCATAAAAAACACGTCTTATTTTTATCAGTTTTTATAAGGTTTATAAGCTTTTGCGAGGTAAAATTTTAGGTTCATTAAAGTTTGTAATAAACTATGAGTTATGTTTCATATATGTTTTTTTACCTGATCCTCTAATCTGTGTATAAGATTAGCACAAAAGTTTTATTTTCAAGTATTTTCTATTTTTTTAATAATGTATTATGAGTTTGTATAAGCGCATTTTTTTATGAGACTTTTGGAAAATTTTATGGTCAGCCAGACTAATAAAATTTTAAAGGTTTCTATTAATATCTTGTTTTATGAGTTGACAAAATCACAAATTTTTATAAGTCTTCCTATAGAATCTATAGTCCGACAAACTCACATGCTTTTATGTGTCGATCTTTAAAAAAATATATAATATGGGTTTAAATGTATCCACAATTTTTATGGATTTTCCAAGGCATTTTATAATATAATATATATAAATATATATTTTATGGGTTTCTAAATAAATTTAGTATTCTTTTATAATCTTACTTCATGGCTAAGGCCTTTGAAACAGACAAATAGTTACGACAAAAACTCCATTTTTTTCGACCACCTGAATACTAATTAAAAAGCTACACTTAGTATTTTTACTTATTTAATTATATATACTGTCGTAAGTACTCCAACAAAAAAATATATATTTTTTGACTCATGAAATCGCATAGAAACTTATCAAAGTCATAAGATCTTACCTGCCCTAACCTATAAGCCCTTTGAAACAAATATTAAGTTGTTAAGAAAATTTTCCGCACACCTGAACTTATAAAATCTTATAAAAAAAAGCTATAATCGCATCATCTGTCGTAAATACTTTTACAAAAAAAGAATATTTTTTGGCTTATGAAATCGTGTAGGATTTTATAAACAATGCATCAAACAATCTCATAGAAACTTATGTATGCTGCACTGCTAAAGTTGTGCCGTCATTTTTGATTTTAGAATGGGGGATAGATCTTATAGAATCTTTCAAACCTTCACGAGGAATTGTTATATTAAAAATCATATTGCAAACTTTTATAAACCAACTGGCTGGTGAAATATGATGAACTTCTATGCAGGATTTGTGTTTCACTGCCACTAGTCAAAAATTATAAAATATCATAAATTTATGTGACCATAGATCATGAAATCTTATAACGTTTTTTTGTTATTTTTAATAATCTTTTATGAGGTGGTTTTACCCTCGAAATATCGACTTTGAAACCGGATATCCGACTTTGAAACCGGAATTCCGACTTTGAACTTGGAATCTTGAATTTGAACTCGGAATCTCGACAAGGCCCTGATGATGATTTTTCAATTATTTTATTTGTTTTTCAAAGTTGTGAGTGAATTTCTGGCTATGCCACTGGTTAACTGTTTAAACTGATATTTAATTAAGGACGTATAAACCCTCGAAGAAAGCGATTTTATGCGTATAAACGTAGTAACTGAGAGTTCAAAATCGGAATTGTGAGTTTAAAGTTGAAAAGGCAGACACTTTAACTTCAGCAACGCCACCTTAACGTTTAGACATTTTTTTACACAATATTTTATTTACTTACCTATGGTGGTAAAGAACTTCCTTGAAAAAGTAATGGTCATAATATTTTTTCTAACGCAAAAGTCGCAGATAAAGCCTGCCGCAAGTGAGCTAAACCACATTATCACGTATGGGAGCGACGACCATAGGCCATTTTCTGCCACCTAAAAAATAGTAGGTTTGTTTTTTCATAGGAATTAACAATTTTATCTATATTTTAAGTCGTTTAATTTTTTATTCTTTAACTTAGATTTCTCATGGAGTGGTTCGAATCACACGCGATTGATACCGCAACATATAAACCTAAGCTCTGGCTAAGATATGTTGATGATACTTGTATTGTCTATCGTAAACTCACTCACACGGCACAATATTTAAATCAAGATCCAAATCATTCTGCTACTACCAAACGAGGCATAATAAGAACTTTGTATAACAGAGCCGTTCAAATTTGTAACAGTTCTCATGATTTAGAAATAAGAAACGTTAAGAAGGATCTGCAGCAGAATGGTTACAGCCTTAAACTTATAACAGATACTATTTCTAAATTTCAGCAAGTAGAACAAAGATTACAAGACCAAAACCAGGCAAATGCTTTTCTTACAATTCCATACATTAAAGAAGTATCAGACAAAATTTGAAGAGTAGCGAACAACTTTAATATTAAAACAGCTTTTAAATCTAATAATACCTAAGCCTTCTTATTAAAACAAAACCGGAGAACAAACAAAATAAGGAATGCATTTACCAAGTTCCTTGTGAGTGTGGTGAATCATACATAGGCGAAACAAAAAGACCACTAACTGTGACCCCAGACCCAACGAGGTGAAACCACGAAATCAGGAATCGCCGAACACGCATGGTCAAAACAACACCCGATGAAGTGAACAGAAGCAAAGGTTTTGCACAAGGAGTCACAGTGGAAGAGACGAAAATTCCTTGAAGCTGCCTTTATTGGGCAGAATCAGGGTATTTTCAGTAAGTCAAGTGCTGAAATTCCAAATATTTGGAAGCCCCTTCCTGGGCGGAACGTAGCCTTAGGAATAAATTGTAGTTTGTACTTGAAGACGATCAGAGATTGTACTGATCGAAACGTCGTGTATAAATAAAATATAATTAATGGAAGTCTGAAACACAGAGTTCATTTCAAACACATAATTGTCTCAAACATTCTCAGAGAATATTAACTTTCCAATTTTTTTTTACTTCCGTGCAACACGATCTTGACTAAAAAGCCGGTTAACTGCTCTTTATCGTTTTAGTTTCCTTGGGCCTACAATCGCGGCCGTATTGACACCAAACTTACAGATAATCCATGTTTTACCTGTCAATTTGGTTATAAAAATGGCGGCAGCAGTAGGCTAAAGAGCACGCAAGAGATTAGCAGTCAACTGGCTTTTTAGTTAGGAACGGTGCTAAAAATTATATTAAATATCAAGCCCATAGCAAATGCGCCTTTACCCAAACCGAGTCACAGCAGAAAGTCTGCCCGCATGTCATGTGCGCGCGGCTTTTCAAGTTTTAATAAAAAACTAAATATTTTGTTTTATGCATTTATTCTTATTTAGCTGATATACAGGATAATCTTGTGAATTTTCTCATTAATCTAATAAAATTTTTAAGAGTTAAGATACATATATATTCATTGTCTAAATTAAACTTAAAATGCAAATATAAAACAATTAAATTTACTGTAATTGTACACAATATATATAAATGTTACAATATATTTTTATGTATATAGGGTATATTAAAAAGAATGCCAACCAAAACTTGCAAATGGAACACCCAGTATATTATTGCAAAAAATTCTTAAGTTCCATAATAAAACTTTAAACTTTAGTAAATTAACTCGCTAGGCGGGGTACAAAGATATATTAGAAAACCCTGCACCTAATAAAACAGGAAAATTTTAATATACATAAAAAATACTAATTCCCATATTCCTTAAAAATGCATTTTTGCATGCAAATGCAATGCAAATTTTTATTTTTATATTATTAAATATAATACTTGCAGATAATAATGTTTTTACGAAAGATGAATTAAGGCTTATTCATCAAGAAAAAGCTAACCAAAAAAAATACTCGTCGAAATTATACTTAGAAAACCCAAGTATATTAAAACAAACTTACCTGTCGAAAGTTAAAGTACACCCAAAAGTATTTATAGCAGACAATCACACAAATAATAAACAAACTGACTTTATGGAGGAAAGAAACTTTACAAGCCAATATTTTATATTAAATACAAAATACTGACTTTTGATATATATTTGCATAATGTCAAACTCGTAAACAACATAGTTTAACTATTCGCCTAGTATCTTGACAAGTATAAAGGATCAAATTTAGATACATTTTGAATTTTTATATTTTTATGTCCGTGTTTTCCTGAAAATCGATCACTGTGCGACGCGAAGGATAGCCGGTTTATGGATTTCACCCAGCGGCGACTTCGAGGGACCGAGAAAGAGTAGCATCCGATGTTCGAGTGAGAGATGCATATCAAGGGGAGGAGCTTAAAGTGACCCTTCTTATATATATAAAACACCAGAGGAAGTAAAACACGCAATATCTTCAGCTAAAAACAGAAAAGCTGTAGGGCAAGACGAAGTATACACTGAGGTTTTAAAGCTAATAAAAAACGAAGATTCGCTAAATACGCTGGTCAAACTTTTTAACTTGATTTATCGTAGCGGTAAAATACCCGCTGACTGGCTAAAATCAACCTTTGTTACACTGCCTAAAAAATATTCAGCCTAATGAGCCATATGTTAAAGATATTTCTAAAGATTTATGGGATATGCGACACGCAGTTTGGATTTCGTGGTGGGTTCGGGACAAAAGAGGCCTTTTTTGGCATTCAAGTCTTAGTTCATCGGTCTAGGGATGTGTCGGTATCAGTATATGCCTGTTTCATAGATTATGAGAAAGCGTTTGATCGAGTCCAACACGAAAAGCTCATAGAATCGCTAAAAGAAGTTGATATAGATGACCGAGATCTAAAGATAATCGCTAATCTATACTGGAATCAGACTGCTCAACTAAAGGTTGATAGCCAACTGTCCGAAGAGGTCCAAATAAGAAGAGGAGTACGCCAAGGTTGTATAATGTCTCCGCTGTTGTTTAATATCTATAGTAAAAAAATAATAGAGAATGTAGTTCATAACTGCGAAAAGGGTCTAACCATAAACGGCATAAAAATCAACAACACACGATATACCGACGACATTGTCATAATAACGGACACGCTGGAAGGCCTGCAAGAGTTGTTGAATCAAGTTGGTGACAAAAGTTCGCAATTCGGGCTTAACTTAAATGTTATATCATATCCGAGGAAAAGAACATCCGAGGCATGTTAGAAGTAAATGGGCAGCAAGTCGAACGCGTGGATCCATACAAATACTTGGGTTGCCTCCTGAATGAGAACTGGGACAACATGCAAGAAGTTCGTGCAAGAATTGAACAGGCCAGATCATCTTTTGTCAAAATGAAATCAGTGTTGGGTAGTCGCAATCTTAATACCACTCTCCGTATTCGTGTGCTTCGGTGTTATGTTTTTAGCAACTTATACAGGGTTCCTAAGATTTTCCTTAGGGATAGGATTTCAAGAAATCAAACAGAAATGGCATAGAAAGTTCTGCGCGCACAAAAGAAACAGGTATATTGAGCAATGGTGCCAGTTTGTTATTATCTCCGGACTGCTTTCATGAGAAAAAATTGTCGCCACTCTTTCATTGTGAGCATAAATCATAGTTGCAATAATAATCTTTGACAAGATGTCTGCAAATTCTGCTAGATGGCGACACCATGAGATTTGAACATCTAATCTAATTAAAAATTAGATGTTTTCAGGTCCAAACCACAGCTTTTTCTTGCTTAAAGGAGGCGGCAGGGTCCATTATTTACGATACTGAGTGATAAACTCGTGAGGTTGTTAACATTAGAAAGAAATATCTTCGCTTTTAATTAAATTTCTTTCCATTCTGTTCTACTAGTGACATCTATCCGGAAACGGCCAAACCATGCAGCTAGCACTACCAGCCAAAGAAATCAATAAACGGCGCTGTTTTTCCTGCAGAGCTTTTTGCTTGCGATATTATTGATTTTAAATAAAGCTGGCCCTACACTACATTTAATATTTTCGAGGTGTTTTATGACATGATCTCGAAACATGTAGCGAACCAATTCTTCAAAACTAGCGGGAGGGTAAAAGCGAAAAATAAGCGGCTGCCAATATTTGTAACACCCAAAAAGGGGTGAAAAGATTTATTTTGCTCTGTTTCTTTACAAAAAACGTTTTTTTTACGAAAAACTTGAGCTCTGCCACTTTTTTAATTTTTTTCTTCAACTTTCTCGAAATTTTCGTCATACCGTAGAAAAAAATTATTTCCCTCATGGTCATACTCTACTTTTATTCGAAAAAATTTAGAAACAGAGACGGGATCAGTTTTCCTAAAACGGGGGATCTTGGTTTAGAGTGAGAAGATAAAGGGCGTCGCAGGCAAAAATTTTTCAATTAAATTAGCCGAACGCAAAAATGTTAGAAAAACAAAGCACGAAATAAAAATGGCGCCAATTACAATTTTTTTTCAAAAATTACGTAATTTCGGGAACGCAAAGAAATAGGTCTAAAGAGTATAATTTTTAAGAAAAAAATATCAATTTTCTCGCCCTCCTCTACTGGGACTACAGGGGCCGTGCACAAATTACGTAATGGTTATAGGGGGGAGGGGGGTTACAAAACGTTACGTAGGGGGGAGGGGGGTATTCGACAGCGTTTGCATTTGTGTGAAACAAAGAAAATTTGGAATGAAAATAAGTGAAAAATTTTTTTGGGGGGGGGGGGTAGTGGTCTTGAAATCGTTACATAATATTAGGGGAGTGGCGTGCCAAACCGTTACAAAACATTACATAGGGAGGGGTCAAAAATTGGTAAAATCACCGTTACGTAATTTGTGCACGGCCCCACATTTGACTGTTCCTCCTTTTTGATTTCGAATCAAAGTGCAAAACCCGGGTTGGACGTTCGAAGGCGTCAACCCGTCCTACTTGCTTGATAAAGTTTCTACGGAAATATCTCAGTCGATTTCTCCGGCCGTGTATGAATGCTTTAGGTTAGGCATTTGCATGTATCTCAGTCCCCAGCCTCTAAACAGTGCGTAAGGACAATGGTTACAAAATGAAAAGCCGAAAAATATTTTTTTTTTACGATATCTTTCATCAGTTTGGTATTAAAGTCGAGCAAAAACAATTTTAATTCCAGTCCTAAAGGTATGAAAATGGAAAACATTAGAAAACAACAACCTGGAATAGATTTACTACGTGTAAGATGTAGTGATAACATCGCCCCATGCCCATCCTTTTCTGCCTAATGTGCTTTTCCGTTTGTCTGCGTCTTATACACGGCTGCTTGGCCCCCTAAGGATTGACTGACTTAAGCCATGTGCAAAAAGTTTCGCATTCGAGATGTGGTGTTATTGTAGAATACTAAGGATATCTTGGATGGACCGAGTAACTAATGTGGATGTTCTGCTTAGAATAAATAAAGATCTTGAATTGAATCTTTATTTACCATCAAAAAACGAAAACTTGAATATTTTGGCCATATTTTGAGAAATGAGGAAAATAAACTTTTAAAATTGATAATAGAGGGCAAAATTGAAGGCAGAAGAGGTCCGGGTCGTAAACGGATATCATGGCTTAAAAATCTTAGACCATGGTATGGTGTTAACACTACGACACTTTTCCGAAAAGCACTGGACAGGGTGCAGATCGCGCTGATGATAGCCAACGTTCGAAGAGAGCATGGCACTTGAAGAAGAGAAGAAGTTCGGTGTTACAGTATAAGTGCGTCGCACGATATTGGAACACAATACGGATATGAAAAGTTGTAATTCACTAATAATAAAATTTCGTGAGACATTGAATAGGTCAGGAGAAACTTTCGAAAATATCGCTTTTGTCCATTGAAAATAAACTTCTACAAAGCTTGTCAGACCATCCACGTTTTTCAGAGTAGCTGAGGATCCCATCTGCCGAGTCTGCAAATTAATGGCACTTTCAAATGGTGAGAAAAATACACTAGATTCACCCTTAACTGGCGTGGCGGAGTCCCAGGGACTCCAGTAAGTATAAAATGTTCAACAACTTCTGCATTTTTCGATCAGGCAGCGCGCGCTCTTCAATACCTTCCTATGATGTGAGGACGCATGGGGCGCTTAGTCGACTTTTGTCTTTTGTTAAAGTAGCGGCGTTTTACAAGGCCTTTGGAGTCCCTGGGACTCCGCCACGCGCTGAATGTAACTTTTTGAGTGTATTTTTGCTTAAAAATTACAGGAAATATTGCTTTATCTGTGAGGCAAAATTAAAAAGAAGAACTCAATACTTACGTGTGCAATGCAAAAATCCGATTTGTTTACAATGTTATAAAAAATATTGACATTGAGGGTCAAAAAGAGCTCTAATTACTCAGTTTTTAGTAGGCCAAATGGGTATTGTCAGTTTTTTACGCAGATGTAACAAATTATAAATCATATTTTGTAGTTCCCTGGTTTCCACAAATTATATTTTAGGTGCAGAATTTCTTGGTTTTTAAGTATTTTTTAAAAAAACAAGAATTTAAGTAGAAACGTGTTATTTTTTCCTAAAAATTATTATTTTTGGTTCAGAGCTTATTACAAATAGTCATTTTCAAAAAACAAATACATTCCAAAACAGAGTTTTCTCGCCTTTTTCCACTTAACAAAAAAAAAATATTACTCTTAAAAAACATTGAAAACCCCCTCTTAAATCTTGGGAGTCCCTGGGACTCCGCCACGCAGTAAATAAAAAAAAATTTGGGCCACGTCGGTTAAGGGTTAAGACAGATGACGTATGGGTTGAATTTTAATTTAATTTCATTTAAGAGGTATTTATGTTCCAGCAACTTCAAAAATTAGCAAATATATATATATAATTAATTCGCAGCCTAATAATGAGAACTGCTAGAGAGATCAGCTGCCTATAAAGCTAAAAATATTGGCTGGTCTACATCTTAAGCCAAAAAAAAATATACATTCTCAACCTTTTAACCAATAAAATATTTAAATACTTAATATAATTATTTAATGTAAACATTAGGTAACTATTAATATTTGCCTATATATATATCATTAAAAAAAAAACAAATGTATTATCATCTAATTAAGAGTGGAGAATATTAAGGGTCATCAATTTTAATTTTATTTTTATAGAAACTCGAATAATAATTGTTTTATAATTAATATAATTAAAGTTTAGTGATTGGATAAAATTGTTTTTACTAACATTGTTCCAAAAATAATTTTGATTTGACTGATTTTTTAAAACGGGGTATTGACCAGACTTTAAGTCCTTCTGACAAGGAATTGGCAACGGAATTCAAGTCGATATTATTCTTCCGGATGTTGTGATACTGAATTTGTCTGCGAAAAATAATTTAATTGAAAAGATAAGAAGGTGGTTTTTTAAACATTTTGATTTCGTGAAAAAGACACAAAGCATAAATCAAGCGTCTTTGTTTCATATTTAGCCAATTAACGGATGGGTGACAGACTAGAAGTTGTTGTAAAAACGAGAGTAAAAAAGTCTGGGAAGCAATGGCTGCAGGCTCCCCCCTCCCTTTAGTCAGCTAACCCAACTTACTACTTTTATAAATATAAGTTTTAAATATAAATGTGGTTTTTACCCACCGCCTTCACTTCTCAGAATAAGGGCACGGAACTATGGAATGAAAAAAATGAGCTCAGGACTTGGGCTAGATAGGACTAGGAATTGTTAAAGAATTTGTGTGCTTTAGTAAATACAAGACCCGAAAATAAATACACTAGTCTTACTGAGTGTCAAGGGCTTTTACCATTAATTACCCTCATTTTTACTTACGTTAAACTTAAGAACATCTTTGAAGTACTTCGGTAAATCGGTTACCATGGTAAAGAAACCCCAGTCGTGGCCTATTTGAGTAATTATCAGCGCCCAAACTGGAACTGATGTTAGGATGGCTTTCCAAGGAGTTTTAAGTCTTTTTTCGCTAAGACCACCTAAAACAAAATAATATTATCAATGAAGTTTGCAAAAAAATCATTTTGTTATTTTGAAATTATGGGCTATTTCTTTAAGTTCTAGCTTTGCGATTGGGGTACTTCTTTCAATCAAGAATTGGTGCCCTATGGGCAATGACCCAGTCTGTAATTTACTTAGCAACTTTTGTAAATACGCCTTCTTCTTATCACTGATAAAAGGGTGTTCTTCGGATGTCGAGTAACAAATCATCACAAAAATAATAAACCAAACGACTCTGACGCCGCCGAAAAAGTAGACACCTAGTCTCCCGTGGAGTTGATCAGTTTTTCACTGAAATAGTTGCTCCTTTCTATCAAATTTTCTATGAAATCAAGAACAAGGGCCCTTTGTGCAATGACCGATTTTGTACCTTACTCAACTCCTTTGGTAAATACGCTTTCTTCTTATCGACGATAAAAGGTTATTATTCGTGCGTCGAGTAACAAATCATGACAAAAATTATAAACCAAACGACTCCGACGCTGCCGAAAAAGTAGAAAACCGACGCCTAGTCTCCCGTGAAGCTGATCAGTCTGCCTCCAATCGAGTTGCCTAGGATGGAGCTAGGCACTGGGTATATTTTCCTACTGAATTCTTTATTTGATAGAAAATTCGACAAAAGGTAGTAATTCTTTATCGCCTTGCCCTACTCAACACCTTTTTTAAATTCGCATTTTTTTATCACTCATGAAAGGATGTTTTGCGGGCGTCGAGTAACAAATCATCACAAAAATGATAAACCAAACGGCTCCGAAGCCGCTGAAAAAGTAGAATACCAACGCCCAGTCTCTCGTGGAGCTGATCAGTTTGTCACTGATCGAGTTGCTCCTTTCTATCGAATTTTCTATCAAAATAAGAAAAAGGGCCCTGCAATGACCGACTCTGTTACTTACTCAACACCTTTTGTAAATACGCCTTTTTCTTATCACTGACTAATCATCACAAAAATGACTCCGACGCCGCCGAAAAAGAAGAAAACAGACGTCTACTCTCCCGTGTGGAACTGATCAGTTTTTCACTGATCGAGTTGCTCCTTTCTATAGAGTTTTCGATCAAATCAAGAATAAGGACTCTTTGTAAAATGACCAACTTTGTAACTTACTCAACTTATTTTTTAAATACGCTTTCTCCTTTTCAGTAATAAAAGGGTGTTGTTGATGATGAACCAAACACCAAAGGCCCCTAAAAAGTAAAAAACCGACGTGGACCCGTGGAAGTCATCAGTTTGCCTTTTTATCAAATTTTTTTATCAAGTCTGTACATATAATATATTAAATAATCTCCAGTTTCTAACTCTCTCTAACTTTTTGTCTGTTTGTTTGGTCCGTCATTAAGCAAAAAGTACCGAAAGGATTTTGATGGGAGTTTTACTACTGAATTCCTGGACAGAACGTAGGCTTTATTTTATCAAAATCGGTTTACGGCAACAAAAGTTAAAGGAGAGAATCAGAAAAAAAAAACAGCGGGCAAAGCGGCTATTCGACTGAATGGAGAGATTTTAGGGGCAGAAAGTAAGGGTGAAGGGGATGGGTCCTGAGGCAGAGGGAAAGGGGGAAAGCTGCAAATTTAAACACGCGAACGAATAGCTAGTAGTGAAGGGGCATGTGTAAGTTCGTGGGAATTTGAATGAAGGAGTTTTGTGACTATGTGGGGATTGATAGTCCTTTAGTCACATAATCAAGTGTTACCGGGTGTTTTGTTCGCATCCGTGTAGAAGGGGTTGATATGACGTCATCTTTTAAGATGGCGGCCATAAATCATAAAAATACAACTTTTGCAACCGGGGCATGATTATACTCGATTCCATATAATTCGACGACGAGGATTCCAAAAAATTTACTTTTAAGGGCATCCGAGCTTAAGTGACCTTGAAAATCGCAAAAAAACAAGATTTTTGCCATTTCCTCTACAAAAAATCTTAATAATTCGACGTTTTTTCAGACTGACTTCAAATGTATCTCAAACTATTAAGTTTGCAGTTTGAAGCATCATGACCGTGAAAAATACCCCAGGAAAATTAACATATTGCAAAAATAGCATACTAAAGGGCGCTATTCATCAACTTTTAAAGGGAACACGACCAAATTTGGTAAGAAAGATAAGATGGACCAGTCCAACAATATTGTTAAAAAATTTTGGTTCAGCTATGACGCGTTTTAATATGGCGGCTGATATATCAAAATGGCGACCTATAACCACATTTTATTTTATCCAATTTCGTAAAAAAGCAAAACTGACAAGGCGGTCATCAATTCTTGTTGACTTATCGCCGCTTACTATGAAAAAAAAGTTTAGTTGATGCGTGACCTTGATTGGCCGTGAAAATATCATGTACAAGTGAAAAACCAGCTTTTTGTTGTAGTTTTTCCAATTTACCACTACGCAAAAACTTTAAGTACCGGAAATGAAATTAACGTCTTAGCCTTAACTAAAAACTTCATTTTAAACCTCTCTACCATTTTTTTTTGATCTGGCTTCCAAGATGTTTATAATATACCCCGGTAAAAATGACCTATATGCCTTATTATTTATTAAGTTTAGGAACTTTCTACACCGATGCGAACAAAACACCCGGTAGCACATGAATGTGTGACTAAATAGCTGTATCCTCATCCTTGAATTTTATTATGAATGTTAATAGACAAGTATAGTCATGCCCTACTGGCATAATTAGAATTTTTTGTGCTTTTTTGTCCGCCATTTTGGAAAATAGCATCTAAAAACCCTGGTCCAGTATATGGTAATGTATATTTAACTTCTGCAAACTCTCTTATAGGTAATTTAAATGACTTTGTTGGCTAGACAAGTGAGTAGAACATAAAATTCACAGTTTCGAAACTTAATAAAAACGACATTTTTACCGGGGTATAGCATAAACACCTTGGACGCCAGATCAAAAAAAAAATGATAGGGAGGTTTAAAATGGTGTGTTTAGTTATGGCTAAGAGGTTAATTTCATCTCCGGCACTTTTGCGTTTTTGCGTAGTGGCTAATTGGAAAAACACTACAAAAACTTGGTTTTTTACTTGTGCATGGTAGTTGTAGGTAGTATTAGTCAATCAAGGTCATACAACAACTAAACTTTTTTTTCATAGCAAGCGGCGATAAGTCAACAATAATTGATGGTCACCTTGTCATTTTTGTTTTTTTACGAAATTTGATAAAATAAAATGTGCTTGTAGGTCGCCATTTTGATATATCAGCCGCCATATTGAAACGCATCATAGCTGAACCAAATTTTTTTAACGATGTTACTGGACTCGAACTTTTTATCTTTTCTACCAAATTTGGTCCTCTTCGCTTTAATAGTTGAATAATAGCGCCCTGTAGTATGTTATTTCTGCAATATGTTAATTTTACTAAGGTATTGCAAACTGCATTAAACTCGAAGGATCGAATTTGGCGTATATGCCTGATAGTTTGAGGTACGTTTGAAGTGGATGTGACAAAACTTCGAATTATTAAGATGTTTTGAAGAGAAAAATTGCAAAAATCTTGTTTTTTTGCAATTTTCAAGGTCATTTAAGGTCGGATAGCCTTTAAAGTTAATTTTTTGGAATCCTCGTCCTCGAATTATATGGTATAATCATGCCCCGGTTGCAAAAGTTGTATTTTTTAGGATTTTTGGCCGCCATCTTGAAAGATGACGTCATATCAACCCCTTCTATATGGAGGCAAACAAAACACCCGGTAACACTTGATTGTGTAACTAAAGAGCTATCAATCCCACATAGTCACAAAACTCCTTCATTCAAAATCCTACCGGATAGAAATTATCGACATATGCCCCTACACTATAGTCAAGAATAATTCTTTTTGCAATGTCTGACTTTCTAACTCATTAGCTCATTTTGTAAATACGCCTTCTTATCGCTGCGCTGTTAAAAGGATGTTCTCCGGGCATCGACTAGCAAATCATAACAAAAAAGATGAACCAAAGGAGTCCCGACGCCGCCAAAAAATAATAAAACTGACCCCATAATAGTCGCCCATGTAGCTTTTCAGTTTTCCACAAATCGAGTGTAAATAAGCCTTCTTCTTATGAACGACAAATCATCACAAAAATAATGAACCAAACGACTCTGACGCCGCTGAAAAATTAGACGCCCACTCTCCTGTGGAGTTAATCAGTTTGCGACTGATCTAGTTGCTTCTTTCCATCGAATTTTCTATCAAATCAAGAATACGGACCCTCTGTGCAATAACCGACTCGGTAACTTACTCAGTTCTTTTTGTAAATACGCCTTCTCCTTATCACTGATAAAAGGATGTTCTTCGGGAGTCGAATAACAAATCATGACGAAAATGATGAACCAGACGACTCCGACGCCGCCGAAAAAGTAGAAAACTGACGCCCAGTCTCCCGTGGAGCTTATCAGTTTGCCACTGATCGAGTTGCTTAGGATGGTGCCGAATTGGCTGCCGGCGTAGGCGAAACTGCCGATTGTTGCGCGTTCTTTGAGTGGCACCCATTTCGCCAGTAGGGCCGTGAGTGCCGGATAGGTAGTACCCTGAAAAACAAAAATTTCCTTTTTTATTAAGTTAAGGCTACATTTTATTCCCAGATTATAAACTAGCCACGCTTTTTCCCATCACTTTTTAAATCTTTAGCAGGGTAAAAACCCCAAACACAAATAAACTAGGCATCAAAGACCCAACCTGACTCAACCTACTAAGTGTAAGATTTAATTAACAACATAACAAGAGAAGAAAATGACAAACTTCACACGAGGCGCTAGCCGAGTGAAACAACACGTGAGTGTAAAAAAGTGACTTTCTATCGAGTTTTGTACCTACGCTACAAACACTGATGAATTGCTGAATGATTGAATTTTTGAAGTGGCCTTGTGCCTTTGTCTAAAATATCCAATCTTAATTAAAAAATATATATTTTAAATGTGTATGATGATGAAGATAAAGAGTTATTTATCTTAAGAGCCTGTCGATGGAGATGAGCATCTTAATTTATTTATTTATTACAAGTAAGCACACCCAAGTAACACAGCGTGCTGTAAATAAGCTGGGATAACGTTTCCGCAGCAAAAAAGATAACAGTAATGCTTTTTTCTGTCTTCTGCCACAAAGTTTTGAAAACGTCATGAAAATGTTGTCTATTTTCAGGAATATTTTTTGCCTGTGACAACGTCTACAGCAGCTGAAAATACAGCATTTTTGCACATGAAAGCAATGTTGTTTAAAATTTAACTTCCCTGGCAAAAAATGTATCTAAAAATAGCAATTAAATCAAAATTGTCCGCCAACATAAAAGATTGAAGGTGGAAGACAACTAAAATAAAAAATAGTAATTTTTAACAAAATCTCAATAAAAAATATGCATTTTGTGGACTTCCCAAGAGTCAAATCTTATTATATATCGTTTTAAACTTCAAAAATTTGAGATAATAAGGGTTTTTTTACACAATAATTTTTTTTTATTTTACTCCAGAAAGGAAAACCATCATGGCTTGCATATTTAGTTAATTTTGAAAGATGTTCAGACTTGCATATTTATGTAAAAAAGATTATTTTTGTACAAATTTTTAAAAGGTTATGTTTTGTCATAATATAAAACATGGCCGCTTGCCCGCCCGTGCAACCAAGCATCTTTGCATTTTTTTAAACAATAAATCTAAAACAAAAGCAAATCTTGGCTGTATTGCTGTGGGCTCACGGTCCCAGTCTAGCGCTAGAGGGCGCTTATTCTCAAATGCTAAATAGCATTAAAAGCAGCTGCATTTTAATAAAAATCGCACTAGGATACAACATATAACTGCCGTTGCCATCTTGGCATTTTTTTCAGTTGTATTAAAAAGAAAGTAAAGATTGAAACTATTTTGTTACTTAGTTTTAGCATATTTTTAGTTATAAGTTTTACCTTTAAAAGTTGATTAGCTAGATGATATAACTATGGAAGTTATTTTGAATATAAATTTAGAAGTCAAACAATTTTAACAGCCAAAATTACAGATTAAATAAAGCTAGCTATTTTAAAAGCAAAAGGAGACTGTACTAACGTTTTTGCAGCATTGACTTGGCTTTAAAGTCTATATTGTCGAAGCTGTGTTACTTAGGCATATATCTGGTTACAAAATCTTGTTTTACTGTCGACTTACGCTGGTTTTATACAGAAAATAACATATAAGATAAGGAATAAGCAAATAAGAAAGCAGATCACTTCCATCAACGGGCACTTTTGATGTTTTACTTCCTTTTAATTCAATTTAAAGTATCATTTAGGAATTGTGAGATTTGGTTGGAATTCATCATCATCATTAAAGAAATATAAAATCTAAATACTTTGTTTCAGGTTACCATAAAATAACCTAAAAAAATCTGCTCTCAAACCGCTCATTTCATATTCCGTTTGAAATGCACCGAAGCATTTTTATGACCTCACCAGGGCCGCATTCAGCTAAGCGGCGGCTGGAGCCAAACTAAAACAACACCGTTCTCAACTAAAAAGTCAGTTAACTCCTACCGCCTCAGTGCCCTTTAGCCTACTGTGGCTGCCATTTTTATAACCAAATTGACAAGTAAAACATGGATTTTCTGTCAGTTTGGTGTCAATATGGTACCGATCATAGGTCAAAGGATACTAAAACGAAAATGAGTTAACTAGCTTTTTAGTTGAGATCGGTGTTGACCAAAATTGGCATTAGCCATTCAGAAATGGCTCCAGCTTGCCAAAAGTGATTAGCATATACCGTTCAAGATCGGCTGAAGCCATACCAGTTTTGAAGAAACTCGCAAGCGCCGCTAAAATTGGCATCGCTTGTTGATATTGATCCGCGGGCGAGGCCAACGAAAAAAAAATCAGTTGCGATGTTTTCCTAACCTAACAAATTGAAGAAAATTTTGAAAATGGAAAGTGACACACGTTTCTCCATTTTTTCTTGCATACAGTGAATTGTGTACACGCCACACTTGTGGAGTGTGAAAAAGCTATCAAATGGCCGTGGCTTAAAGTTCCGACAGTCCCTTTCCATTTTAAACAGACTGTCCGTGCCTAGCAAAAATACCAAAGATACGACAGTCGGCTTTGCGCGTTCAAAGCTGGTTCGGCAATGTCAATGCCATTTTTGACCACGGTCCCTTGAATAAACACGGTCTAGTAATTTTTTTGCTCCGCCCACCTGGTGACGACACAAAGATATCAGCTGCTTTCTTTATTGATTTTTGTTGTTGACATTTGGGGTTATGTTATATTTGCAGAAGTTTTTGTAATAAAAATTGTATTTATTCATCATTTCTCTTTTTTATTTGGTCCAAATTAAGTACCCAACGATATCATTTACATTATTTTTGTCGTAGGTAGCTGTGAAAAGGCTCCATCATCAAAGAAAAAATAAAGAAAACAAGGTACCTTAATTATAATTTTAAATTTACAATCAGATTTTTTGCGTATAGTATCACAACAAGTCTGACCCCTGGAATAATAAAATAATCAATCTCCCGAAAATCCCTGGCGTAACACAAATATAAAAAATTACTTCTAAAACAGGAAAAATAACAACTACATAACCTAAGTTCTGAACGACGAGTTCGAACTAACCCCAACTCATTCGATGGGTTTCTTGACGGAATCGATTACCAACTATTCATCTTAATTTCTATTTACTACAAGATCAACTCATGCAGGCCAAAAATAAATTTTGTTTGCTTATTGACTAAAAGTTATAACACAAGATAAAAGCAAAAAATAGCCCTGATATCAATCATTTAAACAAACAAAAAAATCCGAAAATCTAATTTAAACTTTGTCAAGCCTTCTTGCAGTTTTTAAATGGCCGACAAAAATCAGCTGCTATCTTTCTGTCGTCATCAGGTCGAAGAGTGGGGCAAAATTACTAGACCCTATCTATTCTACGGACCGTGATTTTTGACATTTTGAGTGGAAGGGGTAAACCCTTTTTTGGTTAGGCTCCATCCGCCGCTGAACGCGCCCCAGGTCAGTTTTGTTTTGCCCCGCAGTGCATCCACAGGAAAATGCTATAAGAAAAGACATACCCATCACTAAAAATTGTAAAATATGGCGTCAGTTATTAAGAACAGAGATGCTTTTAGTACAGTAAAATTGTCATCTGAGAAAAAATCCGGGAAGGCTGAGTTTTTGGTATGTTCTTTCGAGGAGTCTGAAAGTAAACTTCCCAAGCTTATGTTTCCCCCACTCTTCGGGAATCATCCGCAATTTTGGAAAAATTTTTGTAACCGACTTTTCTCCAACATTTTCGTCCAAGTTCTCAACTTTTTGTAGTTAGTTTCCAAAAAGATAGAGGGCGTCAAAGTTACAAAAAATCAGTATTAACGTATTTTGACCAACAAAAACTTTTTTTTTAACTTTCAATGAAAAAGCTGTAGATCTCGAAAAAATCCTATAAAAATATGTACACTTCCCGACACATAAAACGCATTGAGCAGAAGTTAGGCACATGTCTATATTTTAAAAATTTTGCTTGCTTATTGTTACCGACTTTTGAAGATTAACACTTTTGTTGTTAAGGAGACTGAAAGTATTTTTACCGATATTTACTGCTTCTTTAGTTTTAAGGTTGCTGTTACGAATTATAAAAAAAAAGATAAAACAGTTTTAAAACAATATTGTTATTACAAAAAAAGCAATTCAATCAAATTTTGGCAAAACTAGAAGAAGGTTCCCAAGCAACAATTATAGTCAATTTCACTGGTTGCATTGTCATTGCCACCAAAAAAGGGTTAAAGCGTAGTAATATTTCCTACGAAAAACTATTTATAGGAAAAATTTCATTATTTTTACTTAGTGTGGTCACTATTACTGTTAAAAAATCACCACACTGTCGTAAAAATATAAAGTTATACGCGAAAGTAATATATTCCACTATATAACTATATACCATTACTAGAAACACGAAAAAACTTTACAGTGCGGGGCTTACTTCATAGTTGTCACATTTAATTTCTTTAATATTACTTTTACGAGGTAACGACTCTACTGATATTAATTTGGTTGCAATTCAGTATTCCCTACTCAATACAAAACTACAAAGTTATGGAGTCTACACGGTCGTCTATCTACCACGCAGTAAGAAATAAATGTGCATATAGTGGAAAAACGTTACCTACGAGTTATCGCTACTTTACTGACATTGTAAATTATTGCACTGTCAACTGGATGAGCGACGCCGCCATGTTATTTACTTCTACTAAACATGGAATTCAAATCAAAATTTAAAAATACCTCATTAAATTATTGATTAGTAGTTGCATGTATCAATAAAAGTAAAAATATTAATATTTAATTAATAAACCATATTAAAACTGGAAATACATTTTAGATAACACTAGGTCAAAAAAATCAGCATTTTTAGTCAGTAAAGTGCTATGCGTTTATAAATTTAGGATGTTGTGACTTCAATAAAATGGTTAATAATTATTAGGTATATATATCATATAGATAATATTTTTGTTTTCTGTCATGTCTTCACATATTTTATGGTGTGTGTCCTGATGTAGTTTAGAAAAAGATCAACATATTTTCAATTAATAATGTGGGAAAGAGAAAACCTATAAAATCCCTAAAAAGTCAGAAATACTACTTTATGTGGTAAACAGGACGTCGGGATAACGTGTCCGTTTACTACCCGCGACGACATAATTCCTATATCAAGAGTAATCTTTACCGTCGCGATGTAGTTGTATAACCGTCCCAATGCATTCCCAAAAACGGTGAATACCTCGAGGTATACTAGTAATAAAACCGAACCGTCGTGATATGACGCCACAACTCTATTAGAGATAGGGTGTGTAGACGGCCACCACGTCGCGACTGATTTTGTTGCTTGGGTTGGTATCTTCGTCAAATAGCAGGTCACAATAGACGAAACAAGTCCAGTATAGTGCGACTAAAAGGAAAATACGAAGAAGAAAGAACTGGAAGGGTTAAGCAAGGGCAATTCACATCAACAGGATCGGTTTTATAAAAACAAAATATTAAAAAAACAAATAAAAAAAAACCTATCGATAAACAAAACTCAAAAATATTAACTTAATAATGTTTTCTAAATTCCTTGGCATATAGTCTGCCAAATTTTCAAATAAATTTGGATTTTCTTCAACGATCTCTAACTAGTATCTCCATCAAATGGCTAGCATTCCGTGAAAGAATATTAAATTTTTATAACTTTTTTACAATAAGCCCCCATACGTTCTCGATGGGATTGGCATCGGGGGTCTTTCCTGGCCGTGGAAAAAGTTCAATAGTATGAACCACCGCTGTGAAATACTGGAAATAATGCAGTGTGTATCGGGCAGTTGTCTAATTGATACATATCATTCTGTCAGATACTTTCGGCAATTTTCATGCGAACAGACCGGATCGTTTGTATAGCGCACGTCACAAGCTTTAATTTGATACCTCATTTGTACTGCTCTTACTATAAATAATAATATACAGACCGCTTTATGTTACTGCGAACATAGGCCGGAAGAAGTCCAATTTACCAGTGTACGTACATGCAGAGACACCGCACACCTCTGTGTACTGTATTTAGTACGCCTCTAACCAAGGTGCTATGCGGAGCGTAGTCAATGAAACTGGAATTTGGTCAATAAATACGGAAATTTTTATAACGTAATTTTCTTGTTTTTTGTCACTGATAAATTAGAACGTTTTATTTTCAACTGCTCAGATTTATCACTAACAACGTGTTACAATGAAAATAATAAGGAGGAACAAAATAAAAGCAAGTTCTCAAAATAAAATAATACATTCTAAAAACCAAAAAGATTCTCCCAGTCAAAAAAAAATTAGAGCAAATGTTCGAAAAGTTCTCCTTGCTCGGCTAGACAATATCCGAGCCTATTATAAAAACCCCTTCTAACATTTCCAAGCATGTTAGTAGTAGTAGATCCAAGTATCTAGGACCATGTAAATTGCCGTAAATAAAAAATGGCCCAATTACGTGTTCCCCTACAATACCCCCCCCCGCCAAACATTTAAAAAAAAATACAATTGCAAATTTTCCCTCGACCAATATCGAACGTGTGTTGGGTTATGACGACTCAATAATGGAAAAGTGCTTTTATCTGTGAAAAGAATAGATCTCAGAAAGTTTTCAGCACGATTAGCCCTTTCCATCATTGTTTCGCAAAATTCCATACGATGATAGTTGTCCTCGGGAAAAATTTGATGCGTTTTTGACACTTTGTAAGAATGATAACCATTCTTTTTGAGAACACGTAAGACAGTGGCTGCAGACGTATCAACTGCTTCGGCACTTTGGTGGCTAGTTACCTTTCGATTTTCCTCCACTGCAGCGCAAATCAACTGACTTGGGAATCTGACTTTTAGACCCCCCCCCTCAACAACATATAAAAATTTTAGCCTTCCCGGATTTATGACTCCTTATTTATGAAAATTTTACTGTACTATTTTGAGTGTCAGTGTCCTTGTAGCAGTAAGTTTTCGCTGTTGACGGCACGGGCTTTATCCCTACAGGGGTTTTACCTACGTGGTTGGAACTTGATAATATTTTATTATGATTTCGAAGAAAACCCGTGAAAAAATTATATTAAATCAAACAATAGGAATAACCATGCAGAGACCACAACGAAGACCCAAAAATTCCCTATTTATAGCCTACCTCCCCCACACCTTCCAATATCCTCAAAATGATGACAACTGTTGGATTCCCATTGCTGAAAATAATCACCCACGGCGTAATCAGCGTAAAAATGGCAGTTGATAAAATTCCCAGTCCCAAAGAGTATTTTCCGCCAAATTTTTCGGCCATCAGACCTCCTGGGAGGTGCGTAAAGATGTAGCCCCAATAAAAGGAGGACAGGATCAGACCTTGGGTGGATTCGCTCCAGTGATACAGCGTGCTGGTGTCCTAAAACGTAATAAAATATTGTTTTTCTTTGCAGAACTTTAAGTAAAAAGATCGGCACTAAAAGGGAATTTAAATAAATAATTAGTGTGGTCTTCCCAATAAATTGATAAAAAAAAACATGCATTAAACTTGGGTGTAAAAATTTGTGACAAAATGCCGGGATGTTTAAAAAAAAATAAAAAGAACAGCAAATTTGTGAAACCATGCAATAGTTTCTAGAAAGCTTTCTCGTTTAACCATTCAATTTTCCCCTTAACCATAGTCTTGAGTAGGTACTAAAAATAAATTTGAAAAGGTTTTAATTTTTGTGAGCCTATTATAGTTAGTATTGTTCTCTTTTTCTAAATGCATTGGTCTGAGAGAGATCCAGCATACTACACCTTAACAGGAAAATGGCCTGTCAGAACCGTCTACCCCTCGACCCCGTGCGTAAGGAGATACACTCCATTCCAAATTGCAGTTTTTTGACACTGACGATGACAGCCGCCATATTGAAATTGGTCCGGAGATTTGGAATGCAGGTGGAGCACTTTCTGGTAAGCTTGATCTCTCGCAGATCGATGCATTTAAAACAAGAGCGGAATCCATCTGGTACACAGACGGCTCCAAGATCGATGAGGGTGTAGGAACTGGCATATATCGGCCAAAAATACGAGACTTTAGTCTCTATAACCCTGACAAACGACTGCACAGTTTTCCAAGCTGAAGTAGCGGCAATATATAACTGTGCCGAAGAAATACAAACAGTAGAGGAAAACTCTCATTCGGTAGTTATATATTCAGCCAAGGTGCAGAAGCAATGCAGGTGACGTCCAAACTGGTTTGGGACTGCAGAACTGCTCTAAATAAAGCAGCAAAAGGGTGACATAAGCCTGTGTTCCAGGCCATCGGGGACATTCTGGAAACGAAAAGGCCGATGAATTGTTCAGACAAAGTTTGGCAATAAAGTTCACATGGCCTGAACTATTTTGTGGGATCGCTAAGGCCAGAGCCCAACTATTAAACAATGCCTCACCAAAGAGATGAACAGTCTGTGGAAGCAAACGCCTGGACATAGACAAGTCAAACAGTTCATTAAAGAACCTTCACCAAAGCTGACTGCAGCACCTTTTAGTAAGAAGAGGAAGCTTGTCGGACAAATAGTGAGGCTTCTAACAGGTCACTGCAAACTCAATAAGCACTTATATGCATTCTTCCAGAAAGATGAAGAAACCTCATTACATGTCCTACGTCAATGTGAAGGCCTAGGTAGAACCAGGGCCTTACAGGGCCTGAATTCTTGAGCACGGAACCGTATTCTGCTATTTGACAAATGGTTGTCTTTTACATAAATCCTGTGTCATATTTTTCCTTCACCATTTCATCTCCTAATTACTAGCACCGTACTGATGAGCACCACAAGTGCGAAATCCGGATCTACGGTTACCATTACCTTTTTTGAGGGAAAGCTCGCTATTCATTGATTTTGTTATAGATTTGTTGTGGAAAAATTGGGTGTTCGCCCTCCCCAAGTCCAAAGCCGGAGATCGATTTCATTTCTCAGACACGCATGCGCGTAAATTCTATCTTTTTAGATCTACAATTAAGAAGAGGTTCCAAGAAAAATCATGTTTTTTGGAGGATGGGATCATTCCCCGGGACATTCTCTTGAGGGATCGTTCCTTCTATTGAAATTCAAGAATTAGGCCCCCGGGGAACTAGAATGTCCGCGGCCAGAAAGCCATATACAGGGCACACTGGCAAAGCTTCTGGGTTTCATGAGAAGGACGGGGCTGCAACTTGTTTTGTAGTTCTAGCAAAGCAGGGAAGGAGAAAGGGGAACCACTGAAAAGGTCAAAGTGGACAGGTGTCTACACCACCCCATTCTGATCTAACTATATTCGGAATGGTCTTCTCTTTTGTTTCATCATGTCATTCGGAATTTTGGTCATTACAAAAATTCCTTCTTCATAGTAAAACTTAGCCAACACAGTTCTCAACTAAAAAGCCAGTTAACTCCTACCGCCTCAGTGCCCTTTAGCCTACTGTGGCTACCATTTTTACAACCAAATTGACAAGTAAAACATGAATTTTCTGTCAGTTTGGTGTCAATATGGCATCGATCATAGGCCAAAGGATATTAAAACGAAAATGAGTTAACTGGCTTTTTAGTTGAGAACGGTGTTGACTTAGCGTTTTAAATAAACGAAAATTCCCAATAATTTAACTCTAATAGACATTTAAAGTTGCACAAATAGAAAGGGCTTAATCGTAGTTAGTCCAATTAAATTAAAATATAAGACAAAAAATTTTTTAGCAGCAGTTTGATGAGTGGAAATGGTAAATGGGCTTCTGATATATATACGTTTTAAAAAACATGCGTGAGTGGAGCTTTTGCGGGATGGCTTTGGGGGAAAGGGGGAGAAAAATGTTATTATTGAAATTTCCGTCTGAACTGAACGTCATAGAGTTGTCTCTGGTTGAGGTATTTATTGTCAGATAAGCTGACATGACAGTGATATTTTTTGACCATTTATAAGGGAACCCACAAAAAAGCCGAATTTACAAAAACCGAAACACAATTGAACAGAAAATAAAACGTCCGAAACGAAATATGAAGAAAAGTAAAACACCCAAAAAATAATGGATACGAATATAATTTTATGGAATTTTAATTTTCCCGATCCTTAAAAGACACGAGTATAATTTAACCGATTATAATTTTCCCGAACCTTAAAATATCAGAATTACAAAAGTATCAAAAATAATTTTCCATAAACGAAAAACATCCGAACGTCAAATTGATAGAAAATATTGTGCCCGATCCTTATATGAGCAGAACCACAATCCATCCGAATCGCTATTGGGCATGGGTCAAATTTAAATCTGTAGAGCGCCGAAGGCTCTGGATTACGGGGTCGACAAGTTTATCTATTGAAAAGATTTTTTTATTAAACGATTTTATTTAACTCACAGTTTCTGCCTGTCTAACTGTCAATGAAATCTTGCGATTCATTTTTGACACACCTCGCGTGAACCGATTTTAATATTATGAAAAATTTGGGTGTAGAAGCTGGTCGAGGGATGTAAAGAAGGTAAATTAATACAATATCACAACTTGCTTGAACTCTTCCCTGCCGTAACCCTGGCAACGTAGCAATTCAATTCGTGGATATCGGTTCAAATCATTTTCGGATAGATTGGGGTTCTTGAATTTTGTAGTTCGGCATTATTATGTTTCTATTAAATTATTTTCGTTAAAAATATTTTCTGACATTTTGTGTTTCTATAAAAACCTGTTTCGTTTAAATTTAATTCTATCCATAAATTTTCTAGCGATTTGATTTTCCCGTCATTTCATTTTGGAGACAATTTTTTTCGGACCAATTATTTTCTTTTCTTTTAAATTCTGACAAATATATGTTTCTGCCAAATTTGGTTTCGGGTTTTTTATAGGGACCCACCTTATTACCTAAGGTTACTGATTTCTTACTTGATATTAACAAGCGATAGATCCGTACACTGGAGAAAGATAAATTCTGACTTTTGGCATCGAATTCTTAAACTCTGAAGTCTCGACTTTTCAAAATGGTTAAAAATTTTTAAATGGGAAAAAAAACTTTTCAGGTAATAGACAGTTAAAAAAAAGTCCTGTTTTTTGTGGGCCACCCTAATAAATCAAAGGAAATAGGCATTGCCCGAGCCGAGCGAGCTTCCTACTTGTACCAACTGTACCTTTATGACAGATGACGTAGAGCCATTGATACCTTCTTCTGCCGAGCAAGCGTCGGGATCATAATGGATTGCAGTGGAGTTTGGCGGAGCTACCATTTCTGTGATGGCCAGCGATAGGCACACTCTCATCGTGTAACAATTTACCACCGCCAAAAATCCCATGATGCCCAGGACGTATCGTTGCGGTATCAAAAAGCCTTAAAAATAATCAAAAATAATACAGAGGTTATGAAATTCGCGATCGAGCATATTCTTCAAAACCCAGACTCGGCACCCTGAAAGTATCACAAGAAAGACAGCATAAAGACGGCCCGACATTACCCGACTGACGTTTTACAAACGAGCTTTTCTACAACTCCCTTCTACTCTGGGGCAAGAGAACGGCTTCTCATAAAAAGCCGTGTTCGCAGCCGCTCTGCCTGCGCGTGCTAATAGAGCTAACAGCGTGTCTGCTTTTGAGCGTTTTTAATGAGATTGAATCCGAAAATCGGAACATTGCAATATACAGCGACGCACCTAGAGGGGGTGTTTTGGAGTAACCTCCCCCCCCCCGAGAAGCCTGGTTACAATTGGCCCAATCAAATAACAGCAGAAATAAAATATATAGGGAATAAAATACAAAAGCCTGCACTTTCATTTCAAAAATCTTTAAAAAATCCTAAATTGCAAAATTTTTCGCCCGCGGCGTTATAACACCTTTCATTTTTACGATTTGTGTCAATTTATCAAAACATTTTGCCTGCGATTTAGTGTCAAAAATTTTAACAGTGGCGTAGCGAGGGGGGTTTTAGGGGTTAAAACCCCCCCAGGAGGTACAACCCAATCTATTTTTGACCCTTTACTCCGGTTTATGACGTGTTTTTGATGTGATGTCTCAAATTTTATAAAATTTGCCTGCGGTGCTATGACCAAGACAGCACAAGTACGCACCATGTACGTACCTGGTACGTAACTTTGCGACGAAGTGTACGTCCATGGTACGTACATTTTTGGACTTACGTAAAAACGTGTACGTCCCAGGGACGTACTATAAACATACTTTGTCCAACGAATTGTACGTACCTTGGTACATACTAAGAACGTACCAGCTACATACTTAGTACCTTTACTTTTGTACGTACTAATTACGTCCTATGTACGTAAATTTCAGATACGTACAATTTAGGTCCGAGGCGGGACGAAAACTGGATGTAAATTGACCGTAAGTGGGCTTGGATCAGGCAAGGATATTTCACCAGTAATTTAAAAAAAAGTGTTGTTACACACTGGGAATTGAACCCGCGCCCCCCGGGTGAAACACAAATGCTCTACCACTAGACCACCAACTATACAGACCGCTTCAAGCTACTGCCAACATAGGGGGAATCAAGTCCAATTTACTCTCCGTGCCGTACGACCGAGGTGGATTCGAAGCACGCTGCAGTGTTATCTTTTGGAAATTCATTTTGTTTTTATTATTTTGTTTTATATCTGCCTTGCTCGAGAAACAGATGGGTAAGTTCTTAATTGAAATAATACATTTTTAAAACTAAAACACGGGGAACTATTTTATGGCCAGCTCGATCTCCCGATCTTGCTCCTAATGACTTCTATCTGTTTTTGAAGAAGCTTTTCAAATTATCACCCCTAACATGCTTGGAAACGTTAGAAGGGGTTTTTATAGTAGGCTCGGATATTGTCTAGCCGAGCAAGGAGGACTTTTCGAACATTTGCTTTAATTTTTTTTTGACTGGGAGAATCTTTTTGGTTTTTAGAATGTATTATTTTCATTGTAACACGTCGTCACTGATAAATCTGAGCAGTTGACAATAAAACGCTCTTATTTATCAGTGACAAAAAATAAGAAAGTTACGTTATAAAAATTTGCGTATTTATTGACCAAATTCCGGTTTCATTGACTACGCTCCACACAGCACCGTGGTTAGAGGCGTACTAAATACAAGGCGAACGGCGGCGAAAGGCAGCGAATGGCGATCGGAGTGTTGGTTGCTTCACTGATAGGCGTGCGGTGTCTCTGCATGTACGTACACTGGCAAATTAGACTTCTTTCGCCCTATGTTCGCAGTAGCTTGAAGCGGTCTGTACATAGAAAACTCTGCTTAAATTGTGATATAATTTATAACGGTTTTTACTTCGTCGTCTCGCTCTTATAACGTGTACGCTTATGTATAGTGTACGTACTATGTATGTACACGTTTGTACGTACATAGTACGTCGATAATTGAGCCCAGGACGTACCGACCTGAAATGGACGTAAAATGTACGTCCCTGGGACGAAGTGTTGCCATAGGAGAAAAAAACCGTTTTTCCATGAACTGAAGTGTTAACAAAAAACGTAAATTTCCCAAAAACATCAAGCGATGCAGTTCTAAAAAAGATAGAGGCAGATCACATATTAAAATTCTAGAGAGAGAAGACGCTATCTATAGCAGTATAAGTGCGTAAGAGATAGCAAACTCGAATATTGAGGTATAATGTTAGACCAGAGATGTCAGATGTCACCCCAGAAGCCATATATAGTTGTTGGAATATTTAACTTTGTGTAGCTCCTTTAATTATTTATAATAGGTACGTACATAGTACGTACGCTTATGTACGTCCGTAGTACGTACGCTTATGTACGTTCAGTGTACGTCTGTAATTGCATGTTTGAGAGGTAGCCCTAAAATGTACGTAAAATGTACGTACATAGTACGTCCCTAATTAGTCCCGGGACGTACCGACGTAAAATGGACATAAAATGTACGTCCCTGGGACGAAGTGTGCTGTATGGGGATGTCATTAATTGTTACAATTTTAGTATAATTCTAAAGAATTTTTCTCACCAGCATTCAAAACGTGTAATAAATTGCATTCTTAGTATAATTTTTCTTAAAATTTTCATCTGCTCATTCATTTCATCTTCTCATTTATGATTTGGCAACAAATCTAAATGTACCACCGCAACCCACCCTCTTGGCATCTAACCCAATCCATATTTTTTCACAAATATTTTACAAAAAAACTTTAGAGATTAAAATTTTTAAAGAATTTTTTGTTTTTTTTTGTAAAATTTTTCGCCTGCCGCGCTACACCAATTTTAAATAATGTTACAATTTTATTTAATTTTAAGCAATTTTTTGCTCAAAAACATTTGAAACGCGTAAAAAATAGCATTTCAGTATAATTTTTTACAAAATTTTGCCTGCGTCGCATTTAAGGGCAAATTTTGAAAAAATAAGCATTTTTGTTTCGTATAGAGACCGCTTCATGCTACTGCGAACATAGGCTGGAAGAAGTCCAATTTGCCAGTGTACGTACATGCAGGGACACCGCACACCTATCAGTAGAGCAACCAACACTCAGGCTTGCGATCGCTGTTCGCCGCCAATCGCCGCCGTTTGCGACTTGTATTTTGTATTTAGTACTTTAGTACGCCTCTAACCACGGTGCTATGAAGATTGTAGGCAATGAAACCGGAATTTGGTCAATAAATACGCAAATTTTTATAAGGTAATTTTCGTGATTTTTGTCACTAATAAATTAGAACGTTCTATTTTCAACTGTTCAGATTTATCACTAATAACGTGTTACAATGAAAATAATAAAAGCAAGTTCTCAAAATAAAATAATACATTCTAAAAACCAAACAGATTCTCCCAGTCAAAAAAAATTTAGAGAAAATGTTCGAAAAGTCCTTCTTGTTAGACAATATCCGAGTCTATTATAAAAACCTCTTCTAACGTTTCCAAGCATGTTAGGGGTGATAGTTTGAAAAGCTTCTTCAATTTTAATCCGAAGTTCTTCCAAATTATTAGTTCTTTCATGCCCGTAAACTTTATTTTTGATATAACTCCACAGGTAGAAGCCATTAGGAGCAAGATCGGGTGATCGAGCTGGCCATAAAATAGTTCCCCGTGCACTTATAACCCGATTAGAAAATTCATTATCAAGATATTCCTTAACAAGACCAACATTGTGAGTGGGACAACCATCTTGTTGAAACCATAATATGCTGCTGCAGTAGATCCAAGTATCTAGGACCATTCAAATTGCCGTAAATAAAAAATGGTCCAATTACGTGTTCCCCTACAATACCCCCCCCCAAACATTAAAAAAAAATACAAATGCAAATTTTCCCTCTACCAATATCGAACGTGTGTTGGGTTATGTGTTATGTTAAGTGCTTTCATCTGTGAAAAAAATAGATCTCAAAAAGTTTTCAGCACGATCAGCCCTTTCCATCATTGTTTCGCAAAATTCCATACGACGATAGTTGTCCTCGGGAAAAATTTGATGCGTTTTTGACGCTTTGTAAGAATGACAACCATTCTTTTTGAGAACACGTAAGACAATGGCTGAAGACGTATCAACTGCTTCGGCAGTTTGGTGGCTAGTTAACTTTCGATTTTTCTCCACTGCAGCGCAAATCATCACACCTCGTACTTCCTGCTCGTCATTCAAAACAGTGGGTTTTGTATGGTTTCTTGGCGCTACACAACCAAACTTTTCAAAATTCTGCACAAACCTATGAATAGTTGATAACTAGGTTCTGGGCGATTTACAAAATTTTCCAAAAATAGTTCTTGAATAAGTCTCAATGGTCTGCCTTGATAGTACCATTTGACTATCTGTACTTATTCGGCAACTTCGTAGACATCTATTTTTAATTTTAAAAATGTATTATTTCAGTTAAGAACTTATCAATCTGTTTCTCGAGCAAGGCAGAAATAAAACAAAATAACAAAAACAAAATAAATTTCCAAAAGATAACACTGCACCGTGCTTCGAATCCACCTCGGTCGTACGGCACGGAGAGTAAATTGGACTTGATTCTCCCTATGTTCACAGTAGCCTGAAGCTCATATACACTAACACAACACCTATTAAACCGCCTCTCTCCCCTCTCTTTAGTTCAAGAGCTCAAGCAATAGGCACTTATCTAATTTTTAAAAATTTGCCATATACAGGGTATTACAGCGGCGGCTCGCGGCCTTAAAAACTAGTGAAGAGCTAGTGTTTACTCAAACAAACATTGACTAATTTATGTTTTTGCGACGGGCGGGCGGCGGCGGTTGGCTGGAGCGTGCCAAAGTGCAACCTGCGCAGCGTTTATATATTGTCCATCGGAGTCATGGCCCTATTATGCATGATTAAATTAATATTATTGTATCAAACATAAATAATTTTTAAGGGCTAAAATGGAAGGTGTATTGGTAAAATTTCTTCCTGATTTTATTGTTTTTTTCACCTACTTCACCTGACGAGCCGCCGCTGGGGTGTTCCAAATTCGATGCTCACCATGGAGATCTCCTAAACGGTAGTAGATACGAAAGGGTTTAAATTAGGGCAAAGTTGCGCAATTTGATGCTTTGCTCAAAACCAAAAAAAAAGTTTACAAATTCCGGGTAGTTCCGGAGAAAAAAACCGAAATGTTTCTGTTAGTTTTTATTTTTCTGCGCCCTTATTCTTAAAGCTGTTAAAAAACGCTTAAGACTTTCTGCAGGCACTTTTTTATTATCTACCTAATGAGAGCTCCGTTTTCGAGATTTGACATTTCAGTGTGACAAGAGTTCATTTTTTCTTATGGACACATACTTTTTTCTCCTGCCGTTTGGTTCATACAGGATAACAGATATTTTACAACTTCATTTTGACAAGTACCTGACGTTTTTAGTTAATTGACCATCATCAGCCCAAATTAAAAAATTAAAAAACAATGAAAAAAAACTTATTTTTAAAATATTAGGTAGTTATTTTGTTTTAACAAAATGTCAAAAAAACTTTAATTTTTAAAATTTTAAAAAAGTACTGCAATAGGGTTTCCAAAATATCTGGAGTAAGTTAAGAGCAAAAATTACATTTGGGCTGATGATTGTCAATAAACCCAAAACGTCAGGTAACTTGTCAAAATAAGCTTGCAAAATGTTATTTGTCATCCTTTATGAACACTGAAATGTCAAGTCTCAAAAACGGACCTCTCACTAGGTAGATCCTAAAAGTGCCTGTAGAAAGTTTTAAGCGTTTTTTGACAGCTTTAAGAATAAGAGCACAGAAAAATAAAAACTAAAAATAAAGATTTCGGTTTTTTCCGCCTATCTCCGGAATTATCCGGAATTTGTAAACTTTTTTGTTAGTTTTGAGCAAAGCATCAAATTGCGCAAGTTTGCCCTAATTTAAACCTTTTTGTATCTCCTACCGTTTAGGAGATCCCCATGGTGAGCATCGAATTTGAAACACCCTGTATAGGTAGTTGATTTTTATTAAAAGATGAAACCCCCCGAGTGTCGATTTCTGGCTACGCAACTGATTTTAGGTGTCATTTTCGCAAAAATTTTCGCCTGCGGTGCATTTTAACATTTTTACAAAGAAAAAAAGGCGAAATAAACAACTTAAATTCCCAAAACCCCATCAATATTTACGATTTTAGTTTAATTTTAAGTCAAAAAATGCATTAAAAAAGAGCTACGTAGAGGATTTTAATTTTTATAATTATATATTCAAAGTTCATCTCTATATGTAAAAAATATATAGTTTCAGGTTTGTATATTTGTTTTTCTTAAATAGGCAGTTTTGAATAACGTTTGAAAGAAAATATGAAAAAAAGTATGTTTGCTTATTATTTTTATAATAATACTAAATCCTGTTTGCTAAGTAATGAACCTAAAAATCTCTGTTTAAGTATTAAGTAAATCTGACATATTGTTTTAAAAAAAGATAACTTTCGTATTATGAAATGACAATTGGGGTTTTGTGTACTATTCCATCAAGTAAAAGTTATACGGGGTGTCCGAGAAGTCACGATACTCCTAAATATCTCAAAAATTGAAAGAGGCGGGCAAATCAAATTCTACACACTTGCACACCCTGTATATTTTCAAATACTTAAATTGGGCTTATTTTCCTGATTTCAAAAATACCTAGTATGTCACCTTCATAAGCCCAAATTGATACTCGGTGATCCCGGTTGATTCTTTGTCCAACTAATTGTTCTTATTAAAAAGTTTTTGTCATTTATTTAAAAACAGTTAAAGAAAAAGATAACATATTAGGTATTTTCGGAATGTGAAAGAATAGCCCTATTTAAATTTGTCAAAATATACAGGGTGTCTAATTTAAAAAAAAAGCAGGAAAGTCGCCCTTACGACCAGCATCCAAAAAGGAGCTTTTCTGTAAACCCTCTTATTATATGAAATTTAAATTTTGTACGTCTTTTCGTATTGTTTCTTTTCGGACACCCGATATATTGATACGTGGCTAATAATCAGGGAAAATAGAACATTATAGGGAAGGGATATCCCAACCGACCATTCTAAAAAGGGGTAACGATGCGATTGACAGTTTCATAGCTAAAAAGGCATAACGGTTGGAAAAACGTCACTTTTTCTATGCTTTGACACAAGGAGTTGACCGCTCAAGTAGCACACATCTGTCCCAAGAACGTCCTTGGGACGTCCGCATCCGGACATTCGAACATCCCCGGGACGTCCGCTTCGGGACGTACGCCGTCTTTAGGACGTCCCTGGGCGGTCCAATGTAACAAAATAATTAGTCCACAGGACGTCCGACAGGGACGTACTCCGTCTTTAGTCCACAGGACGTACGACAAAGACGTCCCTGGGACGTACACAGAAAATGTCTGCAGGATATATTCACAGGACGTCTTAGGTACGTCCGCTTTGGGACCTACTCCGCCTTTAGGATGTCCCTGGGAGGTCCAATGTTACAAAATAATTAGTCCACAGGACGTACGACAAAGACGTCCCTGGGACGTACACAGAAAACTTCTGCAGGACATATTCACAGGACGTCTTAGTTACGTCCGCTTTGGGACCTACACCGTCTTTAGGACGTCCTTAGGAGGTCCAATGTTACAAAATAAAACAGGACGTACGACAAAGGCGTACCTGGGATATTCACAGGACGTCTTAGGTACGTCCGATTTGGGTCCTGCGGCGTCTTTAGGACGTCCCGGGGATGTCCGGTGGCGGACGTTCCAAGGACGTTTTTGGGACAGATGTGTGCTATTTGGAATGGCGCACCCGCTGTTCTTTTTTGTTTTTTCAGTAATAAAATGATGGAGTCTGATTTGGTAATGTGCCAAATTCAATTGGAAGAATTCCTCTTGGAAGAAGATTCGGACACTGCCAAGCAACTTTCGTCATGTATGTTATTTAATGGTGGGATTATATATGAAAATAACAAAGGATAAGATAACCCAGGAATTATAAACCGGGGATAAGAAATAAAAACAAAGTTAGGTTAGGTTTTTAAAACTGTCACTGGAAATGCATTTATGACGTTACGGTTGAACCAGTGACGTCACATTTCGAAATAACGCAAGCGCCGTGTTCTACGCCAAAAAACCACACTTACTAAACTAATTTTATAGTAGGGATGTCCTGGGGATGTCCTAAAACTGTTTGAGTGTTTTAATTCGAATTTTGGTCCCAAGTCAAACGTTCGCAGAACGTACATTTTGAACTTATTGCGTTTGAGCATTAATGAATTTTATCACTATAAATAACTTACAAAACCAATAAAAACCAATTAAAATGGGACCCAATCAAAACCAGTTACGAAATAAGTATAAATCAATTTTATAGTATGGATTTCCTCGGGATGTCCTAAAACTGTTTGAGTGGTTCTATCCGATTTTTGGCCCCACGTCAAACGTCCCCAGAACGTAGGTTTTGGACCTAGGTCGTTTGAGCATTAATGAATTTTATCAATATAAATAACTTAAAAAACCAATAAAAACCAAATAAAATGGCAACCAATCAAAACCAATCTCGAAATAAGTATAAACCAATTTTATAGTTATGCTCTCCTGGGGATGTCCTGAGGACATATAAGTGTTCCCAACCAATCTTTGGTCCCACTTCAAACGTCCCCAGGACGTACGTTTTGGAACCGGGACGTTCGGCACTTAATAGGACGTCCTGAGGACGACGTGTGCTAATTGGGTGGCTTTTTGATGGCAATAATTTTCTTACATGTTTTTTATTTTTTTAGAATTGAAAATAAAGACAATATATTACGATTCGTAAATTCTGACACAAAGGCAGGAATTTAAGCTACAAATTAACCTTTAGGCTACCTCATCTGTCCTTTGCAGCAGGAAAACCCTAGAAGAAGAAATTCCTTTAAAAAGTAAACAAGACCAGGGAATATAAATTTACACCCAACCGTTACGCCTGTCACATTGCTCCATCCGCTCGTTGAAAATTTACCACTTTTTCTTTGGTGATATCCATTCCCTATATGTAGCAACTAGCAATTTTTAGTCGTGCAAGTTGTTAAAATTAGAATCGCACCACCTCTAAACGTTGTTATATAAGTAAATAGTAGCTGTCTTGAAAACTGAAGTCGTCGTCGACAAGTTTACGACGACTAAACGTTGATAGCAACTATAGTCATCGTCACAATTACTTATGACCGTCTATGTTACTAAACATTTTTTCAGCGGTTTCTTAGTTGTGAAGGGGACGTTTTCTAGCTGGGTTGTTGTAGACGCGGCCGCGACTGTTGTTATATAACCATTTTTGATGTTATTTTTGCAACTACCCAATTTCGGAGCACTGGCGTGTATCAATTTCGGTTGGGTAAAATTAAGGCGTGTTCGAGCTTTTTAGCCGAGATCCATCCATCCATCCATCCATCCATCCATCCATCCATCCATCCATCTATCCATCCATCCATCCATCCACCCATCCATCCATCCATTCATCCATCCATCCATCCACTCATCCATCCATCCATCCATCCATCCATCCATCCATCCATCCATCCATCCATCCATACATCCATCCATCCATCCATCCATCCATCCATCCATCCAACCATCCATCGATCGATCTATCTATCTATCTATCTATCCATCTATCCATCTATCCATCTATCCATCTATCCATCTATCCATCTATCCATCCATCCATCCATCTATCCATCTATCCATCTATCCATCTATCCATCTATCCATCTATCCATCTATCCATCTATCCATCTATCCATTTATCCATCTATCCATCTATCCATCTATCCATCTATCCATCTATCCATCTATCCATCTATCCATCTATCCATCTATCCATCTATCCATATATCCATCTATCCATCTATCCATCTATCCATCTATCCATCTATCCATCTATCCATCTATCCATCTATCCATCTATCCATCTATCCATCTATCCATCTATCCATCTATCCATCTATCCATCTATCCATCTATCCATCTATCCATCTATCCATCTATCCATCTATCCATATATCCATCTATCCATATATCCATCCATCTATCCATCTATCCATCTATCAATCTATCCATCTATCCATCTATCCATCCATCTATCCATATATCCATCTATCCATCTATCCATCTATCCATCTATCCATCTATCCATCTATCCATCTATCCATCTATCCATCTATCCATCTATCCATCTATCCATCTATCCATCTATCCATCTATCCATCTATCCATCTATCCATCTATCGATCTATCGATCTATCTATCTATCTATCTATCTATCTATCTATACTACTACTAATAGCCTAAAATATAAGTAATGCCTAAATTAAAAAAATAAACTAATTTAAAAAAATATACAGCTTACATAACATATCTCTCTTTGTATCTGTTACGAGAGCATTAATAAAAGATTAATTTTGTTTGAGTTTTAAACGCAGTTAAACTGAGATTAAATATATCAATATTTTGACAGTGTTGTACAATCTAAACATTCTAGTAAGCGGTGAGTTTTGACCTGAATTTGTGTTTCTGAATGGATAAATAAAAAACGATTGGAAGTGACGTAGTTGTCTTTGTGGGATATTAAAACTTATTTGAGATAACAGATGGGGACAGTCGATTATGCTATGCAATAATTTGTAGAAAAAAAAACTAAGTCTGCATAGCTCTTCTGCCTTGGAGATGCTTAATCTTATTTTCTCTGTGAAACGAAAATGTGTTGACGTTTTTTGTAGGATTTAAGGTATTTATCTTGTACGCTTTCTAATCGGTCAATATAAACTTGGTATTGAGGGTTCCAGACAGAAGAGCCAAAGCTTAATTTGCTTAAGATATCTACAACTGCCTTACGATATAACCTATACTAGGGTGACCAGACGTCAGGATAAAGCCGGACATGTCCGGCTTTTTCGCTTAAATGAAAACGTCAGACCGGCTTTTTGTCGTATCCGGCTTTTTATCAATCGAAAATTCTAATAAGAATATTATAATTATTTAATGGACAATCCCAATATTTTAAAAGAAATTGGTTCTTCTGAAAAGTATAAGTACTTTTTACCTAAGTAGGAATGGTTAAATTTTTTTATATAAATATATTTGTTAAATGTCAGGTTTTTTTATTAAAAATCAGGCTTTTTTGTCCTACTCTCTCTCAAAAAGCATTTTTAAGCAATGAATGTTCCGAAATCTCGACTTGAGTCACACGTTTTGAAGATATGTTCAAAAGTTTGGAGTCAAAATTTAAAGACTTCGTATTTCTTTTAAATGGTATAGTTTGACATTTGTCAATATTTAGAAATAAACTCTGTTTCTAGCAAAATGCGACAACCTTTAGACAGTCAGCCAAATTTTTGATGACAATTTTTAATTTTGTTAATATAAATATTGGAAAAGAGAGTTCCCACGTAAGAGCCTTGGGGGACACCAGAGGGGATGAAGACCATGGTGGAAAAATAGCAGTGAACATACACATATTGATCTCGGCCAGTAGAATACGATTCAACCTAGGAAAGCAGGCTGCCACCCACCCCGACCTCCTCAACCCTTCGAGTCAAAATTTTTTGATGAATTTTGTCAAAGACCTTGCTGAAACCGGTGTAGATGGCGTCAACTTGCACTCTCACATCCATAGTTTCTAAGATGCACTCTGTATAGTAGTTCAGTGCGTCATTGGTTGTCGTAGAAACTAACACGTACACGTTAATTTGTAAACAAAATTAAAAAAGATTTTAATATTTACATTTACACAAAGTTCGGAAATTTTCCCATGTAAAAGCTGGTATTTTGTCTTTAGGAAGCGTAAACATCATCTCTAGAGCTTGTTTGAAGCAATTTATAATTCAGTAAATTTTTTCTATTTCATAAAATCATCTCAAGTTAAAAGCGCGCATGTTTTCAGGACTAAAATCTGCATGTATCACAGTGAACTGCGGGTTGTTTATTTTCTTTTTATTTAAATACTTAGTTCATTTTTCAGTTAAATAATTTATTTATTAGTTTGGATTCTTTTTTTCATCAGTAAGAAGTCGCCAAAATGGGCCGACCAAAAATTGGTTTCACATTTTTTATTTAAATTGCCTCTTAACCGAAAAGAACCTTTTTTTATACCTTCATCAAAAACATTTTTCTAACTGTCTGCAGCATGGCTTTTTTGGTTACCAATGCAAAAAAACTCTTTTTTTGATCACGGGTGCAAAAAAAGATTTCGATCCGTTTTTATCCCAAAATTAAAGAGAAATAGCGGAAAATAGTAAAATTAAAAAAATCTAATTATTCAATGTCGCAACAATAAACGTCACCGAATAAAAAGGCACATCGCCATGGAAACCCACATTGTTATTTCATTTACCAGCCCGCCTTGATTTATAGTATAAAAATGGTGTGTTGCGAGAAGTGCTCTTTGTTCGAGTTTTTAAAAGTATTTTCCTGTTTTTCTTGGATATTTTGATAAAGGTATTAAAAACAACTCGCGGCTAAACTGTGCTTTTTTTACTCGCCTTTTTAAATACCTCGCTGCGCTCGTTATTTAAACCAACGCTTGTAAAAAAGCACTAGTTGTTAAAAATACTATTTCACGCACGCTATTGAGCAAAAAAAAATTTTCACGTACGCTGTTGAGCAAAAAAAAATTATCACGCACGCTGTTGAGCACGCTGTTGCTCAATGATGAATCAGGAAGACTTGAAGCAGTGGTACTTTCAATGTTACCGTGATTAATAATTACCATAAAAATTAATTTTTTAAGCTTCTTAAAGTTTAGTTCTGAATAAAATTGCTAGGTTTAACTAAAATAATGACAAAATATTTTGATATTCCGCACTCTCGTAGGAAAAATGTTGTACCTAACGCGTGCAGAAGGTATTTTCCGCATTTACGGCTTGCAAACGCCGGTGCGTGCGGAAAAGTATAACTTTCTGCACTTGTTGGCGATTGGTGCAAACTTACGTCGGAAGTCAGAAAAATGTTTATTGGGCTTAAGTCAACCACCTTCATAATCTGAAGTTTTAATGACGTTCTATCTAAAACGTCAAAACAAATAAGGTTACTAAGGGACTTTTCATATATCTCTTTAAACAAGTTTTCTTTCTTCTTCTTTCTCCCTTGGCGGATTAACCGAACTCGTATCACTTTCTGTACTTGCTAGTTAAATAACTATTTCAAAACCCGCATGCTTTATCACTAGCATGATTGAAAAGTCGCCGAGTGCATGATCCACCTTGTTTTGAAGATATTTTTATATTACAATATAGGAGAAGTGGATCAAGTGGTATCAGGTTTTAAAGGGTTTTGCAATATTTTAAGGAGAAATTATTTTTTTTAAATTGTTTGGTTGCTTTTAGAGATATACAGAGGGCATCGGAATATATCAAGGCAGCGATTACTCAAGTGTTGCGTTTAAAAACCCACCCTAGCTATAAAAAAAAAATGGGTTAGGGTTTAGGACTATGTGGTTTTTAATCTAATTTTGCGGGTTTTTCTTTAAATTTGAATAAAACTTAAAACAAAGAAGAAGTTAAAAAACCTCCAAATCAGTTACTTCAACCGAAAAGAAACTAAAAAACGTTGGAATTTTGAACTTACTATAATCATATAAATGATTTCGCAAGAAAAAACACAGGTTTTTCAAAAATTTCGTGAAAAAAATGGAAAAAAAGCAAATTGACGGTGGGTTTATTCCTTAGCTTTTTAACTAAAAATACTCTGTTAAATTTTAACAAATTTTATTTTTTCCATCTCTATAAAATTTTCTATACCTTTCTTCCCCCCCCCCCCCGCTCTTAAAATAAGGTAACAAATATTTTTAATGTTGAAGTATTTAGTTATTTTATTATTTTATTTATCATTTTCAGTTACAAATTGTAACGAAAAGCAGTTGCGAATTGCGAATATGGGAGAAATGCAGGGAGGAGCGAGAGGAGGCAATTGCTCTCCCTCTTCCATGCTTCCGCAAAAAATCTGCGAATTTTCATAAAAATTTAGAAAAATTGCTAAAATAACACGTTCCTCTCGCCCCTAACGCGCAAGAATTTACCGCTGAACACTTTTACCGGCGCGTAATATGACATCACAAAACCGCGCAAAACCACCAAAACAATAAAAAATAAGCAAATCCCCAACAACCCAAAAATGCATTTTTTAGCTTGCGCGGTATATTCTGCGCGGTTAAAGCAGCGGAACTTTTATTATTAGTATTTTTTACATGCGCCATTCTTTAATTTGCGCTGAATCATACATTATTTAGGAGAAGATTTTCACGTTTGCGCGGTTTGTGAATATGCCGGAATCAGTTTTACACTATAATTGCTTGCTTGCTTGAAAAATAATAGCGCACAGCGGTTATAGCGCAAGATTTATACCGTGAAAAATTGCTTTTTAGGATTCTGCGCGCTATCAGTTACCACAAAAATTTAAACTTCTTAATTTTTTAAGCGCGTAGTTAGTCGCCTTTGACAAGGTGTGCAAACGCCTAAGCAAACCAGATGTGTGTATGTAAGAAATCTTTGTTTTCATTTAATTATTGAAAATTAATTTTATACTTATATATATGTATGAAGCTTTTTCATTGATTTAGGAGAGCAGTGATCTCCCTAAATCAGCTTAAAGTGAGATAACCATACGTTTCCATACATTGTCTTAAAAAACGCGCTGGAATACCCAATTAAAGCAAAAAAAAGTATGGAATTTGGTTTTTTAGTAATTAAAATATTTCAAAATATTTATTTTGAACAAAAAAATCAACCAAGTCGTGGTTGTTTAAAATTTAAAGCAGATAAACCACCTCTTGGCATTGGTCTATAATGTACGATGATTTTACTCAAAATACAACATCCCACTTTGACATTTCTCAGATTTCTTGTTTACCCATATTTTATTAATATTTACGGATTATTTGGATTGTTTTTAGAAAAAATGGCCCTATGCGTCTCATTCCAGTACATTTTGACGTCTATCCAGGTAAAATTATCTTATGAATTGTGGTCTGGTTCAGCTTAAAATAAATTTTTTGATACCCATGTATATGTCAGCCTTCAAACCAATCTTTCGATAAACTATAGTCCTTAGTAAATACCGCCCATAAGGTCATTTGTTTTTAAACTTCTGCACTACCTTCTCAACGGAGAACAAGCCTACGAGTTAAAAACAAAAACGAATAATTTAATTTATAAAAATCGTTTTTTTAATTTCTTATTTTTTCACTAAAAATTATTCTTTATAATCTTACATTTTTTAATAATAGTGTGAACACATTACAATTAATTTTTGTTAAATTAATTGAGATAGAAATATAGGGTATCGATGCCAAAAATAAAAAAAAAATCAAATGGGCGTCTCATTTGAAAATCAAAAGTTGTTTCCGTTGAAACCGAAAGTCACCGGAGGTCAGGTGACTTGTCAAAAACCGTCAAATTTGACATTTATATAATATCCCCGAGTTTTGTTTCTCTATATTAAAAAATTAACTTTTTTTTTGAGGATACGTGCATGGGTTGAGTTCGATTTTATTGGAGCGGCGTTGCGGTCGATTAGGTGTGCATTTGAAGAGTGTCACATCCGTTACAATGGAATTACGCTTGTGCAGTTTTGGACCGACATCGACAGACAGAGAGATATCAGTGATACACTATAGCGTTGTTCACATTAGATTTGGTCATAAAGTTGTGGTCACATAATAATATCGTCAATTTAAAACATGGATTTTTATTGTGTTTTAAATGTTAATTAAATAAAATCTATATGTTTGTGGGGGATTCATAATGTTGAAACTACTTTTTTTGGGTTTTTCGCCACTAAGTTAAGGAAATTTTTTCAAAAATATGTTAAAAACCACTGCGTAAATTCCTAAAGAAAAAAATTGTTCGTTTGTCAGTGGTTTTTAAATAAGAATAGAATAGAATATGAATAGAATAGAGTAGAATTTTTATTGACTATGTTTGTACAGTTTTAAAAGTACATTATAGTAAGTCATGATAGTAAAGGAAAAACCTTAAGTAAACTAATAATATTAAGTCGTAGAAAAAGGTAGGTAATTAAAATGTGCATAAAATGTGTATAAAGACCAAGAAAATATAATATAAAAACATTATTTACGGACAACGTATATAAAGATAAAATGAAATTACACGTTAAAGTCAGATCCCAAATATTCCTCAATGCTATAAAAACAGCGATCAAGAAGATAAGCCTTAATTATTTTCCTAAAACTTCTAAAATCCAGATTTTTAATTTTATTTGGTAAACAGTTAAAAATTTTAAGGTCTAGACAGTTTTTTTTGCATTTCGATAATCTATATTTTGGAATTTCGATGTTGCAATTCCTTAAATTATAGCTATGCAGATTTGTAGTCGAAGGTAGCTCATCCTTTATACAGTAAATTTCTATTAATGCACAAAGCCGGTATATGCACGGTAAAGGCATAATTTTGTGTTTACGGACAAGGCTCGCGAAATCCCGAACCAGCCAGTACACGAAGAACCCTTTTTTGCATTATAAATGCATTTCTTGCAGCTGTGCTTTTACCCCAAACTATGATTCCATAGGATAGCCTAGAGTGGAAAATGCCAAAATAACACATTTTTAGTATATTAAAATTAACAAAAGTTTTAAGCCTTCTAATTAGAAATATAGTGCTAGAAAGCTCAGAGCACAGTTGTTCCACATGAGCAGACCAAGTTAAGCCATCATCGATGGTCATACTGAGCAATTTGGCACTTTTTCCCACGCAGCGGCGGTTGTCTGCTGGAACGATCAAAGTCTGCGTTTTTTCAGTGTTTAACAGAAGATTAAGATATTAGGATAAAAAAATTTGCCTACACACACGCAAATCCTAACTAGAATATAAGTACTGACGTTTCGGCAGAAATTCTACTGCCATTATCAAAGGATTTTATTCTTTTAAATTTTTTTGATTCTTTTTTTAAATATCTGTCTGTTGTCATACAACTGACTGACTTTGACTGATGTATATTTCAAATATTAACTTGACAGTTTGGTGCGTCGATAGTAGTCAACAAGGTATTTGAGGGTTTTCGATTTTAGATTACTTTATAAAAATACTAATTTTTTATTTTAAAATATCAAGTATTAAGATTATCTTTTGACTGACTTTAAGAAAAAATACATTAGAAACCCAAAGACCATCAATGCTATTTTTTAATTTATTTTAAAAAAACCTTTTTGAAAATCTTGTTTTAAAATTGGAAGCCAAACTGTATTTATATCAACTGATATGCTAGCTATGCATTCATCTTCATTAAGATAGATGCAAGCTGCTTCTTTGATTTTTCGTCTAATTTTGTCTGGTTCTTTTTTTAATATACTGGTTTCTCCCCACATTTTTCTATGATCATTTTCAAAAGAATGTTGGCAAATTTTAGACCTCTCGAGTCTCCCTTTCTGAGGTACCCCTTATGGTCATTTATTCTAACTTCAAGAGGCCTTGAAGTTTCTCCAATATAAAATTTACCACACTCGCAAGGAATTTGACAAACGATATTTTTTGAGTTTTGCTTAGCATTTAATGGTTTTGTTTTGGTTAGAATTGATCTAAGAGTATTTGATTTTTTTAAAATTGTTCTAATATTATAATTATTAGCGATTCGTTTAATTTTTTCCGAAATATCTGGTATAAAAGGAATTATTCTAGTCTACCTTAGCGTTGTCTTGGAAATTCGATTTGTCTAAAAGAATTTTCGATGAAGTTATTTGGATACGAATTTTTAATTAAGACCTCTTTTATTATTTGTTTTTCTTGTAAAAATGTGTTATTGTCGGAACCAATTATTTTAGCTCTATCGTATAGACTTTTTATTACTGCTTTTTTAACCGATGAGCAAAGATTTGAGTTAAAATTTATATATCTATTTATATGTGTTGGTTTTCTATAAACTGAGGTTTGTAATGTATTTTGTTTGTTTATTAAAACGTCTAAAAATGAAATTTGGTTATCGTTTTCTACTTCTAAAGTAAATTTTATTGTTCGTTCTTTACCGTTTATAAAATTAAGAAAATCATTAAGTTTATTTAAATCGTGTGGCCAAAGACTAAAAATATCATCTATATAGCTAAACCAAATGGCCGGTTTAAAATTAAATCCCCCCCAGGAATCGCAAGCCCTCTCCAGGAACATATTATGCGTACGCCACTTAAAACAATTTGTAATATAGTGTGAAAAAATTAAAATTATGTAAAGCCTCTTGCAAAATATATAGTAAAAGTTTATTATTGAATAGTGCAGTGAATATGTTAAAAATAAATTTTGTAACCTAAAATATGTGACAAACAGAAAACAGAAAAAAATCAGATCCCCCTCCCAAAGCGATTTTCTTTCTACACCACTGCAAATTCATCCACTTAATTTTGCCCAGTGAAAATTTGATGTAATGTTCAGTTTAGCATAGTGCATATAATATCCATCTATTGATTTTAAAAAGCCTTAGGTGTCGTTAAAACAAAACCCTAAAAAAATCAAAAATTAGTAAAATAATGTAAAGTGCCATGCTCTCTTCGAACGTGGGCTATCATCAGCGCAATCTGCACCCTGTCCACTGCTTTTCTGAAAAGTGTCGTAGTACTAAAACCATACCATTGTCTAAGATTTTTAAGCCATGATATCCGTCTACGACCCGGACCTCGTCTGCCTTCAATTTTGCCTTCTATTATCAATGTTAAGAGTTTATATTTGTCATTTCTCAAAATATGGCAAAAATATTCAAGTTTTCGTTTTTTGATGGTAAATAATTACTCGGTCCATCCAAGATAAAGATGATCTGGCCTGTTCAATTCTTGCACGAACTTCTTGCATGTTGTCCCAGTTCTCATTAAGGAGACAACCTAAGTATTTGTATGAACCCACGCGTTCGACTTGCTGCCCATTTACGTCTAACATGCCCCGGATGTTCTTTTCCTTGGATATGACCATCCATTTTGTTTTTTCCACATTTAAGTTCTTTTAACTGCAAACCGTTTATCTAATGTCTACAAAATTTTAAACCTGGGATCATTTACGCGGTTATACTTAATTTTGAGTTTTCCACATGTAGTTCTAAAACTCATAATGCAAACTTGATCGAAAAATACTATAAAGCTGATTAGATTCTGCTAGCGGTCGAAGGTCAGAAGTTGATATGATTAAAAAGATATATGAAAATTTCTGGAATGTCCTACAAATGTTATAAATTTCGATGTTTGATACATATTTCTCGGACACTCCTGGAATATCCTTGAAAAGTTATATGACAAAAACCTACGATAATATAAATACGTTATGACTCTACTGTAGAAATATAGGATTATAAGAATTAATAGTATATAGTATTAAGGTGTTTTAACAAGGCTAGAATTTTGTAAACGTATCTTTAAATAGTCGTTAATAAAAATGGTACTGACCTGCCAAACCATACTGGGTTGCGTCCTTGAAAAACTAATTATTCAAAATTAAAAAAAAAACAAAACATTATTTTGCTTTAACAAAGCATAATTTTAATATGTTTTATAGTGTCTACGTCTATGGACAATGGACAGGCGATTTCGATGGTTGCATCTCCGTGACAGGCAGGCATATACTCACTATATGTTATGAATTTTTTATGTTGCTGTAACAAAGCTACAATTTAAAGGAGATGTATTGCAAGGCACTATGCAAAAGGACTGGCGATTCTGCTGGTTACAAATGACTGACAGGCGAGTATATTTTACAGGAGGTTGCAGGGGAGTAATAGTTTTTATCACGGTTGTTTGAATACTTAAGGGGACTTTTACTTAATACTCCTTTTTGTCCATGCAATATGCAAATGCAATAAAGTAAAGATAATTTTTAAAAAAATTTTTAAAAATTTTTCTAATGTAAACGTGAGCCAGAAATTATGCCGTAGGCGAAAAATATTGCGATAATGGCCTTAAAATTAAAAATTTTAAGAAAACAATGTAAATTAAGACAGGAATAGTGTCGCAAAAAATTATGTCGTAGGCGAAATTTTTTGTAATTAAGATAGGAATTGAGGCGCAGGCAAAAATTTTTGTAAAAAATACTGTAAATTCTGCAAAAAATTACGTCGTAGGCAAATTTTTTTTAATAAAAGATCTAGCTTTCAGGAGCTCTGGGGCGCTTGAGCATCTGGATACGCCCCTATTACTGATTTACATTCTAAATTAGTTACGTTATTCGGATAAATTATTATTTTAACATGTTGATAATAATAAAATATTTAAAAAAATAATTATGAAACATTTTTTTAATAAAAAAAAATTACCTCTGAAACATTTTTTTGAAACGCATGGATAAGCATAGAGAAAGTAATATCTACGCTGGATAAGCTAAGTTTTTTTCGCGTCATTTTTAAATCAATGATGGACATGACAGTGACAACATTTTCATAGGCTACTTTGATACGCAAAATCATTGTAGTATGTATTTAGTATACAGGCGAGGACTTTAACTGGAGCAAATTCGCTACAGCTTCAGGGTGATAAATGCGGATAAAACGCAAAAACACGTCGAATGAGTTTTTTTCTGTGCTTTCCAGTCATACAAAAAAAAATTAACCCTTTTAGAGGATGAAACCCAACTCCATTTAATTTTTTTAAACGGCATGATAGTACTTGTAGCACCTTGCTGAAAAGCTCTTTTAAAAATAAAATTGCCAATTTTTTTTTAAGTTCATCAACATAAAAAACTTTTTTAGAAATTTAAGTTTAGCTCATAATTCTAGGAACTAATAGTTAATCTTTCCCCCCTTTTAGATTGTTGTCTTATAATGGCTTAAAGGCAAAAAACATGTTCACAAATAGAAAATAAAAAATAATTTTTAAATAAATTTGCATTAAATACAAAAACTCGTCACTTACATTCTAATTTAAGTGCACGCCAACTACCACAACTTTAATTAATAAAAACATTAAAATCGTTTTTCCACGCCCAATTTTCTTTTTTACAAATATTAAAAATCTGTGGAGGGAAGTGGAGTCTACAGGCTTTCATGCAATAATTGCAACTCACAATATGTAGTCAAGGCCGGCCCCAGATTTTTGGCCGCTCTTGGCAAAATAGCAAATGGCCGCCCCATTCCGAGTAAAAAAACTAGATGTGTAAAAAATAAAAGCACATAATAATTATCATAAAAACAAATAATTAAAGGCATACTCATATTAAACGTTTAACACGAAAACAAAAAACTTATTAAAAAACAGAACGGAAATAAAAAACTCTTTTATAAAGAAAGACAAATATTCAAAAGCGATTTATTTATTTAGAAGCAACTTCTTGTTTTTTGTCAGCGAACCGTGAAATAATTTTACTCTAGTCTAATTTTAAAATAGCTGAATAATTTAGTTGGCCTAGTGACATATACATTCTTGAATAATTTTAAATAATTTTTTAATTGGAGACACTCCTTTCACCATAAAGACTGGAACAACTAAAAGAATCCTTAGTGCAATAAAAAGATTTGGCATGATCGTACTAAGTAAATAAAGGAGGGGGGGCGATTACAAATAAACTACTTACTTACTTAATTCGTAACGAAAAAAAAACAATTTTACGTTAAAAAAATAAAATCAAAAGTAACCTAATCTTTCCAAAAACGGCCGCTCTGGGCGGCTGCTCTGTGGCCCTCCCCCTGGGGCCGGCCCTGTTCGCTTTCTGACTGTACAAGGTGATTGGTTGTAAGTGTTCCCTGAGATAACTTTTTTGTAATAGCCGCATAAGAACCAAACAAAAACTGGGTGAAAGGGTATTTTATAGGACCTCAAAATCATTATTAAAAATTATTCAGTTCAAGGGTACAGGGTGTACCGAAAAGTTATTTTTGTGTAATGGAACACCCTATATATTTTGACACAGTTCAATTGTCGAGAAAATTAGCTTTTTAAAAATAAAATCTTGCACACTTTTAAATTTGCTATAACTTTTGATCGAATAGCTCGATTTCAAATTTTTTAAACTTTTTTGAAAGACAAGACATGAGACTTTTTCGACTCGGTTCAAAATTTGACATTTCGCAAAAATCCAAGATGGCGGACTGTTTTGAATATCGGGTAATTTTCACCACCCGGCAAAAAATACGTGCGGCACTGGAGAAAATCTAAGTCATTGCGACAAAAGTCTTATTTGTATATGCTCTCTATAACAAGATATTACCTAATTAAATCGGTTGAGAGATGAGAAAACTATAAACCTCTGAAATAGGTGGTTTTGGACTCGACATTGTTTTTGCAAAAAAAATCGCAGTTTTTGCATTTGCTTTAACTTTTGATCAGATTACTTGATTTTAAACATTTTTACATTTTTGGGTGAACAAATCTTGCGGCTTTGACATTTTTCGAACATCCAAGATGTCGGACAGCTTTAACACGCTTTAACCATTGGGTAATTTCACTCCCCTAAAAAAGTAACAAAACAAAATCCAGGCCATTCGACCTCCCATCTCTGCTAGGTATATGGAGGTATCACTTGCTTAAAAAAAATACATTTTTTCGGCACTACTACTACTTTAGACATTAGTGAAACTTAGCCGCCTTAAGTTTCATAAAAAAAAATATTTATGGGTCACCCTACGCCACTGTGTTGGAATATTTATATTGAAGCAAAATAGAAGATAAGTAAGATTCTATTAATAGATTTAATTAATAAGTTCATTTATCAAATAAAATAGTAAAATTATACGAAGTATTTTAATATTTGGATGTTACACCACTGATTTATCATTTTAAAAAATATATAAAAAAACTATAAAATAACACAAAATACATACATAATATCGTTGAATTGGTGCTCTTAATGAAAAAAATAACAGAATTTTAATAGTTTTACGGTGCGCCACTGGCCCAACCTGTCAGAAAACATTGCGAGAAAATCTAAAAAAGTACATTTACACTATCCTTCAAAAAAGAAATAAATACTTGCATGTTTTCTTCGGAAAATATAATTTCATAATGATATTTTATCCCACATTTGATACGCCGCTGTAGCCAAACCAAATGTCTCACCAACTTTTAAGTCAAATTTTTTTAAAGCCCTTTTCCAGTCCTACAACATATCAAAAAAATTCTAAAATCTCTCGATGTCTGGGTTACATGGACCGGTGTGCGGGGTTCTTTAAAAAATTGCTCTGGTTTTAAACTACTGATTTTTTAGCTAGAACGGCATGTATTGGTCATTTAGCAACAAACACAAACACTTATATTTTTTTATAAATTTTTTTGCACACTTATACTTTTAAATAAAAATAACCATTAGTTAACGTATAATAATTCAGATCGGGCTACTCAGATTTTCTAAGCTGATCCCCATGTGTTCTAAGACAGTAAAGCATTGGTAATGTTTCTTTGGAGCAAACTTCGATGGGCGTATCGTAGCTGCGGCCATTTCTGTACACTTCTTTTTCTAAATCTCTCCATTAATCGCTGTCTACCAGATTCAAATCGGGCTGTTAGCAGGCCACTCAATGGGCCTAATAAAATCTGCGACATTGTCCTACATTCAGAAACAAGCAAATTTTAAGCAAAGGTGCATTTAGTTTATGTCACCATACTTGATGATCCATTTTTAATTTCTTCCGATTTAATTTACTGATAACTTCATATATGCAGCAGGGAGAGAACTTTTGAACTTTTTGTATAGGTCCCAAACATAATTTTTTTTTCGGGGCAGAGGAGGGGGGGGTGAAAATTGTGAATTGTTAAATTTTGAACCACAACTTAAAAGCCTTAAGGCTTATCTTCTATCTAAAGCTACAGCAAACAACTCCACTCAATATAAAAGCCTGTATTTTTTTTATTTCTTAACCGATTTAATTAAGTAATGCCTTGGTATAGAGAGAATACATAAGTGCCCCACATATTTTTTTGCAGGGAGGGTGAACATTTCCCGTTATTTAAAACGATCCGCCATCTTCGATTTTTAGGAATTGTTAAATTTTGGACCGAATCGGAAAAGTCTCATGTCTTGTCTTTCCAAAAAGTCAAAACATTTTAAAATCGACCGATTCGATCAAAAGTTATAGCAAATTCAAAAGTGTGCATGATTTTTTCACCCACCCTTTAGTATAGGTCTGCATGCAACCGTTTTCGAGATATTTCAATTTAAATTAGATATTAATTAACTCGTACCGTCCAACTTTTTGATGAGTGTACTGACGTCATTTTTTTGGATCTCTATTTGATACATTGTTTTAGACAGCGACAATAAATCTGAAAAATAAGTCATGTCGTTGATTGTTTCAACTGTTATTTCAAATTGACAACAACAAGTTATTTAACATGCGAACTGTTCACAACAAAGAAATACGTTTTCAGAGGAAAAATGACGTCAGTCCGCTCATGAAAAAATTGGACTATATTATTGTATTATAATAGAACCTAAGTAGTTTATGACGCCCTGCTGTCAAAACGTCGCAGTTAAGAGCTAATTTTACAACCAAAGGTAAAACTCCAGATTAAACAATAGTTTAAACCTCAGTTTAATCTTTGGATTAATCCATCGGTAAACAAGTTGCTCAATTTTATAAGGGCTAATTTTACAACCAAAGGTAAAACTCCAGATTAAACCATAGTTTAAACTTCAGTTTAATCTTTGGATTAATCCATCGGTAAACAAGTTGCTCAATTTTATAAGTCGGAGTTAAACCACGGCCATGAAGAAAGAATACATTTTCTTTACATATATAGGGTTGATTATTTTAACCAAAATGGCACCAACTAGAGCCAAACTTGATAAAAATCAGTCAAATAGTTTTTGAGAGATCAGCGTTGGTTACAGACAAACATACAGCCAGACGACACAACAAAAATGTTCAGATTTGTCAAAAAGATATACAGTATATATATACGTGTGAGCTCGATGTGAGAATAAAACTTGCTGGTCTGTGGGATGTTCCAATTAACTGTTGTCGAATTTCCTTGTGCACAATTTCGCATATCTCTTTAGATAATTCAAACCTCTTTTTAAAATCTACATATCGTCGGACTCCTCCAAAGGATTTGTTTTAGGACAAATAATATTTGGTCTTCGTGCTTCGACAATGTCAATAATTTCGTCATTCTTCATCCAGTTGATCAAAAATAAATTTTAGGTCATTGATCATAGCGATTTCACTAAATACTTACAGTCTTTTTACCAAAAACAAATTTTTAATAACTTTTTTGAGGTTAGAATCTTTCGGTAACTATTAAACTGAAGTTTAACAAAAACCCAGACCGCCGGTAACGGTTAAACCGAAGTTTGTTTGTAAACTGCACCTATAAAACGTAAGAAAGTCGACATCTGTGGTTTAAACTGAGGTTTGACGTTTAACTATGAGTTGTAAAATTGCGCATAAGTAAGTTCTAGAGACGTCTTTTCGCGACCGATGATTTCGAAACCGCTTTGAAAACATGCGTAAAATGTTATGTTGGCGACGAAACGGTGACGTCACGGTTCAAAACATTTCAAAGGATTTCGAAAGCGCCTCGGCCGCCGTTTCGAATACGGATCAATATGGTGGTACTTGTCCATTTTTAGCAATAATGAAAGTAGGTTATCCAGCTGCGACAAAAAAAAGGCTCACAGCTGATTAATGTCATTCAATAATTGTCATTTTGGCGATCAGTGGCGATGGTTCGAAACGGTGACGTTGCGGTTGAAACGGTGACGTATGTTTTCAAAATGTGCTTTCCAAAACATCGGTCGCGAAAAGACGTCTAGTAGTTTGACAGCTTTTTGATTATTGTGATTATGCAAATTATTATGTACGGCCTAATTTGGTTTAATGATAATAATACTAAATTAATTAATATCTAATTCAAATTAAAATATCTCGAAAACGGTTACATGCAGCTCTATACTATTTATAAAGTATTTTTAAAAAGCTAATTTTCTGAAGAATTCGAAAATGTCAAAATATATAGGATGTTCCATAAGAAAAAGAAAACTTTTTGGCACACCCTGTATACTGTTTGAACTGATTAGTTTTTAATAATGATTTTGAGGTCCCTAAAAAATACCCTTTCATCCGGTTTTTGTCTGGTTCTTCTACGTCTGTGAGAAAAAAAGTTATCCCAGGGAACACTTAAAACCGATCACCCTGTACACGTCTCCATCTGTTATTAGGTAGAGTAATTTTTCAATTTTTTTCATCCTTTTGTAATTTAAATATTTTTTTTTAATTTTGGGTGTTTTATAATTTTTTTGTTTGTTTTCGAAAAACTGAACGTATTGTTTTTAGTTGTAGTTCGTATATGATTTATAATTTCAATCAACAAAACTCAAAATTTTAAACATTTCCTTCCCCCACTTAGATCCTTATTCTGCCTTCTTAAAGATCTACTTTGTATTTTTGGTACCACTGTCAAGTGTTTTTCGTTATCAGTATAAATTTGGATTTCGGTACCTGCAAGAAATGCAATTATTTATTTTTAATAATAACACGTATTTAATATTAATACTTTTTGTGCATTTTTGTGTTTGTTTTGACCCTGTGTACACCATTATCTCCACCAATTTGTTGTTTTGTTAGGTAAGTGTTTTAGCATTTTTTTAATTTTTAATTATTTGTGCACAAATTCAAATTTGTAGTTTTAAATATTTTTACCAGACAATGGCATTCTAGCCGAAACCGGTTGAGAAACAATAATTAAATCTGTGAATAATATTGGATTTTCTTATTTCTTATATTTTTAGTTTCTATATATATATATTCTAAAGTCAATGAAAGTAGTTATAGTGCCATTCTTTAAACCCAACCTGTTTTCAATCCCACTGTCATGCAGGTAAAAGAACTGCATAGGTTCTTATCAAAGTTGGTGAGTTTTTATGTTGCCTTTCTCGTCAAAACTGATAAAGAAATATGTAATTTATGAAATTTGTCTACGTTTTTACAAGTTTGTTTCACATGTCCCAGAGAAAACGTATAAAGCCTGATAAAACATTATAGTTATATAATTAATACAATTAATAAATAATATTTTGACGCGGTTTTTTTGGCAGGGCTGTGTGTTCGGTATAATGCCCAAAAAAAAACAAAATTTGTACTTACATTTTGACACAGTCTTCTGCCATCCCGTTAACATTATTTTCGTGTCACCAAGAAACAATATCACAACTATTTTTCATTAACTGATTATTCTTTTGCGAAGGCACTGCTTTTCGGTCTAGATTCCAAACCGATGTTTTCTTATAATATTTTATTTGCACTTTCAAATATTAATTCCGACTGTGTGTGTTTTTAAAAATTCCACAAAATCAACTACTCATATTCTACAGTAAAGGTAAATAGTTGAATTTAATCATACATGTGAGCATTACAAAATATTTTATTTTATAATTACTATTTCAAGAAAATTGTTAATTCCGACGTATATCACATAAATCCGCGAGTGTCTGATGATGACAATAAGAGCATAAATTTATTAACAAAAAAAACACTAAATGTACTTACTACCTATTTTTTTGATTCTTTACTCTAGGATGTACTATTTCGGTAAAATTAGTTGGTTCAAATATTGTCACAACGTTGTTGTAGCGAGTCATGGTCGCCACTGCCTAGACAGAGGCGGAGCTTATAAACAGTAACCACCCAACGAACACAGAAGGTCGGTTAATAATCGGACCAACGCCGACGCGACGTCGGCAATGTTAGGGTTAGGTCGTTTGCATCGGCAGGTAAACGTGGGCCGACGTTGGACCAACTATCGACTCACAACAAGTTGCATGGCTCGACGAAAGTCCGATGTAGTATCCTCACTTCGGTAAATTGGAAATAAACTGTGTCGGCTCTACGCTTTCAAACTGGAATAATACCGACGATTCACCGCGAACGCGCCGCGCGCTTTATGTGCAAACGAACCATATATCAAATAAAATACCTGAGTAAAATTTTTCTCACCCTGCCCCACGCAAAATATCAGGTCAATCAAGCTAACCCCACCCCCCCCCCCCCGAAAGATATTCGAGTTTTGATATGCTTATAATTTCGTACTTTCGTACTAATTATGAACCACTTTTAAAAATTTTGAACCACACTCTTTCCTGTTTTTTTTAGCTTGACGTCCGGCTGCACCTCCCATGTTGAATATTTAAAAAAAACCAGGAAGGAGTGCGGTTCAAAGTTAGTTCGAAATTAGTTCAAAATTATAAGCATATCAAAACTCGAATATCTTTCGAAGGGGGGGGGGGGTTGGCTTGACTGACCTCAAAATATCTGCGAGTCTAAGGTGTATTAGGGGTTAGGTCGTTATAGTTTAATTTAGGTTGAAGGACCACGCAGTATTTAAATGGATAATTGTTCCCCGTGATATTTGGCTGCGGTTTAAGTATGTTATATAGGACATGCTAATAAATATTTTTTACCATGGGCACAACCTTGTATCTATGACAGGGGAACCGAAAATAGCTGTCAAATTCCTACTAAGTTGAACAAGCTGAGTTGTTTTCTTTTTGCGGTTACGGTTAACCTTGGTCCTAAAATTTCCCAGAAGTATAAGCAAAATAAGGATCGACTGACAATATTGTGTAATATGTCAGTGGCGGTCCCAGCTATTTGAAAAGGGGGGGGGGCGGTTTCGATAAGAAAAAACAATAGAATAAAAGCATAGCTTTTAAGAGGAACATATCAATATATGCAAACAAAACTTAGTAACTACAAGCGAGGATTTGGTCTTAAATTTAGGGGGGGGGTACTCAGATTTGAAGTCATTTATTTCATATATTTTTTATTTTAAAAAATGTTTAAGAAAATTTTTGAGAAAATTACATTGAAACTGTAATTTTTAAGTCGAAATAAAATAAAATCGTAAATATCAACGCTATTATAGCGCCGCTTGGTCTGAAGGTCAAACTGTCCCAAAATATTGTGGAGGGATTCTAGAATGTATTTAAAGAAACTTTCTGCAATTTCTTGATTTTTCTTCTTCAGGGTTATTACCACCAGCATCTTTGTTTTTGTTGTCTACTTTTTTCTGGAGCAAAGGGGGGCGATCGCCCCTCCCTCCCCCACCGCCCTGGGGCCGCGACTGAATATCTTCGAATGTTGTTTTAATTTACAGATAATTGCTTATGCTTACATGTATATATAATCAAAAGTTTTTAATTTTTATAAATTTCCGGATTATAGTTATATTTTCACATCAAAAATGCTATGACGTCATCTACTAGCTGACATGAACATCCTGTGAAAATCCATACCTTGAGAACCGCAACCATTCTGAACCGGCAACATAGGCTGGTTCCGATTCTCAAGGAATCGAACATGACAGGATGCGCTGTCTACATCGATTTTTTCTGTTCATGTCAGCTAATACATGACGTCATAGCATTTTTGATATGAAAATTTGAGTATAATCCGGAAATTCATAAAAATTTAAAACTTTTGATTATATACACATGTAAACATGTGTGTAAACGATATTCAAAGATATTACACAATCGAGGTCTCCTTCTTTTGCTTATACTTCTGGGAAATTTTAGGACCAAGGTTAACCGTAACCGCGACAAAGAGAAAAAATCCTACCTATTTTGACAGCTGTCAATTCCTATCAAAATGAAGGCACCTATTTTTTTTTAGTTTTTGATTTTTTGTGACATGTACGTGATATAACCTTTTATATTTTTGTCGCAACCCTGAATTTTGTGACATGTGATATAACCTTTTATATTTTTGTCGGAACCCTGAGTTCAAAAATTGAATTAAAAGTGACAGCTGTGGGGACATGTCATTTGTTTTAACTAACAAAAGTGTCCAATTTGGTTTTTATTTAATATACAAATAGTTTATTATCAATAAATAAAAGTAAAAATCTATTTACAAGTGACAGATTTTGACATCTGTCAATGCCTGTCTAATGACAGCAGCTCTTTTTTTAATTTTTGATATTTTGTGACATGTCATATAACCTTTTATACTTTTGTCCGAACCCTGACTCCAAAAATTGAATTAAAAGTGACCTGTCATTTGTTTTATTTAAAAAGAGGGTCCAATTTAGCTTTTTTTTTATTTAAAAACAGTTTATTATTAACTAATACAAGCAACAATCAATTTACAAGCGACATTTTTTGAAAGCTGTCAAATCCTGCAAACAGGATAAAGTCGCTTTGTTATTTTAACAAAAGTATAAAAGGTCATATGACATGCCACAAAATATCAAAAACTAAAAAAGTAGGTGCCGTTATTTTGACAGGAATTGACAGCTGTCAAAATGGTTAGCATTTTTAGATTCAGCTTGCTCAACTTAATAGGAATTGACACCTTGTTAATCAAAATCGGCCAGGGTTTGCCTGCTTTTGGATATTACATGTCAAACTTTGACAGCTATTGTCGGCTCCCCTGTCATAGATCCAAGATTGTGCCCATGGTGAAAAATGTTTCTTAGTGTGTCCTATATAACATATTTAAACCGCATCAAAATATCACGGGAAACAATTTTCCATTTAAATACTGCGTTTTTTTTTCATTTAATTCAGAAGGCCTTCTACCAGGCATTCCAAAAAAAAAAAAAATTTTTGTAGATTTCATTTAAAAAAAATTTGACCCCTTTTTTATAGTCGGGTTACCATGGATTCATTAATTTTTTTGTTCGCAGTGGGTTAGGTTTGTATGTAACTGTAAAATTCCCTTGGAATCGTACAAATAATATAACAAAAAATATTGAAATTGATTAGGTATGTACATTTGATTACACGACAGTGGCTCGCGTCATATAATTATCCAAAAACTAATTGTGCCTCTCTCTCTCTCTCCCATTTTTTTATTAGGGATGCAGGAGTGCTACGCCAGAGATTAAATGGTTTTTCAAATATGAAGAAATACATGATGGAAATTTTTTTCTTTTTAGGATCCTTCTTATTGACTATTAATTACAAAATACTATATTTTATAATTATGATTTCAAGAAAATGTCTAGTTCCGAGCTATCATATACAAAACAATAATAAATTATCCGACGAAAAAATCTGGACTTGTTACATACACTAGGTACCTGGTTATTCCTCTTCACTGCATCGGCATGTACTATAGCGGCAAAATTAGTTGTTAGCATCATAAAGTAAATAACTTTTATAGTTATTGTTTTACCAGAGGTGAGCAACTGGATTTGACAGTTGCTAGGGAAATGTTTAAAAACAAATTTTTTGTTGGCAATGATAGTTGGTAACCCCTGACAATAAAAAATTTTGTGTCACCAGAGACAACCTAATAACTTACTGAGACTAACAGAAAGATAGGGCCGCGCAGGAACTACGTTCCTGTAGCGCATAGCGCATTGCGGCGGGGAGCGAAAGTAATGCTTGTATTAAGTCATCACCTACCTTACCCCGTCCATCTCATTCGATATGATCATGAAAGAAAGACAGAACATTTTTCAATGTCGACATATATTTCACACAATTTTAATTTAGTACCTGCCGGTTTTTGCGACTGCTTGATCACTAACATTAAAGCTAGACGATTGAAGAGTGCCGAAAATTGGGGTTCAGATTTTTGCGAACCAAATCCCTGAAAAAAATATTGTGATGATTTATACAGAGTTAAGCAAAAAGATAATAGGTTAAAATACAACAAAAAAATGATATGAGATATAGGTTAAAACATTTAAAAAATCTGTAAGACTTTTATTCTGGGATTTTTTCCCAATTAATAAAAGAAAATAACATAATAAAATGTTCTTACCTTTAATATTTGATAATATTCCTCAACATAGTTATAACCCCCTCATCCTATTTTACACTTTTAAAGGGTCCAAAAAACTTTTTGTAAGCTAAAGAAAGTTTTTTAGCTGCATGGAACAGTACAAAGCTGGTTAAGGATTGTATAGACGTAAAACCTTTCGCGAATACATTGCTTTTTTAACACTTAAAAAGTATGGAAAAACTACGCCTGTTAAGTTTTTTCATATCTTTTTATTATTAAATAAGTAAATGTCTGTAAAAAATTAACCAAAAGAATATATGTATTTTTTTATGCGTCTGGCTGTACAAGTAGTTCCTTCCTGTAGCCAGTGGCTGCGCTCGTGTCGCCGATAAACAATGTTCCCTAAGTATAACACAGTATCGGTCACTCTCGTGTAGCTATTACTTTCTCTATGACTGTCACATTTTTTATTAAGAAACGTCCCCTTTAAAAACTGTTAAAACACGTGCCTCGACGAATTTGTATTGTTCCGTTGTCCAACGGAGATAGAAACTTAAGAAAAGTGGAAAGAAAACATGCATTTACCAAGCTGGAAAGTTAATAAAAATAGCCGAATTTGCGAGGTAATTGTGAGCTATAAGCATTAGGTACAAACATACATATATTATATTTCCGTGATTTATTGTAAGAAAAAGAGTAACAAAAATATAGATCAATAGGAGTCTTTTTTTTACTTTTTAATATCTCCGCGTGTATATTTACTGTTTGTTTTTGTTTTTTTTTTGTCAAAACTTGATATATTTTACTAACCAAGAAAAAATCAATCTTTCAAAAACTGTCTGGGGAAATTATAAAAAGAGACAACAAAACATCAGTCCATTTCATGAAATCGCTTTTACATGCAAATACGAAAAAAAACTAGAAAGAGAGAGCAATATGAGTTGCCCACCTCTGGTAAAACAATAACTGTCAAATGTATAGGGACCACAAAAAAAATTTTACAACCATAAAATAAAACATGCAAAATTATGGTATTTCCAATGTTGAGGTTTCAAAAATTCCAATAAAAGCCAGATATATTAAAAAATGTAGTCATTTATAACTATGGTATATATTAATCAAAAAGTCTCGTACAATTTATTTACGTAGGTACTTGCTTAACACTAAAACTCATTCTTAATTTACTCATATAATAAAAATAAATCACTGTAGGTAATTATTTACATTTTTTACAAATAGTTTGCATCACAAAGTTTGCTTTTTCGAAAAAAAGTCTTTTTGGACTAAGACAAAAAAATAATAACAACTAAATCCATTGAAGTGGATTACACAGACAAGGGACCCCATAGAATTTAAAAAAAAAACAGTGAAGAAGAAAAGTTATTAAAAATTTATTATTAAAAAAAACAAGTAAGGGATTTAATACGATACAAAGTATTAAAAAAATCAGTTGGCGCTATGAATTTATATATCAAACTTTGAGAACAAAGCAGTTTTGAACCCTATATACACATAATAAAACTTCAGTTTGATATTTTCCCAGCAAACACGGTTCCCTCGGGCCTTCGTCAGTCCGATGTCGATTGCCGAATTTGTCGTCATCGTCGATTTACGACATCGGACCAGCAGTATTTTTTGTCCGCTTTGCGATGTAGGCCCAATGTATTTTTGCCGATGCAGCGTTAGACTGTGGCCTGTCGTCGGATCAATGGTAAACTTTACTTTTTGCTGACATCGGCATACCGTCGCCGTACGATTAAGGTCCGATATGGTTTAACCACATGGTTTAAGTGGCAGAAGAGGGGATTCTTGTAGAGAAGTGCCACCATCTTCTCAAGTCCGCATTTTAGTTTTTAAATATCTTTGCTCATTATATATATAATATTATCTTCCACTGTACAGGGAACATAGTCACATTAGCGCCATCTCTACATCCTAGGAAGAAACTATTAAGCAGTTTAAAAATTTTAAGGTGACGCAATCTCGACCAATCAAACAAAGTTCCAATCAGACCATCGTCGACCCTAAAGCAGATAAAGTGGTCGTCGGCATTAAGTCGACTATAGTAAATCGGGCCATCGTCAGTTGCCGATTCTTGACCGATTAAAGAAAGTTTCAATCGGACCATCATCGGTCCTAAAGCAGATAAGGTTTGCGTTGGCATAATGTCGACTATAGTAAATCGGGCCATCGTTAGTTGCCGATTCTCGTCCGATTAAACAAGGTTCCAATCGGACCGTCGTCGGCCCTAAAGCAAATAAAATGGGCTTCGGCATAAAGTCGAATATAGTAAATCGGGCCATCGTCAGTTGCCGATTCTCGACCGATTAAAAAAAGTTCCAATCGGACCATAGTCGCACCTAAAGTGGTGTCGGCATAAAGTCGACTGTAGTAATGTGGACCTCCGTCAGTTGCCGATTATTGACCGAAAACTGAAAATCGCAATCTGACCAACATCGGGCCAGAGTGTAGTCGCCGATACCGACACACTGCCGACGTTGTCGACATTGACCCGATTAAATACCGATGATTTGTGTTTGCTGGGTTACTTCTCCTCTGATTTTTTAAAGTCTATGGTTCCTGAGAAAAAATGTCAAAAATTGCAGTAAAACATTTTTTACTTTATTATGATGCTCTTAGGCTGTTGAGAGTCGATTTGTGAAATTTCCATGCTGTTTTTTTCACTTTTTTCATCTTGCCGGGACTCGGCTTCATTCCACGGTTGTATTTTGCCGCTGCCCATAAACAGGAACGCCATATTGCTCACGACCAGGATTCCAAAAGTTATCCAGAACACTAGTTTCCATTCCACCAGGGTGTGCTGCAACAAAATAATTGAAATTAATAGCAGAATACTCTTTTTTGCAAAGTTCAAACATATTTAATGCTCTTTACCAATCAATATTAAAAACTGTGAGAATCTGGGGCAGTTTTGTGAGAAGGGAACCCCACAATATGGCAACGTTTGTTTGAAAAATTATCATTTAGTTTATTTTATCCATCACTGACAAAGCCGCACTGAAAATGTCTGCCACATTGGTGACACCTTTAGAAATAAGGATACTTTATTCACAAAGTTTTCAGCCAGCATCATGTTAAGTAAACTGATAATCTGGGTTTTATTTATTTTTGTTTATGGTTGAAATAAAAGTGTAGACAAACCAAGTGAATTTGAAATAAGAAATTCGCTTAAAAATTGAAGTTTTACATCTAGAAAATAAAATCAAAATTCAGTGTTTTAGATACCTTGCCATAAAATAGCAATTTTCGTTTTATGGAAATCATAACCAAATGAAGAATACTAGAGAAATGAGATTTTGCATACAAGCCTAAAATTTCACTTCCAAATGCGCTACAGAGAGCTTTTTGAGAAAAAAACTTTATTTAAAAAAAATAAATTCCAAAATTAATATTTGGCACATTGGGCTCTGTAGCGCAATTGGTAGTCATATAATTAGTATGTGTGCAAAATTTTAGCACTTTTTGTTTAGCCAGGATTTCCAGAATACGATTTTCCCTGAGGGTCCTGGCTCTTATACACCATCTTCAACATCATCAGTGTAGTCTAAACTGTGTTACGAATTTCCACCATTACCCTGTGATATAAATTTTAATTTAAATTGTCGTGTATTTATCTATAGATTTATTTATTGTGCGTTACATTTTCTTAATTGGTTACGTTTTATATTTGTTTTGTTTTTATTTCGCTCTGTTTATAATTTTTTAATTTGTTGTGTAAATTTATTACTTGCATGTGCTTTACATTTTTCACTTGTGCTGTGAATGTTTTTAACTATTTAATTTGCTGTGTATTTTTGTGAAGTTGATAGGTATAATATACTTAGTTGTGTGTTTATATTTTTAGTATATGCCCTATATTTATTGTATGCGTTTATTGGGTTAGATAAAGGTTCCTTATTTTAAATACTTTTAAAAGTCATTATCTATCATAAAACTATTTGGTTTATAGATCCAATAATAATTTTATGGGTGTTATTTATATCTGGTTTTCTTTCCATTCCTTTTTTGCTGGGTACTTACTATTTTTGTACCAAATGCTGGCTCCAAAAATTGTCTGTATATAGTTAGGTATACTCTCAGGTGTACTACTTGTCAATTTTTATTGTTTTATAAATTTTGGTAATTTTATTTTTTATAATTTTTTTCATTGTTCCTTTATTCTAAAATTGTGAACTTTCGCTTTTAGTTTTCTTTTTTCTGTGTTTGTTATTTTTTTACTATAAGTCGGTACTAACTTATATTAATGTTTTGAAACCTGTTTAATTAGTAGTACTGTATTAGTTTATTTTCACTAAATAAAGGATTAATATTATTAATAAAATTCAAAAATCTGTTCCCTTATGAAACTGTCTGCTCCAGAAAGAAATGTCAACCAATTAGCTGAGAAACCCCAAATTCAGTTTATGCTTTTAACTTATGCAAGAAATTTTGGAAACCCGCTTGCAGTATCTTTTTTTGGCATTTTAAAAATTACAGTTTTTTAACAAAATAATTTAATTATTAATTTAATTAATTCTTAAATTTTATAACTTATCCTACTAAAATTTTGATAATTTAAGCAAAATTACAATACATACAAAAATTAATATTGCCGACTATTTTAATCCAACCAATTTTTATGTTATGTTTGCAACTAATTAATTTCGGAACACTGCACAGTGGTTCAGGGTTTATATATTAATAAATAGATTATTACAAATAATGCAAACAACATTAAGCTCTTGTTTCTGCTAATTAAGGTGCTAATTTTGAGTACAAGCAAATGGTTAGATTAGCAATGAAATTTAAAAAAAATATTTTTTATAGCCTTTTCTTATGGCACAACCATCATATCAAGAAGTTCTTTAAATCATTATAAGTATTTGAAAAACTTGGACACAGTAGGACGAGATTCTTACAGAGATTGAAAGTAGAGACTGTGCTTTATTTTTCTGTATATATAAGAAAGAACTTGAGAGAATCCACTTCTTTTCTAAAACTTTAGTGCAGTTTAATTTTTATTACATAAAAAAACAATCAATCGTACAAACGTTCTGTTTTTACAAGCTTTTATTTAACTTGCATTGTATGTAACTATGTTTGTTCGGGTGGAATCTTGCAACTTAATTTTGACCAACTTCCCGACATCCGATCGGCTTCAAATTTGGTATGCTTATATAGTTGCGGTGACAATACAAGAATATAGTGTGATGAAATTGACAGCTCCCCCCTACTCGAAAGGGGTGGAGGAATTTGGTGTGTTGTGGCACTTGAGGATGGAGATAACGAATTTCTATTCAGATTTTTAAAATTTAATATGGCGGATTCAAGATGGACGATTTTTGTTCATCTTTTGCTAACCAATTTTAACTTACTTATACACATCCGATTGCCTTCAAATTTGGCATGCATTTATAGTTCCAGTGAAAACACAATAAAATGTCATTATTAGGTACCCCTCCCCCCTAAGAGGGGAGTGAAGGGGGAAAATCACCTAAGTTTGTCCGATTTCAACGGTATACGAGGGCTTTTGGGGATAAGGAATACGAATTTTTAATCAAATTTTGAAACTTCAATATGGCGGATTCAAAAGGGACGATTTTGGTTCATGTTTTGCTAACCAATTTTAACTGACTTATCCACATCCGATTGTGTTCAACTTTGGTATGCGTTTATAGTTTCGGTGAAAATACAGTAATTTGGTTTTCTCAGGAAAGGAGGGGGATTATGAATTTTTTATCAGATTTGAAAATTTCAATATGGCGGAATCAAAATGGACGATGAAGGTTACAAATCTAAAAATTAAGGGTGTGTGTTCAAATTTGATATGCGTTTATAGTTCCGGCGACAATACAATAATATGGTATTATTAGGTACATAACTTCCCTCTAACGAGGGAAGTGGAGGGGGAAAAAGATTTAGTTTGTGCGATTTCAACCAAAATTGGCATACAGCTAGGGGTTTTTCGGGAAGGGGATATGAATTTTTGATCAGATTTGAAAACTGCAATATGGCGGATTAATTATATTTCATGGATGATTTAGAGTACAAATCTAAAAATTAAAAATATAAATATTTATTAAAAAAAAATTTAAAGAACAAGCTTTTATTAAATGCACTCTAAAAAATTTTAAAGCATGATGAAAAATTATTTACGTTTCACTACTTAGCTTACAAAAAGGTAATGGTAACCGTAGATCCGGATTTCGTACTTGTGGTGTTCATCAGTACGTACGTTGCTAGGAATTAGGAGATAACAAACACGATGATGAAAAAATCTGACATAGAATTCATGTAAAAGACAACCGTCTGTCAAATTGCAGAACCGGCAGATGTACCTTCAGTTTGAAGGAAAATAAAGCTTCTCTACGGAGACAGATATAATTATCTTTACAGATATCCTAAGCTCTGGAGTTGATAAATTTCAAAAAGGAATTTAGCGAGGGTGAATCAATGACAAAAATTTTGACAAAATTTTTCAATAATAAAAAAGACATAAGCCATAGATGACATATACAGGGTGTTTCAAATGCGATGCTTACCATGGGGATCTCGTAAACGGTAGGAGATGCGAAAAGGTTTAAATTAGGGCAAAGTTACGCAATTTGATGCTTTGCCCAAAACTTTAAAAAAAAAGTGTACAAATTCCGGATAGTTCCGGAGATAGGCGGAAAAAAACGAAATATTAATTTTTAGTTTTTATTTTTCTGCGCTCTTATGCTTAAAGCTGTCAAAAAACGCTTAAAACTTTCTACAGGTACTTTTTGAAGATCTACCTAGTGAGAGGTCCGTCCCCGACAGATATTTTACAACCTCATTTTGACAAGTACCTGACGTTTTGATTTTAACTTATACAAGATATTTTGTAAAACCGACTGCAGTACTTTTTTAACATTTTAAAAATGACAGTTTTTTTGAAATTCTGTTGTAATAAAATAACTTTACGTAATAATTTAAAAATACGTTTTTTTGTTTGTTTTTTAATCTTTAAATTTAAGCTGATAATGATCAATTAACTCAAAACGTCAGGTACTTGTCAAAATGAGGTTGTAAAATATCTGTCATCCTTTATGAATCAAACGGCAGGAGAAAAAAAGCATGTGTCAATAAGAAAAAATGAATTTGACAGTGCTCCTCTCACACTGAAATGTCAAATCTTGAAAATGGACCTCTCATTAGGTAGATCTTAAAAAAGTTCCTGTAGAAAGTTTTAATCGTTTTTTGGCAGGTTTAAGAATAAGGGCACAGAAAAATAAAATCTAAAAATAAAGATTTCGGTCTTTTTCGCCTATCTCCGGAACTACCCGGAATTTGTAAACTTTTTTTTTGTTTTAAGCAAAGCGTGAAATTGCGCAACTTTGCCCTAATTTAAACCTTTTCGTATCTTCTACCGTTTAGGAGATCCCCATGGTGAGCATCGAATTTGGAATACCCTGTATACTAATATGCGGTTTTCACCATTGATAACTTTTCAAAAATCGAGCCCTGAACATGCATATTAATTTTTCGCCGTAGCGTTAATAACTCTCCCAATCATGTTAGCCTGGAAAAACGCAGAGCCAAAAAATCCTCTGGGCGCGAGCAGACTGCGTCAGGCATGCGCAGTAGATTTTTCTACTTTGGTCTTGCCTAGGGCCAACCCTGATTTCTGCATTATTTTCATTGTTTTTTAAAGTTAATATTGTTACACATTTTGCGACACTTGGGCCATTATGGTATCTCATAGTTATATTAGTACGTTGATGGGTACATCAAAGAATCGTGCATTTTTTGATTGAGGTATGCCACTGTCTGGGGTAGTAGTTGATGCCAAAAGAAAACTTTTTAGATCCAGAGCCATCTCTGAATCCGTGTAGAACACCAAAATGACAGCCATTAAAGGAAATTAAGGAAATTTTCTATCTTTGCTTCTAGTGGTCCCATTTCATTGATTTTTTGTTGTTTGAAAGATCTTCTTAAAAGGTCATTGCTTGTCACTACTCATTTAGTTTAGTATCCGTAGAATTTGAAAAATTTAGTTTTTTTTAAATTTTTTTCAAATCATTTTCATTGAAAAATTAAATTTGAATAAATGAGTGATTTGTGAGCCATTTTTTAAAATGCCATAAAAAACGTTATTGATAAGGCCATCAGTCAATAAAATCGGTCTTAAACAGAAAAAGCTGCAGCTGTTTAAATTTATTTCGGTTTTTTGAGACACCAGGTATTTATTCAGTGGTCATCTTCATGAGATCACCCTGTAAAGATAAAAATATATTATTTTCATAAAAAGCTTTAAATTGCAAAAAAAAATCATTGAAATCGGACCACTAGAAGGAAAATTTCCTTAAGATTCTAATGGCAGCCATCTTTAATGACCGACATTTTGGTGTTCTACACGGATTCAGAGGTGGCTCTGGATCTAAAAAGTTGTCTTTTGGCATCAACTTTCAACACTGAAAGGGGAATTTCTCACTCAAAACGTGCAGGATTTTTTTGAGTTTATATGAGTTCTTATGGGATTGGTTTCTAGAAGATTTAGGAGCTTTTATCCTTACGGTGATTTTAGGGGGAGGAGATTTTATCGGGTTTTGAGTACCGTTTTGGAACAGATTTCGATGAGATCCTAGGATATTTTATTAGGTCTATGGGTCTGTGATTTTGGACGAGATTATATGAGTTGTTATGAGATTGGTTTCTACAAGATTTGAGGAGGTTTCATCGTTATGGTGATTTTAGACGATCCTCTGGGCGAGGAGATATTACCGGATTTTGGGTTGGTTTTGGAACAGATTTCGATGAGATCCTAGAAAATTTTATCAGGTCTATGGGTCTATGATTTTGGAGAAGTTTATATGAGTTCTTATGGGATTGGTTTGTAGAACATTTAGGAGCTTTTATCCTTACGGTAATTTTTGAAGATCCTATGGGGGAGGAGATTTTATCGGGTTTTAAGTCGGTTTTGGAACAGATTTCGATGAGAGAGGTTCTATGATTTTGGAGGAGATTATATGAGTTGTTATGAGATTGGTTTCTAGAACATTTGAGGAGGTTTTATCGTTACGGTGATTTTAGAAGATCCTATGGAACAGATTTGGATGAGATCCTAAAAGATTTTATCAGGTCTATGGGTCTATGATTCTGGAGAAGTTTATATGAGTTCTTATGGGATTGGTTTCTAGAAGATTTAGGAGCTTTTATCCTTACGGTAATTTTAGAAGATCCTATGGGGGAGGACATTTTATCGGGTTTTGAGTCGGTTTTGGAACAGATTTCGATGAGATCCTAGAAAATTTTATCAGGTCTATGGGTCTATGATTTTGGAAAAGTTTATATGAGTTCTTATGGGATTGGTTTGTAGAAGATTTAGGAGCTTTTATCCTTACGGTGATTTTAGAAGATCCTATGGGGGAGGAGATTTTATCGGATTTTGAGTCGGTTTTGGAACAGATTTCGATGAGATCCTAGGATATTTTATTAGGTCTAGGGGTCTATGATTTTGGAGGATTTTGGACCTATCCCACCAAATTCATCAAAATTTCTCCAAAATCATTCCCTAATAACCTAAACAGGTTTTTAAAACGTCCCCGGAACGATAAAATCCTCTAAAAACATCATAGTGTCATTATAAAATCTCCTCAAATCTCCTAGAAACCAATCCCATAAAAACTCATCGAAACTTCTCCAAAATCATTGTCCATAGACCCAATAGGATTTCCTATAGGATCTCATATAAATTTGTGCCAAAACCCGATAAAATCTTCTTGCCCATAGAATCTTCTAAAATCACCATAATTTCATGATAAAAGCTCATCAAATCTCCTTGAAACGGATGCATTAAAAACTCGTATAAACTCCTCCAAAATATCGGATACCCTAATAAAATCGAAATTCTGATGAAAACTCTAAAAACCGATCGCAGAAAAAAGTTCTCCATAATCTCTTAGGACCTTATAGAATCGCGTTACTCTCCCACAAGAACCCATAAAAAATATCCTAGAAACTTATTCCACAAGAACCCATAAATTTTTTTCCAAAATCCTTGCGCTTATAAGATCTTCTGAAATTACGAAACTGATAGAATATCATCAAATACCATAAGAACCATAGAAACTTCTTCAAAATCATTCCTCATACGATCTTCTATAATCACGATATTGATAGAATCTCCTCAAACATCCTCAATACCCCATTCCCATCAAATCTTCTTCAGAAATGTGTATTTGTGTGTTCATAAAATCTTATCCAAGCTCACACCCTTATTAAGCTGATAAAATGTTGTAGATTAGATTATAAAATATTGTAGAAAAAAATATTGGCCTTCTCATTGAATCTTATAAATCTTATAAAAACATGATAAAAACTTCTCCGCTTTGGATGAGATTTGACGGGAAAATTTCAGCAGGGTACCCAATGTACTATATGGTTCTTCGCTGTATCCACAACCCCACGAGGCCCTTGAATTTGAACCACTAGTACTTTATTTTTGGTGCTTACTTACATTTGTAGTCAACGCCCCGATCAAATAAGGCACTATGATCCCCGTTAACGCCCCAATGCCGTTGACGATCGCCATGATGGTTCCGCAATAGTTGGGGCTCAGGTCCAACACGTTCACCTTCATGCCACAGTAAAAGTGGCCCATGAAACCCATGGCGATGGTGAACATGGCAACCGCCAACATACGATCGCAGCCAGAATATCCGGCGGCTACGAGAAATACGGCGGGTCCCAGGGATGCTAAAAAACACAAAAACATATTTTTTAAAATCTAGAAACAAGAAAATTAGGCAATTTTTTTGGTTTTAAAAAATCCAAAAATCCAAGTCCAAAATAAGTGAAGCCAAGATTAAAGGGGGAATTTTTTGGACCCCAAATAAGAAAGCTTCTCGTGGATTCGGGATTTGAAGCTGTGCTTGCAGAAAAAGAAAAAGAGGCTTTAAAATGGTGGTGACCAAATTCTTAGGAAATAAAAGAGCACAAATCATTTGAAAATATGGGATGTAATTTGTCCTTAAAAATACACTTTCTAAGTTGGGTCGAAAAACGTCGACAAAAAAAACATTTTTAACCGACCCCATGAGCGCCCACGTAGGCGGAAATTTAAAGTAATATCCATTTTTTTATTTTTATGCAGCCTTTCGCTTGATTTAGTGATTTATAATTTAAGTAGCTCATTGGCATGGAGCAAACAGATGCACGAGATGCACCATAGAAGGGGCCTTTTAAGGTAGTTTTCTATCAATCGAATGATACCTCCCTTCCTTCCAGTATTCACATTTGTACCGTCACAACCTACTTTTTAAGCATTATTTATAGACACATGGGAGAACTAAATGTTACCAGGTTCTTTTAAAATTGAAATGTGTCCTTCTGGTTGGATTATCTTATTTTCTTTAATAGAAATTGTTTGGTCCTTCCTCCCGTCGAAATATAAACCTTTTATGTCCTTGTTTTCATGTTGCAGTTGAAGCTTTTTTCGGTTTTTGCTTAGTTCGCGGCGTATTTTACTTTTATCAATTACGTTTGACTGATCCTCTTTCTAAATAATGTTAAAATCTTCCAAAACATCATTAACTATTTCAGCTACTGCCCTATTAGATGTGCCGGTCAGGTCTGTCGCTGTTTGAGTTAGGCTGCTCCTCATTTGCTGATGTGTGCTGGGTAACGAGATTCTTCTTTGTTTTTCCAAAGCCGAACATTTGTATTCTTCATCCGAAGAAGAGAAATTATCGCTGGTATCCATAAATATTTGCGGCAGTTTAGTTGAATTTTGAATACCGCTCCTACTTGGCATTGGCTCTTTATCTTTAATTTTATTTTGAATACTGCTTGTATTTGGCACTGGCTCTTTCTCTTCCGCACCCATTTTAAAACCAAGTTTTCTTTCTTCTCATTTTTTAATTTGTTTCGTTAGGATTTTGTCGACTATTTTCATTTTACGGTAAGATCTTTGATCTTGCAAAAAGGACCATTTTGCTTTCGGTACCTTTCTATCCTTTGCACAAGAGCAACGTTCTATGTCAGTGCACCTACAAGTTGATAGCTCAAAAAGTTTTTTTGAATCCGTATGAAAATTATTTAACTTAGCTTGTAAAAAGTTTTAATCAACGTTTTGGTCATTTTCAGCGCCACCTTAAAGTTTTTTGTCACTATTCTAAATTTATTACAGTCCCCACTTAAAATCTTAATCTTAAAGCTTAAGCGCCGTTATCACAAATACTAGTACGCTATTACGACACCAGTTAGCGCACGTCTGCTTTGTTGCATACGAGGGCAAGTGAATATTCACTGAATAATAATAATTGAAATATTCCGCATTGTAGCATAGACTACTAATAAGGTAGGGACTTTAGGCCCGGCTAAAAATGTTTGGTTTTTAATAATTTTTTGTTTTGGGGTAACATTGGGATGATAACGAACAGTTTATTCAGTAGCGTCGTCAAATTTGGTTAACTTTATTTTTTGGCCCTTTTGAGGGCCCATGGGCCCGGTTAAAATTTGTCCGATTATAATTGTTTTACAATTTTTTTATTTCTGTACTACACAACTTTTCTGTGGTAGCGCTTTTAAAAGCGCATTTACACAGACAAACTTTCCTTTGATGTTGAAATGCCGACAAACATTTACACGAGCCTCTTGAGCAAAATGTTCAAAGAAATGTTCGAGCAAAATCGCGTACAAAAAAACACACGTAAATTTTGGAGAGAATGTTGAGCAAAATTTGTTTGAAGAAATGTTGGTAATAAAAATTTCTTACAAATTTAAATTTTATAGTTTTATGGGAATTCATTGAACTTAACTGAAAATAGAAAGACTAAGTTTTAAAGCAAGGTATTTTTAATTAAGTGCTTTCCGACGGAAAAACTATTTGATGTCGAAATTCACGTTTTACCTCATAAGCAACTTCGATTGATCTGATTTTTATAGGGGATATGCCAGTATACTTGTAACTTTTTTGGGGTTGTAAAAAAAACGAGAATCAAAAAAAAATAAAAATTGGCACTTATTTATTGCTGTTGCTGGGTTTGGAGAAGGTAAAAACCGTAGACTAGTGAGAGGGAGTTTTGGTCAAATGAACATTGGCACACAAAATTACAGCAGTGTTTGACAGCGCTGCGTTCGGACTGTCTAAACCTTCCTATCCCCCCTCCCCAGGGAACAACTAACTACTCTCCAGAACAGTTCTCTAAAAATATCCACCTGCATTTTAAAAAGTAATTACTTCGAAGACATTTCCGTTTTCTTTTTATAATGAAAGAAAACCAAAAAAGTTAAAGAAAAGAATTAAATGTTATTACCTCCATCATTAACTATTTTAACATTGCATATGAAAAAACTGATAGCCAATAATAATGTTTCGCTTGCCGTCGCATTTTTTTCACAAAAGTTTGAAATAAAAGTTGGTGTTCCATTTTTTTAAAGAATTGAGATCACTGATCAATGATGTAAAATTATATTTATTCTCATCTTTAAAAATATTTTTCCAAAATAGATAGCAATAACTTGCTCAAAAATTTACCCGAACAAAATGTTCAAAGAAAAGCTCACAAAAATGTTCGCGCAAAAAGTTTCAGATCTTTTGCACGAGCTTTTATTTGAGCATGTTCGTCTGTGTAATTGCGCCTTAAAAATTCGAAAGCAGTTCATACAACGACCAAGGGAAGTAGAATGTTTGAATGTTAGCGGATTACTGTTGGAGGCTTTGTCGAAAGGTACCAGAGGTATAAGAGAAATTTAAAAAGACATAAAGAAAATGTTAACCGTAAAACGTAGAAATTGGTAAGGCGAAAATCTGTTCTCTGCCTGACAGGTGTTTGCATGCGAGCTTAGAATAAGAAAGGGTTTAGAAAAGACATTTTTTATTTTTTTTTATGCTAAATTTAAAGGAGTGGTGGTTTGGTTTTGGTTGGATTTTTAAGTGTTTTGGATTGATCTGGGTTGGTTTGGGTTGGTTTAAGTTTAGTTGATTTACGATCTACGCCCTTTCTTATTCTAATGGCACATACAAACAGCTGTCAGGCACATAACATTTCTACGTTTTACGGTTTCTCTGTTTTATGATTGCTTTGATGTTTTCTCCAAAGTTTGAATTCTACAAAGTACAGTTTCTCCATTGTTCATTTCTATGAAATACGTTTCTCTAATGTATTTTTTCTACAAATTATAGGGACTCATGGTAGTTTATTAAAAACAATGTCATACTAAAATTCTAAAATGGCGTGTCTATGCAATGGTCCTCTTTTTTATTTACGACCTAAGAAAATTTTTCAAAAAACATTTTGGCTCTATTTCGGTCTTAAACAATAAAAAAACCCCAATTTTTACCCACGAACTTTAAAAAATTGTTGCCTAGTGTAATTAGCTTTGATGGTTTTTACTCTATTGATTTACCAAAGGTTTTAAAGTTTTTTTTGGTTTCCTAGCCACTTTTTAAATTCGTGGCGATTTTCCTAATTAAAATACTTTATACCTATGGTGGTAAAAAACTTCCTGGCTGTAGAAATGCCCATATATTTCTTGTGGATGATCCAATCACACAGCCAACTAGAACTTAATGATACTGTCCACATGACGGCATAAGGTAGAGACGACCACAGACCGTTTTCTTTGACATTAAAATGAAGAACTTCCTAAAAAAAACCGTAAATATCATATACCGGGTGTCCCAAGGTGAGTAACCTTTTAGAATATTTTGGAAACTATACAATGGAAGTCCATGAAATACTTTCATATTTGCAGTGTTGCCATTTTCAGGAAAACTTGGCAACAACTTTCTTATTTTAAATTGAACACCCTGTATATTTTTGCATTTTTGGATTGTACAAGATATGTTAGGTACATTTTATGTATAATGTCCTATACCTATGTTCAACTGTTTTTAAAATATTGACAGGTGAAAATTGACATTTTTTAACTTTGACAGCCCGTAACCTCGAAACGGTTAAGGATAGAGCAAAACGGTTTTTACATTCCTATCTTGGTTTTTCACAAGCTATCGTTTTATATCTCAACCCAGGGTTAAAATATCCCAAGGTTAGTTTCCTGGGTTAAAAATAGTATAAAATGATGGCTTGTTAAAAACCAAGATAGGAATGTAAAAACCGTTTTGCTTTTCGTTTCGATATTACGGGCTGTCAAAGTTAAAAAATTTCAATTTTGACCTGTCAATATTTTAAAAACAGTTGAACATAGGTATAGGACATTATACACAAAATGTACCTAAAGTTATTGTAGAATTCAAAAATGCAAAAATATATAGGGTGTTCAATTGAAAAAAAGAAAGTTGTTGCTAAGTTTTTCTGCAAATGGCAACACTGCAGATATGAGAGTATTTTATAAAGATAGTTTACATGGACTTATGTTACAATAGAAAGTTTGAAAAGTTTCCATTGTATAGTTTCCAAAATATTCTAATAGGTTACTCACCTTGGGACACCCGGTATATATGAGATACTATAATGGCCGAAGTGTCGCAAAATGTGTAACAATAATATCTCTAAAAAACAAAGAAAAAAATTTAAAAATCAAGGTTGGCCATAGACAAGGTCAAAGGCGAAAAATCTACTGCGCATGCCTGACTTAGTCTGTTCGCGACCAGAGGATTTTTTGGCTCTGCATTTTTTCCAGGCTAACTTGATTGGAATACTTATTATCGCTACGTCTTTTTTTCAGAAAATGCAAAGGCAGGGCTGTTATATCTAAAATACTTATAGGATTTCAGTAAGTCATCCGCATATACCATGTTTCAAAAAAATAATATTTTGCGTTTGCCAAAAGGAGGTAAAGTAGAATTTTGTCTGCGAGGTAGCACATAAACTTGGCTAGATGGCGAGTAAGACAAAAAAACGAAAAATACTCCAGTGAATCTAGCAAAAAAGTGTAAAAAAATAACACATCTTTGATTTTTGGCATAGAGCTTTGGAATACCTTCATAAACAACATACCGAAAGTCTCCTAAAATCCCCTGGATCCGAGGTCAGAATGACAGATTTTTGACATATATTTTTTAGTATCGTTGTTTATGGGCGTAACTTGCTAAAATTTGTTATGTAGGTACTCATTGGGGCCTAATATGAAGATCCAAGATGGCATCCTACTAATGTCAAAAATAGGTCCGCCATTTTTGAAAATACTGTCTCACTCTCATTGATCTAACTTCTTAATCCGTTTAGTAATGATCGTCAAATTCGGTACACTGGCTAAGCAGAAATGTCCTAATTGAAAAATTGGGATTCACTTGTCATCTATCAAAAATGACGGTCGCTATCTTGCATAGAATAATCTTTATACAATGATAGAATAAAGGATAACCAAATTTGTGGGAACATGTTTCTAAGGGGCGGACGCCATTTTTTAAGAACTCTCAGTTTTAGAATACAGCTACAAAAATAATAAAAACACAGATTTTTATACAAAAAAGTGATTAGAAAGTATGTTCAGCCCAATATAAGACAAGTGGCAAATATATTTACTTTCAACCCTCCCCCCCTTACTCCCCCTATTAGCGAACTTTTTCTAAATTGACTATAGACTATAGACTAAGATTAACAATTTTGAAAATAAAACATTTAAACCCTGGCATGTGACACATCATTGAAAAGCAGTTTTTAAGCAGATCCTAAAAATGCAGCTTGCAGTTAGAATTTACTCCCCCCCCTCCTTTCTTTCCTTCATATTGATCCCATTTTCTCTTTATTCCGACAGGCTGCATATAGCCATGCCAACATCCCGCGTTTACCCTAATGATTCCTAACTAGGATGAAACAGGCCTGCAGGATTCTGAACTATTCATTAGATCTTGGAAGCCTGGTCGTAATGAATTAAAAAGCAGAATGTGTGTCCGATATGCCACGAAACTTTTTTTATTTAACAAACGGAAGATGGCTGTGTCACTGTAAATCTAACGAAAAAATAAATCGAGTAAAGGGTTACTCTCAAACTTCTCTCGCTCCGAAGAACATATATATAAAAATCCACTACTCATATACACATGGGTTATATCGATCAGACTTTTCCAGGGTATATCCAGACTTTTCTTGGGTGTATCTACACTATTCAGGGGTGTATTCAGACTTTTCCATGATGTACTCGGACATTTTCACAGACTTTTCCAGAGTGTATCCAGACTTCCAGGGTCTTTTCAGACTTTTCCAGAGTGTAGTCAGACTTTTCCCGGGTCTTTCCAGACTTTTCTTGAGTGCATTCAGACTTTTTCAGGGTCTTTCCAGACTTTTCCAGAGTGTATCCAGACTTTTCCAGGGTCCTTTTAGACTTTTCCAGAGTGTATCCATACTTTTCCAGGTTCTTTCCAGACCTTTCCAGAGTCAATCCTGACTTTTCTAGGGTCTTTCCAGACTTTTCCAGAGTGTATCCAGACTTTTCCAGGGTCTTTCCAGACGTTTTCAGAGTGTATCCAGACTTCTCCAAAGTGTATCCAGACTCTTTCAGGGTCTTTCCAGACTTTTCCAGAGCGTTTCCAGACTTTTTCAGAGTCTTTCCAGACTTTTTCAGAGTGTATCCAGACTTTTCCAGGGTATTTCCAGACTTTTCCAGAGTATATCCAGACTTTTTCAGGGTCTTTCCAGACTTTTTCAAGGCCTTTCCAGACTTTTCCAGAGTGTTTCCAGACTTTTCCAGAGTATATCCAGACTTTTCCAGGTTCTTTCCAGACTTTTCCAGAGTGTATCCAGACTTTTCCAGGGTATTTCTAGACTTTTCCAAGGTCTTTCCAGACTTTTCCAAGGTCTTTCCGGACTTTTTCAGAGTGTATCCTGACTTTTCTTGGGTGTTTCCAGAGTTTTCTTGGGTGTTTCCAGAGTTTTCTTGGGTGTTTCCAGACTTTTCCAGGGTTTATTCAGACTTTTCCAGGGTCTTCCCAGACTTTTCCAGAGTATATCCAGACTTTTTTAGAATATATCCAGACTTTTCCAGGGTCTTTCCAGACTTTTCCAGAATTTTTCAAGACTTTTTTAAGCTTTTCAAAGAGGTAAGAAAAAAGATGTTTTTTTTTAGGGATAGCTCCGAAGGGTCTAATAGGAGAATGCTCAAAAACTATAGGGGTCGTCGCGTCAACACAAGTAATCACTATGTAAAATTTTGTTATGATTAGTGAAGGGGTTTTTGAGTTAGAGTGGCTACAAAGTAGGCCACAGACAGACCGACCGACAGACCGACCGACAGACCGACAGACAGAGCGACGGCGTCTGGATTGGTACTTATCACTATTCGGAACCTCAAAATTCGTGGAGGATCATGAAAATCTCGAAGTGCGATTTTTAGATGAATACATTACTTACTTAACCCTTTTAGCGAGAGAAGTAACGAGAGTTTTTTGTACTTCAGTGCAAAAAGAACTTCTTAAATTTCGATTGCTCACACAGAGGATGGAACCTAGGGCGCCGCCGTTTCGTCCTTATTAGGGACTCATCAGCTAGGCGTACCACAACGACAGAGAATTTCGGTCGCACTTATGTGCCAAAGATTACGGCTCAAGCGGAGAGAATTTCTGTCGAGTACTGCTTATGCAGTGGATACTATTCTTGGTTGTTGGAGGTTCACACAGAGGGCGCCATGGTCGGTACTCGACAGAAATTCTCTCCGCTTGAGCCGTAGCCTTTGAAGTACCACTGAAGTACAAAAAACTCTTGTTTTTTCGTTTTTTTTATTTATTTTTCACGGACAAGAAATCTACTTTAAAAAAATAGGGTTATACGTCAAGTCGCACCAGAGATCAAATTTACCCAGGGAATATAAATTTACTTAACCGTTATGCCTCTTCAGTTTGATCCATCCGCTCGTTCAAAATTTGCCACTTTTTCTTTGATGATATCCATTCCCTATATGGAATGACCACATATTTAGTGTTGGCTGGACTTTTGGGCGGCAGACAAAGTAACTTTTTATTTGTTGCCAAATGGCTGAGCAAAGTACTTTGCCTGTCGCCGAAAAGTCCATATGTTGGCAATGAAGCACTTTACCGTTTTATGTTGAAAAACAGAAAGTGGCCAATTACGGCCGTTTGAAAAAACTTTGTCCTGCTCATCATCTAGACAGCCTGACTGACAAATTTCTTACTTATCTTCTAATAGAATAATCTATTGTTCTTCCCCAGAGACAACATAATATCTTACGCGTAGCTATTACTTTCTCTATGTTCTTACCTTCATATACTTGGGCAAATCGGTGACCATGGCAAAAAAGGCCCAATCGTGACCACATTGAACGATAACCAAGGCCCAAATTGGTCCAGAAGTTAAAATAGCCTTCCAAGGGATCACTTTTTCTTTTTTGGACATTGTGACTAAAATCAAACAACAAATAGTTTTTAAAGGAAGTTTAAGACAAAGGTAAGGATAGGCAACTTTTTTACATTAAAACAAATAAATTGGTTGGTCTGTCATTAGTTCCACTCTCTGCCGCAAGGCGCTACGTGCTTCAAAAACATGTAGTTTATGCGCGGCCCTATCTTTCTGTGAGGCTTCTGTGTTATTAAAATATTTCTGGTCAAATATTTTTTGAAGACTTCACTATGGATCTCTTGTTAATACGCAGTTTAAATTGGTCCATATTCTGTTTTCTTTTTGTCTATAAAAAACAAAGAGTTCCGCTCGAATCTGGATAGGTATCAGAATCGCATTTCTGCGGACTTGCCTGAACATTTTTTTATCAACTTCACGTTTAGGGCGTGTATTACGTTGCGACCAAAAGTCAACTAACGTTGCTTGGCCGTAGAGAGTCCGAAGCATCGATGGATTGGTAATAACATGCCGAATTAAAGAAAGTAAGAGAAGAAGAGAGAATACTGGCACTGAATGTAAAAGACATCCGATACGACAAATTCTTCTCTAATAATGAGAAATTCAGGGATAATACTTAGAGCAACCCTTACCAATTTCTTTTTCTAAAAAATTCTTCTCTTTCTCGCTGATAAACGGATGTTTGGCTGGCGTTTGATAGCACATTAAGGTCCAGAAAATGAACCAAACGATACCCATGGCACCGAAAAAGTAAAAAGCTATGGCCCAGTCATTCGTAGCCGAAATCAGAGCTCCACTGATAGAATTTCCAACTATTGTACCTAAAAAATATTACACCTTCAACAGAAACACGATTTTAGTTGCTCCGCGAGTAATAACAAATAACTTAATTTGTAACTAAAAGGCGAAAAAGGCACAGTTTGTTTTATTTTATCAGAAAATTTAAAAAACTGTGAACAATATTTAAAAAAAAACTAGAACAGAAAGACCAAAGGACACCATTTTATGTAATGATTGAAAAAAAAATAAACTGATTTAAATTCTGCTGACAGATAGCGTGAATGGATAGAAAACAAATGCGCGACTATCTGGGAACCCACAAAAAAGCCAAATTTACAAAAACCGAAACACAATTGAACAGAAAATAAAACGTCCGAAACGAAATATGAACGAAAGTAAGACACCCAGAAAATAATGGATACGAATAGAATTTTAATTTACTCAATCCTTAAAAGACACGAATATAATTTAACCGACTATAATTTTCCCGAACCTTAAAATACCAGAATTACAAAAGTATCGAAAATAATGGTTACGAATATAATTTTATAGAATTTTAATTTACTCCTTAACCTTAAAATATCAGAATTACAAAAGTACCGAAAATAATTGTCTAAAAACGAAAAACACCCGATCCTTAAATGAGTAGAACCACAATCCAGACGAATCGCTATTGGGCATGAAAATGACACAAAGATTTTTTTTATTAAAAGATTTTATTTAACTTCACAGTTTCTGGCTGTCTAATTGTCTATCAAATTTTGCGATTCATTTTTGTAATGTAGGTCCGATGACAATACAATATTATGAAGAAATTTGGGAGTAGGGGGTGCTTGAAGAATGTAAAAATTTTCCCGTCATTTCATTTTCGAGACAATTTTTTTCGGACCAATTATTTTCTTTTCTTTAATTTAAATTCTGACAAATTATGTTTCTGACAAATTTGGTTTCGGGTTTTTTCTAGGGACCTGACTATCTCTCATTTACCACGTTTTCACGTGGAAATTAATACGTTTTCAATACTTTCTCTCGGTTTTCATCAAGCGATTGAACCCTTTTTGAACGCTTTTGACATTTGCCTGATGTATTTTGAGGTTATTTTTTGCCAATTTTATGTCTTTGTTTGCTTTTTTAAAGCCAATAAGTTTACAGCACAACAATACCCCAGTAGCACGTCGTTCCATTAAAGTCCGAACGTCCAGGTCCCAAGGACGTCCGCTTGGGACCAACGACGTCTTTAGGACGTCCCTGGGAGATCCAATGTTACAAATTAATTATTCCACAGGACAAAGGCGTCTCTGGGACGTACATACACAAAAAGTGTCTACAGCACATATTCATTCATTTTGACCTGCTATAATTTACATTTATGTAGGAAAATAGTCCGTAAATGGTGTCAGTTTCAGCTTTTGTCGGACGTCCTGTAGACTAATTTTTTTTGTAACATCCGGCCTCCCAGGGACGTCCTAAAGACATTGTGGGTCCCGAAACGGACGTCCGGAGCGTCGAATTCCGCTGGTGGACGTCCCACGGACGTTTTAGGGACAGATGTGTGCTACTTGGGTATAATTAAAGTAATATTGGAATCCCGATACGATCCTAAAAAAAGCGGTATTGAACTTAGGCAGGGCCAGCGAAAAAAAAGTTCGATTCGCCGCGTTTTCATGGAAAGTATTGAAGACGTATTCAGTTTCACGTAAAAACGTAGTAATTGAATTATAAAAGTCAGTGCTAACTTTTTTTTTAATAATTTTTGGTAGATTATTGGGGCTATTGTACCTATTTGACTGCCAGCGTAGACTAGGGTACCGATTATGGATCGTTCTCGTAGTGGTACCCAGCTGGATAACATTGTTGTAAGGGCAGGGAAAGTGGTACCCTGAAAAAAAAATCGTTTTTATCGTATTCGTTTACGCATTGTACTACTGCGAAAATATTAGACAAAGTTTGCAAGCTATTTTTGATTCCTTGTTGTTAGCGTATCTTTAATGCGTTTGTAAAAGCGTCCTTAAAAAGAAAGAGTTAAAGTTGTGCTTACAATGTACGACGTAACCAAACCAATTCTTGTTCAATGCTTGGTGCAGAGTTTCACTTCATGCCACTCACTTCTATTTCCTTTCTTGTCGAAAAAAGTGAGAGCGCAATAGAATGGAAAATGCACAAAAATGGTTAGGATACGCTCGCTGCGTACGAATACTGCAAAGGTGGTCGTAGATAGGTGTTACTCCTATATTTTAAGTAGGGAAAGACGGTCGAGTGATACCTTGTTTTCAAAAGCGTTTTCAAAATACATTTAAGAGATCTTCAAAACAAAGTATTACTTGACCCACTTTCCTTGTTTAAAATATAAAGGTAAAATTTACCCCCTGAAGGGGCTGCGTGCTACAAAAATTTCAAGTGTCCCCCTCTAATAAAAAATCGACGTGTCCGAGAATTTCTTCGTTAGCAAACACTGTACAGGGTGTCCCAAATTGGGCACTTGGGGGGTTTAAGCGTGTTTAAGGTACTTCCAGGCGAGATAGAAAAAAACTGACCCCCCCACTTGCGAGGCTCCATTTTTCGAAGGTGAAAACCGAATCTTGATATGTCAAGCCATTTACAAGCTACAGGGGGGTCTTGAAAAGTCTGCATTTTGGGAGGGGTCTATAACTTCGTTTTTACTCAAAATTTAGTTTTCATGTAAAAAGCTTCTTTATTGGTTTTTTGACAAATAATTTAAGGGCCCAGTTACTCAAGTTTCAATGCATAATGCTCAATGCACAATTCACAATTTTGTCTTCTCTCTCTACTTTTTGAAGGGAAATAGACAGAAATATAAATAAAAAATTAAGCACTAGGCATTATGCATTAAAACTTGAGTAACTGGGCCCTAACTATCGTTTTTCCACCGGCTTTAGTTTCCAAGATGTAAGCCAAAGTTAGTATTTTTCTAATGGAACACCAAATATTTTATTTAATTTTTAAATTTATGATGAAATTTCTTTTTCAATAATATAGCATAAATGATAGTTTGGTAGAGCCGTTTTTGAGATATTTAAAATTTTGCATTTCTGTCTAGTATGCCATGGCATAGTCAAACCATTCTGACAATGACTTATTGCATTACTGCCATGGCCTACTGTAATTAAAGAGATTTCAATCCTTCTCAATATGGTATTTCTTCGTACCATATAACTATGGGATAATATAACGGCCCTCCCCTTGCTTTTCCCGAGAAAAATGCGTACCGATAATAACTCTCCCAATCAAGTTGGCCTGGAAAAAACCTATAGACGAGGATTGTAATGGGCAGGCGCGTCGATTTCGTCAGTAGTGAAAGCAACTGAGAACCATCTGACAACAAAAATGTAGGTTTATGTTTAATATTTTTGTTTACTTTTGGAAAATCTATTAAAAGAGTGGACACTACCGTAAAAAAAATTGGAAAAGTGTTGTCTAGTGTTTCCCGTAATAATAACGCACGCAATCACAGAAAATACCGCCCCAAAATTATATACAATAACATAAACAAAATGGCAAAACCATACCTCGTCAAAAATATAAACTTTTCGACAATGCCCAGTTTTATCAGGAAATGGGTTCGGCAATTGGGACCATGTCTTCGTATCACTAAAATTAATACCTATTATTCCCACACCAGGCATGGATTTGGTTTTTGGTTTATGGCCCGGTTTATGGCCTGGTGTCCCACAAACAGTTTTTGCGGCACTTGGGCCGAATATATTCTTGCTACATAGTAAAAATTATCTAGGACAAAGAATTAGATGAAATAGGACTTTTCGGTAATAATAATAGATCAGCAAGACGGCTAGAAGCCGGTGATAAACTAAATAGGTACCTACTTTTTAAGTTATTGCCTAACACTTGAAATGTGCTTCTATAATAATAACTTTACATTCAAATGAAAGACTACTACCTAGTTTTAAAAAGTAGGCCATGACAGGAAGAAATTTTGACTTTTCTCATATTATGGCCTATTGACAGAAATTTGACACACTGTAAAAGTATTAAAATAAAGTCACAGCACACTATTAGACAGAAATGCAAAATAATAAATATCTCGAAAACGACCCAACCAAACTATCACATATATTGTTTAAAAGGAAATTTCGTCACGCTTATATCTTGGAAACTAAAGACGAATTGGAATAATATTGTCAAAATCACTGAAAATCAATAAACTGTAAATAGAAATGTGCAAACGTCAAACTATTGTCATTTTTTATTTGCTCTTATAAAACCCTCAAATTCGATAATAAACCCAATAGAGATATTTTGTTTAGTTTCTAAGATATGGTCTATATATGGCCTTTCCAAAATTGAATTTTTGACATTTTGAAAGCCAATATCTCGAAAATTAGTAAAGCAAACCTTATGATATGGGGTACTATTGGAAAGAATATGAAGTCAAAATAGGGAGTTACTATTTAAGGTTTTTAGAATATTTTCCAAAAATAGCCCCCCAGAAAACGGCTACAAAGGGGATTTTACTTTTTACGGTAAATAGTAGTTGGCGATGGATCATAAACAAAAGTGTATGTTTTAAAGATTATATATTTTTTGTCTTAAAACCCCTCTATAGACCAACTGTGCATTTAATGAAGGATTTATGGGAGAAAGCGATTTTATTTAAAACCGTCCTCATATAACAGCGCTTTTAGGTGCGAATAAACGCAGTAATTGACAAACAAAAATGGGCGGTGTAGCCCTTTTAGTTGTCCGGCTTAAGTCGCAAATAGCAATAATCAATTGTTCATTTTGTGCATAAAGCATGAAATTTGGCACACTTATTCTTTAAACAATTCTTTAAAATTTTGGTCGAGGAAATCGATGATCGGCGATTTTTTCAAAATGGACGTCTATTTTTTTTTTAAATTGTAGGTTCGTCATCAAAACAAGATTATACTCGAATCCATATAATTCGACAGAGAGGAATTGAAAAAAAATGGTTACATTGAAGTATGACGTTTATCGTCTTTAAAAAGTGACATTTTATTTTTAAAATGCATTTTGACAATTTTTTTTTGATAATTTTTCAGAATTTAATAAGCCGCTACAGGTCGTTTGTTTTTGTTTTGCTTACAGGGTGATTGGTTTAGTTATATCAGGCCAGTCAAAGTAAGATTTTTTTAAAAGCTACATTATCATCTGTATCTTTTTTACTTTTTAAGGAAAAAATGTCAAATTTGGTACGATTATTACAATTGTAAAGATCAACTGATATTCTAAAAAATTTTTGGATAGGTGGCGCTGCGTGACATGCATATTTAATAATATAATCGATTATGTATAGCTGAAGTATGTAAATTTTTATAAAAGTAATTTTAGTTCGATATGGTCATTGGTCGCCAAAATTTTTTTTTGGGTATGTAAAAAATCGGGTTTTTCAACGTTTTCTTGAATTCTTCCTAACGACCAAAAATTTGGCTGGATATACTTCTGATGAATTAGAAGGCCTCAGCAAATCGATTCAGATACAAAATTACAAATTCTATCGGGCCGTTTTTACGCTATAGGCCAGTAAAGTTGACCTAACATGTGTTTAGACGCCCCGAATAGGTACTCTTATGTCCCCTGTTGTTCATTTCTTGCGGAAAGCACCAAATTTGGTTCGCTTACTTTTTTAACAATTTTTTAAGAAAACGGTCAAGAAAATTTATGATCGGATGTACAGAAACCAAGTTGGCGGCGAATTCTTCAAAATTCCGCTCTAAATCGAAAGTTACTTATCAAAAAAAAATATGCTTGAATCTATAGAACTTAGTGAAGAGAAATTTGACAATATTAGTTAAATTGACGTGCACCTTCGATGACTTTGAAAAATGTCATTTAGGCTTAAAAAAATACTTTTCCAGAGCAAGTTCCAGAGCCTTTTTTTTAAAATATTTTATAATTCTGAAAACGGCGACAGGTCTTATTTTATAATTTTAACATGACATCAACACATCTCTCCTAAATGAATTTTTGCTTACAGGGTGATTGGTTTAGTAAGATTTTTTTAAAAAGCCACATTATCATCTTTTTTTTACTTTTTAAAGTAGAGTTTTCAAATTTGTTAGGAATTGTTAATGCTACCTTATCAACTAAATTTTTTGTAGATAGGTGGCGCTGCTGACGACGTGTCATAGAAACATCCGATATTAAATCTGATAAAATACTTTTTAATTAAATTTATTAAGATTATGTAAGGCACCCACTGGATGCCTTTATAAAAATCTAGAGACTCTAATACATGTAAGTTGAAGGCTTTATTGCCCTAACTATATAGATATAAAAACTATCTAGTAATAAACAGATGATAATGTGGCTTTCTTAAAAATCTTACTAAACCAATCACCCTGTAAGCAAAAAGTCACTTAGGAGAGATGTGTTGATGTCATGTTAAAATTATAAAACTTAGCGCAAATCAAATAAGACCTGTCGCCGTTTTCAGAATTATAAAACATTTTAAAAAAAGGCTCTGTAAAAGTATTTTTTCTAACGTAAAATGACATTTTTCAAGGTCAGACGTCAATGTAACCATTTTTTTTTTCAATTCCTCTCTATCGAATTATATGAATTCGATTATAATCTTGTTTTGATGGCGAACCTACAATTTTTTTTTTAAATAGACGTCCATTTTGAAAAAATCGCGGCCATCTGGGCTCCTATACATCCGATCATCGATTTCTTCGACCAAAACTTTAAAGAATTGTGTAAAGAATAAGTGTGCCAAATTTCATGCTTTCTGCAAAAAATGAACAATTGGGGACCTAAGCCGGACGACTATTTTGATATACAGACCGCTTCAAGCTACTGCGAACATAGGGCGGAAGAAGTCTAATTTGCCAGTGTACGCACATGCAGACACCGCACGCCTATCAGTGAAGCAACCAATACTCAGGCTTGCGATCACCACTTGCATGACTTTCCTTTGGTATTTAGTACGCCTTTAACCACGGTGCTGTGTGGAGCGTAGTCAATGAAACCGGAATTTGGTCAATAAATACGCAAATTTTTATAACGTAATTTTCTTATTTTTTGTCACTGATAAATAAGAGCGTTTTATTGTCAACTGCTCAGATTTATCAGTGACGACGTGTTACAATGAAAATAATAAGGAGAAACAAAATAAAAGCAAGTCTCAAAATAAAATAATACATTCTAAAAACCAAAAAGATTCTCCCAGTAAAAAAAAAATTAAAGCAAATGTTCGAAAAGTCCTCCTTGCTCGGCTAGACAATATCCGAGCCTACTATAAAAACCCCTTCTAACGTTTCCAAGCATGTTAGGGGTGATAATTTGAAAAGCTTCTTCAAAAACAGATAGAAGTCATTAGGAGCTTACACCTAACAACTGCCTAGCAGTTGGAATAATGTGCTGCTGCAGTAGATCCAAGTATCTAGGACCATTCAAATTGCAATTGCCGTTAATAAAAAATGGCCCAATTACGTGTTCCCCTATAATACCCCCCCCCCCCAAACATTTAGTTTTTGGGGATACTGTGTTCTTACGTCAAAATACAAATGCAAATTTTCCCTCGACCAATATCGAACGTGTGTTGGTTTATGACGATTTGACCATTTGACCATCTGCACTTTTTCGGCAACTTCGTAGACATCCATTTTTGGTTTTAAAAATTTATTATTTCAATTAAGAACTTACCCATCTGTTTCTCGAGCAAGGCAGAAATAAAACAAAATAATAAAAACAAAATGAATTTCCAAAAGATAACACTGCAGCGTGCTTCGAATCCACCTCGGTCGTACGGCACGGAGAGTAAACTGGACTTGATTCCCCCTATGTTCGCAGTAGCTTGAAGCGGTCTGTATGTACAATGAGCTTCAGGCTACTGCGAACATAGGGGGAATCAAGTACAATTTACTCTCCGTGCCGTACGACCGAGCTGGGGTCGAAGCACGCTGCAATGTTATGTTTTGGAAATTTATTTTATTTTTATTATTTTGTTTTATTTCTGCCTTGCTCGAGAAACAGATTAGTAAATTCTTAAGTAAAATAATACATTTTTAAAACTAAAAATGGATGACTACGAAGTTGCCCAAAAAGTGCAGACCATTGAGACGTATTCAAGAACTTTTTTTGGAGAAATTTGTAAATCGAACAGAACCTAGTTTTGTGCAGAATTTTGAAAAGTTTGGTTATGTAGCGCCAAGAAACCATAAAAAGCCCACTGTTTTGAATGACGAGCAGGAAGTACGAGATGTGATGATTTGCGCTGCAGTGGAGGAAAATCGAAAGTTAACTAGCCACCAAATTGCCGAAGCAGTTGATACGTCTTCAGCCACTGTCTTACGTGTTCTTAAAAAGAATGGTTATCATTCTTACAAAGCGTCAAAAACGCATCAAATTTTTCGTATCTATCGTCGTATGGAATTTTGCCAAACAATGATGGAAAAGGCTAATCGTGATGAAAACTTTCTGAAATCTGTTCTTTTCACAGATGAAAGCACTTTTCCATTATTGAATCGTCATAACCCAACACACGTTCGATATTGGTCGAGGGAAAATTTGCATTAGTATTTTGACGTAAGAACACAGTATCCCCAAAAACTAAATGTTTGGGGGGGGGGGGGGTATTGTAGGGGAACACGTAATTGGGTCATTTTTTATTGACGCCAATTTGAATGGTACTAGATACTTGGATCTACTGCAGCAGCATATTATTCCAACTGCTAGGTAGTTGTTAGGTGTGAGATTTGGTAAAACATGGTTTCAACAAGATGGTTGTCCCGCTCAACATGTTGGCCTTGTTAGGGAATATCTTGATAATGTATTTCCTAATCGGGTTATAAGTACACGGGGAACCATTTTATGGCCAGCTCGATCACCCGATCTTGCTCCTAATGACTTCTATCTGTGGAGTTATATCAAAAATAAGGTTTGCGGGGATGAAAGGGCTAATAATTTGAAAGAACTTCTGACTAAAATTGAAGAAGCTTTTCAAACTGTCACCCCTAACGTTAAAAGGGGTTTTTATAACAGACTCGGATATTGTCTAACCGAGCAAGAACGACTTTTCGAACATTTGCTCTAATTTTTTTTGACTGGGAGAATATTTTTGGTTTTTAGAATGTATTATTTTATTTTAAGAACTTGCTTTTATTTTGTTTCTCCTTATTATTTTCATTGTAACACGTTGTTAGTGATAAATCTGAGCAGTTGAAAATAAAACGCTCTAATTTATCAGTGACAAAAAACAAGAAAAATACGTTATCAAAATTTGTTTCATGGACTACACTTCACATTGCACCGTGGTTAGAGGCGTACTAAACGTAAGCTGCGAACAGTGATCGCAAGCCTGAGTGTTGGTTGCTCCACTGATAGGTGTGCGGTGTCCCTGCGTGTACGTACACTGGCAAATTGGACTTCTTCCGGCCTATGTTCGAAGTAGCCTGAAGCGCTCTGTTATGCTGCCGTTTTGTATAAAGCTTTTAAATTATTTGATATTTCTTTTAAAATGGCGCTATTTTGATTACTATTTTTAAATTCGCTTAAATAAGATCGCTGCTTTCATCGCTCTTTGGAACCGAAGCCTCACAGATCACCCCAAATTAATCTAGAATTATCTAAAAGTCTGTGAAAAAGACATACCTCTCCTAATCCTTCCAGCACCCTCACAGCGACCACCCACTTCCAATCGCCCCCAGTGGCGTGGATAATGAAGGGCGTGGCGAAAGTCAGTAACGCCGTGCACAGCATGCCCAAGCCGCATGAATATTTCCCCCCGAACCGCTCCGCTATCATGCCCCCGGGGATGTGAGTGATGACGTAGCCCCAATAGAAAGCGCTTAGGATTAGGCCTTGCTGCTGAGAGGTCCAGGGATAGAGGTTAACCTCATTTTGAAACTGAAAAAAGAAAACATTATTCCTTGTTGATAAAGAAAAACGGTTGTGTACTAACATCGACTAACTGACTAACCACACAAAGCTTGACATAAATACCAGTTGACCTACAAATATGAATAATGAAAAAAGGATTAAAAAAATACCCCTAATTGGGTAAAAACTTAAAACCATTAAAACTAAAAGACTCACACAGACATTTTAATAAAATGCAATTGAATCAGGGACGGATACAACCGATTTCAAAGGGGGGGGGAAGGTTTAGTGTTGGTTTCGATCAGTGTACGAAAAAAATTTATTATTTAAAAGCAAGGACGCGCCCAGTCTTCTTTCAGAGGCCAAGACAAGATTTGTTCTAAAAATTATGTATTAAAGCGCCATAGGAAGACAATCTTACAGAACTCCATATCATAAGAAAAGGAATAAACCAAGGCTTACCTCAGCATGAACCGAAGAAGTACCATTTTTCATAAATTCCTCTTGGCAGGACTCGGTATTGATCTGTTCTTCAGTCTGCATCGCGGGTACCATTTCTGTGATGGCCACCGACAGCACCACCCTCATTGTGTATGCGTTCACAATCCCCAGAAATCCCATGATACCTAGGATGTATCTTTGGGGAATGAAACATACTAAAAATTATAAAAAATGTTTCCTAAACTTTTATTTTGTGACTCTGCAAGTATCCGAGAAATGTTCACACAAAACTTATACCAATAGGGGCGGCCCGTGGGTCTGGCAAGTCATCCTCTTCATGGGCCCTTTTTGCCTTCGTTCCTTACCCCTATGCCCCTACTTCCGCTGCAACTCTCTCTCCGGGCCTCCCTGTATTCTTTACGAAGTTCAATATGTCGGCCCATTTGAGCGAGTGCAGCTCTTCTTCCTCTATCGTGGTAAATCCCCACTTCAGCTGCCTTCACTGAGAACGACGTGGGTTGAAAATTTTGGGCTACCAGAACTCACACCGTGCATTACTATAGCCCACGTATGATTGTCCCAAACCATTTCAATTTATCTGGGAGAACTCAGCAAGTCCGTGGGCTACCACAATTCAGGCATGGGATTGCCCCAGCCCAGTTCATGTATTAACTTTTTGGGTCTGTGGCAATTCACGGTCTGGACTACGATAACTCAGGCCTGAATTGTTCTATTTTTTCCGCCGTCTAGTAAAACCCAGGGATTTACACATGTGAATCCGATTATAGGTGCGTTACTTGCCGAATGTCGAGTTTTGCACATATTCGGGCTTGCGGGTTGCTTTGGCTGGCGGTTGCTAGCTTCATTGCTGAAACGCACGCAATTGCACGAATTTTTTGTGATATATTATTTCAGTTAATACTCGACTTATATAACTACCTAAAAATGTATATATTATGTACTACAACTTTAAAATATAGTCACTGATTCATTAGTTCATTATACAGACCGCTTCAAGCTACTGCGAACATAGGGCGAAAGAAGTCTAATTTGCCAGTGTACGTACATGCAGAGACACCGCACGCCTATCAGTGAAGCAACCAACACTCAGGCTTCCGATCGCCATTCGCTGCCGTTCGCCGCCGTTCGCCTTGTATTTAGTACGCCTCTAACCACGGTGCTGTGTGGAGTGTAGTCAATGAAACCGGAATTTGGTCAATAAATACGCAAATTTTTATAACGTAATTTTCTTATTTTTTGTCAATGATAAATAAGAGCGTTTTATTGTCAATTGCTCAGATTTATCAGTGACGACGTGTTACAATGAAAATAATAAGGAGAAACAAAATAAAAGCAAGTTCTCAAAATAAAATAATACATTCTAAAAACCAAAAAGATTCTCCCAGTCAAAAAAAAATTAAAGCAAATGTTCGAAAAGTAATCCTTGCTCGGCTAGACAATATCCGAGCCTACTATAAAAACCCCTTCCAACGTTTCCAAGCATGTTAGGGGTGATAATTTGAAAAGCTTCTTCAAAAACAGATAGAAGTCATTAGGAGCAAGATCGGGAGATCGAGCTGGCCATAAAATAGTTCCCCGTGTACTTATAACCCGATTAGGAAATACATTATCAAGATATTCCCTAACAAGGCCAACATTGTGAGCGGAACAACCATCTTGTTGAAACCATGTTTCACGAAATCTTACACCTAACAACTGCCTAGCAGTTGGAATAATGTGCTGCTGCAGTAGATCCAAGTATCTAGGACCATTCAAATTGCAATTGCCGTTAATAAAAAATGGCCCAATTACGTGTTCCCCTACAATACCCCCCCCCAAACATTTAGTTTTTGGGGATACTGTGTTCTTACGTCAAAATACAAATGCAAATTTTCCCTCGACCAATATCGAACGATTTGACCATTTGACCATCTGCACTTTTTCGGCAACTTCGTAGACATCCATTTTTGGTTTTAAAAATGTATTATTTCAATTAAGAACTTACCAATCTGTTTCTCGAGCAAGGCAGAAATAAAACAAAATAATAAAATGAATTTCCAAAAGATAACACTGCAGCGTGCTTCGAATCCACCTCGGTCGTACGGCACGGAGAGTAAATTGGACTTGATTCCCCCTATGTTCGCAGTAGCTTGAAGCGGTCTGTATAGTAAAATAAACCAATAAAAAAGTAGATTTTTAATGGATTAGAATTTGAACATTTAAAGCAACTGTAAATCCATGTTCCGTCACGTGATGCGTTTTTTGAAGCAGAATGAGCACGCATAGGTGGCAGAACTTTTTGGGGCCGCAATAAAGGTCTTCACACAGGAATTACGCATGGCTCCATAACACGTTACGTATGGATTCATACCCTATAAACGCTCGAACTGCGGACGCCATAATGGATGTCCTTAAGAAAAGTTCGTAGAGTTGAACTTTTTACGGAGGCTTCTTACGTAATCCCAATAAAATTGCCCCCTTTGGTCACGTGATCCGATGAAAGAAAAGGCGTTGCGTCTTACGGACCCTTGCGTATTTTTCTGTGTGAAGGCCTTAAGACTTTATAGGCCTTTAATAGTGAATGGTACCGTGTAAATAAAAAATTAAACTATTAAATTAAAACTTCGTGCGAAAATTGTGCATTTCGATTCCTAAGACCGTGCAAAACCGTGCGTTTTGAACACTTCACCGGGCAATCTAATAAATTTTAATTGGCAACACTGTTTCCAGTTGTGATGTAGTTAGCGTAGGTCATATGTGCAGGTCTGGCCGGTGCAGCGGCAGGTTCACGAGTGAAAAATATTAACCTGTTTTATTGTATACTGGCAGTCTTAGGAGGGGCAACTCTTTCGTCACAATTGGGTTAGATTGAGTCCTGTGACTTTTTGATTTATAGTACCGGGTGTCCAAAATTCGATGGTTTTGTGGGGGTTACGGGAAGTACCAGAGGAGATGGAAAAAAACTGACCCCCAATTGCTGGGCTTTTTTTAAGAGAAGTTTAAAGGTTTTGATTTGGGAAAATTTCTGTTTCGTCTAAATAGCTTTTTTGTAGATTTTTTGAAGAAGAATTCGACTGTCGAACTGGATTTTCTCTGTCACTTTTAGTTTTTGAAATATAACACAAAGTTAGCATTTTTTTATGGAATGGCCCTTTTTTATAAGATTTTTAGTCCACCATACCAATATGGTATGGGGGACTATTAAAATCGTGAAATTTTGACTTTTCCTAATTTTATCAAAAATGAGTTACTAAGGTTCCAAAACACTTTAATCGACGAAAAAGAAGGTGTCTGTTGTCTGTCTGTATACACGATAACTTAAGAACGCCTTAATCGATTTTAACGAAATTCAGTACAAACATCCTCTATCGGCTGACTATGAACTGATTAAATTTTGGGTAGGCTGGTGGGAGGCTGAAGGGCGGAAAAGGGGGATAAAATATTTCAAAAAATTGTAACTTTAGAACAAAAGCAAGTAGCGATATACGGTTTCCAGATTTAAGTTTCCATGAATATGGACTACAAATTTTGTTATAAAGTTCAAATTCGTGGGAGCTTTAGTTTCCGAGTTATTTGAAAAAACTTTAAAATATATTAAAAAACTCCTGGTTTTCGTAAATAATACTCAAAAATTTTGATATAAGTTTCAAATCTTCCAAAGCTACAGTTTTCGAGACATTTTCATTTCCTTTCAGCATTAAATAATTGATTTTATGGTGAACTATCCCTGCTTTCTAGCACCAAAAATGAGTTACTAAGGTTCCAAACACCTTAATCGACGAAAAAAAAAAGTTGTCTGTTGTCTGTCTGTATACACGATAACTCAAGCACGCCTTAATCGATTTTAGCAAAATTTGGTACAAAAATCCTCTATCGGCTGACCATGAACTGATTAACTTTTGGGTAGGGTGGTGGGGGGTTAAGGTTCAAATCTTTTAAAGCTACAGTTTTCGAGATATTTTCATTTCCTTTCAACATAAAATAATTGATTGTATGGTGGACTATCCGTGCTTTCTAGCACCAATTTTTTTAGTGTGTAACAAAGTCTTAATTTTTTCCTGTAAATTAAAATTATTTCTTTATTTATCTAATAACTAAAAATTATTGAAGATCTAATTTGTAATTAATAGCGAACAAATCTCAAGGTTATTTCAAATATATTTTAATAATTTTTTAACTGATTTATTGAATTTAAGAAATTATGTATATTTTATTGTATATGATATTACGCGCGCATTCTTTGCAAAATTATTGTAATTTCAAAAGTAGGTAAGTCTTTAAAATAAAGAAAATGTCCTCACAGTTCACTTTTTGATTGATTTTAAGAAAAAAAATATACTCTTTTCGAAAGGTATATCTTTGTGTAGATGGCGTCCCTAAATAGTTATTCTGATAAAAATTAAAATCTTCCATATACGTCCTACTGTCAGAACCTGTCAAAAATATGTCATTATTTCCCAAAATGTAAAATAAAATATTTTAAAAAAATAAAAAATTGGCCTTATGGAGCATTCCATTCTAGACAAAAAAAAGTCACATAAGCATTTTTGTAGTAATAACCATTTTTTATAAACGTAATTTAAATATTTAAAAAATGGAAAAATTTGTCACATTTTGAATTTTAATGCTGTTAAAAAAATATATTTTCCGATAAAGCGATGGGGAACCTGAAAGAGAACATATTTTCGATAAAAAAACGTTACAACTTTTTTTTGCATCACTTATAGTTTCTATACAAAAATAAAATAAGTTGAAGAAAATGGTAAAATCATGTCGATTGTATTGAACTTTTTTGCACCAAGATTTTTCTACAAAACTAAACTCTAAAAAAAAACAATTATTTGCTAAATAGTTACTCTTATCACCTATCAAACGACAGTAAAAAAGTTTCGACTAGATTTGAAAAGGCGGAATTAAATAAGAGGAGCTTTCTGAAAGACATATTTTTATATACAATAAAATAACAACAAATATTGACTATATAAGGTGCTTTCCTTATTCTTGCTTCTATCTTGCCCCCTTAATCCTGGTGAGTTAGAAGGGTCTTATAGAACATTTTAAAAAATATCGGAGCACAAAGCATCATGTACTAACAGCATTAAAATTCAAAATGTTACAATTTTTTCCATTTTTCAAACATTTAAATGACGTTTATAAAAAAAACGGTTAGTACTACAAATCTATAAGCCCTAATTTTTATTTTTTTAAAATATTTTTTTTTACATTTTGGGAAAAAATTACATATTTTTGACAGGTTTTGACAGTAGGACATATATAGAAGAGAAGATTTTAATTTTTATCAGAATAACTATTTAGGGACAAAAATATAACTTTCGAAAAGAGTATATTTTTTTTCTTAAAATCAATTAAAAAGTGAACTGTGTCCTTTAAAAGTAGTGCGCGCCTGAATGCACTTATATTTGACTTCTAAAGGGTGTTGAATGTTTACAAAAATTCTGCTTCCATAAAACAAAAAATTATTTTCTTACCTTTCGAGACAATGTGCTTCCATTCCTCCAACATTTTAATCACAGACTAAAAAAGAGCACTGCCTATATAGAACTAGCTTTTTAACTTCACAAATCAAATTTTAGTCACAACTGCACCATCGTCGCCACAAGTTTTATTTTTATTCGCAATTTAAAAAAATATTTTTGCGCCTTTTTAGTCCACTTTCCGCACTTAACAAACAGTACCTTCTTCAAAAATTAAAACTAAAAAAGTACCTTAATCAATAAGCGTATAATAACTGTGACGATAAGTGGTGCGTACTGCAACCAAATCAGTACCAACTTAGGTACACCCAAACTACTCAACGGTGAAAAGTACTATCAATTTAATGCGTGAGGTACGGCTTACCTTATAGTACGTACCATTACTTAAGGTCAATGATTTTCAGTTATTATAATTTAAGGATTTAACGATCTTTTAAATATTGCTATAAGTAAGAATTGTTTTAAAGATACATTTTAAGCATTTTAAACCGACTTTAATGGTTTAGTTTTAAGTGGTTTGACGATAGCCAAAGAATCACTAAAAAAAATAATTGAATACACACTGTTAAGTACGAAAGCGTAGAAGGGCCACCATACAACTTTTTTTACGGAATTCTGTAAAAAAATCGTGAATTCTGTAAAAAAATGGCTAAATTCGTAAAGAAATGGTGAATTCCGTAAAAAAAATCGTGAATTCCATAAAAAATGATGAATTTCGTAAAAAATCAGGAACTCCGTAAAAAATCGTGCATTTCGCAAAAAAATCGTGAATTCCCTAAAAATTTTTTTTTCCTAATTCACGATTTTTTTTACGGGATTCACGATTATTTTACGGAATTCACGATTTTTTTAACCAATTCACCATTTTTTACGAAATTAACTATTTTTTTACGGAATTTACGAATTTTTTACGGAATTCGTGATTTTTTTTACGGAATTCACGATTTTTTACTTAATTCATAATTTTTTTACGGAATTCACCATTTTTCTACGGAATTCACGATTTTTTTACGGAATTCACCATTTTTTTACGGAATTCGGAAAAAAAAGTTATGTGGTGGCCCTTCTACACTTTCGTAGTTTAATTTGCTCTATATATCGGCCAAACTAAAGCTTTAAAAAATAAATTTCTTAGGATTATATTTGTTACAAAGGGTTTGCCCAATCAAAATGAAGAACCCGCAATTTGATAGATGGTTTAATGAGCAATAAGTTACCCAAGTTTTTGTTCTTAAATAAAATCAACCCCTATTTTTAAAAAACTTTTGTGAAAATTGATTACATACAGATATAAACACAAAGAAAACCGAAGCAGACCCGCAGCCCGAAACAAACTACTTTGATATCAATACTATAGTCCCTTATCTTTAGGCTTTTGTTGCCTAGGCCTTAGTTTTAAAGCATCTGTAATTTTTTCATAAGAGAAAATGTTTTTAAATTAAATAAAGAAATCTTTTAATCGCGGTATTCAACTAATTTTTTTCCACGCCAAAAACAAATATTTAAGTATCTCTATTACATTTTATGCGCCTGTTTTTATTTCGAGATTTTAAACAACAAAAGGTGATTATATATAGGACTTTTTCCGAATAAAAAGGAAACAATCTTAAAAATTAGTGCTCTTCTTTGTTGGAGCCATTCATCATGGGGTAATTGCTTAAAAACTTCATTAAGTTTGAATTTCATGGGAGGGGTAAAAGCAATAAGCAGTACCTTGATAAAGACCTAGAAAAGTCCAAATATATAACTTATTCTTACTCATTAAATTTTTTTTAAAACTTTAGTCAATAGTTATTAGTCAATAGTAACTTTGCCGCACGGCGTACGGAAAAGTAAATATTGGTTAAAAATGTAGATTTTAACTGCTGTAGTACATGAAAAAGAAAAAGATTGTATTTTAAAAAAACTACCTATCTAAAAACATTAAAAAAATATAAACGTTTGCCCATTTGTGATTCTTAATTAGAGACAAAATTGCAGTTTTCTCTCGGTTGTAGAAAAAATCTTCTACATTTTGTGATTTTCAATTCAGACATTTTTAGTCAAAACGGTAGGGTTTATACCAATTTTTTGCTTTTCCGCATGTTGTGCGGCATAGATACTTTGCCACACGGCGTGGTGGAAAAGTAAGAATTGGTTAAATCTTATTTAAAACAACTATCTAAAACAATGTATTTAGTGGATAAAAATTTGTGATTCTTACTTAGAGACATTTTTAGTCAATACGTAGGTTTTTTTACCATTTTTTACCTTTCTGCACGCTGTACAATTTGTACTTTGCCGCACGGAGTGAGTGAGCGCTTCTGGCATATTTCTTTCACCATGCCAAAAACCTCAAGGCTTCAACAATTTGGTCTCATTATTCAATGATTAATTCGAAGCTGATTGCGGAAAAGTTAATTAATATAACCTGATAATAAGGAGCGGGACTAAAATATTTTAGTCCCGGGGATAAAAAGTACCATTTTAGTCTCTGAAATGAGGGAGTAAAATACTTTTAGACTTCCCACATAGCAATTTGTCATCCTTAGCACGTGCATAGAATATCCTTAAGAAGAAATAGGCTATTCTAAAGATGTTCTAAAAGTTAATTTCTTTAATAAACAGAAGCCGCAGGACCAAATAATAATGTTTCAATAATAGAAATATACTTTTTATTTGAAAAAGATGTTCTAATAGTAACCTTCTTTAGTGGTATATCCTTAGCATATGCCAAGAAAATACTTAGAAGCTCATTCTTTTGATGATCTTTTATGGTAACAGACTAGCATGTGCGCTAAACTGACCAAAAAATGTTTTGAAATTGATATATTCTTCGCATGTTTTAAAGATGTACTCAAAAAGATTTGCTCAAATGGTACATTCATAGCATTTGCTATGGATATCCTTAATAACATATACTTAAATAGTATGTACCAAGCATATGCTAAAGATGTACTCAAAAGGACATCCTCAAAAGCAGGTTTAACGCATATGCTATGCATGTAAATTTTCTTTCATTGCTATGTGGGTTAATGGTATACCATCAAAAAATGCCGAAACATTTGAAACTGTACCTTTTGACACTTATCAAGGAATATTATGCCTTGCACTTATTCACAAAATTAATAAAATCTTAAATCCTGACCGTAAACATAAATCCTAATATTTTTTTTTAGTCAAGGGCATATAATAGGTACAAAAAAAATGTCGTGCGTAAGAAATATGCAGTTGATGACACAAGCTGTTTAATTCGACGTAATAAAATTTTCTTTATTTATGCAACTTACTTTATTAATACGTAGCTAGCAATTTTTAATCAAACTAAGTAATGTTATTAGCATCCGTTTTAGTTTTTGGCAATTTCGCTTTATGTAAATAAACATATTTTTTTCATTACACAGCGTGTTGTTAGCATCATATTGATAATTAAGAATATATCTACTGAATTAGTGGTAATAGTTTAAACCATCAATGGATAATGAAAAAAAGAAGGAATTTTAAAAGTTAATAAATTATAAAAATTTGGCACGGGGACAAAACCAACCTAAGTGTTTCAGCGGCGGTCACAGCTACTTTTAAAGGGGGAGGGGCAGTTTACTAAGTGTTGGGTTGGATAATGTGTGCGAAAAAAAACTTATTTATGTTTTCCTACGACCACATACGAAAATATCGAAATTTACACCCTCTCTTGCTTTAGAAAGATGCATATAATAATTAATCATTCTTTTGGTTTAAAGAACATATTTTCCTCTCTAGACAGAAATTTTTGTTGCCGGCTTCTTATTAAACTATATACATACCAAAAATCCAACTTTTGTCAGTTTGTTTGTCTGCCTTTTTCCCAAGTAGGACGACTTCCGCAGTCCCTTGAAAAAAATTGCCAAAAACTCAACACAGACAGACAACCGAAGTTTGCATAAATACCTTTTATGCACTTTAGGGATTAAAAGTGCACTTTTAATCCCTAAAGTGCATAAAACTATATACGGAACTATATACATACCAAAAATCCAACTTTTGTCAGTTTGTTTGTCTGCCTTTTTCCCAAGTAGGACGACTTCCGCAGTCCCTTGAAAAAAATTGCCAAAAATTCAACACAGACAGACAACCGAAGTTTGCATAAATACCTTTTATGCACTTTAGGGATTAAAAGTGCACTTTTAATCCCTCATTTTAGGGCTAAAAGTTAAAAATTTTAAATTAAAAATATTTTTTTTAAGTAAATTTTTTAATTAAACAATAATTTTATTGAAATTTTATTTATTTGTTAAAATGTATAAACGAAAAAAATAATTAACATATGCATTACTTAAATCTAGTTCGGTCATTATTGCTATGTTTTCATGGGTATTAAGTTCGTTTTCAACACTCATTGTATCCTTTTCTTTTATATAGCGTGTTCTTGCTCTGGATAAAGAACACGCTATATAAAAGAAAAAGTTACAATGAGTTTTGAAAACGAACTAAATACCCATGAAAACATAGCATATGTCTCTTTAGAAATGCCTTAAGTTTACTATACCCAACAAGCATTTGGACGTTATATTACGTTATGGTCACGTAGGGCAAGAAATACCTGACGTCGGCTCCGACGTCTATCAGTCTTCCTGAGGACTCGATTTAGCACCTAAGTGGGGAATCAAAATTCGAGTCATTTCGACGTCGGGTGCTGCACAGTGTTTTGGTCAAATATTACGTCAAATTACGTAGACCCACGACACAAAGTTTTACTGTGCACACCAAGTTTAAACTTATTAGGTAAAACTTTTATATGTCTAAACAAACACATCTCAATGAACTGTGGATGACAATAATTATTATCTATGGATCCAAATCTTCCAACGAAGGTCAGTTTACTGATAAATATAATAAAATAGACATTAAAAAAACAGAAACCCACAAAAATAATTCAAAAATATTAAGAAATTAATTTTGAAAAAAATTAACTTAAAAATAAAATCTTTATAAGGATGCTCGTTTGTTATCGTAAAGCATTATAGGCATTTAAAAAATGTATTTTAGTTGCCAACAAATGAGTTAATTTACATATCAAGCCTTTAAAATGAAAAAATCAAATGTACTGTTGTAATGGCGCATCGATGCTAAACGTTTAAAATGGCGTTTCGGGCGCCGACCAAATTTGTAATGATTATTTACCTATTCGGACAAGAACACCTTCTGCGACGTCGCCTTGTAGAACGACCCGACCTAGAATATTGTAGTATAATTGTAGGTCACGCACCCACGTCGGTGGACCTCGGAATAGTTACATTTAATAAATAAAAGTTTGACAACGTCAATTTTATTACAATTCTACTTTAAAACTCATACAAAATATAACGTCTCATGAATTGGACGTTATACCGGGTGTCGTGAGGTGAGTCGCCTATAAGATTATTTTGTAAACTATACAATAGAAACTTTTAAACTTTCTATTCTAACATAAGTCCATGTAAAGTATATTTATAAAATACTTTCGTATTTGCAGTGTTGCCATTTACAGGAAATCTCCGCAACAACTAAATTTATTGACGTCCGTTTTCACTTTGGCCCGACCTTGAATTTTATTCTAAAAATTACTTCGCCGTAATTAAAGTTAATTTACGTCGCTGATAAGTAGCGAGTATCACCAACATTTGGCTACGTCAGTTTTGGTAAGTATCGACGTCACAACTGATGCAGTAGTTGTTGGCGACGTCAGGTCTTAGTAAAAAATACGTTGTTTGATGGAAAAACCAACTGCCGACCTAAATTTGGGCCAAAACCGACGTCATGTTAGGTTGTAATTAGTCGGAAGTCAGAAAAATGCTGCTTGCGTATTTGCTGATGTCGACGTTTGCTTCAGATATTATCGTGGCCTTGATCATGGAATATTGGCTCCATACAGAAGATGCCTTGAGATTCTTAGACTTCTGTAGGAAGTAAGCCAGGAGCACCTTTTCATTCGTAAAATTCTCTGCATGCTGTTCAGCGCACCATTTTCGGTAATCACGAAACTGTTTCTTGTAAACCTCGCGAGATTTTTGTGGAAGAAGGCTAGCGATGACCTGTACGATTTTTCTGGACTCACCGTTTGGTGATGCCGTTTGATAACAACAACTGACTGACATTTATTTTGTGCCATAGCAACACTTCCATGGCACAAGCTAAGTTCGGTATATAGATCGCAGATCAGACGGATTTTTGATCAGCTGATCGTCGATTAATCCGAGCAAGTCGCATTACCGAACGGGTTCAGATTTAAACTTTCTAACCTAAGTTTTTTTTGTTTAAAATTTTTAATTTTTTTTGTCGTCTGCTGGGCTTTTGAGTCTCAAAGGTACCATGAATAACATGATTTTAGAGGGTATTTGTGCTGTAGTGCACGGACAACAAATAATGTTTGAAGATATACCCAATAAACCAAATCCCCATGGGCCGAAATTGGCAAACTGAAGGCTTTGCGAAGTGACGGATTCGGGCCGAAAGTACCCGCCGAAGCGGCGCGCTTAACTTTTTGACCCTTCTGCCTCCAGTCGACGGCGAATCGGATTCACTGGAAGTATGCAGCTTCTTTCCAAACATCAGCCATATGGGATTGCCGCTTTCGGCCATCCAGATTTTACCACTTTTGTATCATAGGCTAGCCATAAGCTGCTATGTGGATTAAATATAGTGATTTATACAAATATTCGTTGCATATTGCACCGCAATGTTAAACCTAGTTTAAATTTAATTGATGTTTAGCACATTCTAAACCACAAATTCAAAGTTTAGTTTAGTTTCTTTATTGGTAAGTATTACACAAGTGCTTTTACAAGTCAAACCAAGTTTAACACTGCGGTCCAATTTGCAATAATAATAAGGAACACAAATTTATATAATTTTTTTATTCTTTAAAATTAGTACAGGTTCTTTGATTTGGTGTAGAAAAATATCATGTAACAAACACACTAGAAAAGTCCATTGCAGTTTTCCAGAACTCATCAGCCTACTGCAGGCTGGATCATGATCAAGCTATATCTGAAACAATGCAAAAAAGGATTTTACAAATTACATTTTTGATTAAGAATCAGTTTCACAAAATACGGTACATATTTTTTATTTTTCTTAGTTATGATGAACATTATTCTGATAAAACTATAGAGACTCAAGAATTTATTTTACATAAAAAGGCCTAGAAAGAACTCCTTCCAATTTCTTATGGAGCGTGGGCAACCATTCAATTTTTTCAAATTTTAATATGTTATAGGAGAGGGGCAGACAATTTTTTCTATCATTGCCAGCCCTCCCCCCCCTTTTACTACTAGTTTAATAAGTATAGGTAGCTAAAGATACAAACTTTACATTTACTGCATAGTCATTTTTTTAGAAAACCTTAGTAGATCTGTGGAACAGAAATCTTTGTGTGACTTTGGTACGTTTTTTTTTATTAATTTTCATTTAATTAAGCTGTAGCTCTAGTGTCCAGAGATGTTTAGACTTTTTTAATGCCGTAGGCTATCCTTTGCAATTTTATTTTTAATGTTATAAGCTAGCTTTTGCAATTTTAATTGTAAGTTCTGTATTTAAAAAAAAATAAGTGTATGTATTGTATAATATCAAATTTTACTGAGGTATGTAATATCTGCTTTACTGATTAAATTTAAAATTAATTATATGTATTTATTTAATGTCCTTGACACAATCGACACCCTATTGGTAAAAATCAACTTATACAATGATACAATGATCAAATAAAGAGTCTAATTTAATCTTTTGGGTAATACAAGTCCTTACAAAATATGTCATGCTGCAATACTGACAGAATTATTATCATGTCTAAATGGCACTTGACCTTCAAAAAACAGCCTATGATAGATTTAAAAAAGATGAACAGATGGTTATAATCTAAGGTTATAACGACAAAATACTGACCACCTTTAATTTTTAGAATTAAAATTCTCAGTTATTAAGTGATATAAAAAAATCAAACACAACTTGTATTTTTACAGAAAACTCTGAGTAATGAAAAATATATTATTTACCTCAATAAACCAAATTATAGAAATCCTGATGTGTTCTCAAGTTATTCCTTGGTCCCGTGTAGTTACACTGTGAAGGCAATGTGCAAGTTGTTCCTTGAATACCTTGTCTATCATTTTTCTTAGACATTTTGGGAAGTTTTTGTGTTTGAAACTGTAAAAAAACAATAATACAATAGTAACAAAACAATAGTACTTTGTTTGGTTGGGTGTAGAGTTAGTAAAACAACAATTTACCTCAAAAAAACTGTATTTTAGCAAGAGAAAATTACAACTTTCTTCTTGTCTTAAACTTTACCTTGACTGACTTTTTAGTTTAAGCTGCAGTCTAGAGTTGCTGCACCATAAAAAGTAAGCCATATAAGACGCAAGGAAAATGAACTATGGGTTATCAATGTTGATGTTTATAGTTCACAGAAGTAAGCTAATCGTTATAACTGATTGAAGCTTACATAAAAACGTACTTAAATGGTATTGATTTTCCACTACTTTTTCTTAAAATCCAAAAAAGTTCAAACACAAAACTAAAAATAAATAAAAACATAACCCTAAAAGTTTAGATTAATCTGGAAAATCCGTCTAAAATTCGGAGCAGATCGATCTAGCTCCGATTGATCTGGATTCATTAAACAAACGCGCCAGATTTACCTCCCCTACCTCCGCTATGAATTGCCGAACGATTTGGAGCAGTCTGATTGATCGGATGTATATACCGAACGTAGCTACAATGCATTTTGAATGAATCCAACATGCCAACAACAATCAATGACAACTATTAGTAATACGAGCTGTCAATCTTGAAACTAGAGTACCGTTAAGTGGTCTACTGTTAGTTTTGTGATTTTTTTTTTAGTTTCTCGCATTCTATAAACCTCGTGACTAAAGTGTATTTTAATCCCTTGGCGAATTGTAACAAACCTTTCGCCGCGGGATTAAAAGAGGCACTTTAGTCCCTAGGGTTATAATGTACTATTTTTATAGCAAAAATAGGGTTTTATTCGAGATTTAGCGAGTAATCGGGATTAATTGGATTAGTGAATTGAATAACGTTTTTTTTTTCATTTGTCGGGGAGCTAGTTTAAATATTTTGTATGATTTGACTTTTGGAAATTTCACTTTATAAATATATTTATATGAATGTACTCATAAACTTTTACTATTATAATCATTATAGTCTAATATATTATTCCAAAAATGTCCTGGAACTCTCCCAGAAATGTCTCAGATTTGTGCCTAGGGACGTCTTAAACCGACATCCTTAAGACGTACTGGAATGTACGTCTTATGGAAATCTGGTTTTGTAACAAAATATGTCCTAAGACGTCCTTAAGACGTCGAAAGTCGTAAAATGGACGTTCCAGGGACGTCCGAATGTCCTGAGGGGACATACTATGGACGTCTTTGGTACGTCTTTGTGCTAATTGGGTTTGGGTTCCCTTCGGTTTATTTACGGAATGGATTTTGATGGAAGTTTCACTACTACTACTTGGAGTCCTGGGCAGGACATAGGTTTAGTTCATCAAAATCGGTTGACGGAAACAAAACTATTTAAAGAAAGAAAAAAAACGGGTAAACCGCTGGCAAAGCGGATATTCGACTGGAGGGCGACTGGAGGTGGGGCTGGGGGTAACTACAATTTTAAACACGCGAACTAAGTTCAAACAAAGAAAAAAGAAACACCCGACTGCCATTACTAAATAGGTTTTAGTTCAGAATAGAGAAATGTTTTGTAGTTACATGCCTTCAATTAAGTTCGTTAGTGCGACTATGGGCGAGTTCGTAAAGTTCACAGTAATCCCCCCACCCCAATGTTGCTTGCAGTTGGGAAATATGAAGGTTCAGTTGGGAAATTTAAGTACATTTTACAAAACATTTTGCATTTCTAATTTTTTCAAACAACAATAAAAAAAATCTCAAAGTTTCAGGTAACTGGGGAATCGCTTTTAATATTAGTTGAGAAAATAGCCTTTATCCCCTCCCCCCAATCAAATGCCTTTGGAACGCCGATGGAATGATGTCAGCATCGGTGAATGTCAAACAATCCACCGAAAAAATACAAGAACGTTGCCAAACGTTGATGTTTTGTGGGATCTGAATCGAGGCTATATAGTTGGCCACCGTTTTTTTCCACATACTTCCCTGTTCCGAATTTTTGACTATGCTCTTTTGCTACAAAAACAGAAGATCCATCAATTCTTCGACTGAGTCGTCATCGAAACTATCGCCAATTGAATAATTGCCCAATAACCACTTTATTTAGGTTTTTATTCAAAGCAAAAATCGAAAAAAATAAATAAAAAGAGTAAACAGCCGGTTTTTGAGGTTATGGTAATCCACCAAAAAATCTTCACCGACTTCCGAAGTCGGTGAGTATCGATGGCAACAATTGTTACCACCGGAAAATTTGAAACACGTTTTTAATGGAATCGAAGACTTAAATTTTTTCTTCTATATTAATTTTGTCATTTCTCTCTCGGTTGAACATGAACTTGAATTTGAGCTCTCTGGGGGTCTATTCTTGAATCGAGAGAAAATATCCTACCAGGGAGTCAAATTCTCTCGGTACTATGCATCTCATTGGTCCAAATCTTCGGTTTAAATCGGTTTCTCTCACTTTGCCCGATATTGATCGAAAGTAATTCTCTTAGTAAAAAAAACATTTTTAATAAAACCCGGAATTTGTCAAACCACTATTTTTCAAAACCGGAATTCGTAAGACCTGTTGTTTATCAGCTACGCTGCTACGTGCGCATACTTGTACAGGTAGCGTTCAATGGTTTGTTTATAGATGTCCCTTGCATACCAGCTAAGAACAATAGAGTAATATCTATACACAAAGTATTGGAAACTACCTGCGAACACTTTTAGGCGCACATAGAACGGCAAAGGCATCGAAACGCCGCACCGCCTGTATTATTGGCGAATGCGCAATCAATTTAGCAAAAATTTTCTGATAAACAACGGGTTTTACAAATTCCCGGATTTAATAAAAATGGGTCTTACAAATTACGAATTTGAAATTGAATGAGTTTGATGAACAATGGTTTGATTAAAAACGTGTCTTATAAATTTCGAATTTGTTATTGAATGGTTTTTAAGAAATCAGGTTCGGATAAAAAATTGGTTCAATAAATTGCAGGTCTGATAAATTCCTGGTTTGATAAATCATAGGCGTTCCTGTATTTTTAGAAGTAATTCCTCTAAATTTTCATAATTTTCCTTTAAATGGACTAAATGTAAATTTCTTTAAAAGTACCACAAAAAAAAATTTTTGGGTTAATACCTAGAATTTGAAGTTCATTTTTTTTTGCAAAATTCCATCGATGTACAGGGTGTCCCATTTTCGATGGGTCCTTGTGGAAAACTCCCATAATATTGAAGATATCAAGATGCCGTTTACACATTACTGCCCTACTTTTTCGAGACTTGAAAAATGGAGTTATCAGATTTTGGATGGCCCTTGTAGTTTCTGAGCTACGGGGGGAAATCGAAAATTTGGCAATTTTAATAATTTGCCGTATCTTCCTTCACATGCAAGGTATTTTGATTCTTTAAAAACTTTTTAACGGAAACAAAGTGGCGCACTCAAAATTTTAATAGAATAGAATAGAATTTTTATTGACTATGTTTGTACAGTTTTAAAAATACATTATAGTAAGTCATAATAGTAAAGGAAAAACCTTAAGTAAACTAATCATTTTAAGTCGTAGAAAAAGGTAGGTAATTAAAATGTGCATAAAATGTGTATAAGACCAAGACAATATAATATAAAACATTATTTACGGACAACGTATATAAAGATAAAATGAAATTACACGTTAAAGTCAGATCCCAAATATTCCTCAATACTATAAAAACTGATCAAGAAAATAAGCCTTAATTGTTTTCTTAATTTTATTTGGTAAACAGTTAAAAATTTTAAGGTCTAGACATTTTTTTTACATTTCGATAATCTATATTTTCGAATTTCGATGTTGTAAATTAACTATTTCCGAGGCGTCGGATTGAAACCATATAACTATGAGATACTATAACGGCCCAAGTGCCGCAAAATGTGTAACGAAAATAACTTTGAAAAAACAAAGAAGAAAATTTCAAATCGCGGTTGGCTTTGAAACTGTTTGGGCCACCAGGCCATAAACCAAAAATCTACTACGCATGCACTAACAAATCCATGCCTGTAGTCGTAGTGACCTTACGATAATTTAATGACAAGGCAGTACCCTCTCCAGATAGGCCGATCAACTCATACCGATTTAGTGTCCTTTTATCCACCTTCGCCGCCATTTTCACTCAAAAGTGACAGATAATCCATTAGTTTTCTGTCAAAATGGCGGCGAAGGTGGATAAAAGGACACTAAAACGATAAGAGCTGATCGGCCTATGTGGAGAGGGTAATGGACAAGGTATTAATCTGCGTAACAGTGACAACGACATCATCTGTCCGAAAACTTTGATTTCCAACCGGAAGTTTAACCTTACTCGAGGGTTTCAATCCACAAGGTAAACCCGTTACACGAGGACATGGCCCCAAGTGCCGAACCCACTTCCTGAGAAAACTGGGCATTGTCGAAAAGTTTACAATTTTGACGAGGTATGGTTTTCCAATTTTGTGGCGGTATTTCCTATGATTGCGTGCATTATTATTACGGGAAACACTAGACAACACTTTTTCAATTTTTTTTACGGTAGTGTCTACTCTTTTAATAGATGTTCCCAAAGTAAACAAAAATATTAAACATAACCCTACATTTTTGCTGTCAGATGAGGCATTTTCTCGCGTTGAAATTATTTTGAAATATTATTTGAAACTATTTAGATGTGACGTCATCATTTAGAACCGAGAGAAAATGAGTAGTTCAAAACGCTGACGTAGTTTGGTGTTTAAAATTAAAATGGATCAACTACTGGTTTATCTAACAAAACCTTCGAGTGTACGGCCCGTTTTAGTAGCATGGATGGCAAGCAATGGAAGCTACATGGATAGTGAAGTTTTTTTATTTACTGTTCTTTTAAGCCCAGAAAATCATATAAGACCACAGGGATACCATGAAGAATGGCTAACAAGATATCTAGAATACGATTTTTCATACATTTTCACGCAAAAACAAAAAAAAAATCGGTTAAAACAAGAATGTAGAATTTTGACGTATCTTCTACGCACGCGTCAGTTTTGAAACTAGAGTGGATTCCGTTTCAAAATATTTTTAACCCGTTTCGATGTGACGTCACCGTTGCAACGCGAGAAAACAAATGTTTCAAACTTTTTAAAAACATTTTAAATAATTTCAACGCGAGAAAACGCCTATGGTTGTCAGTTGCTTTCACTACTGATGCAATCGACGCGCCTGCCCATTACAATCCTCGCCTATAGGTTTTTTCCAGGCCAACTTGATTGGGAGTTATTATCGGTATGCATTTTTCCCGGGAAAAGCAAGGAGAGGGCCGTTATATTAGACACTTAAAGTAAATATTTCAACGCATCCGTATCGGTATACGTAATGCGTTTGAAAAAAAGTCAAAATACGCTACATTTTTGACTTATAGTTATATGATTGAAACATATGGCCCTATTCCATGACCTGCGAGATCTCCGGATCTGTCAATTTTAGATTTTTTCTTTAGGGTTTCCTTAAAAATACAATTTATAAGAGAAGGTATGATAACATAGAAGACTTAAAAAATGCCGTAAGGGAGGTATTTGGATATTAAAGAGCAAGAAGAATGGCAATAATAAATGTTCTTAGGCAAATTCAAAGAAAATGTGAGATGTGCATTGACGTCAACGGAAAAAATTTTAACATTTGAATTAAATTTAGTTGTTAGTTTTATGTAAGCAGGTTAAGTTTGTTTCTGTTTGTTTCTTCATATTTAAATTATTGTATAGGTATTTTTTATTAAAAAAACTAAACAAACAAATATCTCCGTGGTGGGTAGTTGGATTATTACAGCGCGTTTAAAGCATCCAAAACAATTTAAAATAAGAAACAGATTCGATTTTCCAGGGCCGTCTCTATTACTAAAGCTCAAAAGATAGCACTGATGTTTTTGGGGTCGAAACGTCGTTAAAATAAAATATAAGTTAAACCAATTAAAAAGCACTAAAAACTATACAAAATTACGCAAAACAAAGTTCAGGTACGTATTTAAGTTTTCGGTCCTGATGATGGTCAGTAAAAAACGAAACGTTGCATTAAAATTTTGTTTCCGTTAAAAAGTTGCAATAAAAAAGTTTTTACAGAATCAAGTCTTGCATATCAAGGAAGATATGGCAAATTATTAAAATTGCCAAATTTTCGATTTCCCCCCGTAGCTCAGAAGCTACAAAGGCCATCCAAAATCTGATAACACCATTTTTCAAGTCTCGAAAATGTAGGACGGTAACGTGCAAACGGCATCTTGATATCTTTAATATTAACGGAGTTTTCCATAAGGACCCATCGAAAATGGGACACCCTGTACTAACCAAAAACGGCATAGATTTGACAACACTGCTTTGCTGTTTTTGGGCCAATCTTTAGCGAGTAGAATATCGGGAACGAGAAAACGGAATCTGTTGAAATTTGGCAGGAATGTTTATTTTTGAATTCCTCACAACCGTATCCAGACAGTTTTTTGCTGGACTCTTTCATTCCCGAAATAAAACAAACACGGCTAACAATAGTTAAAAATCTTACCTGGCTTTTTGTTTAGCCTCGTCGATAATACAGAAATCTGTAACAGCAATTTTTGGATTTTTTTATTTTTTGAAAAAAATACACCAAAATTTGAAAAATTCTTTGGATACGGTTATAGACTTTTATAAATTCTATTATCTGATAAAAAAAAAAAGTTATGTTTTTTTTCTTTATAAGCGAGATAAAGACGCCAAGGTCACGTAATTTGGTAGGCCGAAGGAAACTGAGTGAGTTCGATTGGAGTATTGGAATTCAGGTTCCGCATAGCCACCGGCCACTTGTCTAATAGAACATTCGGCCAATAAAGTGAAATATGAAATTAACTCTGTGTTTCGGACTTCCATTGTCTATATTTTTATTTATACACGACGTTTCGATCAGTACAATCTCTGATCGTCTTCAGGTGCAAACTACAATCAATTCCTAAGGCTACGTACTTATATACTGTGAGAAATCACTCAACCTTGAAGTTTAAGAAGTTGGCTCCGCCCAAGGAGGGGCTTCCAAATATTTGGGATTTCAACACTTGGTTTACTGAAAATACCCTGATTCTGCCCAATAAAGGCAGCTTCAAGGAATTTTCGTTTCTTCCAGTGTGACTCCTTGTGCAAAACCTTTGCTTCTGCCCACTTCATTCGGTGTTGTTTTGACCATGCATGTTCGGCAATTCCTGATTTCGTGGTTTCACCTTTTTGGGTATTCGTCTGATGTTCCTTAAGCCTAACAGATAGTGGTCTTTTAGTTTCGCCTATGTATGATTCACCACACTCACAAGGAATTTGGTAAATGCATTCCTTATTTTGTTTGTTCTCCGGTTTTGTTTTACTAAGAAGGCTTCGAATTGTATTACTAGATTTAAAAGCTGTTTTAATATTAAAGTTCTTCGCTACTCTTCGAATTTTCTCTGATACTCCTTTAACGTATGGAATTGTAAGGAATGCATTTGCCTGGTTTTGGTCATGTAATCTCTGTCCTGTTTGTTGAAATTTAGAAATAGTATCTGTTATAAGTTTCAGGCTGTAACCATTCTGCTGCAGATCCTTCTTAATGTTTCTTATTTCGATTTCCAAGTCATGAGAATTGTTACAAATTTGAACGGCTCTGTTATACAAAGTTTTGATTATGCCTCGTTTGGTTGTAGCAGAATGATTTGAACCTTGATTTAAATATTGTCCTGTGTGAGTGGGTTTACGATAGACTGTTGTTCTGATGTCGCTTTCTACTCGTGTGACAAGTACATCAAGAAAAGGAATTTGACAATTTTGCTCCAACTCCATTGTGAATTTAATGGTGGGTCTTATGTTATTTAGGTGGTGAAGAAATTCTGAAAGTTGTTGGTCATTCCCGGTCCAGACAATAAAAGTATCATCAACATATCTCAGCCAGAGCTTAGGTTTATATGTTGCGGTATCAACCGCGTGTGATTCGAACCACTCCATGTAAATATTGGCCACCACTGGCGAAAGCGATGAACCCATTGGCAGACCGTCTTCCTGAGCATAAAACCTATCTTTCACTTGAAAATAAGAATTATGTAGGCAGCACTCCAACAACTCCATCACTCCCTCCAGCGGTAGGCTGGTACGTTCATAAAGGGATTCGTCATCAACCAGTCTCTTTCTAATAATGTCTAACGATTCCTTTATTGGGACATTGGTGTATAGACTTTCGACATCAAAACTGACAATCGATTCGATGATGTCGAAAATCTATACACCAATGTCCCAAAAAAGGAATCGTTAGACATTATTAGAAAGAGACTGGTTGATGACGAATCCCTTTATGAACGTACCAGCCTACCGCTGGAGGGAGTGATGGAGTTGTTGGAGTGCTGCCTACATAATTCTTATTTTCAAGTGAAATATAGGTTTTATGCTCAGGAAGACGGTCTGCCAATGGGTTCATCGCTTTCGCCAGTGGTGGCCAATATTTACATGGAGTGGTTCGAATCACACGCGGTTGATACCGCAACATATAAACCTAAGCTCTGGCTGAGATATGTTGATGATACTTTTATTGTCTGGACCGGGAATGACCAACAACTTTCAGAATTTCTTCACCACCTAAATAACATAAGACCCACCATTAAATTCACAATGGAGTTGGAGCAAAATTGTCAAATTCCTTTTCTTGATGTACTTGTCACACGAGTAGAAAGCGACATCAGAACAACAGTCTATCGTAAACCCACTCACACAGGACAATATTTAAATCAAGGTTCAAATCATTCTGCTACAACCAAACGAGGCATAATCAAAACTTTGTATAACAGAGCCGTTCAAATTTGTAACAATTCTCATGACTTGGAAATCGAAATAAGAAACATTAAGAAGGATCTGCAGCAGAATGGTTACAGCCTGAAACTTATAACAGATACTATTTCTAAATTTCAACAAACAGGACAGAGATTACATGACCAAAACCAGGCAAATGCATTCCTTACAATTCCATACGTTAAAGGAGTATCAGAGAAAATTCGAAGAGTAGCGAAGAACTTTAATATTAAAACAGCTTTTAAATCTAGTAATACAATTCGAAGCCTTCTTAGTAAAACAAAACCGGAGAACAAACAAAATAAGGAATGCATTTACCAAATTCCTTGTGAGTGTGGTGAATCATACATAGGCGAAACTAAAAGACCACTATCTGTTAGGCTTAAGGAACATCAGACGAATACCCAAAAAGGTGAAACCACGAAATCAGGAATTGCCGAACATGCATGGTCAAAACAACACCGAATGAAGTGGGCAGAAGCAAAGGTTTTGCACAAGGAGTCACACTGGAAGAAACGAAAATTCCTTGAAGCTGCCTTTATTGGGCAGAATCAGGGTATTTTCAGTAAACCAAGTGTTGAAATCCCAAATATTTGGAAGCCCCTCCTTGGGCGGAGCCAACTTCTTAAACTTCAAGGTTGAGTGATTTCTCACAGTATATAAGTACGTAGCCTTAGGAATTGATTGTAGTTTGCACCTGAAGACGATCAGAGATTGTACTGATCGAAACGTCGTGTATAAATAAAAATATAGACAATGGAAGTCCGAAACACAGAGTTAATTTCAAACACATCATTGTCTCAAACTTTCAAACAAAGTGAAATATGTCAAGTGATAAAAATAAGAATACGGAAATTTGTTACTTTCCTAACAAGTCCTAATAAGTTATACTTTTCCTCGCATGGTGTTCGCACCGTGTTCTGAACACTGCACGATCTCACTCGAAACGGCATTAGTGATGCCACCTATTGTTGATCTTTCAAAAAAATAGCAAAGCAGTGTTGTCGAATCTCTGCCGTTTTTGTGGCCTTAATAAATTATTTCTATATAAAAACTGAGCAAAATCACGTCATCACAAATTTCATGCAGACATGTGTTATATATCCGCTTCTGTTTAAATGCGTGCGCGTGACGGATTTGATATTAAACCAAAATAGAAAAAAACGCGACAGGTGTAGAATAATAAACATTAAGTAGGTAATTGTTAAATTATGGACGTATTTCGAAACTGTTAAATTATGGACATAATAAGAAATGAACACGAAAAAAATATGTTGTTCCCGGAAAAATTTAGTAAAAAATATACAATCAAAATCCTATTAATTTCAATCCGAGAACTGTGCTAAGAACTTTTTTACATCTCATGTTGACTTAGAGGTTTACAAAACCAGCATCCTAATGCTAATAAACTACTCAGACTTTTTGCTGCCCTTAGAGTGTGATTATCACAGTCTGAGAGCAGAAAAAATGTGAGTTGTTTATTAGCATTAGGCTACCTAAGGGCCCGTTTCTCAATAGCGAGTTAACGTTAACTCGAGCAACATAACCTTGTAAAAATCTTTAAAAAGTGGGTTAAAATTAACTCCAGGGTAACCAGGGCTTTAAGGTGAGGGTAAGTTACCTTAACTCGGGGTTAACCTAAAAAAAATATTGGCTTAAAACAGCAAAAAAACTGGGGATTGCCCGAGTTAATTTAACTCTCTGGTAACCCGCTATTGAGAAACCGGCCCCCGAGCAACATGCTCGCTGCGCTCGTAAAAAAATCCATTAGTTATTTTCTAGTCGGTGTAATTTTTTGGAGGATTTACTAAAAATTTGTAAACAAATTATATTAATTTTCATTTAATAAATCATTTTTCACTTGATCAGGCAATCAATTAATACAAACTCGCAAAATTCCGACTATTTAATCGGCCTTTCCGCGGTCAAGGATAAGAAAATAATGATGAATTTACGTTTTTTTAAGGTTAAAATTGTTAATTTAAATAGATAAAAAAATTGCAGGAAGGAATATTAATTCTTTTGAACGATTTGAGAATCTTTAATTTAAAAAAAAAAAAACTTTTTTTTATACCTTCATCCAAAACACGATTTTAGTAACTGTCTGCAGATAACTAAAGCATGGCTTTTTTGGTTACCGATGCAAAAAAACTTTTTTTTTATCACGGGTGCAAAAAAAGATTAAAATGTCGCAACAATGAACGTCATCGAGTAAAAAGACACATCGCTATGGAAACGATTGTTATTTCATTGACCAGCCGCCTTGATTTATAGTGTAAGGATGGTGTGTTGCGAAAAGTTCTCTTCGTTCGAGATTTTTAAAAGTATTTTCCTGTTTTTCTTGGATTTTTTGATAAAGGTATTAAAAAAAAATAGTGTTAACAACTCGCGGCTAAACTGTGCTTTTTTTACTCGCGTTTTTAAATACGTCGCTGCGCTCGTTATTTAAACCAAGGCTTGTACAAAAAGCACTATTTTAGACACTAGTTGTGATAACTATTATTTATTGATCGGGGATACAAAGAAATTACAATTTTTTGCACAAAAATAATGTCAAAAAATTAAATGAAAAACAGTTTTTTGTACTTTAGTGCAAAAAGAACTTCTTGGATTTCGATTGCTCACACAGAGGGTGGAACCTAGGACGACGCCGCCGTTTCGTCCTTATTAGGGACTCGTCAGCTAGGTGTACCACAACAACAGAAAACCTCGGTCACGCTTATGTGCCAAAGATCACGGCTCAAGCGGAGAGAATCCTCTCCGACAACCAAGAATAAACTCTTGTGGCGAGCACTTTTTTTTTCGAAATTTTGTAAAGGAATGTATCAAAAAACCCTTATTACCTTTTCGTGTTAAAGAAACCCTCTGTGAACAAATGAACCACTATTGTTTGCTGAAAGTTTATTTGCTTAAGTTCCGGTAATTTACCATAAGTATTCAAATTAAACCCACTTACACGGTATTGTTTTTTGGAAGATCTAATCAAGATTTCTCTTTTGTTAAGGATCTCTCTGACCTCTTGAAACGTTTTATTGTTTTATATATTGGTGATTTCAAAGAATTTCCTTAATATTCAGTACATAGGAGGACCTTGGTTAGTAAGAAAAATGTCGCGAAGGTTTTGGACTTATTAGCATAAATATTTTGGCCAAAATTAATTTTTTTAAAATTGTATTTGTTTTTCATGAATTTTTACCAAGAAAATTATATATTTTTCATAGAAAATACCGCCTTTTTTCGAAAATTTTTGTCAATGTAATAGTTTTGATTTAATTAAACATTAAATTCTCCAAGGATTTTTTGTCCCAATTTGAAAAACAAAGAAACTAATCTTGTGTGCTTTACAAAGTAAAAAAAAAGTTTTACATTATCTGATAAAGATATTATTGTTCCAAATAATGCATCTTTTATTACAGAAGAAGAAAATCAGTTCTGAATATAGTCACTTTCTGAATTAAGTAAATTATTGAAATAAATATTTTATTATACAGGGTGTTCCAAATTCGATGCTCACCATAGGGATCTACTAAACGGTAGGAGATATGAAAAGGTTTAAATTAGGGCAAAAGTTTTAAAAAAATTGACAAAATCCGAGTAGTACCGGAGTACCGAAAAAAACCGAAATGTTCATTTTTAGTTTTTATTTGTATGCGTCTTTATTCTTATTAAAAAACGCTTAAAACTTTCTACAGGCACTTTTTTAAGGTATAGCTAATGATTTAACATGACAGGAGCACCATCAAGTTCATTTTTTCTTATGCACGCGTGCTTTTTTTCTGCTGCTGTTTGGTTCATGAAGGATCCCAGCAAACATAAATCGTCGGCATTGAATCGGGCCAATGTCGAAAACGTCGGCAGTGTGTCGGCATCGGCGACTACACTCTGGCCCGATGTTGGTCAGATTGCGATTTTCAGTTTTCGGTCAATAATCGGCAACTGACGGAGGTCCACATTACTACAGTCGACTTTATGCCGACACCATTTTAGGACCGACGATGGTACGATTGGAACTTTGTTTAATCGGTCGAAAATCGGCAACTGACGATGGCCCGATTTACTATAGTCGACATTATGCCGAAGCTCACTTTATTTGCTTTAGGGTCGACGACGACGGTCCGATTGAAACTTTGTTTAATCGGACGAGAATCGGCAACTGACGATGGGCCGATTTACTATAGTCGACATTATGCCAACGCAAACCTTATCTACGTTAGGGCCGATGATGGTCCGATAGGAACTTTCTTTATTCGGTCGAGAATCGGCAACTGACGATGGCCCAATTTACTATAGTCGACTTTATTCCGACGCCTACTTTATCTGCTTTAGGGCCGACGACGGTCCGCATTGGAACTTTGTTTAATCAGACGAGAATCGGCAACTGACGATGGCCCGATTTACTATAGTCGACATTATGACACCGCAAACCTTATCTGCTTTAGGGCCGATGATGCCCCGATTGGAACTTTCTTTAATCGGTCGAGAATCGGCAACTGACGATGGTCCGATTACGTCACCCTAAAATTTTTAAACTGCTTAATAGTTTCTTTCTAGTATGTAGAGATGGCGCTAATATCACTATGTTCCCTGTACAGTGGAAGATAATATTATATATTTAATGAGCAAAGATATTTCAAAACTAGAATGCGGATTTGACAAGATGGTGGTACTTCTCTACAAGAATCACCTCTTCTACCACTTAAACCAGCCCGACTGGTTATAACTTATAAGCACCCGCATTATCGAAACTTTGTAGTTTGCCAATGTCGGACTTGAATAGTTTACCGATGTCGAGCCGAGATCAGCTTGCCTACGTTAGACCGACCAAATTAAGCAGTTATGGGCGGATGGTCGGTACCATGTGATTAAACCATATCGGACCCTAATCGTACGGCGACAGTATGCCGATGTCAGCAAAAAGTAAAATTTACCATTGGTCCGACGACGGGCCACAGTCTAACGCTGCATCGGCAAACATACATTGGGCCTACATCGCAAAGCAGACAAAAAATACTGCTGGTCCGATGTCGTAAATCGACGTCGTGCCGATGACGACAAATTCGGCAATCGACATCGGACCGACGAAGGCCCGAGGGAACCGTGTTTGCTGGGATGACAGATAATATTTTGCAACCTTATTTTGACAATTCACCTGACGTTTTGGATTAATTGACCATCACCAGCCCAAATTCAATTCTTGCCTTTAACTTACACAAGATATTTTGGAAACTCGCCTGCAGTACCTTTTTTGACACTTTAAAAAATGACAGTTTTGACCTTTTGTTTTTACTAAATAATTTTGCATAATATTTAAAAAATACCTTTAACTTCGTTTTGAATTCTAAAATGTAAAAATTAAAAACAAAGAAAAAAACGTATTTTACAAAGTATTTGGCAAAATATTTTTTTAAATCAAAACTGTCGTTTTTAAAATGTCAAAAAAGGTACTGTAAGCGGGTTTCCAAAATATCTTGTAAGTTAAAAGCAAACTTGAATTTGGGCTGATGATAGTCAAATAACCCAAAACGTCTCAGGTGACTTGTCAAAATAAGGTTGAAAAATATTATCTCTGTCATCCTTCATGAACCAAACAGCAGCAAAAAAAAAGAACGCGTGCATAAGAAAAAATGAACTTGATAGGTCCCAATGAGCATTTTCAGAAACTTCTGGTGACAGATATTTATATAATTATTATAAAGAGGGTTCCATTGATACCCTAGGGTATTTAGAAGTTTCCTACAAGAATTGAGTTTGTATATTTGTTTTATTAAAGGCTCTAAATTGATGGTACCCTAAAGTAACATAAAACTGGCGTTAACAATATTTCCACGGATATCTTTATAAAAATTAAAGTCATCGGTTCAAATGTTATATAAATTGGTGTTAACAATGTTTCCACCAACATATTTATGTTGTGTTTGAAATCTTTCTGTCAACCCACCTATAAAACCGTAAGTAACTATCAATTAAAGATATATAATAGATTGGTTTTTAAAATGTTGCTATCAACCCACTTATAAAACTTAATTAACCAACAACAAATTTATATAAGATAAGATTGAAAATATTTCGAGATACACTTAAAAAAACTTGGGAACTCACACACACAATAGTTATATAAATTGGTGTCTGTAATATTCTTATGAACTCATTCATAAACCTTTTTTGCCCATAAGGTTTTTTCTATAATGTTGTTATTAATTTCTTTATACAGTGATTATAATACAAAAAAAATCAGTTTTAATTTATTTTGGCAATTATAATAACAAAACAAAACAAGATTTTTTAAGGTTAATTATGTGACATCAAAAGGCGCGTTTTTGCGAAATCAAAAGGAGCGTTTTTGCGACATCAAAGGGCGCGTTTTTGCGAGATACCATACCATTATTATCTTGTTTTAATTACATCAATCTGAGAGAGATAAAAGATCCAAATCTTCTTGAGATAGTTGCCGATGACAGATATCGGGATCGAATGCATTTTACACCCGATTCGCACCAGCGTTTCCGATGCGCAGTCACCCTGACTCAAAAAACTCATCACGTGGTCCGACAACCCACCTATAAAACCGTAAGTAACTATCAATTAAAGATATATAATAGATTGGTTTTTAAAATGTTGCTATCAACCCACTTATAAAACTTAATTAACCAACAACAAATTTATATAAGATAAGATTGAAAATATTTCGAGATACACTTAAAAAAACTTGGGAACTCACACACAATAGTTATATAAATTGGTGTCTGTAATATTCTTATGAACTCATTCATAAACCTTTTTTGCCCATAAGGTTTTTTCTATAATGTTGTTATTAATTTCTTTATACAGTGATTATAATACAAAAAAAATCAGTTTTAATTTATTTTGGCAATTATAATAACAAAACAAAACAAGATTTTTTAAGGTTAATTATGTGACATCAAAAGGCGCGTTTTTGCGAAATCAAAAGGAGCGTTTTTGCGACATCAAAGGGCGCGTTTTTGCGAGATACCATACCATTATTATCTTGTTTTAATTACATCAATCTGAGAGAGATAAAAGATCCAAATCTTCTTGAGATAGTTGCCGATGAAAGATATCGGGATCGAATGCATTTTACACCCGATTCGCACCAGCGTTTCCGATGCGCAGTCACCCTGACTCAAAAAACTCATCACGTGGTCCGACATGAACTTGTATAGGCAAATCTCGCTTAGACCACATGATACGTGTTTTGATTCGGGGGCCCACGAATGAGAAACGCATAGATGGGAACCGTGTTTTAGAAAAAGAGAACAATATAGTAACCGTGTTAAGGTCGCAAAAACGCACCGTGAAACGTCGAGCGCATACGCTGATACTGCTGGTCGGCGGCAAATGTGAACACCCCGGAAAATACTCGCCTGTACACCCTTCGACCCCGCAATCTAACTATATTCTTGAGATAGTTACCTCTGATAGTTATGCGGGCTTGAAGTGTGTGGAGGCGGGTATTTTTCCTGGTATGTGTAGTATGCTGGATCTCTCGAGGAATGCATTTAGGAAAAGAGAACAATGGTAACTATGTTAAGCTCGCAGAAACAGACCATCAGTGTTCAACACTGCGCCATCTGTAGCCCTTTGTTCCAAGTAGCATCATTTTTTAAAAGGGTTATAAAATAGTGTTGACGAGGTAAACAGTGGTATAGTTGTATTGTTTTTTTTATAGAATTGTCGGAAATTTTCGCCATTTTGGATTACAAAAATAGGTTTTTGGCCTAATTAAAAACGTTATTTATGGGGTTTCAACATGTGTTTCAATCGAAATATTGCTTGTTAGGGTTAAGAACAACATACAAAATTCAATATTTGTCCTAGAAAGAAAAAAATGCGTATGAAAAAAAAACTGATAGTTACATGAATATTTTTTTGCACGTTTTCTCAAGTATTTTTGGAGCCCATGAAATTTACGTGAGTGTATTCGAAAACTATACAGTACACACGGGACCGCAGCTGATTTTCAGAGTAGGATGACTTGAAAAACAGCTTTTATTTGAATAGTATATAAATATTCATATTCCTGCTTCAGCTTATCTCACTTTCATTTTTATTTATTTTAGAAGATTGCTAAACACCATTTTATACATTTTTTTATTGTAAAAAGAAAAAGAATAATACATAACCAGCAAAGGGAACAAAGATGGAAAATCTATATTTCTAAATCCATAAAAACCTTTAATTTGTTATGTAGTGTTGTTAGAACAGTTGTAAAACCTTTTTATAATAATCTCTATACTTGAGGGCTCATAAGGAAGTTTTATAAAATCTATATGTTGTTTTTCTATCCATTACTATGTACCATAAATTTTTATAAGCTGGTGTTGAACAGTTGTTTTTCAAGTCTTTTTTACTCATTTAAGAGATATATTAGAGTTATAAAATTATCACCAACACTAAATAATATAACTTTTGGTTATTTTATGAAGGTTTTATATTATTTGCTGTAACTTTTATATAGACAAAAATGCTCATTGGGATATCTTCTCAAAAATGGACCTGCATGTAGAAAGTTTTAAACGTTTTTTGACAACTTTAAGAATAAAGGCGCACAAAAAAAATTAACATATTTTGTCATTTTTTTTTGTTTTGAGTAAATCATCAAATTGCGCAACTTTGCCCTAATTTAAACCTTTTCGTATCTCCTATCGTTTGGGAGATCCCCATCCTGAGCATCGAATTTGGAACACCCTGTATATAACAGCGGGCACACAAAAATAAAATAAATAAAAATAGTAAAACTTGTCATAAGTACAGCATATCTACCCCAGTAACACCGTCTAGACACTTAGATTTTACATCTAACCCATAGCTGTAGAAACTTTGTGGCAGCTACGTTTTTGCTGTAAAATCTAACTGTGGGATTTACTAAGATCTAAAATAGTACCCCCCACAGGTCTAAATATTTACACCTGTAGGGGGTACTAAATTTTAAAACCAATTAAAAAAAAACATTTACCCATAGATAAAAGACACAAAGTTATTGATTATTTTGTATTGTTATTGCAAAATACCACTAAAAAACTGCTTTTTTTCTAAAAATACACCATATTTTAGAAGAAAATTCCCTAAAACTAATTTTTTTTTGACAGGTTTCAAAATGGCAAATGGCGAATACGCCAAAAATTTGGCACATATTATGGTCACGATTGTTCAGAAACGACAGAAAATCTCACCCGTCAGAATTCTGGAAAGTGGCTATTTTTACTTATCGCCTCATTTAAAATAAAAACACAGCAACCTTCATATTTATCCTAACGTTTTAAGAGAAACTGCGTCATATTTTTATTAACATTTTGTAAGTTTAATATTTTAAAGGTATTCTGCAGGACTAGTTTACGGTGAAGCTAAATTTTTACTACGCGTTTCAATAAACGTCGAAAATTCTCACCATGTAAAACAGAATTTGTGTGACTTTTCTGAACAGTGACAGCGAAATATTCCATGGCTATCTATGGTTTTGTATGTTAAAAGTTTTAAAGGTTTGTTTACACATATAAATATTTAAGGAATATTAGCAAATAGTCCTGACAAAAAAGCATGAAGTGTAAACTTGTATTTAAAAATTGTCAGATTTTTTATACCGGCGAGATTTTCTGACGGTTTTTGAAGACTCGCGGCCATAATAGCTTCATTATCTGTGTTTGAGGTTATAAAGTTGGTGATTTTTTTTTAGACCACCTCAGGGGGGGGTGGTTTAAATTTATAGCCCCCAGAAAGGATTGTTTTGTGGCATTTGGTGATAAGCTCGTTGATAATTTCCCTAAGTAACCGTTTTTACAAGGATTAATTTACTTTATTTAATAGGGAATTATTGAAACGCAGTTAGGGCCCGGCACTATTTTGACGCTGTTGACAGATACGCATGCGCAAGAACGACCACATTTAGTGCCGACACTAATAAGGTTAGGACCTGCCCTTATTTGTGGAGGAATTATACTGGGCCGCATCTTGGCTGTGTCTAGCCGTATTTGGCGTTTTTGACAACTATTCGCCAATTTTTTTACCTTAACCCTACTTTCGGGAATTTTTTGTGTTGTGACGGCCAAAAAAGCAACAATTGGGACAAAATAGTTATATTTTTATGAAATCGGATGACATAGCACAAGAAAATTAAAAAAAGCAAGGCTCAAATACTTTGTTTTAGCGATGAAGACAATATTTGTTTGCTACGAGAAGTAGTTCAACAAAATCCCTTGAGAACTCTCCACCCTCCACAAAGACCTCTGCTTCCAACACATCACCCATGCTTTTGATCACTCAAAATATAAAAAAAAAAACAACACATAATTTCGAAACCAGGCAGCATATATTTGTAGGTTAGAAATAAAGTATCGTCACCGTTTTGCTAGAGGCGCGTTCAATAATTCTATAATTTGCACCTTTTAGAGCCAGACACAGCCTGTGTTAAGGTCGGCGCTAAGTAGGCACTATCCAGTGCGGCCGTATTTCAATAATTCCCTATTGTCCCAAGTTGTTCATTACCCAATAAAACACTTCCTATTTTGTTCAGAAAAACGCCATATTTTGAACCCGTTTTCAGCACACAAAATATATTTATGAGGGCTGTACGAGGCGAAACAAACATAAGTGAAGGTCACTGATTATGCACGAAGAATATACCAAAGAAAAAAACCCAAAACAACTATTAATTTATTTACAAACTAAAAGTAAAACATTGAGGTTATCTAAAAGCTCCGTCAAAAAAACTTTCCTTACTCAAAGCCCACTCATTTTAAAGCTATAGCTTTTATCAGTAGAGGTTGGTGCAAGCCAAGGTGCAAGCAGAGGTAAAAGATCCGAACTCGCTGTTTGTGACAGAAATGTAAAAAAAACTTGCATCTAAGTTTTTTAATACATTTCATAAATAAAAACACCTTTTAAATAAATATAAAATTAGTCTACTCCCTATTATATTATTACTCATCTAAATCGTTGTGTGACATCAAGTATTAATTGGAAGAATTAATTAACAAGGGTAAATTATAATTAGAGTGACATATATTCTACAGAGTATTTACTATTTAAACCCCGCGTGGGCTTACATTTTTTAATTTTCTTTTCTTCTAAATTAAAAATTTCCTCTTAAATCCAACAAAAGATTGTGTTATAAATGAAACTACGTCAAGGAGGGTTCGTTTAAAATGCTGAAAACCAAAAATTTCACTTAAACTTTGGACCGTTTTAAAATAGACTAAACCGTTTTAGTAAATCCCACTGTTAGTGTGTAGACGGTTTTACTGGGGTAGAGATGCTGTACTTATGACAAGTTTTACTATATAAATATAAAGTAGCTAGCTAAATTTAACCTGCATTTTTAGCTTTCACAATGGTAAGGCAACTTATTTTTACAACCAAATTGCCACCAATGCAAAATTATATGGGAACGTGCTATTACAGCTTGTTTTAATTACGTTAAAATAAGAGCTAAATCTGAGCTGACAAAACAGGATCAAATTTTAGTATTTTTTAACTTATATAGCTACAACCAATGCGAAACGACAGCTGCGAATGTCGCGCCCTCTACCCTACATACAAAACATTTCTCAATCAAGAAGCGTTTGCGTTTATGACGCCCTAAAATTGAGGTTTATTGTGTCCCCATCTTTTAGACAACTTTGTTTTAATTGCTACTTTCGAATAATTTTTTCGCCAGGGAAGTCAAATTTTAAACCACAATGCATGCATGCGCAAAAATGCTGTATTTTTAGCTGCCGTTGACATTCTCACAGGCAAAAGATAGCTGTGAGAACATTTTAATGACGTTTTCAAAACGTTGTAGCAGATCACAGGATCACAGTACACTGTGTTACTTGGGTAAGAAACAGTAATCAATAAAAAAGAACGCGTCAATTAAAAGTAACCTCAGCAACTCCTGCAGATTACAAAAACTTGATTTAGACTTAAAAACTTCAATTTTTGCCAGTTGAAGTAAAATTAAATCTATTTTTAATTAATTAAATACTTTTAGCCAAGTGTGCGCACATAGAACGACAAATGCATCGAAACGCCGCGCCACCTGCGTGTACGCCTCCGGTTCATGTAGTACTGGCGAATGCGCAATCAATTTAGCAAAAATTTTCTGATAAACAACGGATTTTACGAATTCCGGTTTCGAAAAATAATGGTTTCACAAATTCCGGGTTTTATTAAAATAGCTATTTTCGTAACAAGTGCGAAAAATCGGTTTTTCCGCACGCAACTGCCGTTGACGGAACGACGCGCAGCGGACTTCTGTCAAGCAGTTAAGTGCGGAAAAAAAGGTTTTCGCACGTGTTAGGAACAATTGTTTTTCTACGAGCGTGAGGAAAGTACACTGAAAATAGTTTTTTAACATTTTTATTTAAAATAATATTTATTCACTCATTTATATTATAGTTAATGGTAAATGATTGGCACTATTCAATATGTATGATGGTGTTTAATGATGTATAGTGGAGGGTGACCAGTGAAACTACTGATGAGCCCACGCTGGTTACCCAGGGCGAAACATCGTTTATTCATTTCTCTTTTCGCTTTGATCTTTTGTGTGTTCCTTGTGGAATACTCATCCAAGTTTGAATTTTCGTTATTTCCACCCAAGATCTTTTGATCTTTTGTTTTTTAGTTTCTTTTCGGTTGAAGTAACTGATTTGGAGGTTTTTTAACTTCTTTTTTGTTAATCCTCTTTTGCAAATTTAGACGCCAAAAGAATCTCGTCAGGTACCTCTATTTTCGGTAATTTCTTCATTGGAAGTCATTTAAATTTTTTTGCCACTGACAAATAAATGCATAAACAACTGGTTAGTCACACAATATGATGAACAGAAACTTCGAATCAGTACAGGTTTTTCGAAATTTGACATATCGGTGCGGAAAAATTTTTCCACACCGTGCGGAAAAACGAATTTTCCGCACTAAAAATAGTGTGGAAAATGCGATTTTCCGCACGCTCGTAGAAAAATGGATTTTTCAAATTATTAGTTTGATATTGAATGAGTTTGATGAACAAGGGTTCGATTAAAAACGGGTCTTATAAATTTCGAATTTTTTATTGAATGGGTTTGAAGAAATAAGGTTCGGATAAAAAATTGGTTTAACCAATTGCATTTTTTATGGTGAATCGTTCTTACCATGAAAATTTTTATTAAATATAGTCTGATAAATTCCTGATAGGCGTTCGTTTTAGTGACCCACTTGCTGTGTTAGTGGACAACCCTAATTGAAGACGGTTTTTTTAAAACTCGATAATGCCTTTTTTTTGCCCAGCATTTGTCCATGACTTGTTGATTTGATCGTTCATATTAATCGACTATAAAAACTTATGTCGCACTGATGATCCTTAACAAGGGTGAAACACGTGTCCGCCTCTAGTCTCCAAATCGCACCCAGTATGTATTCTTGTGGTACTCCGGTGTATTTAGTATAGTTCGTTTTTTTGCTATCGATTCGTCATAGTAAAAAGCCCGACTGGTGGATGGACTGCGTCTGAAACCAGTCAGTGGCAAAAGTAAAACTCTCTTTTTACTTCCCTTGCTAAAAGGAAGTAATGCAATCATCGAAAAATCGCACTTCGAGATTTTCATGATCCTCCACGAATTTTGAGGTTTCGATTAGTGATAAGCACGAATCCAGACGCCGTCGCTCTTTCTGTCAGTCTGTCTGTCGCCTACTTTGTAGCCACTCTAACTCAAAAACTCCTTCGCTAATCATAACAAAATTTTACATAGTGATTACTTTTGTTGACCCGCAGACCCCTATTGTTTTTGAGCATTCTCCTAGTAGACCCTTCGGAGCTACCCCCAAAAAACTTCATCCCTCAAAATTTTTATTACCGTGTGATACCTCCTTGGAAAGCTTATAAAAATTGTAGTTGAATGGCTCCAAAATTTTGGACTACATATATATATATATATCACATAAAAACTGCAAAAAACAATTGAAAAATTCAATTTTCTGTGCCATATATCTCGAGTTATGAAACGAAATGTTAAATAAAAAGTAACTTAGGATAAGATCCAGGTCACAACCCTATTGTCTTATCAAATTTCATACAAATCGGTTTAGCCGTTATTGCATGATTAATGGACAAAAAACTTATGTATACGAGGATATATATATATATAGCACATGTGAAACGAAATGTTTTAGAAACAATAAAGTCTGAATCTATATATATATATAGAGCACATATAAAATGTATTTAAAAGTCTGGAAAGACTCTGGAGAAGTTTGGAAAGACCCTGGAAAAGTCTGGAAAGACCCTGGAAGTCTGGATATATTCTAGAAAAGTCTGGATATACTCTGGAAAGGTCTGGAAAGACTCTTGAAAAGTCTGGAAAGACCCTGGAAAAATCCTGGAAAAGTCTAGATACACCCTAAAAAAGTCTGGAAAGACCCTGTAAAAGTCTGGATACAAGCTGGAATAGTCTGGAGAGACCCTTGAAAAGTCTGGAAACACTCTGGAAAGTCTGGAAAGACCATGGAAAAGTCTGGAAACACTCTGGAAGTCTGGAAAGGCCCTGAAAGTCTGGAAAGACCCTGAAAAAGTCTGGATACACTCCGGAAAACTCTGGAGAAGTCTGGAAAGTCTCTGGAAGTCTGGAAAGACCCTGGAAAAGTTTGGATACACTTTGGAAAGTCTGCAAAGACCCTAGAAAAGTCTGGAAAGACCCTGGAAAAGTCTGGATATACTCTGGAAAAGTCTGGAGAGACCCTGGAAGTCTGGATACACTCTGGAAAAGTCTGGAAAGACCCTGAAAAAGTCTGGATACACTCCGGAAAACTCTGGAAGTCTGGAAAGACCCTGGAATAGTCTGGATACACTCTGGAAAGTCTGGAAAGACCCTGAAAAAGTCTGGATACACTCCGGAAAACTCTGGAAGTCTGGAAAGACCCTGGAAAATTCTGGATTCATTCTGTAAAAGTCTGGAAAGACCATGGAAAAGTCTGGATACACTCTGGAAAAGTCTGAAAAGACACTGGAAAAGTCTGGATACACTCTAGAAAGTCTGGAAAGACCCTGGAAAAGTCTGGATACACTCTGGAAAATCTGGAAAAACCCTGGAAAATTCTGGATTCATTCTGTAAAAGTCTGGAAAGACCATGGAAAAGTCTGGATACACTCTGGAAAAGTCTGAAAAGACACTGGAAAAGTCTGGATACACTCTAGAAAGTCTGGAAAGACCCTGGAAAAGTCTGGAAACACTCTGGAAAAGTCTGGAAAGACCCTGGAAAAGTCTGGATATAATCTGGAAAAGTCTGGAAAGACCCTGGAAAAGTCTGGATACACTCTGGAAAGTCTGGAGAGACCCTGGAAAAGTCTGAAAACACTCTGGAAAAATCTGGAAAAGCCTGGAAACACTCTGGAAAAGTCTGGAAAGACCCTGGAAAAGTCTGGATACACTCTGGAAAAGTCTGGATACACTCTGGAGAAACTCAATAATTATTGTCATGTTAGCCAGATAAAAAAATGCTCTCCTGAAAATTCTTCATTTAGTATTTATCGAGTTTAAAAAAAAATTGCCAACATTTTCGGTCTAAAACTAATTAATAAATTATGTTTTTTTATTTAGTTTTTGGAATAATAATATCCGTCATGCTTCAATTTTAATTTTTCTGCTATCAAATAATTTATTTTTAAATAAATATTTTTCCACTAAGAGAGTTTTTTATAGTTAATTCAACCACTAGAGAAATTATAAGTACAGATAAAATTTATTTTTATCTGAAATCCCTGTAAACAGCCGCAATTTATTTGACCAAGAAAAAAATTCTTAGGAATCGTTGGTTTTATTTAACTGCGGGTTTTTTTTTCACTAAACCAATAAAACTTATTTTTGTATCAAAATCGCATATTTTTTAAGTTTGATATAATGAACAATTTCAAGGCTTACTAAGTAAGAATTTTTCGAGAACTACTGAAAGTTTGACGTCAATTTGTTTGATTCTTGGCTATATTATATTACATCACTTACTTTGTTTATAAGATCCTCTTAAAGCGCTTTAATATAAGGACGGTTTGAAATTTTTGTCGTATGAACAACACTAAGCACTAAATCGATTTTATTTTAAAGCCATTTAAGAAAGCAATTTAGGGTCGGTATAAACCGTATAAACACTTTAAAAACGAAACAAAGCTATGATTGTTTTCCACAAACCAAAATTACACTTTTTTGCACTCGACGCGCGTTTCGCTAACAACGTTAGCATCATCAGGAGACGATAAACAATAAACTAAATTAACCTACGCTCTATCTTACATACAATCTTTAAGTGGGCGGAGATAAGAATAATAATTTGTGATTGATCACGATTTATAATCCTATCTCCCCTCAACTGAAGAATAAAGTGTACTAAACGGGATGGGTCCTCTATCTTTATTTAAACTATTTCTGGATTTAATGATTTCCATACTTTCATATGCATTCAAAAGTCTTTTGTTTGGTACACTTTTTAGAAGTTTTAGGTTATCTAATGTGAATCTATGATTGTTTTCAAAACCATGCTCGGCCACACTTGACTTCTGTTGTTCCGTATTTTAAGTGTGCTATGTGTTCTTTAAAACGTGTTTGAATAGAGCGTCTCGTTTGGCCAACATATTTTTTGTCACAATCCATGCAACTAATTTCGTAAAAATCGCAAACATTGTAGAAAACCTATCCTCTCAAACTTTTAATAACAAAGAAATATCACTTTTAAACAAAGGTCTTAATTTTGCTCTGCCCCCACAAAAAGATAATTTAAGTGATATTATTGCAAATATTGAAAGTTCAATCTCTAATCTTTCAGAAGGCACAAAGGGCTTTGTGCGAGATGTTTGCCGATATCAGATCATATTATTACTGACAATATCAAATATAAGCTACAAGTAAACAATCCCACTATGCCGAAACTGTATTGTCTTCCGAAAATCCACAAGTCTAGAAAATCGGTTAGACCTATAGTTTCTGCTGTAGGATCACCTACTTACAACATTCCGAAATGGCTAGCAAACGAGTTTGAAAATTTACCTATAACGGAAAAAGGTTTTTCTGTTCAAAATTCCCTTGAATTTATTAACAAAGTTAAAGATATTTCACTCCAAGAAGGTGAAATTTTAATCTCGTTTGATGTTAGTTCGTTGTTCCCTAGTGTGCGGATCCCCAATACCTTACAATACCTGGAGGAACTACTAAGAAAAAAACAATCTAGAAGACAAACATACTTTAGAATACGTATCTTTAACTAAACTCTGCATGAATCAAAATTACTTTCAATATAAAAATAACTACTACCAACAATTAGAAGGAACCACAATGGGTAATAGTTTATCACCTTTTATCGCAAACCTATTTAAATCAGATATAAGTAAAGAATTTGAGTATTTCCCCAGAGTATGGTAGTGTTTGCAGTATTCAACACTAAAGTAACTAGTGTTGAAAATTTTATGGAAAAAATAAATAACAAATTTCCCACAATTAAATTTACTTATGAAACAGACAACAACGGTACACTGCCATTTCTAGACACTTTAGTTATAATAAATAAAAATAAATTGGACTTTGACCTATTTCAATGACTTTTTTCATTGCTTACAACATAAGCTTGCAAGTTTGCACTTTTTAACATATAGATTAGTAAATTTCCCCTTAAACAAAGAAAGATTTGAAGCAGAAAAGAATAGGATTAGGAATATAGCTGGCGAAAACGGTTACGATGAAGGCTTAATAAATAAGCTGATAAATAGACATTCTTTTCAAAAGACCTTTCGGAATTCCACTTTTTTCAGACAAAAAGATACCTGCGACTCAAAATTTGTATCAATTCCTTATAATCCTAATTATAAGAAAGGATTACAAAAAGTATTTAATAACACCGGTCTTAAATTAGTATATCAATCCGGTAACACAATAAGAAGTTTACTAGGAAATCCCAAGGATAAAACTACAGTTCTAGAAAAAAGTGGAATTTACAAACGAGACGCTCTATTCAAACACGTTTTAAAGAACACTTAGCACACTTAAAATACGGAAGAACAGAAAAGTCAAGTGTGGCCGAGCATGCTTTTGAAAACAATCATAGATTCACATTAGATAACCTAAAACTTCTAAAAAGTGTACCAAACAAAAGATTTTTGAATGCATATGAAAGTATGGAAATCATTAAATCCAGAAATAGTTTAAATAAAGATAGAGGACCCATCCCGTTTAGTACACTTTATTCTTTAGTTGAGGGGAGATAGGATTATAAATCGTGATCAATCACAAATTATTAATTTTATCTCCGCCCACTTAAAGATTGTATATAAGATAGAGCGTAGGTTAATTTAGTTTATTGTTTATCGTCTCCTGATGATGCTAACGTTGTTAGCGAAACACGCGTCGAGTGCAAAAAAAGTGTAGTTTTGGTTTGTGGAAAGCAATCATAGCTTTGTTTTAGTGCAACCAAAGGTTCCAAATTCCCAACATACTTTAAAAACGCTTAGGGCCATTTCTTTTAACCTAAAAAAATTCTCAACCCTGGTTTTACCGAAAAATCTGTTGGTAACTTATGCTCGTATGCAAAGACATTCAACTTTACCTTTATGCTTATCGGTGTTTGCCCAGACTCATTCCAAACTTCAATTAGTGTCACTCAGGATTAAAGCTTAATCGAAGAATTTTTATGTTGGTGCAATACCGCCTCTACGGAAGGCCAATAATCGGATTCAAAATGGCCGCCACTTACGTTCTCACACAAGACTGCATTAAATGAGCAAATGACGGAAATTTTAAATTTTTGCTCTATGGTGTGAAAGATTAAAGTTTTTACAGTAAACTTTTATTTTTTTAAATTGGCTTAACTTATACGATTTATCAGTTCTTTTTAAGCTAGACGAATTTTTAGAGATAACATTGATGATTTTTGGTGCAAATGATAGGGATCAGAAAATCTACTTAAACTAGAAAGGTAAGGGATACCTTGTTTTAAATGTCTTTTAAAAACCCTTCGTATCATTTGTCATATCGTCACAAGGTCACATTTTGACATTTTAACTTTTTTTGAAAAAATGAATGTATAATTATGAGCTTTATCAAACAAAAAATAAATAGAAAAAAACCGGTGGGTAGTTTCAGATTTATTAAGAAAATTACAAAGTTCCAAGTGGATGATTTTAAATTATTTTGGAATTACAAAGTTCTATCGACCAGAATATTTTTAGTCGCGATTTTGATTATACTTTTTTCCTCTGTCAGTCCTGACTTTAAATTATCTTTTTGCCGTTTTTAAATAAAAATGTCCTCCCCCCCCCCTTTTAAGGTACGTTTTCTATAATGCGGCGGACGCATCGGCGTCTAACGCAAGTAATCGTTCCCTTTGGCCCGTCTGCGTTTCGTGCCTATATTCAACCGTATGAGTCAGACGCAGTCCGTCAGCCGCATGCGTCCGCCGAATCATAGGAACCGTAACTTTAAGTAAGTATTCTTTTTTGCAAACTAGTGCATTTAAAAGCCCTAAGAATTTATTATTTTTTTTATTAAACTTGTATTCATTAATTTAATTTTCTTAAATTAATGCCAATAAAATTATTTTGTTTCAAAACCAATTTTCTACAAAAAAAAGTTAAATTAAATTATGTTCTTACGTTTATTTATTACATGCGACTCAAGTTTTTTTTTATCGTTAATCTCCACGAACACAAATTATTTTATACTTTTTAGTCCGTTTTAAAAACGGAGAGATTGATTAAAACTTATTTTTTATTTAATTAATTACTTTCTGCTTCTTAGTGTATTTTTTATGTTTGAGAAATACTGAGTGAATTTAAATCTAAAAACTGCAGCTTTGGTTTAAAAGTTACGAATTTTTAAATATATCAACCCCTCTCAACCCTTCAATCACCCCACACCCATCATCATAGCTTTTTTATCCATTATAAGGATATATTTAGTAAAACTCAAATCTGAAAACTGCATATTCATAGCATTATTGGTTCAAAATTTATGGATTTTTAAATATATCAACCCCCCACTACTCCCTAGAGCACACAACAATATAGTTTTTTTTGTTATAAAATTAGAAAAAAACTTAGACAAACTTAAATCTAAAGACTGCATATCCGTAGCAGCTATGATTTAAGTTATGATTTTTTGAATTTTTAAATAAATTAACCCCCACTCACCTTCTTAACCCCCCACCAACGCAGTTTTTATTGTAATATTATAAGGTGACTTGAATTACATAATTTTACCAAATTTTATTAAACTCGGTCTTCTATCTACCAGTTTCTTAATATAAGAGTTATTTTGAGAATTACAAAGTTCTATCCCAATTTTTCGTGTCAAAGGTTGACAGTTTCCTGTGGAAAAAAATATATCAGACCAACTTTTTTAAAATCTTCGAAATTAAGTTGCATTAAATTATTAGATTAAAATATTTAAACAAAACAGATGGCATAGTTCTAGAGCACGATTTTTTTAAAATGCAAGACAGGTAGATAGAACTTTGTAATTGTATACATGTAATTTTAATCCTTGGAAAATTCCAAAATTTGATATTGTTTCACAAAAAAGTATAATAGACCTAGGGTGCCTACATAGTATAGCAAACCATCCACATAAAAAGAAATTAAAAAGAATGTTTAAGATATATAAAAAAAATGTTTATTTAATTTTTGTGAAATTTATGTAGGTAATATTTTACACTCGATGACATATCATATGAAAGGATTTTTAAAGACCTTTGCAACAAGCTATTACTTGCCTCTCTAGTTTAAGTACTTTAAAAAAAAATACCTGTGAAAATACCATTTTTGTAAGTACCTGAAAAAGCACATAAATAAAACCGGGTACCTAATTCAAAAAATTTAAAATTTTGGGTTATTTTTTTAACTTTATATGAAACATACAATATCATCCTGTATAATTTTAGTTTTTTAAATAACCAAAAAGAAATCCTTTTAAAAAAATGCTTCAAAATATCTTTAACAGTTAGATACTAACCAATTTTTTTTTACTGAAGTACGCATATTATTTGCCTACTTTAACTGTATCTTTTTTCGGCGCAGCCAAAAAGTACACAGCAGTTTTTAAAAAAATGCCAAAAATATTGCTCTCTTTAGCACCATTCATTTTAGTACATTTACTTAGTTTACCCCATGTAAAAAGGACTATGCATGAAAAAAAACTTAAGAATAAAAATCATGTAACTCAAAAATTTAAACCAGGCTTTAATAAAGGAACTTTCAACAGATCGCCAGTGTTATTTGGTTGAACGTTCAACTTTATCCGGTTTAAAATGCACTTCACATACCTAACAAAAACACTTTTAGTACCCGAATTTGAGTGTATTTTTTCACCTGTATCTGACGCAAGTACGCTTGCTAAGAACAAAGTTTTCTCATTTTATGGCATGCATCCATTTCTTTGCAAGTTCTTAATTTCTTGGAAATTGAAAACCAGAACTGCAATTGCTTTCGCAATTTGGCACACAGCACGTAGTAGGTATTGCTTAAAGATAAACAAACAATTTAATTATACCTTCAAAAGATTTATAAATGCACTGTAAGTCCTGCAAAAATTGGTGAATTGGTGAAAAACAATTAATAAAAAACGCTTATAAAGAGCCAGAAATCGCTTAAAATCCTGTATAATTTCTCTAAAAAATGCACTATAACCCTAAAAACACTGACGATGAAAAAAGCCCTAACTACCGCGAATTTCGAGTCAAAACCCTAAATTACCTTTAAATACTCATACAATAAAAATTTTCAAACCATTTGGAATATTTAAATATAAAAATAATCAGTAAAAACTCGTTCAAAGTCTCTCGAAAAGGCGATTTCGGGATGTAAACCAACAGACTGAATGTCAAACAGGAACGTAAGACGGCGCCATATTGTTTTTATTTCGGGTTGATCCCACGCCTTCTATGTAGGTCGTATTGGTGGGTGGATGTGGACATCAATGTTTAATTTTTTTTTTAAATGACATTTAATGAAGGACGTATAAACCATCGAGAAAGCGAATTTATTTAAAATTGTGCTTATATAAAACTGGCGTGTATAAACGTATTAACTGACTGTGAACAAAGAACCCCGCACGAAATACATGGGAAAATGGACTTCACCCGAATTTGATGTAACTTTGACATTCGATAGTACTAATCATGGTTTAAGAGATATGTAACTTTTATCGAGATTGTATGTTTAGTTCTTGAAATATTGGGGGTCAAAATTCGGAAAAACGCGTTGCAGTGGTAATTTTGCTGACAAAAAAATAACTATTTCTCAACTGAAATAGTGACAGGTATACATGAATTTGTGTTGCTGAAGGATGGTTCATATTCACTAAATAACCACTACTTATAAAAGATGGTTAATTATACGGGGTGTGTTCAAAAAATTTTAATTTTTTGAATATGCATTTGACACTAGTTGACACCAGGATTCTTCTATCTGAATCTATTTTAGATAGTTGAAATAGAATCACTTCATTTTTTGCCTATGCTTTTCACGGTACAATTTTTTGAAGTTTGATTGTTTTTCATCGCTTCAAAAACTCGACATGGTTCAGATCTTTGAGCAATCTATTATTTGTCATTGTTAACACGATCTTCGTATTAATTTTTAGCATAAAAAGTTGGTGATACAAAGTCTTTGTTTTACTACGAGGTCCATTCAAATTTTTTTTTTGTTCAACTTTTTTTGAATATTTACTTTTTTTTCTGTGGTCAGTGAGTGAGCAAGTTAATTTTCACAATATTTTACTCAAATAATACTCGGACAGGTACGTACTATTTGTATGAGTTTGACCAACTTTCTGTCTGGTTTTTGTACTATGAATTTTTGAAGTTAAAAGAAAAGTATTTTTTGTATGTTCATGCGATAAAACAAAAACATCTGACTGATTAATTTGAATGTGAATGGGCTGACACAGTGACCACAAGCGGGTCTACTGTGGCTTACCCAATCATTCCTTTATAATAAAAAGCAGAGTTGGCCAAAAAAATACTTTTCTTTTTACTTCAAAAATTGATAGTTCAAAAACCAGACATAGAAAGTTGGTCAAACTCTTACAAATAGTACGTACCTGTCATAGTATCATTTGAGTAAAATATTGTGAAAATTGACTTGCTCACTCACTGACCACAGAAAAAAAAGTAAATATTCAAAAAATGTTACAAAATTTTTTTTTGAATGAACCCCCGTAGTGAAACAAAGACTTTGTGTCACCAACTTTTCATGCTAAAAATTAATACGAAGATCGTGTTAACCATGGCAAATAGTAGATTTAGAATAGGTTTTGCAAGTTCGACAAAATTGCTCAAAGATCTGAACCATGTCGAGTTTTTGAAGCCATGAAAAACAGTCAAACTTCAAAAAATTATACCGTGAAAAGCTTGGGCAAAAAATGAAGTGATCCTATTTCAACTATCTAAAATAGATGCAGATAGAAGAATCCTGGTGCATGTTTGATTTTTGTTCTAAACTAATGTCAAATGTATATTCAAAAAATTATATTTTTTTGAACACACCCCGTAGAAGAACTAATCATCTTTTAGCAGTAGTGGTTATTTGGTAAACCATTCGTAAACCACACAAATTTATTTATGCCTGTTACTATTTCAGCTGCGAAATAGTCCTTTTTTTGTCAGCAAAGTTATCACTGCAACGCGTTTTTGCGAACTTTGACGCCCAATCTCTCAAGAACTAGACATACAATCTCGATAAAAGTTGCATATCTCTCAATCCATGATTAGTACTATCAAATGTCAAAGTTACATCAAATTCGGGTGAAGTCCATTTTCCCATGTATTTCGTGCGGGGTTCTTTAAAAAATATGTCAAATATATAAAACAAATACCAATAAAAACAAAATTCAAAAAATATTTTTCCGAAATCGCGAGACACGTTGATTTCGTTTTCTTTAATAAACATTTAAAAAACTCCTACGAGGCGTACAATTTGAACTGATTTTAGAAGTGAGTATCTTGAAAGTTAGTAGCCAGATTTTGAAAATACCTCCAAAAGCAAGTATCACTTAAATTCTGGTGTAGTACATTGTTTTCTCCCCGGAGAGGAAAAACACGTTATTTTCAGTGAAAAAACATGTTTGTTGTAGAATAGGATAGGAACAAAGATCTCAGCTCAGTCATTTATGTTTCCAAATATCAATCAATTAAAAAAAATATTTTTCAGAAATCGCGAGACACGTCGATTTTGTTTTTCTTAATAAACATTTAATAGCTAGAAACTCACCCAAATTCATTCCTGATAATTAATTAAAACAAAACAAGATTGTTTTTTCACAAAATACATTTTTTCTCTCAGGGCAGAAAAAGCACTGTTTTCCAGTCTCATTTCCAATATGTAATTTTCTATGGAGGCAGTGAAAAAACATATTTGTTGTATGTAGGATAGGAACAAAGATCTTAGCTCAGTCATTTATTTTTCCAAATATTAACACTCAAATTTAATACTTAATAGGTGTTTGAAGCATAGGTAAAATTTAAATAACATTACAATAAAACCAATAACAAAAATTACTTATCTTACGTATAGTCCACAAAATCTTCCAACAACTTTTTGGTCTTATCCTCGATAAAGAACGCCCCTTTTTCCTGATTTTTCTGTTCTTGCAGGATCTTGTGGCGCAGGCTTTTTATTTTTCTCAGTCTTTCTAACCAGTTCGAGGCGTAGGGGTCATTACGATTCACTTTTAGAGATCTCGCTACCAGAGATGCCAGCTGAAATAAATTCAAAATAAATAAGACATTTTTACAACAGACGCACCCCGCTTTCGTATAGAGGAATAGATCTACATTTATACAGGATCAAGGACGTACTCTTGTTTTAAAAAAAAAACGCATACTCTTGTTTAAAAAAAAACGCATACACTTCGCCACACATAAAACGCGTACGCCGATTTTATATGCAATTTTGTTTTTACGATTTAGCAACCTTGTCTGTCAAAAAATGTCAAAAGTCCACTCATTGTCATGTTTTATTTTCAGTCTTGTCCAACTTAAAAATGCCACGACAGCTATCGGAATTCGATTAATCCCAAATTTTAGCAAAATTAGATGGAGGTTGGTCTGTTCGTTGGGTCGCCGATCATTATGGACGAGACAAGCAAACAGGCCAGGGTTATTTTTATATTTATTGTCACAGATGAAAACATATTTCAGTCATCTTCGAGCAGCAGAAGAATTTTAGTGTATCGTCCACCAAATTCTAGGATTGATCCAAAATACACCAACCAAATTAAGAAAACTGGACATTTTTCAGTGAATATGTGGGGCTGGTTTAGCGCTGCAGGTTTAGGTATGTTTTGGCAAATCGAAGGAAGATTCAACAGTCAAAGATATTAACTCTGTGTTTCGGACTACCATTGTCTATATTTTATTTATACACGACGTTTCAATCAGAACAATCTCTGATCGTCTTCAGGTGCAAACTACTATCAATTCCTAAGGCTACGTACTTATATACTGTGAGAAATCACTCAACCTTGAAGTTTAAGAAGTTGGCTCCGCCCAAGAAGGGGCTTCCAAATATTTGGGATTTCAACACCTTGTTTAGTGAAAATACCCTGATTCTGCCCAATAAAGGCAGCTTCAAGGAATTTTTGTTTCTTCCAGTGTGACTCCTTGTGCAAAAACTTTGCTTCTGCCCACTTCATTCGGTGTTGTTTTGACCATGCATGTTCGGCGATTCCTGATTTCGTGGTTTCACCTTTTTGGGTATTCGCCTGATGTTCCTTAAGCCTAACGGATAGTGGTCTTTTAGTTTTGCCTATGTATGATTCACCACACTCAAAAGAAACTTGGTAAATGCATTCCTTATTTTGTTTGTTCTCCGGTTTTGTTTTACTAAGAAGGCTTCGAATTGTATTACTAGATTTAAAAGCTGTTTTAATATTAAAGTTTTTCGCTACTCTTCGAATTTTCTCTGATACTCCTTTAACGTATGGGATTGTAAGGAATGCATTTGCCTGGTTTTGGTCTTGTAATCTCTGTCCTGTTTGTTGAAATTTAGAAATAGTATCTGTTATAAGTTTCAGGCTGTAACCATTCTGCTGCAGATCCTTCTTAATGTTTCTTATTTCGATTTCCAAGTCATGAGAATTGTTACAAATTTGAACGGCTCTGTTATACAAAGTTTTGATTATGCCTCGTTTGGTTGTAGCAGAATGATTTGAACCTTGATTTAAATATTTTCCTATGTGAGTGGGTTTACGATAGACTGTTGTTCTGATGTCGCTTTCTACTCGTGTGACAAGTACATCAAGAAAAAAAATTTGAGAATTTTGCTCCAACTCCATTGTGAATTTAATAGTGGGTCTTATGTTATTTAGGTGGTGAAAAAATTCTGAAAGTTGTTGGTCATTCTCGGTCTAGACAATAAAAGTATCATCAACATATCTCAGCCAGAGCTTAGGTTTATATGTTGCGGTATCAACTGCGTGTGATTCGAACCACTCCATGTAAATATTGGCCACCACTGGCGAAAGCGATGAACCCATTGGCAGACCGTCATCCTGAGCATAAAACCTATCTTTCACTTTTTTACGGTCTGCCAATGGGTTCATCGCTTTCGCCAGTGGTGGCCAATATTTACATGGAGTGGTTCGAATCACACGCGGTTGATACCGCAACATATAAACCTAAGCTCTGGCTGAGATATGTTGATGATACTTTTATTGTCTGGACCGGGAATGACCAACAACTTTCAGAATTTCTTCACCACCTAAATAACATAAGACCCACCATTAAATTCACAATGGAGTTGGAGCAAAATTGTCAAATTCCTTTTCTTGATGTACTTGTCACACGAGTAGAAAGCGACATCAGAACAACAGTCTATCGTAAACCCACTCACACAGGACAATATTTTCCAGCCGTCTTCTGTAACTCGAGTGATAACTGCTCTTTTGCAATTAATAAAGATTGTTTTTAAATATATTTATCTGCTGTTTAAAAGGCGATTTTTGGTATCATTAAATAATTATATCCGAGATTAAAACATGATTTTAGAAACTAGAAACTAAACTCAAAACCTTCCTTTGAGTTGCGTAGTCGGGTAATAAGGGTATTTGCTTTAAATTAAGGCATTTTTTGATTTAGAGACGTTACAAGCTGGTGTTTTGCTGAGTATACATAATAAATAGTCAAAGTTTAAGACATAGGGAAAAATGCATGTATGCGTTTTTTTTACGTACTTCTGCGTTACACGGATGGCCGAAAATTTGGTCATATTTTGGCTGGACTTATTGGTGTTTAAAAGAGAAAAATGATAAATGCTAAAAATAAAATACACATTGAAACATAAACAACACTATAATCTAACGTGAACCACGCATAAAAAGTTAAAACTGACCAACTTCAATCCGTTGTAGAACTTAAATCAAAATTTTCGGTAAATACAAAAAGATTCCAGCCACAAAAAGTTATCTGACTAAGAAAAAAATGCGTATTTTCTAAAAAGTTTTATAGTCTTTTAAAACCCTTGTGACCCACATGACTGATGTTGTCAAATGTCATTCCATATGTGAAAGTTTGACATCAACTTTCTTCTATTAAATGTCAGACCCTGTTTATCTTTGAAAACTTGGATAGATCTTTTCTTCCTGATTCCAAAAATATACCATATGACCATATGTTACTTTTGTCTTGAACGAACTGCAAAGTCAAGGAAAAATAGTTCGTTCAAGACAAAAGTAACATATCGAATTTTTAAAAAATATACAAGGTGTTCCATTTAATATAAGAAAGTTGATGTCAAATTTTGACATATCGAATGACATTTGACATCATCTGTCATGCGGGTTATAAGGCTTTTTAAAAACTATAAAACTTTTTCTATTTAAATTTTTTTTCTATCATCAATAATAAAGGCGCTAACCAGGGGTTCAAAATATAGTGATTCACCCTGGACAAAAAACTCAGTTAACAAGGACATTGTCCCTCTATCTATCTCTTCTACACCGTAGTTGTAGAGAACGTCACCTCTCTTAAAGAGGACAGCCTGTAGGCCGATATTCAGGCTTAACTGAGAGAGACAATGCTTATCTACAGTACACAAGTTCGAAAGAGCTAAACTTAACACTGCGAATTTTATATTTTTCTCTAATTCAGAAATGTTATTCAAGAGTGAAAACTTTGTCTAACTGTATCCTTTCCCACATTGTCAAAATTTTAATTTATCTTAGAATTGCGCATTATGGATCAATGAATTTTAAATGCTCATTAGTTGACTTTGGGGTAAAACAGAAACGAGCCTTGCTTTGAAAAACGTTCAAGTTCATAAAAGCCTTGAAACTAGTTTTTGGATTTGTTAGTAATAAACTACAAAAATTTGGGTTGGTTAGACATTAAAACAAAGCGTTTCCATTGAAAAAGTGCGTTTTTCCTTGTTTGAAAATTGTAATTAATCAAGCTTTTTTTTATTTAATACCTAGAGTAAGTATATATTTTAAAGGTCTTTAAAATTTAATCAAGATTTTATTTTTAATATTATATGTGCATTTGTGATTGTCAGTGATGTAAAAAGGAACTTAAAATTTTAATGGATGCGTCAAATATAACAAATAATCATGTCAATAAAAATAATAAAACACATAAAAATGTTTTATGAAGCACATTACATAACATGTAATAATTTTATCTAAACAAAAATACATTAATTTATCAACAATGTAAATTTTTGTTTTCTTGTAGAAAAATCTAATCAGATGCCGGCAAAGCAAGTATAAAAAAGTTTATGTTTTAAATAACTGTTTTGCAATTATCCGCTTTTTTATCAAAAAACAGATTTATAAAATAGTTTAGGGAAACTATGCGCGATTGATAATTGCCTTATAAAAATCATGTTGTTTTTTACTTTAAGAAGTAAATATTTTTTGCAAGAAATTGAAACAAGATAATGAATTATTATGTTTTCAAGTATACTCTATAATTAAAAATATATCAAAAGTTTACGAAACTTTGACCACTGAAAATGGTAAAAACGAATTTTTTGCAAATATCTAAAAACCGTTACAGAAAACTAAAACTTTAAAGTGGGTTTAATATATGCAAATATCTCAAGAACTGCTTGGCTCACGTTACATTAGTTTATTACATAATGTTGGCCACCTAATTTTTAAAAATATCCGGACCTGTAGCCATGTCAAAAATTTTAATACTTCGGGAGTTATAAGGCAGAAAATGTCTGACTAACAAAATTAAAATTTACTTCACGATATTGGATATTTAATTCTGTAAAATATTTGTCGTGTCACGCATAATGAAGTATTTAATAGTTCGGGAGTTAAAGGCCAAAAAATAAAACATTAAGGTTGAATTTTAAATAACACACGATATTTGCAAATATTTTTAAAAGATTACCCATAAAACATACCAAATGATCCAACAAAATTAATTTTTTATGGTGTCAAACCAATTTGCATTCGACTATATGCTTATCCAGAAATAATTGGTTTGTTTTGATTATTATCAGAGAGCATATAAATCTAAATAGAGAGGAAACCTAATGGTAAATTTGCAATCAACTGACTTGAAAACCAGATGTCGCAGCTATCGTTTTTTTTTTGGTTCATGGCTTGGAATCTTGGTGCGCCACTTTCGCTTTTGCTTATTTTTATCGATACAAAGCAGTGGCGGTGCACAGGAAAATCGTATTTTTTGGACGAGTTCCGCGTTGGGAACTATCCATAATATCGATTGCCCGGGTTGCGCTGTAGAAACAGACCCGTGCCGGTACCGTCACAGGTGGCGAATACAGAGGAAGGCGATCGACCCCCTCTACGACGAAATTACGTACCAACTTCCCCAAAAATGTTGCCCTGCGGCGACAGTTTTTTTCTTTTATTTTAAATTAATTACCTCTTTTACAAGATTTCGTCTTTGGCGGCCAAATTAAAAAAAAAATCATAATCAGGTGTTAAGCTTCTGAAAAAAATTTCTTTGTCTCTCCCATTTGGAGCAGACTCACCCACAACCACCTCTTTGGGATTAGGAGAACAGAAACATTGAAGAAATTTCCAAGGAAATTTATCATATGAGACCATTAGTTTGCTGCTCTCTGTTATTATTAATTACACCCTGTATACACTGTGTTCCAAAAGTCTGGAATAATGGATTTTTTGGGAGAACTATGGGTTTTCATTTTAAACAAAATTTTCTTATACCTTCATCAAAAACATGATTTTAGTAACTGTCTGCAGATAACTAAAGCATGTCTTTTTTGGTTACCGACGCAAAAAAACTTTTTTTTTATTATGGATGCAAAAAAAGATTTCTGTCAGTTTTTTATCCAAAATTAAAGAGAAACAGCGGAAAATAGTAATATTGAAAAAATCTAATTATTCTTGCCTAAATTAAGCCATTTAGGCCAGTTTTTACCAAGTATTTAAGAAAAAATCATTTAAAAACATCGTAAAAATATCAAACTGTCAAAGATTAAAATGTCGCAACAATGAACATCACCGAGTAAAAAGGCACATTGCTATGGAAACCATTGTTATTTCATTTACCAGCCGCCTTGATTTATAGTGTAAAGATGATGTGTTTTGCGAGAAGTGCTCTTCGTTCGAAATTTTTAAAAGTATTGTCATGTTTTTCTTGGATTTTTTGATAATGGTATAAAAAAAAATAGTGGCTAAACTGTCGTTTTTAAATACCTTGCTGCGATCGTTATTTAAACCAACGCTTGTAAAAAAGCACTATTTTAGCCATTAGTTGTGAAAACTAAATATATACCCTTTTATAGAGGGTGTCCCAAAAATAAATTATGACACAAACTTATCATTAGACATTTTTTAAAAACTAAAAAATAAGCTTTTCAAAAATGCCAAACACTTTGACAGTGACAGATCAACATTAAAAACTATATGTAATTAGCGACTACTTTATCCTTAAAATATGTACTTTTTAGCGACTTTGTAATTAAAATATGTATAAAATATGATACAATAGTGAACTTACGGCAATATTCAATATAATCACAGAAGGTAAAATCATAATAAAAAACTTCTTAAATAGTTAAATTATCCTACTTTTTTTTTTGGAGGTAATCAGGTAAGTCGGATTTTCATTTATTTACACCTTTTTCAATTTTTTGAGTTTCCTTCTCTAAATCTTCCTTTTCATTTATTTTTTTTAGCTGCCGAGATCATACCTTGTGCTACTGTAGCTTCCACTACATTATTCTTTTTAAAGCAGACTGTAGCTTTGCTTCTGCTTCTTCTAAAAGCTCTAAAGCCGCTTTTTCTTTATCTTGTTGACTTCTTTTTTTATCTCTTACTTTTTTCCAGTTCGAGTACACGTTATTTTCCCTCTGTTTTTAGTCCAGCTCTTTCTGTATTCTTTGTCTCTCAAGAAGCTTCTCCTGGTCCAACTTTTCTTTCCTGGCTTTTGTTTCTCTTTTACAAAATTCTCGTATTGTGATCTTGAATTTTTTGAATAAGTAATAAGTTCATCTGTAATCTCAAGTTTATAAATATCAATATATTAATTGCATCTGAAACCACTAAAATGCCATTTAAGGCTTTTTCTTCCATTCTACTTCTGTCCTCAGAGAGAATTTTACCAGAAATGGGAAAGCCTATCTCATTAAACACATTTCCAATCAGTCATTTATTTTTATTTATGTAATTTTTACCCAAAAATGGTCGATCTGCATATTCTCAATTTTCCGAATATCTTGTAACTGCAAAAGACGCCATTCTGACTGTAGATGAGTAAAATCAGAAAATCCTGGATTTTTTTCAGCAATTTTAACAATATTTAAAAGTGATGATGAACTTGAAAAGTGATGATGAACTGAAAAGAGATACGGGGGGGAAGTTCTCAAAAATGAAACAAAAGAAAATACAAAAAAAATGCCTAAATATGTACTTTAGGGACTTTTGTCCCATTATATGTACTTTTTAGCGACTAGTGTTGAAAATATGTACTTTTAGCGACTTTAGCGACCGAGTACGCACCCTGTAACTACCCAATAATAATACCTATGATACTTATTTTCCTATCTTTTCCATACAAATTTAAACTTGAATAGATAAAAGATAGAACCAAAGTTTTTCAAAAGCCTATTTTTTTATTTTGTCAAATTTAAAAAAAAGATGAGCTTTTGTCATATTTTATTTTTGGACACACTTTTTTTTTAAACTCCTAGTTCTCCCAAAAAATCCATTATTCTAGACACTGTATACCGATTTACTTACATTAGCGTGAAGAGCGAGTTGCCTAGCCAACACTGCCACGTTCTGATCGGATACAACTTTCGGGTCGCCCACGTGCACTAGTTCGGTCAATTCGTCTTTAACTTTTATGGTGACTCGGTTCGTGTTGTGATCGAGCGGTTCTATGATGATTACGGCGAAGTTGAACTGACTCTGAAACATAAATACGTAAAAAATAGAAATAATCGTATAAAAAGAGTCTCTATGTAGTATGGCCCATTGAGGGTTTTGCTTTACTGGAGTAGAAACCATTTTCGAATATCTTATAGCATATCTGGTGCGCAACTGTTTCGGCTTTTGTGTTTCATTGACAGGCACTATTTTAGTTTTCCGGTTCCTTTGGGGAACTGACACCTTCAGTGTGACACAGAGTGCCGCTTTTTCGGCAAGGGCCTCTCTCCACTTTTTTCTCTTAAATTTTACGAACTCCACTGGACTTTTGTCCCATTATATATTTTGTTGTTTATAGAGGAAGCTTAACTTTTTACGTTTTATCTCAAGTTGACAACAGTGGTTATACTACCTTTAAAGATTTTCAACCTTTAAATAATAATTTCTTTTACAATATGGCATAAATATGAGATTTTTTCTTTAAAAATGGTTAGCTTAGGGGGTTATTTCTAACATATTTACTATTATAACATTATAACTATTTTGGATTTATATAGATGTTTACAACAACTTTTTGTCTTTCTCCTTTAATTTTACTTTTATTGTTATTAAAATTTCATAAAACTTTTTGCACACTTGTTTCTCTATAATTTTAGGGATATCGCATCAATTCAAAATGTTTGTCCACATTTCCAGCCTTGTCTATCCCAAAATAACGATACATTTTGTTATAACATGCCAGTTTCAAAAAATACAAGCAATGAAAAATAAAACCATATACTTATAAACTTAATAATATACACGGTATTGCAATGCATCCCCGTGAAAATTTTTGTAAGCAAGATTAATCCTCTAAATCCAGGAGGCTATGAAAATTTTTGAAATTTCATCCGTTTTACGCATGCGTGATGACCTTCACTGCGATTTACTTTTCAAAAACCAAGCAGTTTTCGTTTTTTAATGTAAAAATATATGCCGCCCAAGATAAAAATGTAATCTTATGGCGTTTTTAATCGCATTTTAATGATCGAAAAATTAATAAGACGTGAAAGTGTCAAGGTAGATATTTTCTCTGGATGATACCAAAAATGTTACAGGTATTCGTTTTTCTCTGTATAAATAACTTTATTTTATATAAATGCCTGCCATAAATATAGAAGATAAAGTGAAATCACAGTACACTATACTGAGTGTACTGTGAGTAAAATTAAAAATCAAAACAAACAAAAATGGCGTCATGGATACCATCAGTCCAACGCACTTGCGCAAAACGGCCCGATATCTTTACTTTCATAGCATACTTGACGATGATATGTTGCTAACAAAATTGTTACTTACAGGGCGTGTATTAAGTTTATAAGTATATGAATAAAACGAATGCCTGTCAAACCAGGTTTATTGGTGGCAGAATTTTAAGGTATTTTTAAATAGTTTTATTTTTACGAGGTAAAATTTAAACAAATACTCTTTCCGCCAAAATTTCTGTCAGAAAAAACCTAACCTAAAAACTTCCAGTGACAACAACAATTTAGGGCGTTTCGATTTCTGTCAACTTTCAAACCTGGTTTTGTTCGGTGGATAATTGAGGTTAGGTTTTGTCTAAATATATATGGAACGGACTTGTACCTTAATGGTGGCCAAATCGTACTCTTCGCCGCTTTCGTTATAGACGATGTTGACGTAGTCGTTTCCAATATGACGTTTCTTGTCGTTGCAGTTCGGGTCGGTTTCCTTGTTGGGCATCATCGTGGCCACGTGAAAAGTGATCCTGACAATGTCGTCGTGATAGTAGTAGATGAATTTGCCATCTCCGCCGGATTGTTCGAGACCTCCTGAAATTTAAGACCACAGATTGACAGGCAACAATATTTGCCACTTTTGATAGCGAGAAATGGGTGCGAGTTTAAAGCTGATTTTTGATTTGATTTGACGGCAAAAGTCTTTATTAATAACTTCTCACATTTTGCTGTGTGTTAAATTTTGACAATAAAAGTTAAGTCATGCATAGGTCACAGGAAAATTTCGTTGCAAAATACAAAATCTCAGATGCGACAAAAGGTTAACAAAAAGGAATCAAAATTTACTACATCATAGCAAGGAATTCAGAATAGAACGGTGTAGCTGAACGCTACAACCGAATTATAGTAGACAAAGCGAGATGCCTAATTTTTTATTTAAATTTGGACAAGAATTTCTGGGGTGAGGCTACCCGAACTGCAGTTTATTTGACAAACAGGACTGAATCCAGGATTTTTCCTGATCAGCAGTGTATTGCTAAAATTTGGCATGAAGAAATGCCGAATTTAAACAAAATTGGCTATAGATCTTATAAACATATACCAAAAGAATATAGAAAGTCTAAATTAGATGCCAGAAGTAAAAAGCTCAACATGGCAGGATATTGCTACAATGGATGCAGACTCTGGAATAGAATATAATACTTGGAACACTGAAGAAAAAATCTGAGTAAATGTATGGATTAACAGTGATTCAAAGTCAGAGAAGGAAAATTCTAGTGAAGAATATAGAAAAAGTGATGCAATAAAAGTTCAGAAGAAGACGAGACAAATTATGATACAGAAAATCCAGATAGAAGACGAAGTAACAGAATAAAAAAGATACCAGAACGATTAAAAAAATATGGATCCCCTATCTGCTGGCTAATTAATTTCTAAGGTACTGGAAACATTTCAAAATGCTCTAAAGAACTGGGCTTTGGGAAGACTGAGTTGCACAATTTTTAAAAAAAGTCAAGCCCCAATATTTTTTTCCCAAGTTTATAGCGACGTCCAGTGGTAGGTCTTATTGGACCACCCTGTGTTTAACTTGTTTTAAAGTAGTTAATGTTAATTTAAGAATTGTCAAAATTTAGTGAAAGTTGTCAAACAAACAAATTAAAACACCTTAAAATAGTCATTCCCAGTGGCTGGTTCACACCAGAATTTCCTCAGAGCTAATATCAAATGCTCTTTCAATAAAACAACAAAATAAGCGGTTCAGTAAAACTATCAAATTTCTCAAAAACGACTCTTATGGCAAATCAGTATTCTTCACAGTCACCATATTGACTTCCCAAACATACAGTAGATTTAAAAAAAAACTCACCTAAATGAAAAACTTTCGGATCAATATCTTCCAGCTTGCCTAGCGTGCCTAAGTTGCTCAGAAACTCGATATATCGGTACGATCCGAATCGATTCTTCAAAATGTCCACCTCGTTACTGATCTGCCCCTCTTTGACGTACAACACGCCGATCGTGTGCGTTTCATACGGATGGACCATGTCCAATATTTTGATGGCCCGCTGCACCACGTCGCCTTGGGTGATGAGGAGGGGTTTTTCGTGGTCCGGCTTTATGCCGAAGTAGGCCGAGTGATACAGCTGTAAAAAAATGCAAAATTTTATGTTGGTAAAGGCGATTTTTAACCTGGAATGATTTATCTTCGGCATATACCACGGTTATTCTTTCGGTTGACAACTTCTATCGGTTAAAGAGTAAAGGAATCTAAGGTTATGTTTTCGTTTTTTGCCCATAAGACTACTAAGACGGTCAATTTGCGGGCTCATACTACAAAAAAAATACTATTATGAAGCAGAAGACTTGCTGTTACAAGATCGTTCACCTCGATCAACATTCCTAATTCAGGGTGTCCACATAATTAATGCAGCAGCCATGTCACTAAATAGTCCACTCCTTCGTTATTTAAAACTACCTGATATTTCTCCATTTTTTACTTTTTTGCAAAAAAAAAAAACAAATAACATAATTATATATCCATTTTTCTTCTTTTATTTTATTTATTGGACCCTAAAATGTCTTAAAAGTTACCTTACAAAACTTCAGTATCTTTTTTGGCCTCAAAGTTGAACCGCGATAAAAAAATTCTGCGAACGAGGTGAGGTCCGTCTGCAACTTCAGAGCAGTCCTTAGGACCTGTTTTTCTCATTAGCCGCCTGTGCGCGCTGACCAACCAATATTTTTTCTATGGTTATGGAGTTTTATTTACCCCCTAAACCTGTTGCCGTATAAATATACTTTAGAGTATTAAAAATATAATTTTCTCGACCACCAATAGTTGTAACGAAGTCACTAAACATTCTATAAAAGGATCAAAATTCTTTACTCCTTAAAAAAAAAGGTAATCTTTTTATTTACCCACTTCGTTTGCCAGTCAATCGAGTACTTAACCTTAACCAACGAATACACATAAAACTTAGTATACTAAGGTTCAAAATCAAAATAACTATATAAACAAACATAACAATCACAAAAATTTAAGCAAAATTTTCGAAGGTCAACTTTAAATCTCAGTTTTTTGTTGTTTTACGCCAATATTCTTTAGGTTAAGTCTGAGATAAGATTACTTACCCGCATCTTGAAGTCATGGTTACCCCGGAGTTAATTTTAACCTGCGTTTTAAATATTTTTATAAGGTTATGTTGCTCGAGTCAGAGCTATAACTTGTTATTGAGAAACCAGCCCTAAGACGGATGAGTAAAGTTTGTTAAATAAGAGAAGAGCTTGTCATACATCGCTCGCAGTTTATATAAAAAAAGAAACTCTTGATTACCATTCTAATGCTTTATAAGTATGAGTAGTAAGTACCTGGAGGAAAACAAAACTGGGACTTATTCCACTCTTTGGGGTCTCTTTGGCTTTTGCAGACGCGGCCTGAGGTCTGTTCCTATTGGCTGGACTCATGACAGATATTGTATGTACCCTAAATGATAAGAAAAAGTCAATAACAAGGCGGCCAGCGGTTGAAGCAAAGTTCGTTGGGTTGAAGCCGACTTTTATGATTTTATATTTATTTATTATATTATTTTATTTTTATATAACATATTATTATGAACACTTTTTTCAAAAAATGATGATTTTTTTCTATGACAATTGAAAATATTTTAACTTCTTTAAAAAAAAAAATGAAATTGCAACTGAATGAATATTTTTTTTTTTAATAATTAATGACTTATTTTTAATGGGTGCTCGCCAAAATTTTAAAATCAAAAATCCCAACTTCCCTTGACCAAACTATAAAAAACATTCTGACTCATTTTAGATGTGTTTCGTTAAAAGACCATAACAAACTTCAAAAGATTTGAAAACTGAGAAGGATGCATTTTTAGGTGAGAAAACCATGAGGCGATGCATTTTGGGCTTGATATTAACAAGTGAGTAGTATTTTGGTTTTGCTAACTTCATTCAAAGGATTTTAAATTGCAAGTGGTGTATTTTTAGTGCTTTATTATCCTGACTATAGCGTGTTTAAGTAATAACCCTGACTTTTTCTGAATTCTCTGAATTTTTTGTCTCTCTAACTTTTTCTAACTGACACAGGTCACACTAAATGATTCAATAAGTCTCGGAAAAAATTGGTGAAAAAAAGATTGAAAAATTGTAACGAGTTAAAAAAAAGGTTAAAGAATATTAGCTTACCTGTCTCTGGTCTGCGCCTGGTTAGGATCCAAAGAATGAAGGCGATCAACACTGCCGGCGTTCTTGCGTTCTTTCGCCCGTTCACGAGCTTGCATCAGATGCGAATTGTTGCGATCCAGTATCGTTGACGAAGAGTTACTTTTTTGAATTTCCTGTCCTAAATAAAAAGAAATCGGTACTTGTGGATTTAAAAACATTCAGTGCAAAACCATTACGGTGCGATTTACTAAAAGAGTTTAGTCTATTTTAGAACGGTCCTAAGTTTAGGTGAAATTCTAGTTTTAAGCACTTTAAACCAACCATCCTTAAGTTTTGGACATAATTTGATTTATAAAAAGAATTTTAATAAATCTGTTTATTGAATAATCATCTTAACCCAATCTTTTGTTGGATTTAAGAAGAAAGTTTCAATTTAGAAAAAAAAGAAAATTAAAAAATTTAAACCTACGCGGGGTTTAAATAGAGAACACTCTGTAGAACAAATTAAAATTGGAGTTTTATGTCACTCTAATTAAAACTTACCCTTGTTAATTAATTTTTCCAGTTAATACCTGATGTCACAAAAAAACTTAAATGCAAATTTTGTTCACATTTCTGTCACTGTCGAAATGTCAGTTTAAAAATATTAGCGCTGCGTTCAATCACAAACAGCGAGTTCGGACCTTTTGAAGCTACAGCTTTAAAATGAGTGGGCTTTGAATAAGGAAAGTTTTCTTGACTGAGCTTTTAGATAACCTCAATGTTTCAATTTCAGTTTGTAAATAAATTAATATAGTCGTTTTGGGTTTTTTTGTTTGGTATATTTTTCGTGCATAATCAGTGATCTTCACTTATGTTTGTTTTGCCTCGTAGTGCCCTCATAAATATATTTTTTGTGGTGAAAACGGGTTCAAAATATGGCGTTTTTCTGGACTAAATTGGAGGTGTTTTATTGATTAATGAACAACTTGGGATATTAAATAAGGTAAATTAATCCTTGTTAAAACGGTTACTTAGGGAAATAATGAACGAACTTATTACCAATTGCCACAAAACAATCCTTTCTGGGGGTTATAAATTTAAATCACCCCCCAGAGGTGGTCTAAAAAATCACCAATTTTATAACCTCAAACACAGTTTATGAAGCTATTATGTGCCAAAATTTTGGCGTATTCACCATTGGCCATTTTGAAACCTGTCAAAAAGAATTAGTTTTAGGGCATTTTCTTCTAAAATATGGTATTTATTTTGACAAAAAAGCAGTTTTTCAGTGGTATTTAGCAATAAAAATACAAAATAATCAATAACTTTGTGTCTTTTCTGTATGGGTAAGTGATTTTTGAAAATTGGTTTTAAAATTTAGTGCCCCCCACAGGTGTAAATATTTAGAGTAAATCCCACTGTTAGTATTTATATAATGAATAACATTCAAGGATATTTTCCAAAAACGTAATGTATCAAATTTCTTTTTTTTGTTTTGAAATTTCATACAGGGTGTTTTATTATAATTTCTTCCACCCATTTTGACCATTTTCGTCCCTAATGAAATAATTTCAAAATTTTTCAATCCTTGTTACAGTATGACATTTATTTGGTAATTTACCATATACAGCGGAGCCAACAAAAAAAATCGAATTGATTTTTAGTACGGATGATAATAATAGGCAAACATCAAGCTGACCTTGTGTAAGAGACTTTATGTTGGCTATATAACTCAAAAATTTCCCAAAGGTCCACTTACTATGCGTGCCAAGTTTCATTGGTTACTATTTTCATTCACGTTTAAAAGATTTAAAACTCCAATTCCACAAGGATACTTGGTAATTGCCTACCTTTCGCCATAACATGCCGAGGTAACCTGGGCGACGTCTGGGTGGGACTCTGCGGCGGTTTCCCGGTTACCGGCATCAAGTTCGACATGGGCAAGTTGGTGGGGCGTTTGGGAAACTCCGCCTGAGCGCTACCAGCAGTCGATACGTTAGGGCTGGGAGGTACTGTCTGGTACGGTTTGGGGGCTATTTTCGATTCCTAATCATGAGAAATAGGTATATCATGATTTCAAACAAAATAGATGCGAAGCAAAATGTTTTCTTTTTCAATAATTTGAAAACTATCAATCCCCATCCACGTAAAGGCTGGTTCATGGTTAAATTCTTTTTCTGTAACTTTTTCCTTTAGCCTTAAGGAATGACCTTGAAAGTTGGCCAATATTTAACTTTTTCGAAAAAAGAAGCGGAAAAATCGCGTTGCATTTGTTGATGTTTTTTTAACCTCAAAATTGATGTTTTTTTTATTAGTAGTTAGTAGTTATTACAGAAATCGATATTGATCATTTAATAGATGGTGAAAGAGTTTCCACATTTGTAGGACAAAAAGAACCCCAAATTTATTAAACAAAAGGCCAAAATCGAGAGTGCACCTGTCATTAGTGTCAACCTTAAGGACTAAAGTTAAAGAAAAGGAATTTTAGCATGAACTTGCTTTTTACTTAAGGAAAAAGAAAAGGGGGTAAAGTTACAGCAAAAGTTACAGAAAACGAAAAGGAATTTTACCATAAATCAGCCTTAATAATTGTATGACCTACTGGTTGCGAAGAACAAAAACTTAACCAATATTAACGTTGTATTTGGTGGAGAAATTGGTTATTTTCAGGATGACCTTCCTTAACAGAATCATTACCGACGCCTAAACGTTAATTTTGCCCTGGAGTGACACTGCAACGTTTTGTTAACGTTTTCCTATGACTAATGAGTTTTGGTGAAGCAGCAGTTGAACCTGTTACCAAAGGACGTTTTTTGGATCACAAACAGTTTCTTAATTTGAAGCCATATTGTCAAACAGAATGTAAACAAAAACATTAGGGGCGGTATTTACTAAGGACTATAGTTTATCGAAAGTTTGGTTTGAAGGCTGACATATACATGGGTATCGAAAAATTTATTTTAAGCCGAAGCAGACCACAATTTACAAGATAATTTTACCTGGATAGACGTAAAAATGTACTGGAATGAGACGCACAGAGCTATTTTTTCTTAAAACAGTCCAAATAATCCGTAAATATTAATAAAATATGAGTAAACAAGAAATCTGAGAAATGTCAAAGTGACACGGGATGTTGTATTTTGAGTAAAATCATCGTATATTATAGACCACCGCCAAGAGGTGGTTTATCTGCTTTAAATTTTAAAACAGTCACGATTTGGTTGATTTTTTTATTCAAAATGAATACTTTGAAGTATTTTAATTACTAAAAAACCAAATTCGAGGCTTTTTTTTGCTTCAATTGGGTATTCCAGCGCGTTTTTTAAGACAATGTATAGGAACGTATAGTATCTCACTTTAAGGTGATTCAGGGAGATCACTGCTCTCTTAAATAAAAAAAAGCCTTATACATATAAGTTTAAAATAAATTTTCAATAATTAAATGAAAACAAAGATTTCTTACATACACACATCTGGTTTGCTTAGGCGTTTGCACACCTTGTCAAAGGCAATTAACTACGCGCCTAAAAAATTAGGAAGTTTAAATTTTTGTGGTAACTGATAGCCAACGGAATCTTAAAAAGCAATTTTTTACGGTATAAATCTTGCGCTATAACCGCTGTGCTCTGTTATTTTTTAAGCAAGCAAGCAATTATAGAGTCAAACTAATTCCGGCATATTCACAAACCCCGCAAACTCTTCTCCTAAATAAGACTTGATTCAGCGCAAAATTAAATAGCGCATGTAAAAAATACTAATAATAAAATACTAAAAATAAAAAGCTTTTTTGGGTTGTTGGGGATTTGCTTATGTTGTTATTGTTTTGTGATTTTTGCGGTGATGTCATTACGCGGCGGTAAAAGTCTTCAGCGGTAAATTCTTGCGCGTTAGGGGTGAAAGGAACGTGTGATTTTAGCAATCTTTCTAAATTTTTATGAAAATCCAGAGATTTTTTGGGGAAGCATGGAAGAGGGGGAGCAATTGTCTACTCTCGTTCCTCCCTGCATTTCTCCCAGACCTTGCCTTACACCTAAACTCCAAATTGCAACCTCTTGGTGTCATCTATAAATTAAGTAATGGCATGGGGGAGTAGGTAAGTGTTACAAGGGGGAGGAATTCGTAACTGCTTTTCGTTACCATTTGTAACTAAAAATGATAAATAAAATAATGAAATAACTAAATACTTCAACATTAAAAATATTTGTGGCCTTATTTAAAGAAAGGGGGGGGGGGGGAAGAAAGGTATAGAGAATTTTAGAAAATAAAATAAAATTTATCAAAATTGGTGGTTTACGCGTTTATAGATGTAGAAGGCTTTCTTTTATTTCTCGTTCAAAACGAGCAAAACGTCAGCGAGCGAAACGTCAGTTAAGTCTTTTGACAGTTTTCAATCGATAATATTTTCATCATATTGAAGAAGTGTTGTGTAAGAATATATCTTTTCATATGGACCTCTGCAAATTTAGGGATAAAAAGCGATAAAAAAATATAAGTAAGTAACCCATTTAACAGACTATTTTTAGTTAAAAAGCATACTATACGGGGATAAACCCACCGTCAATTTGCTTTTCTTTCCATTTTTTTCACGAAATTTTTGGAAAACCTGTATTTTTTCCTTGCGAAATCATTTACATGATTATAGTAAGTCCAAAATTCCAACAAGTTTTATTTAAATTTAAAGAAAAACCCGCAAAATTAGATTTAAAACGACATACGTCCCATAGTCCTAAACCCTAACCCGTCTTAGTAAATATCGCCCTAGAAGTCTTATTAGTTTTTGCCAGAAATGTATAGCTGTTATTACTGTTAAATCATTAATTTAATTTTATGCAGACGTAAAAGTAGATCTACAACAATTTTTTGTCTCATAAAATTTTAAAAAAGGACTTTTTTATAAATTGGCATATATAAATTGTTTATTTCCCAACAAGCTTTAAGGATTATTACAGGACAAAATAGATTAAAAATAAAGTAAAAAAGCAAACCTAGTGGTTAATTTAATTATATCAACACAACAAAAAATAAATAAATAGTTAAAATTCGAGATAAAAGTATTTTGTTTTAATTTAAAAAATATGTTTTTGCATGTTTTTTAAATAGATGTAAATGGTGTATTTGTTTCAATACTATGGGTAACTTATTATATATGTTAATTCCATCATATAATAAAGATTTTTTCCCATTATTTCTATTAAACTGTATTGGTTGAACTTGATTATTTTTGTGTACAGAAAAAGCCTTTAAAACATACATCTTGTTCATGATTATTAATTTGAAAGATATTAATTATTATTACTCTGAATTTAAAATGTTCACTAAAGGTCATATTTTGGGCAATAATAAACACCTCTGATGCTCTTCTAACAAATAACTTATTGTAGGTGGCGCTGCACACAAGGTTGTGATATTGGTAATTTCTTGACTTGGATGCAACGTTGAAACAACTCGAAAAGTATTCACCAAACTGGTGAAAAATAGGGTTGGTAAAACGTTTCCCCCAACGTCACATCGCAACATTGCGGTTGCGTTTGGAAACGTTATTGCGTCAACAAATTGTTGCTTCAGCAATCAATTCAAAATAGTGTTCATACTGCACATGTGCACTCAGGTTGCTGGGTTCGGAACGTCCCTATGGTGTTTATTTTCAATGCGTTCTGAATTATCACGGTGTCAACATCAAAAACGCCGGGCCGAGAGTTAAAGTTTGCGGTGTGACACCACATTTCTGCCTAACAAAAGTTTGGATGTACAGTTTTAGCTAAATTTTCTATGGTTTTAACCTTCCAACATGTAAAACAAACTGATGGAAGCCAAAAATTCGCACAAAAAAACTTATTCGAATAACGCTTACTTTTGGCGGCGAAGAGCCGGGGTAACTGTGATAGCTGAGTAAAGTGGGGTGTAAATTTTGCGCTGGGTCCGTGCAACTTGCGCTGCTCGTAAGCGACGATTGCTTCAGAAATAGTGGCTCAGGTTGGGGAGGAGTCGTTCCTAGATAAAGACAGAAAACACAACAATAAGGCAGCGCCATCTAGAGGAGGAATTTTTCTCTTGTACTCGCCTGGACATTCAGGTTTGACTAAAGGATAGCCCAAGTAATTGATCAAAATATATTCAATGGAAAGGATAGTTCCAAGTTCTTTTTTAATGCGTTTTTTGACATTTTTGAGAACTTTTGCCACTTTTTTGTATCCCGCATTTTCAAAAACATTTGCGCCCGCCCCGTTTTATGTGACTATCTAATCGCCGTCGCTTGGGTATTGTATAGGTAGGTATTTTGTTGTTATATAAAGAAAACCATTGTAATTTTGCAAATTATTGTTTGTTAATTACTGCTCGATTCATGGTGCCTCCAAAAAACTGGCCAAAGGTCTGAAAATTGACGAAAAACGCGTTTTTTTTTTAAATTTTCAAACCAAAACATTGAACTGTCATCGCTGTCATAAGCCAGTCAAACCTGAGTGGCCCTCACACTTCTCAAGCGACACAAGTGTAGATATTCTTGAAATCAGGGAGAAAACAATTATTTCCCTGAAACGCACTGACACTAATGACACATGACTTTTGATGAAATTTGTTCTACTGCTCTTTAGTGAGGGAAATAAAATAGTGAGAGATATAAAAGGCACCTATTTATATTTAAAATAATGTAATTAGTGTCATTTTTGAGATAAATCAGTGACATCACACAATTATTTTCTTTTCCCTGTGTGTCTATTCTTGAATCGAGAGAAAATTTGCTCCCAGGGAGTCGAATTCTCTCGCTACTATGCATCTCATTGGTCCAAATCTTCGGTTAAAATCGGTTTCTCTCACTTTTGCCCGATATTGATGGAAAGTAATTCTCTTAGTCAAGACCAATGATCTCAAGAATAGCTAAACAGGTGTCGCTTAATAAGGTTAACCATAGGGTCAGTGCATCACAAAAACTGCAAAGCTTAAGGATGCTGTGACCCTAGTTAAAGCACGTAAAAGCGAGGCACTCGAAAATTCAGAAAAACAAAACTATCACTTCTTAGACGTGGAAAACATCAAACTAGTGGTTAAGTTGTAAAATTTTTCAAAGAAAAGTTAATTAAATTAACTTTAACATGAATAATAAGTTTACAATGTGCATACAATAAATACAAAAAAATTGGAGCACAAAAAGTACCTGCAATCTCCTCAGGTATAGCCTCGCAACTGACCCTCATATCTTTAGAATACAGCTTGCTTTTCTTGTCGTCCGCATTGATTTTTTCATCCTCGCTAGAACCACTGGAGCCCATCTTGAGAAAGGGGTTCTTCCAACCTAACAAAAAATACATTTTTTCACTTTAGGGATTAAAAACGCATTTTAGTCCCTCAAAGGTGAGACTAAGATGGTACTTTTCGTCTCTATGGACTAAAAATAGCACTTTTAGTCCTTAAGGAGTAAAAATGGAACTTTTAGTCTCTAAAATAGCAAAAATAACATTCAGAAATATTGCACCTTGTTTTACGTCGGTGCCATTCCACAATAAAGGAGCCGTAAAAAAATTGTTTTAAGAAAAAGCAAAACAAATCTATAAAATGTTTTGGTTTGAAAAAAAATTGTATATATTGTATACACAGCTCTACAAAATAATAAAAAAGTTATGTTGCAAAAAAAACAATACGGATTTTTGTTGGGTATGAACCACTTATTCTGAAACTACCTTTCATGTATTTAAGTTGGCTCAGTTTTAACTAAAAAAAAAAATAAAAACTTTTTTAATTTTACCATGTTTTTCTGAAGAAACTTTGGTGTAACTTTGAAACGCTTGGTACTAAATTAGCAAAATTTAATACCTTCATAAAGAAGGCATAGGGATATTTTTATGAAAGAAAATATTAGCATATAAATGTACAGGCTTTTAAACAAACAAAAAAGTCCCTCTGTATACAGGTGTATTTCTAAATAAAGCATAAAACATACTACAAAAAAGATCTTGTAGATAAATATTTTTTTTAATAGAATTATCAGTAAACATACAAAAAAGGTCTTGTAGGTTTAAGTTTATAGTTTTATGAGTTAAAAAGATATTTGGGTTTAAAATTTAAATTTTTAAGAAAAAAAATGCAGATCTCCAGATAATCTTGGTGATTATAGTGGAGAGCGATTTCAGAAAAAGACATTAAAACAATGGAAGAGCGCCATCAAGGTCCATGGGATATTCACATGAAAGCAGATTCTTCTTCTTCTTCCAACACAGAACACCAAAGACAATCGGTTAAAAAAAGTTTTTGTGGTTAGCTTAGTTTTTCAAGAAAGTGTCTAAAGCATTTTTTTGTAGTAAATTTATAACATAATGCAATGGTCAAACTTTTCTTTATTTTAGCTCTTTTTTAGTTAGCGGTGATTTTTTAAAAATATGTCTGTTTTTTTACTTTTATTTAGCTGTATCTCCATAAAACTTCTGCGTATTGTTTTTATATTTTACTAAAAGAGCTATTGATCCTCTATTTATGGCCCAAATTTAGGCTGTGTACCCAAAAGATAAAAAAAAATTTTGTTAATTAAAATTTAAAAAAAAAATAGTTTTTTTAAATTTTTTTCTGGAAAACCGAGCCAACTTGGGAAAACATACAGTGGCTATGATATCAGGGCACCTTGACAAGTACGAATATTATTAAAATCAGTGTAGCGTAGCTGATTATAGTAGTAGAGGAGGAGGCTTTTAAGTTTGGACATACCTGCAGACATTTCAGGACTAGAATTCGATCTCCTTACAGGATTTCTCAACTTCGTCGTTTCGTCATCGTAAATATCGTTCATTTCCAACTCCTCTTCGATACTGTCCTGTGAATTTTGACGGGACGGTGACTGTTTCGGACTTGCTGTTACAGAAAAATACCGTTACATAATGTGATATACTGTCAAACGCTTGACTTTAGTCAAAAAATACAACAAGATTTAAAATTTGTTTGTTAGATTACGTTACATGCTTATTTTTAGTGGTGGTTATCACCTTTACGGACTGCAAGTAGGCCGTTTATCTGGGCCCATTGTTCCCACATACTCTTTATTGCCTTAAAAATTCTATTACTCAGCTGTCGCGGAATATAAACCTACTGAACCTACCTGTCGCACTGTTACTCTGAAGCACGTCCACTTCGTGGCTGTGATTGTCATTGTCAAATGTGTCTTGCCTGCACAACTGGGGGCGGTAATTTTCGCTCATCGAAAACATGTAACAAGTGGAAATTTCGTTCAGGGGAAAATCGTACCACTGGTCCCAATTAATTTCGCTCTGGATGCGCATCACCCAAGACAGTTCGCCTACGAGTAAAAAATAAAGGAATCTGATTAATTACTTCGATTTTTCTCTTGTTTTTAATATTCAAGACCATTCTTGTGTAACGAAGTTACTAATTTTATTTATTTATTTTAGCTTTTCTTTTCTTTTTAGGTACTTTTGTAATTTCTATGACGTTTTATTATTAGACTCTAGACATCGCTTTGACTCGCCACGTTTCCCTTTCCTGCTATGCTGCACGGTCAGCGAGCTATACCCCACCGGTTTGCGCGCACAGCCTGCTCGACGGGAGTATGGTAGGTGGGGATACGCGAGGCTATTTAAAGCGATGTCGAGCGCGTTTCATGGCATTCATTCTGCCGACCGCCCGTCGTAAACTATTCCACCTGGGAATTCATTCTGCCGACCGTCCGCTACCAACAACTCCTCCGACCGACCGCACCGAAAACACACATCACCTGCCAGAACCCGATAGGTAAGCACCTGACCAGTATAGCGGGGTTTTCTATACATACCGTAAAATGTAGTTTTCCGTATGGTAAGTAGAGGTGAGATGGGTTACCGCTGGCTCGGAATACGGGTAACACATCTCTCTCTCTAGCACCAGGCGAAGCTATTAATGGGTTTGTCTTGCGCTGTCTGACCGGTTAGTGAGTGAGAGGGAGACAGTGCTATCGCTGGATCGGATTACCTTTAGGACTGTCTTTTCCTCTCTGCATCTCTCTCTAACACACGGTTTGACAGCGTATGGAGTAATTCATTGAGAAGCAGCGCCACCGGATCGTTTTATTTAAGCATGTGACGACAAAGGCACTGTAATTGGAGGTTAGGTGTATTATCGCTGGTTCGGAATACGGGTAATACATCTCTCTCTCTAACACATGGCTAAACTACCTACGTAGGTCGATCCTGTGTTGTTTGACCGGTTAGTGAGTGAGAGGGAGACAGTGCTATCGCTGGATCGGAATACCTTTAGGACTGTCTTTTCCTCTTTGCATCTCTCTCTAACACACGGTGGAACAGCATATGGAGTGATTTATGGAGTAGTGGTGCTATAAAGGTATCTTTGTCTGACACACTAATTTCTTATTTCTCTAAACCTGCTATGAATTCTATATATGTAAATTCCGCTATGTTGGGGGTGCCGTATTAAGGAGCTTTCTACCGTTAACATTAAATATCAAATACCGGGGTTTACCGTAAACGTTATGAGACATGCAAGTTACCGATTATTTCTAATATTTTCCGTCCCTTTCTATTGTATACCGTTGAATGCTAAATAAAGAGACCTGTTGATAATAAATTAATAAGTTATAATAAATCCGCCATGTTGGAAAATTGGTTGTTTTACTCGTGTTACTTAGGTTAAGAATCGAGACAGCTAGACCCCTGGTTTAACCGTCTCCACTGTTTAAAAGCTACCCGAGATACTTGTTGGATTATCTCTCAGAGGAGTAGTTAATCCAACAGAAACCGATGCCTACCGCTTTAAAACGTAAACAACGTTACACTTGTTAAGAAATTTTTGTATGTTGTTGTTCGGGCAAGCAGTCAAGGGTGGAAAAAATATCTACCGCCAGCTCAGTCAAGCTAAACCACTCCTCTCAACGAAACTCAATTTGGATGTTGTAAAAATTATGTACTAATTTAGTCCCCTTTTAAAAATTTTTGTACTTAATAAATAACGGAGTTATTTCCACTTAAAAGGGGCGGGGGGTGTGGCTTGGCGCTAAGCTGCACCCTCCCTATGCTTGGGGATAGATTAAATGAAAGTTGATATGTCATAATTTTGTACAAATTATGTACTCTTAAAGAAGGGTACTTTTAGTTTACAAAAACCATCGGTTTTTCCGGTTTTTGTTTGTTGGTTATGGGGTGTGTAGCTTGATATCAAGGTACACCCCCCTCTGCTTAGAAAAGAGATTTCAAAAAAGTAATTATACCATAATTTGCTACTAATTATGTACTAATTTTGTCCCCCTCTAGAAAATTGCCTACTCTCAAGAAAACTTAATCTTTTTAGTTTTTATGGAGTGTTGATATCAAGGCACACACCCCATAAAAACAAAAAAAAATTAAGTTATCTTGATAGTAGGCAATTTTTTAGAAGGGGACGAGATAAGTAGCAAATTATTTTTTTTTTCAAATCTCTTTCCTAGGCAGAGGCAAGCCACATACCCCATAACAAACAAATAAAAATCTTAGGAACCGATGGTTTTTGTAAACTAAAAGTACCCTTCTTTAAGAATACATAATTAGTACAAAATTATGAAATATCAACTTTCATTAAATATATCTCCTAAGCATGAGGGGGAGGGGTGCAGCTTAGAACTAAGCCACACCCCCCCCCTTTTAAGTGCGAATAACTCCGTTATTCATCAAGTACAATTTTTTTTTAAATTAGTACATAATTTTTACAATATCCAAATTGAGTTTCGTTGAGTGGGAGTGTAGCTTGACTGAGCTTCTTTCGCCATTATTGGCACCGCAATAGTTTTCAAAGAATGTACTGATTGTTGGAAACCCTATTACTTATTATCAGATCCACTCAGTGCGGAGAAGCGAGAGTTAAATGCGGGAACTGATACTTCCGAACTAAAACTCGTACAGGAAAGTAGGCAAAACATTTTTTCTGTAGTATTACCACACGGGATGAAGAAATTATTATTTCATGGATTTAATTCTTGAATGGTTGTCGTATGAAATTTCATTCAAAATATTTATGTTACGTACCCGTGGCTCTCCTAATATGCACCTCGGCCCACCCTTGGCACCAACAGCAACAGGTATACTTGACGGGCGGCTTCTTAATGACACCCTGTATCTTCTTGTTGGGCGCTTCGTCGCCGGGTTTGCTCGTTGACTCTTCTTGAGGGGAGTTGACCGAATTGCTCGATTTCTCGTTGGAGTTCTGACGGCTGGTTTCTGTACTACTATTTCCTGAAAAAGAAAAAACCACACGGTTGGGGAAAATCGAACTCACCCACAGAACTAGATAATCTAGGTATGTGAACGCACCCAAAATTTAAGATTAAGATTTAAGAATCATGATAAAGGTGCTTTGTTCCATCCCCAACGGACGTATGAAACAGTAGATTGAGTAAGTGGCAAATAATTTTGTTTTCTTTGAATTTGTGCCTGTATTTCTATTTCTAGGACTTGAAAAAGGTTTAATATAAACCGAAACGTTGCCACACATCTGGTAGTTTCTTTTTGTTCAGTCCTCTAATCCACGAACGCCACCATCATCTAAACTAAGGACACGAAATGACTATTAACACGTCTTTTGTTAACAGTCACTCCACCATTTTGTTTGTTTATTTTATTTAAGTTTCTGTTCTTTCATAGCTATACTTAATCGCGATTACCTGTCTAATTCATTCTCTCTAACGGCCCTGCCCTTGCATTTTCCAAAAAACAGCCGTAGCGATAATAACCCTAATAATCAAGTTAGCCTGGAAAATATGCAAAGCCAAGAACTTTTCTGGACGCGAGCTGCCTACGTCAGGTATACGCAGTAGATTTTTCGCCTTTGACCTTGATTTTTACATTATTGTCTTTGTTTTTAAAGGTTATTACTGTTACATATTTTGCGAACCTTGGGTCATTATAGTATCTCATAGTTATATGAGATAAACTAATTCAAGTTAATTAGTTTAGAAAAATTAATAATAATTTATTTACAGCCAACTGCATTTATAAATGTTCTTCTACATAAAATATCAAATAAAATCACCTGTCGCAGGGTAGCCACTCGTCCTGCTGTGGCACACCTCCCAGCACTTGTCGCAAATGCCATCTTTCAGCACTTTTTGGGAACAGCCGCTGGTTGTGATGGTGACTATTTGAGTCCCGACCAACCAAGCCATCGATTGACCGCCACTCAAAAGGAATTCTGCACCCGGCGACCTAAAAAAATTGGATGTCCAAATTCAATTTAATCGTATCACTACGCCACCTCTCAGAATTACAAGGCTCTATCTCTCTTGCAACTTTTGATAAATGAACTTGTAAAATATTGTGTTCCAGAACTGCTGTGTTATTTAAATATTTTGAAGTAATAATTTGATTTCACTTACTGACGAATTTTTTAATATAATTGATTAGATCTATTTTTTTTTCCTACAGAAAGCTGTCATTGTTTGACAAGGCAAATAGAACTCGTTAACGTTTGTTATACGATATTCTAAAAAAATGCGATAGTGGGGGTAAGGAGGTGAAAGAGGGTTAATATATTTAAAAATTAAAAATATTCATAATTTTTAAATCAAAGCTGCTACGAATGTGCAATTTTTAGATTTAAAATCTACTAAATATTTCTACTAAAATTTTAGAGGACAGCCAATGCAATTCAAATGCAAGTCAGATGATTGTTCGTATGAAATTTGACGTGCTCATGTTATAAAATCCGGCCCCAGGAAGATTTAAGGGTATTGGTATACAATACACGGCGCCTCCACCATGTCACAATAAAAGCGGCTTGTGTGCAATTGCTATTGAACTTAGCTATCGTACTTATTTCGTTTAACTCCCACGGATTGGTTAAACAGAGTCGACTAAATACGGGCAAAAATACGAGACTTTAGTCTCTATAAGCCTGAAAGACGATTGCACAGAGTTCCAAACTGAAGTAGCAACAATACATCACTGTGCCGAAGAAATACAAAGGGTAGAGAAAAACTCTCATTCGGTAGTTATATATTCAGATAGTCAAGCTGCACTTAAAGCTCTAGAAGCAGTGTAAGTGACGTCCAAACTGGTTTGCGACTGCAGAACAGCTCTAAATAGGCTGGCAAGCACCAAAAGGGTGACACTAGCCTGGGTTCCAGGACATCGGGGACGCTCTAGAAACGAAAAAGCCGATGGCCAGACAAGGCTCGGCAATAAAGTTCAAAGGGCCTGAACCATTTTGTGGGATCGCCAAGGCCAGAGTCAAGCAATCTATTAAACAGTGGCTCACCAAAGCGACGAACGATCTGTGGGAGCAAACGCCTGGAAAAAGACAGGCCAAACAGTTCATTAAGGAACGTTTACCAAATCTGACTGCAGAACTTCTTAGTAAGGAAAGGAAGCTTGTCAGACAAATAGTGGGGCTCCTAACAGGTCACTGCAAACTCAATAAACACTTGGTAGAAGATCCTACATGCCGCTTCTTCAAAAAAGAGGAAGAAACCTCATTACATGTCCTATGTCAATGTGAAGGCCTAGTTAGATCCAGGGCCCTACTGGGGGACCTAGAATGTCCGCGGTCAGAAAGCTATATACAGGGCACACTGGCAAAGATTCTGGTTTTCATGACAAGGACGGGGCTGCAACTTGTTTTGTAGTTCTAGCAAATCAGGGAAGAAGAAAGGGAAACCACAATAGATCTGAGAAGGTCGAGATGGACAGGTGTCTACACTACTAATCTAATCTTATCCAAGGTTGCAAATTACACAAGAGGGAGCTGAATTTACTTAGTACACGTATGGTTTCAACGCAAAATTAAACAGGTTTGTTTAGACACATACAAGAACATTTGGGCTATAATGATAATAATAACATAGCTTTGACTTGTTCCTGTTTGGAAACTGCATACCCGCTGCTTTCGAGCAAGTCCCTGAACTCTTATCTCGTTTAACTATTTAGTTTTGTAATTCAGCTTAGCTTTGTCCAAGCCATGCCTTAAAAACCAGATAAAAAACTGAATCACCCTTTTGGTATCGTAGTTTGACTTCTAAGCACTTTTCGGGTTATAGGCCGGAATTTACTTTCAAACCCATGCCGGTTATACATCTTAGTTTTTATCCATGCAAAACGGCTGATGACGTGTTGGCCCGCTTTTATGCTTTGGTCATCGAGCCGATTAAAAAACCATTATCTTGTTTGGTATAATATAATAATTCTAACGATTAGACATGTTTGCATAGCCCTATCCTTTATATAATATCATGGAACAAAAACTTACCTTCTAGGTGACGCGACCCATGGAGAAAAGGCATATCTAGCCATCAGATCTATACATGTTTCAGTTAATTCTTCATAAAAAGTAACCAAAAGCTTATTCGGAGGTATCCTCTTTTGCTAAAACCAAAAAAAAAGTTTTACACGTCTAAGTGCATCTAGTGTAAATTAAGCAATATTTTGAGATCTACACGTATGTCAGTTCTCATTAAGATGTCGACTTGTTGGCCATTTATTTCTAATATGCCTTGAACCACACAAATTACATACCTTATTGTCAAGCCTCACAGACAAAGACAGATCACCCCTAGAATCTCTGTTCCTGGATCCCTGTTCCGTCAAGCTTGAACTCCTTTTTCTGTCCGAACTATCCTGATTCAAGCTAGCGAAGTCTGATCTTAGATAGGTCTCGTCTAAGGGGACTAGGTTAGCTTGAAGACCCTGGAAAAAAAGTTTTCTTAAAACAATTTTTTTTCCAGAATTCATTGTTCGCTTCAAACTTGCGATCCTTGCAAAAACTTCTATTGGAATTTTTGACACTATGTTTTTAGGGGTGAAATACTGTAGCAAAATAAAATCTTCTTTAAAAAGTGTTGTGCACCTGTCCAGAAAGTTACTAAGGCTAAGCACAAATCATAACGTTGGTACCTTATGGAAAGAGTTCAAATTAATATCCTCTATTTAAAAAACTTACATTTGTGATAAACCTGACGAAGTCCCTTCTAAACGGCAATCTACACTTGAGAAACCACACGGCGATCACGTGGTACGCCAAAGATACGATGTAGTGGTTGTACTTGAACGGATTTGTGTATGGCAAAGATATGGCAAAAACGGCCATGTATTGGTCGGCTATGAAGTTCGAATAGATCGCTTGCAACTGGGTCAGAGCTAAAAATCAGAAATAGTAAGTTACATACCTTAGAAAAACTACCAAACTTTGCACAGACTCGACTCGACTGTGGTGTGAGCCTTTGCCGAGACGGATCAGTTGCCGTAATTAAATGAACGAGACACCGAAACGCTGTGTGCCAAGGTTGGACGGCAGTTTTAGGTATCGTCACGTATGGAAAATGTAATCTAGGGCAAGTTGAAAGAAAGTAAGGAACTCGGTTTTTGACCAGGTTGGAAGTAAGAACCATAGAGAAAACAATAATAAAGAGAGATCCTGGCGCCTCCATTGAGAGCGTAGAGAAACAAGTCGTTTTTTATGGTGGGCTTTTTAAAATTTGTTTAGCATCACGAAAACTGCGTCTCCTTTCGCAGTTTTCGTGATGCAGTGACCCTATTTTAACCAAACTAAAACTATAAAAATAGAGATATACAATTTAGCAAATAAAATTGTTTTATTTTAAAAGCTACTCGTCTGTGAGGGAACTCCAGAAGGACCCTCCGACAATAGTAACACAGGGAACCGAATAGGTACCCAGTGGAACCTCTAAAGATAAGGATCAACAAGGAACTGTTCAAAGACCCAGTAGATCTCCTTCAACACAAGAGGCCCGACAGGGAACTGCACAAATACCCATTGGACACTCTATAAAAACATCAGGGGCGCCTACGGACGCCGCAGATGTAAACAAATTGGCCAAGGAGTTCAGGAAGCTCCAGGTCAACAGGGTCCTAACAGGACACTGTTGCCTCAACAAGCACCTAGAGACGCTGGGAATCACCGGAGACTCAGAGAGTCGATGGTACATGAAGGACGAAGAATCGTCCTTGCATGCCCTGCTGGAGTGTCCGGCTCTGGCCAGGTCAAGAGAGTCGTATCTTGGGAACTATGACAGATATTTATATAATTATTATAAAGAGGGTTCCATTGATACCCTAGGGTATTTAGAAGATTCCTACAAGAATTGAGTTTGTATATTTGTTTTATTAAAGGCTCTAAATTCAAATGTTATATAAATTGGTGTTAACAATGTTTCCACCAACATATTTATAAAAATATAAGTCATCAGTGACAAAAGTTATATAAATTGGTGTTTGAAATCTTTCTGTCAACCCACCTATAAAACCGTAAGTAACTATCAATTAAAGATATATAATAGATTGGTTTTTAAAATGTTGCTATCAACCCACTTATAAAACTTAATTAACCAACAACAAATTTATATACGATAAGATTGAAAATATTTCGAGAGACACTTATAAAAACTTGGGAACTCACACAATAGTTATATAAATTGGTGTCTGTAATATTCTTATGAACTCATTCATAAACCTTTTTTGCCCATAAGGTTTTTTCTATAATGTTGTTGTTAATTTCTTTATATAGTGATTATAATACAACTGTTTTTAGAACAAAAAAAACAATTTTAATTTATTTTGGCAATTATAATAACAAAACAAACAAGATTTTTTAAGGATAATTTTGTGACATCAAAAGGCGCGTTTTTGCGACATCAAAAGGAGCGCTTTTGCCACATCAAAAGGCGCGTTTTTGCGAGATACCATACCATTATTATCTTGTTTTAATTACATCAATCTGAGAGAGATAAGAGATCCAAATCTTCTTGAGATAGTTGCCGATGACAGATATCGGGATCGAATGCATTTTACACCCGATTCCCACCAGGGTTTCCCATGCTCAGTCACCCTGACTCAAAAAACTCATCACGTGGTCAGACATGAACTTGTATAGGCAAATGTCGCTTAGACCACGTGATACGTGGTTTGATTCGGGGGACCCACGAATGAGAAACGCATAGATGGGAACCGTGTTTTAGAAAAACAGAACAATATAGAAACCGTGTTAAGGTCGCAAAAACGCACCGTGAAACGTCGAGCGCATACGCTGATACTGCTGGTCGGCGGCAAATGTGAACACCCCGGAAAATACTCGCCTGTACACCCTTCGACCCCGCAATCTAACTATATTCTTGAGATAGTTACCTCTGACAGTTACGCGGGCTTGAAGTGTGTGGAGGCGGGTATTTTTCCTGGTATGTGTAGTATGCTGGATCTCTCGAGGAATGCATTTAGGAAAAGAGAACAATAGTAACTATGTTAAGCTCGCAGAAACGGACCATCAGTGTTCAACACTGCGCCATCTGCAGCCCTTTGATCCAAGTAGCATCATTTTTTAAAAGGGTCATAAAATAGTGTTTGTCGAGGTAAACAGTGGTATAGTTGTATTGTTTTTTTTTTATAGAATTGTCGGAAATTTTCACCATTTTGGATTACAAAAATAGGTTTTTGGCCTAAATGAAAACGTTATTTATGGGGTTTCAACATGTGTTTCAATCGAAATATTGCTTGTTAGGGTTAAGAACAACATACAAAATTCAATATTTGTTCCAGAAAGAAAAAAACGCGTATGAAAAAAAAAACTGATATTTAAATGAATATTTTTTTCCCGTTTTCTCAAGTATTTTTGGAGCCCATGAAATTTACGTGAGTGTATTCGAAAACTATACAGTACACACGGGACCGCAGCTGATTTTCAGAGTAGGATGACTTGAAAAACAGCTTTTATTTGACTATAGTATATAAATATTCATATTCCTGCTTCAGCTTATCTCACTTTCATTTTTATTTATTTTAGAAGATTGCTAAATACCATTTTATAAATTTTTTTATTGTAAAAAGAAAAAGAATAATACATAACAAGCAAAGGGAAGAAAGATGGAAAATCTATATTTCTAAATCCATAAAAACCATTAATTAGTTATGTAGTGTTGTTAGAACAGTTGTAAAACCTTTTTATAATAATCTCTATACTTGAGGGATAAGGAAGTTTTATAAAATCTATATGTTGTTTTTCTATCCATTACTATGTACCATAAATTTTTATAAGCTGGTGTTGAACAGTTGTTTTTCAAGTCTTTTTTACTCATTTAAGAGATATATTAGAGTTATAAAATTATCACCAACACTAAATAATATAACTTTTGGTTATTTTATGAAGGTTTAATATTATTTTCTGTAACTTTTATATAGACAAAAATGCTCATTGGGTAAGAAGGCTGCAGCCCAGAAAAATCTGTTCATTTGCGAAAAAGGCAGGCTCCCAGGGCTAAACCATGGATAGTGGGCGTGAAACTGGCCCAGCAAGGTGGCCTACGTACATGTGAATTTCCCCGCCCGAAATTCTACATTCACTCATTCAAATGTGAGGAAAAGAATTGCAAGGACGCCTTAAGATTAGCAAGGCAAAACAATCAAAGTAGGTAATCAGGGTTCGTAGCGCTCATAGACTTTTCCAGGGTTTCCCTGACCAATTTTCTAAAAATTCCAGGTTTGTGCCATATATAGTTCCATAGATTTTTAAAAAGTGATCTGATTTTTATTCATTCAAAGAGGTTAAAGAAAAAATTTTACTATTTTTTTATAAAAAATGTCAAAATTTCAAGATTACATGAAAAAAAAGCTAAAACTAGGTTTTATATTTTATTTCGACCTCCCTGTAATTTTTTGTCATTAAAATAGGAAAGCCCATATCACTTCATGTTTGACGAGGTACTACTCATAAAACTCGGCTTAATTATTTGATAGTTACGTTAGCTCAAAGTTCCTGCAAACGAAGTTCTAAAATTTATAAGACTTCCTGCAAACGAAGTTCTAAAATTTATAAGACTTGGAAGGAACATAAAAGTTATTAGAAAATCAAAATACTCCAATTTAAGATTTTAAATATATATACAAAAAATAATCAAACATCGGAGTGGAACCAAACTCACCCCTACCTACTCATAATTCCAAAATGGCGGCGAACTCACAAGGAATTTTTTGACATGAACTGTTATGAACATGAACTTCTTCGTGCTGTACAAAATTTGGCTGTTCATTCAGTTTTATAAAAAAAATCGCCATTTCTGACTATTTTATTGGGGTAATAGATATAGGATTATGGAAAAAATTGTAGGCAAAGGGTGTACTTTCCGGTCTGTTGAAAAAAAATTAAATTGTGATTTCTTACTTGATAAAAACTCCAAAATGGGCACAGCGATGTGGACCGTCGAAGAAATTTTACTCAGAGTAAGCAGCACGTCGGGTAACATTTTCACCATTACTTTTCTCATTTCCACTGTGCACACTGTGAACGCGGATATGCAGAGCTTCGAAATTTTCGGACCTCCGTGCATGCACTTCATCAGGGATCTGTTAAAAAATTGTTTGCCAAATGTCAAAAATTGTGTTATTTATTCTGGAACAGGGTGCTTACCAAAATTTAAAAATAAAAAATTCTGAATTTCCCCTGAATTTTGCCCACCAAACTGACACTACGTTTATACGCACCTAAAAGCGCTTTTATATAAGGACGGTTTTAAATAAAATCACTTTTTTTCAGTGTTTATACGTCCTTCATTAGATGTCATTAAATATGTCAGTTTAAAGAAAAAGCAAATAAAACAACTTACTTAACTAGATTTTTCGGAAAATCAAGGTTGAGTATTTCTTTTGGTTGAAAGAAATGCCCTAAAGCGTTTTTAAAGTGTTTATAACGATCCTAAAATGGGTTTCAAAGCGATAAAACCCTTTCTTAAATCGCTTTAAAATAAAGTCGATTTAGTGCTTACAACGGTTTTAGTGGTGTTTATACGACAACATTTTTAACCGTCCTTATATAAAATCCAATTAACTCTCTTTGGATGTGTTTGATTGAAAGATAATTATTATTATTAGTATTCTGTTTTTGCTAACTTCAAAGGATTTGAAAATTCAAGTGGTGCATTTTTAGTACTTTAATTATCCTGATTTTTTGCTTTTTTTTAATAAAAGGTCGGGACTTTTTTTGTCTAACCTGACTTTTTCTGACTGGTGAGCACCCCGTGGAAATAAATAGGGGGAAATCATATAACTATGAGATACTATAACCGCTCTGCCCTTACATTTCCGGAGAAAAAAGCTTACCGATAATAGGGAATTATTGAAATGCAGTTAGCGCCCGGCACTAACAAAGCCAGGCACTATTTTGACGCTGTTGACAGATACGCATGCGCAAGAACGACCAGATTTATTGCCGACACTAATAAGGTTAGGGCCTGCTCTTATTTCTGGAGGAATTATACTGGGCCGTATCTTGGCTGTGTCTGGCCGTATTTGATGTTTTTGACAACTATTCGCCATGTTTTATTACCTTAACCCTACTTTCGGGAATTTTGTGTGTTGCGACGACCAAAAAAGCAAAAATTGTGCACAAAATAATTATTTTTTTTATGAAATCGGGTAACATGGCTAAAGAATATGAAAAAAGCAAGGCTCAAAGACTTCGTTTTACCGATGCAGACAAGATTTTTGTGCTACGAGAAGTAGCCCTTTAGAACCCCAAATACATGGGCTACAATCCAACAAATATATTTAAGGGTGAATTTGAATAAAAAATGCGCTTATTTCAATTACTTCTTCTTCCTTCCTTAATCTAAAACTTAATCTAAAAAACTGTTGATCAAATTTGTATGAAATTTTGTACGGATTCTGCATAATTTTAAGTTTTTTACATAATTTTAAGTATCCTAAAAATGTTTAATTCACTGTAAAAATTATCGATTATTTTAAAAAACTAAATAAAATCAAGATACATATATATTTTTTTTAAAACCACGCGAATGTGGGGGATACCAGAAATCTCCGCTGTGAAAAATTTTGTTAATTTTTGATGTGCGGTTTATCTGTTTAAGTAACAGACAAACAAGAGCTCTTGTAGGCATTCCGTGCCCTGGGCTTTGTAAGTGAGACATTTTGTGGGTTAAGGGTAAATTAATGCCTAGTTTATTTTAGGAAGGGATGTATAAGCCTACTAATCACAGAAAATAACGCCACAAAATTTTAAAACACGAAAACACCATAATAACAAACAAAATGAGTCTGAGTCTTGATTTTGTTTTTGTACAATTTTCTACAAGTTTCTTCAGTAAGTAACCACAAATTTTCAATTTATTTTTTGGCATAGCTTTGTTAGTTAATACGCAGTAGATTTTTCGTCTTTGGCCTGGCCCAAACAGTGCCAAAGCCAACCGCGATTTTGAATTTTCTTCTTTGTTTTTCAAAGTTATTTTTGCATTTTGCACCCCTTGGGCCATTATAGTAACTCATAGTTATATAGTTATATACATTTTTTAATACATATCGTATGGTAACTAAAAAATCGAAAAATCCCCACTCAAAAAATAGGTTCGCCTACATAATATTTTTTTTAATTGTTTACCTTTTTTAATGATTTTACTTAGCTTTACACTTTTTTACCAACTTCCCGTTAAGACAAAAAAATTTAATCCCCACTTCTAGTAGAATAAATTACACAAAATTATTTTTTAACTCCCTCAGGCGTTACGCAAGTAAAAGACCCTCACTTAATCAATTTTTGCTGATGAGGCTGGTCAAAATACGGATGGTAAGACGTCAAATTCACCATAGCCGTCAAAACTGCTACGTGAAAGTCTGGTTTCGAAATTTTCACATTTAGGGTATCCGGAAGACCGAGTCCAGTGAGCTAAAATATGCAAAAAATTAAAAATGCATCTCTAAAGTTAGACATGTACCCAAACATTGCTTCTCCATAGAAATTGGAAGGAAATGGAACAGGGTTGAAACTGATTTTCAGTTTTTGAATTCCCTGACTTTTCCAGATTTCCCCTGACCAGAAATAAAAATTCCACGTTATTTTACAAGCTCTAATAGTAGTTTACCTAACTAGTGCAGAAAGTGCCACTTTCCCGCACGCGATTGCAGATGGCCTAACGTTGCGTTAGCGGAGTTCGGCCAGCAATTAATTGCGGAAATGTCACTTTACGCACGAGTTTGATACAATATTTTTTCTGGTCACTTGACTTAAGTATGTATTTAACCCAATAAAGTTACTCTTTATTTATCGTGACTAAAATGTTTCATAAAGCGAACTGAACACGTTTTAAAAACTTTTTAAACTCTCGATATTTGCCTGATGCATTTTGTGGTTAGTTTTTGCCAATTTTTCCTTCTTTGTTTGTTTTTGGAGTAATATTGGAAGTACTAACAGCTGGATCTCGATATGATCCCAAAAAAGCGGTATTGAACTTGATCAGGACCAACGAAAAAAAAGTTCGATTTGCGTGTTTTCATGGAAGGTTTGAAAGTGAAAACGTGTTCAGTTCTACATGAAAACGTAGTAAGTGTTTTAAAGGAAAGCAAAAATTTACGTATTGAAAAACAGTGGGTTGGGGTGGGATTCAGTCTCAATTCTGGATTTGTTGCAGGCAAAAGTTTGAGAAAAGTATACTAAAAATGCCATTTTTTACAGGTTTTTAACGAAGTTACGGGCCGCAGGCAAACATTTATGTAATATAGGCCGGAAATTCTTCAAAAATGTTGATATTTTTCACGTATTTGCGGAATATTATTCAGAGGCGGTCGCAAATTTTTTTGTTTTGCTAAAATCATATCATAAATGTGACGAACTTTGGAAGCCTGTTGAATTAAACTAAAATTTTAATAATTAATTAATGAAAATTCTCAAAACTTTTGAAATTTTTGACGTTTTTTGGAAAATCTGGGGAAAACGAAAATAAATATTGAAATACAAAAGACACCATACTGTTCAGTTTTGGATCCAATTGAGTAAAAAGTTCCATCGCGCAGGTACTGTCACGACCTAGAGGCCCTGTATAGGATTTTTGACAGTTATAGTTTTACCAGAGATGAGCAACTGGATTTGACAGTTGTTAGGGAAATGTTTGAAATTGTGTGTTGGCAATGATAGTTGGTAACCCCTGACAATAAATAACTTTGTCACTGACAGATTTTTGATTAAGAAACGTCAGGTTTAAAAATGGAATTTTGCTGTACCAAAATCTGTAAAAATACGTGCTTTGACGAATTTTTATTGTTCCGTTGTCCAACAGAGATAGAAACTCAGAAAAAGTGAAAAGAAAACATGCATTAGTTACAAACATACGCATTTAGCATGTACTTCGTTAATAAATAAAGCGAGTAAAGGTTTACTCCAAAACTTCCCTTGCTCAGAAGAACATATATTATATAAAAAACCGCTACTCATATATATATGGGTTAGATTGGGTTGGTCAGACTTTTTCAGAGTATATCCAGACTTTTCTTGGGTGTATCTACACTGTTCAGGGGTGTATTCAGACTTTTCCATGGTGTACTCGGACATTTTCACAGTGTATCCAGGCTTTTACAGAGTGTATCCAGACTTTTCCAGGGTTTTTCCAGACTTTTCCAGAATGTATCCGGACTTTTCCAGGGTCTTCCCAGACTTTTCCAGAGTGTTTCCAGGCTTTTCCAGGGTCTTTCCAGACTTTTCCAGAGTCTTTCCAGACTTTTCCAGAGTGTTTCCAGACTTTTCCAGGGTCTCACCAGACTTTCCATAGTGTAACCAGACTTTTCCAGGGTCTCTTCAGACTTTTCCAGAGTCGTTCCAAACTTCTCCAGGGTCTTTCCAGGCTTTCCAGAGTGTATCCAGACTTTTCCATGGTCTTTCCAGACTTTTCCAGAGTGTATCCAGACTTTTCCAGGGTCTTTTCAGACTTTCCAGAGTGTATCCAGACTTTTCCAGAGTGTATTCAGACTTTTCCAGGGTCTTTCCAGACTTTTCCAGAGTCTTTCAGACTTTTACAGGGTCTTTTCAGACCCAGAGTGTATCCATACTTTTCCAGACTTTTCCAGAGTGTATCCAGACTTTTCCAGGATCTTTCCAGACTTTCCAGAGTGTATCCAGACTTTTCCAGATTCTTTCCAGACTTTCCAGAGTGTATCCTGACTTTTCAAGGGACTTTTTTAGGATGGATCCAGACTTTTCCAGGAGTATATCCAGACTTTTCTTGGGTGTATCTACACTGTTCAGGGGTGTATTCAGACTTTTCCATGGTGTACTCGGACATTTTCACAGTGTATCCAGGCTTTTACAGAGTGTATCCAGACTTTTCCAGGGTTTTTCCAGACTTTTCCAGAGTGTATCCGGACTTTTCCAGGGTCTTCCCAGACTTTTCCAGAGTGTTTCCAGGCTTTCCAGGGTCTTTCCAGACTTTTCCAGAGTGTATCCAGACTTTTCCAGGGTCTTTTCAGACTTTACAGAGTGTATCCAGACTTTTCCAGAGTGTAACCAGACTTTTCCAGGGTCTCTTCAGACTTTTCCAGAGTCGTTCCAAACTTCTCCAGGGTCTTTCCAGACTTTCCAGAGTGTATCCATACTTTTACAGACTTTTCCAGAGTGTATCCAGACTTTTCCAGGGTCTTTTCAGACTTTCCAGAGTGTATCCAGACTTTTCCAGAGTGTATTCAGACTTTTCCAGGGTCTTTCCAGACTTTTCCAGAGTCTTTCAGACTTTTACAGGGTCTTTTCAGACCCAGAGTGTATCCATACTTTTCCAGACTTTTCCAGAGTGTATCCAGACTTTTCCAGGGTCTTTCCAGACTTTCCAGAGTGTATCCAGACTTTTCCAGATTCTTTCCAGACTTTCCAGAGTGTATCCTGACTTTTCAAGGGACTTTTTTAGGATGGATCCAGGCTTTTCCAGGATTTTTATAGAGTTTTCCAGATCATATTTAGACTTTTCCAGGGTCTTTCCAGACTTTTCCAGGGTATTTGTAGACTTTTCCAGAGTGTATCCAGACTTTTCCAGGGTCTTTCCAGACCTTTCCAGAGTATATCCAGACTTTTCTAGAGTATATCCAGACTTTTCCAGGGTCTTTCCAGACTTTTCCAGTGACTTTCCAGACTTTTCAAGGGTCTTTCCAGAGTGTATTCAGACTTTTCCAGGGTCTTTCCAAACTTTTCCAGAGTCTTTCCAGACTTCTCCAGGGTGTATCCAGACTTTTCTAGGGTGCACGGACTTTTCCAATACAATTTATATGTGCTATATATAGATTCAGACTTTATTGTTTCTAAAGACATTTCGTTTTACATGTGATTTTTGTCCATTAATCACGCAATAACGGCTAAACCGATTTGTATGAAATTTGACAAGACAATAGGGTGTGAGCTGGATCTTATTCTAAGCTACTTTTTATTTAACATTTCGTTTCATAACTCGAGATATATGGCACAGAAAATTGAATTTTTCAATTGTGTTTTGCATTTTTTATGTGATATATATATATATATATATATATATATATACGTAGTCAAAAATTTTGGCGCCATTCAACTAAAATTTTTATAAGCTTTCCAAGGAGGTATCACATGGTAAGAAAAAAAATTTTTTTTTTTAGGGATGAAGTTTTTTGGGGGTAGCTCCGAAGGGTCTACTAGGAGAATGCTCAAAAATAATAGGAGTCTGCGCGTCAACAAAAGTAATTACTATGTAAAATTTTGTTATGATTAGTGAAGGAGTTTTTGAGTTAGAGTGGCTACAAAGTAGGCGATAGACAGACCGACAGACAGAGCGACGGCGTCTGGATTCGTGCTTATCACTAATCGAAACCTCAAAATTCGTGGAGGATCAGTGCGATTTTTCGATGATTACATTACTTCCCTTTAGCAAGGGAAGTAATAACACATTATGTTTCCATGTTTTATTGTAAGAAAAAGAGTAACAAAAATATAGATCATAGGAGTCTTTATTTTTTACCTACTATTTACATTTTTAGTATCTACCATGTGTATTCACTGTTTGTTTTTGTTTTTTTTTTTGTCAAAGCTTGACATACTAAAAAAAATCAATCTTTCAGAAACTGTCTGGGGAAATTATAAAAATAGACAACAAAACATCAGTCCATTCCATAAAATCAGTTTTACATGTAAATATGAAAAAAATTAGAAAGAGAGGGCACCACCTCTGGTAAAACAACAACTGTCAAATGTATAGAGGGCCTCGATCACGACCAAACCGCCTTTTGCGGTTTCGAGGGCCCAATAACAAAAGCAAAAAACCATAAATACAAAAATAAGTACATCGATCATTGTGTTTTTAGAGAAAAATTCGAATCTATTTTCAACTTGCGGAAACTGCATGCATAAAAGTATTTTTGAACCTTTTCACCATATTGGCAACGTTTGGGGGAATGACGTCAAAATAAGTTGCGGAAAAAAAACATGCACAAGAAGCTAGCAGCGCAACTTGCAGTTTTTTTATTGAAACCTATATAACTAACTAGAGCTAATTTAGTGCTAATTTTGTTCCGCAAAAAAATTCATATACAGGGTGTTCCTTAATGATATCAAAATATTTCAGGGGATGATTACTAAGCTCATTTTAAGAAAAAAATGTCATATAAACATATGTCCTACACAGCTTAGCTTTCGAGCTACAGGGTGTTAAAATTTTCAAAAAAATCATGTTTTTTATAAATATCTGAAATACTATTTTAGATAACTTTACAAAATTTGGTATACCTATACTGTACATCGAGAGGCATTTTTTGGCGAAAAACTTTTTTAAAATTTTTATCAGTGGCGTCCGTACCGGATGATACGCCATATTTACTCAGATAGGTATTCCAAAAGCAACGAAAAAATTAAATAAATTGAACGGCACACTAAACTAAAAAAGGAATAAAACGTAAAATTTTTAAAATACCAACAACTATTATTTTGACACTGACGTTTTATTCGAGGGATTTGTCTAGTTTGTAAAAATAATTTTTCCAAGCCAACTAGATTTTCTTAAAAAATTATTAGGTATTCGAAATTTATCACTTTTCATCTAATTATTTTATTCAAGAAGGGTGCATTTTACGAGAAAAACACAAGTAAGTTTTATGCGAAAATGAAGAGTCTATCAAAAAAAAAATAGCCCCTTGAAAAAGATCCATTGGCGTACATTTTCTTAAAAAAATTTTCTTAAAAAATTCAAAATGCAAGTCCGGCCCGGACGCCACTGATAAAAAATAAAAAAGTTTTTCGCCAAAAAATTCCTCTCGATGTACAGTATAGGTATACCAAATTTTGTAAAGTTATCTAAAATAGTATTTCAGATATTTATGAAAAACATGATTTTTTCGAAAATTTTAACACCCATATGTTTAATGACATTTTTTTTCTTAAAATGAGCTTAGTAATCACCCCCTGAAATATTTTGATATCATTAAGGAACACCCTGTATATATTTTTTAAAATATATAATACGAAAATTATACTTCAAATATTATATTCTGATATAGGGAAATTTTCCCCAGGACTACTTTTTTTTGGTAAAAGTGATGTATCTCTGTAGTACTAAATGGGTCCTAATGATTCATGTGACTTTTGGTATTAAACCTCTTTTGGTTTGCCCGTCATAATTTGAGCTGCTAGGCTACCGTAGAACCTAGCAGCGCAGGATCTATATTTTAAAAAAAGCGAGCTCTAAATTTTTTAAGGCGTTAGGCAATTAGTGCCTTAACATATTTAAATAGTTCTTATAATTTTAATTTAATAAATTGTATATCAAGAATTCTGGAATAACTAAATGAGATAGACTTAAAATCTAATGCATATACGAGAATTTTCCTGAAGAGTATAACTCTGTAGCACTAAACCGGGCGTAGTGATTCATGTGACTTTTTTAGTTAAATTACGTTTCGTTTGCTTACAATCACTTGCACTGCTAGCTTTCGTAGAAGCTAGCAGCGCACGCGCTCTGTTTAAAAAAAAAGAACTCTACATTTTTTTATGGAATATAAATTTAGTACTTTGCCAGGTTTTAATAGTTATCTTAGTGTTAAGGAATTTTATTGATTTATATTTGTAGAATAATTTTCGTATTAAATATTTAAAAAAAAAATATATGAAACTATGGAGCACTAAATTAGCTCTAATTATGTAGGTATCTTTTTTTTTCTTAATTCTCTTAATCAGGCTGTAATCGCATGCGCTGCTGGCTTCTCACGAACGCGTGCTCTAAATTTTTTTTTGCAGAGCAAAATTACCACTAAATCAGCTCTAATTAGTTATATAAGTTCTAATAAAAAAATCGCAAGTTGTGCTGCTAGCTTTTTGTACAGGGTGTTTGTTTATAACTGGAGCACTCAGTATCTTTTTTATTGATGAAAATAAAAGGTAGGTTTGAATTCAAAAATTTCTTGGCAAATTGCAACGAACTTAAGCGCTATAACAACTTTTTTTTGTTCCCCTTGGTATACAGGGTGTGGTAATAAAGCTAATTTTTTGTAATAGAATACTCAGTATATTTTTGCATTTTTGAATTTTTCAAAAAATTAGCTTTACAAAAATACCAAACACTATTGAAATATCTTTTGTAGTTTCTGAGATATTTGCGTTTAAAATTTTAATAAAATACATTAGAAACGACCATCTGATCAAGCTACATTGCCTTCAATCGTTTTTTCTTTCAAGGCCACTAGATTTTTAAGTTTATATTGTTTTAATAAAGAAATACATTCATGGCCCACTTGGTAGCTTGATCAGTTGGTCATTTCCAATCATATAACTATGAGATACTATAACGGCCCTACCCTTGCTTTTCTCGAGAAATATGCGTACCGATAATAACTCTCCCAATCAAGTTGGCCTGGAAAAAACCGATAAACACAGAGTGTAAACGGGTAGGCGCATCGATTGCGTCAGCAGTGAGTGTCATTAAATTATCGTAAGGTCACTACGACGCCAGGCATGGATTTGTAAGTGCATGCGCAGTAGATTTTTGGTTTATGGCCTGGTGACCCAAACAGTTTCAAAGCCAACTGCGATCTTAAATTTTCTCCTTTGTATTTTCGTTACACATTTTGGAGCATTTGGGCCATTATAGTATCTCATAGTTATCTGATTCCAATATATTTTCATTTTCACAATTATTAAAACTTAAACGCAAATATATCAGGAACTACAAAAGATATTGAAATACTGTTTGATATTTTTGTAAAGCCAATTTTTTTTAAACTTTAAAAATGCAAAAATATACAGGGCGTTCTATTTAAAAAAAATTGTCTTTATTGCCACACACTGTATAACAAAGGCAACAAAAAAAAGTTGTTATAGCGCTTAAGTTAATTGTAATTTGTCAAGAAATTTTTGAATTTAGACCTACCCTTGATTTTTAATAATACAAAAGATCCTGAGTGTTCCAGTTATAAACAAACACCCTGTACATAAAAAACGCAACTTATTTGTCTACATTGTGGTCATAGAATACTCGACAAAATAAAATTATTTAAAAATACCTTACAATAAAACTATGCGGCACTGACACAACTGTGAACAACTGTCTTTTTAGGGAGAAACAAAACTGCCAAACGTCAGGTTAAAAATTCTCGCTGACAGTTGACGTCAATTAAATCTGTATAAACTTCGGGTGAAAAATACTGTGTATGTGCTTACCATAAGATTTAGAGTGTCCACCAAAACGTATAATTCGTTATTGCCCTCTCCCAAGATTAGAGATTTGTTTTGAAGTCCCTTAGATATGCCATTAAGAACCATACTAAGGACTTCCCAATCTAAAAATAAAAATATGTTTAAAACAAAAGCTCTCGACAAACTAAACTCTCGAAAATTCCTTGAAGCTGCCTTTATTGGGCAGAATCAGGGTTTGTTCAGTAAACCAAGTGTTGAAATTCCAAATATTTGGAAGCCCCTCCTTGGGCGGAGCCAACTTCTTAAACTTCATATAAGTACGTAGCCTTAGGAATAGATTGTAGATTGCACCTGAAGACGATCAGATATTGTACTGATCGAAACGTCGTGTATAAATAAAACACAGAGTTAATTTCAAGTACATCATTGTCAAACTAAACTCTCGTCACTCAATGTTGGAGACAAAAGGGCCATTTCAAGCTACGGGCGAGTTTGTAATCTCATCGATTGAGCAATTGATGCATCAAACAAGTTCTTGAAACGTTCCGATGCCATCAAACGCGTTCTTTTGTTCAACAATTTCAATCGGCTCCGAGGGCTGATGGCTATTGATGGATGGATTAATCATCAGTGATGGCTGTCAGAATCAGATGTTCAATCAAATCCAAACGTCCCGTCCATAACCAGCACTTTCTGCAGGTTTTTTAGAGGGTTTTTTTTAACCCTTAACCACAGGCGTATGGCAACAGTATGTATGTATGTATGTATTCAAAACTGGTAGTTAGCTCTCTACCGAAGGCTGAACCCTGCACTGCGGCCTCAAATGGGGCTCTTGTGCCCAGGTATCTACTGAGATTTTAAAGATCGCAATTTAAACACATACGACCCAGGAAACAAAAATCCTGCAGACTACAAAACTTGATTTAGGCTTTATACTTTGTCTATGGAAACAGTTACATTATAACAGACGTGCGGTCAAAATGACCCCTTTAATTGAAATAATAAAATTGATTGAAAAAAAATACTTCACTCTAGTAACTTTATTATATCATTTGTACAACCATCTAAAATATGTTTGGTGGAATAGAAACTATTTTTGTGCAGGAAAATTTGTTAAAAAAAAGGTATATAGTTTTTTGCTCAAAAATGTAATAACCCTATATTTAGTAGAAAAAAATCAACTGTGATACTTATTACTCATAAATGTTCTAAAGTAAAGTGAAACAAACCTAAAAAACGTAAAAACAACTTAAATTATAAAATTATGAAACAACGTGCAAATGGTTTTTTAAGATTTTTTATGCTGCGCAATCTCTACAGACGCGTCTAGTGCATTCCATACATAACTCACTCTCGATGCCGCATCGGAACTGATGGTACGAAAGGTACTGAGACGCTTGCCTATCTGGGTAGTACGCGGAGCAAGATATCAATCAATCAGATAAGTCGGGGGTCAAAATGGCCGCGTGTCTGTAGTTACGGGTTAAGCTACTCGTAGTTTTTAAATAGTAAAGCAATAAAATTTGGTGTGGATGAGACACTTATATTGGCACAAAATTGCTTTTTTAAAACTTATTTTGCTCAATAAAGCCATGTTTGAAATGAATAGCCAATACACAATGATATTTTTTTTACAGACTCATTTAAAATTTTTAGATATATGCAAAAACATGTCAAATTTTGGGAGAAAAATTGCAAACAACGACTATATTTTGCAATAACTTTCAAAAATTCTCTTCTCTGAAAAAAATTTAATGGATAGGTAGTAGTAGAAATGGGGTATCAGTGTCTGGCAGGTAGGCCTCCAGGGGCCCTTTTTACCCTACCCCCATTCAGGGATATCGCAAGGATCCAACTTAGGTCCTCTCCGCTTTTTAATTTCGATTAATAATATTATGGACAGGTTAGAGAATGTAAAAGGTCTAGTTTTTGCTGACGATTTTAAATGTTTTTATCAAATAAATTCCATTGAGGATTGTGAGACTTTACAACATGATTTTTTTAGTGTGGCTAATTGGTGTTCTAGTAATGTATTCAACTTAAACGCGGGTAAATGTGCTTGTATGATATTTACACTTAATCATAATAATATTAAATATGATTATAAAATAAATAACTTGCCTCTCCAAAGAGTTACAGAACAGAAAGATTTAGGTGTAACTTTTGACCCGTCTCTGTCTTTTTCAAGCCACATTCTTGCAAAAATTGAATCTGCTCAAAGAGCCGCAGGTTTCATTGCAAGAAACATTAAAGGTTTTAATATAAATATAAGCTTACATCTATTTGATACTCTAGTCATTCCTATACTTGAATATGGAAGCAATATCTGGTTACCCCTATATACTGTATGGGTAACTCTTATACATGGGGTTTATCCTGAAAGATGATTTTCTATTAAAGTATTTTTGATAGACTCATTGAACAAAAGAAGAGAGAAAATATTTTTATTAAAGGAAACATAGATAGTCCTGAAATTTTAAGTCAATTGCCTTTTACATTAAATCGTGTAAACACACGCAACGCAAACATTTTTTATGTAGCCTATCCGAGAATCAATCTGTACAAAAACTTCCCTATTTATCAAATGTGAAATTTGTTCAATCATTACGCCTCTGATATTAATATGGACATAATTAGTATTAAAAATTTTAAAAAACTTATTGACTTAAAATTGTGTAGTGAAGCTAACTGAAAATAATTATTCTAGTCCAATATGGTTTTATTATGTAATTATTATATTATTCCCAAGAGCTAAATTTAAGAGTAAATCTGGGTCGTTCTTGAAAAAAGGTAACATTTCAAGTGGTAATTTAAAAAAAAAACAAATTGGAGTTCTTTGAATTTTGGTAATTATTAAATGTTGATGTAGTTGGTTGGACTAAAATGTGCTATATGGCCGAGATAACAATTCACTAGTTCTTGAGTTATTTTTGAGTTTGTGAATTCATCTGCTAATACAGGTGATAGCCAGCTAACACCAGTTATACCTATTTTACCAAAATCAAGAATCTTTATAGCTGCGTTATTCTTGAAAAATGGTGAAATTTGGTGTAATAGTTTTTAAAAAAACCAAAATATTTACCACTTTTTAAGTAAATATTTCTAGATTTCTTCTTTTCTCTCTTTTGTGTATTTCCTTTTTCGTTTCTGGTGCCTTTGCCAAAGACTTTCTAGTTTTAATTTTTTTTGTAAAAATTATAGAGGGTAATTATGCAGTATATCGTTTTCTCTCTTATGGGGGCACCTACTATGGTCCCTAGGACCCCAAATCCGCCTGCGCCGGTTGGTTTTTTTTGTTTTTTTTTTAATTTTTTTTCACTAAAACAACCCAATCCAACGCAGACCAACCCAACCCAAAACAATAAAAAAAAAACACATTACAACCCCCACGGGCACCCTTTTTTCTCTTAAAAATCGGCCGCAGGCGGATTTGGGGTCCTAGGTCCTAATTTTTCATAAAAAAATCAAAAATGGCAGAAAACCGTATAATAATTACCTTATTGAGTTTTTTTTAATTACAAGCGAAAAATTTCACAGGTGTTATCAATAAAATATTCTGAAGATCGCACCAGTGACGTTCACACTTGTGACATATTTAGCCAAATGTCTAAATAACAAAAAAATAAAAAAGTTACTACTTTTGTATTTTAATGTTAGTAAAATGCCTACTTTTCATACTTAAATCACATTTTTGAAAGTAAGTTACCATTTACTCCTTATATATATAGAAACACGTGTGACATTTATCTCGGCCAAAACGTTAATACTGTTTTAAAACCACCAAAATTTCACAAAAACTGAATTATGTAACACATTTCAGGTTACACTCCTAAACTGTGTCTTCCGTGCTTCTCCATTTTCAGGTAAGAGTTGGGTGTTGTATGCAGTGATGCCAGATTTAAAAAAAAATCTGTGATTGCATGTGATCACATAAGTGACACCAAAATCAATTACACGGGTTTTTTTTTTGTTTTTTGATGAAGACAAAAAACTTATATCGATGTATTTTTATTATTTATATCTGAATCTATTAACTTTGAAAATTACAGATCACACCATGTGACATGTCACGTGGTGTGATCTGTAATTTTCTTCCATGGAAACATTTCTTGGAGAGTTTATTACTGCTGGATAATGTTAGACTTTGAGTACACTAACTATCCTCCTACTTTGTTTTCAAAAGGATAAGTGGTTTTAAATTTACAAACCAATTAAATGCAATGTTACCTTTTTTCAAGAACGACCCATATGTGATTGGCGTCAGGCTGTTGATACCTTTGAAATAAATAAATTTATATCATGAACTCTTGCCATAAGACAAAAACGACCGGTAAATACTGACCTTTTTCGTGCTTTAAACAAACAATAAAAACTGTAAACGCCCGTCTGACCGACACGTAGCTTATTTGGCAGCTGGGTTGCTGAGATATGGCGGGAGATTGGGGCCCGGGGCTCCCTATCGGCACCTTATCCGTGCTCCTGTAGACCACGCACAGGTACGGGCTGTAGTTTGTTTTGTTTTTGGTTGCGTCTGCGCAGCCCAGATGGTAGAACGAGTCGGCGCGCATTTTTAGGAAACAGTCAAAAATCTAGAAAACATTTTTTTTATTTAATTATACAAGGTGTTCCAAATTCGATGCTCACCATGGGGATCTCCTAAACGGTAAGAAATACAAAAAAGGTTCAGGCTATAGTTTCTCCCCAGATTTTAAGTAAAAAAAGTACAACTAGCAACGCCTTATTCTTTAATTTTTTGATCTTTTGCCAGAGTGCACAGGGAAAACTAAACATCAGAATTAGCTGAAATTTTGCAGGGGTGATCATTTTTAAATGCTTAGCAAAAATATCTGAAGGATTTTTCAAAATTCTTAATTATTTTTTCTTCAAAATAAAAGCTCTGGTGCTGTCATCTATCCCAAAAGCCACAAAATAATTGCGGTTTTCAAAAAACCTGATTTACAAAAAAATAGAGAAATACTAACAATTTCCTCTGGATTACATTTTTCCTTTTTATATTTCCTTGCTTTAGCGAAAAAAAAACTAAGTTTCCTTTTTTCTAAAAGCCTGTGCACTCCGGAAAATAAAACCGATCAATCAATCATAAACGTTTACACTTCATTGAATTTGGAGGACACACGCAGTTCAAGTGTTGACCAATACGACCGATAGATCGCAGATAATACTATTCCATAGTAACTGCAGGTGTTTTGTCAACAAACTTTAAATCAAGCCGCAGTGGGATAGAAGAGTATTCTTACGTTTTCTGACAGAAAACGATTCAAGGTTATGTTTATCTTTCAAAAATGTGTTTTCAAAAACATTGTTCTAAAACAAATATGAAATCACTCCGCGTGTGCGGTCGCTCGCCGAAAAAGGCCTAGCGCTGCGCGGGCATTACCCCGAGGCTATAAAAGAAGCAAGAGAACTTTACTGGCTCCTGTTTAAAATAGAATACGATTATTTCGTGTAGCGCCAGTAGCGGATTTTTAAATCTGCATTCTTTTAAGTTAACCTGTTGTCGGTATCAGCTAGCGAGAGAGTTTCCAATTCAATTATAAATGCATCTGTAAATGCAACCTTAAACATTACACCCAGTTACTTTAATAAGTAGTTGGGTAGCGTGTCTTTAACAGGTAAATCTTATACTAAATACTAATAAAATACTTATGTGCTTTAGCGGCGCAGAACGCGAAGTGAAAATAAGTAACCTAACCCCAAATTTTTCGACAAATCGTGCCAAAGACATCTATCTTAATCAATATCCATCAATGTCATCGACTTTTGGTTTTCTTCATGAGGTTTTTTTTGTTGAAGTTTTTTAGTTTTGTGTGTTTTTGGCCTTTTTTAAACTGTTACAGTAATTTCTTGGATTTTTGTAATAAGTACAACTGTAAAACTAGGCCGAAGAATGTGTCCCAGAGTCACCCAGTGATCCTCTGCTTCATCGGTTTCCACACCCTAGAGATAAAGCTCGCCAAAGACAATGGTTTGCCATCTGAAACGCTTTATAGGTAAAGTATGCACCCGACATTTTAAACCAGAAACCTATTCAAAAAACTGTGGACGAAGCCTTCTAATTCCTTCTATCCTTGTACTTACCGCCAGAGTCTGAAACAGACTTTAATGGTAAGTACCGGGCAAGGTTTCTACATACTAGAGGAAAAAGAGCATATTCAATAATAGAGAGTTAATAGACCACTAATTTATCGTCACCTTATTTGCTTACCGTAATTGAGATGTTAAAAAGTTTTAAAACCACAAACATAAATTACCGTAGCCGTTTTTTGTTGCTCACATACAAACTGACAATGTAAATAGAATAGAAAAGAAAACAATAATTCCTGTTTTTGTAAATTCACTTTCACAAAAAAATTAAAAACGTATAACTAAACAAAAAAACGAATTATCAGTTACCAGCTGCAGCTTTTGCTCAGAAATAAATCGGGTTGGTTAGAAAAAATAACCAAGCGGGCTCCGTTAAGCCTCTGTAAGTAACGTATTTTTGTTCGGTTATTTTTCTACCGTATCCAAAAATAACTGGTTACCGGCTTACGGTATCACCAATTTTGATATCTATTAACGCTCTAATAAAACTGCTTATGGGTAACCAGTTACAAATTACAAAGTCTTAAAAGAAACTGCTGCTATTGGGGCCGGCATGGGAAGCAGAATAAATAGTTTATTAATAAATACAATAGTTTCGATATGTATACTATTATATCTTCTTAAAAGAATAATATAATATATTAAATAAGACGCATTTGGTTTATTTCTTAAATTTATAGTCATTAGAATCAACAATACTTTGGAAAATAAAATAAATTATTGATGAATTAGGTTTTCCAAAATAATGTTGTTTCTAATGAACTAAAATACTTTAAAAAATACCCGAATTCAAATTTCCCGGCGCCGCTACCCTAATTTAAGCTTCGGGACCAAGTCACTAGAGGTGCAATAGTAGCAAAAAACTTAAAACAGGGCCCTAAGTCGTCAGATCGCCTTCTATACCCGTAGGTACATATTTTGTGTTTTTGACCTGATGCTAAAAAATCTCCTGTGTTCCACTGTGGAGAAACATAAATAAAGTATCCGCGTTGCCATGGAACACAAATGCAATGAAGTAAAATTTTGCAAAAAAATCAGGTCGACATAGTTAAATTGATTTCCCGTACAGTGTTGCTAAAAACAATATCCCAGATAACTACGACCTTAAATTGGGGAAAATTTGCGCCACTTGATGCTTTGCTCAAAACAACATTTTTCTCAACCTGGGTAATCCCAAAGATAGGCGACAAAAAAACGAAATTTTAATTTTTAGTTATTATTATTTTTCAGTGCCTTTATTGTTATAGTTGGCTCTTTTGATATTTTAGTTTTAGTCCAGACTATGTAACAAAACATGATACATACCAAAGAAAACACAAATGTATAGATTTAACAGGCCAATCAATTCCTACCTTTTTAGTGTCCTTTTCTCGACCTTCGCCGCCATATTGACAGAAAACTAATGGATTTTCTGTCACTTTTAAGTGAAAATGGCGGCGAAGGTGGATTAAAGGACACTAAGGAGTTGATCGGCCTATATGTAGTAGGTACTGATTTAACTTTTTATTTTTCACGTTAAATACTTTCTAAAAATAATATAATTTTCTTAGGTCTTGCCCCAAGATCATCTTATCTCACATCATGTAAGCAAGTAGTTGATGTGAAAAAATAAAAAGTTAAAGACACGTGCTTTTGTTCTTTGGACATTTTGTTCCTGAGGGATGAAAAATATTATTTTGCAATCTTATTTTGATGATTTGGACTAAGTGACCATGATCACACTAAATGCTTCCAACTACTCTATTACACAAGATCATGATACAAGTAAAACAGATATGATATCGCGCAGGAGTAGGCGTAGCTAACTGACGTCACCTGGGGAAAGACGTGAGAGACAGCATTCAGTCGTCATTTTCATTACGAGGTGGTCGTTTGTTTACAACTAGTTTTAATAATTTTTCAGTGGAAAAAATTAACAAAATGAGGTGCTGTGTTTACGGATGTGGTGTCAACAATCAGATAAAAGAAATGGAAGGTATATGGAAGCATTTTTGCGGACGGGATGATAACTTTAACGTGAATAAGCTCAAATTTGTTCAAAACATTTTAGTGATAATGATTATGAGCGAAACCTTAAACACGAGTTGTTCGGCTCTACATTGATTTAGAACTCTAAGTAATTGTAAGCTTTTTGTACCCCCTTTAAAACAGACTCACCCCTATTTCTCAACCCCCTCTCTGAATTTTAAAAAATGCCGAAGCACCTGTTAACTGGTATTAGCTGTGCGTAGGTAGTTCCCAGTATCATACCTTTCTTTTATTGTATCACGACACAAGATACCACACAAAATCGCTTAAAAATGACAGTGTTGTTTTGTAGGTCATCTTTTTTTTTTAGGCCAATTACAGATACAAACTTAATCCTACCATGTAAAAAGAAAAAAATACATAAATAATTTTTGGCAAAACCTTAAAAGATTTGTAATAATAAAATTATGTAAAATATGCTAAGCACAAACAAACACATCATTGTCTCAAACTTTCAAACAACCACTAAGCACAATTAAGGTAGTACATAAATTTAGTAGGAGATAAGCTCCAAACATACATGCTACAAAAATAGGAAAAATATAACATAGACAACAAAATATTTCCAATGATGTATACTTAATGTTCTACAAGAAAGAAGGATGATCAATAATTATAGTTTTTTGAATGCCAAGTGCTTATAATTATAAGTGGAAAGTATACCCTAAAGTCACTAAACAGGAAGTTTATTTATTTATTTATTCAAAGTATCAAGAGCCAATTGGCCAATTACAGATACCTACCACCCAAATTATAACATAATAAGAACAATGATTTGTACAACATACTTAATTCTACCACCCTATATATATAGTTAATACTGTCTACTATGTATTAGTAATATATTATTTTTCCCACAATTTATATATATTGATTCTATCAATATCAATATCTGAGGCATATTTATTGAACATGCTGCATAAATGATACAACGGGGAACTTTTATATAAGTTTGTTCTTGGAAAGGCTAAATAGAAAACATTAGTACTCTTGAGTTAACCCGATTCACAGCAAATGGAAGTTGATTTAAAATGTCAATACAGTCAGTTTCTCCTTTTAGTATTTTAAACATAATACATAGGAAGATTTTTGTCCTTCTTTTGTGTAGAGGTAATCGATTAAAGAGACCTAACAAATAATTATTATCACAGCCTCTTTGAGGATAATGACCAAATTTTCGAAAGTACATACATTTCAGAAATTTTCTTTGGACACCCTCAATGATATTTATCCAAATATTGTACTGTGGTGACCAAATGACGCTATCATACTCCAAAATAGGTATGACCAACGTATCAAATAAGTGCAAGCTGATATCTATACTAAAATCTTTGGTATTTCTTATTATAAACCCTGCAACCTTTTGAGCGCTTTCAATTTTTGAAATAATGTGACCAGAAAAAGATAAAGTTGAATCGAGTGTGACTCCTAGATCTTTTTGACTACTAACACGTTCAAGTGTGTCACCATTTGCAATATAATTATAAATGATATTATTATGATTCCGTGAAAAAGTCATACAAGAACACTTTTTTATATTTAATTTCAAACTATTATTATCACACCAACCAGCAACATTTTGAAGATCTTTTTGAAGTCTTTCACAGTCATCAATTGATAAAATTTCCAAAAATAATTTAAAGTCATCAGCAAAGGCAGCTGCTACAGAAAAACCAACTTTCGAAAATATATTATTTATTGCTGCTAAAAAAAGTAATGGACCTAAATTTGACCCTTGCGGGACGCCTGATGTGCTTTTATAAATTACCGATTTATATCCTTCTAGTTCAACATATTGATATCTTTTATCCTGATCCTTTCCTAGGTATGAATTTATGAGTTTAATCAGAAAAGGCAGCACATCCATATCTACCAACGCTTTTAAAATCACAGGGTGGCTGACTCTATCAAAAGCCTTTTCCATATCTGTAAATATTACATCTACCTGATTTTTTCTGTTTAATGCTTCATGAATGTATTGTGAAAATATTGCTAGATTAGTGAATGTGGATCTTTTTGGTAAGAAACCATGTTGAAAAGATGATAGTTTACCAGATATTTCACTAAAAATCATGTTATATAGTACCACTTCAAATATTTTAGATACCGCGCACACAATTGTGATGGCTCTATGATTTTTTATTTGTTGTCTAGATCCACTTTTATATGTGGCAATTACTTTACTTAATTTCCACTTTTTAGGATAAACAGAACACTTAGAAATTTTTTCAAACAAAACGTCAGAATAACTGTCATTTTTAGGTGTCAAAAGGGGTACTGTAAGCGGTTTTCCAAAATATCTTAGAAGGTTAAAAGCTAAAAATTTAAGCAGATAATGGTCAATTAACCCAAAACTTGTCAAAATAAGGTTACGTTTTCATAGGAAAAAAATGGACTTGACAGTTTTACATTAAAATTTCGTCGTCTTTTTAGATATCCGAAACCACACCGATTTTTAAAACGGTTTTTCTAGTTCTGAGCAAAGCGTCAAATTGTACAATTTTGCCTCAATTTAAACTAAATTAAATTCCGTATTTTGTACGTTTAGGAGATCCCCATGGTGCGAAATAAATTTGGATAACCCTGTATATAAAACCAAGTCTGTGTACAATTTAAACTTGAAACAAAAACGATACAGATCACACATAAAACACTTACCGCATATCTAAGCTGTTTACAACTCTCGAACACCTTGGGTGCCTCGTAATGTCTCTCCAAGAACACGACCAGCATTTTGTAAACCCTTATGGCATGTGAGGAGGGCAGTTTGTGAATTTTCAAAGTGAAAATACCGATCAAACCGTTAACTAGATCAGTCATTTCGAAAAAATCTTTATTTTCGTTATTTGTTGGATCGGGTATCTCGTAGTGGTGATATAAAAACTAAAACGAAACCAAGTAAAATCAAAAATTTTTGAAATCCCCGACAATTTTTGTAAAAACCACCCCCATTTTTTTTACCTGACTGAACTGAAATAAACTAGTCCCTAACAAAATAAACTAGTCCCTAATCTACCTAGAATAGGTATTTGCGTCACTAGACCGGAAAATTTGTCTGTCGATTTTTCCGAAAATTATGCCACCAATCATTTTTATTTTTCCTATTTTTTTTTAATCTTTTTTTTTAATTTTTTAATTCGCACCAGTTTATAAAGCTTGTAGCGCTCTTTAGATTTTTCAGGCAGCAAATCGAAAGTGAGTCTTGAAGCAGCTTCTATTCTTTCCTCCGGATTCAAGTCATTTTATAGATCCGAGTCCATTAAACAAAACTTTCGAAAAAAAAACAAAATTATGATTGTTTTCCACAAACCAAAACTACACTTTTTTGCACTCGACGCACGTTTCGCTAACAACGTTAGTATCATCAGGAGACGATAAAAAATCTGTTTGTCGTCTCCTGATGATGCTAACGTTGTTAGCGAAACGTGCGTCGAGTGCAAAAAAGTGTAGTTTTGGTTTGTGGAAAACAATCATAATTTTGTTTTAGTGCAACCAAAGGTTCCAAATTCCCAACATAGTAAAACTTTCGAAAGAAAGGAGGATGCACACAATACATGGGAAATTTTGCATCAGTGAAAGTGCTTGAAATTTGTAGATATTGAAATTCCCAATAATCTTTAAATTACCCTAAATCTTGTAGGTCTTAAGGTTTTCGAGATATGATTTTTTAAAGTTGCGGTTTTTGAGTGGATTTTTCCTACGAAATAAACCTACGAAATAAACCATATTTAGAATTTTGACAAATAAATTGACATCGTCATTTGGATTACGACGACACAATTTTTAGTAGGGGTACTAAGTTTACGTTATCCGAAACGAGAATTTGGGAATTATATAATACATTAACATTTTTAGAAAGTTTAAAACTGAATCTTTATTTTATTTACCTTTTTTGTACAAGACAAATAAATGGTCATAAAAAAAGAAAATATTCAAGGTCTGATATATCCATCTCTTTTTTGCGAAAGCATAAAAGAAACTTATACTCCAAAACCAATTGACCGATTTATATGTTAGAGATTAACCTCGAGATTAACCGAAAGCGATTAATCCAGACACTAGCCGTTTCGCAGCGGTAAGGGAGGTTTAGTGAGGTTAAAAATGTTTGTTTTGGAGTTTATTGGGTTAGATAGTTTTAAATGCGGTTTTTTTTGTATTTATCATTTTTTATCGTTTGCGAACGATCGCGGCAGAACGTCTTCCCAGCAAAGCGGTCCGCGGCGAAATGTCTCCATAAAAGGTAAGTATGCTGTACCGAATGTTTTAAATAAATTGGTGAAGTCGGTTTTATGATAAACTAAACTCCTTTGCCAAAAATCGGTTTATTATTTTACATTTCGCGCGACCTGATGAGGCTCTATGAAATAGGGCGTTGAAATAAGTGAATAGCTCATCCATGATATTGATTTGTTTATTATACTTTACCGAAAATTATTGAAGTATTCATTTATCTTCTATACCGTGTCCTAACAAAAAAGTAAAGGAGTTTTTAATTCACGTAATATGCTTTTTTTATATGGCTCACTCTCTATTTTGTCTACATACCATAATCATCATGACGGTACGACAACGAATAACACTAATTTTACGACCATCTCCACACGATTTTAATGGCTCATTTACGGTCCTGGAATAATAATAAAGCTTAGACGTAAACCACAAGTGATAAAACTTTATTTTCTAAGAGAACTAATTGATGCAAAAATGTGAATTATTTGTGAATTATTTTTCTATATTTTTAAGACAATTATTATTTATTAAACGTAAATAAATCCAATATAATTTTAGTACCTAACCATAAATAAGTCCCGTTAAATTGACATATTACGCATTTTTAAGAAAAAAAAACCTTATTTTTTAAAGGACTTAAGAGTGTTCGCGTTTGATATTTTTAATAATTTGTGATATTTATGATGATATTTTCATTGGTCGTAGGTAAAGCATAGTACACTAAGTCACATGTTATTAATATAAAACGCTCAAATAAATTAAGACACTCGCCTGCGGCTCGCGTCTCAAACTTCATCTTAAAATCAAAGAAAATGAGCTTTGGGGCAAGAACATCCACGTAGATTTTCGATTCGAACAAGTACAGTTACAGATGTGACTTGGGACTAATTAATGTCATCGAAATGGAGGAGAACGGCCGGGGTATTCCTTTTGAAGTTGTAGTTTGTAACAGAAACGACTGTTTTTTTATGCCACCGACATAATCGACTCTTAATTATTCCTCGCTTTGATGCGAAGAAGAAGAAGCTTTTGACAGATTTTTACTTTATTTTCATCTCAGTCTATATGCAGCACATAAAAAGAAAATTGGTTACTTAACTTGAATCAAGATTAAGATATTCTCAATATTAAATTAAACATTAAATGACCATTTGGTCATTTTCTTGGTTTAATAGTGCCTCTAAGGTTATATTTATAAAGTAGTAATGTTTTAATTGTTTTAGATCTTATAAGTTTTTGTCGTTCTTGCCCCCCCCCCCTCCTTTTTCACAGAGCTATTCGCGCCAGATGGCTATAAGCGGTTGGCAATCCATAAGCGCTTTACATCTATATCCATGATCGGTTAACACTGTCGATCAAAGTAAAAGTTTAGCTTTAACGCAATAGTCTTGTGTTCAATCGTCCCGCACTCATTCACATCAACAAACCTCACCAATCGTTTTAACATTCCGTGCTCCTAGAGGCTCCCCGGATTCTTGAATTTTGAGGGAATGGTCGCCTGGGAACGTTCACATCCTTCGTTTCGGCCAATACGAAGGCTCAGAAGCTGCCAAGCTTGTACGGTGTACGCGCAAAGCTAACTCGACTATCATTTTTTAAGAGTGCCCGTTCTCCTGCACAAAGGCAGGTATATGAAAGTTGAGGAAGGTTCCTTCGATACACAGCAATCGGGTGAAGTTCGGCCGTGGTCGGATAGGTTTCGGATAACTCGTGATAGCTTTAAAGCCCGTTATTGGTCGATATCAAGGAGATGACCGTTCCCGTGCAACCTTTCCTACAAAATTCAAGAATCGGCACCACGGTCGCACTCACTTTAGGCGCCCTTAATATCCCGAGTCAACATGCCAGTCACCAAAAAGAGATACAAATAAAAAGTCTGTATTGTGTTCTATTTATGCCATTGTGTATAGCCTCACCACTTATGTACACTATCGGCATCATAAAAGTGGTACACAATACTTTTTGTTGTAATACCTTGGTCTATTTTTACAAACAGAGTCACCCATTATTGTATTTTTCTTAAACTGTCAAAGTATGTCATTCTGTATTTCAGTCTGACAAATAAATAAAAAATGCCTCCACAAATTTCTTTATTCGATAAAGCCCAACTCCTGACAAAACTACAACTAGGATGGTCAATTAGGGACGTGGCTAGACATTATGGACGCAGTAAAACCACGATGATAAAACTTAAAAAATTATGGGAAGATCAGACAATAGAGAGAAAACAAGGAACTGATGAACAAGATAATGACTTTATCACTTTTATGGAAGAAAACCCTATTGCATCTGTTGCCCAAGCAAAGAGCTTAACTCAATTTCCAGGATGTGTAAGAGTGGCACGAAATCGCGTAAGGAAAGGCTCAAATTTAAGATAGTAGCTGCTAAAAAATTAAACTTACGAAGGAAAAAAACAGGCCAGGTTACTTTTTACCCTTAATTACTCTCTGAAGGAACCAGAGCTTTGGCGAAAGGTAATATTTTCCGATGAAAAAGTTTTCCAGTCCTGTAGTGACAGAAAACAAATTCGGGTGTATCGTCTACCAAGAACGCGCGATGAGGAAAGATATATTGCTGGTAACAACGATCGCGCTGGAAGATTTTCGGTAAATATGGGTTGGATTTCTGCTAGAGGTCATTGGTCTATTTCGAATCAATGGAAGGCTCACAGCACAGCTTTACGTGGACATTTTAGAGAACACCATGCTTCCAGCCGTCACAGAACTTTATCAAGACCACTTTATTTTTCAACAAGACAACTGCCCTGCTCATACGGCCAGACTTTGCCAAACTTGGTTTCGGGAGCAAAATATTGAAGTTCCTCCTTGGCCTGCGAAAACTCCAGACGCCAATCCAAGCTGGAAAGCTTTAATATTGTGCGGGAAATCAACATCACTTGGTCCAGTTAATAGTCAATGCTTATGAAGAAGTGATTGGTGAAAATGAAAACCTTTTTGAAATTTTGGCTGATTCTCTACCAAGAATTGAGGTGAATGGCCAGACGCAATGACTAGATATTAAAATTTATATACCTATTAATTTGTTTCTATTGTTTTATAATTTTCGTTACAGTTGTGTTTTTTAATATTTGTTACAGTTGTTTTATGCGTTAGCGTATTATTGTAATATAAAAATTATTTTTGAAAGCAATCTTTGATGTCAATATTTTCACATTCTAGTACAAGTCTGTCACAAAATATAATCCGGTAGTTAACCATACAATTTAAAAAATACCTATGTTTATCGCGTACCACTTTTATGATGATTTTATGTACTCAACGCTGAACTTCTATTTATCCCATTTATTTAGTTTCCAAAAAGAATATTTTGGTGGTTGGGTCCTACGTTAGCAGTTATTTGTCATGTTTTGAGGTTGACAAAAGTGTGGACAATCATATCAAATTAAAATCTTTCATCTGCCCAATATCTCAAAAATGCATGGTATTGGTATTCTTATAAGCTATGTATGGTTTATATTTTAGTAAAAATATGCCCCGAAAACCGCAACTTTCAAAAATCACTTTCACTGATGCGAAATCTCCCATGTATCATGTGCGCCCTCCTTTAAGAGCTTTTTTAGAAATGTCAAAACTACCAAAAAAAACAAATGCTAAAAGCTGTCAACAAGAAGTCATAGCCAACATGGCCAAAGTGGGAACGGAAAAGGATCAAGAGACCGGAAAATTGAACAAAAAGGTCCTTTCTACGTACGAAAAATCGTACGGAAAGCGGCTACTTTCCGGTCGTTTGAAAAAAAAATGTATTACCTCTGGAACTACCTAGAGGCCCTCTATACATTTGACAGTTATTGTTTTACCAGAGGTGGGCAACTTATATTGCCCTCTCTTTCTAGTTTTTTTCATATTTGCATGTAAAAGCGATTTTATGAAATGGACTGATGTTTTGTTGTCTCTTTTTATAATTTCCCCAGACAGTTTTTGAAAGATTGATTTTTTTTGGTTAGTAAAATATGTCAAGTTATGACAAAAAAAACAATAACAGTGAATTTACACGCAGAATATTAAAAATGTAAATAATAGATAAAATATAAAGACTCCTATTGATCTATATTTATGGTCGAGGCACGTGTTTTTACAGTTTTTGATACAGCAAAATTCCATTTTTAAACCCGACGTTTCTTAATCAAAAATGTGACAATGACAAAATTATTTATTTTCAGGGGTTACCAACTATCATTGCCAACACACAATTTGTTTTTAAACATTTCCCTAGCAACTGTCAAATCCAATTGCTCACCTCTGGTAAAACAATAACTGTCACAAATCGTATACAGGGCCTATAGAACTACCTAGCCTATTTTTGTCCAACATAGCTAAGAGCAAAGCCTCTGTATACAATTTTTGACAGTTATTGTTTTACCAGAGGTAAGAAACTCGATTTAGCAGTTGTTAGGGAAATGTTGATAGTTTTTTTGTGTGTTGGCCACCGTTGGAAATAAATAATTTTCTCAGTGTCGCATTTTTGATTAATAACCGTAGGTACATCAAATTTTAAATTTCATTATTTACATGCGGTTTAAAAATCGAATATTGCGGTATAAGAAACTGTAAAAATACTAAAGTAACAGTCGTGTGTAAAAATACTCGCGCCTACGACTTTTACGAACTGGAAAATTAATAAAAATAGTCGAATTTGCGAGGTAAGTAAGATTAGTTATATTTAAATAATATTATATATTTTTATTATATTAAAAATACTCGCGCCTACTACTTTTTATTGTTCCATTGTCCAATGGAAAAAGAAACGCAACAAAAATGGAAAGAGATCATGCATTTACCAAACTGGAAAATTAATAAAAATAGTCGAATTTGCGAGGTAAGTAAGATTAGTTATATTTAAATAATATTATATATTTTTATTATATTAAAAATACTCGCGCCTACGACTTTTTATTGTTCCATTGTCCAATGGAAAAAGAAACGCAACAAAAATGGAAAGAGATCATGCATTTACCAAACTGGAAAATTAATAAAAATAGTCGAATTTGTGAGGTAAGTAAGATTAGTTATATTTAAATAATATTATAAATTTTTATTATTTTAAGAAAATGAGTAACAAATCAATAAAATTTTTATATTTTACCTACTACTAACATTTTTAATATCTGTGTATCTACCTACCTCATTTTTTGTGAAAGTTTGACATATTTTACTAACCAAAAAAGTCATCTTCATTCAAAAACTGTCTGGGGAAATTATAAAAACAGACAAAAAAACATCAGTCCATTTCATAAAATCGGTTTCACATGCAAATATGAAAGAAACTAGAAAGAGAGGGCAATATGAATTGTCCACCTCTAGAAAAACAACAACTGTCAAATGTATAGAGGGCCTCTAGCCAAGAGCACTCCCTGAATGATAGGCTCCAATCCAAACAGAAAACAAGCCGCATTGAAATGAGTTCCCTGGTTCGAAAGCTACATGAGCAGACATAGGGGTCAAACTTATGAGATCCCTTTTTTGTGCATTCAGTTCGGGGGTTAAAAAATTCCAAAATTTCCTTTTCAGATCATTTTTAAGTCGCTTAACGTGACATTATTCAACCTACCTTTTCCAGAATGTCCAAAATTTCCAAACATTTCTTAGTTTCACAAACCGTGCACAGCTCTATCAACAATTTTATAACGGAACTTTTAATTAAAACTTCTGGTTCGTGTATAACCGGTGCTAAATGTGGTATGATGATTTTTTCTATGAGTTCGTCTTCATATCTTAGTCTGAAATTAAAAAATCATCTTTTTTGACCCACTACTAGTTGTAAAAACTACTAATTCTTTAAACTTTCATCAAAAATACGATTGAGCTGTCCAGAAACTGCAACACAAATTAGCTTAAATATACCGCCTTTCCAGCATGCACGAAGTTGTAAGCAAGATGTCACTCTCCTTTCTCTCTTATTTATCTCCCTTTCTCTCTATTATCTCGTTTGGTTTACAGTGCTTTCGTTTATTGCTTGAAAACCACTCTCGCGTACTCCAAGACCGATCCAAAAAGGATTTGGATGTTTGATTTACCCCTGCTACGAGTAGCGTGTTCGGTTTTCCGAATCTGTTACTCCGGATTTGAAACAGATCGATCTTTCTGATCCAGCAAAATCGCAAAAGTAAAGGATTTAGAGCAAAACAATGTCATAATCCTACTTTTTGACAAAATTTTTATCTTATTTTTTTTGCTGTTTGTAAATTTTTTGTGGATCAAAACAGAAAGAAGTGGATCCCTCCCAAAAGCGGGCCAAAATACGCACTTATGTGTGTGAGGTGGTCCCCGATTATACTGCACTGAGGAGCAAGCAAGCAAAATAAAAATAAAATAATTTTGAAAGCTAGATACAAAGACTAGACTAATCTTTTCTCTCTTTTCTCCTTGTGGACACGCGTCTTCTTTAAACGGCTGTTCAATTTCAAAAATATTAAAAGTAAATAAATGTGTTGTGTTCGATAATCACACTCTGCGCAAGCACTCCGGTTGGGATTCAGAGCACTCGCGGGTAGATTCCTACATCGCTACTCTACTCCGAATCGATCTGACAGCGTTTTCGATTATCCTCTGCGCAAGCACTCCGGTTGGGATTCAGAGCACTCGCGGGTAGATTCCTACATCGCTACTCTACTCCAAATCGATCTGACAGCGTTTTCGATTATCCTCCTCGCAAATCGCTCGGAGATTGCCCGGGATCAGAGCAATGACGTCACAGATCAGTTTTAGGGCGCTCCAAAGCCGATCTCTAGCTGTCACGAGCGCACGGTCAACGATTAGTTCAAATACACGTTCGATTTGTTCTCTGGTCCGTTTCAAAGGTTAGAAATGTTAGAAAGGATTTTTTTTCCAATTCTATTATTAAAAGAAAATGAGTGGAAACGGAACCACAGGAACTATAAGACAAATTTTTGATGAGCTGGGCAATCCATGCATTGACGAGAAACAAAACAACAAAACCAAAAAAAAAACACACAATTTGAATTAGGTTATGTCAATTTTACGCGGTATTTCCGTGCTCGGGCTTGATCTGTAGAATTTCTCAGATCACATTCATCGATTAATAATCGAACACGCAAATCTGGCAGAGTACTGACAGTTGCCAAATCGAACACGCAAATATTTTTCCGATTAATCCCGGAGCACTCTAGATCAAGTTTCGAGCAATAATCGTAAACGCTATTAGAGTACGTACACCGAACAACAGATTGTAGTTTGCACCTGAAGACGATCAGAGATTGTATTAATCGAAACGTCGTGTATAAATAAAATATAGCCAATTGAAGTCCGAAACACAGAGTTAATTTCAAACTCATCATTGTCTTAAACTTTCAAACAACGTTTAAAGGTGGTGCAATTCTAATTTTAACAACACGAGTATGAATTGCTACTTGGGTAACCAAGAAACAAAAGACAATTCCTTTTAAATGAGTTTATGTTTTCGCAAAGACATTTTGGTCCTATCTGACGATGTTAAATGACGAAGAAAACTTTTGCTCTTTTAGTTTTCTTTGTTTTTGCTCTTCCTGCTTTTTCCTTCTCACATACTTCATGGTCGTCCAGACGTCTTGTGAAGTGGATTTATGGGGACATTTATGAAAAGATTTGTCATTTTGGAGGGCAGAAAATGTTTTACTATCGTTTTATACTATTTTTAACCCAGGGTTAAACTAACCTTGGTATATTTTAACCCTGGGTTTAGATATAAAACGATAGCTTGTGAAAAACCAAGATAGGAATGTAAAAACCGTTTTGCTCTATCCTTAACCGTTTCGATGTTACAGGCTGTCAAAGTTAAAAAAATTTCAATTTTCACCTGCCAACATTTTAAAAACAGTTGAACATAGGTATAGGACATTATACATAAAATGTACCTAAAATATTTTGTAGAATCCAAAAATGAAAAAATATACAGGGTGTTTAATTTAAAATAAGAAAGTTGTTGCCAAGTTTTCCTACAAATGGCAACACTGCAAATATGAAAGTATTTCATAAAGATAGTTTCCATTGTATTTTCCAAAATATTCTAATAGGTTACTCACCTTGGGACACCCGGTATAAGGACGGTTTGAAAATATTTTCGTATAAACATCACTAACACCGTTTTAGGCACTAAAGCGATTTAAGAAAGCGGTTTACCGCTTTAATACCCATTAATACCCAAACGCTTTAGTGCATTTTTTCAACATAAATTAATACTCAACCCTGGTTTTTCCGAAAAATCTGTTGTTAACTTTATTTGTTTTTTTCTTTAATCTGACATATTTAATGACATTTAATGAAAGACGTATAAACCCTCGGAGAAAGCGACTTTATTTAAAACAGTCCTTATATAAAAGCGCTTTTAGGTACGTATAAACGTAGTACATGATAACTAAACCGTACTGAGTATGAAATAATTAAAAGTTATTTTTGATTTTGAAGATTTGAATTTCCTTCAGTAAAAATTTCCAGTCAGTGAGCTTGCTGTTAATCACTTTATTTTTTAACAGTTCTCCCATTTTTATAGTGTCATAATTTTAACAATAAACGGTCGTTCAATTTTTTGCATTGTTAACCAAAAAAATTTAAAAAAAACAACTACCTGTTCAGCTTGACAACATGTGCCAATATCTCCAAAACTTTCAGCCGAATTTCCGTCCTAAAATCCGGTCGAAAATACTTGTTCATCAAGTTATTCAGATCGTTTAACCAAGTGTGATTGGTGGGATTCAAATTCCTCGTTAGAAACGTCAAAAGCTTCAAGATGCTTTTGTTGGGCCTGTCCACTGCGCACTCTTCTACCAGTTTGTAGTAGCTGTTTTGATTTCCGTAGAAGTGGTTGGTTTCTATGTAGGCTTCTATTATGTTTAAAGTTTCAATCAGCATTGGTTTTAACGGGACTTGAGAACCGGTTTCTAAAATAATAAGGCAGCATTTAAAACAACTTTTGCGTTTGTCACTAGCGTCATTTGTCAATGTTTGGCTAATGGAAAATGCAGACCGCTATTTAAGAGCCATTAAATGGTTCTTCTCCACGGAAGAATACTTTGCTCAAAAACCGGAAGGAAAAAACAAGATGTTTTTCAAAAAAATAAATGGTTATGTTTTAAGCTCCATGAGTTACAAAACCCGCTCGTTTTTTATTTTAAGCTCGATAATCATCTGACCTCTACCCAAGATCTATATGGCTCTCGGGTAATAGAATATCTTACCTGCGCTTGCTATGGCATTAATGTGTGACAAAGTGGGCAAAATGATAGTCCACGACGAATCCATCAATTCCAAACCATACTTGTTTATGAGTTGCTGAATGGCCAGCACTATCTCGAAAGCGACAGGACCTTGGTTGTTGTTTTTTACTACCTAAAATGTGTTTTTTTTTAAACGACGTATCTTTTTACTTAAAATTTGCAAGAGCAGTTGAACATAAGTAGTAGCAGTAGTAAAGAAACAAATGTTTTTGTTAGACAGAGAAAATAAATTTTAGATTTATAAGAGGTGAATTTGACAGACTTACAGGACCAATAGTTCTGGCTGGTAAAACTTATATAATTCGACAGCATTCCACTTTATTTCGAAATCACATAGTCGACCAATAGTGAACGCTATACCTAAAGGATCCTGCAAAAATGACGGATAGTTCTAGCTCCAGTACACGAATTTGTCGCTAATGCCAGTAAAACTTGTCTAGTTCGACATCACTCACTTTATTTTGAAATTACACAGAAGACCAATAGTGAACGCCAGGCCTATAGAATCTTGCAAAATGACCGAAAGGCTGGCTCCAGAACGCGAATTCGGCCAGTAAAACTAGTCTAATACGACAGCACCTCACTGTATTCCGAAATTACATATCAGACCAATAGTGACGCCAGATCTATAGAATTCTGCAAAAATGACGGATACTTCTGGTCCCAGTAACTTTTGTAACGCCTGATTCACAGTTTATTTCTAGCCGCTACTTCTATTTCTCTCTTTATCGAAAAAAGTGAGATGGCAATAGAAAATATATTTCTCCAAACGACGAAGAGGGAAATAGAAGTGAGCTCAAAGAAGTGAAACTGTGGATCAGGCGTAATTCGACAGCACCCCGCTCAGTGGCGGTCCCAGCCATTTGAAAAGGGGGAGGGGCGGTTTCGATAAGAAAAAAAAACTAGAACAAAAGCATAGCTTTATATGCAAACAAAACTTAGTAACTACAAGCGAGGATTTAGTCTCAGATCTAGGGGTGAGTATTCAGATTTTAAGTCGTTTATTTCATACATTTTTTTTTTAACAAAAAATTAAACTAATACCGTAAATATCAAAGGCGCCGCAATTTATGCCCTACTTTTGATTTTCTAAATGTTTTCATAAAAAATTTAAAGCCAGGGAAGGGGGGTTAACTACCCTCCTATCTCCCTGAAATCTTCCGTTGGGTAACTACGTATAATTTTTTCAGTTATAAAAAACATAGATAACAAACAAACCACAAACAAAACTCTCGACAAAACCTAATAGCTAAATACTTTTTTTAGCTTTAGTGGGTGCAGAAAAATATTTCTGTCCGTTTTTTACCCAAAATTAAAGAGAAATAGCGGAAAATCGTAATATTAAAAAACTATAACTATTCTTGACTAAAAGTTAAGCCATTTCCGTCAATTTTCACCAAGTATTTACGAAAAAATCATTTAAAAACATCGTCAAAATCTCAAACTCTCAAAGATTAAAATGTCGAAACAATGAACGTCACCGAGTAAAAAGGCACATCGCTATGGAAACCATTGTTATTTCCTTTACCAGCTGCCTTAATTTATAGTGTAAACGTGGTGTTTTGGGAGAAGCGCTCTTCGTTTAAGATTTTTAAAGATATTTTCCTGTTTTTCTTTGATTTTAATACAGGTATTAGAAAAAATAGTGTTAACAACTCGCGGCTAAACTGTGCTTTCTTTTACTCGCGTTTTTAAATACCTCGCTGCGCTAAGCACTATTTTAGCCACTAGTTTTTTGAGGTCTAAAAAGCTTTTTGTTGAAACATTACTTTTTATATTGCATATTTCAAACATAAGATGCCTATCTAAAAAAAATTATTTTCCAGCTTTTTTGGGCCAACCGGTCAATGACTCGCTCATCGTCAATTTCAATATGTCTGTTGATATGCAGCAACGCTAAGCCCGTCATACGAATTTCCATCAATTTATAGTAATTAGAAACGACTTTAGTTAATTTTGGCTTCACTTTGTATAAAACTTGGTTATGAATATGTTCAGGTCAAAAATACTTTTTTATGTCCTAATAGATTTTGTCTAAAACTTGTTTATAAATAGAAACTCTATAATACTGTTCTGTATTTCCAATGGTTTTCACGGTAAGTACTTCATGCGTTTGTTTATTCTTGGTGTGACAAATTGAAGGTAAAACTCTCACAAAATATTGTGATCTTTGATGTCTACTTTTTTCTGGAGCAAAGGGGGGGCGATCGCCCCCCCCCCCTGGCACCGCCACTGATCCCGCCCCCGCTGTATTACGAAATTACAGACCAATAGTAAACACGAGACCTATAGGACCCTGCAAAAATGACCGATAGGTCTAGCTCCAGTACGGGAAATTGACAGTACCCCACTGTATTCCAAAATTACCTAGTAAATACCTTTATATGTTCTCCTCTATTCTTCTACTTATTTTAGAAAGAAACAGAGCTACCGGTAAAGCAGTGCCAAAGCATAAAAGCAAGGTAGTTAATTTTTAATAATTATCTTTGGTTTTTCGGTCTTTTGCTCTAACTATTTCTATTGTTTTAGGGCCATGCGGCCTTCTTAACTATCGCCGCCATTTTAATAGTCAAATTGACATTTAAACACAGTGTTGAGTTCAGTGGTTTCCCGTCAATTTGGCTGTCAATAGAATACGAGATAATACTTCCATATGGTCACCCTAGAGTATCGTAGTAGAAAGAATTAACTGACTTTTTATAAGTTCAGGGCCCTAATTCTTGAAAAAAGTGTTCACAGTCCCCGGGTCCAAAGCCGGAGATCGATTCCGTTTCTCAAAAACGCATGCGTGTAAAATGTATCTTTTTCGATCTAAAATCTCGAAGAGGTTTCAAGGGCGATGGGATCATTCACCAGGATTAATCCCTTCCCTTAAGGGATTGTTCCTTTTCTTGAGATTTAAGCATTAGGCCCCAGGTGGTTTGGGTTGGATATCTCTCAAACTATCCGTTCAATTTTCCTCAATTATAGGAATGCAAAACTAATTAAAATAAATGGCGTCATCAGGCACATATGCCATCCATAAGAACCTTTAAAAAAAATAAAAAATATTTTTATTTTCATACAACATTTTTTTTTAAAGTTCAACACCCCACCCAATTTTTGACTTATCATGTTCCAAACAGGCATACAGATCGACATACAGATCGACAAACAGACAGACAGACAATCACTAGCAGAAAATTGTGTATTTAGGTCTTTTTTGACTCAAAAACCTAATTTTTAGTGAAAATAAGTAGTAGTTTTCACAATTAGTGGCTAAAATAGTTTAAATAAGGGGCGCAGCGAGGTATTTAAAAATGAGAGTAAAAAAAGCCCAGTTTTGCCGCGAGTTGTTAACACTATTTTTTTTAATACCTTTATCAAAAAATACAAGAAAAACAGAAAAATACTTTTTTTTAGTACCTTCATCAAAAACGAGATTTTACTCACTGTCCACACATAGCAAAAACATGGCTTTTTTGGTTACCGATACAAAACATTTTTTTATTGCCCAAATAGTAGTTTTCACAAATAGTGGCTAAAATAATGCTTTTTTTTACAAGCGTTGGTTTAAATAACGAGCGCAGCGAGGTATTTAAAAACGCGAGTAAAAAAAGTACAGTAGAGCCGCGAGTTGTTACTATTTTTTTTAATACCTTTATCAAAAAATCCAAGAAAAACAGGAAAATACTTTTGAAAATCTCGAACGAAGAGCACTTCTCGCAACACACCATCTTCACACTATAAATCAAGGCGGCTGGTGAATGAAATAACAAAGGTTTCACATAGCGATGTGTCTTTTTACTCGATGACGTTCACTGTTCCGACATTTTAATCTTTGACAGTTTGATATTTTGACAAAGTTTTTAAATAATTTTTTCGTAAATACTTCGTGGAAACTAGCGGAAATGGCTTAATTTTTAGGCAAGAATAATTTTTCAATATTTCTATTTTTCGCTATTTCTCTTTAATTTTGAGTAAAAAACGGACAGAAATATTTTTTGCACCCGTGATCAAAAAGTTTTTTGCATCGGTAACCAAAAGAGCCATGCTTTAGTTATCCGTAGACAGTTACTAAAATCATGTTTTTGATGAAGGTATAAAAAAAAAACATATTTTTATCATGATTTTGCACACAAATAATGTAAAAAAGAGTAGCCGTATGCTTTTGTGTTTTATTTTTTTTTGTATGTGTTTTAAGTTTTATTAAAGAAACAACTCGTGGCTAAACTGTGCTTTTTTATACTCGAGTATTTAAATCACTCGCTGCGCTCATTCTTTAAAACCACGCTTGTATAAAAATGCACTATTTTAGCAACTAGTTGTAAAAACTACTTTTAAAAATCTCGAACGAAGAGCACATCTCGCAACACACCATCTTTACACTATAAATCAAGGCGGCTGGTAAATGAAATAATAATGGTTTCCATAGCGATCTGTCTTTTTACGCGGTGACGTTCATTGTTGTAACATTTTAATCTTTGACAGTTTGATATTTTCACGATGTTTTTAAATGATTTTTTCGTAAATACTTGATGAAAATTGGCGGAAATGGCTTAATTTTAAGCAAGAATAATTAGATTTTTTCAATATTACTATTTTCCGCTATTTCTCTTTAATTTTGTGTAAAAAACGGACAGAAATCTTTTTTGGCACCCGTGATCAAAAAAAAGTTTTTTTGCATCAGTAACCAAAAAAGCTATGCTTTAGTTATATGCATTAAAATCATGTTTTTGATGAAGGTATAAAAAAAATCCTTTTTTTGACGATCTGAGTAGCATCCATACCATGTATGGATGGCTAAAAAGAATGTACTTACAAACAGAAACGACGGCAAAATAGAACTGGGCGGGCACTGTAAGTTGGGCAAAGTCTCTATGGTCCACAAGCCCATTCTTATGCAAAACACTGCTCCTCTTAGAAGATCGACGTGGAACCTTAAAGCGGGTTCTTGCAGAATTCTACACATGGTGTACACGGCTGAATGTCCCATGTGAGTACCCAGTAGGTTCTTCATTATCTTAAAATAAATAACAAATCGTATTTTAGGTGAATTAAATAAATTATTGCCGTTCTAAAGGGAATGATTTTGTGCTAAAACACTGATTAAGACATAAACCAGGGGCCTCTGCCTTCTATGCTAACACTATCATTTTTTAATTAACCCTTAAAACTTAAAATTGTAAAGGTTACTTTTGATAGAACACCTACATTTTAATAAAAATTGACAATTTAAAAAAATCTTTCAAATATTTTTGTCAAGAACTTGAAAATAAACAACCCTACAAAAGTTAATCTAATTCTGATGTTTAGTTTTTCCTAGGCACCCTTTAAAATGAAAAACATGTCTTTTATTAATATAATTTCCAGTGTCCAGTCTACTGGAAGGTTAATAATATGTCAATGTGTCTTGCCTACCTGCCATGCCTTTTGGCAATACTTCTCAACCACAACACTTCGACATAATACAGCTATGAATTTAGGCAAGGCGTCGGGAGACATATTCGTATAGGCGACTATAGAGGCCACTATTTGAAGACACAAGTTGTTGGTTGTGTATTTACTGATTGGACAGAGAACGCAGATGTGTCTAAAATAGGACAGAATGGAATAAAAAAATACCTACCAACAGGTGTACCTTATAAACAAAACAAGAAAAAAAGATTTAAAAAAAATAAAAAAAAACACTAATGAGCCCACGCTGGTTACCCAGGGCGAAACATCGTTTAATCATTTCTCTTTTCGCTTTGGTCCTTTGTGTGTTCCTTGTGGGATGCTCATCCAATATAGAATTTTCGTTATTTCCACCCAAGATCTTTTGACCTTTTTTTTTTCATTTTATTTTCGGTTGAAGTCTTAGATTAAGAAAGGTTTATCGATAGGTTTTTTATTTCTATTTGTTTTTTAATATTTTGTTGTTTATAAAACTGATCCTGTTTATGTGTATTGACCTTTCACACAAAACGTTCTTCTAGTTCTGCCAAAATTTGATTGAATTGCTTATTTATAACAAAAATTTTGTTTTAAAAGTGATTTATCTTTTTTTTATATTTCGTAACAGCAACCTTAAAACTATAGAACCTTTCAGTCTCCTTAACAAGACTTGTTTATGTTGTCTAAACTTCTGCTGTATGCGTTTTATGTGTCGGGAAGTGTACGTAAGATTAGGGTAGTCTTTTTAGTTTTTGTTTGTATTCACCTGTTGACGATTGCAGATACATAAGCATTCGAAACGCTGTCACAAATTAAAAATAAAATCAATGGAAGTTCAAAACTCTAGTTTACTCTAAACTTAAGCCATTATAGTATTTCATCATAGTTATATAATTTCACTAAACTGTCTTTCTTGTGTATAACAAGTAAAATTCAAATTTTTTAAAACAGGCAACTATGCGAACTACCCCTATTTACTCCGCTCCCGAAGGAATTGTTTTTACCTGAAGAAACCGAAATAAAATGGTGCTTAATCTAATCTACACACCAAAATCCATCATAATCGGATAAATGGTTCATAAGTTACACCCGATTATATTTGTCATCATATCTAATTCCTTGAAATATGTGTGTAGAAAGCATATTATCTCTACTACTACTTAGCCTATTTTTATCAAACAAAGCTGAGAACACTCTCTGAAGGATAGGTCAAATTTATAACAACCCTTTTATCGCATTCGTGTTGGGGGTAAAGAGTCGTTTTGAAATTTTAAACCATTAAACAAAAAAGGACAAAAAACTTACTGAATAAATCCATTGATCACCTCATCATCTAAATAAGCTGCATTGAATTTAATGATATTGTCAATCATCATCAAAAATTCTTCGATTTTCCCTGCATGAACAATGTCAGGGAACCAATGTATTAAAAATTTGCCGATTTCCTCTTCAAAGGATACTATTATTTTTCCTAAAAAAAAAACATTTTTAAGCACTAATGCAACTATCACAAATTGTTGTTTTAGGACGACCGGATTAACTCATTTAGAGAAAAAAATTAAAAAATTTTAACATCGTTTTGATGAGTAAAAATGGTAAAGGGGCTTTTAATAACCGTTTAAAAAGAATGCGTGGGTGGGGCTCCTGCAGGGTGGATTTGGCTGGGAGGGGAAAGGGGAGAAAAATGGTATTATTGCAATTTCCGGCAAAACTGAACGTCATAGAGTATAAACTTCAATACAAAAGCTGTAGACCATGCAAAGATCTAAAACTTTTGTAAATTTTGGATTTTTATTTTTCATTCCCGCAAAAATAATTGCATTTTACAAAACTTGGTCAAAATATACCTCTATGTGCCTTTAATACCTACAATTTTTTTTCAGTCCAAATGACTTTTTTTATCACACACAAATTCTACTAAGGAAAATTCTCGCAAATATAGTTTTTGGTGAGATAATAAAAAATTATAGGTACAATTTAAAAAAATGCTCAGAAATGCAAAAACGCTTTTGTAACAATAAACAATTGTTGATAATTTCTATCAATTTAAAAAAAAATCAAGAACCGATTACACCTTCTATTTGTACGGAAAAAAATACAAAGGAAACGTTACTTAATTTATTAAGTTTATACGCGCTTAAAACCGATTTTATATAATTAAAGATACCACTTAATTAAAGATAACAAACTAAAACTAAAGAACATAACCTAAAAAGGCATTCAATAAAAGTTAACAGCTCTGTGTTCCGGACTTCCATTGTCTATATTTTATTTCTACACGACGTTTCGATCAGAGATTGTACTGATCGAAACGTCGTGTATAAATAAAAAATAGACAATGGAAGTCCGAAACACAGAGTTAATTTCAAACACATCATTGTCTCAAACTTTTAAACAAAAGTTAACAAATTAAAAAAGAAAGTCTTGATTTTAATTAATTACTTACACCTAAATTAAACCTATAGGAGGTTGTAAAAGTTATCTATCTATAACATTACCCAAAGTTTTTTTTTTAATTTACCTATAATATTATCACATTTTTACTTTTAAGAGTACAATATCTAGTTTAACAGTACAATCACAAATATTATATTTGAACAGTTTACAAGAACAAGAACAAGAGCCGATTACACCTTCTATTTGTACGGAAAAAAATACAAAGGAAACGTTACTTAATTTATTAAGTTTATACGCGCTTAAAACCGATTTTATATAATTAAAGATACCACTTAATTAAAGATAACAAACTAAAACTAAATAACATAATCTAAAAAGGCATTCAATAAAAGTTAACAACTCTGTGTTCCGGACTTCCATTGTCTATATTTTATTTCTACACGACGTTTCGATCAGAGATTGTACTGATCGAAACGTCGTGTATAAATAAAAAATAGACAATGGAAGTCCGAACCACAGAGTTAATTTCAAACACATCATTGTCTCAAACTTTTAAACAAAAGTTAACAAATTAAAAAAGAAAGTCTTGATTTTAATTAATTACTTACACCTAAATTACACCTATAGGAGGTTGTAAAAGTTATCTAAAGAGTCATATATAATACATTATAATATTACCCAAAGTTTTTTTTTAATTTACCTATAATATTATCACATTTTTACTTTTAAGAGTACAATATCTAGTTTAACAATCACAAATATTATATTTGAACAGTTTTAAAGACAACTACAAATTGATTATTAAAAACAATACTTAGTTTTTTTATTAATTGTTTTTTAATTCATTAGGTACCATGTTGCACAACTTGGGCCCAACATAAGTAATATGTCTCTGAGAGATCGACATTACGATTAGTTACAGCTCTCGTATTAATGTTATGTGTTATATTATTTTTATATTTATTATTGCATATATTTAAGAATTTTTCTGTAATAAATTTCTCGTATTTTTCCCAACCCACTCTAATCAAAGAAACTGACTATAGGATATCCCTTAGGCTTTTTGAGTATAATTTTCAACAAGTATTTTTGCGTTATTCCAAGATTATGTAATATTGTCGAGCAGGCGCTGCCCCAAACTCTTAGACAATATCCGAGTATTGATTCTATTAATGCTCTATAAATTATGGATAGTAATTTCTGTGACATTAACTCGCGCCATTGATAGAATTTATATATGGTTTTGCGAAGTTTTTGTGTTATGTAATTTGTATGTTAACTGTATTTTAATTTGCTGTCTATATATAGATCCCTAACACTTCAGGCTTTCAGTATATTTTATAGTAACACTACAATCACAGTTGGTCTGATTATTTAATGAAACAGTCATATTCATCTATTTTTATTATTCATTTTAAACGTTACAAAGTATGTTTTTGTACTATTCAAGATAAGCAAGTTCTGGTCCATCCAGAGCTTTATTATGGTAATGTATTTTTCCGCAAGTATGAATGCTTGACCCCAAGTTTGCGCTTTAATTAGGCATACCGTGTCATCACAGTAGCAACCCACCCAACATTCGTGTCTTGGCAGTATGTTTGTTGCACCAGGACGGTGCCCTGTGGAACACCAAACTCTATATTACCTTTTTGACTTGTATGGTTTGACTTGTTGTGTTCTAAATTCTAGGTAAGACTTGTAAAGTTTTTGTTCTTTGTTTTTTATGCCGATATATTTTAACATTGTCAATAGAATTTTGTGTGCCACACTGTCGAAAGCCCGTGCCAGGTCGATGAATATTCCGATAGTTTTGTAAGCATCGTCGAAATTTTTTGTTACTTGCTCCGTCATCCATCCTTCCTCAGTAGATAGATAATCCCAATTTTATGCAAGTTTATGTAGTGTACCTGTGACAGCTATTGGCCTGTAATTCTCCTTATTTTGCCTGTCGCCAGTTTTGAAAACTGGTGTTATAATAGAATTTTTTAAATGTTTGGATAAGTTTATCATATGTAATAAAGGTTTGAATAAATAATTAAAGTTTTCCTTTAAAATTAAGCTGTCAAATTGTCAGGGTCACACGGGGCTTTGTTTTTAAGCATTTTAATTTGTGTTATTAGTCCTTCTTCCGAAATGTTCTCAAAATTTGCAAGTGTGTTAATTTTTTGGTATTTAAAGTTGTAATTATTATTTTAAATTTTTTTGCTTAAAAATATGTCTGCCATTACCTTCTAATAATGAATTTATATTGGAACATTTTTGTTTTACTTTATTTGTTGCTTCCTACATGATTTTGTGGTGGTGTTTTTTATATTAGATTGATTTTCAGTTATTTTGTTTGTAACAGACACAAAAGGAACAGTTGCTCTATATGGAAGACCAACCAGAACTCTCACTGCCCTTCTTTGCAATTAGCATGTGGTGAATGACCCCATGCTAATAAGGCATATAAAATAAGGGACTGTATACCACCAAAATAACATGATAGAACAGTATTATGACTGAGAATCTCTTGAGTTTATTAGCATTAATATGATGTTCCCAGGTAAGTTTAGAGTCAAGATTTACCCCCAAAAAAGAAAAAACTTTTCTGTATCTATATCATCTGACTTATGAAGTAAATATCATGTTTTATGTTTTATTTTTATTTAAACTTAGCTTATTTGCTAAATATATAATTAAAAAAAAATAGGTCTAAAGTTACCAGAATCACTGATATTGTTTTTTGTGTAAAGGTATAACTTAAGCAATTTTTAAAAAAATTATGAATATCAGCATTACCTTCCACAAAACTTATACTTTAACATCATTACTCAAAATACATGTACAAATTTACTCACATTACTTAATAGTTTTACATGGCATTATCTGCAATACCTACAAATACAAATTTTGAGGCAATTGATTGCATTGCTTGGCTCTTATAGTATCAAAAAATCACTAATGAGTCAATAGGATAATGCCATCGATTTACTATATGTCAATGATAAAACCAGAATAAACATTTTTTTGAAATCTCAAAATAGGTATCCAATCAAATGTATTATTTTTAGATTGCACCAAAATTTATCATCATCATTTACGTTAACAGCTTCCGAAAGTGAAAGCCAATTGAAAAATTTCAAAAAAAAAAAGCAAATTTCATTATGAATAGCTAATCAATAGCAGGAGGATGGATGGAGAGGTGTTTGTTTCTGTTGTGATTGCTCGTCAGAAAAATCTTGTAGTTTTTGGTTAAAAAAATGACCTGCTATTTTTTCAGCCACTTTAAAAGAATTGTTACAGCAAATAAAATAAAAATAATTAATTGCAGAACAGCTTATCTTAAAATAATTCTTTACTATTCGAATTCGTCATGAAACAAATAAAAAATTAGATCTATCCAAGATCAATCAAAGTAGTGTCAGTCTAAATATTCGCATTGATTTCAGTAAATACTTTGGTACTTTTGGTACTAGACATATGTATATAGGTACAAACAAGGCAATGAAAGTGTCCCGAGGAATTTCCAATGTGTACATGAAAAATTTCAATAAAATCTTATTTTTTTTCTTCTATATCACTAAATAAGTATATGTAAATAGACCGCTACCCATATGTTTACCTTAGCGTAGATAGAGAATACCCCTATCTACGACCTTAATTACAATTTATTAATGTTTTCAATTAAAAAAAGTGTGTTTTATTATAGTTATACATATTTAAAATTTGTGCGACAGCAAACGACAGAAGAAAAAAAAATATTATGTTTTTTTACTTTAAGGACTAAAAACGCATTTTAGTTCATTAACTGTGAAATGAAAAAAATTAAATTTAAGGGAATAATAAAATATAACTCACAGAATTGTACAAAAACCAAAAAATAGGTCAGTCAAGCCACACCCCCCCCCCCCAAAAGATATTCGAGTTTTGATATGCTTATAATTTCAAACCAATTTTGAACCACACTCCTTCCTGGTTTTTTTTTTATTCAAAATGGGGGGTGCACCGGACGTCAAGATACCGCCCACTCATTTAAAGCATAGAGAAAAATGAAAACAACTATCCCAAAATTAAGAACTAATTTTTGAACTCCTAATATCACTAAAAAGAATTTCGAAAAAATCCAGTGGTAACCCTGTTTTTTTTTATATAGATATCAAGCCACACCCCCCTCAAAAAAATTTCGAACTGGATTGTAGCTTGATGTCTGGCACCTTCCATTTGGAATATAAAAAAAAAACAGGAAGGATTGTGGTTAAAAAAATTAGTTCGAAATTTGTTTGAAATTATATGCTTATCAAAACTCAAATATCTTTTGGGGGGGGGAGACTTGACTGACCTCAAAAAATGCCACTCGACCCCTTGGTGTATAATGTATTATTTATGCTTTATATAGTTCTCCAGGTATGTTTATATTTTTAGATTTAAAAACAAAAATAAGGAGGCATAATTTACGATTTAGTAGCGATAATAACTCTCACCTAACCCACTATTAAGAAACCGGTCCTAGATCGAATAAAAACAAATAATCTTTTGACTTAACCAGCTTAAAAATTAAATCCATATTATGTCATATTCGCCGCCACTGCTTTACTCTGCATCAACGCTACACATATGTTTTCAAGCATGCTCACGGTCTCTTGCAGTGTTGCCACAGATACCCTCTTTCTTTGTCTGACTATGTGGGAGGTGTTGGGGTCAAAACAAATATTGATTTATGAATCAATTGCCAGGTATACAGTTAATATGTTGATGGATAATGCCCACCTTTTAACAAGGAATTGGGTACATGCACTTGACATTATATTCTCATTGTGCTTACCATTTGAAGTTAGAGCAATTAACAACTCCAATCTTTGAGCAACATCTTCTTGATTGTCATGCTCCTTTATTAGTCTAAAAAACACTGCTCTCATGACAGTTAATCTATCAAATTGACCCTTTAACATGCACTGTAAGAAAGCAAAAGCTGCATGCCTAGTTTCTGTTGTATTTTCTCTTGACAAGAGATCTTCTATAGAGCCCCAGATTTTCTCTACTATATTCTAAAAAGAATTAAACTTAAAATAGTTAAGACTCAGTTTTAGCTTATATATATATATATATATACTGAAATGAGGACTTACATCTACTAACTTATATTGCTCCACAAAATTAGTAAGTTCTTTCAACACTTTCAGACGAGTTGCTAAAGGAATATCTTTACCCAAGTCCCTAAGGCAATCTTGGGTTAGAGTGTACTCATATTTGCCTGGATGGTTACCTACAAACAGATGAATGGAACATATTATATTCTTACAGGGTTGAAAATGATTTTTAATTTTTTAATTTCCTGACTTTTCCAGGTTTTCCCTGACCAAAAATAAAAAAATCCAGGTTATTTTACAGGTTCCAGTAAGCACATTAAAAAAAATCATTTTTCCACAAACTTGTGGACAATTTTTTGCAATTTAAGCAGAACATAAAAATTTATGTATTGGAAAAAATGTGGGTTGGGGTGGGATCCAGTCTCAATTCTGTTTTTTTTACGACCCCTTTAATTTTTATGTTTTTTTTAATGTATTATTTACTTTTTCTTAAATTATTTAGTCCGCTTGTTTAGTCTAATGTCTAAACTTTGGATGTTAATTTATTGTTTAATGTATTAATATTTTTTTCTGTTTTTGCCTTATTAACATATTAATTTAAGAACTTACTTTGTTACTGTATCAATTTTAGTGACAAAACTTATTAATGATTAAATTATTTAGCCTGCTTTGTCAACAGAATTTTTTTTTCTTGACAATAAAGTATTTTTTGTACAATTTTTACATGCCGCAGGCAAAACTCTTTGCAATATAGCAGAAAATTTTTCAAAAATGTTGATTTTTTTCACGTTTTTTGCGAAATATATTCAGGAGCAGTATTTTTTGTGTTGCTAAAATCATGTCATAAATGTGATGAATTTTGGAAGGCTATTGAATTAAACTAAAATTAGCACTGCCAAAAAGCTTTGTGAACAAATATGGAATGTATTGAAACTCCGTTCATTTATTATAAATGAATAATAATTATTATGCTGGTCTTGAATCAATTAATAACATGGAAAACTCTTTATTTTGTTTTTCTCTCCTAAATATTTTTTGAAACTGCACATGAGCAAGTTTTTTTATTATGTTTTTTTTTTCATAATAACCTATTCAACTTAGGATTTATCAAGTACATTCTTTTTTATTTTATATTTAGTCTTGTTTAGGAATACTTTACTTTTATAATTATTTTTTTTATTAATTTCCAAACTGCACTTAAGCGAAAGTTTTTTAAAAGTAAGGGAATTTGTAGAACAGTGAGTTTTTCTTCATAATGACTTATTAAGTTTAAGATTTATAGGTGTACACATATTGTTATAGAACACTATTTTTATAAAACTGTAAGTTTTATGGAACAATAAATATTTTGAATTGAATTGAACTAAAATTGTAATAATTAATGATGCAAAAGTTTTTGCAATAGTAGAAAATTTCTCAAAAGTTTTGATATTTTTCATGTTTTTTGCAAAATCCAATAAATATTGAAGAACAAAAAAAAAATACTGTGTTTTTGGCATTATATGAGGAACAGAGTGCAAAAAGCATAAAAGGTAAAAACCATCCTGTACAAATTCCCTGATTTCCATGACTTGGGACCCATTCCCTGACTTTTCCAGGTTTCCCTGACCAGTTTCGACCCTGTCTTAGGTTTCAGCATTTTGAAACCAAGTTGAACCCAAAGAAAAATTCACACCACACTTCAAAATGTAAAGATAAAAATAAAAGTAACTATGCAGTATATGGTTTTCTGCCATTTTAAATTTTTTATGAAAAATTCTTTATGGGGGCACCTACTAGGGTCCCTAGGACCCCAAATCCACCTGCGCCGGTTGTTTTTTTTAAATTTTTTTTCACTAAAACAACCCAATCCAACACAGTCCAACCCAATCTAATTCAACCCAACCCAAAACAGCAAAAAAACATTACAACCCCCCCCAGGCACCCTTTTTTCTCCGAGGGGGTATTCACTAGTGTGAAATTTGTGACGCGATTTCGCGCTATTTTGCAAAGACTTTTGCAGGATTTCGCGTGATTTCGCAAGGATTTCACGCGATTTTGCAGCCAAAATGTGACGCGATTTCGTGGAGTGGTTATCCCCTCGATTTTCTCTTAAAAAAAAAAAAATCGGGCGCAGGCGGATTTGGGGTCCTAGGGAAGAAGGTGCCTCCATAAAGAATTTTTCATAAAAAATCAAAAATGGCAGAAAACCGTATACTGCATAATTACCAAAATAAATACTAACTTATATGTCCCTTGCGTTTAAACAAATCTTTAAGCAGTATAGAAACGCTTTTACTATCTCTATCTCTAGAGCCCATCACCTTGCAAGCAGACTTAAAAAACTAGCTTAAAAAGTTGAAAATTCTTTAATTTATGTGTACGCTTTTCACACGATCAAACTAATAAAGGATATATCTTCATCTAAAACTTCCAATATCCTTATTATTTTTTAAGCAAAAAAAATTATTTAAAAAACGAAAACGAGAAGATAAAGACGCCAAAAATTTTGAGGTTATGTTTAGAGAATCAGCTGTCACCAACATTTTTTTTAGTTGGTTCTCCTTTCACGTGATTTAATTTTACAACCAAAGGTAAAACTCCAGATTAAACCTTAGTTTAAACTTCAGTTTAATCTTTGGATTAAAGCATTCGTAAACAAGTTGCTCAATTTTTTAAGTCGCAGTCAAACAACAGTCAGAAAGAAAAGAAGAGCTGTTGGATTAGGAGCATAATAAGTTCTTTTCTAGTTTAAAAAGACTACTTTTTCTGATTATTTTAACCATATCTTTAAAATGGCACCAACTAGAGCCAAACACATCATGGTCATCAAATGTGATAAAAATCAGTCAAGTAGTTTTTGAGATATCAGCGTTGGTTACAGACAGGCATACAGCCAGACGCCACAACAAAAAATGTTCAGGATTGTCAGAAAGATATATAGTATATATATATATGTGTGAGCTCGCTGTGAGAATGAAACTTGGTCTGTGGAATATTCCAACTCTTGTGGTGTACAATTTTGCATGTCTCTTTAGATAATCTAAATCTCTTTTTCAAAAGCTACATCGTTATACTCCTCTAAAGAATATATTCTGGGACGAATAATGTTTGGTCTTCTTGGTGCTTCGAAAATGTCAATAATTTCGTCATCATCTTTATCCAGTTGATCAAAAATAAATTCTATTCTATTCACAGGTTTTTTTACCAAAAACAAATTTTAAATAACTATTTTGAGGTTAGAATCTTTCGGTAACTATTAAACTGAAGTTTAACCCACACCCAGACCGCCGGTAACGGTAAAACCGAAGTTTGTTGGTAAACTGCACCTATAAAACGTAAAAAAGTCGACATCTGTCGTTTAAACTGAGGTTTGGCGTTTAACTATGAGTTGTAAAATTGCGCATCGGTCCCATCATAAAATAAAAAAAAATTAAAATTAAATAAGATTTTATAAACACGATGTTTCTTTGGAGTTTATATTACTAATTTCAATAAAAAACTATTAACAAAACGTACATTTTTATTCAAACAGAAAATCTTAAGGTTTCTGTGATAATTAAGTATTGTTCATAATTGGAATAGTCATTGTAATAGTTGTGACTTTCTAATTAATAAGACAGTGACAGAGCATGTGTTATGACAAAAATCACAACTATCGCGATGACTATTTCAATTATGAACAATACTTTAGTCAATGGGAAAATCACTTGATCAAAATCTACTCTATTCACATTCAAATACAGCAAATTTAGAATATAACGAGATTAGCTTACAAATCTCAAATTTTTAACAACCTTAACATAAAATTGTGAAAAAGAATCTAAACATAAATCTTAAGGTAGGTATTGTTCTATTCATAAATATCTTCTTTGTCTGCCACATATCTGAAAGAGAAAAAAAACTCAAAAATTCTCATGGAATAAATATATTTTATGCACAACTGGGTTTTCACGCATACAGTAGTACTTAAATGCCATAGGGTGCATTTTATGCCCTCAAGCTTTAAAATTCTAAAATGACTAGTTGTCCGGTGCAATTGTTTGTTGTATTTTTCACTAATGTCATTACAAAATCATAAATTATTATCATAGAATGTTGTATGCACCTCAGTCAAAAACAGCTTTAATGTCCTCGCATAATGACTGTACTTACTTTTTAACGAAGGTGCATAACTAACTATTATTTTTTAACTCCTCACAAAGATTTTGTTGCTTACTTTACAATATCTGCTGGTTTCAACAATTTCTCTGCATCTTGATCTGGAATTTCAAAGCCAAATTCATCCTCTATTGCCATAATAACTTCCACATGATCCAGTGAATCTAATCCTAGGTCATTGATAAAATGTGATTCCAAGGTGAGCTAAAACAAATAATGTTTTGTAAAAACATGGGATTTAAAATTTAAAAATAGTTTTAAAGCATAAAGTTAAAATTTACCAGAAAGTGAAAAATTCTAATAATAGTCCAAAATAGTTCTTCATTGACCAATGTTACCAACATAAGCAAAATTACTGTACCTTATCTGGGTTAACCTTGTCATAAAGTTTTAATACCAAAAGCACCCTTTCAGCAATCAATTTGAATGATAGAGGTGGTTTGGAACTGTACTTTCGCTCATGTGGCAACACCAGTCCCTAAAACATAAAAACTAAAATTAATGGTAAAATTACCTTGTCTGCAGTAACTTTGTCATAGGAGGCGCAAACTTTTAGAACTCTTTCTTTGATTTCTTCAGGAGTTAGTTTTTCTTTGATTTCTTCAGCATAAAATCTGACCTGAAGGAGAATAAAATTGCTCATATAATTGGTATAAAAAATATTACAAATGGAAGTTATTATTTACTTTAGATACATACACACAAGAGAGTACTTAAACTACTTTTTTTGGATTTTTCACCACTAAGTTAGAGAAATTTAAAAAAAAATGTTTTATGAATCTTCCACAATCATACATTTTATTTAAAAGAAAGAGAATGTGTAAATCTTTATGTTTACCCATAACGCATAAATTTAAGGACCCTTTATCTCTTTCTGTTATTGTAAGAAAGAGACAGGCTTATCCCATGGTTAACCAATCAATCAATCAATTTATTGTTTAGGTAGGATAGATCCTAATATACAATACAATTAATTCAATAAAAAAAAGTATATCAAATTTAAATGACTAAATATGATTCAACAAAGATAAAATTTTAACTCTAATAAACATTTAAAAACCATACAAAAGTTAAACAAAAATAAAAAACGTTGCAGAACAGGATCTTTTGGGTATCAGATAATATTGCTCTTGGTACAGCAAATTCATTATTTACTACAGCTCTTGTGTCATAATCAAGGATATAAGATTTAAAAACAATATTTTTCCAAATATTTGGGTTGCAAATTATTTCAATGAAATAAAGCTCAACAAATTAAATGTTTAAAAGGGGCCTTAAATTACATAGCTGAAAAGTGAGGTTAGGTCCAGTTATGTAATTTATGCTAATTTCACAAAACTTAGCATTCACCAATTTATGCTATTCTGACAAACTTCGTTAACCCCTATTTTTGTTGAAATATCTATAAATTCGGCTTTAAATGGTTGAAAAACGTGAAAAATTACCTGGGTAGCAGTCAGACGCAAAAGGCTATTTTCGGCGACATTTTGCGGCCTTTCAAGCCTCATTAAGCCGACCGCTGCCGCCCTAGTTGTTACGGTCCTTACGTAGCTTACGTTACGGATTACAGAACGTAAGTTTTTCACTAAACTCGACATTCTTAAAGAAAATGTGCAAAAAAGATAGATTTTTGTTGTGTTCACGTTTTTTGATAAACAACAAAGAAGGAAACTTTCAAAAAATTGGTTTGTTGTAATGCGGACAACGAAATAAAATCCAATCTCTATTTAATTAAAATCTGTGCAAGGATATTTTCAAAAATCCTTTTATGCTAACTTTATTGGGCATTTATTATGATTTTATTTGGGAGAAAAAAATTTACCAAGACTATACACAAATTTCCTTTATCAGGACGAGTATATACTAGCGTTGTATGAGCAGCATTAACTCCAAATCAATCCTTAACCTTGTACTTCAAATAAAGGTTATGCCTGCATTCTCCTTGAATAATAATTAAATAGAAACTGGGCTGATTTTTAAGCTGACTACTGACAGTTTGATCAGTGGTTAAACAGCTGATTGTCAAATGATAAATCGAGGTGTGAAATGTTGCTTTTCTCCATTTTTTCCAAAAAATTCGGCAGAAATTTTGTGTTGTAAACAATTTAGACAAATAATGAAGTAAACTGATTACATTTTCAGTAACGAACTTGCTTAAAAGTTAGAATTTTATTTAGGAAAATGGGAGTCACCGAAGAGTTTATAAAGACGCACTATCCTTTGCACTTTTTGGTGTGGCATAATGATTTTAAAAACTTGAAAAAAGAGCTAGATAAGAAAGAGGTAAGCCTGAGAAGTGTAAATTAACATACAGTGCCTCTAAACTTCAAACAATATGTTCAGACTAGATATTTTAATACCTACACAGACTGTATTCCTATTCCTGAATAAGTAGGTATATAAAATTAAGCCCTAAATTTGTCAATTGTGCATTATGTTGCTGAGTAAATGAGCCTTTATTTTATAGTATGACAAAGAAGCCAAAGATAACCGTGGCAGAACTCCCCTGATGCTGGCTGTTACTTTGGGTCACCTAGAGTCTACCCGAACCCTATTAAACCATGAAGCCAATGTTAACTGTGAAAATAAGGATGGATGGAATGGTAGGTTAAATTACAGACACTTGAAGTTGTTCAAATAATAAATTCCATTAAACTGTAAGCAGAAATATTAGGTTGTAAGGAGAACTGGTTTTAGAAAAATGTTAAATTTGTAGTTAGAAAATTCAGTTCAATATGTATTTTTTTATATTCAAACTATACCTATTTGTTTTTAGAGTATTTCATTAAGTGTGAATTAAGTGACATATTTTTAATTTTCCACAAAACTAACTTTATTTTAGTTTTTTAGTTTGTGGGGATTTTAACTGTGTCTGACCTTTTACTAAAGGTTAATGGGTTTAGAAGAAATTTTGGGTTGAAAGCAGGTAATCTTGCATAAAACCTTGAATTCAAGTATTTTTATCCATTTATTCCTATTATATTATTTCCTATGGTGAATGACTCACTTGTTATATTACACCAATAATTATTTATGGGTTTTTTTGTTTTGTAGAAACATCTATTTTTGTATATCATGTAAACTAGATAGTATAAATAAATTAACCAGAATAGAATTTTCACTATCTTTTAATTATAGTAAAATGCATAAGCATGACAAAAATAAAGTAGAGAATTTTGAACAAAAATATATTAGTTACAATACATAGTTTTTTTTACTTCAAATATAGCAACTTTTTTTTTTTTAATAATGTGTTTTTGCCAATGAGTTAACCAGATAAACTTCACATCAATTTTTTTGTAAAATGTAACCCTGGGACGTTTCACATGGTTATACAAAATTTGAAATTTTTCACAAATTGCTAATTGTTTTAAAAATGGGCCTTGAAAATGAGGAGAATTCTAAGAAAACCATGCAGATAAAAAGATTTGGTATTCAAAATTTTGTTAATATTTGTTATATGGTTTTACCAAGAGATTTTCATATAACCAATTCTCTTAAAGAAACATTACTTAGACCTCAAATTAAATGTTTTTTTCTTGTTTTTGATTTTAGTGGTCCATGAGGCAGTGGCAACAGGGGACCCAGAACTATTACATATAGTTCTAGAAAGGCGAGACCTTCAAAGGTAAACATTTTGGAAAGAAACTTAGCTTTCCTAGAGAATATTAGGACCATAAAATCAGTGGCGCACCCAGGAATTGGCTTCAGAGGGCGGGGAGGTTAAGGATAAATAATAAAAGAAACTTAATTTGAAGTAAAAATTTGACTATAATTGATGCAAGGAAACAGGTGCTTACAAGCGCCGACCTGGGCTCAAATGTAGAGGGGGGAGGGTGTTCAAAATTGTTTATTTATCCAAAATTTTGAATTTTATATCAAAAACAGGCAAAATTTTTCGAGGAAATAACACTTAATATCCCAGCAAACACAAATCGTCGGCTTTGAATCGGGCCAATGTCGACAACGTCGGCAGTGTGTCGGCATCGGCGACTACACTCTGGTTTTCGGTCAATAATCGGCAACTGGCGGAGGTCCACATTACTACAGTCGACTTTATGCCGACACCACTTTAGGACCGACGATGGTCCGATTGGAACTTTGTTTAATCGGTCGAAAATTGGTAACTGACGATGGCCCGATTTACTATAGTCGACATTATGCCAACGCAAACCTTATCTGCTTTAGGGCCAACGACGGTCCGATTGGAACTTTGTTTAATCGGACGAGAATCGGCAACTGAAGATGACCCGATTTACTATAGTCGACATTATGCCACCGCAAACCTTATCTGCTTTAGGGCTGATGATGGTCCAATTAGAACTTTCGAGAATCGGCAACTGATGATGGCCCGATTTACTATAGTCGACTTTATGCCGACGACCACTTTATCTGCTTTAGGGCCGACGATGGTCAGATTGGAACTTTGTTTGATTGGTCGAGAATCGGCAACCGACGATGGTCCGATTACGTCACCTTAAAATTTTTAAGCTGCTTAATAGTTTCTTCCTAGTATGTAGAGATGTACAGTGGAAGATAATATTATATATATAATGAGCAAAGATATTTCAAAACTAGAATGTGGACTTGACAAGATGGTGGTACTTCTCTACAAGAATCACCTCTTCTCCCACTTAAACCAGCTTGACTTGTTAAGCACTCGCATTATCGAAACTTTGTAGTTTACCAATATCGGGCCGCTTTAAGCTACCACCGACGGACCTCCGAAAATCGCCGACGTTAGACCGCTTTAGGAAACCAATGTCGGACTTGAATAGTTTACCGATGTAGGGCCGAGACCAGCTTGCCTACGTTAGACCGACCAAGTTAAGCAGTTATGAGCGGATGGTCGGTACCAGGTGGTTAAACCATATCGGACCTTGATCGTACGGTGACGGTATGCCGATGTCAGCAAAAGGTAAAATTTACCATTGGTCCGACGACGGGCCACAGTCTAACGCTGCATCGGCAAACATACATTGGGCCTACATCGCAAAGCGGACAAAAAATACTGCTGGTCCGATGTCGTAACTCGACGTCGTGCCGATGACAACAAATTCGGCAATCGACATCGGACCGACAAAGGCCCGAGGGAACCGTGTTTACTGGGCCAGAACCGGAACCGGTCCTTTCGTTTTAAAACAATGACGTCAGAGTTGCAACCCGGTTATGAAATTTTATAACCAGCCTGGGAGGTTGGTTCGGCTTTTTGGTTGTGAACATATCCCTTAAAATTTTGCAAAATTATAGGTAGTCTTTTTTGAGTAAAATAAAAGACGAAGGCCCGAGGGAACCGTGTATTTTTGACTTAAAATTAAACTAAAATCGTAAATATTGATGGGGTTTTGGGAATATGAGTTGTTAATTTACCCTTAGTTTGGTTTTAAAAATGACACAAATATTTTGAAATTTATGATTTTTTAAAGAGTTTTGTTACAGGCTCTTGTATTTTATTCCGTATATATTTTATTTCTGCTGTTATTTGATTGTGCTAACTGTATATAACCAGGCTTCTCGAGGGGGGGGGAGGGGTTTAACCCTAAAAACCCCTCTCGGTGCGCCACTGATATAATTAAGAACTAAGTAAAACATGTTAAATTGCTTTTTAAAAAAATCAACTTTTTGTTGTTACAATTACCTCTTTTCCAATTATCTTGAACTACCTATTTTTTTATTTACAGGTATACCAGTCGAATGGCGGGAATACCAGGTCTTCTTCAAAAATTAAAGGAAGCTCCGGATTTTTATGTTGAAATGAAATGGGAATTTACTAGTTGGGGTAGGTTGATATCACACAATTTTTCTTTAAAGAAAAAATGCACATTTATTTATTGATTAATAAATTTATTTTATAAGGTAGTATCCCAATATTACTATTAGCAATGGTTACTAAACGATTTAGTAACCTGTAGTTGATATTATTAGGTAATATCTAGCTTATTTTAAGATATAATCACGAGTTAGTACATACATCAACAAAAAGGTACTAAAATTAAGATTTTATTACTAGTTACATATCACATAGAAGATCTATTCTAGAAACATAGTAGTAGTAGTAATAGATGGGCAGCCGTAGGCCTGGTAATTAGGCTGCCTTCCATACCCCCTGTGCACCCCCGACTGATGCACATGCTCCTTAGGATGCAAGTTTTCTTTCTCTAAGAGGACTTAATTTTTGCCTGACACCTCTTTGTCGAGGGCAGGGATCTTTAGACTGTATAGCAAGTATACACAGTGGACCGCCGGCTTTACACACCTCCCAAGGGTGGTCCTGCTACATGTTAGAATTGCATCTATCGAACATCGCTACCATCCAACAGAACTTGGTTGACGGTAGACTTTTCTTCCCAGCAGCCCGCCGTCATATAGTTGACCCGAAAATCGAGGTCCCGGTTTCGCTGGTCGTCGAGGTCGCCGTCGGAGTATAAAGACGCATTCCTTGGAGTGGTCCTGCTACCCGAAAGTGCCACTGCCTCTTTCAAGTTACCCCCTGTCGACTCCCGCTACCAAATCTGTCGGATTCCAGCCTCGGAGAGGTCCAGTTCTCCTTTTTTTGGGTCACCGGCTAGTCTCGTCTACCCAGTTTGGTGGGGTCCTCGGCCGTCCACCTTTGAGTCCCCGCAAAGTTTTCGGTGCAGTGTCAACCGTGCCGCCCACTTCTACCTCGTTTGTTGCTATTCTATGCATAACGTCGACTGCAGAACTGCTGAGAAGTGGGCCGCCCGTCTTCGACTCGAGTCGCATTCGGTGTTATGTGAAGTAATGTGTACTTGCCGAGATCCGACCGGGCGATATCTGTTCTGGAGGCTAAAGGGGAGTTTACCCAATTTTTCATATTGACAATTTATAACCTAAGCACAATTTTATTCATAGTCATAATGTTAAATACATTATTCTTAATAAAAGTGTTTACCCAAGTTTTCATAGTTATAATTCATAAGCACAGTGCATAATTTAAAAGTTGGTTAATTTTAACTTTATGCACTATCAATATGAAAAAAGCAAAGAAAACATTTTGGTTGGTTGATTTCAAAATGAGAGTGATTGATTTTAGCTGATATCAGAAAACAGAAATTTAGCAAGAAGGAAGAATACCTAACCTGTTGAGGTTAGGTAAAGAAAAACATTTTTTTTGTTCTTCTTTTTTGTCAATTTGGTATGTGAATTTTCTAAATTTATCCTAATGCACTATGCTTATACACTCTTGGATAAACAGGTGCTGTTAAATTATGTATTATCAATATGAAAAGTTGGGTAAACCCGCCTTAAGACGCTGTTCACTATATCTATGGCGCGCGGCGGCCCCTAGAAACATAAGTTTTAAGATAAATTTTGAATGTTAACAATTTTGTTGCAAATATGTCTAAATTAGTATTAGCATAATATAAATTAACATACTTAGTCATCTAACTATGGGTGCATTTTGATAATAATTTGTTCTACAGTATGGTATACAAAACAGGTCATAGTTTCGAAGTGTTCGAGCAGGTACATTATATTTAATTTTTCACAGAATACTTGAAGAGTTGGAGGTGTGGTACATCTTTTTTCTAGTTCAAGAATTTTAAAGTTGGTTAATTTTAACTTTATGCACTATCAATATGAAAAAAGCAAAGAAAACATTTTGGTTGGTTGATTTCAAAATGACAGTGATTGATTTTAGCTGATATCAGAAAACAGAAATTTAGCAAGAAGGAAGAATACCTAACCTGTTGAGGTTAGGTAAAGGAAAACATTTTTTTTGTTTTTCTTTTTTGTCAATTTGGTATGTGAATTTTCTAAATTTATCCTAATGCACTATGCTTATAAACTCTTGGATAAACAGGTGCTGTTAAATTATGTATTAACACTAAAATTGTGTTTATACACTATGAATTAAAGTTATGAATTATCAATATGTAAAGTTGGGTAAACCCGCCTTAAGACGCTGTTCACTATGTCTACGGCGCGCGGCGGCCCCTAGAAACATAAGTTTTAAGATAAATTTTGAATGTTAACAATTTTGTTGCAAATATGTCTAAATTAGTATTAGCATAATATAAATTAACATACTTAGTCATCCTAACTATAGGTGCATTTTGATAATAATTTGTTCTACAGTATGGTATACAAAACAGGTCATAGTTTCGAAGTGTTCGAGCAGGTACATTATATTTAATTTTTCAAAGAATACTTGAAGAGTTGGAGGTATGGTACATCTTTTTTCTAGTTCAAGAATTTTAAAGTGTGACCGAGCCATTAAGTAATCATGATCTACAATGCGGAAGCGGGTTTTAAAGCAAAAAAATCTTAAAAAATTTTTTTGAATTTTTTCTAGCCTTTCAATTGAATTTTATATCTGGGGCTCCATACAACTGAAGCAAATTGCAGTTTACTGAAAACATATTCATCCAAGAATTATATTACAATCATTGAATAATTTATCAATGTGCAGATTAAATGGTATTTTAGAGTCAAACAGGACCCCCAGATCTTTAATATACGAAACCCTATTCAAAGAAGTATTTCCCAATTTATAATCGTATTTTAATGTTGTATATCCACGTGAAAATGATAATATATATAGCATTTGTCAAAGTTCAAGAATAATTGATTTTCGTTACAAAATTCTATTAAATTATTTATACTACTTTGAAGTGTCTGACAGTCTGATATTGAGCTAATATATATACATACATTCTTATTAGACTTTAAATAGTATTCCTATGACAAACATGTCATGTCTGCTTATTTTTTCTTGCCGCTTATTCCATTGATTAGTGCATCCAGGTGCACAATACTTTTAACTCAAATCCCCAATAAAAAAAATTACAGTACAAGATAAAAAAGAGGCAAAGCAAGAACTACATTCAACTTTCTTTCTTGGTGCATAAGAACACCCCATATTATAGGTATAATAATATGTTAAATCTATAGCCTAGGTTTTTAATTTTTAGTACCCCTTGTATCGAGAATGTGCCCCAGTGATACTTACAAAGTTTACAAACAGGGTTCGAACGTCCGAATCGACACGACTTTGCTCGGGTTTGACCACACCAGCTGGCAAAGGGGCAATAGGAGTTATATTTTTCAGGGACAGGGTATGTATTAATATTTTGTGGTTTTTGTTTTCATTTTATATGTTTTAAGTTTTATTCTACTGACCTTGGAGATCAATGAAAGATATAGCTCGCCTCATAAATTGGCGGATGCTTATGGGTGCGCATAGAGGGTTAGCTTTGCCGGGTTGGCTTCCAAAAGGGTCCCAAATCACCACTATTTGGATCTGCGAACATTATTATTAATACCATTTTCGATCTACGCTCAAAAACCGCTACGCTAAGAGACTATGTATAGCAAAATTTTAGGGGATATGTTTACAACCAAAGGGCCGAACCAACCTGCCAGGCTGGTTCTAAAATTTCATAACGGGGTTGCAACTGTGACCTCATTGTTTTAAAATGAAAGTTCCGGTTCTGGTTCAACCAGAACCAGGACCAATTGTAAATCGAAAATTCTTTTAAACGTTTATGGCATTTTGGCATCCTGAATTCTAAAAAAAAACAAACAAAATCTGGGGTTATGAAATGAATTTTAGAGCGTAGCGTGTGCTCGTATTCCGATTCGGAATCGCCCTCAGATCACTCCCGGACAGATTTGTGCCCAATGAGCATTTTTGTCTATATAAAAGTTACAGCAAATAATATAAAACCTTCATAAAATAACCAAAAGTTATATTATTTAGTGTTGGTGATAATTTTATAACTCTAATATATCTCTTAAATGAGTAAAAAAGACTTAAAAAACAGCTGTTCAACACCAGCTTATAAAAATTTATGGTACATAGTAATGGATAGAAAAACAACATATAGATTTTATAAAACTTCCTTATGAGCCCTCAAGTATAGAGATTATTATAAAAAGGTTTTACAACTGTTCTAACAACACTACATAACAAATTAAAGGTTTTTATGGATTTAGAAATATAAATTTTCCATCTTTCTTCCCTTTGCTTGTTATGTATTATTCTTTTTTTTACAATAAAAAAATATATAAAATGGTGTTTAGCAATCTTCTAAAATAAATAAAAATGAAAGTGAGATAAGCTGAAGCAGGAATATGAATATTTATATACTATAGTCAAATAAAAGCTGTTTTTCAAGTCATCCTACTCTGAAAATCAGCTGCGGTCTCGTGTGTACTGTATAGTTTTCGAATACACTCACGTAAATTTCATGGGCTCCAAAAATACTTGAGAAAACGGGAAAAAAATATTCATTTAAATATCAGTTTTTTTTTCATACGCGTTTTTTTCTTTCTGGGACAAATATTTAATTTTGTATGTTGTTCTTAACCCTAACAAGCAATATTTCGATTGAAACACATGTTGAAACCCCATAAATAACGTTTTTATTTAGGCCAAAAACGTATTTTTGTAATCCAAAATGGCGAAAATTTCCGACAATTCTATAAAAAAAAAAACAACTATACCACTGTATACCTCGTCAACACTATTTTATGACCCTTTTAAAAAATTATGCTACTTGGAACAAAGGGCTGCAGATGGCGCAGTGTTGAACACTGATGGTCCGTTTCTGCGAGCTTAACATAGTTACCATTGTTCTCTTTTAGTAAATGCATTCCTCGAGAGATCCAGCCTACTACACATACCAGGAAAAATACCCACCTCAACACACTTCAAGCCCGCATAACTGTCAGAGATAACTATCTCAAGAATATAGTTAGATTGCGGGGTCGAAGGGTGTACAGGCGAGTATTTTCGGGGGTGTTCACATTTGCCGCCGACCAGCAGTATCAGCGTATGTGCTCGACGTTTCACGGTGCGTTTTTGCGACCTTAACACGGTTACTATATTGTTCTCTTTTTCTAAAACACGGTTCCCATCTATGCGTTTCTCATTCGTGGGTCCCCCGAATCAAAACGTATCACGTGGTCTAAGCGAGATTTGCCTATACAAGTTCATGTCGGACCATGTGATGAGTTTTTTGAGTCAGGGTGACTGCGCATGGGAAACGCTGGTGGGAATCGGGTGTAAAATGCATTCGATCCCGATATCTGTCATCGACAACTATCTCAAGAAGATTTGGATCTCTTATCTCTGTAAAACAAGATAATAATGGTATGGTATCTCGCAAAAATGCGCCTTTTGATGTCGCAAAAACGCTCCTTTTGATGTCGCAAAAACGCGCCTTTTGATGTCACAAAATTAACCTTAAAAAATCTTGTTTGTTTTGTTATTATAATTGCCAAAATAAATTAAAATTGTTTTTTTTGTTCTAAAAACAGTTGTATTATAATCACTATATAAAGAAATTAATAACAACATTATAGAAAAAACCTTATGGGCAAAAAAGGTTTATGAATGAGTTCATAAGAATATTACACAGACCAATTTCTATAACTATTGTGTGTGAGTTCCCAAGTTTTTATAAGTGTCTCTCGAAATATGTTCAATCTTATCTTATATAAATTTGTTGTTGGTTAATTAAGTTTTATAAGTTATTATATATCTTTAATTGATAGTTACTTACGGTTTTATAGGTGGGTTGACAGAAAGATTTCAAACACCTATTTATATAACTTTTGTCACTGATTACTTATATTTTTATAAATATGTTGGTGGAAACATTGTTAACACCAATTTATATAACATTTGTTACCGATGACTTTAATTTTTATAAAGATGTCCGTGGAAATATTGTTAACGCCAGTTTTATGTTACTTTAGGGGACCATCAATTTAGAGCCTTTAATAAAACAAATATACAAACTCAATTCTTGTAGGAAACTTCTAAATACCCTAGGGTATCAATGGAACCCTCTTTATAATAATTATATAAATTTCTGTCACCAGAAGTTTCTGAAAATGCTCATTGGGTGACGTCACTGCTCTGACTTGGGGTGATCTGAGAGCAGTGTAGATCAAAAATGCTAATACTGTGAAGATTCTTATTAGATCATCGTGGAATTTTCTTATAATGTTTTTCTAGAGTTTGTCTACTTGTATGTAATAATAATAATAATAATAAAGGACTTTTATTGAGCAAAAAAATAATTATAATAATGATAATGATAATTCAAGCCTCTAGGCGAGATTCAGTTCGACAAAAGAATAACCATTGGAGAATGGCCACTCTTCAGTCGTCTGTTCAGCTAACCTAGGAAGGAAAGCAACTAAGACTAATTAACCTTCTTATCTATAAATAAAGTTTTTATCTTTCAGAATATTATAGGTAATTATTAAATGAAAAATGAAAGAGACAAAAAACGAAAAGCGAAAAGCATTGCAAATGTAAATTTTTTATTCATTTTTAAAATTAACATTTTTACGCACATTTTTGCCTTATGGACTGCTTAAGATATTGTTCTTAATATAATTTTTAAATTTTTTTGGTGACAAGTTTATGCTATCTATTACTCTATTAATCAAATGGGCTATATTATACGAATATGATCTTTTAAAGAAGGAAGTATAGTGGCGAGGAATGGTAATGGTATTTTTATATCTTATATTAATATTATGAACATCTGTCCTGAATGTTATTCTATTATACAAATATGGAGGTGACTTTTGCTGTATTATTTTGTGAAACAAGGTGATTGAGTGCATGTACCTTATGATCTTCATATTTATCCATTTTGTTTCCGATAACTTGTAACTTATTGGTTCAAATTTACGAATTCCATGGATAAGTCGAAAACAGGAATTTTGCATTTTTTGTATGCGTGCACTGTCGAAGGCAGTTATGCAAGTATCATACACAGCATCGCAAAAATTGAACTGTGAAAGCACTAAGGAGTCGCAAAGAGTGATTTTTAAAGGTTTGGCCAACGAAGATCTATTTTGAAAAATCATTTTAAGGTTAATGAAGCTCTTTTGAAGACATTTATTAATATGCGAAACAAATTTCAAATCTTGATCTATAATTAACCCGAGATTTTTAACTTCGGTCTTAAACTCCACAGGATAATTATCAATTGATATTGACTGAGAGTAATATGTACGAAATTTTTCCCTATTAACATTATTGCCAAATATTATACATACTGTTTTATTATTATTTAATTTTAAACAATGCTTCTACACTAAATGATAAATATCCCTGTGTGTCATCAGCAAAATTATGATGTAAACATGATGTTAAAGTGGATGAAAACATCAGGGTGTAAATTAAAAACAGTTTTGGCGGCAGTAGAGAGCCCTGAGGAACACCTTTTTTATTTGTAAAAAATCTGACAGGACACCATTAATTTCCACCGTCTGCTCCCTGCCTTTAAGATAGTGGTCAAGAATGTCTGTGCAGAGTGTCCAAACTTTTATTTGCAAGGGTATTTTTGCCCCCCCCCCCCCATTTTTCTATCCAAATACAGAAATTTTAGTCTCATTTTAACAAAGACATTTAACTAATATACCTTTATGCATTTTAAAGATAAAGCTTCAACCTAGGGCTCTCTAGTAACAGTTTTTGAATTTTGATTTTCATTTTTGTGAAATATGGATCCACATATTGCGTATTTTGCCTGCCGATATCTATAATACTATACAAAAATTGCAAAAAGTCCCACTAGAAAACCCTAGATTCAAGCTAGATCTTTAAAATGAGACTAAAATGTTTTAAAAATGTCTGCATTTGGATAGAAAAATGTGGTAGTGAAGGGGCATATGTCGATAATTTCTATTCCGTGGGATTTTAAATAATGGCTAATAATGTTAATTTCATCTCCGACGCTTAGTTTTTGCGTAGTAGTAAATTGGAAAAAACATCACAAAAAGCTGGTTTTTGACTTGTACATGGTAATTTCAAAGTCAATCAAAGTCATGCATCAACTAAACTTTTTTTTCATAGTAAGCGTCGACAATTCAGCAAGAATTGATGGCCACCTTGTCATTTTTGCTTTTTTACTAAATTGAATGTTTGTTGTGTCTTACCAAATTTGGTTCTCTTCGCTTTAATAGTTCATAAATAGCGCCCTTTAGTATGTTATTGGGGTATTTTTCAAGGTCATGAAGCTTCAAACTGCATCAAACTCTAAGGATCGAATTTGGCATACATGCCTAATAGTTTGAGGTAGGTTTGAAGTTGGACTGACAAAACCTCGAATTATTAAGATTTTTTGAAGAGAAAATAGCAAAAATCATGTTTTTTTTACGATTTTCAAGGTCATTTAACATCCGATGACCTTCAAAGTGAATTTTTTGAAATCCTCGTTTTCGAATTATATGCAATCGAGTATAATCATGCCCCGATTGCGCAAGTTGTATTTTTTATTATTTTTGTCCGCCATCTTGAAAGATGACGTCAAATCAACCCCTTCTACACGGATGCGAAGAAAACACCCGGTAGAACTCGATTGTGTGACTAAAGAGCTATCAATCCCACATAGTCACAAAACTCCTTCATTCAAAATCCCACGGACTTACACATGCCCCCCCACTATGGGGTCAAAAATATATACCCTTGCAAGCGAAATTTTGCACGAATAAGTAAGAGAAGGAAAGCTGCCAGCCAAGACTATACTCCTAACCAGCCGAAATTTCCTACACCAATTTTTTTGTTGTTTTTCTTTCATTTTAATTATTTTTTTTCTGATAGGTTACCTACAATTTTGTCCAGTTTTAAAGGGATCTAAAAGCTACATTTTTCATCTGCAATCCTTTGAAGATCGCGGTAAATAATTCACACGTAGGATTTTAAAAATGTTGTGTATCGCTAGTCGCTAGGTTGTTTGTTTTTAATAGCCTACCTCCTACTAAGTAAAATGAAAAAAAAAATACAAAACATTATTTTCATAGTGAAAAAATCGCTTAATTAATAACCCGTTTTATAACATTAGTTTTAACATTAACGTTATAAAACGGGTTATTAAGCGATTTTTTCACTATAAAAATAACTTTTTTTATTTTTTTGCCACACGAAAGGTCCCGGGTTCGAATCCCGGCTAGGTGCATGGAAATTTTGTAAATAAAATCTATATGTTTGTGGCGGATTCATAATGTCGAAACTACTTTTTTTGGGTTTTTCGCCACTAAGTTAAGGAAATTTTTTCAAAAATATGTTAAAACCCACTGCGTAAATTCCTAAGGAAAAAAATTTGTTCGTTTGTCAGTGGTTTTTAAATAAGATAAAAACGTTGCCTACACAGACGCAAATCCTAACTAGAATCTAAGTACTTATCTGACGTTTCGGCAGAAGTGCTACTGCCGTTATCAAAGGAGTTTATTCTTTTCAAAATTCATCGAAAATTCTTTTAGACAAATCGAATTTCCAAGACAACGCGAACGTAGACATAATAATGAACAGCCAACAAATTTAATAATTCCTTTTATACCAGGTATTTCAAAAAAAAAATAAATGAATCGCTAATAATTATAATATTAGAACAATTAGATCTTAGATCAATTCTAACCAAAACAAAACCATTAAATGCTGAGCAAAACTAAAAAAATATCGTTTATGAAATTCCTTGCGAGTGTGGTAAATTTTATATTGGAGAAACTTCAAGGCCTCTTGAAGTTAGAATAAATGACCATAACGGGTACCTCAGAAGGGGAGACTGGGAGAGGTCTAAAATTTGCCAACATTCTTTTGAAAATGATCATAGAGTAATGTGGGGAGAAACCAGTATATTACAAAAAGAACCAGACAAAATTAAACGAAAAATCAAAGAAGCAGCTTGTATCTATCTTAATAAAGATGAATGCACAGCTAGCATATCAGTTGATATAAATACAGTTTGGCTTCCAATTTTAAAACAAGATTTTCAAAAAGGTTTTTTTAAAATAAATTAAAAAATAGCATTGCTGTTTTTTGGGTTTCTAATGTATTTTTTCTTAAAGTCAGTCAAAAGATAATCTTTATACTTGGTATTTTAAAATAAAAATTTTGTATTTTTATAATGTAATCTAAAATGAAATGATGATTTTAAATTTTACTAAATTCACCCAATACTTTGTTGGCTACTATCGACGCACCAAACTGTCAAGTTAATATTTGAAATATACATCAGTCAAAGTCAGTTGTATGACAACAGACAGATATTTTAAAAAAAGAATCGAAAAAAATTTTCAAAGCAATAAACTCCTTTGATAACGGCAGTAGAACTTCTGCGGAAACGTCAAATAAGTACTTAGATTCTAGTGAGGATTTGCGCGTGTGTAGGCAAATTTTTTATCTTATTTAAAAACTACTGACAAACGAACAAATTTTTTTCTTTAGGAATTTACGCAGTGGGTTTTAACATATTTTTGAAAAAAATTTCCTTAAGTTAGTGGCGAAAAACCCAAGAAATTGGAAATTTTGTGTTTGTCTTTAACTTTGCACTGGGTATTGATCCTGTAATGGATGGAAGGTCTCCAAAAAAAATATAGTACGCTAGCGTTCGGAGTATAAAGTGTCATGCAAGGGGTAAATCGCTTGTGAAATTTGGTGTACAAGCTATGTGAAATTTTTGGAAATTTTCACTTCAAATTTTTAGAAAATATCAGATTCATACATATGCGTACCTCAGCAAAAGTGTATTATTTAAATCACAAAACATACATTTTACATTTATATTAAAACTTTAATCAACCTTACAATTAAGGCAAAATGTATTTTTTTTTAATTTATAGTAAATGTCAAGTCAAATTAAATTTATTTCAAGACCTTTTATGAAAATAGGTTTGTATCACTACTTTCTTAGTAACAGCATGGAGAAAAATTGATTTAAACAATACATTGCTTAAACGAAATGTGTTAAAAATGCTTATGGTTTGGCTAGTTTTAACTTTACTGAAGCCAGTCATTTAAATCTAAGGGAATTCATAATAAACTAGTTAAATTATGTGAAATTTGATAAAATTCTGTAAAAATTTGTGATATTCTTTAAAACTTTGTGAAGTTTTGTGACTTTTGTAAAATTTTGTAAAATTTTATGAAATTTTAAAGCTTTGTGAAATTTGGTGTACAAATTTTTGCAAGTATCTCATCATTATTGGTATTGGAAGAGTAGAGGGGATCTTGGCCCTTTCATTTGAGGAATTTACTAAAAAAAATATAAAGAAATATTTTAAAAAATTCTTGTTGGGACCTTTTTTCGTATATGTCGTATGGCGTATCAAAGAGTTTTGATACATTTTGAAATTTTCTAATTAAGAAAATCGGACTACGCCACTGGAAAAATTTAATTTTTTTATATAATTCAGGTCATTGCTCTTAGATCAACCATGCCAAGTTTGGTACTCGTAGGTTAAAAAATCTTTATGAAAATGCTAAAAAGGAATATGCAAGAAATTGTTTAAATTGGCATCATTTTTGCTTGTTTTTTTTTTAATTTTTCTGGTAAAATGAGTGGTTTAAGCTACACTATCACTATTTACTTATTGATAGAGAATTAAATTTGCAACATTTTTCCCATTTGTCACTTTTGACAGTCTGTCACCGCTTAGGAGTTATCCAAGAAAAATTATTTTTTGGAGGTTAAAAATGACAGTTCTTGAGGAGGTAGAAATGGGTACTTTTGGTATGTTAAACAGTGAACCATCCTAAGCTTGTTAATGAAAGAAGAAAATGGGTTCTAATTTTTTCCTCTATTCGGAAAATTTATATCTAAATTGCCTATCCCATCTATTATGTTAATATTTTTTTTTTGTTTTCGTAAAATAAGAGGACGGCGCAGTAATGATGGAAATAGACCACGACCTGAAGCAAATCTACTCTGAGGTCATGAAAACGAACGAGGAAACTTTGGGCGTCCTCCTCCCGAACGAAGAGACCGTCTCACAACGTCTGACTACGCCCGTCGTTACCACTTATGTAGATACTGAAAAGATTAGTTTTGAAAGGTAACATAATAATTCACGACTTGCTTTTTGTCTCTAAAAGTGTAAGAGGGAAAAACAGATTTAATACCTTTTTCACATGGAACTGAATAAGTTCGTAATACTGTTAGGACACCAATATTTCGGCAAAAATTAGGCGTAGTCAGCGGCGCCATTTCACATTTCTCTTGGGCACCTGAAGACAGTTTTAATACCTAATTTCAAAAAAAAATATGAACGAAAAAAAAAACATTTTAAAAGGGATTTAGCGAGGGTGAAAAAACACTTTATTGAGGACAAAATAACTCAAATAAACATAAGAAACAACTCATGGGAACAAAATCAATTAGACATGCAGCACGACCTTGAATTACTTAAAACGTTAAATGATATGTTTATTAATACAGATAAAACTACTTACTTAAATTTTTCACTCAGAGGTAAAATAACTGTTCAAAATCCTTTAAAATTTCATTCTTGCAACTATAACTCATTAAATCAAAACAACTGTGACTGCCCGTCAATACAACAAAGTTCAGAAACAAAATATCTTGGGATAAATTTTGATGAATGTCTAACCTTTAAAAAACATATTCAATTTATTACCAAGAAACTAAAATTTACTCCTTCCAAATTTTATTATATTAAGAATATTGTCTCAAATACATTAAAAAGGATGTTCTATGTTCTATGGGGTGGAATATATGAAGCCAATCTATATCCTCTCAAAATTTTACAAAAAAGCTTTATCCGTTGTGTGCATGGACTTGGATACACAGATCATACTGCAAATGCTTTTAGACAATTAAACATATTAAACTTAAGTCAACTGTACTGCTTTAACATATATGTAAAGACATAACCAAAAATTATAACTCAACCAAATATTTTCTGCCAAGAGTAAATTTATTTGCCTCCCAACGAATGTTTTTCTATCTAGGCCCAAAGATTTACAATGAATTACCTGCTACTATTAAAACAGCCACTAAAACATTTTCTTAAGAATCTAAAAACATCTGTTACACAAAATTTCAACACTAATATTTTATCAAGGCCCTTTGCTGTGCCACTTACTGACTAAAACTTTCGTTTGTTAATTTGTTAAATAAATTTTTAAACTAAAGATAGGTATGTAAGTTTCACAATACAGATTAATAGTTTAAAGTTAAGTAGGTAATTATTAAACATATTCTTTTCGATTTGTAACTATAGATAATGTACCTGATTCCGAAAATGTCATTTGCTTACCTTTTTATATTTTTACTATATATAACATATATTTTATTTGTTTTGAGTATTTACCTGAATAGGTTTATCTTACCATTTACTATAATAGGCTTAGTTTTTCTTGTTTACTTTCTTTTGTTTATCAAAAGCGTCACAGGATTTAGTTCCTCTGTTCAACATATGCAAAAGAAATGCAATAAACCGATTTAGTTGAGGATTTACTCTTAAAAAATTGTACTTTATATTCGAAATTTTGTGTTGAAATAAATTACTAATTACTTAATTAATGGTTTAGTCGGTAACGGCGATGCGGTAAACCGTACTTAAGTTAAAAGATGTTTTTAAAACGTGTTTTTGTTTGTAAAAGCTAAATTTTGATTTTTGCTGGGTGTACTATTATGTTATAAGCTTTTATTAGCTTTAAAAAAACAAAAACAAGGAGTAAAATTGGAAAAAACTATCCTCAAAATACATCAGGCAAATGTCACAAATTCAAATCGTGTTCAAAACGCGTTCAAATCGCTTCATGAAAACCAAAAAAGGAACGTATTCAGTTCCATGTGAAAACTAAATAAAAGGCGTATTAAACTGAGGCAGGGCCAACGAAGAAAAATTGGATTCGCTTTTCTATTCAAGTTTTCACGATAGTTTTGAAAGTGATTCGTATTCCTAAAGACAGTTTTAAAAAAATGTTGTGTAATTTGATATTTACCAAGTATCCATTGTTTTGGAAAGCTACAGTTAAACAATACTGGGATTATGTTTCTTCTTCAGTGGCACATATTTATATTTTTCTCTTAAAAATACAAAAATCCATGATTTTTGAGAAAAGTAGGGTCTTAGCCGATGACGCCGCGCATGTGCAGAACAATGTTACTGAGCCAAACGAGAAAATAGAGAGAAAGATTTGAGGCTTCATTGCCATCGAATAAGCCCAACTTGCTATTTTTTAAGAAAAAAGTAAACATTTTCAAAAGTCTAAAGCTAATATTTTTTTCTAGGAACAAAGCGGGTATATGGGGATGGCGTTCCGACAAAAACGAAACGGTAAACGGCTTCGATTGCAAGGTATTCAGCGCTTCCAACGTAGAATTAGTGACCAAAACCCGAACTGAACACCTGTCGGAGACCGACAAGCAGAAATGTAAAAACAGCAAAACGCCTTTGCAGAATTTCTTGGGAATCGCCGAAGTCACCGAACAGAGTCCTAGTATATCCGGTTCACCGAACGTAAGTTTCTATAATGCCTATCTTACACTGAAAATTTCTTGAATTTGTTCAAGGCCATTTTCATGGTGCTGCGGTGTAATAATAATATAATATACGCCTACCCAGACTAAACTTGTAACATCTATAATCGAGCCAGCCATGGCAATACCGAAACAAAAGACATTGGCTTAGCCAGAGCCTTTTGCACACGCGCAAAAATTGTTTTGGTCAGTTTCGGCCGGGCTCGCGCCTACGTCATCCGTCTGTAATCGAGGCGACGTCATTTTTGTTGTTTATTTGTTTTGATTACGTGTTTTTATTTGGGTAGCACAACCATTTTATCTTTTGGAATATTGTTCCAAACTTTTGTTCGTGACCTAGGGTTTTTGACTTGAAAAAAGGTAATATATTTTTTTTTTAGGAAGAATATTCAAGCATTACAAACCCCTGCAATATTATGGCAGAGCAATATTTTGACCCCGACTTAGATTTAGAAGCCAAAGATATCGGACGACCTAAAGAGGTATACTATCGATTTTCTTTAGTTACGCGAAATATGGAAAGTACAACTCTGTCTAGCTTATTCAACGCCCTCTATACATCTAGCCTAAAGACCATAGAAATGTTTGAAAAGGAAGCACTTCTCTCTTTCTCTGTTTAGTTTATGTTTTCCTCGTATCTCTCTCTCTCTCTCTTCCTACAACTCCACAGAGGGCGCTGGCTGTAATTTTTGTTTTGTGAATCCTATTCTCGTATTGATACCTTTTATGTAATGATTTTTACTTTATTTTTAACTTTTTGTTTTTTATTTTACTAGGACCAGTTTATAACACTTTTGTGCTGCTTTTTACTGCATCCTTAATAATATTATTTTTTTAAATTATTATATTTTAATTTGACCAAATCATAATAACAATTATGAAGTCTTAGATTAAGTTACATCAGTGTACATCCTAATTTTAATTAGGCCGAAGTACTGACTAAATGATTGATTGATATCGGTTGATAAAATTTTACTTGACCTCCCAATAAAGTAATCTACTATTACAAGATTGTAGAGATTAAACATAGGCTGCAAAATTATTTTTGATGTAAAAATATTTATTTATTAAAAGACAATCTCTCTTTCAGGTTAGTGTAAAAATTCAAAAATTCAAGGCCAACCTATGGCTGTCGGAACACTACCCGCTATCCCTGCCCGAACAGATACTGCCGATCGTGGACCTGATGGCCATTTCTAGCTCACATTTTGCCAAATTGAAAGACTTCATACAGATGCAACTGCCTGCCGGGTTTCCTGTGAAAATCGGTAAGAACATTAAACATTTGTGTGAGACAATAATGTATTTGAAATTAAATCTGTGTTTCGGACTTCCATTGTTTATATTTTATTTATACACGGCGTTTCGATCAGTACAATGTCTGATCGTCTTCAGGTGCAAACTACATTATATTCCTAAGGCTACTTACTTATATACTATGGGAAATCACTCATCCGTAAAGTTTAAGAAGTTGGCTCCGCCCAAGGAGGGACTTCCAAATATTTGGAATATCAACACTTGGTTTACTGAAAATACCCTGATTCTGCCCAACAAAGGCAGCTTCAAGAAATTTTCGTTTCTTAAAGAAAAATCTTTGCTTCGGTCCGCTTTATTCGGTGTTGTTCGGCGATTCCTGATTTCGTTGTTTCACCTCTTTGGGTATTCGTCTGATGTTCCTTAAGCCTAATAGATAGTGGTCTTTTTGTTTCACCTACGTATGATTCACCACACTCACAAGGAACTTGGTAAATGCATTCCTTATTTTGTTTGTTCTCCTGTTTTTTTTACTAAGAAGGCTGCGATTTGTATTATTAGCTTTAAAAGCTGTTTTTATATTAAAGTTGTTCGCTACTCTACTAGTTCCCAAGTGTTATTAATTTTAAATGCATTAAGCTCTTTTTCTATAGACTTTATCCATTCAAAATTTCTAGCACCTGAAAGAGCCTCAGAAACAGTAAAGTCCCTCGTTAGTACTGTCACTTTCTCCGACTCTTTGCACACCCTCAGACACTGCACATTTCTTAAAATCCAAAAAAACTTTCCAAACTACTTGCCTCTAATTGATCATTCGCTTCATTTTCTCCACATTCACTCTTATACATACTAGTACTGGGATGACTTGAAGCTGGATCATCTTGGCTAGTTGTAGTTTCAGGTTCTAAAGACTCGGAAACAGGTAAGGATATCTCCTCAGGTTGTGTTTTAGGTCCTGTTTCCTTGTCCATTTCTCTTGTAAAAATATTACATCTCGGGCACTTTGGATTTGATGGGTTTCTGGATCTAGTAGTCTATAGCCAGCAGATGTTTCTGAGTATTCAAGATTTTTTCTTTACCTTTTTGGTCGAGTTTCTTTCGTTTGGTTTTTGGAACGTGGTCGACATCCAAATACTCGTAGATGACCGAAACAACTTTGGTTCCATTCCATTTTTCTTCTGGAGTTGTGCCTCGTAACTTCTTAGTTGGTGATCAGTTACTTAGGTCTCTCAAGGGAATTTACTGATAATAAGTTGACTGAAAGGTTTGGTACGTACCTCACAACCGAAATCATTTTTTCTTGATTCCTTTTTAATCTTACTACCGAGTTACCAGTTCCATTTACAATAAGCTTTGAGTTATTTGCCACCACAATTTCTTGTCCAGAGTTCAGGTCTGAAATCTCTGTCAACAGTTCTTTTTGGCCGGTGTGTGTGAAGATGCACCGCTGTCGATATACCAGGAATCATTTTTCATGTTGATACCAAATGCAGCAAAACACCATTTTTATTGCCAGTATTTTTGCTTTTGGCATTAGGTTTACTTGACGTTTGCGTGTCCGCTTTTTGTTTTGCGCACTGATTTTTGTAATGTCTTTTTTGCTTGGGGTGCAAAATGTATGACGAAAATAACTTTGAAAAACAAAGGAGAAAATTCAAAATCGTGGTTGGCTTTGGCACTGTTTGGGCCAGGCCAAAGACGAAAAATCTACTGCGCATACACTAACAAAGCCATGCCAGATAGATAATTGCCCGAAAAAAAATAAACTCAAAGGATCTTATATTAAGAAACTAGTAGAAACATGCACAAAAACAACATCAACATTTTTTGCTCTGGGAACTCGGCATCGTCGAAAGGTTTACATTTCTCACGAGGTGTGGTTTCGCCATTTTGTTTATGTTATTGTAGTGTTTTCGTGTTTTAACATTTTGTGGCGTTATTTTCTGTGATTAGTAGTCTTTGACCTCCCCTCCTAAAATAAACTAGACATTAATTGGCCCTTAACCCACGAAATTTATCACTTACAAAGTCCAGAGCAGGGAATGTCTACAAGAGCATTTGTTTGCCCAACTTTTATGCAAAAATTTAAAAAATAAAGTCTAATAATACCTAGTAAGTAGGTTTTCTTTCGAGAAAGCCATAGATTGACCTAAAGTCTATAATTAAACTCACCAATTAAGCCTCAAGGATCCTGGCTTTTGTTTTCTATTCTTGTTTTGTCCATCCCAATGAGCATTTTCAGAAACTTCTGGTGACAGATATTTATATAATTATTATAAAGAGGGTTCCATTGATACCCTAGGGTATTTAGAAGTTTCCTACAAGAATTGAGTTTGTATATTTGTTTTATTAAAGGCTCTAAATTGATGGTACCCTAAAGTAACATAAAACTGGCGTTAACAATATTTCCACGGACATCTTTATAAAAATTAAAGTCATCGGTTCAAATGTTATATAAATTGGTGTTAACAATGTTTCCACCAACATATTTATAAAAATATAAGTCATCAGTGACAAAAGGTATATAAATTGCTGTTTGAAATCTTTCTGTCAACCCACCTATAAAACCGTAAGTAACTATCAATTAAAGATATATAATAGATTGGTTTTTAAAATGTTGCTATCAACCCACTTATAAAACTTAATTAACCAACAACAAATTTATATAAGATATGAATGAAAATATTTCGAGAGACACTTATAAAAACTTGGGAACTCACACACAATAGTTATATAAATTGGTGTCTGTAATATTCTTATAAACTCATTCATAAACCTTTTTTGCCCATAAGGTTTTTTCTATAATGTTGTTATTAATTTCTTTATATAGTGATTATAATACAACTGTTTTTAGAACAAAAACAACAATTTTAATTTATTTTGGCAATTATAATAACAAAACAAACAAGATTTTGCGACATCAAAAGGCGCGTTTTTGCGGGATACCATACCATTATTATCTTGTTTTAATTACATCAATCTGAGAGAGATAAGAGATCCAAATCTTCTTGAGATAGTTGATAGTTGCCGATGACAGATATCGGGATCGAATGCATTTTACACCCGATTCCCACCAGCGTTTCCCATGCGCAGTCACCCTGACTCAAAAAACTCATTACGTGGTCCGACATGAACTTGTATAGGCAAATCTCGCTTAGACCACGTGATACGTGTTTTGATTCGGGGGACCCACGAATGAGAAACGCATAGATGGGAACCGTGTTTTAGAAAAAGAGAACAATATAGTAACCGTGTTAAGGTCGCAAAAACGCACCGTGAAACGTCGAGCGCATACGCTGATACTGCTGGTCGGCGGCAAATGTGAACACCCCGGAAAATACTCGCCTGTACACCCTTCGACCCCGAAATCTAACTATATTCTTGAGATAGTTACCTCTGACAGTTATACGGGCTTGAAGTGTGTGGAGGCGGGTATTTTTCCTGGTATGTGTAGTATGCTGGATCTCTCGAGGAATGCATTTAGGAAAAGAGAACAATGGTAACTATGTTAAGCTCGCAGAAACGGACCATCAGTGTACAACACTACGCCATCTGCAGCCCTTTGTTCCAAGTAGCATCATTTTTTAAAAGGGTCATAAAATAGTGTTTGTCGAGGGAAACAGTGGTATAGTTGTATTGTTTTTTTTTATAGAATTGTCGGAAATTTTCGCCATTTTGGATTACAAAAATAGGTTTTTGGTCTAAATAAAAACGTTATTTATGGGGTTTCAACATATGTTTCAATCGAAATATTGCTTGTTAGGGTTAAGAACAACATACAAAATTCAATATTTGTCCCAGAAAGAAAAAAACGCGTATGAAAAAAAAACTGATATTTAAATGAATATTTTTTTCCCGTTTTCTCAAGTATTTTTGGAGCCCATGAAATTTACGTGAGTGTATTCGAAAAATATACAGTACACACGGGACCGCAGCTGATTTTCAGAGTAGGATGACTTGAAAACCAGCTTTTATTTGACTATAGTATATAAATATTCATATTCCTGCTTCAGCTTATCTCACTTTCATTTTTATTTATTTTAAAAGATTGCTAAACACCATTTTATAAAATTTTTTATTGTAAAAAGAAAAAGAATAATACAAAACAAGCAAAGGGAAGAAAGATGGAAAATCTATATTTCTAAATCCATAAAAACCTTTAATTTGTTATATAGTGTTGTTAGAACAGTTGTAAAACCTTTTTATAATAATCTCTATACTTGAGGGCTCATAAGGAAGTTTTATAAAATCTATATGTTGTTTTTCTATCCATTACTATGTACCATAAATTTTTATAAGCTGGTATTGAACAGTTGTTTTTCAAGACTTTTTTACTCATTTAAGAGATATATTAGAGTTATAAAATTATCACCAACACTAAATAATATAACTTTTGGTTATTTTATGAAGGTTTTATATTATTTGCTGTAACTTTTATATAGACAAAAATGCTCATTGGGATGTTCAAATCTAGAGGAATCCAATTCTCCATTGAGCGCAGCAAACAAAGATATTAAACATAACATAAATTTTCGCTGTCAGATGGTTGTCAGTTGCTTTCACTACTGGCGCAATCGACGCGCCCGCCTGATAGATTTCCAGGGTAACTTGATTGGGAGACTTATTATCGGTACGCCTTTTTCTCGTGAAATGCCAGGACAGGGTCTTTGTAGTATCTCATAGTTATATGCATTATTCAAACCAAACGTTTTCTTACAAAGTAGGTAAAACAAAACAAAAATTTTTTCGCAGAAATCCCTTTATTCCACGTGGTCAACGCGAGGATAACGTTCGGCAACATTTTTGCCATGGATTCACCTGTGCCAAATGTCTCCACTCTTCAAGAGGAGGAAAGATTGACGTGCGTGTTGGACGAAAGTTTGTTCCAATGTCCCAGCAACTACAGCCAGATTGGTAATGGTAATGTGCACACCCATTTTTTTTTTGTTGGTCGCGTTTGTAAACTCACAACTCGCTCATCGGTGACCCTTGTTTCCAAGAGCCCCTACACTTTTATCATGCAACGCAACGGATAGATCCGGCGAATTTCAAACAAAAAATTATGTTTATTATAAAAACTTCTGGTATGTGGATAACGCCTGGTCTTTCTATGGTCTTAACAAATGCTATTTCTTAGCTGACGCAGACTACCTATATTACTGTATTCATTTTTTATTCATTCATGTTATGAGGAGGTTTGGGCTCAAAACCATCGATCATCAATCGATCAAAATTATTCCTATTTTTTAAGTACAACCTTATTTCTCATTCTGAGGAAGGAAAATGGGTTGATCTTTAACAAACACAAATTTTGTCCCATTTCCCTTCGGTAGATACAGACGATTGTTTGTCAACTACTTTTCTGGTTATTGCATTGACGGGAATTTAATTGCCCAGGTAGCATTTGGACGTCAAACTACGTCCTCTACTCGTTGGCTTAAAAACCCCGACGTTGGCAAGCGGACTACAAATCTCATTCCATACGACCCCAATCCGACCTAAATGGGGAATGCAAATTTGGCCAGTTCTACGTCGCTAATTGTACTTCAATAATTTTATATTATTTAATTGATTACCTAATGTGGTACTTGTTTAGTAAATTTTAGGTGAAATATATATTAACGAATTATAACTCACAAAAAAATAAATGGCCACCTTTTTATTTCATTAACAATAAAAGGGCACTTTACGGAGTAATCTAGAGGAGCGAAATATTTCTGCGAGGGCCATTTTACTGACAAAGTTGGTCAAGATGGGGCGAAAAATAACTCCTCCCCCCCTTCCAAATTAGCACAAAATAGCAAAAAGAAAAAAAAATATTAATACTAAAATCACTCAAGAATAATAATAAACGCATCTTTAAGGCATTATTAAGTCTCTTTTAGTTTTTTTTTTTCAATAAAAACAAGGAAAAAATTGTTGTCAATAATGGCTGCCCAAGCTTGCAACTCCAAAATGGCCGAATTTGGGCTGGTGTAGTACTTTCACCAATTTGGACAAGGACACCGATTTGCAGCCCTAATTTTATCCAAATCTAACCAGCCAACGTTCGGGATCCGCCTCCATTCTTCGTTGGCCATATAACCAAAACTGGCTTAAAATAAGAATGACAGTTCAGCTGAACAGAACTTAGAAAAATATTTTCCGTTTTTCCTTGTTTTTTTCTTTCAAATTGTATTTATTAAAGCACTGAATGAGGTCGAACCTGTCCCGCAGATGTGGGAGGAGGATAACAATTGTTGGTTCCCCATCAAAAAAAGCGACATTAAACAATATCAGTGTGACCATACTAATGCTCCAGATAAAGTGGACTGGAAGAAATGTAAGTGCGAGCTGAAGGCCCATCAGATTTTTTTGGTTGGCAGCAAGCCAACAAATTGTGCAATTTGATGTCGACGTCGATTAAGGTAACAAGGCCGACGATGTTTCGTGGTTGATTTAGGTATAGGCGTTAAAACAGTCGGCTTTGAAACGTGAACTGACGTAAATCCGTCTGGGTAAATATTTGTACAAATTACGTTGCCTATTTTGACGTCGTTTAAGGTTCGCATATGCTTACCTGTATACGTAAACGTCGGATTTTGTTTTGACTTATTAGTAGACAACTTTATTTTGTACCTAATACGACGTCGCTTTATGACAGATGGATGGAGGACGGATAAATGCTACTTGGGTGCAAACAATGCATCTGCAACCGCGTTTTAGTCAGAAAAATTTCTGTGCGCATGCAAATGGCACTGCGCTGGGAAACAAATTCAAAAATTTTAACGACGATCCAGGAATCTTCACTTTATTTTTCCTTCTGTTTTTCAGTTTTTCGGCTAGTTTTGACCTCATTGAGTTTCCTCAAGATATCTTAGGTTTTTAAAAATGAGTACATTTGGCCCTACAGTATCCCGGTCGCAAGACCTTACCATTTTTACTTTTCTATAGTTTTCTGGCTTTAAGTGGACGAGGCCATTTTTTTTAAGCTGACATCATTTTACGCCGTGCCTACCTTACAATCGAATTCATTAAATCGATGAATCTGAAGAGTTTACAAACGCACTATTTTATTGTTTTTTTTTTGGCAGTAGACTTCTGTGTAGCTTTTATGTTGTGTGCTCCAAAATTTGCAATTAACAGAAAACTGTCATAATTTATGGCTTAAAATCATGGCAAAATTTAATTTTGGAACGCCCTGTGTTGTTTTGGTTTTTAATTAGTTTACCCACTGCAAGTTCTTGGTTTATATTTCTTGTATACATGCGAGTATTACTCTGGAGGGAGGTTCATAATATGACTCTTAGAGTCAAATTTGGAAGTCCATAAAGGCTGATTGTGCAATTGTGTATTTTTTTTTGAGTTTATAATAGATTCTAAAACAAGATTAGAGTTCGGGAACCTTTTTGTTTAAACTTTTTTATTATAAGTTACAGGGGTCTAAAGTTTGCAAGTTGCTATACATTTAGTCAAGACTACACTGCATTCCAAATTGCTGCGGAGAGAATTTGGAATGAACTGTAATTTACAGTTTACAGTTATGTAAAAAGTTTGGAGAGCTAGAGAAATATGAAATTTGGTACAAAAGTAATACCTATAACTAGACCAATATTTTGATTTATAAAGAGTAAAAGTTTCCTTTATTTCCTAAGTAAGGCATTTTTATACATTTTTCTTAAAAAGTTTTTAATCATAATTTTCCAAAAGCTATGATTTTGCATTAAAAAATGTGTTTTCTCACCTCTCTTTCCTAAACTTGAGAAATTAATAATTTAGAGTAAAGTATATAAATATAAACTTTTATCTTAATTTATCGTTCTCTATCACATCCCAAAATGACAGAATTTTGAAATCATCCTTGCATAGTTTTCGTTATGCAAGAAACTTCGTTTAAAAACAAAAACAATGCGAATGATGGAATAAGCCCCAGCAAAGTGTAATACTGCAATCCTGGAGAATATTCGTCCAGCCTCTGTTTTAAGTTGTCTTGTGTGTTAATTGTGTTTCAGGGCTTTTTGTATTGCTAATAATTAGTATGTTGAGCGATTTCTGGACTAACTGTGCAGCATTATGGGTTGCCAAAAATTAAAATGAAAATACTTGCCTTGGGTAAACAATTATTAAGTTATTTATGATCTTATTTTTTGTTTATTGTAACATTTTTTTGAAAGAGCTTTTTAACAGTCATTCACCGTCATTAATCAACAAGTGTTTTATTTATTTTCAATAATCTCTCTAGGTTAGTTTAAATTAAATTAAACTAAAGTTGACTTTAATAAAGTCGGCATTATTTTTGACAGTTCCGCACGAGGTTTCTGACATTGTTGTCATCTAGACATGCTCATACAATACGACCTACATAGAAGGCGTGGGATCAACCAGAAATAAAAACAATATGGCGTCGTCTTACGTTTCTGTTTGACATTAGTCTGTTTGTTTACATCGCGACTTCGAGAGACTTTTGTAAAGAGTTTTTATGGATTATTTTTATATTTAAATATTCCAAATGGTTCAAAAATGTTTGTTGTATCAGTATATTCAGGTAATTTAGAGTTTTGACTCAAAATTCGCGATAGTTAGTGCTTTTTTCATCGTCAGTGTTCTTAGGGTTATAGTGCGTGTTTTAGAGAAATTATACAGTATTTTAAGTGATTTCTGGCATTTTATAAGCGTTTTTTATTAAATCTTTTTGACACTTAAAGTGTACTTAATCGTATAAAGTGTGCGTTGTTAAAACTTTGTCCCAAAATCTACCAATTTTTGCAGGACTGAAATTAGAGTACTGAAAGTGTTTTTTGTTAGGTGTGTGAAGTGCATTTTAAACCTGAAGAAGTTGAACGTTTAACTAAATAACACTGGCGATCTGTTGGAAGTTCCTTTATTGAAGCCTCGTTTAAAGGGCGGTAAGTTATTTTTGAGTTACAAGTTTTTATTTTTAAGTTTTTTTCTCATGCTGAGTCCTTTTTATAAGGGGTAAACTAAGTAAATGTACTAAATATTGGTGTTAACCAAAGCGATGGGTAAAAGCGAGCAATATTTTTGGCATATATTTAAAAACTACTGTGTACTTTTTGGCTGCGCCAGGAGGGTAGTGCATGTGTAGTGAGAACGTAAGTGGCGGCCATTTTGAATCCGATTCTTGGCCTTCCGTGGAGGCGGTATTGGCTCATATTGTACCCTTCATAAAGTTGACATAATTAATGTTAGCACTGCGCACAAGAAAGCACCCAGGAAAGTGCTGTCTAATAACAGATGGGTAAAGTACGTAAAATAGTAGTAGTCGTGCGGAACTGTCAAAAATATTACCGACTTTATAAAGGTCAGCCTTTAATGAACCGATCAGTCCCTATTATCGGAGATCTCTGGTATTATAAAATCATTGTATGGTATTATAAAATCAATCGATAAGTGTTTAATAATTTATATAGGTACTACCGCAATAACTTCTTTTGCACTCCATTTCGAATTCAATCGGACCAATTTTTTGACAACCGCAGTTCCATTTCGTTTCTTTGTCTAAATGTCAGCCGCCATATTAAAATTGTTCCGGAGAATTTGGAACAAACAGTATAACCATCTGTATTTCAAACAACGCAACAAGCAACGCAAACTGATTCAGTACGATTCTCTTTTCTGTTTTAACGGAGCTTGACAGGCTGGGTAGCAAAGAGGGTTTGCCACCGACCGAACTAAAAAAAAAAATCAACGGAATTAGCTTAAATCGAGGGGGTAACCAATAGTTCAGAAAATGTGACATGATTGCCAATTTTGTTGAATTGCCAGTTATTGCAGGGGACTGCCGAAAAATTTCTAAAGACTCCCAGAGGGTCTGCAAGCCAGGATTTGGTGAGGTTTAGGTAGTTGCAGGGGCTGCGAACGAATAAGATTTGTGACATGATTGCCAACAGTGGTTACCCCCTCGGCTTAAATATACGTCCTCCAATGCTTTCAGCATGCACAAAGTTGTAAGCAAGATTTTCCTCTACTTTCTCTCTTATTTATGTTCCTTTCACTCTCTATTATCTCGTTTGGCTTAGTAACGCTATTCTGCACATGAGCCGAGTGATCGACAAAGACCCGAAGCCGCGAAGGCAGCCGATCGTTGTTGTTTAACAGAAAGAATTTAGTTTACTTTTCTCAAAAATCCTGGATATGTGTGCCACTGAGGAAAAAACATAATCCCGTTCTTGTTTAACTGCAGCTTTTCAAAAAAAAAAGAGCTACGTACCTCTGGACCTTCTCTACTCGATGCTTTCGATGTTATTGCTCCTCTTTCAATGTCTGATATTCTACATAAACACAGCATGTGTTTTTTACGCAGCGGCATCGGTTAACTTACTTTTCTCTAATTTTAAACAGTAAAAAATACGCGCAGCAGTATATACAAGATATCTGGTCCAACGAAAACTCCTTGGCAAATAATAACCACTATTTATTTACAAATAAAATCACAACAAAACAAAGGTGAGAAATATCGATTGTTTTTCTATCCTTTTAAACTACATTAGAACGATAGGGACAGAGAATTCTGTCTCAACAACTTTAGGTCGTGATTGGCTTGTGGGTGGGGAAAGTCGGCAGAGCGCAGACTCAACAATTTTATTGACATAAGCTTTTTCGTGTTATTTATTTTAAAATTTCAGGATTTTTTAAGCAGTTTATAAGTCGTTTTAAAACCACATTTTGTCAAAAAACGTTTATAGTGTGTTTTTTTACCAGTAGGAGAATATTTCAGTGCATTTAAAGTGATATTTTGGAACAAATCGACCAATTTTTTTAAAACAAAGGGAGAGCAAGTGAAATCAGTCAGTGGCGGTACATGCCGGTAGGTAAACAGAAATTGAAAAAAAAGTTTATGTAATATACTTAAATTAGTAGATCCTTAGATTAAAATATCAAGAAACACGTTTTTTTTTTTTTGATGAAGTAGTTAATTCCCAATGCGTCAAATGAGATGTTTTCGAACATTTTTATAGTTTTTTTCGAGGTTTTTTTTTATAAAGACTATAAAATAAAGGTAGCTAAAGTCCTTAAACCAACTTGCAGACAACAATAAAAGTTAATTCACATGTGTTCAGGTTTGTAAGAATATTGAATTCCTACCTCTTATCAGAATATTAAGGTTGATTTATACTGCCGCCGTTGCCATCTGCGCTCGCCCTTCGAATTGATATTTAAATCTTTTTGTCTGTCTTAGATGTCTCTATATACCCTAAGCATTATTGACTTTATTTGTACCGTGTACTGAAGAAGTCAGTATAAGTAAGTTTCGGCTAATGACCAGAAAAAATAACAAAATTAACAAACACAATAACATAATTATTTGCTAGTGGATATTTTTTTTCTTGATATTCTAGGAGCTATGAGCTGTGTTTCTTTGTTTTAATGTTTGGCATAATTTTATTGTGTTGAAAATTGAAATTGCTATAAATCATATACAAACTTTGTAATAAATTTCTTTTGTATAAAATTATACTACAAACGTTTATTGTTAGGAACCTTCCAAAGCTCAAATTGGCAGAATTATGTTTTGCATGTTTTTTAAATTATTTTGCAGATTTCATATTATAGTCAAATTTTAATAATATAATCCATGTGTAAATTTATATTTAAGTAGGTTCGCCACTGGTGTGTTTACTGTAAACAACAGAAAGGTAAACATTGTTCCATATAATAATATAACCAAAGTCTCCGTAAGTGTCAGGTATCTTGTCTCTTTTTAATCTAAGCGCATCACAAATGAAAAAACGGAATCAAAACAAATAAAACAACCAAAATGGCGTCGCCTCGATTGAAGACGTATGACGTAGATCGCGAGCCAGCCGAATCTGACCGAAACTCCTCGAATCGATAAATTTTCGCGCATGTGCAAAAGGTCAGAGCTAAGGCAATGTCTTTTGTTTCGGTATTTCCATGGCTGGCTTGAATTAAGATGTTGCTTACAAGTTTGGCCTGGGTAAGGCGTATATTTAAGCTAGTAGGTCAACAAAAAAACGAGTTGAAATTGACAAGTAGATTTTTGTTTAACTATTGGGATCACTTTTTTTACATCATAACCAAACTTTTTTGTTTTTAATTTGCGAACCAAACTGAGAATTTTCTTTTAGTTCGGTGGTAACCCTGTTTGCTACCCGACCTGACAAACTCGGAGATCGGTCAAACATGAAAACTTGGTAAATGTAACCTTTTTCCTACATTTTCTTTTGACAGATGTGGACGCGAGGAGAACGCAGTTCAGCATGGAGGAAGAAGACGATCTGCTCCAGTTTGCTATTCAGCAAAGTCTGATGGAGTCGGGAAGCGAGCGGGAAGAGGTTAGGGTTGTTCTAACCTCGTCAAAAAAAATAATAAGCAGAGAAAAGAGTGTTTAAAATGTCAACAAAACAAAAAAAATAGGGTATTTGGTCCACTTTTTGCTATTGTATGATCGGTCATGCTGTTAACTTTCGGAAGACGGTAGTGTGCTATTGGCAATTTTTTTGCTGTTTTTTTAACGCCATCTTTGTTCTGCGCGGGTGCTGTATCGATCTCTTACGTTGTTACTTTTAATAATAGTGAAGGGGCATGTGTAAGTCCGTGGGATTTTGAATGAAGGAGTTTTGTGACTATGTGGGATTGATAGCTCTTTAGTGACACAATCGAGTGTTACCGGGTGTTTTGTTAGCATCCGTGTAGAAGGGGTGGATATGACGTCATCTTTTAAGAAGGCGGCCAAAAATCATAAAAAATACAACTTTCGCAACCGGGGCACCATTATACTCGATTCCATATAATTTGAGAACGAGGATTCCAAAAAATTTACTTTCAAGGTCATTCGACCTTAAATGACCTTGAAAATAATAATTTGAGGTTGGGTTAGTCCAACTTTAAATCTACCTTAAAGTATTAGGGATGTATGCCTAATTCGATCCCTAGAGTTTGATGCAATTTGAAGCTTCATGACCTTGAAAAATACCCCAGTAAAATTAACATATTGGAAAAATAACATACTAAAGGGCGTTATTCGTCAATTATTAAAGCAAAGAAGACCAAATTTTGTAAGAAAGATAAGAAGGTCATGTCCAACAATATTGTTAAAAAAAAATTTGGTTCAGCTATGACGCGTTTCAATATGGCGGCTGATATATCAAAATGGCGACCTATAACCACATTTTATTTTATCCAATTTCGTTGACTTATCGCCGCTTACTATGAAAAAAAAGTTTAGTTGATGCATGACCTTGATTGACCTTGAAAATAACATGTACAAGTGAAAAACCAGCTTTTTGTGATGTTTTCTCCAATTTCTCACTACGCAAAAACTTTAAGTGTCGGAGTTGAAATTAAAATCTGAGCCATAAATAAACACTTTTTCTACCATTTTTTTTGATATGGCGTCCCAGATATTTATGCTATACCCCGGTAAAAATGACCTATATGCCTGTCGTTTTTATTAAGTTATAGGTCGCCTTTTTGATACATCAGCCGCCATATTGTCATAGCTGAACAACATTTTTTTTAACAATATTATTTGACTTGCCCTTTCTTTCTGTCTTACCAAATTTGGTCCTCTTCGCTTTAACAGTTCATGAATAGCGCCCTTTATTATGTTATTTTTGCATTGGGGCATTTTTCAAGGTCATGAAGCTTCAAACTCTAAGAATCGAATTTGGCATATATGCCTAAAATTTTGAGTTACTTTTGAAGTTGTACTGACAAAACCTCAAATTATTAAGATTTTTTGAAGAAAAAATGTGAAAAACCCTGTTTTTTTACAATTTTCAAGGTCATTTAAGGTCGGATGAATAGCTGTTACCGTTATTAAAGGTAACAGCATGACAGATCGCTACTTTGCCTGAATAAAAGTAACGCCAACAAAGCAGCAGTAAAACGGATCAAAAGCACAGCATGGCAGATGCGCACCCGCGCAAAATGAAGATAAAGGTAACGGAGTAACAACAAAAAACAATCAAAATCACCCTATTATTCCAAATCTTTCCAGTTTGTACATCAGCCTAGGCGCGGTGAAATAAAAAGTTTTTGCGCTTTAGCTAAAAGCAGTACACTTTCCTTACGTAGTGTATGTTTCTGTTTTGTTGATAGGTGGACATTTGGGAAGCTCTAAGAGGTCAAAAACCCTCAAGACCTCAAACTCCAAGTACAGAAGACCGAGAGTTTCAAAAGTAAGTACAATACCTTTTTAAGCAACTTTTAAGCAGGGTTGTTCTAAAATTCGCGCAGCGCAGTAAACAATCGCAATCTTTCACAAGTTTAGAAAAACCTGTGCAAAAATTGGAAGTTCTCAAGATTTTTGAATTTAAAACTAAGATTTGGTGATTTCAGCTTCCTAAATTACTTGTAACTATTTGCAATTTTTTTGCGAATGTTTTCTGCAGTGTCGGAATTTTGGTACGCCCTATATCAACTTTTAAGAACATTTTATTAATTTTTTTTTTATTTTTGAAAGACTGCGCAAGGCTTGTACTCCAGAACCCAGTCGTCTAGGTGCCAAAAAAACAAAAAAGTTATCGTTTTAATGCTTTTTGCCCCACTATTGCCAGATACATTAAACAAATTGCTTTTATTGTTGTCCAGTCGTAATTTGGCTAGCTTGTAACCAAATGTCCTTTTTTCTAGTAGAAATTTGCCATTAATGACAGAAGGCGATCGTCTTAGAGTGTTAAAATAAAAAAACCGCACTTTCTTGATTATCTATAACTTCTCCAAAAACTCTCCGAATTGTACAGGGTGGTCCAAATTCGAGGGGCTTCTATAGCTTTGGGCTTTTTCAGCATAGTTAGCCCAAAACTAATATACATGTTATGGGCTCGATTTTCAAGAGAAGTCGAAAACTAAAAACCGCATTGCGATATGTCAAAGCGTTTCTGAGCTACAGGGAGATTCTCAAAAATGTGCGTTTCTAAAAACCCTCTACAACTTTTTTATTTGTAAAGATAGAGATTTTCATTAAAAACATTTTTTGAAGATTTTTTAAGGACAAATTTACCTGTTTCACCGATTTTGTCTTAAAGTTTTTAGTTCACGAGATATAACACAAAGTTACATTTTTTTAAATGGAATACCCCAATTTAAAAAAAAAATAAGTTTTCTAATAAAATTTCCTGTTAAACGATGTGTCATACACCTATTTTTATCAAGTAGTTAAACAGATATCTGCAATTTTTAATAATTACCATAGTACGCTGTGTTTAACTCATGCAGTTTTAGGGTATTTATCTATTTAGCTATGATCAAATAAAAACAATTGCCATGATAAACGAGCCCAAGTATCAAAAGTGGCGTCTTCGTCAAGATATAAAAATGTTTGAAAACTTTGAAAAGAACGACATGATAAAATGTTATATTGAAGTAACGAAAATCGACAGACGGCGTTAAATCTATATTTCCAGAGATATCCGGAAAGAAGGCAACCTAGCTCAAAAATATTTTTGAAGTTAAAACGTCATCTACAAGAATACGGATCCTTTACAAAACCGCGACCTAGGATAGAAGCCTAGCCAGAGATAGAGAGTTGGAAGAACTAACGGTTCTAGGAGAAATAGAAATGAATCCGAATACTTCCACCAGGGCTATGGAGAGAAACACTGGAATTCCACGCAGCAATGTCGTTCGGGTGCTTAAAAAACACAAGTTTAGGCCCTATCGACCCCGACGGGTGCACCAATTACGGCAACGAGATTTTGCTCCATGACGTGCATTTTGCAGGTGGTACCTAAATAAAAGCCAAGAAGACCCCGATTTTGCCAGAAAAGTTATGTGGACGGATGAGGCAACGATTTCTAGTGATGGAATATTCACCAGATATAACTGCTATTACTAGAAACAACAAAATCCCCATATTATGGTGGAACAAGCGACCAGCGAAGGGAAGGTTCAGTTTTAAGGTATGGGGGTATTTCCTCTATCTACGGTATGGGTAAGCATCTACAGAGGACAAATTATTGGGCCATATATTTTTTATGGAAATTTAAATGCCGAAAGATACCAACAAATTTTAGAAGAGCAGGTGATTCCGTTTATCGACAATTTGCCACTTTAGCAAAATAATGAGCTATACTTTCAACATGACTGTGCACCTCCTCACAATGCACGAGACATTACTAATTTGTTAAATATTGTGTTGCCGAAAACTGGATAGGAAATAAAAGTCCTATATATTGGCCCCTCCAAGTCTCCAGACCTGACCCCTAGCGACTTCTTTTTGTGGGGGAGAGTCAAAGACCTTGTATTTCGAAATCGCCCAACTACTAGAAGGGAATTGGAAGAGGCACTTCGTACTGCATTCAGGCAGCTTCGTGCTGATGTAGGATATGTTTACAAGAAAACGGCCGTTAATTTGAGCATTTGTTTTAGAATTAAAGAAAATTGTTAGATGTAGATTTTAGGTGTTACATAGTTTAATTCATAAAAATTTTAAATAAAAACTTTTAATAATTTTATTTTTGTTTATTATTTTAGTGTTGGTAATTATAGTAAACTAGAAGTTAAAGTTTGAGGTTGCTGTGTCCCCTCGTGTCGTAGCCAACTTGATTTTGTATGAAAAAAAAAACAATAAAATTTTATTTACACATTTAGGGCGCGCACAGCGCCTACTATGGTAAATATCAAAATATGCAAATATCTTTAAAACTATTTAATAAAAATAGGTGTATGGCACATCGTTCGACAGGAAATTTTATTAGAAAACTGATTTTTTTAGAAAAATTGGGGGTATCCCATTTAAAGAAATATAACTTTGTGTGATATCTCGGGAACTAAAGGCTTTAAGAGAAAATCGGTGAAACAGGTAGATTTGTCTTTAAAAAATCTTCAAAAAATGTTTTTAATGAAAATCTCTATCTTTAGAAATAAAAAAGTTGTAGAAGGCCATTAAAATCGAACATTTTTGAGAATCACCCTGTAGCTCAGAAACGGTTTGACATATCGCAATGCGGTTTTTAGTTTTCGACTTCTCTTGAAAATCGAGTCCATAACATGTATATTAGTTTTGGGCTAACTATACTGCAAAAGCCCAAAGCTATAGAGGCCCCTCGAGTTTGGACCACCCTGTACAATATTTCAAGTTTTTTAAAGAAAAAGAATTTGAGTTTTATGTATTGAGTTTAATTAAACGTTTTATTTAAATTTTCCAGGAGGGGAGGGGTGAATAATACCTATTTTTTAAAATTGTTTTGAGTTTTTGAAATTGGAGGTTTAGTCTTTTTAACTAATGGGTAGTGGTTGTGTGTAATGACACTAATCCTAGAGTAAGCTCTACTGATCCTAGAGCAAGCTCTAAAGGAAGCGAAGCGTGACATTACTTTGAAAGTTTGAGTTGTCATTTTTGATTTGTTTGCCTCGCTTTTGTCATGGGCGGCTCGTTCTTATTTTAAATATTTTAATGAATGATAAATACGATAAGAAAGTATTTCTCGAAAGCACGACTAGTCCATTATCATACTGTCGCGAGTTACTAAAGTAAAAAATATACGCAAAATTTATAAATCTAGCAGATTTTACTCTTAGTCCGGGTTCTCTGTATTTTGATAAAGAAGTAAAACGACAGGCATTCAGAATTACTAGTTATGAATAAATTATCAATACGAAAAGTTGGGTAAACCCTCTGTAAAACCGGACAACAAAACGTATATTGATATCTGCTTCTTTGCTTCAAAAATTATGTTTTAAAAAAAAAATATTTTAACACCTCTTTTAAATATTTAAAAAGTAAAGCTCTTAGTAATTTGAACCAAACTGCAGAAAAATGTTTATTTCAAAGTTACAATTTTTTCAACTATTTCACACTTTTCTCTTCCTTCATTCTATCCAACATTTACTTGGTGGGTGGCCAAAAAAACGCTTCGGTACCAAATTTTGGTTAAAATCATAATACATAATGCCTTCTCTCTCTATTATGTGTGCAGACCGACAGAAAATCCTTTTTTTATCGTACCATACGTTGTTATGATGATGGTGTACTAATAACACACTTTGTGTAACTGTGTTTCAAGTAAGAATTAAAACAGTTTTTTTCTTTCTTTTGACTATTATATTTATACTTATACGTTAAAAAAATAATTATTCCGTAATAATTACATAAAACTGATTAAAGTTATCTAAATTATTTAAATGAACTTAAAACTACATTAGAGTTATAATGTCCTTTACCAATACAACACATTCTTATTACCGTACCTATATGTTACCGTTAAAAGCCGGTTTTTCCTAGTAAAAACTAGTTATACCTGTTAACTCTATATTAGATTAGATTAGACTAAATTATATAAGTTTAGATTAGTGTTTAATCTGACCTACTCCAACTGACCTAATCTAAACTAGTTTTTCCTAGGAAAACCAGTTTGTAACTGAAATCGGGGTTTTACGGTAACATATATACAGGCGAATACTTGCCCCAAAAGAAGTACTTACTATTTAAAAAAAAAATTTTTTTACCAAGAATAGCTAAACTCGACTAAAGATCAACTTTCACAACGCCGTAATAATTTTGTACTAATTTCGGATATAAAATGGGACACACAAGTTCACACACGGCACGCAAATACACAAGGAATCGAATTTATACTTCCACTTTATTGAGCACTATCGTCGGGACAAAAATAGATACTGTTATAAAACTTGCCTCACAAATCCTTAAATTTTCGTGCTGCTTAAAGTCTTGCTTCCAGCCAAGCTCTCCTATTGCTGTTTGATTTTCCTAATAAAAATACTCCTTCGCTCATTATAACTTACCTTTAATAGGTACTTGAAAGAGCTGAACTCCGTCGCAGGACTATTTTTTGCAGCCTGGCACACCACAGGAATAAATTATAAAATTAAATCGTTTGATAAAAAAACTATTTACAATAATAACGAGCCGCCGATGACAAAAGCGAGGCAAACAAATCAAAAATTACAACGCAAGTGTCAAAATAAATGTCAGGCTTCGCTTCCTTTAGAGCTTGCTCTAGGATTAGTGTCCTTAGTTGTGTGCACTTTAAATCTCACGAAAAAACAGGAGTTTTTTTTTACTTACTGCAAAATGAACATCGACTTTTCACACAGAGGGTGGAACCTAGGACGAAACGGCGCACAGTGGAGCGAGGATAGGGAAACCCGGACCTTTCAAAATAAAATCCAGTAATGAAAATTTTTTATCCGATTTTAATGTTTTATACTTTTTTGGAAAGCTTAAGCCTTTACTATATTTTATTCAAATATTTAATATTTTGGATTATTAGATGGCGAGTCCTTGCTAAATAATATGTCTTACCGGCCAAAATTAATTAAAATACAGATATATTTATAAAGCTTAACTAGAATTTTTTAACTCGGTATTTTGATTGGAATGTACTTAAATATGCTTTCTTTAATTAAAAAACAAAATTTTAGTAAAATAACCTGCGTTTTGTAGGTAATCGATGAGGTTTTTATCTTTATGTATTTTTTGACCGGCCATTATGAAATCCAAGATGGCGGACAAAATCAAAAACTACCCATCTTTCATGCTTGTTCCTTAAATTTTAAAAAATTTCACGATCGAATAATTACTGAAAAAAAGCCTTGTGCTTTTTTGGTAAAAAAGTAATTAATCACCAAAATCGGTTTAGTAGTTTTTAAGATATATCGAATTCAATAAACAAGGATTTTTTAAAATTTAGTCATTTTTATATACAAAAAAATACTCCTCAAAAGATGGCTGCAAAACGTTTAACAAATAATAAGCCTGGTTGATTTTAAACCTAACAAAGTTTGTTTCGTAAAAAATGTTCCATCGGTTAAAAAGTTAGGATAGAAAGATTTAATGTGCAAAACCTTACAAAGAGAATCCCTAGTATTCTCTATCTATAGTAATTTAACTCTTGAGTTAAACCGGTCTTAAGAAACTGTGTGTTTGACTTTTTTTTATAAAAGTTTTTAGTATTCCTTCATTCAAAAATAAACTGTAGTATTTTTTTAAATACTGTATTGATTTACATACATGCATGACATTTTATCTCGCGAGGGGAGACAGGTCCTTACATTAGACTTCGAATACCCAACCTACTTTATGCTTATTTGAAATAAAATGATTATTAGAAAGAATACGGTCACTAAATTTATGTTATTTGTAGGGACTGTGATAAAAAAAAATCGACCAAAATTCAAAGAAGCTTATTTAGCAAGAATCAGTCTAGATATTGAGAGAAAAAAAATGAACACTGGTAATACTCACAGAAATATATATTTTTAAACTAAGTGTTTTTTTTTCGGTAAAAAAATTGCAATTTCTAAATAATCACATTTGTTAGCCATTTTAACTATAGAAAAAATAAAATAAAATTTATATGCCAATAAATAGAGTGGACTTTACTGAATACTATTCAATGCTTTTTGTTTTAAGATTACAATATATTGTTTATTCCGAAATGTCCGGAGTTTACATGGGGTCGTTCCACAGGGCGGCGTCGTCCTATGTTCCACCCTCTGTGTGAAAAGTCCAAGATCAGGATGTTCATAGCTGATGAGTCGTCCTAGGTTCCACCTTCTGTGTGAAAAGAAGTACAAAAAACTCTTTTCGTTTTTAACTAATGTTGTAATTATGAAATTCGATAATTATTGCCAATGAAAAAGTGCGTTTTTTTGTAATACCCTATATATATTTATGGGACTAAATTAGCTAAATATGGTGTGTGTCATTTTGTTCTTATTAAAGTATTTGGTTGTCTTGCGCTAGATTATATATATTAACCAGAAAAGTAAACTAACCCAAGTTAACTTAATCGGCCGTAGAAGCTATAACTTATCGCTAATTTATTTCCCCCACCCTCCTCTTACCTTAGAGCTATACAAGCCAGCCTAGACCACTATCAGGGCCCTCCTCCGGGGTTCGTGCCACCGAGCGCGCAAGCGGAGTCGCACGAAGCGGACTACGACCTGCAGGTGGCGCTGATGGCGTCCGAAAAGGAGAGGGAACGCGAGGAACGGCGGCGAAGAGAGTTGGAGGAGCAGCGGCGGCGGGAAGAGGAGGAGACGCTGGCCAAGGTTTTGGAACTGTCGCTAAGAGAAAAGTGAGCGCGTGGTTTAGGAATTTAGTAAAGTAAGCAGGCGGGCCTTATTTGTATGTGATCTAACAGCAACGGAAATTAGGTAAAAACGGAAAAAATCGTAATTTTTAAAATGACGCCTTACATTTTTAGATTTGACTGTTTATTACTGGTAGACTGGCAGTTTTTAAAAATAAAAGGGGTGGTTAGCTCTCTCGCACTTATGCAAAAGTAAAACCTAGTTTGCTATAACCCCACTAGTGCCAGTTTTCATGTTCCGTTGGTGAATTTACTGACCAAGTTCCACCCTCAGTGCATTTTGGCACGACCTTTACAATTGAGGCAAGAAAAGCGAATTTGATTTTATTATAACTATTTTCTGGAAGGAGGGAGGGCGGAGACAAGAAGAATTTAAAAAAAATGTAATTGTAGTTTTATTTACTTTTATGTATTATATACTAAGAAAATTTTTTTTCGAAGATAAAACCTTTTTCCTTTTTTTATTTGTACGGCATCCTTTACCCAAAGCGGCCCTCACAAGATCAATAATATTGTTAATATTTGCAATTATTGACAATAATATTGACCGTTTGAGGGGAAACGTTTTAATATTGTCAATATATTGATGAATTTCCGTCAGAGAGAAAACAATAAGTAACAAACGGAAGATGGCTGTGATACTGTAAAAAACCAGAGTTTTTTGTACTTCAGTGCAAAATGAACTTCTCTACTGGCGCACCGAGGGAGGGGGTTTTTGGGGTTAACCCCCCCCTGCCTGGTTATGGTCACATTTTTATTTCAAATTAAGTTTTTTTTATTATTTATCCTTAACCCCCACCCCCCCGAAGTCAATTGCTGGGTGCGCCAGTGACTTCTTGAATTTCGATTGCTCACACAGAGGGTGGAACATATTAGGGACTCATCAGCTAGATGTACCACAAGGACAGAGAATTTCGGTGACGCCTTTATGCGAGTACCGACCATGGCCGTAATCTTTGGCACATAAGCGTGACCGAAATTATCTGTCGTTGTGGTACACCTAGCTGATGAGTCCCTAACAAGGACGTCGTCCTAGGTTCCACCTTCAGTGTGAGCAATCGAAATTCAAGTAGTTCATTTTGCACTGAAGTACAAAAAACTCTTGTTTTTTGGTTAGATTTACAGTGCCATCTTCCGTTTGTTTTTTAAAATCGTGCAGTACGAAAACTTTCGGTTGTTTTGCGATTTATAATCGTATGCTTGTGGACGAAACCTGCATACAGATGGCATTGTAATATGTCTCTCGCAGGATCGATGCTATGCACCTATATACTGCTTATGTAGTGGGTACTATTCTTGGTTGTCGGAGGTTCACACAGAGAGCGCCATGGTCGGTACTCGACAGAAATTAGCATTTAGTTTTTGAATGCATGATTAAAACATGTAGTTTTCACTTTTAAAGTTTTTCGTTTTTGAGATAATACAAATTGGTTTGGACAACGGACGTGTGGTATGTACATTATTCCATTATTTTTAAATGGGCTAGAATCTATGGATTTTGCAATTTTTTTCAAAAAATCATATCGACGCCAATGGTGACATTTTGACAAAAATTTAAAAACCGGCCTGAATGAACAAATTTCAGGAAAACGTACTTTGCACTTACGTAGCGTCTATATCAGATGATCTAGAGCATCCAAAACTAAAGGTTGACTAATAAACGACAAAATTAATAAAAAAAAAGATTCTACGCCACTGATTTTCCCCATGCTTGTCTAAGACATGATGGGTTACAAGGTTTAAAAAGCCAACATTTGACTTACTTATCAGTAAATTTTGTTGCTATGAGTCAAAGAGAGTGGAAACGTCAAACAAAAAATCAAAAAAGGTACAATTTTAAAGAAAAAAAATCATATCTCATGAATTAAAGAAAAATTTAAAAAAATGAGAATTAAGTTTTTTTGGCAAATGTTCGCAGTTTTGTCAGACGTGTTTTGAGCTTTCTGTTAAGCTACCTGTCAAATATCGGGAACAAAAAACCTATGAATTAAAAGAGAAAATCTTTTGAAATTGACCATTGGTTTGATAATAAATTAATTTTAAAATTGACCAACAAAATGGGGTGGCTCACTTCAATTTTTGAGCAGTTTAATTGGAAGAAGCGCATTGCAAAAATATAAGCTGGGTTTATATAGCCAAATGAAAACAAGAATAAAAATAACTTTGAACCAATCAGCACACAGCTTCTGCAGATATAAACAAAAGTTAAAAGTTGCTAATTTTTTTATTTTAATTTCTTATTTTTATTGCTCCGCGAGGGAGAAGCAGCAGGCACGCTTGACCGGAGAAATTGTCGGATTCACATGGTGGACGGCCGGGGATTTCAGGTCTCTACAGCGAAGATGCGAAAAGATTTGACCTGCGCTTTCGGGCAGTGAGAATATTCCAAGGCAGAAGGCTGAGACTTCCACCAGTTTGGATGCAGAAGGTAGCCGGAATCCCGCCAAGCTTACGGTCTCTACAGCGCGCATGCCAAAACATTTGACCTTCGTTCTCGGGCAGCGGGAACATTCCAAGGGAGAAGGTTCAGACTTCGAGCACTTTGGATGGTTGGCTGGCTGGACTTTGACCATTCTGAATGTGAAAAACCCAGCGAAACCAGGGTTGCATCGCCTTCGATTTCCGGGTCAACAGATATGACTTCGAGCTGCTGGGAAGAAATAGTTTACCTTCTAGACCAAGTTCTGCCTAGCGATGTTAGATATATTCAAGTCTAACATGTAGCAGGACCACCCTTCGGAGGGGGTGTAAAGCCGGCGGTCCACTGTGTATACTAAAGAAAGAAAACTTGCATCCTAAGTGAAAAAAGTGACCAGTGGTGTTGTTGTAATATAGGAACTTAAAGGTACGTTTGTAGGCTACATATTATATTTCTGACAAAAAGCGAGTTTATTCAACTTTATCCCTAATAGCACAGGATATTTCAGGGATATCCCACTAAGGTGATGTGAATGTCTGAATGTTCTGGCACATTCACAGTGCTCTGAATACCATTCAAGTTAGCACATGAACAGCACATTTAAAAGACATTCTCAGAATATCCTGCCTAGTACATTCAGCGAATCTATTTCTATGCAGGATATTTCAGGAATGTTCTGTGAAAGTCCGAAAAATACCTTTTCTGGACATTGACAGCACAGAATATTCCCTGAATGTTCTACTAAAGTTCGGAAAATGCCCTTCCTTTTAGATATGGACAGCACATTGAAAATACGTTTCCTGGATATAACATTCAGCGAATATTCTATGCAGGATATTTCGTTAATGTTCTGCCAATTTTTTGGATATGGACAGCACATACAAAAAACAAAGGTCCTAAAAATGTTCTTACATTTGTACATTGATAGCACATTTGGGAGATATTCTGGGAATATCCTGGGTAATACATTCAGCGAATGTTCTAGTCAGGATAATCTACCAATGTTCTACCAAAGTCCTAAAAATATCACACAATATTGTAACGTTTTTTATTCTAACAGCTGCGGTAAAGATTTTTTTCGGGATATTTTTATCTGTCGCTGCAAGTTTTCTTTTAATCAAAAAAAAAACTCTATTTTTAGTTACAAGAAAAAACCATTTTGTTGACCTAAAAAAATATCATCAAATCATGCCATGAAAGCAGCAGAATTTAGGATTTTATTTTGTTCAAAAAGCTTGTTGGGGTAGATAGGCTAATATATATTTATTTCCAATAAAAAAAATTATTACAATCGGTTGAGCCGTTCGGGAGTTATTCAGAGAATGTTCCCAATATCCTAGCTGAACATTCAGCGAATGTTGCATACATATATATCAAAAAAACTGCTTCTAACTGCATATACACCTCTTTCCAAATTCAATATGGCGGCTGACAATTAAACACAGAAGCTAAATAAAACTGTCATTGTCAGTGTCAAAAAACTGGTCCGCAGCAATTTCGAATGGGTGTTACATCAATGGTGTAGTATCATATCAACGCCATATTGAAAATGTAGGGCTCACCTATTCCCTAATAGCACAAGACATCCCAGGGATATCTTGATCCCCCAAGTGTTTGAACGTCCCGGACATTAATGGGACAAGGGTGTACCGAGCAGAACATCCTTGGTACAAACCACCTAGGACATTCTAAGGATATCCCGTCTAAGTCCTGAACATGTCTGAAATTTTTGGTACATTGATTGGACATCCCCATCCCCATTGAATATATGTGTTTTCCAGGATGTCTTTTGTAAGTCCTGCAGATATTCCGAAATTTCCATCAAACATTTTAGTGAGATATACTGCTTTTATAGCCGACAAGTATCCTGCGGAGGTCCCCCATTTAGGTTTCTTTTTTCCTGCAAAGGTAACATCTGATGTAAACATAATGAATCTACACCAAATTGCAATGGATCGTTTTATGTGTCTGGTCCCAAGGATGTCTACTCTGTTCGGTACTCTGTGTACGCTATATCAAACACATCCGAAAAATCTTCTTCAAAGACATCCTCTGGATGTCCCGTTCGGGCGTCCCTGGGATGTCGACTCGAACTTCCCTGGGATTCCGTGGACGTCCATAGGAGATGTCGTGTGCTATTAGGGTTAGTATAGACGTCTTGGTTTATACGGGCCTCTTAAAGCGCTTTTATAAAATGGCTGTTTGAAAATTTGATCGTATAAATACCACTAAAACCGTTTTAAGCACCAAATCGAATTTAGTGGTTAAAGAAAGCGGTTAATTGCTTTAAAACCGATTTTAGATTCGGCATAAACGCTTAGCTTATTGCTTTCAACATAAGGAAATACTTAACCCTGATTTTACCGAAAAAATTATTTAAGACCACAAAAACGGCATAGATTTGACAACACTAGCTGCTTTGCTGTTTTTGGGCCAATCTTTACCGGGCAGAATATAGGAAACGAGAAAGCGGAATCTGTTGAAATTTGGCAGGAATGTTTATTTTTGAATTCCTCACAACCGTATCCAGACAGTTTTTTGCTGGACTCTCTCATTTTCGAAATAAAATTAACATGGCTAACAATAGTCAAAAATCTTACCTGGCTTTTTCTTTAGCCTCGACGATAATACAGAAATATGTAACAGCAATTTTTGGATTTTTTTTTTTTGAAAAAAATACATTAAATTTTGAAAAATCTTTTGGATACGGTTGTAGATTTTTATAAATCCTATTATCTGATAAAAAAAAAAGTTATGTTTTTTTTCTTTATAAGCGAGATAAAGACGCCAAGGTCACGTAATTTGGTAGGCCGAAGGAAACTGAGTGAGTTCGATTGGAGTATTGGAATTCAGGTTCCGCATAGCCACCGGCCACTTGTCTAATGGAACATTCGGCCAATAAATTGATACATATGTCAAGTGATAAAAATAATACGGAAATTTGTAATTTTTTTGATGTTGAATAATGATTTTACTTTTGATTCTTTTTAATTTCGAAACATTGCAATCCATAAAGTATCAATACGAGCATCAAAATCTTTTAAGAAGCTGTAGCAATTATTATCCCAATTGTACGTAGCATCTCGTCCTCGGTCATTAAATTTTCTTAACTGTGTAGTATTCCTGTGCTACTAGAATCTCGCCACATATTTTAACGGTTAGGTAGAGAAATGAGAATCCCTCCTCTTCCGGCCATACCATATGTCTATTCTCTGCCCTAACCCGCCATCTTTTTCTTTTGTGCACGCCAGAAACTCGCCCAAAAATTTTTCTTTTCTTTTAGATCCGCTTTTAGAACGCTTATAATGGGTAGAAGTGATAGAGATTCAAGCAGCAGTTCCCGGCCCTCCGAAAGAACATCAGATCGGCAAGAATCGCCACGGTTTTGCCGACCAAGAGGAGAGTCTGCGATTTCGAGATCTCCTAAAAGAAGCAGGAACAGAGAGGCGTCACGCTCCTGTTCCGCTAGGAAAGGTGAACCTTCACACTCGAGGTCTCCTTCCCCCAACAAGTTGTACTCTCGCAGGAGGAGGGAGCGATCTTCAAAGCAATCATCTTCAAGGTCTCGCTCGCCTAGAAAGGGTCACCACCACCATTCATATCGTTCACCAAGTAGAGCCTCGTATGCTAGTTCAAGATCATCCGCAACACGATATACTCAGGAAATAGAGACACTGACCAAAAGGTGCCAAGCTTTTGAAGAATTTATGCAGCAGCACAAAAATGGTGTCCCAATTAGTACAACTCAAACCAACCAAACACCGCCAGGCACACCACCTCCCACAACAGAACAAGGGTCCGAGGATAGAGTCGAAGATGGTAATGTTCTCCATCTAGAGACAGATATGGAACTAGACAATGAACTATTGGAGGCACTTGGTGTTGACTCTAATTCAAAGAATCCTGAAAGCTTCATGGTACATAAAGCCCTTGAGGCAACCTGGCTTAAGCAAATAAGGGGTGGCTTACCCAAAGATGAAAGAATGGTATTGGCAGGTAAACATCCTTACCCAGAAAATCTTAAAGCTTTGCAAGCTCCTCTGTTAAACCCGGAAATTAAAAGAGCCATATCGTCTTCAATAGCAAAAAGAGACATGTATGCCGAAATGAACCAGAACCTGCTGGGGCATGGAATTTCTGCGGTGGCAAGAACAATAAATGACATTGTTTCTGGGAAGCTGGACAAAAATGCGATAAGTTCTAACCTAGGCGAGGCCTGTAAAATACTAAATGTCGTACATTACAACGACTCCCTGAGTAGAAGGGCAGTCATCCTTGCTGGGTTGAACAAGGATATTAAAGATGTAACAACATCAACTGAAATAGATGAATATCTATTTGGGTCGAACTTGCCTGATAGGTTAAGGGAGGCTAAGGCAGTTAAAAAGTATGCGGCAGAGCTGAAACCTCAACCTCAGGGTAGGCCTTATGCAGGGCCTTCATTGTCAGCCGCAACAACCAGGAATGATGGGCAAAAGTCAAAAAACTTCTACAGCCCGTCTGGTTTCAGGAGGGAAACCAACAAGATGGGCCAACGCACCTCCACAAATTACAACCAGAGGCAAAGGAATTACGAGAGAAGACCCAAGGCAGCCTTCAGGAAGTAAAGGTAAAAAATAGCGATACAGGTGGCAGACTTAAGTTCTTCATTAAGGAATGGCACCAAGCATTTCCAGGCAACTCTTTTGCAATTAACTGCATTAAAGGGTATAAGATACCTTTTTTAACCACCCCTAAGCAAAACAGCCCAACAAAAACACCTGACCTTCCATCACAGGCAATGCTCCGGGAAGTCAAGGAACTCTTGGATATGAAAGCCATAGAAATATGCACAGAGTCCCCAGACCAGTTTATTTCACCAATATTTCTACGGAAAAAGCCTAATGGTGACATGAGGTTCATCCTAAACCTTAAAGAGCTCAATAAGTTCATCTCAGCTCCTCACTTTAAAATGGAGGACACAAAAACAGTCACTAAGCTCTTAAATAATAATGACTTTATGGCAAAAATTGACTTAAAAAATGCCTATTTCTTGGTCCCTATTCATAGAGATCACAGGAAGTTCTTGAGATTTAAATGTAAGGACATACTTTTCCAATTTTGTGTGCTACCTTTCGGCTTATCAGTAGCACCTTATATTTTCACAAAACTAATAAGACCAGTCTTAAAACTCTTTAGGGAACAAGGAATCATTTGCATGGCTTACTTAGATGATTTCTTAGTCACAAACGAATGCCCTTCTACATGTCAAAATCATATTGCATTTGTGTCAAAAACTCTAAAAAATCTAGGCTTTATCATTAACATGGAAAAGAGTGTTCTAACACCAACCCAAAGTTGCCAATTTCTGGGATTTGTTTTTAATACCACCAACATGTCAATTACACTTCCTAAAGAAAAACAGACTAAAATAATTAATATGACAAAACAAATTCTATCCTTAAAGGAATGCAAAATTCGGTACTTTGCCAAATTTATAGGGACACTTATAGCAGCTTGTCCAGCTTTTAAGTATGCAAGAATCTATACTAAGCAACTAGAAAGACTTAAATTCTATGCTCTTAATCGATCTGGTCAAAACTATAATGCAAAAATGTCCATCCCCAACTCAACTAAGGAAGACCTAAATTGGTGGCTAAACAACATTCCCTCAAGTTTTAATGACATTAGAAGGGACAAATTTGATCTAGAGTTGTATTCAGATTCAAGCAAAACAGGGTGGGGGGTGTCATGTAATGGGGAACACTCTTACGGCTGGTGGAGTGCTGAGGATGTAACAAAGCACATTAACTACTTAGAGTTAAAAGCAATTTTCTATGCACTCCAGTGCTTTGCAAAAAACTTTACATCTTGCAATATCCTCATTAGAGTGGATAATACCACAGCTATCTCTTACGTGAACAAAATGGGCAGTGTTCAGCATCCACACCTTCATGAACTTAGCAAACTTATTTGGAACTTCTGTGAAAACAGAAACATCTGGATCCATGCAAGCTACATAAATACAAAGGACAATATAGCTGACAAACCATCAAGGGTTATTTCACTGGAAACTGAGTGGGAGCTCTCCACTACTGCTTTTAGGAAAATAATTACATCTCTTGGAAAACCTGAGATTGACCTTTTTGCATCAAACATAAATCACAAGGTACCTAGATATGTATCCTGGCATAGAGACCCTGATGCCTATGCGGTGGATGCCTTTACCATTCCCTGGCTAACATACTTCTATGCTTTTCCACCTTTCGCCCTCATCTTAAAAACTCTGAGAAAAATTATAACTGATAAAGCAGAAGGTGGAAAGTCAACCATGGTACCCTCTGTTTAACAAAATGCTTGTTGCCACTCCGGTATTTTTAAACCCCTCTCCTAACCTTCTTACGTCTCCATTTAGTCCAACCCACCCTCTACATGGCAGCCTTTCCCTGGTGGCAGTGAGGCTATCCGGGAGGCACTGAAAAGGAAAGGCTGTCCAGAAGAAAGCATTTCCACCACAGCAATGTCCCTCTCAGAAGCTACCATTAAACAATATTCAACATCACTAAAATCATGGTGGGATTTCTGCAACAGAAACAATAATGCCTGTCCTTATGAACCAAATATCAGCACAGTTTTAAAGTTCTTCCAGTATGAACTTGAAAACAAAAAATACACTTATGGAATGTTCAATCAACACAGATCCGCACTGGCCCTAATTTTTCAAGAAGATTTGGCCTCAAATTTACTTATCAGGAGATACTTGAAGGGGGTGTTCAGATCAAGACCTCCCCAAGCGAGGTATCAAGTAACATGGGACCCTAGCCTGGTATTAAACTTTATAAAAAGTTGGCCTCCAAACCCTGAGTTAAATCAGCTTCAGTTGAGCCAAAAATTAGCCACACTACTAGCCTTGGCTAGCGGTCAAAGGATACAGACCTTACACCTGATAAAAATAGAGAATATAACATTTGACACCAAGGGGGCCTACATACACATACCTGATAAAATCAAAACCACTAGCCTGAAAGGCTACCAACCCCTAATTGAACTGCCATTCCTGGGGGACCCAAAGATTTGTGTAGTCACCACGCTAATGGACTACATAGAAAAGACCATCTCTCTAAGGGGTCAGGAAGAGGAAAGTCTATTTATTTCCACCAAAGTTCCCTACCAAAAGGCATCAAAAGATACAATATCAAGATGGATCAAGAACACACTAAAAATGTCAGGAGTCGACATATCCAAGTTTTCAGCTTACTCCTGTCGACATGCCTCCACCTCAGCAGCTAAAAGAGCTGGGATATCGTGGGACACAATAAGTAAAGCAGCAGGGTGGTCCAAAAATTCATCCACGTTTGCAAAACATTATCATAGACCGCTGATGACATCTGATAACTTTACTAAAGGTGTCTTTCAATAATCGATGTACTAAATAGACTATAGATAAATATGATCTTACCTTATATTATTTTGCCTTGCCGATAAATAGCAATACATTATTTTTTCTCAGAAATAACCATGTATATATATCACTAACACAAACTAAAACAATAAATAAATAAAGAAAACCAAGACGTAACCTACCCTTTCTAACCAATATGTATTTTGTTATCACATATAGAGCGAAATTTTTCTCTTTACTTGACGCTCTTTAAAAAACTACACAGTTAAGAAAATTTAATGACCGAGGACGAGATGCTACGTACAATTAAACAATCAAACGACTTACCTGAAGTTCGATTATGATTGTACGTAGCATCTCGTCCGAAGGTCATTCCCTCCCAACCCTTTAAATGACCTACTTATCTGCTATTTGTAAACACAAAACAGCTGAAACCTCAGAGGTCATTGGCCCTAGGAAAAATTTCGCTTTCTTTAAAATGAGATGGCGGGTTAGGGCAGAGAATAGACATATGGTATGGCCGGAAGAGGAGGGATTCTCATTTCTCTACCTAACCGTTAAAATATGTGGCGAGATTCTAGTAGCACAGGAATACTACACAGTTAAGAAAATTTAATGACCTTCGGACGAGATGCTACGTACAATCATAATCGAACTTCAGGTAAGTCGTTTGATTGTTTAATTAAATAACAATTGCAAAACAGATAGCACGGCAGCTTTTCATCGGCAGCATTGGGACAGATTCGTTTTTTAAAAAAAATATGTTTTCGTACTTAACTGAGTTCTACCTACCTTATTTGGACGCCATCAAATTTTTTATAACAGTTTTAATTAGCCCTACGACTAATTATTAATAACAATGAGATGGTAATTTTATTAAGAAATTTTGAAAAAACTTAATTTAGCAAAAATTATAAAATAAGTAGAGAATTTGATTTGAAATTGTTATGGATTCATTTTCGAGGTAATAATGTTTTATGTTTTCTTTTAAACCTGAAGTTTTCAATAAATAATGACACAAGTTTTAAAGAAAAACTTAACAGATTTTATTCTATTTTCTCTAGAGAAACAAATAGTAAAAAAAATTGGACACGAAAATAGTAGGTACACCTAGGATGATAGACTGTAGAAAATCATGGTCTATAAATATTATAGGGAAGTACATAGCCAAAAAAAATAAAAAGGAATGGCTATTGGTTAATAAAAAATAATAAAAATAAACGCATTTTCTGGGGAAAACCTGGGGAAAATTCTAGAATTTTCAGAGGCTTAATGGGAGTTTACTACCAACTCATTTTAATGCAAAATACCGTTATTTAACCAATATGGCCATTTACAAAAAATAATAAAGTGTAAATTTCAAATAAATATTTCCATATTGAAATTTATAAAAACTTCGGAAAATCCTAGGAAAATAAATTTTACTTAAAGTATAAAAATAGGTCAATTCAGGGAGAAAAAGTTCGTCATAATCAAACCTGTTTTTTCTTTGTCATAAAGAGCAGCACATCTTAGGACAGCTAGTTTTGCTCTTAAAATCCCTGTAGAGCAGCAACATTTCTGCCAGGAAAAAGGGCTCAAATCTTACAGCGTTTGGCGGAGCGCCTAGTGCAAACTTAGTCCATAAGGCAGGAGCAACGATCTAAAGAAAAGGATTTTCAAATTGACTTGCAAAAAGACCCCCTATTAGAATAGTAGAGTGAAGCGATCCAATACAGCAAAACAGCAATAATTTGTCATCACCAAAACAGCAGCATAATATCCATTTAACGCAGCAAACGTAAGGATTTAACGTCATAATCCAGACTGGATCCAAAAAATAGGCAAAAAGAAGAGCTAGGCACCAATAAACGAACTACGGCACTCAAAAAAGGGGAATTCGGGAATTTCCAAAATTTTACAGAGGCCCCTTATAGCCGACAATTTAGTTTTTATTAGGCGACCTTTGCCTACCAAAAATCTCGTGGTGAATGCCAATTGCTAAGCGCTGCATCGCAGTTCTCCTCGATTCAAAATTCAAGCCGGGCGGACGACGCCGGCAGTTAACGACTTGAGAGTCGCGGGAACGAGCTCAGGCGGCAAAAGTATGAGGGAAATGGAACCTGCAGCCATGAATATTACTAGAGGAAAATTACAATAGAAAACTTCACGACATATATAGATTTATTTGCTATTAAATTTCGTGTTTTAATTTGATAGAAAAATATAGTAAGAACTATACAAAAAATAAGTCAATTGTATTATTTTAGAGACATACAATTTTGAATGCCTGGCTACTTAAATATTTTTACAAATAATTTTTAAATATCTATTGGGTATATACAAAGTTGTTTTTTTTTTAGAAGCAGAACTGTAGCATTTTTATGAAAAATGGTAAGTGGAAAATAAAAATGCTGCAAAGTATTAATAAATAGTTATGTTCCTAATAAATTATAGTTTTCCTCACTTATGGTGTTCGCACAGTGTTCTGAACACTGCACGATCTCACTCGAAATGGTATAAGTTGTTCATACAACGGTATTAGTAATGCCACCTATTGTTGATCTTTCAAAAAAATAGCAAAGCAGTGTTGTCAAATCTATGTCGTTTTTGTGGCCTTAATGAAGGACGTATAAAACCTCGAAGAAAATTGATAAGGTTAAAGAATATAGCGATTTCAATTATTCCACTCTTTATTTTGAATTGTGTACAGCAGTGACGTTACAGATTTACCGGAGAGTCACCCTACTGATCATTCCAAATTCTCCGGATCAATTTCAATATGGCGGATGAATTTCTTTGGGCGGTCGACATTTTTATACAGAAACTAAATGGAACTGTCGTTGTCAGTGTCAAAAAACTGGTCCAATTGAATTTGCAATGAAGCCCCTCCCACAGAAGAGTGAAAATATTAAAAATGTGTAATTTCGACTTTTTTACTCATTTTTGCAAATCAACTCGAAATTTTGACTTTTTACGGAAAATTAAGCCATTCGCTTTTATTTTCGGGGCTAATTTTTGCATAAAACGTTTTTTTATAATTGCATGACTTTGTTTTGATATTTTCGCGAAAAAGCCCGACTCCGCAGGAGAAGGCTATTTTCGTAAAATATGAAAACAAACGAATGAAATTTGTAATAAAAACACGTTGAATACAAAAATTATCTGGTTCATTTTGCAGGTCGATTTTCACCTGATTATTCAGCGAAAATTTCCCGCTCAGGCGAAAATCTTCCTTGTCAAAACTGAAAATCTCTCTTGTCAAAACTGATAATTGTCCTTTTCAAAACTCAAAATCACACGTCTGTACCAACAGGTTTTTATTGTCGATGTGTCGTTTGATAATATATAAATGGCGATTATTGATATTTTGGTTTGTTGATGTTGTGTTTTTTAATTTGGTAAATAATCTTCAAAATTCATTTCGCTATGGTGAAATAATCAGAAAATCATTCTTAGATTTCTTGCCATAAATCTTCGACATGATTTTCGATAATTTCCTTAATAAACTACTACAGAATATTTCCAGAATCAGAGACACAGCAGTCAAAATTTAAAGAAATGGGAATATTGGTTTAACTATAGTGTCCTGTCCTCCTGTCCTTAAATACGCTGGTCAAACTTTTTAACTTGATTTATCACAGCGATAAAATCCCTGATGACTGGCTAAAATCAACCTTTGTTACACTGCCTAAAAAAACATTCAGCAAAGAATTGTAGTGATTGCCGCCTAATCAGGCTAATGAACCATATGTTAAAATTATTTCTAAAGATTATCCATAAAAGAATTTATGGAAAATGAGAATCCTTTATGGGCGACACGCAGTTTGAATTTCGTAGTGCATCGTACGGCATAAAAATCAACAATCCACGACATGCCAACGACACGTTGGAAGGCCTTCAAGAGTTGTTGAATCAAATTGCTGTCAAAAGTTCGCAATTCGGGCTTAATTTAAATGTTGGAAAAACCAAATGGATGGTCATATCCAAGGCAAAGAATATCAGAGGCATGTTAGAAATAAATGGGCAGCAAGTCGAACACGTGGAAGTTCGTGTAAGAACTGAACAGGCCAGATCATCTTTTATTAAAATGAAATCAGTTTTGTGTAGTCGCGATCTTAATACTACTCTCCGAATTCGTGTGCTTCTGTCTTATGTTTTTAGCATTTTATATTATGGCATGGAAGCATGGACACAAAAAGTTAGAGGCAATCGAGATATGGTGTTACCGTAGAATACTAAGGATATCTTGGATGGATAGAGCAACTAATGAAGTTTTATTTACCATCAAAAAACGAAAACTTGAATATTTTGGCCATACTTTGAGGAATGACAAATATAAACTTTTAAAATTGATAATAGAAGGCAGAAGAGGTCCGGGTCGTAGACAGATATCATGCCTTAAACATCTTAGACACTTTTCCGAAAAGCAGTGGATAGGGTACAGATCGCGCTGATGATAGCCAACGTTCGAAGAGAGCATGGTACTTGAAGAACAAGAAGTGTCCTCAAAGTTTAAAAAAATGTGTGACTTTGAATATTTTATCGACTGTCACCTCATTAAAAATAACAAATAAAAATTATAACATTGTAATTGTGACATTTATTGGAAACAATAGGAACATGCTGTGTAATTTTCGTTTTTTACAATGCAATTACCTATGTTGGGAATTTGGAACCTTTGGTTGCACTAAAATAAAGTTATGATTGTTTTCCACAAACCAAAACTACACTTTTTTCACTCGACGCGCGTTTCGCTAACAACATTTGCATCATCAGGAGACGATAAACAATGGACTAAATTAATCTACGCTCTATTTTATATACAATCCTTTAGTGGGCGGAGATAAGACTAATAATTTGTGATTGATCACGATTTTTAATCCTATCTCCTCTCAACCAAAGAATAAAGTGTACTAAACGGGATGGGTCCTCTATCTTTATTTAAACTGTTTCTGGATTTAATGATTTCCATACTTTCATATGCATTCAAAAGTCTTTTGTTTGGCACACTTTTTAGAAGTTTTAGGTTTTCTAATGTGAATCTATGATTGTTTTCAAAAGCATGCTCGGCCACACTTGACTTTTCTGTTCTTCCGTATTTTAAGTGTGCTAAGTGTTCTTTAAAACGTGTTTGAATAGAGCGTCTCGTTTGACCAACATATTTTTTGTCACAATCCATGCAACTAATTTCGTAAATTCCACTTTTTTTTCCTTTCGGAATTCCACTTTTTTCAGACAAAAAGATACCTGCGACTCAAAATTTGTATCAATTCCTTATAATCCTAATTATACGAAAGGATTACAAAAAGTATTTAATAACACCGGTCTTAAATTAGTATATCAATCCGGTAACACAATAAGAAGCTCACTAGGAAATCCCAAGGATAAAACTACAGTTCTAGAAAAAAGTGGAATTTACGAAATTAGTTGCATGGATTGTGACAAAAAATATGTTGGCCAAACGAGACGCTCTATTCAAACACGTTTTAAAGAACACTTAGCACACTTAAAATACGGAAGAACAGAAAAGTCAAGTGTGGTCGAGCATGCTTTTGAAAACAATCATAGATTCACATTAGATAACCTAAAACTTCTAAAAAGTGTACCATACAAAAGACTTTTGAATGCATATGAAAGTATGGAAATCTTTAAATCCAGAAACAGTTTAAATAAAGATAGAGGACCCATCCCGTTTAGTACACTTTATTCTTTGTTTGAGAGGAGATAGGATTAAAAATCGTGATCAATCACAAATTATTAGTCTTATCTCCGCCCACTAAAGGATTGTATATAAAATAGAGCGTAGATTAATTTAGTTCATTGTTTATCGTCTCCAGATGATGCTAACGTTGTTAGCGACACGCGCGTCGAGTGAAAAAAGTGTAGTTTTGGTTTGTGGAAAACAATCATAACTTTATTTTATTATATTATTAATGCAATTACCGCTGTAAGTTTGTGAAAATTGCACTCTTATGGAAGTTTTAACACATGAGGGAAATATTCGTAAAAAACAAATATTTCCAAAACACGACAAAATAAAAGTGTCAAAAAATAAAATAACCAACAGTGTAAGGTCACCATCTGAAAAGAAATGCGATTACAAAATTATTTATATTGCCCCGGGTTTTTGGACAATACCTTTTCGGTTACATACAGACCGCTTCAAGCTACTGCGAACATAGGGGGAATCAAGTCCAATTTACTCTCCGTGCCGTACGACCGAGGTGGATTCGAAGCACGCTGCAGTGTTATCTTTTGGAAATTCATTTTGTTTTATTTCTGCCTTGCTCGAGAAACAGATGGGTAAGTTCTTAATTGAAATAATACATTTTTAAAACCAAAAATGGATGTCTACGAAGTTGCCGAAAAAGTGAAGATGGTCAAATGGTCAAATCGTCATAACCCAACACACGTTCGATATTGGTCGAGGGAAAATTTGCATTTGTATTTTGACGTAAGAACACAGTATCCCCAAAAACTAAATGTTTGGGGGGGGGGGTATTATAGGGGAACACGTAATTGGGCCATTTTTTATTAACGGCAATTGCAATTTGAATGGTCCTAGATACTTGGATCTACTGCAGCAGCACATTATTCCAACTGCTAGGCAGTTGTTAGGTGTAAGATTTGGTGTAAGCTCCTAATGACTTCTATCTGTTTTTGAAGAAGCTTTTCAAATTATCACCCCTAACATGCTTGGAAACGTTAGAAGGGGTTTTTATAGTAGGCTCGGATATTGTCTAGCCGAGCAAGGAGGACTTTTCGAACATTTGCTTTAATTTTTTTTTGACTGGGAGAATCTTTTTGGTTTTTAGAATGTATTATTTTATTTTGAGAACTTGCTTTTATTTTGTTTCTCCTTATTATTTTCATTGTAACACGTCGTCACTGATAAATCTGAGCAGTTGACAATAAAACGCTCTTATTTATCAGTGACAAAAAATAAGAAAATTACGTTATAAAAATTTGCGTATTTATTGACCAAATTCCGGTTTCATTGACTACGCTCCACACAGCACCGTGGTTAGAGGCGTACTAAATACAAGGCGAAAGGCGGCGAACGGCAGCGAATGGCGATCGGAAACCTGAGTGTTGGTTGCTTCACTGATAGGCGTGCGGTGTCTCTGCATGTACGTACACTGGCAAATTAGACTTCTTCCGCCCTATGTTCGCAGTAGCTTGAAGCGGTCTGTATACAGAGCGCTTCAGGCTACTGCGAACATAGGCCGGAAGAAGTCCAATTTGCCAGTGTACGTACATGCAGGGACACCGCACACCTATCAGTGTAGCAACCAACACTCAGGCTTGCATCACCATTCACGACTTGCGTTTAGTATTTAGTACGCCTCTAACCACGGTGCTATGTGGAGCGTAGTCAATGAAACCGGAATTTGGTCAATAAATACGCAAATTTTCTTGTTTTTTGTCACACACAGCGTTTTATTGTCAACTACTCAGATTTATCACTGACAACTGATTTTTTGCCATGTGTTACAATGAAAATAATAAAGAGAAACAAAATAAAAGCAAGTTCTCAAAATAAAATAATACATTCTAAAAACCAAAAAGATTCTCCCAGTCAAAAACAAATTTGTGCAAATGTTCAAAAAGTCCTCCTTGCTCGGCTAGACAATATCCGAGCCTATTATAAAAACCCCTTCTAACATTTCCAAGCATTTTAGTAGTAGTAGATCCAAGTATCTAGGACCATTCAAATTGCCGTCAATAAAAAATGGCCCAATTACGTGTTGGGGATACTGTGTTCTTCCGTCAAAATATAAATGCAAATTTTCCCTCGACCAATATCGTGTGTGTTGGGTTATGACGATTCAATAATCGGAAAGTGCTTTCATCTGTGAAAAGAATAGATCTCGGAAAGTTTTCATCACGATTAGCCCTTTCCATCATTGTTTCGCAAAATTCCATATGACGACAATAGTTGTCCCCCGGAAAATTTTTTTTTGACGCTTTGTAAGAATGAACCATTCTTTTTGAGAACACCTAAGACAGTATCTGAAGACGTATCAACTGCTTCGGCAATTTGGTGGCTAGTTAACTTTCGATTTTCCTCCACTGCAGGGTAAATGATCACATCTCGTACTTCCTGCTCGTCACTCAAAACAGTGGGTTTTTTTATGGTTTCTTGGCGCTACACAACCAAACTTTTCAAAATTCTGCACAAACCTATAAATCCTTGATAAACTAGGTTCTGGGCGATTTACAAAATTCTCCAAAAAAGTTCTTCAATAAGTCTCAATGGTCTGCCTTGATAGTACCATTTGACCATCTGCACTTTTTCGGCAACTTCGTAGACATTTTTACCAATCTGTTTCTCAAGAAATAAAACAAAATAATAAAAACAAAATAAATTTCCAAAAGATAACACTGCAGCGTGCTTCGAATCCACCTCGGTCGTACGGCAGGGAAAGTAAATTGGACTTGATGCCCCCTATGTTCGCAGTAGCCTGAAGCTCATGTATAAAGTATTTCAAGAAAAAGTAAATATACTAACGGAAATTCTTTTAAAACAAAAATTACTTGACTTCTTACTCATCAAGACTTGGTTAGTTATGAGCAAAAAGGAATTCATTTGTAACAGATATTTTTGGGTCATTTTTTGATAAGACGATACAAAAAAAATAGTGTTTAAACCTCGCGGTTAAACTGTGCTTCTTTTTGTACTCGCTAATTGTAAAAGTACTGTTTTTTTTTCATTGAATTTTTTCAAATAAATTGGGTAAAAAACATACAAGACGACAGTCAAACATTATTTGTGGCGATTTAAAAACGGGTACTGCTGCGCACGCGTGCATCTCAACAATGTCAATGTACTCCTATTAGAATCCAGTCCTACACTTTTCAATAATTCTCTAATAATGCACCCGATTTTTCAAAAAATGTAAACTTTATTAGCAAGAACTGGATAATAAAATAACTCAAAAATTAAATAAACAATAATATTTTTTAAACAAATTAACACAAGTACTTTTTAAAAGTGACTTGGAGGCAAGAAATGTCAACATTTTGTGACAGGCTTGGCTATCAGCACCTATAAAACACTGCACTGGTCTGGAACTGGGTTTAAATAAAACTAAAATTTTTTTTTAATCGACAGTTCTTCTGTCGATCGTCCATTATCTTTGATACAAAATAAGTTTTGGCCAGGTTTTGAATAATCTAAAATATATGTTTTTTTCAAAAAATAATAACATTACACCCGTTTTTACCTACTTTCCCAGGCTAACATAAGGCGGTTTTTATGTGATTTTTTGTTAAAGATTTACAGTTTTTTTTAGGTAATATAAGAGAGTAAAAAAAAATACAACTTTTGTATTTCATACAGTTATGGACAGTGTACAATACAATCAAATTTTGAAAAATAATTTGCAATCCTGTATACAATTAAGGTCGGGTTACAATCAAAATTGTAACATTTCTTATACTTTGTTTCAAATTCTCCAGACCAATTTCAATATGACAACTGACAATTAAACACACAAGCTAATTAGAACCGTCACAGTCAGTGTCAAAAAACTGGTACGCAGCAATTTTTAATGGAGTGTAACTAATAAAACACATTTTAAGATTTATAATTGCATACAGGAAGTCAATAATATTCGCTATTTTGTCAGCTATGCCAAACTCAACATTCTAAAATGTTTCTTTTTATTTTTTATTCTATTAGGCACAATCTTTTTTTAAAAAACTCGATGATTTTTGGCGTGCAACAAACTAAACTTTAAAATCTGATTTTAGATTTTTACTGTAGTGTGATAAAATTTTATGTTAATTTATGTGATCTAGTTTTATTTTTTAATTATTCATTCAGTTGTTTATAGGCAAAAATTAATAATTATACTTTTTAAGAAATGTAAAAACCAAAATTATATTCTTTAAAATATTTATTTATCTGTGCTTTTGTTTCGGTGGTATTTTATACTAAGATATTAAAAAAAAACGCATACAAACAACCCAACCAAGACCTCAGGTATATTTGTCAATAAAAAAACTCATATGCTTCATCATTTTCCTAAAAACTACTATTTTTGTAGATTATAATCTGCAGTTTATTTTAAGTGTACCCATATAATAATTTATTATTATGAAAAAACATATGTTTATTGTACTTACAGATAATATTAGGAGTCTTCTTCCAAACCCTCCTGGGCCCTAAAAAGAAAAGAAACCTAAGGTCAATTTTCTAAGACTAATATATGGGTACTTACTTGTTATGAATAGTTTCTAATATGGCAAAACTTTGTCTATATCTTTCCTCATTCTTGCTTGCAGCTTCCATCCATTTTCTCTTTACTTTGGTCCATCTTTGCAAATGATTTCTTATCAGGACTTGTTTATCTACTGGGGGATTTTCATCCTAGAACAAGCCAAATATTTTCTATTTCAATGACATTTTTGTGAATAAAAACTTATCAGTTAATCATACCCTGACTTTTATAAATGTTTCATATGACTATTACATATGTACTATACTATATTTGTGCAGAGTTTTCATGTGTGTCACAATGTCAGAAACCATCTAAACTCTGTGTGGAACTGTCAGAAATAGTGGCGACTTTATTAAGTCAACTTTATGTACCAATAAGTCCCTAATCTACAAGTTTTAAGAATTTTAATGTTTTTGGGTGCACATTAAATTTTTTCTTTGGGTTTTTGAACTCTCTCTAAACCTATCAACAGTACCTATATTTTAAAACAATATACTTAAGAGGGTTTAAAGTACTCAAACAAAAAAAAATTAAAAATAATCTTTTTTTTCTGGTACCACCATAAAATTTTGCTTAAAAAGTATCTGCTCTGACTTTTTATGTATTTTCGACACAAATAGAGTAAATACTTTTTAAACCCTGTTTTTTTTTTATCTACCTTATTTCAGAAAAATATTTTGTTAATATTAAGCTCTAACTCTCAATCTTCAATGTGCTTTGTACTAAAAACAAAAATTAAATCAAGAACTCACATAATCTAAGTTTATGCTATCCTTATTTTGTTGTTGCTCAGGCAAAGGTGATGGAACTCGTGTCTCATAAGGCTTAGACGGAGGTGGTAGACGATTCACATCTACAGTACCCCATGATTGATCATCTTCTGGATCTGGGGAAGATAATCTCCTCCTAAAACAAGATAACAATGAGAAGAGGTTTTTTTTCCTGTTATTTGCTTTGTGATTTTGTAATAATTTTTAAATGATATATATCATTACGCATACTTAATGACTGCCTGTGGATTTTTGGGCTGGTTTTCCATCCAAGCTCGGCACAAGGGGTATAGAGGAGTGTCTTCTTCAAATCTTGCTAAATCTACACTTCGGTCATAGAGTTTCATGACGTAGGTATGGTGGTAGGGCACAGGAACTGGCTCATTTTTGGATTTGTTTCTTCCACTAAAATATTAACATAACACATAAAGGACATGTAAACGTTGCCTCTGCTCCCGATATGAATGTGGAATAAAAAGGTTACCCTCTTCTACTTCTATTATCCTCAGCATTATCGCTGCCTTCGTCAGAACTCTGCTCAGTGAGCTGTTTCAAGACACCTTGCAGTCTGCCTTTGGCCATTAAGTAATCATTGCCTCCCGTGTTCTCTTCTTTGATCTCCACTTTTACCGGACTGGAACTGGATAGTTTGCGCTTTTTAGTCATTATTTTAAGCGATTTGAATCCGTTTTTTTTAGAAACAAATTAACGTAAACAAACGTGAAATATGATGCTTAAACAGTGGGGTTAAGTTATCGGTGACAGGAAAATTGTTAAGTTAGCGAAAAATGATTTGCAGTGTTGCCAGATTCACAGATGTGGTCTCGTTATATTAAATAGGGCAGGCCAGAAAAAAAATTGCATTTGAACTGCCAAGCAGCCAAGGGGTCCCATAGTTTGTACAAAAATACATTTAACAAAGCGTATTTAACACAAACGTACATTGCGCAAACAATACTTTCCGCAAATCGTAAAGTAGCATAACAATACATCGCACAAAGGATACTTTTTGCAAACCGTACATCGTACAACTCGTACTTTCTACAAACAATACATCCTACAAATCGTACAGTTTAGAATCCGTCCGACATACAATTTTTGTTCTCTGCTGTTTTAATTTAAACTCAGAATAAATATACAATCTTAGAAGGTGAAGACATATTCTCTTTTTTTTTTGATTTTATAAAAAATATAGGTTTAAAAAAAATATAGGTATATAGAATCCAAAAAAGTCGAGACATGAATATGCAGTGTGGGTACTTTAAAGAAATTAATTGCTCTAGAGCCTTAGGATATAATATGAGGATAAAACGCACCCCCCCAACCCATTAGAAGCATGTTTATGGTCACATTTTGACTTCAAATTAAGTTTTTTTATTACTTATCCTTAACCCCCCCCCCCCGAAGTCAATTTCTGAGTTTGACTGATTATTGAAATTTTTCATGGGATTTGCGTCATATCAAATTTGTTTTTTTTAAATGTGATGATACCTATACCTATGGTACACTAATTTTGTGACACATTGACTACAATGTTTTTTTTGATGTGAGTTAATTTTTAATTAAAAAAAAAAACTAGCTCTAGGTTGTTTTACCTCTTTATAAAGTGTGTCTCAAAAGTCTGGAATAATGGATTTTTTGGGAGAACGCTTTAAAAAAAAAACATATATACGAAAAATAGCGGGTTCGAAAAATGTATAAGTACTCTTTATACACGGTGGACACCATGTATTGTGTAGTGTTGGGTATTTTTGAAAAGCTTATTTTTAAGGATTCAGAATATGAGATAATATACAGGGTGTCCACTTTAAAAAAGAGTGTCGTATTTTAATTTTGGGACACCCTATATATAAAATGGTATACATTTTTCGAAAGCGCTTTTTCTACCTAAAAATGATCCTAAATAAGTTTTCTTTTCAAAAACCCATAGTTATCCCAAAAAATCCATTATTCCAGACTTTTGGGATACACTCTGTATAGTTGAGTAAGTTTTTAGGAAAATGCGGTCAATTCAATTTTTAGACATATTTTATGGTCTATTGATTTTTAGCCACTCATACATAGTATGGAGGCTATTGGGTTTGTCAAAAATACCTAAATACAAATAAATTTTGTCATGTTGTCTGTCTGTCGGTCTGTCTATCGGTAACACGATTACTCAAAAACCGCTAAACCAATTCTTATAAAATTTGGTACTAAAATTCTTTGTCACCCTACGCAGAGTTGATTAGTTTTGGGTGGAGGTGGGGGGTTGGCAAGACGACATTAGGGGGGATTAAACTTAACTCACGAACCGTATAGCAGCTAGCGACAAGCGGTTTTCACAATATAGGATAGATAATTACATCTTCAACCAAAAATTTTGAAAATAAATTTGATTTTTTTTTTGGTTGAAAATCCAACTATGTAAGGTAATATGAAAACCGCGTGTCGCTTTTGGCAAGAGGGTTGGATGAGGGGATTAAGCTTTTAATAAAATTGTAACTTCACGAACCATACGTATCAGCTAGCGACACGCGATTTTTACACTAAGATAGATAATTGCATTTTCAACCCAAAAACAAAAAAAAAATAAATAAAATTGAAACAAAATTTTTGAAATTTTTTATTTTTTTTTTAGATTTTATGTATTGCTGTATGTGCTCATTTGTATTTTTAAACGGTCTTTCCAACAAGGTTCCAAAGTAGTATATAATCCTTTTAAAAAAATTAAGTGTGTTAGAGAGGTGTCACCCTTTAAAAGGGGAATTTTTTATATGACTGGAACGCTCATAAAAAAATCTCAGTTGTCGTGTTTTTGCGTTTTATCCGCATATTTTTTCTACAAACACAAATCGTCGAATAACTCATAAGATCGTGCCAACGTCGGTATAACGTCGGCAGTGCGTTAGCGATGCGTTGGCCCGATTTTATGTCGATTATATGTATTTTTAGGGTTATCCTGAGGCTCTAGCGAAATTATTCCAGTTAAAGTTCCCACCCTATATAGGAGGGCCCAAGGATATTCTGATGGTATACGAAAACTTCTCCTCCAAAGCTGACAGCAAATAGTGTAACTTATTTATTCCCACGACGACGTTTTTCTATCCTGCATAGAAATCGGTTCACTCGATTACGATTTGTAGTGCCACATAGACCCACACAAACACAGACTGCAGGGTCCGAAAGTGAAACCTATGATGTCAAATTCGTTGCTCATCATGAATATCTCCTAAACGAAAAGGTTTAAAATAGGGAAAAGTTGCGCAAATTTTACGCTTTGCTGAAAACTAAGAAAAGTTTACAAATTCCGGATAGTTCTGGAGAAAAATCCGTATTCTTTAATTTTAGTATTTATTTTTCTGCGCCCTTATTCTTTAAAAGCTGTCAAAAAATGCTTAAAAATTATTTCAAAAGGCACTTTTTTAAAATATACCTGACAGGTTCGTTTTTGAGATTTGACATTGCAGTGTGAGAGGGGAGCTCTGGCAAGTTCATTTTTGGTTCATAAAGGATGACAGATAATATTTTGCAACCTTATTTTGACAAGTTACCTGAATTTTTGGGTTACTTGACCATCATTAATTAATTAATTATTGTGTCTACATAAAATCCATCTTTCGACAAAATAATTATGATAATCATTTCAGTTCCCAGAAGTGATGATCAAGTTAAATTGGTATATAAATGTAGATTATTATGTAATAAGACACCATAGTTGAAAATTTAGACGACTGATTGATTAAAAAGTCATACAGACGAAGCAAGGCAAATAAAGGAAGCCGAAACAGACACAAATTATTTACTATTTACATGTACAGGATGATTTTTTTTTTAAATATTTTGGAACTGAATCTATATAATATTTTTTCTACTAGCGTGCGGAAAACTTACTGGTACTTTTCCGCACTCAACCAAAATAAAATATAAATATATTGCTATATTTTTAAAAATTTTCTTTTTTGTGTTAGGTAAACGTTTTAGTCAGGATAAATAATGAGTAAAATTGTTAAAATTCCTTTTATTAGGTTAAATGCGAGTAGAAAAAATATTGTAGCCTGCAACTCGCGTAAAGTGACTTTTCCGGACTTGTTAGGTAAACTAGCTACTATTTATTTCCACGACCGTGCGGGAAACACCCCTTTCCCGCACGTATTTTAGTTTGGAAAGTATCACTTTCCCGCACTGAGTACGGAACAGATTTTACTCATTTTTTTTTACAACTGGTCGGAGAAAAAATATTTATCCTAACTTATGTGTCAAGTATCTTTCCCATCCTTGCTGTTATATAAGATAAAAACTATTTTTAGATTTTGCGCATTGTTAACAGTGCAAAATATAACTTTGCCGCACTAGTCCGCAACAATAGTGCGAAAAATCTTTGCGCCCTGTAATCGTAATGCCAAAACCAATTCTTCGCATTGTCAGCATACGTCAAAAGGCTTTGAAATGCCTTGGTTGCACAGTTAGCATAAGGGAGGGGGACATTTTTGGGGGCAATCCCAATTTTTTTATACGATCTACTGTTTTTGATACCAAATTTTAAATCTTTATAAAATTTGCTTTTTAAAGATACCACATATTATACGGTTTGCATATCTAGTTTTCATATTTTTTATTTAAATTTTTGAAAGCGATTATCTCACAAACTAAATATGATGTTGAGTGTCCTTTTAAAGAGTTTTTGAAAGAATCTACAGATAGTAATATTTTTAAAATTAAGCCCCTTTATCAACATTTTTGAACAAATGACGTAAAAATGACCAAAAATGGATAAATTGCATTTATAAATGTGTAATCGCCCAAATGCTACCATTTCTTAATTTTCCTTAAAAAATCCTTTAAAATGACACCGAACATTCTAGGGTACCTTATTTAGTTTGTACGCCTTTTCCGCAGTCATTTGCGTGTGGAAAGTAGCAATTTTCCGCACAGCGTGCACGAAAAAATTTTGCTTGCGAAAAAAATATCACTCACGCAAAAAGAAATTTCTACGAGGTTGAGGAAAATAGGATTTTGCGCATTGGGCGTTACGTTACTATGTCACACTAGTTTTCCACATTATTTCAATGTTATAATAATATATAATAAAAATTTTATGAAACACATTTTTTATTGACTATTTTATACTACTTTCCGTACGCGCTTAGAAGAACAATTGTTCCTAATGCTTGCAGAAATCATTTTTTTCCGCAGTCGACTGCTTGACCGAACTTCTAAGTCCTTCGGCCAATGAGGCAGTCTCGTACGGAAAAAATGGCTTTTCCGCGTGCATATTTTTTTTACAAAATTATGCACAGCAACAAGATGTTTTTAATTTTCCGCACGCCCTTAGGCAAAACGTTGCATCTAACGCGAGCGTAAAGCAGGCCCGGCGCTAGATTGTTGGAAGCCCGAGGCATTTTTTAAAATGCCGCCCCTGATTAAAGGATTCTTAATTTTATTTTTAAGTTACCCATTTAAAAGGGAAAAAATATATTGAATAATAAAAAATCCTTATTTGCCAGGGGCGGTCGCAGTGCCTCTGACTCCCCCCCAATTAACACCCCTGACTGAGAGAATTTTTTTTTATACACCAGTATACTATTTGGGACAATACAATTTTTTATAGTGGGTATAAGATTTTCTTTAAATCCCAGTAAAAAAAATATAGATGTGATATAAATCATATGATAAGAACCTTCTTTAGATAAAATTTTATAAATTTTATTTGCCACACCTTTGACAAAAACTTGTCAAAACATTTTACAAAATACCTGAAAAATATCATATTTTAAACAATTTTCTGTCTATATTTTAAAAAAATTCGCCAGCGGCGCTATAACATCATTGGTTGTTACAATTTTAGTTAAGTAATTTTAAACAATTTTTATCAGCAACATTATTTAACAGTCGTAAAAAATTAGAATAATTTTGAAAATTTGCGCCTTCGCCGTATTTACAAGCAGATTTAGAATTAAAACTAGACCCAACGGAGAATTCCACCCCTGCAAACCCAACCCAAACACCTACTAAAGCGCCCCTCCCCTTTGAAATCGGCTTTACAAAAATTCTACAATTTTTGAACCATTTGAAACAGGATCTAACAACATAAAATCGTTTTTTTTCATTGATTTTGTAATTTTCTTGGATTTCTGTGAACATGACATTCAGAAAAAATACCGGTGAGGAGGCGCCAAATTTATGTCAACGGCAGTCGCGTGCGGAAAAGATTAACTTTCCGCACTGGTTATATATAATAAATATTTTGATGTGTTTTTTGAGTGTACTTTACAAAAAATAACCCTTTAAATAATTCTTTACTAGGTTTTGTGGTCCCTGAGTAATCATAAAAAAAGGAAAAATTAGTAAGTATGCATTTTTTGTCTACCCTCATTTATTCACAAGTCATCAAAAAAAGTCGACAGTACCTACTACGCTACATCTACACCGTTATGAATTAAAAAGCCAGTTAACTCCTTCTCTCCTGTGACTTTAGCCTACAGTTTGGTATTCATATGGCCGCGACATTAGGCCAAATTTAAGGATACTAAAACTATAAAGAGTTTTTAACTGACTTTTTACTTGAGATAGTGTTAGCTAAATATGGCGGTTCAAAGATGGTCGATGCGATTTACAAAAGCTGCTTTTTTCTTATGTGCATGGTTCGGCTAATTTTTTTATATTTACTAAAATATGCGGCACTACCACCAATACGGTGAGCCAGATATTAGGCCGTTTTTTACTAAACTTTCTTCGCTTATAGAAAGCAATGGGTCTTACATTTTTGATGTTAGGTGTAATACCCGTATATGTATAGAGGGTAATCCATAGAATTGTGCGCCAAAGAAAAAAGTTTAAAACTCGCGAAATATATATACTTTTTTAAGCTCTTACAAAAAAACTATACCGCTAAGGCAACATCCTTTAGGAACAATATAGTTATATATAGGTATAAGTATCTCAAAGAGTTCTTACTTTAGCACATACATGGTATAAATTTTTGAAATCAGCAACAATTTAAAAATAAAATTTATACAGGGGATTCTATTTAAAATCAGAAAGTTGATTTCAAAATTTGACATATGCCAGTGGCGCACTGAGGGAGAGGGGGGATTTAAGGTCAACGCCTCCCTCCCGAGAAGCTGGTTACAGTTGGTACAATCAAATAACAGCAGAAATAAAATAGGTAAGTATATAGAGAATAAAATGCAAGAGCCTAGACCTTAATTTTTAACAATTAAAAATCTTTAAAAAATCATAAATTACAAAATTTTTCGGCTGCAGCACCTTTTATTTTTACGATTTCGTATCAAAATGGTCTTTCTAATGTAATTTTATCAAAACATTCTGCGTGTGATTTGGTGTCAAAATACCAATATGGTATGGGGGACTATTAAAATCGTTAAATTTTGACTTTGCTTAATTTTATCAAAAACTAAGGTTCCAAAACACCTTATTCGACGAAAAAAAAAAAAGTTGTCTGTCGGTCTGTTGTCTGTCTGTATGCACGATAACTCAAGAACGCCTTAATCGATTTTAACGAAATTTGGTACAAAAATCCTTTTTCGGCTGGAACTGATTAACTTTTGGGTAGGGTGGTGGGGTGGTTGAAGGGGGGAAAAGGGGTATAAAATATTTTAAACAATTTTAACTTTGGAACAAAAGCAAGTAGCGATATACGGTTTTCAGATTTAAGTTTCCATTAATATGAACTACAAATTTTGTTATAAAAATCGAAATTCGTGGGAGCTTTAGTTTCCGAGTTATTTAAAAAAACGTTAAAATATATTTTAAAAAAATCATAACTTTAGAAGTAAAGCAGCTATTGATGTGCGGTTTTCAGATTTTGGTTTTCGTAAATATTATCCAAAAATTTTGTTATTAGGGTCAAATCTTTCAAAGCTACAGTTTTCGAGATATTTTTATTTTCTTTCAACATAACATAATTGATTGTATGGTGTACTATCCGTGCTTTCTAGCATCAATTTTTTAGTACACCATACCAATATGGTATGGGGGACTATTAAAATCGTGAAATTTTGACTTTTCTTAATTTTATCAAAAGTGAGGTATTAAGGTTCCAAAACACCTTAATCGACGAAAAAAAAAAGTTTTCTGTCGGTCTGTTGTCTGTCTGTACACGATAACTCAAGAACACCTTAATCGATTTTAACAAAATTTGGTACAAAAATCCTCTATCGAGTGACCATGAACTGATTAACTTTTGGGTAGAGTGGTGGGGGGTTGAAGGGGGCAAAAAGGGATAAAATATTTAAAAAAATTGTAACTTTGGAATAAAAGCAAGTAGCGATATATGGTTTTCAGATTTAAGTTTACATGAATATGGTCTACAAATTTTGTTGTAAAGTCCAAATTCGTGGGAGCTTTAGTTTCCGGGTTATTTTAAAAAACGTTAAAATATATTTTTAAAAATACATATTTAAAAAATCATCACTTTAGAAGTAAAGCAGCTATTGATATTCAGATTTTGGTTTTCGTCAATATTACCCAAAAATGTTGTTATAAAATTCAAATCTTTCAAAGCTACAGTTTTCGAGATATTTTCATTTCCTTTTAACATAAAATAATTGATTGTATGGTGAACTATTCGTGCTTTCTAGCACCAATTTTTTTTCTACGAATTAAAAACATTTGAGCTAAAAAAATTACTTCATAGGGACCGTTTTTTTATGTTTCCAATAACAATTCTATTTTGATTCGCTGCTTATTTAAACGTAAAATCGAGTTTAAAGCCTGCAATTAAGGATTTTAAAAAATTTCAAACGTATCTCCTGTTTATATATGAAATCCGGTGTTAAGTTAAAAAATGTAAGTTGTGGTTCGTAAAATAAAGGAAAAAAGTGGCAAAGTGTTAATTTACTTTGGAGCTGTAATGTTTAGAATACTTTTATACCTACCCCCCATCCCGAAAACTTTTCTTACGACGCCACTGGACATAACGTATACGTTATGTCCAGTGGCGTAGTAAGGTACCTATAGGTACCGAAAATGTTGCTTTGCTTTTTTAAAAAAAAAAAAAATGGTTAAAAACATTAAAAAAGTATCATTTCGCGAGTTTTAACCTTATTTTTTTTGACTTCCTCTGTACAAATTCAAAATTTTACACTAATTAAATAAAATAAATTTTTGGGAATCCTTTTTAGGATAACACGAATCGAGTTCAAAAATAAGGGATTGTGACGAGCAATATCAACCATAATTCTTGTATAGCTTACCCTGTACATGCGGTTATAGTACTTAGCATCAAAAATGTAAAGTCCATATAAGTAGGAAGGCGTTTTATTTTCATCTGACATTAGGTAGTTATATATTTTCTTGTAAAGTTAAGTAAAAAAATTGGTGCTACAAAGCACGGATAGTCCACCATACAATCAATTATTTTATGTTGAAAGGAAATGAAAATATCTCGAAAATTGTATCTTTGAAAGATTTGAACCTTCTAACAAAATTGGGTAATATTTACGAAAACCAAAATCTGAAAATCGCATAACAATAGCTGCTTTACTTCTAAAGTTATAATTTTTTTTTATATATTTCAACGTTTTTTCAAATAACTCGGAAACTAAAGCTTCCACGAATTTGGAAATTTGTAGTCCATATTCCTGGAAACTTAAATCTGAAAACCGTATATCGCTACTTGCTTTTGTTCTAAAGTTATTATTTTATCCTCCTTTTCCCCCCTTCAACCTCCCACCACCCTACCCAAAAGTTAATCAGTTTATGGTCAGCTCAGTACCCTCTCCATACAGGCCGATCAACTCCTACCGATTTAGTGTCCTTTAATCCACTTTCGCCGCCATATTCACTCAAAAGTGACAGAAAATAATCCATTAATAGTTTTCTGTCAATATATATGGCGGCGAAAGTCGAGAAAAGGACACTAAAACGGTAGGAGTTGATTGACCTATGTGGAGAAGGTAGTGGTCAGTCGATGGAGGATTTTTGTACCAAATTTCGTTAAAATCGATTAAGGCATTCTTGAGTTATCGTGCATACAGACAGACATCAGACAACGGACATCCATCTTTTTTTTTCGTCGATTAAGGTGTTTTGCAATCTTAGTAACTAATTTTTGATAAAATTAAATTTCACGATTTTAATACCCCATACCATATTGGTATAGTGGACTAAAAACGTCCATTCTCCTAACGTTTACCCATAATTTATGAATCAACCTGTGCCTTTATGACGAGAATTGCTCGTTGGGACCCCCTCTACAACAGATATTATCTACATATAAATAAAATTAGCTGACACACATTCCACATAACAAAATGGCAGGGTTCTTTATCTCACACTAAGGGATAGAGATACAGCGATTTAAAGTTTTATACCCCACAAAAAACTGCCTAAAAGCTCCAAAACCAGGATGCGTCACGTAATGCGTTTTTACAGTGAAGCTGGTAGTAGATTTAAAATTATTTTTTAGATAACAAAAACATCCTCTAACATTCTTGTTATTCTGAGCTCCGATTTAAACAGCTGTCAGTCGAGCACAGAACATAATTTGTATGTTGGACGGATTCTAATACATACGAATTGTAAGATGTATTATTTGTAGAAAGTACGAGTTGTACGATGTACGGTTTGCAAAAAGTATGCTTTGTGTGATGTATCGTTATGCTATTTTATGATTTGTCAAAAGTATTGTTTGTGCGATGTATATTTGTTTAAAATACGTTTGTAAAATGTATCTTTTGGATTAATTATAGGGACCCGCAGCCAAGACATGGGTTTAGTTTAAGATACACGGTCCGTATGCGGTAACCGGGAAAAATGTGAAGGGAGAGAGATGAGAAAAAGCTTTTCTTGATTTTTCTAATAAATTTTTAATAACATAATAAATTAAGATTATAAATAGACGTTATAAATATGAAAAAAAAGGATCAACTATGAGAATCTTTGGTTCTAGACACAGATACACGTCTTAAGCCTGGTTTATACTTTCCTGTAAAGTAAAATTGTTTCTGAGCCGTTTTTCTTTTTAAACACCTGCTAAGGACAGGTCGGTTTATTTGCCTACATTATAATCATTATAGTTTCAGTTTTCTGATTTCCCCATCAAAAAGTATAAACCTCTACACTTGCTTCTACTTAGAGCCCATTTACTCAAGTTCTAATGCTGAATGTGTAATGCTTAATTTTTTATTTCTATCAATATCCCTTCAAAAAGAGAGAGAACACAAAATTATGCATTATCCATTGAGCATTAGCCATTAAAACTTGAGTAAATAGGCCTTTACATACTCTAATAATAATTAAAACAGGTAGGTACGATTGTCACTAATAAATTCTGCACCCTTTGACAGTCATAATGTCAAGATTTGTTTACCAAAATCTTGATATCAACATTTATGGGGGACCAACACCGTTCTCAACTAAAAGGCCAGTTAACGCTTATCTCTTCAGTGCGCTTTAGCCAAAGATTTCCGCCATTTTTATAACCAAATTGACTGGTAAAACGTGGATTTTCTGTCAGTTGGGTGTCAATATGACCGCTATAGTAGGCTAAAGGATACTAAATCGAAAAAGAGTTAACTGGCTTTTTAGTTAAGCAGGTGTTGGGGGGACATGAGTTAATTAGTGATGACTGTACATCAGTTAATTTGTTTATACGGGCCTCTTAAAGCACTATTATGTAAGGATGGGTTGAAAATGTTGTTATATAAACATCACTAAAACTATTTTAAGTACTAAATTGACTTTATTTTAAAGCGGTTTATCACTTTAAAACCAATTTTAGGGTCTTTATAAACACTTTAAAAATGCTTTAGCACATTTCTTCCAACGTAAAGAAATACTCAACCCTGGTTTTCTGAAAAATCTGTTGTTAACCAAGTCTTTTTTTAAACTGGCATATTTTATGACATTTAATGAAGGACATATAACCCACTCAGAGAAAGTGATTTTATTTAAAACTGTCCTTATATAAAAGCGCTTTTAGGTGTGTATAAACGTAAGTAGTAAGTGTTACAGTAATTATTTGTCTACACATCTATAATACTTTCGTGTTTCTTATTGGAATCTTGAGCAGTCACTTTGAGTTTTTCTTGCATTTGGTTCAGCATTTCTTGCATTCGACGAATCTGTAATAATGAGTATAATTATAGAGGTATATTATTATTTACCTTGTCAGAGTATACAAAAAGAGACTTGAGAGTATTAGTCTCGGTATTACTTATTTAAATATGAGGCAAAGGTTGAAATCTTAGCAAAATAGTTATTACATTTACTAAGGGGATGAATGCAATTTATTTGCATGTTATGGTCTCCTTTTTGTTTTGCATCTTATAAAATTATAAATGTAACCGTAAACTAAAAAATTAATTCTTAGGAATTTTATCGGTGCTGCTGCAGATTTTATTTTTATGAGTCCCCAGTTACAAAAAATTGTTCATCTATCAAATTCAATGCAATTTTTTTTTTGTATAAACTGGAACAACGTTTTGAAAGCCAGCTGCAAAAAATACATAAAATACACTATAAGTTTTTGTATCAGTTTTTATGCTAGAAACGTACCTCTTCATCCTTTTGGAGCAAGAGTCTGTCTGTATCTAGGTCTGATTCATAGGGTGCAGAGTCTCTTTTAAGTTTCCTAAAAAAAATATAAGTATTATTTTAAATTATTTTATTTAAACTGAATTTTTCTATAAACAAAAATCCAAAAATTCTGTAAGGCAGAAGGTGAGACAGGGGTAGTATTGAGTTGCATAAGCCGAAGGAGGGGAGTAGGGACTTGTACACTTATTTTGGCTGGTAGTTCACGGAAATTCATGTATAAAAGTGACTCATGACTATATATATTGGGAACTGTTAGGAAGATTAGATTAATTAACTATTGTTATTGTTTGTCAAACTACTTGGTTCAATTTAACAATTTTTCTAAGGTTTTTTTTTAATTTTGAAAAGTAGTAGATTCAGTTCTTTAATGTTAGATATAGACTTTGATTTTGAATAGATATGAATAATATGTACCTACCCTCTCTCCCTAGCATGCTGTGATATCTGGGAAATGCATTGAGCTCTGAAATTTTCATAATGCACATCCTCTGTCACATCTTTCAAATCTTGCATATGAGTAGAAATAAGCATAGTTCGAAGTTTGATAAAGTCACTGTGTTTTGGATTCTCCACTGAAAAATAATAAGGTTTTTGTTAAAAAGTGATGTGACATTTTGAACAAACTTAGATTGCCTTTTAAATCTATAATTTCTGATTTTTGTGAAGAAAATGAGCAATATCTTGAAAACTACTGATAATAAAATACAAGGAGTAGCTCTTTAAAATACCAATTATTAAAAGATGTGTCATCATTCCTTTTTTTAAATTATAGACTTAAAAAAAAATATCATTAAGTTAAGATCATACATAATGACAATATACTAACCATCAACCACTCCCCATGGATACTGCCTGCCCCTTATTTTTTTGCCAGCGACTTCCAATATAGTGTTGCTCCCCACCACAGCAAAGGGTACACTCGCTTTTAGTTCCCGATCTTGCTGTTTGAATTCTTCATCTTCGTCGCTGTCACATTCGGGAAACTCGTACATCTGTATAATATGCCATGTTAAGTGTTGGCCAATAATAATTACGAAAAATCTGGAATGTTAGTAATATTACAAATCTGAAATGTTAGTCATATTACATGATTTACTATAAGTTAGGTTTGCCAACTTAAGAGTATAGGATAAAGTACGGATAGATGCTGCAGGTGGGAGGGATGCCGCAAATCACGTGTCGCGGAAACGGTGTGCATTTTTCAACTGAGGTCGGTAAAATTAAAGAGCTATATCGCCAGTAATGTTTTGGGTGTAGTCAGTACATTTTTTTGAGCACATATTAACATCAATTGTGCAATAAACTAGTAATAGCACAGAGGAAATACCTACGGAATTTCCTCTGTGGTAATAGTAGTAGTAGTAGTTTTTAAACAAGGGTTTGTTTAAAAAAAAGAGTAAAAAAAAGCTCAGTTTAGCCGCGAGTTGTTAACACTATTTTTTTGAATACATTTATCAAAAAATCCAAGAAAAACAGGAAAATACTTTGGAAAATCTCGAACGAAGAGCACTTCTTGCAACACACCATCTTAACATTACAAATGAAGGCGGCTGGTAAATGAAATAAGAATGGTTTCCATTGCGATGGGCCTTTTTACTCAGTGACGTTCATTGTTGCGACATTTTAATCTTTGACAGTTTGATATTTTGACGATGTTTTTAAATAATTTTTTCGTGAAAACTTGGTGAAAACTGGCGAAAATGACTTAATTTTTAGGCAAGAATAATTAGATTTTATCAATATTACTATTTTCCGCTATTTCTCTTTAATTTTGCCATGCTTTAGTTATCTGCAGACAGTTACTAAAATCATCAATTAATTTTGTTTAAAGACTACTTATCTATTTTATATTTAAAACACAATTTTTGTGTTCATTTTTTTTTCCCTAGCACTTAAGGTGGGGCGATGGAGAAAGGAATAAACCGTCTTGAGATTTTGAAATAAGTTGGTTCAATTGTATGGGGTGGTATCTATGACTCTACATATTTTTTGCTCTAATTAAACTAGACACTGTCCTTTTTTTTCTCCCTCGCACTTAAAGTGTTGAGATTTTGAAATGAGTTGGTTCATTTATATGAGGTCGTATCTCAGATTAATAAAAAAAAGTATTAGTCTGAGGGTGGTAGAACTATGACTCTCATAAAAAAATATACATATTTTTTGCTCTCATTAAACTAGACACTGTCCTTAAAGGCATTTTAAAAATCATGTACTTTAGAAACTATCGCTACTCATCTGAGCTATTGTACAAAGAAACAAAAGTTCTAGACATTGGACAAATGCAATAAAATAAAAATAAATTATTATATCCTTACAAACATAAACAAAATAATATCCACAAACATAAAGCATTAAAAAATATTGGTCAAAGATCTAATTCCAAAAAGGTTTTCAATCTCTTCCCATTAAACATATAAAAAAACAGTATTTGAAGATCAGATAAAACTCAATCAGTTTAAAAAAAAAACTTGAGGGTTCCCAGACAGGAAAACAATAGTGTTGTTAATGTATAATTGTTATAAAATTAATATTTATTTTAGTACATATAGATCTTTTTTTAGGTATTTAAAAAAATTAATAATATGTATTTTGTTGGCAGTGTGGTGTATTGTTGGCCAAAATTGTCTTGTAAGTTACTTTTTCTGAATATACCCAAAGATGTATGAAATATACCTGAATATTGTGCTCCCTAACATCGTTCAGAATATTTTTCTTCAGTTTTTCAACTTCAGCCGAAGTCAGCGTGTCGGCTTTGGCAATGACTAAAACTATGTTGACTTTTGTGTGCAGCCTTTTTAGCATTTCCAGGTCCATTTGACGTAAACTGAAAATAGAACGACCACTTACAATATATACAGTGTTCCAACGAAAATGAAATATGGAGGGGCTTTTTTACGTTGTTAAAATAGTCAAATTTTCGACAATAAAAAAGTCTGTCGGTCTGTCGTCTGTCTGTATACACGATAACTCAAGAACGCCTTAATCGATTTTAACGAAATTTGGTACAAAAATCGGCATGACCATGAACTGATTAACTTTTGGGTAGGGTGGTGGGGGGTTGAAGGGGGGAAAAGGGGGATAAAATATTTTAAAAAATTGTAACTTTCCAACAAAAGCAAGTACTGATATACGGTTTTCAGATTTAAGTTTCCATGAATATGAACTCCAAATTTTGTTATAAAGTTATATTTTGAATAGGGAAAGTGGGTCAAATGATTCCATGTTTTGAATGTCTGGTTAAATATCTTTACAATAGTGTTAAATTTTCGAAAATCTAGCGATTCTTTTTTCTGTGTTTTTCCTCCTCATAAAAATGTACTATTAACGTGTTACGGAATTTCTCAAAAATCAAATTTGAATTTTATAAAAAAAACGATTTTTGCAATGTTCCAAGCAATTTTAAAAGTGAATACCTCGGAAACTAAATGCTAGATTTTTAAAACTTAAAATACTCTATTCTATAAGGGTTTGCACTTGTTTAACCAATAACCAAACAATATACAATTACAACAATTACAAAAAAAAAAACGTTAAAATTGAGAACATCTGGTCTAGCATAATCTGTGATGTGATCAGCATTTGTTTTTTGTTCTTTATTTTTGCTATATATGTAATTTTTTATTGTACTTATAAATAATTATTGCTGTTTTCTACTTTTGTTATATAATATTTTACTTTTACTTTATTTTTATTTTTTACTTAATATTTTGACTATTTTAAGTACGTTTATTATATTAAAATTAAAACTTAAGAATTATTGCATTTAACATTAGCCCTTGACTAAATAAACGATTACTACTATTAACTGAACTCTTGTTCTACTAGTAGCTTGTATTTTTAATTGTGCCTCCACCCTTTTACAGTCAACCTATAGTTACCTGTGTCCCCAAGGAGGTATAAAATAGAGACAGCAATGTACGCGGTTATCTTGGATGTTCCTTCTGTTCAAGCCACTTTCGTCGGTGAAATACTGCCTAAACTGTTCGTCGATATAATTCGTCACAGCCCTCCAACTTTCCTCGCAGTTTATTGCGTCCCCAAAGCCTGGGGTGTCGATTACTGTCATTTTAAAACTTAAAATACTCTATTCTATAAGGGTTTACACTTGTTTAACCAATAACCAAACAATATACAATTACAACAATTACAAAAAAAAATACGTTAAAATTGAGAACATCTGGTCTAGCATAATCTGTGATGTGATCAGCATTTGTTTTTTTGTTCTTTATTTTTGCTATATATGTAATTTTTTATTGTACTTATAATTATTGCTGTTTTCTACTTTTGTTATGTAATATTTTACTTTTACTTTATTTTTATTTTTTACTTAATATTTTGACTATTTTAAGTACGTTTATTCTATTAAAATTAAAACTTATTAATTACTTCATTTAACATTAGCCCTTGACTAAATAAACGATTACTACTATTAACTGAACTCTTGTTCTACTAGTAGCTTGTATTTTTAATTGTGCCTCCACCCTTTTACATTCAACCTATAGTTACCTGTGTCCCCAAGGAGGTATAAAATAGAGACAGCAATGTACGCGGTTATCTTGGATGTTCCTTCTGTTCAAGCCACTTTCGTCGGTGAAATACTGCCTAAACTGTTCGTCGATATAATTCGTCACAGCCCTCCAACTTTCCTCGCAGTTTATTGCGTCCCCAAAGCCTGGGGTGTCGATTACTGTCAGTCTTAAAAGAAAAATTAAACATCAAAATACCAATGTAACTTTAACAGCCTAAGCTTTAAAATTTGATTTGTTTCCTACGACTTTTTGAAAAGAGGGGAACATCTATATCGACAGCTCGAACGCCTATGGTTTGTCAAACCATGAATTTATCAGACCGTATTAAATAAAACTTCGCATCGTAAGAACGATTAATCATAAAAACGGCAATTTGTTAAACCAATTTTTTATCCGAACCTTATTTCTCCAAACACATTCAATAACAAATTCGAAATTTATAAGAACCGTTTTTAATGAAACCATTGTTCATCAAACTCATTCAATATCAAACCCGGAATTTGTAAAACCCGTAATTTATCAGAAAATTTTTGCTAAATTGATTGCGCATTCGCCAATAAGTTTCTTTTTTATATTCGTGCCAATAACACATGAATGCAAGTGACATCTATACACAAACTATTGAACGCAACCTGTTCAAATATGCGCGCGTAACAGCGAGAAAAGCACCTGCGCCACCTGCCTGTACGGCTCCGGTCAATACGTTCTAAAGGAAGCGTCTCAGCTCCAAAACTCGATAAAAACATGGCGTCGGGGGTCGAGGTGACACTTGATTGTTTACATTTTGTAGCAGGCCGTTTTTCACGTTTTGAAAAGGTGAAAATCGTTATTTTTGGCTGTTTTTCGGTTTATGGACTATTAGTTTCTCTTTTTATAGAAGTGCCCTTCAGTCAAGAGTCGCGTACGGAGGTTATGTTTTGTTTGTAATTGTTTTTGTTAAACATTATTAAAAATGCGTCATGCGTGTGTTGTGCCAAAGTGTCGGACACAGTATGATAAGAAAGGCCCAAACTTATCGACCTTTAAATGTAGGTTATTTTTCAGTACCACTTGAATAGACTCCTTTCTTTTGGTGACTCTTTCCAAAAGGGCTTACCTTGTACGGTCGAAGTGCGGTATTCTTTAAATTTCCAAGTTGTTAACTACCTACCTATTTGTGTTTTATATTTTGACGGTTTGGTTTTTCATTTATAGGTTTGTGGACTACATTTTAAAGCCGAAGACATTGAAGGGTTTACACAATTTTACACAGCTAAAGGGGATGTTTTGAAAGTTGCATTGAAAACACCACACTTAAAAAAATCGAGTTTAAAAAAATCCTAATCCTACATACATTTCACAAGAACAAGATTTTATTTAAAGACCCATAAGTTTGCACAAAATTTACAAACCATATCCTCTTTGAGCTATAACTAGTAGTTTCTGACTTTTTTCACAAAAATTTGGCTCAAATATGTATGTGTGTGTGTGTGTGTGTGTGTGTGCAAATATATAGTAGTTTGTAAAAAAACAACCCTTTCCCTGACTTACTTGCACATTTGGTTGACATGTAATTATATTTATGGCATGTATCTTAGTCTACAATTTAACCTGACCGAAGCATCCATGTACATAAAAAAAAGTTTTTTTTTACATTGATGACCAACCAACCAAAAAACAACATTGTTTTCTTGAAAGTGATATATGGTATATTACTTATTAAATTTTAGATGTTATCTCATCAAAGTTGCCAGGATGCCCTAAATATTTGTCAAAAGAAGAAAATGTATGAGAAAGTCCAAATACAAAGCGACTGAAATTAGATAATGCTGCTCTCTCTCTAAAGCTATAGAAAAGTGTCAGTCCATGAACAATTACAAAAACGGAAAACTATAGTTTTCGGTTTTTGTAATTGTATATATTTGTTTTACACATATTGTGGAAATACCTGAACTTTACTTTATTTCAAACTCTATTAGGACGAACATTTTTTTGTACTTTTTAGTTGGGAAAATCCTTTCGTGAACTATTTTAAAAATCGAGAATTTTTCATTACTCCTTATTTCACCAATATTTATTTTTCTTTTAGTTTATCTGTTGCATGATCAGCGCCGCTTTACCCAAATACTTTTCAAGTAACTATTGTTATTTCTTTTAGCAAAATGGCTTTGCTAGTTTTCAGTCACATTTAAAATTAAGCTAAAAATGGAATAAAATGTTTAAAAGAAAACCAGGGAGAAAATATTCCTCTAGGGGCGTCCACAAAGACATTCAACTAAAACATACCTTTATGGACTTCCATAAATTATGTACCATCATTTTTTGCCCAATTTCAACCTTTCTTTCCCCTCTTCTCGCTCTTTTGCAACTCCGTCTCCCTAAAATTACACACTTAATTTAAAAACCTGAAAAATACGTGTTCCTCCCTGGTTACACTTTTTAACACTTTTACCTAATCCCCCCCATTTCTGCGTTACATAACTTATGGATGGCCCCTATAGCAAAATTCGCGAGATTTATATGTTCCTCGACTTCCGCGACCATATTGAATCGAGTTGATTGGCGTTCCGTGGAGGTGGTATTGCTCCGGTTCATGTGGTATTGGCGAATGCGCAATCAGTTTAGCAAAAATTTTCTGATAAATTACGGGTTTTACGAATTTCGGGTTGAACAATGGTCTGATTAAAAACGGGTCTTATAAATTTCGAATTTGTTATTGAATGGGTTTGAAGAAATAAGGTTTAACGAATTGCTGTTTCTATGGTGAATGATTTTATAATTTAACTTTCTTTTATTTAACGGGTTCGATTTTGCACATTCTGAAAAACCGTGGGCGTCCGACAGCGCACCTAGGACACTGCACAGAATATGAGTGCTTTGGCTTAGGCTGCTGCAGAAAAAGTAAAGCGAGCGTAAAAAGACCTACCTATCTGACAATTGCACGAATTTGTGTTATACTATGCTTCGATTTTTACCAAATTCATATGCATTGGTGAGAATAACAATTTAAAGTAAGACATATAGTGTAGGGGCATATGTCGATAATTTCTATCCCGTGGGATTTTTTATGAAGGAGTTTTGTGACTATGTGGGATTGATAGCTCTTTAGTCACACAATCAAGTGTTACCGGTTGTATTGTTCACATCCGTGTAGAAGTAGTTGATATGACGACATCTTTCAAGATGGCGGTCAAAAATTATAAAAAATACAACTTTCGCAACCGGGAAATGATTATACTCGTTTCCATATAATTCGAGGACGAGGATTCCAAAAAATTTACTTTTAAGGTCATCCGACCTTAAATGACCCTGAAAATCGCAAAAAACAAGATTTTTGCCATTTTCTCTTCAAAAAATCTTAACAATTCGACGTTTTGTCAGATCAACTTCAAATGTACCTCAAACTATTAGGCATGTATGCCAAATTGGTTCCTTAGAGTTTAATGCAGTTTGAAGCTTCATGGCCTTAAAAAATACTCCAGCAAAAATAAAAATTGCAAAAATAACATACTAAAGGGCGCTATTCATCAATTATTAAAGCAAGAGAACCAAATTGGGTAACAAAGATAAGAAGGTCAAGTCCAACAATTTTCTTTAAAAAAATTTTGTTTAGCCATGACGCGTTTCAATATGGCGGCTGATATCTCAAAATAGAGACCTATAACCACATTTTATTTTATCCAATTACGTAAAAGAGTAAAAATAAAAAGGTGGCCATCAATTCTTGTTGAATTATCTCTGCTTAATATGAAAAATAAAATTAGTTTATAAATGACCTTGATTGACCTTGAAAATACCACGTAAAATTGAAAAACCAGCTTTTTGTAGTGTTTTTTTAAATTTACAACTACGCAAAAACTTTAAGTGCCGGAGATGAAATTAACGTCTTAGACGTAAATAAACACTTAATTTTAAACCACTCTACCATTTATTTTGATCTGGGTCCCAGATTTTTATGATATACCCCAGTAAAAATGACCTATATACCTGTTGTTATTAGTTTCGGAACTGTGAATTTTATGTTCTACGCACTTGTCTACCCAACAAAGTCATTTAAATTACCTATAAAAGAGTTAGCAGAAGTTAGATATACATTACTATATTCTGTACCAGGCGTTTTAGATGCCATTTTCCAAAATGGCGGTCGAAAAATCATAAAAAATACAATTTTTGCAACCGGTGCTATACTCGATTTCATATAACTCGAGGACGAGAATTCCACTTTCAAGGTCATCCGACCTCAAATGATCTTGAAAATTGCAAGAAGCACGATTTTTGCCTTTTTCTGTTTAAAAAAATCTCCACAATTTAACATTTTGTTATACCAACATCTGGAACGCTAGATCAAAAAAAATGGTAGGGAGGTTTAAAATGAAGTGTTTTTTATGGCTAAGATGTTCTCATCTCTTCACTTAAAGTTTTTGCGTAGTGGTAAATTGGAAAAAAAAACTACAAAAAGCGGGTTTTTCAATTTTACATGGTATTTTCAAGGTCAATCGGGGTTATGCATCAACTAAACTTTTTTTCATAGTAAGCGGAGATATGTCAACAAGAATTGATGGCCACCTTGTCATTTTTACTTTTTTACGAAATTGGATAAAATAAAATTTGGTTATAGGTCGTGTATATCAGCCGCCTTATTGAAACACGTCATAGGTGAACAAATTTTTTTTTACCAAAATTGTTGGACTGGACCTTCTTATCTTTGCTGCCAAATTTTGTTCTTTTCGCTTAAATAGTTGATGAATATCGCCCTTTAGTATGTTATTTTTGCAATTGGTTAATTTTACTGGGGTATTTTTCAAGGTTATGAAGTTTCAAACTCTAAAGATCGAATTTGGCATACATGCCTAATAGTTTTAGGTACATTTGAAGTTGGGCTGACAAAACGTCAAATTATTTAAGATTTTTTGAAGAGAAAATGGCAAAAATCTTGTTTTTTGCGATTTTCAAGGTCATTTAAGGTTGGATGACCTTAAAAGTAAATTTTTTGGAATCCTCGTCCTTGAATTATATGGAATCGAGTATAATCATGGCGTGGTTGCGAAAGTTGTATTTTTTATGATTTTTGGCCGCCATCTTGAAAGATGACGTCATATAAACCCCTTCTACACGGATGCGAACAAAACACCCGGTTACACTTGATTGTGTGACTAAAGAGCTATCATTCCCACATAGTCACAAAAATCCTTCTTTAAAAATCCCACGGACTTACACATGCCCCTTCACTAATAATATGTGTAATCATTTTCAATGTTCCTTTTCTTCCTTCTTTTTTGGCCGTCCCACTTCTTACCTGACTCTGACTCCCTTTTCTTCTATTTCCATGGTTTTCTTCTCTATTGCTGTTGTTTTGTGAAGTCTTTCACTGACATCCGAAACTTTTCTATTTTTGTAGAGATCCTCAAGGAATAGACTAAAAAAAATTCAAGGTATTAAATGGATTTCAAGCGGTGACCAGGCATTTGTCAGTGCAGACGAAATTTTAACAACCAATCACTCTAATTTCTTTGTAATGCACTTACTTTGTTTATACGAGCCTTTTAAAGCGCTTTTACTTAAGAACGGTTTGAACATTTTGTCGTATAAACACCCTTAAAACCGTTTTAAGCGCTTAATCGATTGTATTTTAAAGCGGTTTAAGAAAGCGGTTTATATACGTTAAAACCGATTTTGAGGGTCGCTATAAACACTTGAAAAATGGTTACGCATTGCTAAAGAAATACTCAACCCTACTTTTACGGAATAATATGTTGTTAACTTGGATGAAATAACGAGATTTTTTAAATATTTTTTTAATTTTTGGGAAACTAAGATTAAATCTTTAGGGTAGCGGGTTTTGGCAGTATATACTTCGATTAGGACTCCCACGGTTTATCAGAATGATGAAAAGTTATGATACTACAATTAGGTATTTCCTTTAAATAATACTTAAAATAAGTAAATTATATAAAAAAATATTGGTGCTACCAATAATGCCAAAAATGTAACATATAAATTAAATTAAATTAAAATAATAATTATAACTATAAATAAAAAAGTTCCTCCAGGTCAGTTCCTACAGGCAGAGTACCGAGGACGGAGGCCGAATTTCCCCTCTGGTAGCAAGGCCAAACTTTTGTATTAGATAGCTTTGGGCTTTTCTATTCTTTATTTTTGCGCTTATTTCCCTAATAAGATTTTTAGCCGCGCTACCCCAGGGTCGAAACATCTCAACACTAAATGGGACAAAAATATACTGGTTCGAAAGTTGCTCGTATTTTTTTTTTTTTTTATTTCTTCGCCCAATTCTGCCGCTGAACCCGCTCTAGTGGAAGTGCTACCAATATAGGACTCCGCCATGGTATCACGACAAATTGCATCCCATAATAGCGTCCTTCCAGCCCTCCATGGGACTAGGGTTATTCCATCCACCCGTTTTCCGTCAGCTCTGCAAATGCCATTCGGCTTCAATATAGACGGAATGTTTGCCGATCTTAAAGAGCGCAAGATAATATCGTTGATATGACTGCGCCTACCTACGCTTTTATTGCAGCATAGTACGTGAAGACCATAACTATCTACTTTTTTGCTGCAACCAGCGCAGGTGTGCGCCCCAATAACAGGCATACCAAGTCTTAAACCAGTGGAAATACGGAAAGACGGGTCATCAAGAACATTTCCCAAAGAAGCGGAAGGCAATGCCTTTAGCCAAGCATTGCTCTCCGGTTCCTGGAGTGCTAAAAGGCGCGCTTTCTGTCGTTCTTCAGTTGTTTGTGTTATCATTTTGCTAAAACCTGGCACATTCCCCTATCAAAATCTTTTTGGTTATTAAAGCATGAAAAATCTGCGATATTTGACAAATTGAAAATTCTGTTCTGCCTCCAACGTGGTTAAATCTTGAACGAGGGTAATATTGTTAGGAAGGATACAAGAAAGAAGGGTAAAGGTGTTTGTAATTGAACTCAAAAAAGCTGAAAAACATAAAGTTTTTGATTCTCTAACGGGTGTCTCATAAGTTTTGGCACAAAATACGTATACTTTTTGAAAAACAAACTTTTATTTAAACTGTGTATATTTTTTTAATAAGTTGATTTTCTATGAATATAATTTAGCTATTATAGTATATGCAGTGGTCCGTGGTCCTCAACAAGCCGCAACTTTGTTCGGACACCTCTCATAAGGGTCTGGGCCGTGACAATATTAATTTCTCTGCACTTGTTTAAAATTCTGCGACGCAGTTGGCCTTCATTTTGAGAAGTCCAGCCTCCGGCGTACACTTCCCTTGCCAAGTGGGCCCAAAAGTCTTCAATGGGGCGAGCCTGGGTTAAATTAGGGGGATTGTCATTTTTTGGTACATATGGAATATTATGCTCTTGAAGCCAATTTTGCGTTTCCCTAGCATAATGGCAAGATGCCAGGTCGGGTCAAAACATAATTTCGTCCCCAGCATGATGTTCTTGAATAAACTCATTGATTTTCACTAGGCAGTTATCAATATAACCTCTGCTAGTTAATGCTTCGTCCCGTACATGTCCTATATATGGTCTTGCTATACCCCTTTCGGAAATTGCACACCACACTAAAATTTTGTCGGCGAATTTGGCTTTTTCTTTGAATCTTACGTTGTCCGGAGTCTCCTCTATATTATCGGTGTAAAATCCTTGATTACCTGGAATTGCTGCGTTTTCAAAAGTGAATTACTTTTCATCGTCCATTATGATAGATTTGTTGTTTGCAAAATGAACACTGATTAGGGGTGTATTTTGAACATTTTTGTCTTTTGCGGTATTTTTGACGATTTCTGCTAAAAATTCTACAAATAGTACTTTTTGAAGTTTGTTTTCTTCTCGCTAGCTTTCTTACAGACACCCCGACCTTGTTTTTAGCCAACCTTACCACTCTGTTGCACTGAGGGGGGGGGGTGAAAATCCTTGTTCTTCCACTTTTCGGGAGGTTCATACAAGAAATACCCTGTTCGCATACCAATATGATTCGATAAATGGTTCTCCTGGATATATCTTGGTTTTGAAAGATTCGCACTATTTCAGCTTTGGGCATTTGCCCAACCAAATTATAAATAGATTTTCTTATTTCCAATTTGTAAGACATTTTTTACAAACTGACTTAAAACATAAATATGTCAAATTGAAACCTAGGAAACAAGGAAACTTTTGTTACCAAAGCCAACTTGGTAAGTAACTTATGTATTTCTTTTGAGCTCCTTGAACTTGCCAAAACTTATAGGACACCCGTTAATACCCAAACCACCCATGTTCACTGGCAGGATAGATTGTTTCCATGAAATGTCATTAAAAGTACAGTTAACAATGTTTTCTAAACAAGATTTTAGACAAAAATCAAAATTTGCTAAACGTTGTGGCACTCTCCATCATGGAGCACAACGCAATAAGTAGCTGATGCGCGGTATTGCAAATGAATGCTTTAGAAGAAAAAAGGCTACATGTGAATTAAGTAACAAAATATTTTTTGAAAGTTTTAAAAATATCAATTTTCTTATTAAAAATTTTTCTATTTCAAAATTTGAAAAAGGACAACCAAGCAAATTAAGATTTTCCAAATTATTAGTTGAAAATTTACTTGTTATGGATTTATATTTGGATAAAATTTTTGATTGGATCATGGGATTGTTTGATAAGATAGTAAATTCGTTTTTTTTGTAATTGACTTTCAAGACTATTTCTGAACATTCTTTTGTAATTATCTCAAAATCTTTAAAGACAATTTCTGGGGGACTATCATCATCTAAATACCAAACATTAATCTAACTGTAGTTTTGAAATAATTGGGTAAAGAACTAAGCAAAAAAGCGGTGGACCCAAAGGATCGCCTTGCTGTACGCCACGTTTAGAAAGTATTAAATTATTTCCAAATGACAAAAATGAATCGTTTTTATAACATTGACTTATAAATTATAAAACTCTGGAATATATTCTTTTACTCTTTCAAGAATTGTGTTAAATGTATTTTATCCGAACCTTATTTCTTCAAACCCATTCAATAACAAATTCGATGACACCCGTTTTTAATCGAACCATTGTTCATCAAACTCATTCAATATCAAACTCGTAATTTGTAAAACCCGTTGTTTATCAGAAAATTTTTGCTAAATTGATTGCGCATTCGCCAATAATACATGAACCGGAGGCGTACAAACAGGTGGCGCGATGGCGCGGCGCCGGCATTTCGATGCATTTGTCGCTGCTACGCGCACATACTCGTACAGGTAGCGTTCAATACATCTATACACAAAGTATTGAACACTACCTGTGAATACTTTTAGCCAAGTGTGCGCACATAGAACGACAAATGCATCGAAATGCCTCGCCACCTGCGTGTACGTCCCCGGTTCATGTATTGTTGGCGAATGCGCAATCAATTTAGCAAAAAATTTCTGATAAACATCGGCTTTTACGAATTCCGGTTTTCAACAATAATGGTTTGACAAATTTCGGGTTTTATTAAACTGGGTTTTACAAATTATGAGTTTGATGTTGAATGAGTTTGATGAACAACAGTTCGATTAAAAACGGGTCTTATAAATTTCGAATTTGTTATTGAATGGGTTTGAAGAAATAAGGTTCGGATAAAAAATTGATTTAACAAATTGCAGTTTATATGGTGAATCGTTCTTACGATGAAAATTTTTATTAAATACGATCTGAGTTTGATAAACCCTAGGCGTTCCTTCTATTAGATTCTAGAAACCGATTTTAATTAAGGACGCTTACACCCCTGGAGAAAGCGATTTTGACTAAAACCGTCCTTATATAAAACCGGTTTTAGGCGCCTAAAAACGTAGTGACTGATAGCTTAAGGTGATTTGAATGAGTTTACCTATTAATAAGCGTTGACTTTCCCAGTCCAGATTCTCCCACTACCATTATGGTAAACTCGAATCCTCTTTTCACCGATTTCCTATGTATCTGGTCGGGTAGAGTGGCAAAACCAATGTAGTGGCTGTCCCTATCTGAAAATAAGGTAAAAAAATGTACTATTTTTTTTTCGATTTTTTGTTGCATTTATGGAGATTATAGAGGGTGGAGACTTAAAATGGAATAATGGAGCTATCAAAGCTTTCATCAAAGCTTTTCAGAAGAAGAATATTTTTAAGAAGTTGGCCTAGATGATCGAGATCTAAAAATAAATGTCAACCCTTACTGAAACCAGACCACTCAAATAATAGGAATATGAAAAGATTAACACGCCAGGACGAACCCGTATCAGGTGACTTATAATAAGTACCGTGCGGAACGATGCCTTTGTGAGTGATTCAGAGTTGGAAGTCAGAGTGTGCGATGGTTTTAAATGTCTGGATTGAGGGTGACTGGTGAATCCACTGACGAGCCCACGCTGGTCACGTTCGCAATTTAGGCTTAACTTGAATATTGGAAAAATAAAATGGTTGCTTATAGCCAGGAAGGTTATAGAATACGTTTAAGAAGCTGGCCTAGATGATCGAGATCGAAAAATAATTGCCAACCCATACTGGAACGAGACACCTCAAATAAATGTTGATAATAATAATAAATAAATGAGAGGTACAGTAATAAAATAATAGAGAATGATGCACCTCACAACTTCGGAGAAAGTCTGACTATAAACCGCAAAAAAATCAACAAAATAAGATATGCTGACGATACTGTCATAATTGCAGAAACGCTGGAAGGTCTGCAAGAGTTTTTGAATTAAATTTCAGTCAAAAGTTCTCAAATTGGGCTTAACTTGAATATTGGAGAAACAAAATCGCTCCAAATTTGGTAGTGACCTATTTTTCTTCAAAATACACCCTCTGTATTATGTTTACATGTTCCAAATTGTATCATTGTAATAATAACACATACTAAGTTATGTCCACCTAAACCTTTAAGAGAAGAGTCGTTAATGTTTGTCAAGATTCGTCAAGATTGTTTTAACTTACTTACCCCTTTATAGGCTAAGCTACAATAGGAAAAATAGAGGAAAAAATTAGAACCCATTCTTTTATTAACAAGCTTAGGAATGTCTACCGTTTAACATACTAAAAGACCCCATTCCTACCCTTTCGGGTCATTTATATCCTCCAAAAAACTGCAAAAAAAGCGTTTTTCTTGGATAACTCCTAAACGGTGAAAGTGAAAGTGTAGCTTAAACCACTCCTTCTACCAGAAAAATTGAAAACAATGACTTAAATTATATCAGATAATTAAATGTTTCCAGTGGCGTAGTCTTAACTAGAAAATTTCAAAATGTACCAAAACTCTTTGATACGCCACTGTTACTCACATATACAAAAAAGTCCACGCTTTTCACTGGATCTTATACTAGATAAAATTGCATTTCCAACGACACCTAGTAATGAAATAAGAATTTTTTAAAATCATAATTTATATAGGAAGAGTAGGGGACCTTGACTCTTTCATTTAAGAAATTACTAAAAAATATTATAATTTAAAAAAATTCTTATGTTATTACTAGAAGCAGCAAATACAAGCGGAAGGTGTCGTTGAAAATGCAATTTTATCTAATATAAGATCCAGTGAAAAGCGGGGCCTGTTTTTGTATATGTCAGTAACAGTGGCGTATCAAAGAGTTTTGGTACATTTTCTAATTAAGAAATTCGGTCTACGCCACTGGAAAAAATGAATTTTCTGATATAATTTAGATCATTGCTCTTAGATCAACCCTGTCAAGTTTGGTACTCGTAGGTTGAGAAGTCTTGATGAAAATGCTAAAAAGGCATAGGCAAGAAATTGTTCAAATTGGCATCATTTTTGCTTGGCTTTTTTCAATTTTTCTGGTAGAAGGAGTGGTTTAAGCTACACTATTACTATTTACTTATTGATAGAGAATTAAATTTGCAACATTTTTCCCATTTGTCACTTTTGACAGTCTGTCACCGTTTAGGAGATGACAGTTCCCGAGGAGGGTGAGGTAAACGGTGAACCTTCCTAAGCTTATTAATGAAAAAAAAAATTTGGTTCTAATTTTTTCCTCTCATCAGAAAATTAGTACACTTTAAGCAGAGCTAAAAATGTTAACCTTTTGTTTTAGTAATATTTCCAGTTGAATTTCTTAACATTTTGTTCCACTTCTTCGTTTTTAGTAGATTCTTAACAAAGTTTTGTTTATTTTCAATTGGAAATAACTATTTATTATCTAGAACGTTTTAAATTAATGTGCCGCAGTTCTAGTGACCCGCAAAACTGGAAACCATCTATCAAACGCTTCTTATATTATCATTTGCATATTAAAATATAATTTTATTTAAATTTGAATTTAATATTTAATAGGTTTTAACCAATATCAAGGGTTACTCTCTCTCTCTGAAAACTACAGCAGCAAGAAGTTTTTTTTTTGTAAATCTTATAGGAAACAATAATGCGAGAAAAGAGGTGTTGTTTGACCTCTCCCAGTAAACACAGAAATATTCTAGGAATATTCCTTCTAGATAATATAAATGATATAATCCTTATCATATAAATAGAACATGAAAACCCCCCCTCTGTTGTTTATATTTTTTTCACCTTTCCGTACAAAGTATTAAAATTAGTAAGTTTAGCCTATGGAATTTTAAAAATGCAACAACTAGCTATCGATATTTTGACTGTTTATTTAACACGTACAATATTTTACAACTTTAAGTTATTGGAAAATTTTATGCTATTTAAATTTTTTTCTATAAATAGCTACGTTATATTTGCCTCGGCTATAATTTAAAATCATATTTGTATATTTAAAACCAAATATTAGTTTTATAAAGGCGGATCTATGGTTCTCTTCTTTCCTTAAAAAGGTGTTTGAAAGTAGGTTTATTATTGTAAACAAATAGTAAGAAAAATCACGCCTTAAGGCATGCAGGTATACAGCTAAACACATAAATGAGATAAAAACTAATTTTAGTTATTGTGGTAATTTTACCGAAAACAAAACTCATTTAAGTAATAATTATATCATATACTTTTTGTAAATCCGAAAATCTCGTTTTAGTCGTTTCTGAGAAATCTTGCTCACAGACAGATCGAAAGACAAGTTTTCTGGGCACATTAACACTTTTGAGAAACCCTGTATACAAACTTAAATATTTTCCCATTATCATTATTCAATTTACGCAGTGGCATTGTTTTTATTTTTTGGTAATTTCTGGTTGTAACAATAAGAATACGCGTAGTAAGAAAAGAAAACAAAAAGGAGTAAATTTAGAATTCCGAACACATAATGAAATACAATGAAGCATAATGATGTGGCTCCTTCAATTGCTTTCGGTGCGTTCTTACTCGGTTTAAAATTGCAGAAAACCTGCTTAAATTATACAGGGTGTTTTGTAGTAAATACCATTCACTAAACTTCATTGCCAACCCGGTTTTCTTAAAAATGTGTTTTGCAAAGTACGAGTTTGATTTTGGATGGATTTGACAAAAAATGGTTATGAAAAAGAAAGGTTTTGCCGTTGTACAATTCACATTTTGATTGATTTTAAGAAAAAAAATATACTCCTTTCGAAAGTTATATTTTTGTGTTAGGGGTCCCTAAATAGTTATTCTGATTAAAATTAAAATCTTCTATATACGTCCTACTGTCAAAATCTATCAAAAATATGTAATTTTTTCCCAAAATGTAGACACAAAAAGTCAAACAAGCATTTTTGTAGTACTAACCGTTTTTTTATAACGTCATTTAAAGGTTTGAAAAATGGAAAAAATTGTCACATTTTGAATTTTAATGCTGTTAATTAAAAAAAAAATATTTTCTGAAAAAGCGATGTGAAACCTGAAATAGAACATATTTTCGGTAAAAAAATTAGTTGAAGTCTTTGTACCAAGATTTTTCTATAAACCTAAACTTCTAAAAAAATACAATTATGCGCTAAGTATGTAGTCTTATTACCTATCAAATGACACTAAAAAAGTTTTGAGTTTCTTTTGTTTATTAAGTAAAAATAAGAAATAACCAAATTTCTGCAACACAAGAAAAAAAATTTTTTAGTACATGATGCTTTAAGCTCTGATATTTTTTTAGATGTTCTATAAGACCCTTCGAACTCACCGGGATTAAGGGGGCAAGATAGAAGCAGGAATAAGGGAAGTACCTTATATAGTCAATATTTCTTGTTATTTTATTGTATCTCTTTCAGAGAGCTCCTCTTATTTAATTCCGACAGAGGTTACCTTTTCAAATCTAGTCGAAACTTTTTTACTGTCGTTTGATAGGTGATAAGAGTAACAATTTAGCAAATAATTGTATTTTTTTAGAGTTTTAGTTTTATAGAAAAATCTTGGTGCAAAAAAGTTCAATACAGTCGACATGATTTTACCATTTTCTTCAGCTTATTTTATTTTTGTATAGAAACTAGAGGTGCTGCAAAAAAAAGGTGTAAAGTTTTTTATCGAAAATATGTTCTCTCTCAGGATCCCCATCGCTTTTTCGGAAAATATATTTTCTTAACTAACAGCATTAAAACTCAAAATGTGACAATTTTTCCATTTTTTAAATATTTAAATTACGTTTATAAAAAATGGTTAGTGCTACAAAAATGCTTATGTGACTTTCTTTGTCTAGAATGGAATGCTCTATAAGCCCAAATTTTTTATTTTTTAAAAATATTTTTTTTTTACATTTTGGGAAAAAATTACATATTTTTGAGAGGTTCTGACAGTAGTAGTAGTAGTAGTAGGGACTTTATCCACACAAAAATATACCTTTCGAAAAGAGTATATTTTTTTCTCAAAATCAATCAAAAAGTGAACTGTGCGGGGTTTTATAAATTTTTAATTTGTGTTTTCTATTTTTTTGTTTAACTTCAAGAGTTGGGACCCCCACTACCCCCAGCCAGGGACCTTAAGTCATTTCAAAATGTTGATAGGAATACTCTGCAGGGGTTACTACTATGCGTGCCAAGTTTCATTGCTTAATTTTTTTTTTCAAGATTAGCTTGATTTTTGCCCTTTACCCAAGTAACATTTATAGTAACAGATATTTGGTTTCCTATAGTAGTAGTGTGCTCGTCAGAACAATAATTTGGAACTTATAAGTTTGGAATACACTCTAGTATCGTACAAAATAGAACGTCTACAGCGTAAGTTCCTTAGGGCCGGTTTATCACTAGCGAGGTATTTAACTCTCAAGTTAAAGAGAAATTTAAGCTGGCTGACATATACCAAGTTCGAGAAGGAGACAGAGCTGGAGGTTAACTCGGGAGTTAAACGCCTAACCCGCTATTGATAAACCGGCCCTTAGAAGGGTTTGAGGAAATAAACTACAGAGAGATTATGAAACTCTTCAATTTAACACCTTTAGAAAGTAAGCGCATATATTTTGACCTTTCAACATTATATAAAATTATTAACAACTTAATAGATTCACCAGATCTTCTGGCAACTGTGGGGCTTCGTATCTTCCCTATTAATGCGATAAATAAATCTCTTTTTAATATTGATTTTCACAGGACCAACTACGGAGTCAACTATCCATTAAGTAGAATGCCTTACTTTACCATACCTAGGTAATTTAGTGACTTATTTGTGTTATTAATTGAGAATTAACAAGGTATGTATATACTATATTTTTATTTGCTTTTATTATTATTTTGACTATATTCTGTATAATTATAATATTGTAAATGCCAAATGCGTTAATAAGAAGATGAATAGAAGTCAATTGACAAAAACTAAACCACAACGCTACGATACCAAGAACTGCATCTACCACCCATCAAACACGGTTCCCTCGGGCCTTCGTCGGCCCGATGTCGATTGCCGAATTTGCCGTCATCGGCACGACGTCGATTTACGACATCGGACCAGCAGTATTTTTTGTCCGCTTTGCGATGTATGTTTGCCGACGCAACGTTAGATTGTAGACCGCCGTCTGACCAATGGTAAATTTTACTTTTTGCTGACATCGGCATACCGTCTCCGTACGATTAAGGTCCGATATGGTTTAACCACATAGTACCGACCATTCGCCCATAAAGCTGCTTAATTTGGTCGGTCTAACGTAGGCAAGCTGTTCTCGGCCCGACATCGGTAAACTATTCAAGTCCGAGATTGGTTTCCTAAAGCGGTCCAACGTCGGCGATTGACGAAGGTTCGTCGGTGGTAGCTTAAAGCGACCCGACAATGGCAAACTACAAAGTTTCGATAATGCTGGGTGCTTTACCAGTCGGGCTGGTTTAAGTGGCAGAAGAGGTGTGATTCTTGTAGAGAAGTACCACCTTCTTGTCAAGTCCGCATTGTAGTTTTGAAATATCTGTGCTCATTACATATATATATATATATATATATATATATAATATTACCTTCCACTGTACAGGGAACATAGTGATATTAGCGCCATCTCTACATACTAGGAAGAAACTATTAAGCAGTTTAAAAATTTTAAGGTTACGTAATCGAACCATCGACAGTTGCCGATTCTCGACCGATTAAACAAATGCTATGTTTTCATGGATATTGAATTCGTTTTCAATATGTTTTGAAAACTTTTTTTCATGAGTTTTCATGACAGGTTATCAAATCGATTTTGAATCGATTTGAAAACGGTTTTCAAATTTTGATATTTGGCAGCTGACATATGTCATAGTTGTCAAATATTTATTTTTGAGTTTTGGTACTTTTTTTTAAAAAAATTATTTTATTCAAAAGATGATGTTGGCCCTTGCCACACATTTTTTTTTTAATTTTAATTACTACCCTTTTTGCAAGTGGAAGTGAAGAAAGAAATGCTGGACTGGCATATGTGCATAGCACATACACTTTCGAGCCAAATATTTCTTTTATTTTCCATAATTTTTTTAAAGTGTCTTCTTCTTTTTTCTATACACTCCCCCAAATTTTAGAATGCCGATTCCACAGTTTCACTTCTATTTCTCTCTCTCTCTCTCTCTATCTCTCTCTCTCTCTCTCTCTCTCTCTCTCTCAAAAAGAGAGAGCAATAAAATATAATTTGGCGGCTGTTTGGTAATCCGACGCAATACACATGTGTAAACTCAATCCCCGTTTTCATGGAAAATCGGTATTTCGATCTCAATACGATCTTGATCCAACCCTAAAAATTTTCAGGGTCGGATCTAGATTGAAATCGATTTGAATACTGGAAAATCAGGCGTTTTCATGGACGGTATCGGATTGAAATCGTTTTCAGAACGAACTCAATTCCCATGAAAACGTAGCAAAAGTTCCAATCGGACCATCATCGGCCCTAAAGCAGATAAAGTGGGCGTCGGCATAATGTCGACTATAGTAAATCGGGCCATCGTCAGTTGCCGATTTTCGTCCGATTAAACAAAGTTCCAATCGGACCGTCGCGTCGTCGGCCCTAAAGCAGATAAAGTGGGCGTTGGCATAAAGTCGACTATAGTAAATCGGGCCATCGTCAGTTGCCGATTTTCGACCGATTAAACAAAGTTTCAATCGGACCATCGTCGGTCCTAAAGTGTTGTTGGCATAAAGTCGACTGTACTAATGTGGACCTCTGTCCGTTGCCGATTATTGACCGAAAACTCAAAATCGCAATCTGTCCAACATCGGGCCAGCGTGTAGTTGCCGATGCCGACACACTGCCGACGTTGTCGACATTGGCCCAATTCAATGCCGACGATTTGTGTTTGCTGGGCAGGTACCATGCGAGTGTGGGGATATTTACATCGTTGAAACCAGCCGACAAACGAACAAATTTTCTTTAGGAATTTACGCAGTGGTTTTTAACATATTTTTGAAAAAATTTCCTTAACTTAGTGGCGAAAAACCCAAAAAAAGTAGTTTCGAGACCCATGGAAGTTCGACTTACCGAACACAAACGCAAGGAAACACAACTGGATCGAAAATAGCTCAACATTGCTGGGAAAATCAACATCATATGAAATGGAAATAGGCAAAGATCGTCCCCAAGGAGGAAAACCTATTCAAGAGAAAATTCAAAGAAACAGCATTCATCCTGAGGAACCAGAATGTATTATCTCACCATCAAGGATATTTGGAAACCCACACTTTTCGGAGGCCACAGATTTCAACTGTGAAAGGGCGGAGCCACAAAGTGTACACATGCTAGTATATTATAGGATTAGGTAGTCTTAGTTTTTGGTAAGCATTCACCTGATGACGATTGCAAATACATAAGCATTCTAAACGTTTTGAAAAAGTAAATAATAAAGACAATGTAAGTTCGAAACTCCAGTTTACTCTTATTGTTCCCTATTGTCGTTGACTGACCAGCATATCAATAATAAACGTAAACCAAAATTGATTTAAATAATATAGGTATGATTTAATCTATATGGGACACTTCGTATATTCCTGCGTTTAGTATTCAGACCTGCGACTTAATATATGTACACATACACCGGTTGTTTTTTTTTTAATGAATTAACAACAATTTCCTTGTGTGTCCTTATTAATATTAATTTATAAATTTGTTCTCTTTCTGCACATGGAAATATTTTAAATAGTTAAAAGGACATTCGTTAACATTTAGAAAGTCTTTATTTATGACACTTTAATCTTGTTTAATAAGACCATTAGGTTTTATTAGCTGGTTTTATTTGCGCCTAGTTTTAGGTAGCCCGTTAAAATAGATAATTATAAACATTTTTATTATAAATGTTGTACTGGGTATAGTAGTTTACTTGTTAGCATCATTATTCAAATGAGCTATAAAGGATTGTTGGGGGATACCACGCGTTTAACGAATGATTCCGCGCAATTTCGCAAAATTTTCTTTAAAAAAAATACAGGATTTTGAGCAATTTTAAAGGGATTTCGCCGAATTTCGCTGAGTCCGAATTTCGCGATTTCGCTGAGTGGATATCGTGGATATCGGATATTTGGTTATCTTTCTGCGTATATAGTGTTTTTTTGTTGTACAATAAGGAAAACAAGAAGATTTTCTAAACTAAGGGCCCCAACTACAAAGCATTCAAAATGGACTGCTTTAACTTTATTATTTGTAACATTGAGCCATACACCATCGACGAATTCTTAAATTTTAAACTATAAAACTATCCTAGTCACCAAATTTTAACCAATTTTAAATATATGTTACTTTTTAAGTATTCGTTTTTAATATGTATATTTTTGTATAATATCCAGCCGGACACCATCGACGAATTCTTTTTTATAACGTAACTATTCTATCACCATATTTTAAGCAATTTCAACTATATGTAACTTTTAAATATTCGTTTTTAATGTGTTAGTATATTTGTTTTGTTTATTTATTTTAATTTAAAACGAAAAGTTTAACTTTATGTTTTGTTTTCCTAATATGTAAAATGCGTGCTCTTAGGGTGGACAGCAATTTTATCGTCTTCTTTGTTCTTGCAAAAATTTAACGATATTATTGTGCGTGTATATATGTTCTTTTCTGTACTGTTCTAAATTGTAAAATTTGACAAACCATATTTATATAATATCTGTATATTTTATTCTTAAATGTGGAAAAAAAGATCGATCTAAAAGGGTATTTTTCTTCATTTGCATAAGTATATGTTTTTTAAATCGTTCTCTCCCAGAATGTTTCTATGGCTTCATGTTAATATTTACGCTATAGTTATTGAATATCGGCATAATATATTATAGGGATATAATATAGGTCTTCACGAGTGTTAACTTTTAGCCACTCCCACTTGAGCCACTTTTTCATCTATTTTTAATGTGGAAACGCTAATTAATAAACTTCTTGCACGCATTAGCAATTAATTTTAAATTAGGCCAATTAATAGGGTCTAAAAACGACGATAATACAGGGTATAATTTTATATTCATGTATAACTTATTACACCTAATGGATTCCACTAAACCTTCAACCACACCGGCGATCTCTTGGGTTGAGGGATGGGGGGGAACCTCCCCCCCAATGTTGCTGTCAGTTGCTTGCAGTTGGGAAATATGAAGGTTCAGTTGGGAAATTTAAGTACATTTTACAACATTTGGTATTTCTAATTTTTTCAAACAACAATAAAAAAATCTTAAAGTTTCAGGTAACTTGGGAATCGCCGAGGGAATCGCTGAGGGAATCGCTTTTAATATTAGTTTGGAAATTACCTTTATCCCCCCCCCCCAATCAAATGCCTTCGAATTGCCGGTGTTCAACAAAGAATAAGCTGAAGAAAAGGTCAAAAGCGTAAAATAAGTTTTTTAATCTACAGGAGTTTTGTTTTCTGAATTTTATATATATATATGTGTTTTCATTTCACGATCTTCAAGGTGTACGGTTGTGCTTTTGTAAGATTGTTAACCACCAGTTTCGAATTCTTGCGCACACATAATTAACCTAACATAACTGAGGAGAAGGTGCATGGAGTGGTAGTCCTGACCAGGGTATAACCGCGCAAAAAAAATCTAGGTCCCCAGATTTTGACTTTTGATTCATGTTTTTGGATCATTGTAGCAGTAATTTATCTTGGGTAGACATTGATCACCCGAGCCAAACTATTTTAGCAACCCTGTATTTTTGAATTAAAACAGCTTAAAATTTTCATTTTTTTGTGGGTTTCTCTTGTGGAAAAAGGCTAAATATCAAAAAGTACTTGGACAATCGAAAAAAGAAAACCACGGATCGAATGACAATTTCTTTCTGTGTTTTATGTATTATGTTTTATGTTTATTAAAGATAAGAGTTTCCATGAAAACCGACATAAACAGGATCTTTACTCCAAATTATGTACGTTTTCCAAAAAAAGTCGCAGATTCAAGATAGCTTTTCTTTATTTATTTTTAGGGAGGTTATTCGTTAAGCCAAGATAAAGTATATTTAAATCAACATAATTTTCAATATTATACAGTGTCCAAAAAACGACTTTAAATGGAAGTTTTTAAAGTATTGGTCAATTTTTGTAATTTTTTAATATGTGATAGAGAAGGTCCTAACAAACATTTTTTATCATTACCGTTTTCCTGTAATTGTACAGGGTGAGCCAGCAATGAAGGGTAAAGTTCAAAAAAATGGCCGTTTTGGACCTTGGTTTATGAGGAAACTATAATGTTTATAAAAAATTCCCGTCGAAATATGATTGGGGTGACCAAAAAGAAAAACGTTTGAAAATACACTTAATCGCACCCGCTAAAATTGAATTTCAAAGAAGAGTAAAAAAAAAAGTATTTTTTTGAGGTATCTTAAAATTTTTGTACAGGGTCAGCCAAAAAAATCGTCTTTGGAAGTCGCTAAATAAATTATAAATCGAATTTACAAACATTTTACATATGATTCTCTTGACCACGATCTACTTATTTTTCTTTATATTATTCCTCATTTGTGTACAGGGTGAGCCAAAACTACGCCCTATATAGATTTGAAAGCTGAAGTTACTACCTGTAGAATAAATTATATTATTCAGGATTTTTAACCCTTATTTAGCCAAAAATACATATTAATGTATGACAGTATTTTAATATTTTGAGTCGCCCTCTATTCCTCAATAATATAAAGAAAAATAAGTAGATCGTGCTCAAGAAAATTTACATAATAATTATTTGAAAATGGGATTTATAACTTAGTAACGACTTCTAAGATCTTTTTTTTGCCTCACCCTGTACACAAATTATTAGATTGTTACCTTTCGAAAATAAATGTTTTACAATGCCCTGTATAGATAAGTGTCGAAAAAAAATGTTGATAATGGCACTCACAATCATATTTCGAAAGGATTTTTTTTTAAACCTTATAGTTTATATATATATATATATATATATAAAAAAATTATAGTTATATAAAACCTAGGTCTAAAACAGCCATTTTTACAATTTTACCCTTCATTTCTGGCTCACCCTGTACAATTACAGAAAAATGGTAATGACAAAAATGTTTGTTAGGACCTTCTCTATCACATAAGAAAAAATTACAAAACTTGACGAATATTTTAAAAACTTGCATTTAAAGTCGTTTTTTGGACACCCTGTATAATATTAAAAATTTCGTTTATTTAAATATAGTTTATCTTTGCTTAACGAATAAAATCCCTAAAAATAAATAAAATCAGAAAAGCTATATTGAATCTGCGAATTTTTTTTGAAAACATACATAATTTGGTGTAACCATCCTGTTTATTTCGGTTTCCATGGCAACCCTTATTTTCAATAGACATAGAACTTATTGTATAAAGCGCAGAAAGAAATTATCTTTCGATCAGTGGTTTTCTTTTTTCGATTAGCCAAGTACTTTTTGATTTTTAGCCTTTTTCCAAAACGGAAACACACAAAAAAAGCAAATTTTAAGCTTTTTAATACAAACATACAGGGTGATCACTAAAATAGTTTTGTCCGGGTGATCAATGTCTACCCAAGATAAATTACTTTTACAATGATCCAAAAAAATTAATCAAAAGTCAAAATCTGGGGACCTAAATGTTTTTTGCGGCGGTATACGATAAATCAACATAATTTTCAATATTATACGCTGTCTAAAAAAACGACTTTAAATGGAAGTTTTTAAATTATTGGTCAATTTTTGTAATTTTTTAATATTTGATAGAGAAGGTCCTAACAAACATTTTTTATCATTACCGTTTTCCTGCAATTGTACAGGGTGAGCCAGCAAGAGAAGACGTTGTTTAAAGGTAAAGTCTTGGTAGATCAAATGACCGTGGAGATCGCCTTTTTCAGTTCTGTCAGGAAAGGGATTTTATCGTATCAAATACTTTCTTTAAACTAGACGCCTTTATACTTGGACTTCTAAATCCGTCACTCCTGAGAGTATCATTGGAAACCAGATAGACTTTATGTTAATTAATAAACGATTTAGAAACATTATTAAATCTGCAAAAACTTATCCTGGCGCAGACGTAGGCTCGGATCACAATCCCGTTGTGGCGAAAATTAAATTTACCCTCAAGAAAAATCGTCCTCCAAATAACAAACCCAGACCCAGGTTGGACGAACTTCAAGATAACATGATAGCAACTAAACATAAAGTCGAACTTAACAAAAAGCTTAAAGATATTAATGAGTCTACCGAACAAGATGCAGAAAAGGTTCGTCGAAAGCACAACCCTCTTAGGCAAGGATGAAAAAAGAAATAAAAAGAAAATTTGGATGACCAATGAAATCCTGGAGTTGATGGATACAAGACGCAGTAAAAAAGGCAGCGATCAGTATCATGAAATCAATAGAGCAATAAAAAACAAGATAAGGTCAGCAAAACAAGACTGGATAACACAGCAATGTCAAGAAATAGAATTTCACATTTTACACAAACGCATTAAGGAAGCGGCCGGATTATTTAATAGAAGACAAGTTGGAATCCGTGTGGACATCAGGGTAAAATCATACCGGATACCAAAGAAAAACTAAAAGAATGATGTAGCTACATAGAACATCTCTTTACCGATAACCGATCCGAACAGCCAAAAGAATTCTCGAACCAAGGCATAGATATAACACCAGAGGAAGTACAACACGCAATATCTTCAGCTAAAAACAGAAAAGCGGTAGAGCAAGACGAAGTATACACTAAGGTTTTAAAGCTAATAAAAAACAAAGATTCGCTAAATACGCTGGTCAAACTTTTTAACTTGATTTATCGTAGTAAATCAACCTTTGGTACGCTACCTAAAAAACATTCAGCAAAGTGTAGTGATTACCGCCTAATCAGATAAAGATTATCCACAAAAGAATTTATGGGAAATTCGAATCTTTGTGGGTTCGGGACAAGAGAGGCCTTGTTTGGCATTTAAGTCTTAGTTCAGCGGTCTAGGGATGTGTCGGTGCCAGTATATGCCTGTTTCATAGATAGAGAAATCATTTGATCGATTCCAACACGAAAAGCTCATAGAATCGCCTGAAAGGAGTTGGTCTAGATGACCGAGATCTAAAGATAATCGCCAATCTATACTGGAACTTCAGACTGCTCAAATAAAGGTTGATGGCCAACTGTCCGAAGAGGTCCAAATAAGAAGAGGAGTACACCAAGGTTGTATATTGTCTCCGTTGTTGTTTAATATCTATAGTAACAAAGTAATAGAGAATGCAATTCATAACTGCGAAGAGGGTCTGACCATAAACGGCATAAAAATCAACAACATACGATATGCCGACGACACTGTCATAATAATAGACACGCTGGAAGGCCTGCAAGAGTTGTTGATTCAAATTGCTACCAAAAGTTCGCAATTCGAGCTTAACTTAAATGTTGGAAAAACAAAATGTATGGTAATATCCAAGGAAAAAAACATCCGAGGCATGTTAGAAGTAAATTGACAGCAAGTCGAACGCGTGGATTCATACAAAAACTTGGGTTGTCTCCTCAATGAGAACTGGGACAACATGCAAGAAATTCGTGCAAGAATTGAACAGGCCAGATCATATTTTATCAAAATGAAATCAGTGTTGTGTAGTCGCGATCTTAATACCACTCTCCGAATTCGTGTGCTTTGGTGTTATTTTTTTAGCATCTTATATTATGGCATGGAAGCATGGACACTGACTGAAGCCATGTGCAAAAAGTTGGAGGCATTAGAGATGTGATGTTATCGTAGAATACTAAGGATATCTTGGATAGATCGAGTATCTAATGTGGATGTTCTCCTTAGAATAAATAAAGAGCTTGAAGTTTTATTTAACATCAAAAAACGTAAACTTGAATATTTTGGCCATATTTTGAGAAATGACAAATATAAACTTTTAAAATTGATAATAGAATTGAAGGCAGAAGAGATCCAGGTCATAGACGGATGTCATGGCTTAAAAATCTTAGACAATAGTATGGTGATAGTACTACGACACTTTTCCGGAAAGCAATGGACAGGGTGCAGATCGCGCTAATAATAGCCAACGCTCGAAGAGAGCATGGCACTTGAAGAAGAAAAAAAGGCCAGTGTAGGTATTCTTGAAATCAGGGAGAAAGGCAATTCCCTGAAACGCACAGATCCTATTGGTCGACGCCACCGATTTCCTCGAAAATGACCCTGATAACATGACTTTTTATGAAATTTGTTTCTACTGGTTTTTAGTGAGAGAAATAAAAGATGCCAATTTCTAATAAAATATTTTCATCAGTGTCATTTGTGTGAGAAATCAGCGGCATGGACCAATGAGAACCGCGCATTTGTGAGGAATTATTTGCTTTTCCCTGATCTCAAGAATAGTTACACTGTAGAAGCAAATCTCATCAAAAGTCAGTGTAGTGTCATTGTCGGGGGAAACGGTGGCGTCGACCAACCCAGACAGCAAAACTCTATCCCAAGGATGTCCAGTGGAGAGAGTTTTCTGGACAATGCAGCAGTCCATTGGACAACCAAATCTGTAGGAAATTTTGTCCAATGCATATCCATCGGATAATACAATTGTCAAAATGTTGGACGGCTCTTGGACGTCCCAAAAAAGTCCAAAAGTTTCAATATTTTGACTATTGTACCACTATACTAAATCCATTAGTTATCCAGTGGACCGAAATTCTATCCAAAAGTTATCCATTGGCTATCCAAAAAGTATCTTTATGGTTCACTGTTGGATTACGATGTATATCCGTTGGTCTAATTTTCTTAGTACACTTTTTTGTTCCAATGGATATCCAATGGACAGTTTTGTCAAAAGCGGCGATATTTTAAATATATAAGTATATAGGTATCTATACAGTGCGGAGGTAAAAAGTCCCCCCCCCTGCTAACTCTTGAACGGATTGAGGCATCGACTTCAAATAAAAACCATGTGTGATGATAAAACTTTTGCTACTTTTTGACGTATTTTTTGTAAGCGTCATATTGTCGTAAATCTATAAGGTCACTAACTACTTTAAAATTTTAAATAGAAAGGGGGGTCTAATGATACCTTGTTTAAAGGTATTTTAATTCCCTATTTAAAATTTTATTTTTTAAAAAAATCTGTTTACGACTTACAGACTTATGAGTTTTTTCGACTATAGTTTACGCACCTCACCTTACTTTTTGATGTATTTTAGATTACTCTCATAATGACTTAAGACTATAAGGTCACTAACTACTTTAAAATTTTAATTAGAAATACTATATAATACTTTAATTTATTTAAAAATCGGTATTTTACTTACAGAGTTATGAGCATTTGTAACTATAGTTTGAGCAACTCTCCTTTTACTTTTGAACGAATTCAGTTGACTTCAAATAAAGTTTTTATTATTGTTGAGTAATACTATATGTAATACGTAAACTATCCCAAGTAACATTTTTGGTTAAAATTTGGTAAAATATTCCCGAGATAAGCCAGTAATTTTTTCTTATGAAAAGCTGGGAGGTCAAAAAAGAGGGAAATTTCCCGTCTTTTTGCCAAAATGGGGACAAAAACCAAGGTAATTTGGTGGGATAAAATAGGTAATTAAATTTTTTTTTCCTGAAGGTGAATTTGCCCAGAGGACACTTTTTACCAACTTTTGGGACACATGTACACATCTGCATAAATGCTCAACCTAATTTGTGTCCTATTGTACACAATGGCCTCTCAGTGCCCTCTTGTTTGTCTGTGACTGAAGCGCCCCCTACGTGTCAGAATAGAAGGAGATAGGGGTTAAACTACTATTTTAAACTATTAATGGGAGGAAACCGACATGCGCCGAAAATTTGTTTGTTGAATTGTTTACTTTTACTTCCATAAAATTCACGCGCCCATCGAAACATGCAGTTTTAACAAAAACATCGCGAAAATTATGCTTCGGGAAAACACTAATTAAATATTATTTCCAATTTGTAATCATAATCTAATATTTGGGTACGAAACAAGTGTAAACAAATCATTTCCATAAAGATTTTGTTGTTTTTTTTCAATAAAAATAATAAAGACTTGTTAAAAAAGAAAAAAAAACATGGAGCCTTATCTTTTTTTGGCGACCGTGCCCTAAAAGTCGTGTTAACCATGTTTTTTTCCCTCAAACACAAAATTTCCAATGTTGAAGCCAAAATTTCTTATCAATTTTGCATCAAGGACGGTTTATCCATTTTTCAAATTCATTGCCAAATGTTCCCCGCACACCCCCTGCCCATTGTTCGGTTGTCATGTTGATTGTTGACATAAAGGCGGATCTGTGTATTTCCATTGGTTGTGTTCGGCACTTGTAGATCCACTAGGACTTGTTGGGTCCCCACTATCACTTTTAATTTTTTTCTTTTCTTTTCTGTAAAAACTGCTTGATGCTGTGAAAGGTTTGTTACTTTTGGCATGTTAAAACACAAAACTGTCAGTATCACCACTACTAGGTAGGCACTTTAACACAGAGTATCCTTTTCGACGATCAAAACGTGAATGCTCTCTCTTCCTTAAACCCAAATTTTACCTAAACATCTACTTTCGTTGTTTGAATTTTGAGCTTCCATCTGTTTTTTCCTAACCCTTTTTATTATAGGAGGGTAGGTATCTAATAGGCCAAAATCCAAACAAAGGTTGAAGATACAATAGTTATTAACTTTGAGGAATAACTGTAGGTCAAAAATAAGTAACTTTGAATCCAGTTTTAAACCAAAAAAGTTCTTAACATTGAGGGATTTCTTCAGGACATTAATAAAAACTTTTGACAAGCAATGTTGACCAAGAAATGCCCAAACAAGGCGAGGACCTCAGAGTAGAATCTCAAGTCAAGTTTACTATCAATTTACCTTCTCTTTTAACTTTATATTCGAAACAACTTTGAACACATGATACCAGGAAAATAATTCGAAAAATATCCTAAAAGAGAACCTTTAAAATGTCGTGTATATAATGACCGTTCCTTAAGGTTATTTGGTCCAATTTAAAACTTATTTTCAAACCTCAAACTACAAAGTAATTTTCTGAAGGAAAACAGGGTATGTTTTGACGTATGATTGGTTATCTTAACCTTCCAACTTCCCAATATGTCCTAAAATGTTACTTGGGATAGTAAAAAACTCATTACTCTGTAAGTCGTACACCGATTTTTAAAAGAAATAAAATTTTAAATAGGGATTTAAAATACCTTTTAAACAAGGTATCACTCGACCCCCCTTTCTAATTAAAATTTTAAAGTAGTTAGTGACCTTATAGACTTAGGTCAATATGACGCTTATAAAAAATACGTTAAAAAGTATCAAAAGTGTTATCATTTAACATGGTTTTTAGTTGAAGTCTATACCTCAATCCGTTAAAGAGTTAACAGGGGGGGGGGACTTTTTACGTCCGCACTGTATATTTGAACCACTCCAACATCATAAGTCTGATTGTCGATCCTTGCGAATGGAGTTCCTAGCAAAGGATGGGTATTAAAATACTAAAATGCCAATTAATCCAAAATAATGAAAAATACTTCTTAAATGATTCCGCTAGATATGAGAGAAATGTTATTGTTGGTAATGAATAAGAAAAAACATGACCCATTGGATATCCAAAACAGTTCGGATATATGACTATATTTCTTAATATGCCAACTAGGCCAAGCCCAATTGACATAGATTTTTTGATGTCCGCCGGACAGAGCTTATTTTTGGTCCGATGGACCAAGAAAAATCGTTATCCATTGGATATCCAAAAACTAACTGAAAAAAAGCAGTTCTTTATGGATCAAAATTGGAAGTCCTTTGGACTCAGTTTTTTTGTCATCCACTGTATCAGGAAAAACCTTTGTCCAATGGATGTCCATAAATGGTCCATGGACAATGCGGGTGGTTTTCGACAAAAAATGGCTGTCCGATGGACAATTTGAGCTGTCTGGGAATAGGACCCGTGAATTTCAGGGATATAAATGTTTTCTCCCTGAATTCAAGAATAGCTACACCGGATGAGCGACTATCGATTAAAATAAATTTTAGCTAATCTTTTACTGACTTAATATTTTTAAGTTTATTAGTAAAAAAATTTCGAAATACTAATAGGTGATGGGAAAGTCTATCTATAGCTAACAAATATAATTAGCAAGTGTTGAAAATAAAAATATCGAATTGCTTTATTATTCTTAGGTTGAACCCATTTACTCAATTTTTTAAAATGGTAATTTCTCATTTTTATTTTTTGTGAAGGTCCCGGGCCTGGTTCCACGGAAACACTGGAACCATTGTACCTACGCCACTGAACACCAACAATTTAAAAAATATATTCAATGTACAGAAATGGTGTATCTGGCAGTGGCGTAGTAACGGGGGCGTGGGAGGGGGTTTGGGGACAGAAAACAGAAAATTTTTAGCGATCTAAAAAAATATACTCCTCTGAAAATGTTTCTTACTACGCCACTACTATCTAGAGATTTATTATATATGTAGATTACATTTTTTAACGAGTTTTATATTGCATCGTTATTGCATAATTTGACTCTTTTGCATTTTTAAAATATAACTGCATATTTGCATCATATGCAGCTCCTATTGCGCTATACGTACTCTTAAGTAGTGAAAAAAATTGTTGTAAGAAGACTTTGGTAATTTTGCGTTATTAAAAATATATTTTTTGCACTTAAGGGACTAAAAACGCATTTCAGTGCCTAATTTGCGAGATTAAAATGCGATTTTAGTCCAAAGGACAAATAAAACTTAACGAGAAATTTAAGGCAGTAAAAATAAATTCAGTGAAAAAATTGCAAATGTTAAGGAACTACTGAAAACAACGTGTTTGATCTCTTTCGGTAAAAATTTTCATAAAAACAGAAATCTTGTAAGTGAAAAAAGTAGTATATATAGACCACGTGACGAAAGTGTCTTTTTAACCCTTAGCGAATTGTAACCCTTGCTTCGTACAGGCTACAAGTTGTTTGCCCGGGAAAAAAATTTTAGTCTCTAGATATAAAATGTAGGGCCGTGTACTCGGCTAAATGTAATGGCCTAGTAGTAGAATTGTCGGTTTGTTAATAGTCTTCTACCATTTTTAGAGAGAGATTATTTTCAGAAGCAGGAAACGTCTTTGAGATAAAAAGAAATGCTTTGCATTACATGAGAATCTTCCTTTTATAGATAATAAGTTTTAAATTATTATTTCACTGTGTTTGTGTTATTATTATTAATTATTATAGTTTATTTTATTATTTACCACTCCGCGTCTCGTTTCATTCTGTCTTTGACATTCATAAATGGATTGTTTCTATTACTTTACTTTACTCGGCCGAGTAAGACGGAGCACCGAGTAAATATTACTCGATTAAAATTCTGACCGAGCACTGAACTACTCGGTACTCGGTGCACCACTACTTTTTTTGATGCACGAACCCCTTTAGACTTAGGGCGAGTTTGTAAATTCTACATTTTTTTGACAGCGGTGGAACATCGGTGCCAACATTCGGTTGACACATGAGTTTGACATCCATCTGAGATCTAGCAGTGATCTCTTGGTTTGAATAAGTTATAAAAAAACTGGAAAAAATAAATAACGATAAAGTAGGGTTATGTTTAATCCAACGAAGATTTTCCACCGACTCCCGAAGCCGGTGGCGATCGGTGCCAACATTTGTTGGATTGGTGAAATCCAGAAATCCATCGAACTCTATTGTTGGACATGGTGAAATCCATCTAGAATTTATGAACTCTTTTATTGGCACTGGTGGATTTACAAACTCGCCCTTATCCATATAACTATAATGGCCTTCAAAATGCGTAACAATAACAACTTTGAAAAACAAACAAAATAATGTTGGCCGTGGACAAGGCCAAAGGCGAAAAATTACTGCGCATGCCTGACGCGGTCTGCTCGCGCCCAGAGGATTTTTTTGACTCTGCGTTTTTTTCCAGGCTTACTTGATTGGGCTACGGCTTTTTTCGGCAAATGCAAGGGCAGGGCCGTTATATTATCTCATAGTTATATGTATAGGCTTATCTATCAGATCTCAATCCAAAATTAGATAAATATTTTATAGAGTGCTGAATAACTAAATATTAGTTAAAGGAGAAAACGAAAACTATTCTTTAAAAACCTTTTATTCTTACTCAACAGCCGGTTTTTAATGCCTTACTTTACCTTAAAATTATAACATAATTTTTCGCTAGGTTGACCATATAACGTCACACATGAAATCTTTTAAGTACTCATTAAATCTTAACAATTCCATTGTTTCTTTTTTGTAATAAAAATTATATTTTAGATGAGGTACGGCTACTGTGGTACTTATTGTGCCCTTGCGCACCTTGTTTTGTTTGATTTCTATGAAATAATAATTAATAACAACATATTGAAAATAAAAGATTAAGAGATCTTGTGCGGAAATAACGAAAATTCAAACGTGGATGAGCATCCCACAAGGAACACACTAAAGAGCAAAGCGAAAAGATGATTAAACGATGTTTCGCCCTGGGTAACCAGCGTGGGCTCATCAGTGGTTTCACTGATCACCCTCTACCATACATCATTAAACACCATCATACACTTTGATTTCCAACTTTGAATCACTTACAAATAGGCATCGTTCCGCACTGGTACTTATCCAAGTTACCTGATACGTCTAGGCGTGTTAATATTTCCAGAAGGATTGTGCTCCTAAGGCAATTAAAACAAAAAAAAACACAAAAAAAAGAAGTTAAAAAAACCTCCAAATGAGTTACTTCAACCGAAAAGAAACTAAAACACAAAAGATCTTTTGTTTTTTAGTTTCTTTTCGGTTGAAGTAACTGATTTGGAGGTTTTTTACTTTCTTTTTTTTGGTTTAATTGTCTTAGGAGCATAATCCTACTGGAAATATTAACACGTCAGGACGAATCCGTATCAGGTAACTTGGATAAGTACCAGTGCGGAACGATGCCTATCTGTGAGTGATTCAAAGTTGGAAGTCAAAGTGTATGATGGTGTTTAATGATGTATGTTAGAGGGTGATCAGTGAAACCACTGATGAGCCCATGCTGGTTACCCAGGGTGATGTGGGATGCTCATCCAAATTTGAATTTTCGTTATTTCCGCCCAAGATCTCTTGATCTTTTATTGTTTTTATATTGAAAGTATGTTACTACTGAGATAAATATTTTTAATATCTTCATATCTGCATATTATTAGATATAGCAATTCAATTAAATGCATATAGACAATACCCACACTATCAGCATATACCCTACTAAAAGTAGGGGAATTAAGCCCTATAGAATCATACTGATTTTTAGAAGATTTGAAGAGTTTTTTTTTAACATAATTTTGCAAAATTCCCTGAAGTGAAGGGGAGAACTCGGTAGCTCAGTTGGTAGAGCATTAAACTGGCATTCTAGAGGTCCCGGGTTCAAATCCTGGTCGAGCAAAACCTTTTTCTAACTTATTTCCTCATCCTTTGCCCTCTACGCCACAAATCTTTTCTGTAAATATATTAGGGCGCTAAATTTTCCCTTCATTTTGTAAAAAAATTGTCTGTCTTTTGAAAAATTCCCTTGGTCTTCGCTAAAAACTCATAAAATATCTCCTAAATTCGTTCTGAAATCTGCTGGGGATAACTTAATCTATCCTAGTGTATTTTGTTATAAAAAGTTTACAAAAAATATCAAGTGGGTTAACCTAATCGTTTTTATTAGTGCGGTATAGTTTTTAATAAATTACTTATAGGGGTTTCCATTGGTCAAATTGTGGCGCCACTCGAAGTGCACTAACACTGGTTTGGTGCTGTCAAAAAATTGCGTCAGTGCAGTCTGAGTTCAGATTAAATGGAACATGAAAAAACGGCACCCAAACCAGAACCCTCGTTTAATTCAAACACTTAACCCAATGTATATAAAAGTAGCTTTTAGGACCATTGAAAAACTCTTTTTGAGGTTGATTAGTAGGTTTTGACTTAAAATATGAAGGCGGGAAAAAGTTTTCGGTGCACCACAAGCCCTCAGAACCGGTGCAAAAAAAGTGAAAACTGAAAAATTGCACCCCAATGGAACAACAGCACCGACTCCGTTGTGCACTCGTGGCGCACCAGTTTTACCAATGGAAACCGCTATAAAAATGTCTGTCCTTGCTATCAACTGAAATAGTCATAAATAATATTTTTAAAGTTACCCCCAAAATAAAAATTAAAAACCATATAATTACCTGTCATGTTTGTTCTTTCCTTCCTTCTACAACTACCCTTCCAAAAACCAAAGCAAACTGCCGAAATTTTCGAATTTTCGGTCCTTCGAGCCGGATCAATTAGCAGCCCCTAATCTAATGACTAGATTTTTTGCATATTCAACATCTAAACCCCATTGCGGTGGCACCTTTGTTTAAATAGCACTTTTATATTTACTACGCCATAGGGGCATCCAGTCTCTGTACCACTACATTTAACTGTCTCACCGATCAACTGTCAATGCCTAGTCTTTTTTATTAGTGCGGTAGTTTTGAAAAAATTACTAAAAATCTGACTGTCCTTGCTATCAAATGATATAGTCATAGCAAAAAATATTTTTTAAGTTACTCCCAAAATAAAAATTTGAAAAACGTATAATTACCTGTCATGTTTGTTCTTTCCTTCGTCCTACAACTACCCTTCCAAAAACCAAAACAAACTGCCGAAACTTTCGAATCTTCGGTCCTTCGAGCCGGATCAATTAGCAGCAACTAATCTAATGACTAGATTTTTTACATATTCAACATCTAAACCCCATTGCGTTGGCACCTTCGTTTAGAAAGCACTTTTATATTTACTATGCCATAGGGGCATCCAGTCTCTGTACCACTACATTTAACTGTCTCACCGATCAAATGTCAATGCTTAATCTTTTTTATTAGTTCGTCAGTGTTCAAGAAATTACTAAAAATCTGACTGTCCTTGCTATCAAATGAAACAGTCATAGCAAAAAATATTTTTTAAGTTATCCCCAAAATAAAAATTGAAAAACCATATAATTACCTGTCATGTTTGTTCTTTCCTTCCTCCTACAACTACCCTCCCAGAAACCAAAACAAACAGCGGAAATTTTCGAATCTTCGGTCCTTGGAACCGGATAAATTAGCAGCACCTAATCTAATGACTGGATTTTTTGCATATTCAACATCTAAACCCCATTGCGCTGGCACCTTCGTTTAGAGAGCACACTTTTATATTTACTACGCCATAGCGGCATGCAGTCTCCGTACCACTACATTCAACTGACTCGCCGAACAACAACAAAAAAAGCAGTTGTTTTGCAGAATGCACTATTCCGATTCGCACGGCCGAATAAAAAGCTGAATAGGCGAACGTAGTAGGCAATAAACAAAGGACGGTCGTCGCAAGGCAGGCGTTGAAACGGCCGCGCGCCCTAGGATGCGGATCAATACGGACAAATCTAGCAAGCGAGTTTGGTATTTACGCGCGGCGGGAGAAAAGTTTGAATTCACGGGCACGCGTACATGCGCTTGGGTCGGTCAATTCATAACCTCCTAGAATATTATTGGAGGAGGCAGTGGTCAGATTGTATACACGTGTTCGGAGGTTTTTTAAAAATCGTTCTCTGAATACTCGAAAACGCCTCCGTTTTGCAACAACGAGTCTATGCTCTACCAGGTAAAAAACAGTGGCGGTCCCAGCCATTTGAAAAGGGGGGGGGCGGTTTCGATACGAAAAAAAACTAGAATAAAAGCATAGCTTTGCAAACAAAACTTAGTAACTACAAGCGCGGATTTGGCCTCAAATATAGAGGGGGGGTAGTCGGATTTTAAGTTGTTTATTTTATACATTTTTTATTTTAAAAAAATGTTTAAATGCGCCGAAAATTTGAGAAAATTACATTAAAAATGCAATTTTTGAGTCAAATTAATCTAAAATCGTAAATATTAACGTATCATAGCACCGCAGGCGAAAATTTGTTAAAAAATTGCACTGAAAAATACATTTTTTGATTTATAATTAAAATAAAATTGTAAATGTATCAATGGTTTCAAAGCGCAGTAGTCAAAATTTTTTAAGAAAGTGACCCTACAAATGCCATTGTTAAGACAAAATTAAACTCATACCGTAAATATCATAGGTGTTATAGCGCCGCACTTTATGCCCTACTTTTGATTTTCTAAATATTTTCGTACCTATACCTCCTGAAATCCGCGCTTGAGTAACTATGTATAATTTTTAGATAGATAACAAACAAACCACAAACAAAACCCAGAGAAATGGGAAACCCATTTCTCTGACAAAACCTAATAGCTAAATACTTTTTTTGAGATCTAAAAAGCTCTTGTTGAAATATTACCTTTTATATTGATTTTCTCAAATATAAGATGCCTATCTTAAAAAAAAGTTCGTTTCCAGTTTTTTTTGACAAACCGGTCAATGACTCGCTCAATGTCAATTTCAATATGTCTGTTAATATGCAGCAACGCTGGGCCCGTCAAACGAATTTCCGTCATAGTGTTTTTAAATAGTTATAATTGCAATCTTCTGACGCAGGATAAACTTCTTTCTGACGAAGCATTACTTATATGACAAACATTCAAGAATGTTTTTATCAACGGCAAAATATCGCCACACTTGTTCATTGCCTCGAAAACGTTATCATATATGTGTTGATTTAAGCTTTTGCCTACTTCTAACCAATATTGTTTCCAAATACTGACTTCTCCCAATAAAAGTTCAAGAATTTGTGTTTTAATCAAACAGTTTATAGTATTTGAAAACGACATTAGTCAATTTTGCCCTGATTTTGGCTTCACGTTGTATAAAACTTGGTATGAATATGTTCTGGTCAAAAATACTTAGCGTCTCGTTATAGAACCTTGATTTTATGTCCGAAATTATTTCGTCTAAAACTTGTTTATAGATTGAAACTCTATAATACTGTTCTGTATTTCTAATATCATGTTTTTCGTCTGTTTGAAACTGTCCCAAAATACTGTGGAGGGATTCTAGAATGTCTTTAAACCCTGCCAAAAAACCGCATCAAAACTTTTAAAACCTGTTCAAGACTTCAACAGATATTAAGAGATTTGATTAGCTTTCATGACGAGATTTCAGAAGCCAGATTTTTGCGTCGTGAAAACTTGTAAAAACTGATCAGCTTTTACCATATTTTCACGAGAAATAATTTTTAGCTCTCAAGAATTGACAAGATTTTAAGGGATCCTATGAGGGATGTTTCACAAACCGCATCTAAAACATATAAATCTGGTAAAATCTTGTCAAATTTCTCCAAGACAATTGATGCGGTACTTTTGGCAGGGAAGGAACGGTCTGCAATTTCCCGTCTTTTCCCCGTCTTACCACCAGCATCTTTGTTGTCTACTTTTTTCTGGAGCAAAGGGGGGGGGCGATTGCCCCCCCCCATAGGACCGCCACTGTAAAAAAACCGCATAGGTTCTCATGAAAGTTGGTTAGTTTTATATTGTTCCATATGGTTTTACAATACTCTACAAGCCAAGTTGTCTTCTTTGTAAAATCTTATAGAAACAATCTGTACTTGACGAGATTTGTCTAGCTTTTTACAAGTTTGTTTTACATACCGTATGGAAAACATAAAACATTGTAAAATCTCGTCAAACAAATAAAAGATTTGACGCGGTTATTTTGGCAGGGTTAATTCCCTGCTGAAATTTTCCCATCGAATCTCATAAAAAAAGTTACAGAATTCTTGTATGATTTTTTTATCGGGATTTGGGTCGGTTTTGGAACAGATTTCGATGAGATCCTAGGATATTTTATTAGGTCTAGGGCTCTACGATTTTGGAGAAGATTATATGAGTTGTTATCGGATTGGTTTATAGAAGATTTGAGGAGGTTTTAACGTTATGGTGATTTTAGAAGATCTTATGGGCGAGGAGATTTTACGGGTTTTGGACCAGATTTCGATGAGATCCTAGGATATTTTATTAGGTCTATGGGTTTACGATTTTGGAGAAGATTATATGAGTTGTTATCGGATTGGTTTCTAGAAGATTTAAGGAGGTTTTATTGTTATGGTAATTTTAGAAGATGCTATGGGCGAGGAGATTTTATCGGATTTTGGGTCGGTTTTGGAACAGATTTCGATGAGGCCCTAGAAGATTTTATCAGGTCTGAAAAATTTGTTTCTTGAGTATACTTTTGAAATCATTGTTATATTGATAGAATCTCAGCAAATATCCTAGAAACATATTCAACAAGAATCCATAGAAACTTCTCCAAAATCATTCCTTATATATAGAGTCTTCTTCACGATACTAATAGAATCTCATAAAATATTTTAAAAACCGATCCCACAAGAACCCATAAAAACTTCTCCAAAATCATTCCTCATAGGATCTTCTAAAATCACGATACTGATAGAATATTATCAAATATCCTAAAAATCGATTCCACAAGAACCCATGAAAACTTTTCCAAAATATTTGCTTAAAGGAACTCGTAGAATCGCGATACTGATAGAATCTCATCAAATATCCTAGAAACCGATCCCATGAGAACCCATAAAAACTTCTTCAAAATCATTCCTCATAGGATCTTCTAAAATCACGATACTAATAGAATCTTATCAAATATCCTAGAATCCGACCCCACAAGAACCCATAGAAACTGCTCCAAAATCATAGAACTCCTAGAATCGCGATACTGATAGAATCTCATAAAATATCCTAGAAACCGATCCCACAAGAACCCATAAAAACTTTTCCAAAATCATTCTTCATAGGATCTTCTAAAATCACGCTACTGATAAAATTTTATCAAATATCCTAGAATCCGACCCCACAAGAATCGCGATACTGATAGAATCTCCTCAAACATCCTCAATACCCCATTCTCATCAAATCTCCTTTAAAAATGTGTATTTGTGCGTTCATAATATCTTCTCCAAGCCGACACCCTTATACAAACTGATAAAATGTCCTAGACTTCTGTCTTATAAAACATAAAAGTAACTAGTCTTATTCAATCTTATAAATTATTCTAAAACTACAAGCTGATAAAATATTATATATTTGCTATATAATCTTCTCTGCTCCTAGAAGATTATAAAATATTATAGAAAAAAATATTGGCCTTCTCATTGAATCTTATGGACCCTTTAAAAATATGATAAAAACTTCTCCGTCCTGGATGAGATTTAAGGCGAAAATTTCAGCAGGGTTATTATCCAAATAAGTTTTAGCATCCCTGCCAAAAAACCGCATTAAATCTCAAAAGTAACATCCCTCCCACAGACTGGTGACAAATAAGTACCTGCAAGTCCAAGGTATTATGTCGTCTAAGTTTGATTAGGTTATGGTTTTTTTTTTCTCTACCAGGAGAGCCCGGGTAGTGTCGGATTCCTACCGACTAAAACCCCCCGATTGTGGCTCCGACCAGCCTGATGGCTGGCCAGTCACTGCTGGCTTATGGTTAGTTTGATTTGTTGTTTTAAGAGTACGTAATCTGTTTGAATGAAAGATAGGATTCCTTAATTTAAGGACTTCTTATTCTTAGCTTGAGCCCTTTTGGATTAAGCATAACAATGATTGTTCCAAGCAGGCAATTTGGTCGAATAAAGGATACTATTTCTTTAATTCAAGTAATTCTTTTTCATGGTTGGAGTATGAATTTCGTATTGGATTAAGTATAATTAATTATTGGTTTAAATAGTATCTTTTTATTTTCCCCTAAGTATTACTTGGATTTGCTTTAAATAACTTATCTTGCCTTAAGAACAGCCTAAATACATATCCATTCAAGTTGTTGTGTACCATTATATATCTTTTTTTTCGTGTAAGGCCATGCCAGCCCTAAACTATTAGACTTAATTGTAACTTGTTTAGTTTAGGAGAAAAAATTGAAAAATGTATAATAAAAAAATTCTCGAAATATTAAAGACTTAGTCACTTTTATGACCTGTATCTGATAAATTGTGTTAGATAAGGGAATACCCTGCCAAAAAAACCTCATAAAAAACATACCTGAATTTTATCAGTTTTTATAAGGTCTATGAGCTTTTGTGATGCAAAATTTTAGGATTATAAAAGTTTGTAAGAATTTATGCGGTATGTCTTTGATTTGGTAATAATTTATGTGGTGTGATTTTTATCTGATCCTATAATCAGTCAGACTTATAAAATTTGAACTGCAGACATTTTTTTAAACATATTTTATGGTTTTATAAAAGCACGATTTTCTAAGAAATTTTATAATCAAACCGACACATCAACTTTTATGGGTTTCTATAATTACATTCTTTTTCTCTTTTGATGTATTATGGGATTATATAAACCGATGTTTTCTGACAGATTTTATAGTCAAACTAACTTATAACATTTTATAGGTTTCTATGATTACACCCTTGTTTTTTTTAAGAGTTTGTAAAAAAACGTTTTTTCATGAGATTTTGTGATTTTTATGATTAGACCAACTCATAGAATTTGACAGATTTCTATGAAAATTTATAATTTTCTAGGAGTTGGTAAAAGCAATTTTTTTTATGTCTTTAAATAGATTTTATAGTCAGGCAAATTTACAACATTTTATAGATTTTTATGTGACCACCCTGCCAAAAAAACCTTATTAAATGTCATAAAAAACACACCTGATTTTTATCAGTTTTTTCGACCACCTGAAAACTAGTTAAAAAAAGCTATACTTAGTATACTTAGTTAGTTCTACAAAAAATATTTTTGGACTCATGATCCCATCTGATAAAAAAATCATAATCACCGTCCTTAAAAACCCCTGTATGCCAATTTTGATTGAAATCGAACAAACTAAATCTTTTTCCCCCTCCACTTTCCTCGTTAGAGGGAGGAGGAACTATAAACGCATACCAAATTTGAACACAATCGGACGTGGATAAGTCAGTTAAAATTGGTTAGCAAAACATGACCGAAAATTATCCATCTTGAATCCGCCATATTGAATTTTCAAAATCTAATTAGAAATTCATTATCTCCATCCCAAAGTGCCTCGACACACCTAATTTCAACGAAATCGGGCGTACTTCAACTGTACCCCCCTCCATCTCCTTCGAGTAGGTGGGAGCTGTGAATTTCATCACACTATATTCTTGTGTTGTCACCGCAACTATGTAAGCATGCCAAATTTTAAGCCGATCGGGTGTCGGGAAGTTGGTCAAAATTAAGTTGGAAGATTTCACCCGCACAAACATATCTTGTTCGTTACAAGTTAAATAAAAGCTTGTAAAAAAATAGTTTTTGGCTTATGAAATCTCATAGAAATTTATCAAAGTAACATCTCTCCCACAGCTCCTGGCGATAAATAAGTACTTATACGAGAACAATTTTCTATTAGATATATAGCAAGCCCCAGGAGTGTTATTGTATTATAGTGGTTTAGGTTGTTAATAGTTTAGGTTAGGTTATAGTTTAGTTTGACTGTATATTAATCTCTTACATTACTTCTACTACTATTACTACTACTACACTGCTAAAGTTGAGCTGTAATTTTTTATTTTCGAATGTTACAGGTAGATCTTATAAAATCTCATAAAATCTTATAAAATTTTATGAATCATATTAAAAACCATAAAATATTAAAAACTTTTATAAGCCTGAACTCCGGGGATGCGGGATTTGTGTTTCACTTTCATTAGTCAAAAATTATAAAATATCATAAGTTTATATGAGCATAGATTATAAAAACTTATGATGTTTTTTCTGTTATTTGCTACGATATTTTTTGAGGTATTTTTGGCAGGGTAAAATAAGCTAAAAACGGTTAAATAATAAAAAGAAAAACTAGTTTAGTTTAGAAAAAAACTAAAATCCAAAATATGATTTTTTAAATTCTTGTCAAAAATTTGTTAACTGTTTTCCTGTTGCGGATAACCCCAAACTATGAACGCCTATGGTTTGGCAAACCAGGAATTTATCAGACCGTATTTAATAAAAATTTTCATCGTAAGAACGATTCACCATAAAAACTGCAATTTGTTAAACCAATTTTTTATCCGAACCTTATTTCTTTACACCCACTCAATAACAAAGTCGAAATTTATAAGACCCGTTTTTAATCGAACCATTGTTTATCAAACTTATTCAATATCAAACGCGTAATTTGCAAAACCCATTTTTAATCAAACCCGGAATTTGTCAAACCATTATTTCTCAAAACCGGTATTCGTAAACCTCCTTTTGAGAAAATATTTAGCTTATGCTTGGTACATGCTATTAGAGTATATGCTATTAAGAATATCCATAGCAATTGCTATGAATGTTCATTAACATTTAGCGCACATGCTATTCTGGTACCATAAAAGAACATCAAAAGAATAAGCTTCTAAGTATTTTCTTGGCATATGCTATACCACTAAATAAGGTTACTATTAGAACATCTTTATCATATGCAAAGTATATTTCACTTATTGAAACATTATTATTTGGTCCTTTTCGCGCACATGCTATTTTGGTACTGCAAAAGAACATCAAAAAATGGATAAAGAGCATATTATACGTATGTGTGTAATCTCCAAAAGACAAACCATTTCTAAATTCTCCTTAAAAAATCATTTTAAATGATACCCAACATTGGTATCTTATTTAGTTTGTGATATAATCGCTTTCAAAAATTGAAATTTTAATATCTCAGAAACTAGATAAGTTAAGAAAATTATTAGAAATGGACTTTCCCCACAGTGTTATAACGTGCCACAAAATCTAAATTTGTAAAAAATTTCGGCGAAAAACTTTGACATAAGGGCAATTTTCGCGATCTTACCGCCCGACGACGGCGTCAAACGACCGGGTCCAGAAACAGAACAAACCCGGTGCGGGGCAAAGAGATGTGCACCTTTCGGGTGCTTAAACGATAATAAACTGAACAGAGCGAAATATAAGCAATAAATCCTTAATAGAGGTTTGAGCAGCCCCGCGAAGTAGCTAAAACAATTCACGTTTGGTTTGTAACCAACAGTTTTTATCTCCGATGGGTTTGCAACAGTCTATAAAATGTTTACCCATGGTTAATGTTTGCCACAACCCAATAACTGGTTTGCGGCAGCTATGTAATTTAGTAAAACCAAGATTGTTGGTCTAGGCCAGCATTTTAATTTAAAAAAAAAAACAGATTCGCCCAATTTTGTGGGCTCCCTTAGCCAGAACTGTTCCAGATCAAAAAAAAGTGTTGAAGTAATTCAATGAAATAGCTGGAATAACCCACAAAAATGAGTTTTTCCAGCCCCAAACGTCTAGCCTACGACTTTTAGCTGGGGGGTGTATTGTATTAGGACATGGTTTTTAGAGCTCAAAAATCATTTTTTTTATTTTATTTAAAGCCATATTATATGTGCTAAGCACATGGCAATCATCTGATAAGAATATATATATTAGCACATCCTAAGAACCTGCATATCATGTGATTAGGGCGGAACGTAACCTATTCTTAGCACATGCTAAAGATGTTCCAATGTTAATTTTGAACATCCTTATCATATCCTATTTCTTTTTGACGATATTCTATACACATGCTAAGGATGACAAATTGCTAGGTAGGATCTATATACAAACTATTGAACGCTACCTGTATGTAAAAGTATGCTCGCGTAGCAGCGACACATCCCAGCAAACACGGTTCCCTCGGTTCTTCGTCGGTCCGATGTCGACTGCCGAATTTGTCGTCATCGGCACGATGTCGATTTACGACATCGGACCAGCAGTATTTTTTGTCCGCTTTGCGATGTAGGCCCAATGTATGTTTGCCGACGCAGCGTTAGACTGCAGCCCGCCGTTGGACCAATGGTAAATTTTACTTTTTGCTGACATCGGCATACCGTCGCCGCACGATTAAGGTCCGATATGGTTTAACCATATGGTACCGACCATCCGCCCATAACTGCTTAATTTGGTCGGTCTAAGGCAAGCTGGTCTCGGCCCGACATCGGTAAACTATTCAAGTCCGACATTGATTTCCTAAAGCGGTCCAACGTCGGCGAATAACGGAGGTCCGTCGGTGGTAGCTTAAAGCGGACCGACATTGGAAAACTACAAAGTTTCGATAATGCAGGTGCTTAACTCGTCGGGCTGGTTTAAGTGGCAGAAGAGGTGATTCTTGTAGAGAAGTAACACCATAACACACAGGGAACATAGAAGAAACTATTAAGCAGTTTAAAAATTTTAAGAGGTGACGTAATCGGACCATCGTCGGTTGCCGATTCTCGACCAATCAAACAAACTTCCAATCGGACCATCGTCGGCCCTAAAGCAGATAAAGTAGTCGTCGGCATAAAGTCGACTATAGTAAATCGGGCCATCGTCAGTTGCCGATTCTCGACCGATTAAACAAAGTTCCAATCGGACCATCATCGGCCCTAAGGCAGATAAGGTTTGCATTGGCATAATGTCGACTATAGTAAATCGTCAGTTGCCGATTCTCGTCCGATTAAACAAAGTTCCAATCGGACCGTCGTCGGCCCTAAAGCAGATAAAGTGGGCGTCGGCATAAAGTCGACTATAGTAAACCGGGCTATTCGGGCCAGAGGGTAGTCGCCGATGCCGACACACTGCCGACGTTGTCGGCATTGGCCCGATTCAGTGCCGTTGATTTGTGTTTGCTGGGGTGCATCGAAACGACGCGCGACCTGCGTGTACGCCTGCCGTTCATGTATTATTGGCGAATGCTCAATCAATTTAGCAGAAATTTCTGATAAACAATCGGTCTTACCAATTCCGGTTTTGAATAATAATGGTTTGACAAATTCCGGGTTTTATTAAAAATAGGTTTTACAGATTACGAGTTTGATATTAAATGAGTTTCATGAACAATGGTTCGATTAAAAACGAGTCTTATAAATTTCGAATTTGTTATTGAATGGGCTTGAACAAATAAGGTTCGGATAAAAAATTGATTTAACGAATTACAGTTTCTATAGTGAATGATTTTATAATAGAGCTATCTTTTATTTCACCTGTTTGATTTTGCACATTCTGATAAACCGTGGACGTCCCGAACGATTATTGTTTTTTGATTTGTACCTCCAAAAGCCTACCAATAGTGGTGCTGTCTGTGAACCAGAGCTCATTCTTTAGAAGAAAAATTGAAAAATAATAAATAAAAACTGAACTCAAGTCACTTAGCGACCTGTAACTGATAAATTGTTTTAGATAGGCGCATGCGTTTTATACTCCAATAAATAAAAAATATGTGATTTTAGGTTAGGTATGGGTAAGGATAATCTTACCAAGTGGAACAAAAATTTATCAAAACATCTTGTTTGTGTTTCTCTTTTATCCTGTCAACGCGCATTAGTAGCATTTAAAAACAACCCATAACCCAATCTAAAAAGGACAAATTCGCCAAACCAATGCTCACAAAAAAAGAAAGTTTATGGTGTTTTAAACTTTTATTTTTTCAAATAAATTAATATACAGTCTATAAAAATTTTTATCTAAAAACTAATATACCCTAAAAGTGTTTTAAAAACGATGTGAGATTCATCTTTCCTGAGAACGAAAGAAAAAATAAATATGCGTGACAGAAAACGTGCATTTTTAAATCTAATTAAAATACAGGCAAAATCTTAATTAACTACCTAAGGTCTAACAAATATCGCAAAGGCAAATTTATACTATAGAATAGAATAAAGAGGAAAGTACTACTAGGTATTTGGCTCAGCACTTCATTAAGAACCTTTTTCGAACTTCCAAAACTGTAATTAGGAAGATCCTAGGAAATCCTTATTTTGATATTTTGCACAAAATGTAATAATGTATATTTTCTGCTTGGAATGTTTTTTAATTCGTCGCTGCATATAGACCCAAAACCGCACTAGAATGAGTGAAAATGCACTTTTTTTTCTAATTTGGAGAGTCGGATTGCAAAAAATAATAGTACTTATTGATAAGAGCAATCCAAACAGTTTTGATGTTAGCATTTTACATTTTATTGTTGTAGTCAAAAACTGTTCAGTGAAACCACATTAAAATAATAATAATAAGATACATTTCTAATAATCTTTGTTTAAATTGTATGCACAGAATGATCTGTTATAAACATATAATTAACGTATTTTAGGTCTGTATAAAATGTCCTTTCACCCGGTTTTTGTTTGACCCATATAACTACGAGATATTAAAACGGCCCCGCCCTTGCATTTTCCGAAAAAAAAAGTTGTAGCGATAATGAGTCTCCCAATCAAGCCTGGAAAAAATGCAGAGCCATAAACTTCTGACTTTTTGGACTTGCCCAGGGCCAACCCGGATTTTTATTACATTATTTTCTTTGTTTTTTAACCATATATAACTATAGATAGAAGGATCGCCAAATGTGTAACAATAATAACTTTGAAAAACAAAGAAAATAGTTTAAAAATTAGCTCAAGAGCGTTATTATTATTATTATTATTATGGTATCTCATAGTTATATGGTTATAACCAATCACCCTGTACAACACCTTATTTTGCGACAGTGACAGCATATTTTAAACTCTTGACAATAAGATTCTTCAATGGTAAATGTATATCTACATGTATATTAATTTAAACAGATATATTTTGTAAAAACAAGTTACACTTTTTTCAGTTATAGTACTTTGGTTTATCATCTACTGTTTTTGACTACGATTTTCGGCTTACGTACTCTGTTTATTGAGAATAAAAAAGTGCTAGAATTCAAATTGTTCGGATCGCTTTTATTAATAACATAATTATATAAAATTCTAAATTTTTATTAGAATCGTGAAAAATGCGTTTTGTTTAAAATTAAAAAAAAAATATTCCTAGGATCACTTTCCGCACTCTCCGAAATAACCATATATTAAACTAAATGCAATGTATGTATTAAATAAAATCACGTGTTTTTCACGAGAAATACATGTGTTTTTGAGAAAAAAGCGTTAAAACGTGTTTTTGTCTGTCTAAATCACATTATTTTGCAATGTGCTAAGTGGGAATGGAGGGAAATAAGCTAAAACTGTGTTTGTTAGATACAAGAAGACAATTCCGAATCCTAATCCGGCCGGTTATTATCCCGACCTGTAATTTAGCCGATGCCAAGTGCTTGCGTTGAATCAAGAATCAAGAATTTTATTTAACCACGTTTTGTACACACATACAATTGCAGCAAGTCAGACAAAGAGAGAAAAATATGTATAACATAGAAAAGTTAAAAAACATTTAAGTAATAAAAAAAATTAAGTATATAAAAAACGAAACACTGCTAAGAACAATAGAAAATTTAGTTTCTATAAGTCTTCTGGGTTGTCCGGTTAATTTTTTTTAATGTTTCGTTAAACCCTGACTTTTTAAATTTAATTTTATCAACCACCCCAACCCCACTGCAAAAAAATGAGAGACCTTGCTAACCCGACTTTTTATAAGAGCATTTATAACCGGCAACTTTCGAGTCGGGATTTGTTCTGTAGGCGAAATTACGGGTCGGGTAAATTTCGTTTCGACCGAATTATTTTCGGATAAAATATTTTTGGGCTATTTTGGTTTCGGGTGATTTATTTTAGGAAAAATTACATTCCCGAAATTGTTCGGTCGTACGTATTCCGTTGTGCAATGTAACAAAAAAACTAAAAAAATCAAAAATTGAATTAAATTAGATTCACTTAAAAAGACTTAATCAAAGATATATGTATGAGTAATTTGACACACTTTTTGTGTCGATTTAGAAAAAATAAAAATACATGATGCAATTTTCTTACTTTTTCTGGCCCCGTCAAACTTCAGTGTATAGAATTTTGAAAACTTTACTTTTTCCCAGCGTGCACCAAGGTACAGATTTGTTCGGTGATATTGTTCTACATACAGCGGCGTACGCAGGGGGACTTAGGGGCTCAGGCCCCCCTCCCCCTAGCCAAAGCTATTAAATATCAACTTCTAAAGATTGTATTTGGCCCAAAAATTAAGAATAAAATGGTTTTATGAAACTATAATGTTACTAACCCCCCCCCCAGAAGCTTTAAGCTGGCCCCCTTCTAGGGACAATTTCTGCGTACGCCACTTTAACAACACATAAGTGCCACTAAAACCTTTTACATCATATAGAGACGTATTTTTTTTTAAATTAAAAATTTCTAGGGACGGGACGGTTTTATCCAAAATAGCTGGCAAGATTCGTAAGACCGCTCGTTATTGACGAGAAAATACTGCTGTCTTGAGCCACCGGCTGCTGATAATAACCTCCCCCTCCCAGTTGAGGCCTGTGGTACATTTGAGGCGACTGTTGAGGTCTGTAATAGTTGCCGTCTTTCCTCTAAAAAATGAATACATGTTTTAGGTGCGTCCTTTTTCTTAATTTGACACAAAATAATCCCGCACAAAATACATGGGAAAATGGACTTCAGCCGAATTTGATGCAACTTTGACATTTGATAGTACTAATCATGGTTTAAGAGATATGCAACTTTTAACGAGATTGTATGACCAGTTCTTGAGATATTGGGGGTCAAAGTTCGGAAAACTTTGCTGACAAAAGAGAACTACTTATTTCTCAGCTGCATTGACAGTTATAAATGAATTTGTGTTGTTGAAGGATGGTTCATATTCACCAAATAACCACTACTGCTAAAAGATGGTTAGTTCTTATACCGGGTGCGTTCAAAAAAATATAATTTTTTGAATATGCATTTGGCATTAGTTTAGAAGAAAAAACTAAACATGCGCCAGGATTCTTCTCTCTGCATCTATTTTAGATAGTTGAAATAGGATCACTTCATTTTTTGCCCATGCTTTTCACGGTATAATTTTTTTGAAGTTTGACTGTTTTTCATATCGCTTCAAAAACTCGACGTGGTTCAGATCTTTGAACAATTTTGTCCCACTTTCAAAACTTATTCTAAATCTACTATTTGACATTGTTAACACGATCTTCGTATTTATTTTTAGCATGAAGAGTTGATGACAGAAAGTCTTTGTTTTACTACGGGGTCCATTAAAAAAAAAAAATGCGTTCAAGTTTTTTTTGATTATTTACTTTTTTTTCTGTGGTCAGTGAGTGAGTACGTCAATTTTCACAACATTTTACTCGAATGATACTATGACAGGTACGTACTATTTGTATGAGTTTGACCAACTTTCTATGTCTGGTTTTTGTGTCCTATGGAAAAATATATTTTTTTTTTTGCTAAAGGGATGATTGAGTAAGCCACAGTAGACCCGCTTGTGGTCACAGTGGTCACTGTTTAAGCCCATTCACATTCAAATTAATCAGCTATTTTTGTTTTATCGCATGAACATACAAAAATATACTTTTTTTTAACTTCAAAAATACATAGTTCAAAAACTCATACAAATAGTATCGACTAAAATATTGTGAAAATTCACTTACTTCAGTCACTGACCACAGAAAAAAAAGTAAATATTCAAAAAACGTTGAACAAAAAATTTTTTTAATGGAACTCGTAGTAAAACAAAGACATTCTGTCACCAACTTTTCATGCTAAAAATTAATACAAATATCGTGTTAACAATGGCAAATAGTAGATTTAGAATTAGTTTTGAAAGTGGGACAAAATTGCACAAAGATCTGAACCAGGTCGAGTTTTTGAAGCGATGAAAAACAGTCAAACTTCAAAAAAATGTACCGTGAAAAGCGTGGGCAAAAAATGAAGTGATCGTATTTCAACTTTCTAAAATAGATGCAGATGAAAGAATCCTGGTGCATATTTAGTTTTTTCTTCCAAACATATTCAAAAAATTATATTCTTTTAAACACACCCCGTATAAGAACTAACCATCTTTTAGCAGTAGTGGTTATTTGGTGAATATGGACTATCCTTCAACAACACAAATTCATTTATACGTCTCACTATTTCAGCTAAAATAGTTCTTTTTTGTCATCAAAGTGGTAGCAAGGCATTTTTTCGAACTTTGACCTCCAATCTCAAGAACTAGACATACAATCTCGATAAAAGTTGCATATCTCTTAAACCATGATCAGTACTATAAAATGTCAAAGTTACATCAAATTCGGGTAAAGTCCATTTTCCCATGTATTTCGTGCGGAGTTCTTTGATATAAAAGAGTACCGTAAAACGAGGCTATACTATTTATACCAAGTGCTATTTTTTAAAGTTTATTTTCTCTCATAAATTGCTTTTTAAAATATTGTAACACTGATTATTTTCCAATGTTATACAGGTAGCCCTGTTTTAAGGTACTCTAAAGTTAGTCACGAGTTGCGAAAAAGCCAAGAGGGCTGTCTAACAAATTGCCAAAGTCAGCCATTAATCACATGATGGCCCTTTAAAAATGGTGGGTGTAAGGTAAACAAAGCGATTTTCCATAAGACGTAATGCTAATAAAAATGAAAATTTTGGGAAAGGGGAGAAAGATGCAGTCTAAACAAAGTGACTGTTTTATAGAGTAATCCTTTCTGAATCGGGGAAAAATGAGCATTTTGCCGAAATGTTGAAAATAAACTCAAAATTTGCAGTTTAAAGAGTCAATGTCATGTACTTTTATCTCTCTCGCACTCGCACAGTGTGAATAGGCATTGTCTGTCTCAGTTCAGTCTGAAGATGGGGCCAGATCGGCTTGAAGAGACAAGGGCGTAGATACGATTTTTACTTGGGGGGGGGGGGGCAGTATAAAAAAAGTCAACTCAACACATATTAAAAAAATTGGTGCTAGAAAGCACGGATAGTCCACCATACAATCAATTATTTTATGTTGTAAGGAAATGAAAATATCTCGAAAACTGTAGCTTTGAAAGATTTGAACCTTATAACAATGGGTAATATTTACGAAAACCAAAATCTGAAAACCGCATATCAATAGCTGCTTTACTTCTAAAGTTAGTTTTTTTTAATATATTTTAACGTTTTTTCTAATAACTCGGAAACTAAAGCTCCAACGAATTTGGAGTTTCTAACAAAATTTGTTGTGTTAGTCCATATTTATGAAAACTTAAATCTGAAAACCGTATATCGCTGCTTGCTTTTGTTCCAAAGTTGCAATTTTTTTAAATATTTTATCCCCCTTTGTCCCCCTTCAACCCCCCACCACCCGACCCAAAAGTTAATCAGTTCATGGTCAGCCGATAGAGGATTTCTGTACCAAATTTTGTTAAAATCGATTAAGGCGTTCTTGAGTTATCGTGTATACAGACGGACAACAGAGCGACAGGCAACTTTTTTTTTCGTCCATTAAGGTGTTTTGGAACCTAAGTAACTTATTTTTGATAAAATAAGAAAAGTCAAAATTTCACGATTTTAATAGTCCCCCATACCATAGTGGTTTGGTAGACTAAAAATCTGGGTTGGGATCTGGTTTTGATTCTAGATTTGTTGCTAAAATTATAAAATATAAAACATTTAGTAAAAATATACCATCAACCAATCAATGTGTTGTAGCGCCGCAGGAAAAATTTGCTGTGAAATCGTATTTAAACTAAAATTCTAACAATCAAAGTTAAGGTGCAAATTTTAATTTTTTCGTGTTTTTTTTGTAAATTATTTAAAAAAACGTGGGTTGGATCAGCTACAAAGAGGGAAAAACATAATGCGCGAAAGCTACCCAGCAAACATCGGAGGAGTAACGGATACGGACACCGGTTTGGGGGGGGGGCATTACCCCCTTATCTCCACCCTTATGTACGCCCTTGTGAAGAGAGACAGTTGCGCTATCTGAAACAAATGACGTCATCTGTAATTACACGAGTGCGACAGAGATAGGTAGAGGGAAATTTCCAAGTTTAATTGCGAATTTTGAGTTTATTGTTAAAATTTCGACAAAATGCGGTTTTCCCCGATTCAGAAAGGATTATTCTATAAAAAAAATCACTTTGCTTAATCTGAGTCTTTTTCCACTTTGCCAAACTTTTGATTTAAGTTAGCATTACGTCTTATGGAAAAAAGACCGAACCCAATTTTTTTTCTGTGGGTTTGTTTACCCTACAGCGGCCATATTGGATCGGCCATATTATTTTTGTTAGACTGCCCTATAAACACCGAAAGCTCACGACTGGAGATCGTTTTGCGTAGAGTCTCTCTATCCTTTTTTGACATATTTAATTTACAAATGAAATATGATAAAAATGCATACAGAGACTTGATCTCTGACATACAATAGTATATTACATAACGAGAGAAGAAAGTGACATATTTTACACGAGCGTGAATGTTGTGAAACAACACGCGAGTGTAAGAAAATTACTTTCTATCTCAAGAGAAGAATGTATTTTCTTTTCTAGGGACGAAAATGGTTTCGGTCTCTTTCCGATGCTTCTACAAATCAGCCTACTAGATACCTACATTGTTTGGATGGTTTATTGTCATTTATTTTCGTCACCAGAGAAGAAAACATTTTCCTCTCATATAAAACTTTCTGAGACGTTATAGGGTGCAGATTTGGTTACTTTCGTGTGTGGTCGTAGGAAAAAATATAAACTGAAATGTTAGAGGTGTTGACAAATGCAGAGCGATAAGAAACAATGACATCGGATGTTTTTGGTTTTAAATTAGGGTGAAATCAAAAAATTCACATGAAACATAAAAAAAACTACCGATGCCAAATTTTCTTTAAAAGCTTTAACAAAAAAGAAAGAAGTTAAAAAACCTCCAAATCGGTTACTTTAACCAAAAAGAATCTAAAAACAAAAGATCCACCCAAGATCATTTTGATCTTTTGTTTTCAAAAGCTTTGTTAGAACATGCAGGCACAAACAGGGAAAACTTACTCGCCATAATTTTCTACCCAGGAAAAGAACCCAATAAAATAGGTATTTACACAACGGGAAGGGGGTACTTTAATTTCTAGGAAAATTTACGGTGTCCTTATTGCTACGGGTCGCCCCTCCCAAAGGCAGGTGCGGTTTTGGGGGCGAAGTTACAGGACGTTGGAACTCTTCCCATGGCTGGAATAGGGAATATTTACAATATTTTTACACATATATCTAAAAAATACCATTTTGAAGTGGTGCCAATTGGAGCTATTGTTTTTCTTAACTTAAACGCTTATGGCTAGTTGCACCGTCTTATTTAAAGATGCCTTAAGCTAAGTAATATTTAGGATGAGATCATTCTAAAAACCTCTTAGCTGAGGGCTGTTTCTTATGTACTGTGGTGCAACCAACTGGCTTTACAAGTTATTTATTTATTAAAATCTGGGTTTATTATTATGTCTTTCTCAATTATTGTATTTTGATTAAGAAGAAAGCTTTTAAAATTTTAAATGTGCTATAATACACAGGAGATAAAGTTTTGTACATGAAGAAGTACTAATCAAAGACAAACTTACTTTAGAGGCGTGTAAGGTGACATTTAATAATGTCGGTTGCTGATCGACCACCATAAATTCAACTTCTCTTGGCACAAAACCATCAGCATATACCTAAAAATCAATTCAATTTTATATACACACTCATAGTGACATAATTAATAAAAAGCATTGAGGCAATATATAAGCCAGTTTAAAGACTGAATGTTCCAAAATCAAAAGATTTTGGGTGGAAAAAACGAAAATCCAAACTTGGCTGAGCATCCCACAAGGAACACGCAAGGGACCAAAGCGAAAAGAGAAATGATCAAATGATGTTTCGTCCTGGGCAACCAGCGTGGGCTAATCAGTGTTTCTACTGGTACCAGAAGCGTGGGCTCATCAGTGGTTCTGCTGCTGCCAGCAGTGATCAAGAAAAAAGTTTTTTTTGCATCGGTAACTAAAAAAGCCATGCTTTAGTTATCTGCAGACAGTTACTAAAATCATTGTTTTTGATGAAGGTATAAAAAAAATATGTTTTTCTGCATTTTTTTGCTGACCACTTTTGTTGCAGAATATCCTACAATTTCTGTGACAGAAAATCGCCTGTCTTGAACTTCTGAAGAAGAAGAGAGGACCATTTGACTTGAAACAGATGATTGGGCACATGCAAGAGGTAAATATATACATGTTTTTGGTTTTTTCCATGTACACCCAGCGCTGAGACCACCAACGCTGAAAATCGGTTGAATTACTCAATCAATCAATACATATATATTACTTTTTCTAAGAAATAGAAACAAGGTTCGTCATACAATTTAAAAAAATAGTTAAGTAGGTTAAAAATTAAAAAAAATTGTTGAATTGTTACAATAAAAAGGATTTACATATACAAAACAAAAATTACAAAAATCTGACGTAGTTACAAAAATAAAAATAAATTACTAAGTAAGCTATGATCAGCCATTTAAGCGTATAAGTCTATGGTGCGAAAGAATTCATCCACCGAATAGATAGGGCTCTATATCACATAAGATTTTTGAAATATCTTGCTTGAATTTTATTAGAGAATTAAGTTGTTTATATCGGGTCGGTAAGGCATTGCAGAACCCAATTAATGCATATTTTGAACCGTTTTCTGTTACAGACAGTTTGCGGATTGCGTAAAGGAAAGTCGAATTTTTATGTCGAGTTGAGTAAGTATATTGAATGTGTTTTCTTAAGGGCTTTCTCTGTGTTGAAAAATATAGGTTAGGCATTCTAAAATATATATAGCTGTATTTAATAAGTTAATAAATTTAAATATGTTCTACACGATTTTGAATACTAGGACTGAATTACTACACAGACAAAAGGTTTAATTGAGCCAAATAAATATTTGTTTCCCATGGTCCAAACAAGTGTTTATTTGAATCAAATAAATATTTATTTCTGTCAACCAAGATTTATTTGACTTAAAGAAATTTCTTTTAACCTAAGTAAATATTTGTTTGAACCATTGGAGATAAATATTTATTTAGCACAATTAAATCTCTTTTTTTTCTATGGCTTTGTAAAGAACAGTTAAAAGATTACGGACAAAAGTAAGAGTTATGACAAAAAAAGTGCGTAATAAGTGCCTGCTTACTAGCTGCTAGTTAGCACTCTTCTTCTCTAGATTATTTTTATTTACAAAATAACTTACCTCTAGTTTATAAACCCCAGGCATTAAAATTCTCCAGAACTCTCCATACTTGGTTGTTTGGAAGCCGACATCTCTGCCTTTGATTTTAAGGGAGGCTTTCTCCACGGGATTGTTAAGTTCATCCAGGACGAAGCCTTGCACGCCTCTGTGAGCTTCCGCTAAGTATTTGATGAGTGACTGAGAGAGTAATAATTAATTATTTAAACCAATTAAAATCTTTAATATACTAAACAGTATAAAACAATATTCCTTATAAATATTCCAGGAAAACTTGGGATCCTAAAAATATAAAACGATATTTTTTTTATCAAGAACTCTATTGATTGGTTCTTTGTTCTTGTGTAGTGAAAAATACGTTAATGGAAAAACTAACGTTATTAAACGGTTAATTAAGCGACTTTTTCACTATGAAGTTAACATTTTTTAATTTTTTTCATTTTTGTTTAGCGGGATTACGTCTTATGGAAAATGTTTACCCTACAGCCACCATTTTTAAAGGGCCCCATCAGTTAATTAACGGCTGACTTTGACAATTTATTAGACAGCCCTATTTGTTGTGTAGATGTAGATTAGACCCAAGTTTATTTTAATTTCGTCATGTAAAAAAAACTACTTGAGTTTTTGAAAAAATTTGCATTCTTGCAAGAATATGCCTTGGGAGCAATGGTAAATGTATCTAAATATTGAATATCAGGTTTTCGGGGGTTTTAAAATACTTTTATTTGCGATAGGTTAAATGTACTTACAACTTTGTTGTCCTCCCAGTATTTAGGTAATTCGTGCGCAGGTGGATATTTACAACATGACACCTCCAAAGTGACTTCCATGCAACCGAACCATACATAGTTGTAGTCTTGCATACCGCCGGTCAGAGGATACCATTCTGCACCGTTTGTGATACCCTAAATTTAAACAAGTAAGTAACAAGTTTTATTTCCAATCCTATAATCGTATTTTCACCTATTGTTGCTCACTTTTGAGATTGTTCTTCACTAGAGTATTCCTAGCCCCCTTAAGAGGCTTGCTTAAGTGAAGCATCATTCAAATCCACTGACTGCATTCGGTGTCCTCGCTTGGACCAATTCTGTGCTACCATTGTCCGGATATCTTGCCTGGTGAGCTCAATGAGTTTCCCGGCTCTTAGTCCTGGTAATTCTCTCCAGTACTAGTGGAACTTATTTTCCATCCAGTTTGAGAGTGCTATAAAGATTATTTCAAATTAACTTACTCTTTTGAAAGAACTCTGCGACGACTTGCAAGAGACTCCTCTGCTCATTTTGGCGTGATTGGTGGAATAGGTCAAGGCCAAGTGTTTAAAAACGTCATCGTCAGGAGTCAATGAGGGCCCGCCTCCGTAATTTGAAAATACTAAAAATCAAGGATTATATAACTCTGCACCAAATATATTTGTGTGATATTTGGTTCAAAATATCGTCGAGGCGAAATTTCAAATTAAACGAGGATTTTAAAATAGCTCAACTTTCGGCTCTAAGCACATATTGTTATCCTTAAAAAATTATCTAAAACTTATTAAAAACAAGAAAATAATGCAAAATATGTCTAGAAAGCATTAAAAGCCAAATTTTGGTAATTTTTGATGTATTGTTTATCCGTCTTTGAGAAGAAAAGTAAATACTTACAGCTACACATCACAGAAGAGGCACATATTCCTTTAATGCAGCGTGAAAAACTTTGAAATAATTAAAATTACAATAAATCACTACATAAATAAACGTTATTTTTTAAACCATCTTAATAACAAGAATTAATAGCCGTCTGCTTATATCTTATGTGGGTGTATGCGCTGACGAAACAGCTGATTTTAATCGTTTTATACGTTTCTGCAACTCCACCCCCCCCCCCAGTAGTATAATCAGCTGTTCTGTCAACGCATATGCCATTATATTATATGCCAAAAATGTGTATTTTGGCTTTGTTTTGAACGCGGTGAGTAATTCATATCAACGAGGATATAATTAGCTTATATCCTCGTTGTTCATATACAGTTACGCCCAAGCAACACCGTTCTCAAATAAAGTCAGTTAACTCATTTTCGATTTAGTATCCTTTGGCCTACTATCGGTACTATAAAGTACAGTAGTATAAAGGTCACTGAGACGGTAGGAGTTACCTCGCTTTTTAGTTGAGACGGTGTTGGTCTAAGTGGCTAATAGCAGTAAAAATTGAACTTACGAGAGTTTGGCGTATTGTCGAATGGATAACTGGCCACTAAAGCGCCACCGTGCAAGCTGCCAGAAAGTACAAACTGTATTTTTTGAACCCATTGTTTCACGGCTTCAGTTTCAGGCTGGGTCCTTTTGTTGTTTTGCTTAAAGTAGTCGGGAAAGTTTCTGTTTAGATCGAAACCTCTTGCATTGTATCTAAAAAGAAAGAGCTTTAAGTACGGAAGTTAAAAGGAGTATTGCCCCTTTGGACAGTATGCTTCAGTCTTCCCAGAAGAGGTTTACGCCATCATAAAACAGTGAGCGTCGAAGCACTGAGGGGTACCGGGACACACGTGGTTGTAAGGGGCAATAAGAAGACGGAGGGTAGGTTTGGGTTGGATTGCCGTCTTTGTAGAGATTTCAGACTCCTCAACGCCAAGACCACCCCTGACAGGTATCCTTTGCCAAACATAACAGACTACATTTTTTGGTTTTTTGGTTTGTTCGATCACAATTATATAAACTCGCTCGGATTGGGCCAGTACCCAGTACGTGGTGAGAACCTCTTCTAGGAACATATATCTAAGACAAAAGTGCAGAATCGACTGATAATACGAATTAGGTACTGGCAACCTCCTGAAAATGAGGGAGGCTGGCCACCAGACGCGGCTAGAATAAAATGGTACCTAAGGAGATCACGAAAAAATATTAGATTGCTAAAGTATATTTACTGTTCGGGCAGACTATCAGGCTTCTATCTAGTATCGGTACCATCACAGCCAGTCGGGTCCCTTCGATTCGGACTCATTTTGTCAAGTAACGTGGCCCATATCTATCAAGCCTCCGGAAAGACGAAGGAGACATCCCAATTTCAGAGTGTGGAAATACCCAAGGACGAGGGAACAGATATAAATCTGCCGTCAGATGGTAAAACGCTGTATTGGCGGTTACTGCGTTTTAGCCTAAAACTGCTAATTTAATTTATCTCAAAGCGACCTCCCATCTAATGTAACTAGAAGAAAAAACTTGCATGGCAAAGGGCACGTGCACAAGTCTATAGGTGCCAGGCTTACGCCACCTCTTCTCTATATACTCCATTCCAAATTTCTGCGGACCAGTTTTTTGACCCGGAGAATGACAGTTCCATTTAGCTTTATCTCAAAGCGACCTCCCATCTAATGTAACTAGAAGAAAAAACTTGCATGGCAAAGGGCACGTGCACAAGTCTATAGGTGCCAGGCTTACGCCACCTCTTCTCTATATACTCCATTCCAAATTTCTGCGGACCAGTTTTTTGACCCGGAGAATGACAGTTCCATTTAGCTTTTACATGTGTTTAATTGTAAATTGTTCAATAGTGTATAGCTATACATCACTACACTCTTTAAAAAAAGATAGACAAGCCGATGGAATGTGGAGTGTATCCTACCTTCCTTGACCACCGTCACAACTACCTTCTTTTGCCACTTCAAAACCGTCCGGATTCATGGAAGGCATCAGATGAATTCTAGTATTGTCTAGCAGCCATCTTATGTAAGGATCTGTGCTGTAGCTTGTCACCAAATACTGAAAATAACATGGTAAATTTTTATTTTAAAAGGATTGTATGTATGTATATATGTCACAGAACAAGTGGGGTCATCCGTAAAAATATGAGGGTATAATTACTAATTTTGTGCAGAATTGCCAAAACAATTTCTCTAAATGCAATATGTCGCCTTAAGTTGGTTGTAAGCAGAAAAAATCAGGGTCTCTAGAGGATGAAAAAAGCTTACGTGGATCAATTGCAAAAGCAGTTCTCTACTGACGGGCTCATTTCCATGGATATTTCCGATTAACTTAACGTCAGGTTTTCCAATCATGTGTTCGTAAGGAGAGGCTGAGACTACCATCACCCATAAGTCCCTTCCTAAAAAAAATTGTCATTTAAGGCGATAATGAAGTAGCTGTGTTTTGAGTAGTGCAAGGTGTTGGTCGAGTACACAGTGCACACGTTATTTCAATAAACGTAAATTTTACCTTGCACAGATTTTCCAATAGAATACAAAGCAGTCAAAGATGGAAACCTAGCAGTCGTCTGCCTCAAAAACTTTGTCATCTTTTTATAGTCATGATACTTGTAATCGATAGTGTACGGCTCAGTGTACTGGGTGTCCAAGTTTAAGCTAGCGCCATCTTGATAGCGTCTTTCTTCTGGTTGTATTGGTGCTCCCTCTTGTATGGGCTGATATGATGAGATGTGGTCATTCTGAAAAATGGGAATATGATGCCACAGACATGATAAAATGTTTGTAATAAGCGGTAAATCAAATTAACCATTAAATTTTGTCAAAAGTTGGGTTGGGTTGGTTTGCTGTCTTTGTGGAGATTATAGACTTTTCAACGTCATGACCATCCCTGACAGATATCCTTTGCCATAAAAGATTACATTTCTATTCAAAAATAGATTTAATAAAAATCTTTCAGCAAATTCTAATGCGTCAACGGAAATACACATAATGTATTTTTCAGGGCCATATTGAAAGTCGTTCTCAAGCCTATATTTTATTCCTCCGCCCATAAAAATTTATATTACCCAGGAAGAAAGAAGCGCGACAGTGTGAAGGGACTGGATTTTATTACCTGAAAGTTTTGTGTTGGTAGTGACTGACTGGGAAAAGACACGCTATCATCTCCAACGCTGATTTTCGAGGAAATTTGGGTTTCTCTTTGGTGTAAGTTGCCGATATCTTGTGACTGTACGATAAAAACCGATGTTCCCAGCAGTAGAAGACTTTTTATTACAGTTAAGAAGAGTAAGGTCTTCATTGTTGATGTTTTTCTTCAGCTAAAAAACTTTAAAATGTTTTTCTTCTGTTGTGTAGGTTGTTTACATAGTAAAATAAAAAAAACTTTTCAGAAGGAGCAATGAGCTAGAAAATTTCTTTGAGGGAAAGTTCGCTATTCATTGATTTTGTCATTTATTAAATTCAATTTTTTTTTGTTTGAAAGTTTGAGACAATGATGTATTTGAAATTAACTTTGTGTTTCAGAATTCCGTTTTCTATATTTTATTTATACACGACGTTTCGATCAGTACAATCTCTGATCGTCTTCAGGTGCAGACTACTATGTATTCCTAAGGCTACGTATTTATATATTCGGCGATTCCTGATTTCGTTGTTTCACCTCTTTGGGTATTAGTCTGATGTTCCTTAAGCCTAACAGATAGTGGTCTTTTTGTTTCACCCATGTATGATTCACCACATGCACAAGGAACTTGGTAAATGCATTCCTTATTTTGCTAGTTCTCAGATTTTTTTTACTAAGAAGGCTTCAAATTGTATTTTTAGACTAAAAAGATATAGATAATGGAAGTCTGAAAAACAGAGTTAATTTCAATTTTTCTTGTTTAACTCATTTTGGTCTTATAGAGTTATGTTTTTGCCATTTTACTTAAAACTCTAAGAGAAAACGGTAACATATTAGGTATTTTTGGTATAAGAAAGCAATTAATTAAATTTGCCAAACTATACAGGGTGTCTCATTGTGCCCCTTTAATAACTGGCCAGACCAGCCTCCAAAAAAGATGCCTTTTTGTATACCATGTAAGTTAGTGAATTTGACATTTCTGCTTCCTTCGGTTTTGGGAATATTAAGAGGAATTTGGACATTTGAGGCAACCAAAATCCCAATTAAAAAACTGATATTTTTTATAGAATTCTGATCACTTATTATTTTTTTCTTCCAAAATGAATAGTAATGTACGCATTTCTATCTGCATTTTTGGTCACTACGATATCCTTTCTAAGTATGTCAGATAACTTAATGGAATAAATTATACCGTTGTGATTCGTTGTATACCAACCATAGCCCATACCTCAGCTGGTTCTCTTTGTTCTTTTTCGGTGTGAAATGAGTTCACTTTGAAAGGCCTTGACCCAGAGAGTTACAGTTACAGTGTGTGTCAAGGATACAGTGTTGTTTAAGTCAAGGAATCTGCTTTATTTTCTTACTTGGTAGTTAAGACGGAAGGTCAGTGCAGCTAAAACAAGTTCAGTTAAAAGTCTTAACGGAGTGTGCTAGCGACACGAAATTTTGCACACTTATTCAAAATTGAATAAAGAATGGGGGAATTTTATCCGTATTTGTTACTGTCCGGTGTCTTAGCATAAAAAAACGTCAAACATGGATGCATCTGAGATTTTTTTTGTCTAAAAGCAGAGCCCTGGAGCTTTACAAAACGCCCGAAACACAAGCTATATGTCAACGTGTTTAGTTTTTTATTTATTTATTTATTTATTTATTTATTTATTTATTTATTTATTTATTTATTTATTTATTTATTGATTTATTCATTTATTTAGGAATAACATTAACAACAATTCAACCCAAAATTAGACAAAAACAAAATAATCATAATTCTTACACCTTAATTAAATTTTTATAATTAGTCCTCAGTTTTGCTAAAAAACGGAAACTTTTCAAAAAAATATAATACCATAATTTTTTTATATTTGTAAAAGTTGCTTTTCCGTACGATTTTTGTATTGTTAGAAATGAAGATATATAGGATTAATTAAATGATTTATGTAGGTAGCTATTCTATCTTATGTGTCACTTTGTAGCATTATTATAAAATATTTGCGTATTTAAAATATTTTTTTTTGATAAATAAGATGGACCAAAACACTCGTAAGAAAAACATTCTACATAACTCTTGCGGAAAATGCGTTTTCCACCCTTGATGAATTGTCAGTACTCCGCTCCGCGTCGTTCGTGCAACTGCCGTCGCGTGCGGAAAAGTACCACTTTCCGCACTTGTTAGGTAAGTAACTATTTTAAAAGTTTCAGGATGTACCTATTCGTTGAGATTGTGCTCATCTCTCACCCACTGACCTTCCCTCTTAATAATTATTATGACATTTTTCGAATTGCTCATCGGTTTTTGCAAGGAAAATATTATGTGAATGACCAGTTATGTTGATGCTAATTATTGAAAGACATATTTTGCAGAAGTCATAACTGTATATCGATCCACTTTATTAACGATAACGTGTTTTTATGTTTAAAATTTTGATTTAGATTAAATCGTGAATGTGATTTACAGATACAGGTATTTTTCTAATAGTTACATGAGATTTTGTGCAAAGTACCTAAGATTAAAATGGATCACGATGGAAATTTACCCCCATTAACCTAGCAACATTAAGAAAATCAAAATTTAGTCACACCATAGTTATGTGCTAATTATGTGCTAATTCCGTCCCCAATCAAAAAATTTTGTGCTCCTCTGGTTTATGAGAAAATCGAAAAAGAAAATGGGGTAGCTAGGTTAATATTAACTTAGCAACCCCACCAGAAAAATTGATCCCAAACTAAAAATTTTTGGTTTTAAAATTATGTGCTAATTATGTGCTCCACGAATATATAAGAAAAAAGCATTTTTCATTTTAAATTATGTTTTTCTAAAAAAAAACGGGTGGGTTAGCTAGGTTCATATTAATTTAGCGACCCCACATGTTTAGGTATCACGGAATTTAAAAATTTCAAAAACCAGTATAGTATGTGCTAATTTCGTTGATCAGAAAATTTTGTACTCGTCTGGTTTTCGAGTAAATCGAAAAAGAAAGTGGGTTAGCTAGGTTAATTACTCCACTAAAAGAGCTGCACTAAAAACGAATAATTCGGATATTCGTGGAGCACATAATTTTGAATAATATAGTTTTATTTTGGAATCGTACTTCAGATTGCGAATAATAGGTTATTACAAATGATGTAATGTAATATCCTTTTTATTGATTTTCTAGGAAACCACACAAGTACAAAATTTTCTGATCATGGACGAAATTAGCACATAATATGCAGATAATACTGGTTTTTGAAATTTTTAAATTCCGTGATACCTAAACATGTGGGGTCGCTAAGTTAATATTAACCTAGCTACCCCACCCTTTAAAAAAAATAATTTAAAATGAAAAATTCGATTTTTTTCTTATATATTCGTGGAGAACATAATTTTAAAACCAAAAATTTTTACTTTTGCGCTATATTTCCTGGTGGGGTTGCTAAGTTAATATTAATCTAGCTACCCCATTTTCTTTTTTGAATTTGTCAGAAACCAGAAAAGCACAATTTTTTTTTATTGGGGACGAAATTAGCACATGATTATGGCATTACTAAATTTTGATTTTCTTGGGGTGGGGGCGCTAGGTTAATGGAGGTTGGATATTTTCATAGCTCACTCTGGTTTTCTTTTAATGAAAATAAAATACAGTAAACATGTCTAGTAAAACAAATTCACGAGATTTTACAATTTTTATCAGGATTTATAGAAGTAGTTTCTAAGCGGTTTTTAGAGCGTTAAAAACCATTAGAAATCGTAAAAACTAATATTTTCCCCAACGCGAATGCGAAAAAAGATGTCAATCAAGCCACACCCCCCCCTCCCCCGAAATATATTCGAGTTTTGATATGCTTATAATTTCGAACTAATATTGAACCACTTTTAAAAATTTTGAACGACACTCCTTGCTGGTTTTTTTTATATTTAAAATGGGGGGTGCAGCCGCACGTCAAGCTACAGCCCCCTCATTTAAAGCGTAAAGAAAAATGAAAAGCAACTATCTGGTTTTCGAGTAAATCGAAAAAGAAAGTGGGTTAGCTAGGTTAATTACTCCACTAAAAGAGCTGCACTAAAAACGAATAATTCGGATATTCGTGGAGCACATAATTTTGAATAATATATTTTTATTTTGGAATCGTACTTGAGATTGCGAATAATAGGTTATTACAAATGATGTAATGTAATATCCTTTTTATTGATTTTCTAGGAAACCACACAAGTACAAAATTTTCTGATCATGGACGAAATTAGCACATAATATGCAGATAATACTGGTTTTTGAAATTTTTAAATTCCGTGATACCTAAACATGTGGGGTCGCTAAGTTAATATTAACCTAGCTACCCCACCCTTTAAAAAAAATAATTTAAAATGAAAAATTCGATTTTTTTCTTATATATTCGTGGAGAACATAATTTTAAAACCAAAAATGTTTACTTTGGCGCTATATTTCCTGGTGGGGTTGCTAAGTTAATATTAATCTAGCTACCCCATTTTCTTTTTTGATTTTGTCAGAAACCAGAAAAGCACAAATTTTTTTTATTGGGGACGAAATTAGCACATGATTATGGCATTACTAAATTTTGATTTTCTTGGGGTGGGGGCGCTATGTTAATGGAGGTTGGATATTTTCATAGCTCACTCTGGTTTTCTATTAATGAAAATAAAATACAGTAAACATGTCTAGTAAAACAAATTCACGAGATTTTACAATTTTTATCAGGTTTTATAGAAGTAGTTTCTAAGCGGTTTTTAGAGCATTAAAAACCACTAGAAATCGTAAAAACTAATATTTTCCCCAACGCGAATGCGAAAAAAGATGTCAATCAAGCCACACCCCCCCCCCTCCCCCGAAATATATTCGAGTTTTGATATGCTTATAATTTCGAACTAATATTGAACCACTTTTAAAAATTTTGAACGACACTCCAAGCGTAAAGAAAAATGAAAAGCAACTATCCCAAAATTAAGAAGTAACTTCGAACTCCTAATATCACCAAAAATAATTTCGAAAAATCCACGAGTAACCCTGCTTTTTTTTAATATGGTGGGGGGTGCAGGTTGACGTCAAGCCACAACCCCCTCTAAAAAATTTCAAACTTTGATATACTTATGATTTTGAACTAATTTCGATCTTATTTTGTAAAACTTTAAAAAAAATTAACTATCCTAATTTCTGTGATTTTTTATATTTATTCAAAATGGGGGGTTTAGCCAATTGAATCCAGTCAGTTATGAAGGCATATAAATATACTAGAAACGACTAGAAATCACATAAGAAAAACTATTTCTATGTTTGTTGGACTTTTGGTACCTAATATGTGAATGTGTAAAGCCCCTGATTTTTCCAATGTTGCTTCTTAGCTGATGCGGACTATATGACCAGAGAGACCATTTAGTCGGGGTTTTTTTCAAACCTATAGGAAGATTTTTGGTGATTTTGTTCTAATTTGGCACACACTTAGGCATGACTCCGGGAAACACCACACCAATATAAATCGGCAACAACGTACGTCAGGCGTTGCGACGCCCTAAACTTTTTTTTAGGACATAGGGTCATTTTGAGAGCTGTATCTCGGTCCTGTATCAATATTTTAAAATTTTGGTTAAACCTCTTAAAAAGTTACTTTAATATGGTATGCAAAACATAATTTTTGACTTCCGGTTGATTACATAAAAAAATAATCAATTTGAAATTGTAAAAAAAATTGTATTTTTTTTTAAATTTACGAAAAAAAATATATTCTCTATTTATGAACGGGATTGTGCAAATTAATTTTGAAGTGACTAAGAAGGTCCTAGCTATTCGTCGATATAAAAAACTGCAAATTCATGCCACGGAAAATTCACAAAAAATTGGAAATTGACGCATGTTCAGAAAATTTACAAAATCTTAATTTTTTGACCCCGACTGCTTAACTTCAAATTTTTTCATTCATATTTCCTTTACAGATATGCCAAATATGTTTTTTAAAAGGCTATATAACACGCTAGAATATTAAAATGTAACAAGGCACGATGGGCCCCCAAGATTTAAAAAAATTAAACAATAGACATAAAAAAAGCTTTTTGCTAAAAATGACAAAAATTATGTCACGCTTTATATTTTGCCGTGTGGTTAGAAATTTTTTCAGGGGATTTCTGAAATTTTTGTAGCTGCTTCAAGATAATGAAATATTCTTTTAAAAACACAAAGCTTGAATCTTGAACGCCTTTAGGATTTTTGTCAAACATAGAAGATTTTTACAAGTCGTCCAATTTTACTTAAAACACCATTGCTTCTTTTGTTATTTTATTCAGTTTTGAGCAGGTAAGTATTTTTTATCGGTGTGGGTGCACCTAATCGGCAATACGTACATAAATATAACATTTTTGCCGCCCCCTAGTCACTCGTCTCTCCCATTTGATGGTTTAATCCATAATAATATATGGGAAGGGCCAGAAAATCTTGGACTGATTTAATTTTATAATTCCTTTTTTGTTCCTTAGCCGATTTTTATAAAGTTTGGCATTTTAGGAAGTTAAAAGAACAAAGTTTATTATTTTTGTACAAAAGATGTAAAATGTCAAAAATTCAATATGGCGGACGTAGTCAAAAATTTAGTTTGGAAAAAAGATCTGAAACTTTTTTTCTACCTCCCTGTAATTTTTTATTGCCAAAATAGGAAACCTTACGCCTCTTCATGTCTAACGAGGTAGCACACATAAAATTCGGTTAGGTAGTAGAAAAGTTGCATTGGTGCAAAATTTCGCATATTCTAAAACCACCCCAAAATAATGTCTCTTTTTGTTTCCCAAGAACTTCCTTATTTCTTATCGGATTTTTACAAATTTATATTATTATATTTCTGGAAAAAAGATAAATAAACCGTCGTAACATCAAATATCAAAAACCCAAGATAACGGACATAGTAAAAAATTACTTTTTTAACCTTCCTGTTATCTTTTATTGCAAATCTAGAAAATCATTTCACGTTTAACGAGATATCACTAATAAAATTCGGTTAAGTAGTACAAAAGTATAAGAATCGTCGTTTTCGTTAAAATTAGCTTTTTTTTGGAAAAGTAATTTTTGACTAGGTATGCCGCCATCCTGGATTTTTGACATTTGACATTTTGATTTGGTTTATTTACCTTTGCAGAAAGGATACACCTGTAAAAATCCGATGAGAAGTAAGAAAGTTCTTGGTAAATAAAAAGAGACATAATTTGTTGGTGGTAACGTTATGCGATATGTGTATCTGTATTTTATGTGTGGTACCTTGTTAGACGTGAAAAGGCATAAGATTTCCTATTTTGGCAATAAAAAATTACAGGGAGGTCGAAAAAAGTTTCAGATCTTTTTTTCCAGACTAAATTTTTGACCACGTTCGCCATTTTGAATTTTTGACATTTTATATCTTTTGTACAGAAATAGTAAACTATGTTCTTTTAACTTTATAAAATGCCAAAATTTATAAAATTCGGCTAAGGAACAAAAAAGTAATTAGGAAATTAAATCAGTCCAAGATTTTTTGGCCTTTCCTATATATTATTATGGATTAAACCATCAAATGGGAGAGACGAGTGAAGAGGGGGCGGTAAAAAATATTATTTTTATGTAAGTACGAACGATTAGGTGCACCTACACCGATAAAAAATACTTACCTATACTCAAAACTGAATAAAATAACAAAAGAAGCATGTTTGACAGCTTACAGACAAAAATCCTGAAGGCGTCCAAGATTCAAGTTTGGTGTTTTTAAAAATTTCAGGAATCCCCTGAAAAAATTTCTAAATACACGACAAAATATCAAGCGTGACATCATTTTTGTTATTTTTGAAGTTTTTAGAAAAAAGCTTTTTTATGTATGTTGTTTAATTTGATTAAAACTTGAGGGCCCATCGTGACTTGTTTCATTTAATATTTTAGCGTGTTATATAGCCTTTTAAAAACATATTTGGCAGGTTTGTGAAGCCGGGGTCAAAAAATTGAGATTTTGTAAATTTTCTGAAAATGCGTCAATTTTCAATTTTTGTGTGAATTTTATTTTTCGTGGCATGAATTTGCAGTTTTTTTATATGGCCGAATAGCTAGGACCTTCTTATAGTCACTTCAAAATGAATTTGCATGATCCCGTTCATAAATAGAGAATATAATTTTTTTTTTAATTTTTAGAAAAAAAATATATATTTTTTAAAAAATTTCAAATTGATTATTTTTTTATGCAATCAACCGGAAGTAAAATATCATGTTATGCATACCATATTAAAGGCCATTTCATGGCCTTTTAAGAGGTTTGACCAAAATTTTAAAATGTTGACACTTGACCGAGATACAGCTGTCAAAATGACCCTATGTCCTAAAAAAAGTTTAGGGCGTCTCGACTCCTAACGTACGCCGTCGCCGAAAAATGATGATGGACCCCGAAGTCATAACTAAGTGTGTACCGAGTTAAAACAAAATCACCAAAAATCTTCCTATGCATTGGAAAAAAGATATAAAATACCCCCGAAATCAATAGTGGATTTTTCAAAATTCTTTTTGGTGATATTAGGAGTTCGAAATTAGTGCTTAATTTTGACCCCTATGTTCGTTAAAAAACGGCTAAGTAGTTTTAGAGATAATACCCTTTCTAGACGTAGAGGTCAAGGAGGTAAGAGTAATGATGAGAAATATAATTGGGTGTACCTTCTGAACCGTTTAACCGATTTTGATGAAATTTGGCGTGTAGATGTAGATTAGGCAATAGTTTATTTAGTTTTCGTCGGGAAAAAAAAATCACTTTACGGGCGAAGAGAATGCGATGAGTTTTTTAGAAAAATTCGCATGGTTCACGGGGGTTTCAAAATTTTTTAATTTTACTCGTTTTAACAGTTTTTACAAGAAAAATTTCAATCTTGCCGGTGTCTCTGTTATGCATTTTACAAAAAATAGTTTTTTATAAAAGTTGCATAACTTTTAATAAACTATAAAATTATATAATATGTATATTATTTTATTTTTAAATTTTATTACTTTTGCTGATATGAAAAATGTATAACATGTATGTGCTAAACCAAACACTTTTTGATATGTGAAACTTATACCTATATAACTATGGGCTCTGGCATGTTTTATTGATTTGCATACATATATCCAAACCTTGAAGGTTTGATGAGAAAATGCGTCACCTTATTTATTTACCTTAGCTCACACATGCCATTTTTGAAATCAGCAAATGTAATAGAATTTAAAAATAAAATAATATACAGGGTGTTCTATTTAAAATAACAAAATTGATGTTAAAATTTTACATGTGCGATGACCTTTGACAATTTTGACATGTATAATTTTTTAGTTTACCAAAAATTATGCAACTTTTGATGACCCTGTACATACCTGCCGCACGTATAATTTTTTAGTTTACCAAAAATTATGCAACTTTTGATGACCCTGTACATACCTGCCGCACGTACAATATTCTACAATAATTTTTTAATATGGAATAATTTTAAAATGATAAGAGGAATAAAACCGACAAAATACCGTTTCCTTTAAAAAAGCATTATTATTATTTTGTAACTTTTTCTTGGTCTCGTTACATATCAAAACATTTTCGGGAAAAAAAAATCTCTTTCTTTTTTTGATTAGTTTTAAATATTTCTTTTCGCGTTAAAAACAATTAGACCGTATGTCCTGTTCCTATAAACAATTAAATTATTGTTCGTTGTTGTGAACTTGACAATTTTTTTTTGTTAATAACATAATTAATGGGTGTTTTCACGTGTAATTTTACACTTTCACGGTTTCGACGTTAATAAATCGTATGGTTCATAGATTTTTATTAACAATATCTGCACAGATATAATATGTTTTATTTAAATTAAATTACTAAGGATTAACTGGTATTTTTTACCAAACTGGTTACTGCAATAAAAACCATTATCACATACTTTTAAAACTATCTTAAGTCAAAACCTTGATCATACAGGGTATTTCAAAATTTACAACCAAGATTTTAAAGGCGTTTGTTTCAGGTCAAAATAAAACTTTTTTCCTAGAAACATTTATTCGCAAACACTTTGTTATACCGATCTACAGAGCGTTAGTTTTTGAGATATTTGTTTCAAATTTGTAACATAGGTTACGTCCTAGATCATTCAGTATGCCTGTGATTGTAAAAATCTACAGGGAGATTTCAGTTTTTTCAGGAGTCAGGCTCTTTTCCGCCTCATAAACTTTTTGTGGTGCGCCGCTGGGGGGGAGGGAATCTGAAATACGAAATTAATTCTTTGATTTGTTTACAAATGTTTTGAGCTCTTGTAATTTTTAGATTTAATTAAAGTTTTTCGCGAAAGAAAAATTTATTATTATTTTTATTATTATAACAGTTTGTGGTTGATAAATATTGGCCCACTATAAATTTTTACTTATTCGTTTAATGAATGCAGTAGCAGATGTCTAGCCGGTAACTTTTTGTCTCACTTGGGAGTACTTGCCCATCAGTTCAATGGTAAACCACCGTTAATGGATCGGTAACAAAAGCATATTGGCATAGTGAAGGATTTTTGTCACACAGTCATTGGTCCAATGTAGGTGGTCTCCATCTAGCCAGCAACTTTTAGATTTAGCGGTAACTATAGTTGGTTGGATGGCTTTAAATAAAATAAAATATATTTGAACCATGAAATCTCAATACGCCCTAACAAAAAAAAAAAGTAAGGATGGTGACGTGATTCGAACCGCTAATCTCCAGATTACCAAGCCAATGCTATAAACACTGGACTATTGTGGCTATAGGAAGATAGTTAGTGAGCCAATAACGTGTATGGCCCAGTATCAGAGAGACGTCCGGGGTGTATTTAAGATGAAGATTCTTCTCCGTCGATTCAACATCGAATTAGTATTGGCAAAACAACTGTGTTGGCACACCAACTGAACTTAGTCAACGAGTTGATAATGTATGCTCCACTATCTGAGAGATGTACGTAGTTTTTCTTCAATGCCTTAACAGAAAGTCCGGTATATTTAAGATGAAGATCCTTCTTCGTCTATTTAACATCGTATGAATGTTGGCGAGACAACTGTCTTGGTACACCAACTGAACTTAGTCAATGAGCCAATAATGTATGCTCCACTATCGGAGAGATATAGTTTTTCTTCAATGGCTCAACAAAAAGTTCGGTGTATTTAAGATGAAGATCCTTCCTCGTCTATTTAACATCGTAGTACTGAAAATAGTCAGTGACCAAATAATGTATGTTTTTTTTTCAATGACTCAACAAAAAGTCCGGTGTATTTAGATGAAGATCCTTCCCCATCTATTTAACATCGTATGAATGTTAGCGAAACAACTGTGTTGGCACACAAACTGAAGATAGTCAGTGAGCCATTAATGTATGTTTTTCTTTCAATGGCTCAACAAAAAGTCGGGTTTATTTAAGATGAAGATCCTTTTTCGTCGATTCAACATCATATTAGGGTTGGCAAAACAACTGTGTTGGCACACCAACTGAAGATGGTCAGTGAGCCAATAATGTATGTTTTTCCTTTAGTAGCTCAACAAAAAGTCCGTTATATTTAAGATGAAGATCCTTCTCCGTCTATTTATTATCGTATTAGTGTTGGCGAAACAACTGATGTCTTGGCACACCAATTAAAGATACTCAGTGAGCCAACAATGTAAGTTTTTTTTTAATAGCGCAACAAAAAGTAAGGTTTATTTAAGATGAAGATCCTTTTTCGTCGAGTCAACATCGTATTATAGTTGACGAAACAACTGTGTTGGCACACCAACTAAACATAGTCAATGAGCACTATCGGAGAGATTCAATTTTTTTTCAGCGGCTCAACAAAAAGTCCTGTGTATTTAAGATGAAGATCCTTCCCCATCTATTTAACATCGTATGAGTGTTAGCGAAACAACTGTGTTAGCACACAAACTGAAGATAGTCAGTGAGACAATAATGTATGTTTTTCCTTCAATGGCTCAACAAAAAGTCCGGTGTATTTAAGATGAAGGTTCTTCTTCGTCGATTCAACATCGTATTAGAGTTGTCGAAACAACTGTGTTGGCACACCAACTGAAGATGGTCAGTGAGCCAATAATATATGTTTTTCCTTTAGTAGCTCAACAAAAAGTCCGTTATATTTAAGATGAAGATCCTTCTCCGTCTATTTATTATCGTATTAGTGTTGGCGAAACAACTGATGTGTTGGCACACCAATTGAAGATAGTCAGTGAGCCAACAATGTAAGTTTTTTTTTTAATGGCGCAACAAAAAGTCAAGTTTATTCAACATCGTATTAGAGTTGGCGAAACAACTGTGTTCGCACACCAACTAAACATAGTCAATGAGCACTATCGGAGAGATTCAATTTTTTTTTCAGTAGCTCAACAAAAAGTCCGGTGTATTTAAGATGAAGATCCTTCCTCATCTATTTAACATCGTATGAGTGTTAGCACACAAACTGAAGATAGTCAGTGAGCCAATAATGTGTGTTTTTCCTTCAATGGCTCAACAAAAAGTCCGGTGTATTTAAAATGAGGGTTCTTCTTCGTCGTTTCAACATCGTTTTAGATTTGGTGAAACAACTGTGTTGGCACACTAACTGAATACACTAACTGAACTATCGGAGACATGTAATTTTTCTTCAATGGCTCAACAAAAAGTCCGGTGTATTTATATTCTTCCCTGTCTATTTAACATCGTATTAGTGTTGGCAAAACAACTGTGTTGGCACACCAACTGAAGATAGTCAGTGGCTCAACAACAAAGTCTGTTGTCTGTTCATTCTTCTCCGTCAATTCAACATCAAATTAGTATTGGCGAAACAACTTTTTTGGCAAATTAACTGATGTTAGTCAGGGATCCACTATATAAATACACAAAAGTCATTCAGTCATCCAACCAATCAAGAACCATCTGAAATTTGTCACACTTGTTTATAGGGCGTTTGCAGTCACATGTTTATTGTTTTATATAAAATTTGAATTTCCCGCAATTAATGTTATGGTTTTATTGTTAGCCACAAATTTGAAAATATTGTAACCAACCAAAATAAACGGGAAGGTCATCTTCTATTGAACAAGGTATGTCCGTCTTTTATTTTCTCCTCCAAAAAAATTATAAAAAAACGACAAAATATTAATGATAGCGCAGCTAAAAGGCTATCAAAAACATTATAGAAAAAAAGTCTTATTTTGACCTGAAAAATACGCCTTTTAAATCTTGATACTGACTTTTGAAACACCCTCTATATAATAGTTATTTATGGAACTAGTGTGTTATGTTGAAAATAAGTCACGTGAGAAAGATTTATACCACGAGGCCGTCACGCCGACTGCTATAAATTCTCAAGTGACTTAGGAAACATAACACACATGTGGTATACAATGTTTCATCCAACAAGTGGAAGAAAAAGTAGGTTGTTAATAAATTTTGACACTTGTCAGATTTCCCTGCAGAAAACGGAAGCTTTTTTGAAGAAAAAAACGTATAGAAAATGGAGGAAACCGATGAAAATTATGTTTCTGAGGATATCCTTATGGAAGCGGAAGAAGCAGCGATGCAGATTTTGCCAGAAAATTCCCGAGATGCTTACGACAAGGAGTTCAAAATGTTTGAGCCTTGGATGAATTCACGGAAGATTATAATAAAAGGTATCGAAGAAAATGTTCTATATTGGCTTATTTTTTACATTTGCAAAAAAATTGCTTCGCTCGACTATTCACCTTTATAAAAAAAATCGACATTTCAAACTATGGCAGACCAACACCGTTCTTAACTAAAAAGCCTGTTAACTCCTACCGCCTCAGTGCCCTTTAGCCTAATGTGGCGGCCATTTTTATAACCAAATTGATAAGTAAAACATGGATTTTCTGTCAGTTTGGTATCAATGTGGCACCGATCATAGGCCAAAGGATACTAAAACGAAAATGAGTTAACTGGCTTTTTAGTTGAGAACGGTGTTGGGCAGACTAACGAGTTTTTTGAATAGTAAATCACAGGGATACAAACCAAAGAAGTCCAAGACAAGACGACCTAAAAAGGTTTTGAACGAAGGTCCCGACGACGAGTACCTGTTGATGAAAGTGGCTTTGATAATGGGGATTAGCGGTGGAAATATGTTTACGTAGTTTTTCCAGACACTAAAATCAAGAAATCGAGAAGTTTCACCATACTTGAAGAAGGATACAACGAAATACGTTGTCGAAGATACCTTCAAGAATTGCAATGTTTTTGAAATTGGAGGAACCAGCTCTCTACACCGGTCACTGCCTGAGAATTCTTCGACGACTCTTTTGGCCAATGCAGGGGCTAACATGACTACTTTGAAGCGTCACAGAGGATGGAGGTCCTCGACCGTAGCATAAAGATACCTAGAAGAATCGGTGCATAACAGAATAACAATTGCAGAAAAAATACAAGGTTCTAATGCGTCGGCGTCTTCCAGCACTATCAGCAGCTGTACCGATATGGGAGCGTCTGGTTCCAATGAACAAACGAATTTTACAATTACTTCACATTCGAATAAATCATTAGCTTAGTTTTCCTTTAGTTTTAATATCAATGTGAATTCTGCTGGTAATAGTAATAAATAAATAGAATACTACTTTAAATATGAACGTGAGTTATAATCCATAACTCACTAGTGAGTTATGGATTATTGTCGGGTGTTATGTAATAGTTTACTTGTCTAAAATGACATTAATAATGACAGTCATAACTGTCATGTGTTGGATACATAAAATTATAAACGTTCAACTGTTTGTTCATTTTTTCACCAACTTAACTATAGGTTCTGCAATAAAAACCATTATCAAATACTTTTAAAACTGTTATTGAAGCCAAAACCTTGGTTACATCGATTAAAAAAAACGGGGTTACCCCTATTATAACACTAAATAAGTGGATCGAGGAATTTACCAATTAAGTTTTTTAGTCAGTTTGATTGAATTTGCGTATTTAATATTAGTTTTTCAAAATTTTAAGACAATAGAACAATGCAAAATTAAGTTGTTGTCCTTGAGCACGGTCTCTATTACTTTTCCTGGTTTCAAATAAACGATAATAAGAAAATAAAGAAAATGTTATCACCCGAATGAATTAATCAAAAAAAAGTCTATCCAATTTGTGCTAAATTTTGCATCACAGTGAAGGTTTGAAACATTATCCCATCTCTAGTTATTTTAAAAATTCCTAATCGAATTTTAAAAACAATAAGAGGATTAAAAAAACAATTTTGTGTAACTATTGAATGGTTTCTGGGTTGCGTTTGTAAAGGCCTTTATTTGATATAGGGTTGGTGGATTAAATTTTTTTCTTAAACAAATCATAAACAAAATTTAATCTAATTTAATACTTACATATGTTAAAGTCGGAAGTTGCAAAATATAACTATATAATAATTTTGTGTTCCTTTATTTCTCGGGCCCATTCACCATGCACTGTTAGCTCCTCTTGACTTGGCTATCGATTTACCATGTGGAAAAATCGGAGAGATATCTTCTCGCACCGAACTACATAAAACCTTAACAAGACTTAACGCTACAACGCTTTTGTTTATATCATTTTAAAACGAGTTTTTGCGTCCGTGTTTTGTTCAATTCTTACGCCGCATAATTTTTCGAAAAAAAAGAGATATTAATGAATCTTTGACCGAGAGAGAAAAAATCGGCGGTCAGTTGATCGCGCGAAGGAGTCGCTCGATTTGAGGTAATATTTTCACCTGCGTTCCGGATTGCCGCGATGAGAGAGTGTAACGCGAAAAGCGCGACTCTTAACCGGAATAATGGCTCGGTTTGTTTTCACGCAGACCCAAGCGCTCAGTTAGTATAAAGTGCATATTCAACAACAAGCTTTTATTAAATGCACTCAAAAGTTGAAAATAATTTTTTATCACTTATAATCTTCATGGAGCTTGAATTATTTCCGAAAAATTTTTCGGGGTGCGAATTTTTTGGAAATATTCTTATAAAAATTTTATACCAAAAATTATTTTTAAAAAAATACAAATTTTGACAATTTGGCAAGCGTTTATTTTGCTTTGAGGTTTGGTGTTTTAATATAAGGTGGCTATTTAATTACTTTTTTGACACTTTGGATGTCTGTGTTACCTATATTGTGGCTGTACACTTATTCATCTATTATTTTTTGTACAATCCCTTGGTACTGGTAAGGTTTGCATCTTTGTATGAAGTTGATTATATTCTATTTAAATCACACAATATTATAGTACTAGAGGATAGAGAAAAATAGCTGTATAGGCACATGTGTTATACAGGGTTCCTAAGCAAATCCTTAGGGGGCCAAGCAGCCGTGTATAAGACGCAGACAAACGGAAAAGCACATTAGGCAAAAAAGGATGGGCATGGGGCGATGTTGTCACTACATCTTACACGTAGTAAATCCATTCCAGGTTGTTGTTTTCTAATGTTTTCCATTTTCATACCTTTAGGACTGGAATAAAAATTGTTTTTGCTCGACTTTAGATATCGTAAAAAAAAATATTTTTCGGCTTTTCATTTTGTAACCATTGTCCTTACGCACTGTTTACAGGCTGGGGACTGAGATACATGCAAATGCCTAACCTAAAGCGTTCATACACGGCCGGAGAAATCGACTGAGATATTTCCGTAGAAACTTTATCAAGCAAATAGGACGGGTTGACGCCTTCGAACGTCCAACCCGGGTTTTGCACTTTGATTCGAAATCAAAAAGGAGGAACAGTCAGATGTGGGGCCGTGCACAAATTACGTAACGGTGATTTTACCAATTTTTGACCTCCTCCCTATGTAATGTTTTGTAACGGTTTGGCACGCCACTCCCCTAATATTACGATTTCAAGACCACTACCCCCCCCCTCCAAAAAAAACTTTTCACTTATTTTCATTCCAAATTTTCTTAGTTTCACACAAATGCAAACGCTGTCGAAAACCCCCCTCCCCCTACGTAACGTTTTGTAACCCCCCTCCCCTCTATCACCATTACGTAATTTGTGCACGGCCCCTGTAGTCCCAGTGGAGGAGGGCGAGAAAATTGATATTTTTTTCTTAAAAATTATACTCTTTAGACCTATTTCTTTGCGTTCCCGAAATTACGTAATTTTTGAAAAAAAATTGTAAACGGCGCCATTTTTATTTCGTGCTTTGTTTTTCTAACATTTTTGCGTTCGGCTAATTTAATTGAAAAATTTTTGCCTGCGGCGCCCTTTATCTTCTCACTCGAAACCAAGATCCCCCGTTTTAGGAAAACTGATCCCGTCTCTGTTTCTAAATTTTTCAGAATAAAAGTAGAGTATGACCATGGGGAAATAATTTTTTTCTACGGTATGACGAAAATTTCGAGAAAGTTGAAAAAAAAAATAAAAAAAGTGGCAGAGCTCAAGTTTTTCATAAAAAAAACGTTTTTTGTAAAGAAACAAAGCAAAATAAATTTTCACCCCTTTTTGGGTGTTACAAATATTGGCAGCCCCTTATTTTTCGCTTTTACCCTCCCGCTAGTTTTGAAGAATTGGTTCGCTACATGTTTCGAGATCATGTCATAAAACACCTCGAAAATATCAAATGTAGTGTAGGGCCAGCTTTATTTAATATCAATAATATCGCAAGCAAAAAGCTCTGCAGGAAAAACAGCGCCGTTTATTGATTTCTTTGGCTGCTAGTGCTAGCTGCATGGTTTGGCCGTTTCCGGATAGATGTCACTAGTAGAACAGAATGGAAAGAAATTTAATTAAAAGCGAAGATATTTCTTTCTAATGTTAACAACCTCACGAGTTTATCACTCAGTATCGTAAATAATGAACCCTGCCGCCTCCTTTAAGCAAGAAAAAGCTGTGGTTTGGACCTGAAAACATCTAATTTTTAATTAGATTAGATGTTCAAATCTGTCCCCTTCTTGAGCCTCACAATATCCCAATCTATTGTAAAACTCTTGGCGCGTAGCAGCCAACATTTCAGGGGTGATAGAGTTGCCCGCCTCCAAAATTTTCGACCTCAACTCCTGTATAGTCGTAGGCCGTAAGTGAGGGTGTTGGAAAATTTTGTCGTGCCAACAACCCCATAGGAAAAAGTCATTTGGCGCAAGATCTGGTGATCGAGGAGGCCATCGGATATTTCCATACGTGGAAATAATTCTATCACCAAGTACCTGACGAAGGTAATTTGTAGCCTGGCGTGAATTGTGGGATGAACAGCCATCTTGCAACCGTAGTAAAACCTGGTGTTGGAGAAGATCAATATATTTTTGACTATTCAAATTCCCTTCAATGAAAAAGGGTACAATAATGCGATCCCCGACAATACCGCTCCAAACATTTAATTTTTAAGGATGTTGCGTTCTAACACTTGCGTGCAGATGTTTATTTTCGAGGGACCAATAGCGGCTATTTTGTGGATTGTGAGAGCTATGAAGTTCAAATGTCTTCTCGTCACTAAACAAAACTTTTGATAGGAAATTTTCGTTCCTGTCACATTTATCCCTCATAACCTCACAATATTCTAACCGGCGAAAATAATCACCTGGTTGCAATTCCTGCGACTTCCCAATCTTAAACGACTTGTAGCCGTATTTTTTTAGGATCCATTGGCAAGTACTGTTGGGAATATCCAGTGCCTCCGCAATCGGTTTCGTCGAACATGGTTCATGTGCCTCAACGTAAGCGCATACCATTTCGTCTCGTTCCACCCTGTGTGGAAGAACGGGATGCTCTGGTATTTCGCCGTCGTGGTAACACTTTCTACAACGATTTATGCACCCGTACCTTTCAAAACGATGATAAATGTTGTAGACAGTTTGAGCCACAGGAACCGGTCGATCTGGAAACGCAAAAACAAAAAGCCCAATGACCTCGTCCGCACTGTCACTTTTTATGTAGTTTTTAATAATAAATATATTTTCTTCTCGAGTATACGGCATTTTAAAAACACAAAATTTACGAAACTGAAGCGACTCGAAAAGAAATAAAAATACAATTCCTGTGAATCCCAGTTTTTCCTCGATCATCTCATGGTGTGGCCGCCATCTAGCGGAATTTGCAGACATCTTGTCAACGGTTATTATTGCAACTATGATTTATGCTCACAATGAAAGAGTGGCGACAATTTTTTCTCATGAAAGCAGTCCGGAGATAATAACAAACTGGCACCATTGCTCAATATACCTGTTTCTTTTGTGCGCGCAGAACTTTCTATGCCGTTTCTGTTTGATTTATTGAAATCCTATCCCTAAGGAAAATCTTAGGAACCCGTACCTATTAGACGCTACGTGTCTACTTTGTTTTTTTTTCACTTTCCCTTTGCCCTAGATTCTCAAAATCCCGAAATGAACACATTTCGTCATACTCTAATAATCTTATACTACTAGAGAGAAGGGAAAATTAATTATTCTCTTTCAAAGTCGATGACAATTTAACGCGGTAAGTATTTAGGTAGGAAAAATAAAATCTGCGAAGTTGGCTGTGACCGCTACAGAGCATTGATGGAATGACGTTTCACCAATATCTTTTTGTTTTGTTTATCAATTAGTATTCGTCATATTAAAGTTTGTTGTCGCAAAGAAAATATCATAAAGTTAATAGAAAATTGTACCTACGCCTCTGTTGTTATTCTGACATCTGCACGTGACAGCTGTCAAGCCAGGGAAATTATCACTTATTAATTTTTCAACTAGGTCACGTGACCGAAAAAATTTCCGAAAAATTCGGGTTGTTGCCATAGCAACCTGTCAAAAACAAGGCATCTGATTGGCTTAAAACAACTAGTATAAAATTTTCTTTCTTATACCATAATAAAAGGGATAGGCGCAAATTAAAAATTTTAACTTTAGGTATAATTGCTACGTTTTCATGGATATTGAATTCGTTTTCAATATGTTTTAAAAACCTTTTTTTCATGAGTTTTCATGACAGGTTTTCAAATTTTGATATTTGGCAGCTGACATGTGTCATAGTTGTCAAATATTTATTTTTGAGTTTTGGTACTTTTTTTTTTTAAATGTATTTTATTCAAAAGATGATGTTGGCCCTTGCCACATATTTTTTTTTTAATTTTAATTGCTACTCTGTTTTGCAAGTGGAAGTGAAGAAAGAAATGCTGGACTGGCACTGACTTTCGAGCCAAATATTTCTTTTATTTTCCATAATTAATTTTTTTGAAGTCTTTAAAAAAACAAATTTTTAGTTATTTAAGTAAGGTTATCTTATTAATCTTCTTTTTTCTATATACTCCACCAAATTTTAGAATGCCGGTTCCACAGTTTCACTTCTATTTCTCTCTCTCTCTCTCTCTCTCAAAAAGAGTGAGAGCAATAAAATATAATTTGGCGGCTGTCTGGTAATCCGACGCAATACGCATGGGTAAAGTCAATCCCCGATTTCATGGAAAATCGATATTTCGATCTCAATACGATCTTGATCCAACCCTAAAAATTTTCAGGGTCGGATCTAGATTGAAATCGATTTGAATACTGGAAAAACAGGATTTTTCATGGACGGTATCGGATTGAAATCGTTTTCAGAACGAACTCAATTCCCATGAAAACGTAGCAAATATATCGTTCACATCGACGATTTACCCAAGAAACAGTTGTATTACTCTATGACCTAAGGACATTTTTAAAGGCTTGGCAAGCACGTTCTCAGTTTCTTTAGACGAAAGCATTATGTTTATCATTCGAATAGAAAAATAAATTAGTTCTGCTTTTGTAGTTCTCTCTTTGTCACCGTAAAGTTAAAATTTCTAATTTGCGCCCATCGCTTTTATTATGCTATAAGAAAGATAAAAAAAATTATTTTGTACTTTTCAGTGCATTTAATAAAAGCTTGTTCTTTAAAAGTTTTTTTAATAAAAATTTATTTTTTAATTTTTAGATTTGTACCCTAACCTAACTCGTCCATTTTGAATCCGCCATATTGAAATTTTCAAATCTGATCAAAAATTCATATCCCCTTCTCGAAAAAACCATGTATGCCAATTTTGATTTAAATCGAACAAACTAAATCTTTCCCCCCCTCCACTTCCCTTAATTTTTAGATTTGATTTTCAAATCTGATAAAAAAATTCATAATCCCCCTCTTTAAAAACCCCTGTATGCCAATTTTAATTCAAATCGAACAAACTAATTATTTTTCTCCCTCTGCCCAGGTACCCAAGAATACCTGAGAATAAAATATTATTGTATTTTCACCGGAACTATAAACGCATACCAAATTTGAACACAATCGGACGTGGATAAGTCAGTTAAAATTGGTTAGCAAAACATGACCGAAAATCGTCCATCTTGAATCCGCCATATTGAATTTTCTAAATCTGATCAAAAATTCTTATTCCTTATCCCCAAAAGCCCCCGTATACCAATTTGGGTGAAATCGGACAAACTTAGATGTTTTCCCCCCTCCACTCTCTTCGTAGGGGGGAGGGGTGCCTAATAATGACATGTTATTGTATTGTCACCGGAACTATAAATGCATGCCAAATTTGAAGGCAATCGGATGTGTATAAGTTAGTTAAAATTGGTTAGCAAAAGACGACCAAAAATTGAATTTTCAAAGTTTGATTAGAAATTCGTTATCTCCTTCCCCAAGTGCCCCAACACACCAAATTTCAACGAAATCAGGCGTACTCCAACTGTACGCCCCTCCACCCCCTTCGAGTAGGGAGGAGCTACTATATAAGCTGCCAAATTTGAAGCCGAACGGATTTCAGGAAGTTGATCAAAATTAAGTTGCAAGATTCCATCCAAACAAACATATTACATTGCAAGTTAGATAAAAGCTTGCAAAAAAAGGGATTTAGCGAGGGTGAATAAATGACAAAATAATGAATAGGGAGCTTTCCCTCAAAAAAAGTAATGGTGGTGTGGTGCTGATCAGTATGGTGCTAGGAATTACGAAATGAAATGATGACACATAATTCATGTAAAAGACAACCATCTGTCAAATTGCAGATTCGGCAGATGTACCGTCAGTTTAAAGGAAATAATATTTTTTTGTTTTTTGTTCTCCGTAGAAACGTTTAATTTTCCTTCAAACTGAAGGAATTTCTGCTTACACCACTGGTAAATCAAAAAACAATTGAGAGAGTCGCGACCTATGTGCATCTTGGAAGTCCGGTAAATGAACAGTGGGATCAATCCATAGAAAAAAATCACGTCCATAAAGTTAGCAGTACAAAGCCCGCAGTGCAAAGATTTTATGATTGGAAAAATTGGTGCTAATTAGGCGCTAATTAAGTGCCCAATTCCCAAATTTGGCGCTCTAGCCGTTTCCGAGTTATAGCGTGTACTGCTAAGTACCCGTTAAAGTTAGAAGTGCACTATGCATAGAATGGGCCAGTACAGTGGGAGAGGGGTCCAAATGGTAAAAAAAATTAAGCGCTAATTAAGTGCTTTTCTTCTTTTTCTTAAATGTTTGCACAGCTAATTTTGAATACTCAGGTACTATCACGGAAACAATAATGTTAAAAAATAGGAAGAAGGGTATTTTGACGGTTAGTTTTTTTTATGAAGGAAAATTAAAACAAATGAACTCTATTTAACGGTTAATATTTTCTTTTAATTGAAAAAAAACATTTTTTTTATAAAAAATATCTATTTGTTTATTGAAACAAACTAATAGACATACTGTACAAAACATGTATCTTAACTAAGAAATTAATCAGGTACGTTTGCAATTTATGCAAAAATATAATAATAATATTTGGAAGAACAAAACGAAAAGCACCTTTTTACACTTTCTATGGAAATATAACACATGCAGCAAAAAAAAAAGAACTCATTAACTATGGAACTAATAAGGCCAGGCAACAAAGCGTTTACGATGATTTTGCCAAGGCTTTATGCCTTAGGTCATTAAATTCAACCCATTTGGAGTTTTGTTGACGACACACAGCCGTGTAATGTCCTATTGCTCCATATTGGACTGGTTGGACCTGTTCCTATCAAATGGAACATGATAGGGGGGTATGCAGTTTATTACTCCCACAAGTTGCTTTTTCTTTGTAGGCCACACAGAGAGCTAGAGCGCCAAATTTGGGGATTGGTCACACGTTAATGATTATTCGCGAGTTTGCAATGTCTAAAGTTAGCAGTGCATTACATTGTTTTTAAAAAAAGAAGATAAATGCAAAAATTCTGAAAAATTTCGGTGGATTTTGCAGCACTTAATTTTTTAAACCGTTTGGACCCCTCTACCATGCACTGTACTGGACCATTCAATGCATAGTGCACTGCTAACTTTAACGGGTAGCTAGCAGTACACGCTATAACTCGGAAACGGCTAGAGCGCCAAATTTGGGAATTGGGCACTTAATTAGCGCCCAATTAGCGCCGAATTACTGCATACATAAAGTCATCGCGAACCCCTCCGTTAATGACTATACGCGAGTTTGCAATGTCTAAAGTTATCAGTGCATTACATTGTTTTTAAAAAAGGGGATAAATGCAAAAATTCTGAAAACTTTCGGTAGATTTTGCACCTCTTAATTAGCGCTTAATTTCTTAAACCGTTTGGAACCCTCTACCACTGTACTGAACCTATTCTATACATAGTGCACTGCTAACTTTAACTCGAAAACGGCTAAAGCGCCAAATTTGGCAATTGGGCACTTAATTAGCGCCCAATTAGCGCCTAATTACTGCATAGTCATCGCCAACCCCTCCGTTAATGACTATTCGCGATTTTGTAATGTCTAAAGTTAGCAGTGCACTACATTGTTTTTTTAAAAAAAAGGGGATAAATGCAAAAATTCTGAAAAATTTCGGTGGATTTTGCAGCACTTAATTTTTTAAACCGTTTGAACCCCTCTACCACTGTACTGGACCTATTCTATGCATAGTGCACTGCTAACTTTAACGGGTAGTTAGCAGTACACGCTATAACTCAGAAACGGCTAGAGCGCCAAATTTGGGAATTGGGCACTTAATTATCGTCCAATTAGCGCGTAATTACTGCATACATAAAGTCATCGTGAACCCCTCCGTTAATGACTATTCGCGAGTTTGCAATGCCTAAAGTTAGCAGTGCACATTGTTTTTAAAAAAGGGGATAAATGCAAAAATTCTGAAAAATTTCGGTGGATTTTGCAGCACTTAATTAGCGCTTAATTTTTTAAACCGTTTGGACCCCTCTACCACTGTGCTGGACCTATTCTATGCATAGTGCACTGCTAGCAGTACACGCTATAACTCGGAAACGGCTAGAGCGCCAAATTTGGGAATTGGGCACTTAATTAGCGCCTAATTAGCGCCAATTTTTCGAATCATAAAATCTTTGCACTGCGGGCTTTGTACTGCTAACTTTAGGGACGTAAACAAATCTAGAATAGAAAAAGCTAAAAATGCAAATGCACGAACTATTCAAAACTAAAGATTTTAACTTACACCTAGTTCCCACCTATGCGTTTCGCATGCGCGTCCACCCTGACTCAAAAAACTCATCACGTTGTCCGACATGAACCTATATAGGTCATCTTGCTTACACCCGGTTCCCACCTCCCACTTTCTCGTGGGTGCTCACTCACGCGTCACATGATGGTGAGGTGACGCGTGAGCAGACACGCACGAAAAAGTCGTAGGTGGGAATCGGGTGTTACACCCGGCGATACAAGGTGGCCCACTGCCCAGTCAGTACTTCCAGTAAATAAAATTGTTTATTTGTTTTACTAAACCATCTAAAACCCGATCTTAATTTTATTAGGCCTGCGCTTTTCCCCTCTCTTACCCAACCTAACATCACAACTCTCATACCCAATTTTAATGTTATTGATCAGATTACAGGTCAAATTGAGAATCGATTCAGAGGTATGATAATGTTATGCGATTATTTTGATTTTTTGGATCCCAGAAACGTTACAAGTTCTACTGAAATAATTCTTCTACAAAACGGTATTTTACAACAAATATTCTGAAATTATAGAGCTTTCTATAGTAATTGAATACAATCTAGTTCTAGTTCTAGAAAGTAACTTTGGTCAAATATCTACCGCATTGTTATGGTTTTTAAAGTTACCGGTAACACTGGCAACTCGTGAGAGGACGTTTAGTAAATTAAAACTATTTAAAGATTACTTAAGATTACAAATGGGTCAAGTAGATTAAGCAGCTTAGCTTTACTTTCAATTGAAACGAAAGTTGCTTACGAAATGGACTTAAGCCCGCTTATCATGGAGCAATATACCTTGCAATTGCCTGCAATTCGGGGTCATTCTAAAATAATGTCACAAATTTTTTAAGGTTTTTTTTACTCCTCCCTCTTAATGTCACAATTTGTGTTGTTTGTTATGTTTCCCTTTCACAACACAAATTGAGACATCAGGAGGTCGAGAGAGTAAAAAAAACATACACATTTTGTGACATTATTTTAGAATGACCCTAAATTGCAGGCAATTGCAAGTTATATTGCCCCATGTCAAGCGGGCTTTAACGACTCTAATAAAAGAATTTATCAATGAAAAAGCGAGAAAAGGGACATTTAAATTATTGACCTCTCTAGACTTGCCACTGTTACAGATAATAGGGAGATTTTGGTCGGGTTTTTTGTCACCCTGTTACCCTTCCCTTTATTCTGGGCAGGCGCAGTAGCTCTTTGTCAGGCTCTTACATTTATTACAGGTAACCACTGGCGCTAATTAGCATCGAATGGCGACTACCTTTACCGTTAAAAAGACAACCAACCAAACTTGATGTCATTGTATGGTGGAACATTTTTTGGTTGTAAAAGTTTGTTTTGTTTTACGAAAATTTATTGTATTTGGATTTCATTTTTATTTAGCCGTGTTTATAGTAGTAGTGGGGTGCCTTTTTTACCGTTTTCTTTTGGTAAACAGGTGAGCAAGTACAAATAAGGTTGCAGAGGCTCAATTTCTTCTATTACTACACCAAAGACATCTTGTAAAATCATTTTCGTGACTTAATTTATGTTGGGGTATCCGTCTCCCAGTCCTATCACTAAATTAATATTTTCCTTCTATACGGTTAGAAAAGCAAATAAAAAAAGACTCGAGAAAAAACCCACAAAAGTCAATAAAAAAGTAATGTTATGTTTACCGCCAAACGATTGACTACATTCAAAGGCTCTATTTTTAATCTCTTGAAGTTACCTTTATTTACGGTAACGGTAACCATAAGAGTAACGAAATTTGCCGTTAAACTGCCTGACCAAAATCTCCCTAATGTTAACAATAAATATGCGGGAAATAAAATGAGTAACACTATCATAGTATGTTCAGCCTGTATGTTAAGTTACCATTTTTACCAAATTAAAATAGATTTTTGTTTTGTTACAATACAAAAAATACCAACGTTTGATAGTAATTTATTTATTTGAATAGGTATCTAACACGTTTAATATTTATTAAAAAAAAATTAAAATTTACGTTTATTAGTGGGAGGGCCTCAAGTCATGTTGCTACGCTGCTGTTTAGATCTCGGTCTTCCAGACTAATTTTAATTTTATAAAATTTTGTACAACTCAAAATTGTCTGTTTTGTTGTTTGTTGTGTTAAAAATATCTTCAGATTCTCAAAAAATTTCAAATTATATGCTAAAAGACTAAGATTTATGACTGGGATGCATGTCGTTTTTAATCCAATTATGCGGGTTTTTCTTTAAACTTAAGTGAAACTTGTTGAAAGTGATTTTGCAAGGGAAAAGCAAGCAAAAAATGGAAAAAAAAGGAGATTGGCGGTGGATTTGTCCCTGTATAGCAGGCCTTTTAAGTAAAAAATGCTCTCGTTGGATGACTTAGTCAGATGTTTTTATTCCTAAATTTGCTGATGTCCAAATATCGATAACTTCTTCACACTAATGAGAAACGAAAATTGAAATTTTTAATTCATATATTTTTATGGTAAAGCCATGATGGTAATTTAATAGACACATAAAGTTAATTTTCAGTTTTATAAGCATCCGTATCCTTATTTCTATCAAGTCGACCAATCAAGCAGGTGCACTTTTAAAATCATGGCGAATGCGTGACAGCTCCAGCTGATTAAATGCACGAAAACCTCGTTAGGTACGATAAGGGAGTCGTAACGTTACGACCGTCCCTGCATACGAAACGATGTTTTGACGCTGGAGCTGTCACGCATTCGCCATTAGTTTAAAAGTACACCTGCTCGATAGGTCGACTCGATAGAGATAAGGATACGAATGCCGATAAACCCGAAAATTAACTTGTGTCTAATGCTTACAATATTTTAGCATATTTTAAGGGGTAACGTTTTTATTTAAGCAACTTTTACTATGTTTTTCACAGTTTTAAGCCATTATTTTAAAATTTCCATAGCGATGTTGCTTTTTCCTCGGTGACGTTCATTGTTGCGACATTTTAATCTTTGACAGTTTGAAACTCGCGGAAATGGCTCAATTTTTAGGCAAAAATAATTAGATTTTTGGAATATTACTATTTTCCGCTATTTCTCTTTAATTTGGCTAAAAAACGGGCAAATTCTTTTTTTGCACGCGTGATCAAAAAAAAAGTTTTCTTGCATCGGTTACCAAAAAAGCCACGCTTTAATTATATGCAGACAGTTACTAAAATCATGTTTTCCATGAAGGTATAAAAAAAAACATTTTTTCTCTGTTAAAATGAAAAATATTTAAGGTTGTTAAAGAGAGACAGCAGGCTATAAAAAAGTATTTCAAAGAAAGATGGAAATAATTTAAGGCAATTGTTTAATAAAAATATAGGGTTCCCACTGACCTGGAAAACCTGTAATCTCTGGAAAAGTCAGGAAATTATGTTAGCTACCTGGAAAAGTCAGGGAATGACCAAAAATCCGCAAAATCAGGGAATTGGCACGCAAAACCTGGAATTTCTCTTTTAACCTATTTTTTAAACCAACTTTATAAAAAATATTATGCGAGTTCTTCTCTGCTCAACTCATATACAGACCGCTTCAAGCTACTGCGAACATAGGGCGGAAGAAGTCTAATTTGCCAGTGTACGTACATGCAGAGACACCGCACGCCTATCAGTGAAGCAACCAATACTCAGGTTTTTGATCACCACTTGCATGACTTTCCTTTGGTATTTAGTATGCCTCTAACCACAGTGCTGTGTGGAGCGTAGTCAATGAAACCGGAATTTGGTCAATAAATACGCAAATTTTTATAACGTAATTTTCTTATTTTTTGTCACTGATAAATAAGAGCGTTTTATTGTCAACTGCTCAGATTTATCAGTGACGACGTGTTACAATGAAAATAATAAGGAGAAACAAAATAAAAGCAAGTTCTCAAAATAAAATAATACATTCTAAAAACCAAAAAGATTCTCCCAGTCAAAAAAAAATTAAAGCAAATGTTCGAAAAGTCCTCCGTGCTCGGCTAGACAATATCCGAGCCTACTATAAAAACCCCTTCTAACGTTTCCAAGCATGTTAGGGGTGATAATTTGAAAAGCTTCTTCAAAAACAGATAGAAGTCATTAGGAGCAAGATCGGGAGATCGAGCTGGCCATAAAATAGTTCCCCGTGTACTTATAACCCGATTAGAAAATACATTATCAAGATATTCCCTAACAAGGCCAACATTGTGAGCGGAACAACCATCTTGTTGAAACCATGTTTCACCAAATCTCACACCTAACAACTGCCTAGCAGTTGGAATAATGTGCTGCTGCAGTAGATCCAAGTATCTAGGACCATTCAAATTGCAATTGCCGTTAATAAAAAATGGCCCAATTACGTGTTCCCCTATAATACCCCCCCCCCAAACATTTAGTTTTTGGGGATACTGTGTTCTTACGTCAAAATACAAATGCAAATTTTCCCTCGACCAATATGGGTTGGGTTATGACGATTTGACCATTTGACCATCTGCACTTTTTCGGCAACTTCGTAGACATCCATTTTTGGTTTTAAAAATGTATTATTTCAATTAAGAACTTACCCATCTGTTTCTCGAGCAAGGCAGAAATAAAACAAAATAATAAAAACAAAATGAATTTCCAAAAGATAACACTGCAGCGTGCTTCGAATCCACCTCGGTCGTACGGCACGGAGAGTAAATTGGACTTGATTCCCCCTATGTTCGCAGTAGCTTGAAGCGGTCTGTATAAGCTCAATATCTGTTTCGCGCTCAATCATTTCCCGTCCACCTAAAATCCAAGAGCAAGAGAAAACAGAGAGGAAAGCTCTTCGTTGAGTATTTCGCAATAGTAGTTCTTCCATGTGGTTAGGATCTCTCTTTTGTTGGTTATCAGTTGTCCGTTGATTGTTGAGAGGAAGTTTTCGGTTCTGGGTTGGTATTCTGTTTTGTGCTTTGTTATGTTAGTATTCTTTTTTACTGTTTCTTGGATGTTGTTCCAGAGCTCGTTTACATTGTAGCCCCATTGCGGGTCTTTTATTTCTTCAGTAATTGGTTTCTGGTATATTTCCTCTGTTTGTTCTTTCTTGAGTTTTTCCGTATTCCAACTTATGCTGGTCTTCTGCATATATATTAACACTTCGTGCAATTTAGTTTTATAACTTGCTAGACGAACCAAAAAAACCTAGGCATACCATAGTAAAAAACCGCATAGAATCTCATGAAAGTTTTTATGCTGTTTCATAGGGGTTTATAAGATTCTACGAGCCAGGCTGTCTTGCTCGTAAGATTGATAGACATGATCTGTACTTCATAAGATTTGTCTTAGTTTTTACAAGTTTGTTTCACATACCGCATAAAAAACGTATAAAACCTGATAAAACATTTTAAAATCTCGGCAAACTTTTCCAAGAGATTTGACGCGGCTTTTTTGGCAGGGATACCACTAGGCAAATTGGTCTTTTAATTTTAATGCTGTTATAAGAACCTGATTTGTTTTTAGGATTTAACGAATTCGGTTCCTGTGATTTTTGTCTTCAAATAAAGTTTCGAACAAAGTTTCTCGTCTTATTTATCTGCTTTCTCGATAATATAAATACCTGCTAAATTTGAGCGATGGTAAAAGACTACATTTACTTGGTATCCACGTAGACAAGCAATTCATATCCAAAAAATACCTGGAATTTTTTAAAAATGGTAAGGGAAAACCTGGAAAAGTCAGGGAATTTGGAAATCAGAATTTGGTGGGAACCCTGAAATTCCTGTTTTATCATCTGTCTGTCATCTTTAGTGGTGTCGTGAATATGATTTTTATTTTGCCATTTTTATCCAAAAAACAACAAAAATCGTAACTTTTCAAAGCGTAAAGTGTAAAGACATAAGGTGGTATTAATTTCTTTCAATCAGTCTTTAAATTAACCAAAAAATCGTGTTCTACTATAAGTGTATTTTAGCACATCTAAAAATAATTTAACAGGTTTTAATCATTGCTCTCTCATTATAGAAGAATAATTAAAAACTGTCAAAACCAACTAAACTGACGTTTCGGTCGCTAACTTTTGGACGAGAACCCTACCTTCTTAAATAAACAAAAGCCTTATACACCACAGTAAACAAATCTAAAACCAATTTTGCCAAATTTTAATTTCGACCCTCTCTTTTTCTTTAACATTTTTCGAGTAAAAATGGTACCAGAACGCATCATATATATATGTAAAAGGCTTTTTTCTTGATTTAAGGGGGCAGTGATGATCTATCTCCTTGAATCAACTTGAAGTGAGATCTTATACTTTTCTATACATTGACTTAAAGAACGGACTGGAATAGCCAATTAAAGCAGAAAAAGACTGGAATTTGATTATTTTTATAAATAAAATACTTCAAAATTTACATTTTGAAAAAAACAATCAACAAAATCGTGACTATTTAAAAATAAAGTAGATAAACATCTCTTGGGGGTGGTCTACAATATCCGATGATTTTACTCGAAATACGACACTTGGACAGTTTTAAGATATCTTGTTTACCGGGATATTAATTTTTACGGAATATTTGGACTGTTCAAAAAAATGACGCGTCTCATTATTCCAGTGCAATTTGACGTCCATTCAGGTTAAAATATCTTATCAATTGCAGTATAGTTCGGCTTAAAATCAATTTTTAGATACCCATGTATAATATGTCAGCCTTCAACCTTTCTTAAACCATAGCCCTTATAGTAAATATCGTCCATAATTTTTTTGAAAGTTAAATATCAGCAGTATTCGGCATGAAACTGTGTCTGTTGAAAATAAACCGACCATACCATGCTAGACATATCTTTAAAATGAATTTGTCAATTAGCCACTCTCTAGTAAAGTGGTGAAAGAAGATCGAGTAATTGGAAAAATCATTATTTTCTTTTTCTTTTCGCTTGCCATTAGATTTTTGATCTATTTACGGTAAAGGCTTGTTTTCAATATCGAAAAACAATTTATTACGATCAGAAACAAATGAACCAGTTAAAAGTTACTAAAAATTCGTTTTAAATTTAAAATATTAATTAATTAAATATATATTTTTTTATACCTTAAGTAACTCTCCGAAAATAACCAAACTATGGCTTTTTTGGTCACCGATACCCAGTGGCGTAGCCAGATATCGAGTCTGGGGTGGGGGTTTCATCATTTAATCAAAATTAACTACCTACCTATGGCAAATTTTGAAAAATTAGGTAGGTGCTTATTGCTAAAGCTCTTGAACTGAAGAGAGGGGCGGTTTAATAGGTGTTGAGTTAGTCTATACGAAACAATTTTTAAAAGCAAGTGTCATCTCGAGTCTCATTTGCCGATTTTTTTTAAAAAAACTAACCCTTAAATGCGCCGCAGGCAAAAATTTTGAAAATATTACCCTAAAATGCAATTTTTTACGCGTTTCAAATATATATGATAAAAGAATTGCTAAAAATTAAAGAAAACTATAACTTAGGTTTTTTGTAAAATATTTTTTGTAAAAGTAGATTGGGTTAGATGCCAAGAAGGGGTGGGTTGCGGTGGTATATATAGATTTGTTGCCAAATCATAAATGCGCCGCAGATGAAACTTTTAAGAAAAATTATACGAGAATGCCATTTATTACACGTTTGGATGCTGGTGATAAAAATTTAAAAAATTAAACTAAAATTATGACAATTAATGACGTCATAGCACCACAGGCAAAATTTTTAAAATTTAAGACATCACACTAATCACACACACAAACACACGTCAGAAACCGGAAAAAAGGGTCAAAAAAAGTGGGAGAGCTTTAGCTCTCTCTGGTGCCCTTGATCATGATTAATTTATTGTAGATTGGGTTGGACCTCCTGGGGGGGGGGTTTAACCCCCAACCCCCCCTGGCTACGCCACTGCAATACCGTTATATGATCAGCTGATCGTAAAAGCCTTGACAAAAAACTCTTGTAAAATCTCATAGAAAACTTCTAAAGAAACCTTACGATAACTATAACATACAAATGGTTTTTGTAGGGAAAACCAGGTGGGTTTTACAACCTTCTAGAATCCTATAAGACATCATGAAAATGCATTTAACTTGATTTGTGCCAATACGGTACCTTTTAGTGCGACCACTGCCGGCTCTAGGCTATTGTATACTTTTAAAGTGTTTTTGGGTAATTTCATTGTTAAGAGTGTGTTAGTTTACGCACTTCGCTTCAGCTCACCGCACCAGCTCACGATGCAACTTACGTAACAGTGGCGTAGTAACGGGGGGGAGGGTTGGTGACAACCGCCCCCCCCCCCCTCGAAATATACCTTATACTTACCGCCCCCCCGGAATTTTTTCTTACTACGCCAGTGTCACGCACTCTCAATAAAAGAAAAATTTCTTCAGTTCTCCATGTAGCTGCTTAAATTCCCATAGACACTAGATGTCGCCATACTTGTAGCAAGTAGTAAATTTTGTTAAAGATTAGATTTTAGGGTTTTGAGGGTTTCAATTTTGTGTTATGCTTGGTCTGTCCATTGGTTGGGTCACTGGCTCGGTGGTGGCCTTCCCCTGTGCGTTTTTCCATCTTCCCATTGGATGGTTGGCACTGTGCTTGTGTCTAATGGATGGGGAGACCAAGCATAACTCTGTTTTTCACATATTAATTTTACAAATATCAATGTTACAATAAGTCTTCTTGGGTTCTTTCAGTACACCCTGAAGATGACAGTCTATACTGTCGAAACATGTTGTGTGATTTTTCAATAAAACATCAGTGGAGAATGACCAAAGCTTTTTCATTTTCTTGAAATCCCTCCACGTATGGACTACTTCTTCAATTTAAAAGAAAAATGGCATGCTGTGAAGAAAACCTGTGAATAACACCCGCCCTTCAAGATACATCGAGGAGTGACTTTGTGTGTCGCAATCCGTTGCACTTGTTGGTATATTTAAACTCAAATATCTTTAGCACTGGCTGATCATTTTGGGACTTCCTGTATATTGGACATAGAAATCAGATTGGATTGTTATAGTGCTTCCAATGTCAGTTGGCTCACCTCGTCTTACAGTGTTACTCTAAAATTATAGAATTTCGCAAAAGTTTCCATTGAAATAAACGTTTAAAAATCATTTGACGTTCCCCGTATATTTTTATGGCACTCTACGTGGATTAGACATTTCACGTCAAACACGGCTCTGATTGGCTGAGCGATAGACAGGTAGGGGAAAGTGCTCAACCTAGGGACACCCTGTACCTAGGGACACTAATGTTTTTTGGCCTGTTTGACCCTATAGTAGGCCAATCGTCTTAACACTATGACCTATGCCTATATTCCAGTTAGTGAACTAAAGAAAAATGCAAATGGCCGCGGAATAAAGTAGCGGTGCACCGCTCGGTGTTTTAGTGAGGGAAAAGTAATTATTTTGAAAATTTTATACCAGTTGTTTTAAGCCAATCCGATGCCTTGTTTTTCACAGGTTGCTATGGCAACAACCCGAATTTTTCGGTCACGTGACTTAGTTGAAAAATTATTAACTGATAATTTCCATGGCTTGACAGCTGTCACGTGCAGATGTCAGAATTACAACAGAGGCGTAGGTACAATTTTCTATTCATTTTATGATATTTTCTTTGCGACAACAAAATTTAATATGAAACAAAAAAAAAAAGATATTGGTGAAACGTCATTCCACCAATGCGCTGCAGCAGTCATAGCCAACTTCGCAGATTTTATGTTTCCTACCTAAATACTTACCGCGTTAAATTATCATCGACTTTGAAAGAGAATAATTAATTTTGCCTTCTCTCTAGTAGCATAAGATTAATTATTAGAGTATGAAGAAATGTGTTCATTTCGGGATTTTGAGAATCGTTTTTTTTTACTAGGGCAAAGGGAAAGTGAAAAAAAAATCAAACTATTTGAAATGCAAAACACCTAGCGTCCAATATAACACGTGCCGATACACCTATTTTTCCCTATCCTCTAGTACTATAATATTGTGTGTGACAAAGATGCAAACCTTATTTTACTAGAGTGTCAGGGAATTGTAAAAATAATAGATGAATAAGTGTATAGCCACAATATAGGTAACACAGACATTCAAAGTGTCAAAAAAGTAATTAAATAGCCACCTTATATTAAAACACCAAACCTCAATGCAAAATAAACGCTGCCAATTTTTGGTATAAAATTTTCATACCGAATCTCCCGCAAGCTTGAATTAATCTCGGTAAATTTGTTCTCTGTTACGAATTTTTATAAGAAAATTTGCACCTAAGTGACAATTTTTCGAAGCGGTTGTTGTCACAATTGTGCTTGGTAAGACTTTTGCCACATTTAAATAAGTAAAGTAACCATTTTGGTATTTTTTGGCTGAAAAAAGCAGGAATTTTTTTTTTAAGGTTCTAATGTTTTTTATACCTACTTAATCCCTATGCTAATGGGGTATTACGTTTATTTACGTATATTCTTAGTCAGTGCCGTGACAATTTTGTGGTGAATTGAAATCAATTATAGTAAAAGCGTTCTTGAACTTTTGCGATTAAACAAGGCGATGTGGAGACCTTGGAGTGATGCAGATAATTTTCAGGTTGTTGTGGAGCCCGCAATGAGCCTTGTTGAAGAGTCTGTGGAAGTGTAATCTCCCGAATTTGCAAATAAAGACGTAAATGTACAAATGTTTAAAAGAAGAAAACTATAACTCTTCAGGTAATCAAATTGTAAATAGAATTTGTGAACTGACAAAACTTAGTCGGACCAGTTTTTACAGGATTATTAGAGACAAGAAAAAAGAAATACTATATACCTGGATGAGACCTGGTATGACACGGTATGGTACGTTAACTGGTCCGTGTTTTCGGGGGAAACGAGTAATCATTTTACATGCTGGAAGTGAATTGGGTTTTGTTCCAAATGCGCTGCTGCTATCTGCAAAAAATATTAAACAATCTTCTGCAGACTATCACGTAGACATGACGGCAGGGTTGAGGAACAACTTATACCACATATTCCGCAAAATTCGGTTATTATACTTGACAATGCGTACCATTCGCGCCAAAAATCAAAATTCATTCATTCATTAAATTCCTGGAAACCAAAGGGTTAGAAATACCAGAGAAGGCTTCCAAGAAAATATTATTAGAGCTGATTAAAAAGCAACTTTTTGAAAAAGACTATGTCGTTGATCATCCCTTGGAGCAATACGGCCACACAGTTTTACGACTTCCGCCATATTACAAAAAAAAGAAGTTAAAAAACTTTCAAATCAGTTGCTTCAACCGAAAAGAAAACAAAAAAGAAAAGATCAAAAGATCTTGGTTGGAAATTACGAAAATTCAAACTTGGATGAGCATCCCACAAGGAACACACAAAGGACTAAAGCGAAAAGAGAAATGATTAAACGATGTTTCGCTCTGGGTAACCAGCGCGAGCTCATCAGTGTTTTCACTGGTAGCCCTCCCCATATATCATTGAACACCATCATACACTTTGATTTCCAACCTTGAATCATTCACAAATAGGCATCATTCCGCATTGGCACTTATCCAAGTTACCTGATATGGCTTCGTCCTAGCGTGTTAATATTTCCAATAGGATTATGCTCCTAAGGCTATTAAAACAAAAAAAAAAGAAGTTTAAAAAACTTCCAAATCAGTTACTTCAACCGAAAAGAAACCAAAAAAGAAAAGATCAAAAGATCTTGGTTGGAAATAACGAAAATTCAAACTTGGATGAGCATCCCACAAAGAACACACAAAGGACCAAAGCGAAAAGAGAAATGATTAAACGATGTTTCGCTCTGGGTAACCAGCGCGAGCTCATCAGTGATTTCACTGGTCACCCTCCCCATACATCATTAAACCCCATCATACACTTTGATTTCCAACCTTGAATCATTCACAAATAGGCATCGTTCCGCATTGGCACTTATCCAAGTTACCTAATATGGCTTCGTCCTGGCGTGTTAATATTTCCAATAGGATTATGCTCCTAAGGCTATTAGAACAAAAAAAAAAAGTTAAAAAACTTCCAAATCAGTTACTTCAACCGAAAAGAAACCAAAAAAGAAAAGATCAAAAGATCTTGGTTGGAAATAACGAAAATTCAAACTTGGATGAGCATCCCACAAGGAACACACAAAGGACCAAAGCGAAAAGAGAAATGATTAAACGATGTTTTGCTCTGGGTAACCAGCGTGAGCTCATCAGTGGTTTCACTGGTCACCCTCCCCATATATCATTAAACACCATCATACACTTTGATTTCCAACCTTGAATCACTCATAAATAGGCATCGTTCCGCACTGGCACTTATCCAAGTTACCTGATACGAATTCGTCCTGGCGTGTTAATATTTCCAATAGGATTATGCTCCTAAGACAATTAAAACAAAAAAAAAGTTAAAAAACTTCCAAATCAGTTACTTCAACCGAAAAGAAACCAAAAAAGAAAAGATCAAAAGATCTTGGGTGGAAATAACGAAAATTCCAACTTGGATGAGCATCCCACAAGGAACACACAAAGGACCAAAGCGAAAAGAGAAATGATTAAACGATTTTTCGCTCTGGGTAACCAGCGCGAGCTCATCAGTGATTTCCCCATACATCATTAAACCCCATCATACATTTTGATTTCCAACCTTGAATCATTCACAAAAAGGCATCGTTACGCATTGGCACTTATCCAAGTTACCTGATATGGCTTCGTCCTGGCGTGTTAATATTTCCAATAGGATTATGCTCCTAAGGCTATTGAAACAAAAAAAAGAAGTTAAAAAACTTCCAAATCAGTTACTTCAACCGAAAAGAAACCAAAAAAGAAAAGATCAAGATCTTTTCTCTCTGGTTACCCAGAGCGAAACATCGTTTAATCATTTCTCTTGTAAGATGCTCATCCAAGTATGAATTTTCGTTATTTCCACTCAAGATCTTTTGATCTTTTCATCCGCCATATTATTGCATTTTTAATCGGATCGAAATGGTTTGGGCCACAATGAAGAAACAAATACAAAGGGACAATAATACACCACAAATTAGTGATTCGCTTTTAATTACTATTAGAAATGTGATTGACCAAATAGGCGAAACAGTCCTATGGAAAAACTGTTTAAACCATGTTATTGAAAAGGAAAATCAATATCACGTTCCACCACCGATTATTCCAATAATTATTTCATTTAACAGTGATTCCAGTTCTGAAAACTGGGATAATGATATTATGTAAGAAAAATTACCACGTTCTAAATTACTAAGTTTACTTTTAGTTTAAATTGTTTATGATGTATATTATGTATTTTCCTCAACTTTATAATATTTTCTTTAATTTGACAAGGCTTATACGTATGTAATACATTTTGAGCTGGGCGTGTTTGAAATCACCAGTTTATTATGTATTTAAAGCGTTCTGTATTATTCTGCATAAGTATAATATTCTTCGATATTATTTTCGGCCTCCGCCTCTGTGTCACAACGTTTTATGATGTTTTGGTGTTCAGACCGTGCCAACTGACATTGGAAGCACTATACCTCATTTTCGTTATTATGAAATATCTTTCGACCTTATTTTAAGGTATACCCGTTAAGAAATTCACACTCAATAGTTACTCTGCAAAACTTTACGGCTGATAGAAAATAAAAACTTAAGAAAAAAGTTCCTATAACATATATATGCATTAAAAAAGCATTTAATAACTAGTCCAGTTCCAAAGAAAAAAAACAAAAAATATAGCGAGCTTTCCCTCAAAAAAGATATTGGTAACCATAGACCCGGGTTTCGCACTTGTGGAGCTCATCAGTACGGTGCTAGGAATTAAAAGATGAAATGATAATAAGAAAATATGGTAATTTCTGCCATTTTTTATTCTTTATGGGGGCACCTACTAGGGTCCCTATATAGGACCCCAAATCCGCCTGCGCCCGATTTTTTTTTTAAGAGAAAAAGGGTGCCCGGGGGGGGGGGTTGCAATGTGTTTTTTTATTGTTTTGGGTTGGGTTGGATTAGGTTGGGTTGGGCTGTGTTGGATTGGGTTGTTTTAGTGAAAAAATTAAAAAAAAACACAAAAAAAACAACCGGCGCAGGCGGATTTGGGGTCCTAGGGACCCTAGTAGGTCCCTCATAAAGAATTTTTCATAGAAAATAAAAAATGGCAGAAAACCGTATACTGCATAATTACCAAAAAAATGAAACAGGATTCATGTAAAAAAACAACGATCTGTCAAATTGCAGAATCGGCAGATGTACTTGCAATTTGAAGGAAAATTAAGCGTCTCTACGAATACAGATATAATTATCTTTACTTTAGATATAACACTAAGTTGGTAATTTTCTTATAAAAGGACCATTACTCGATTTTTGAAATCACCTGGTGGATCGCTCATGATATGTAATTTTTTGTTTTGTTTTAATACCTATTTCTATTTTGTTTTTTTTTTATTAATTATTTATTTTTATTATATACCTTTACAAAAAAACTACGATAAAATTAAATAAAAAAGCAAAAAAATGATTAAGAAAATAATAAACATATAAAAAATAACATTATAATTTAAGTGCGATACATCGTTTTAAAGGAAATTTCACGCTGATTTTAAAAATCGAGTAAAAAGTAGATCAATCCATAATAAAAATACCAACTTAGTGTTATTTCTCAAAAATTAAACGTTAAAGATAAAATCCAGTTTGACAAATAAATCCCACTTTCAATTATCTATAAAAAAGTAACTTACAGAAAAAATTAATTTTCATCAATAAAAAAGTTATACCACGTACCCTGTACTAATGTTAAGGTCTGTCATCAGAACCGTAGTTTTTGAGATATTAAGGAAATATAAAAATTTATTTATATAAATCCTAACTCTCGACACACGATTTCACATTTGGATGGATTGTTTCAATAGCTATTCAAACAATGACTATCCAATGTTAAAGTCTGCCAGAGTGTCAGATCCGTAGTTTTTGACATATTCGTATAATTTATTTTACTGATGAATATTAATTATTCCAGAAGTATTTTGAAAGTTGTTGTTTTTATACACATAGAGGTACAAAAAAAATCTCCAATCACACCCTCCGGCATTCAGCCGCCCCCAATACTAAAGTTATATTGCTTGTTGCTCGGTTTGCGTATGGAATATGAAAACTTGAGAACAGACGCGAAAATTTGAATGAGAAAGAGAAAAGTTGGTCTGAGGACATATCCATAATCCCAAGAAAAAACCTTTTTTCGCTGCATTTATGTGCACATATCTGCATGAGACTTTGAGCAGTGGCGGTCACAGGGACGGTGAAGGCGGGGGGAAGGAGTGATCGATCGCCCGACCTATCTTTTTTTAAAATATTTTACAAAAAACGTAAACGACGTTTTTAACTTAAGAGTGAATTTGGATCCTAAAAACAGTTCGTTTACTTAAACAGATAAACCGCACATCAAAAATTAAATAAATTTTGCACAGCGGAGGCTTCTGGTATCCCCCACAGACCATTCGCGTGGTTTTTCGAAAAAATATATATTTGTTTTTATTTAGTTTTAAAAAATAATCGATAATTTTTACCATGAAAACATTTTTAGGATACGTAAAATTATGTAAAAAACTTAAAATTATGAAAAATTTGATACAAATTTGATTAACAGTTTTTTAGATTAAGTAATTGGAAGAAGCGCATATTTTATTCAAATTGACCTTTAAATTTCAAAAAACCTCGAATTTTAAGAACTTTTTATTAACAGCATTCAAAACATGAAAGAAACCGCATTTTAGTATAATTTTATCAAAATTTTCGACTGTACGTGGCTCATTTATGACATTTATTATGATATATTATTATATCCCATCACTCTTTGCCAGCTAAACCACTTTTGCAAAAATATTTTACAAAAAACGGGAAAAGCTGAAATTTTTTAAAGAATTTTCTGTTTAAATTGGCAAAATTTTCGCCTGCGGCGCTTTAACATCATTGATTGTTACAATTTTAGTTTAATTTATCAACAAAATTTAAAACGAGTAAAAATGGAATTTTTAGTTTAATTTTCTCAAAATTTTCGCTTGCGGTGAGTTTAAGACATGATGATTTCAATTTTCATATATTATGTATTTATTTACAGTCACAATATTTTTTTTTGAATTACACTAAGTAAATATATTTAAAATGCATTTTCAAGTCCTAGGGACTTTTTTGCAGGGAAAAATACTTATTCTCAATCTGGCGGTATCTTTAAAAGAATACTTATAAATTTTAAAAGTTAAGCGAGAGTTAAATTTAAATAATAAAAAGAAATTAAAAAGCGGAAATCAATAAACAAAAAAAAAATAATAATTTCTATAATAAACCATATCGTAGTACCTCTAATATTTAGATTCTAAATTAGGAAATGTAATTCCGATTTTCTTAATAAATTGACGTTGCACTTACTTTGTACCTAGGTACGTTAATTCATTAGTCCGTAGAATTTTTTATTTGTACGCAGTAACTTAACCCCTCGCCTAACCCAATACCTATTATATTAAACCGCCCCCCCCCCTCCTGTGACCGCCTCTGCTTTGAGTAGGATAAACATTTTCTTATAAAAGCTAAAAAATCCTCGAGAATAAGCACACTACCTCTAAAGCATCCTTTGCAAATCATAAAAATGCAGTTTTTGATGAGAAAAAATAACAAAGCTATCAGTTTTTTGAACCTGGCTATCATCCTAGCCTGTATCAATGTTTTTTCCTCGGGCTGTTTGATCACCAATTGCCCCAGAGGGGGCAAAAGAAGTGGTGGAAAGTTTAGTGCAGTTGAAACCAACATTAAACCGGTAAGTAAAAAAATATAATAAACGGAGCCTCAAAAAAAGTCTGGAACACCCTGTTTACATAGTAATATCAAAATCGACTTGTCCAAGGGTTTTGGAAACGAATAGGCTTTCCAGGTTTTTCCAGAACGTGGGTAGCCTGTTTAAGAAAAAAATTAATAAACTTTTCTTAAGACACCCTCTATAGTATTCTTAAAAATTGCCTTTTAAAATCGAGCGTTTTTCGCAAAAATTCATAATTTCCAGTACAAAAATTCCCTGATTCTCGATTGAAAATTAATATGTTTTTTTCTTAAAAAATATTTTTCAGAGTATTTTTCTTGCCTAAAAAACATTTTTTTCTGCCTAATCTTTTAACAAAATACTTTGTTGTCTTTAGTGCATTCCCTGCGGCCCAGGCAACACGGGTCAATGTTTCGGCCCCTCGATCTGCTGCGGGCCCTTCGGCTGTCTTATGGGCACCCCGGAGACCCTTAGATGTCAGCGCGAGGGCCTCTTTCGCGAGAGAGAGCCCTGCATTGCCGGCGTCTCTTATTGCAGGAAAAATACGGGAAGATGCGCGATGGAAGGGATATGCTGCAATCAAGGTAAATCATTTTGAAAGGTGTACTGTTAAAGAAAAACTAGTTGGCTTAGACCGAGGGTGACTTCACTGCCTGCACTATATAGGGCGTCCCAAAAGTTTGAGTGCACCCTAATATCTCCAAAACCAAGAGTCAGAGAAGTAAAATTCCACATAATTAGATGGTTTACCAAAAAGGATCTTTTTGGATGCTAATCATCGCACCCGTCATTAAGGAGGCGGAGCTAGGGCGGCGACGATACTTTTTTAAACGAGACCCTGTATATTTTGGAAAATTTTCCTTCTGTTTCCAAAAACACCTAATATGTTACTTTTTCCTCTAACGGTTTTTAAATAAAATAGGAAAATCATCTCCGTAAGACCAATGAGTTAAACAAGAAAACTGATATTAACTCTGTGTTTCGGACTTCCATTGTCTATATTTTATTTATACACGACGTTTCGATCAGTACAATCTCTGATCGTCTTCAGATTCTCAGAATCGTCTTGAGATCGAAACGTCGTGTATAAATAAAATATAGATAATGGAAGTCCGAAACACAGAGTTAATTTCAAACACATCATTGTCTCAAACTTTCAAACAAGAAAACTGATATTCGGCGATTCTTTTCATTGGTCATATTTAAAAGTTTTTGTCATTTTATTTAAAAACCGTTAGAGGAAAAGGTAACATATTAGGTATTTTTGGAAAGAGAATGAAAAGCTCTATTCAAATTTTAGAAAATATACAGGGTATTTCATTTAAAAAAAGTTATGTCTCCGCCCTAGCCCCGCCCCCTTAATAAATGGCGGCACAATTAACATCCAAAAAGATACTCCTTTGTAAACCACCCAATTACTTATGTGAAATTCTCTCTTTTGATTCTGGAGATATTACGGTGAACTTAGATTTCTAGGACACCCTGTATCTGGCAGTGGTTTGCAATAGCCTGCAGTTGTCCACAGTAGCCCGCGATAGTGCTCGCAATACTTGCAATAGTCATAGTGTGTCAATATTCTGCAAAAGTCAAGAATATTCTTGCAATAGTGTCAATCTTTATTTTTCGTGACAATGCTTCTGTAATAACATGCAATAATCTCTAAATACTCACAATAACCATGCAATAACCTACAATAATATGCAATTTTTAATGATTGGCAATACTTTGCAATAATCCTGCCATGGTTTACAATAATCTGCAATAGTCCACAATAATCTGCGGTAGGAATATTTTTTGGCAATAGTCTACATTACAAGGTTATTGCAAACTATATGTACATAAATCAGGTCAGTGAAATTCTCCTCGGCGGATGGAGGCTGTTACATTAGATAAAAAAACCGTTTTTGGGATACAATAACTCAAAAACCGCTAAACCGATTTCTATTAAATTTGACAAAAAAATTCTTTGGCACCAGGCTATGAGTTAATCAGATTTGATGGCGGTGGGGGTGTTGGAAAGAGGGTAGAAAAGGGGGTTTAACTTTTAAAAACATCTTAGCTTACAAACCGTAGCAGCCATCAGATCTGTAGTTTTTTAGATATTCACAAACAGTACCTAGCAAAACACGGTTTTCACATTAATAAAATTTTCAACAAAATTTTTTAATTATTAAGTTGGTCAGGGCCTTAATTTTTAAAATATTTTGTATCTGCTTTTTATGTCTCCTTATTTTGATGTTAAATAGCGCCGCAGCAAACATTTTTTACATTTTAAACAGAAAATTCTACAAAAATGTTCGCTTTCCCTCTTTTATTGTGAAATATTGCTTCTGGCTTCTGGGATGGCCAAAAACTCATATTTTTTAAATTTTTTTTAGATGCATGTTTTGTAGACAAACAATGTTCCCTGGAAGAGAAGAGAATTTTTGGAGACAACAATCTAGATTTGTACAACTACTTGGGATTTCAAAATGAGGTCAGCATTGAGAAGTAGATGGATTCAGCATCTAGTATTTAAAATTTAATGTATTTATAGGAAATATGTATACTATTGTAGCCTTGCTTTAAAATGTATTTTTGGCAAGCAAAATTATGGAAAAATAAAGCTTTTTTTAATTAATCAAACACTAAGTCTTATAATTTTATTTTTACTTAAACCTAAATAATCTTAATAATAATGTATTCACCAAAACAAATTTGGCTTGCAAAAAAAAAGTAAAAATAAAAATAATCTGTAAACTATTGTTTAAAGAAAGTAGAACTTGAAAGATGGGTAGAGTGGAGAAGTATTAAACCTTAAAATTGTTAGTAATTAATCATTTTGGATTATTAAGTATTTTTGTTTTAAATATCACTTTGAAAAATCACAACTTACGCAAATCTAAAACAAACACACTCCCATCAGAGGCACTGGCGCCCACCTTGTCACCCCTTGAGTTCCAGCATACCTCAAAAATGCCCCCAGTACCTTTGTAGCTGTGCACCAACTGACCACTCTGCGTTGACCAAATATGAACACACTTGTCAAAACTTCCACTGGCCAGGAATTTGCCGTCAGGGCTGAATGCAACAGAATATACAGGCTCTGTATGTTTTGTCAATGTATGAATGCATGCTCCTCTCTCTACATCCCATAATCTTACAGTTGAGTCAAAACTTGCAGAGGCAAGAATTAAGTTCATATTTGGATTTTGAGTCCCAGGACCAGTTGGACTCCACTTGATGGTATAGATTTCTTTAGAGTGAGCTTGTAAGTCATGTACACAAGTATCTTGTTTCATCGACCAGATTTTCAATGTCATATCGTCAGAACAGGAAGCCAACAAGTTTCCTTGAGGGTCCCATTTGATTGCATTTACTTCATTTGTGTGACCTTGGAATGATTTAACTGGCTTATCCATAGAAAGTTTACAAACATGAATACACTGATCTGTGGAACAACTAGCAAAAGAAGTATTAGTCTGCCAATCAACATCCAATGCTGGAGCACTATGAAATGAAAACTGTTGAGTGCATTGACCACTAGCAGCATCCCAAATGATTGTAGTTTTGTCAACTCCGGCTGAAAGAATATAGTTACCCCTTTTGTTCCATTTAAGAGCAAAGATGGGACCCTTGTGTTGACCAAGAGTTGAGGCCAGTCGACCATCAGTTGTCCAAATTCTGGCATAACCATCATAACTACCTGTGGCTAAGAGTGAACCATCACAGTTCCAGTCAAGAGATGTGACATCTTTGTTGCTCGGAACCTGAAAAAAAATGAAAATAAATTATCGAAGAAATTTTGATGAAAACCAAATAGGGAGGTAAAACTAAAATATTACTTACTTCTGTGCCACCTTTTTGAATACAATGCCTTAAAACCAACTGATTTGGACTGGCACTGCTGTCAGACATATCCCATATCCTGGCTGTACTGTCACCTGAACCGCTAGCCAACAAGTCTGTAGTTGGATTCCATGCACAAATGAACACTTCTGATTCATGGCCTCTGAGGACTGTGGCTTTGCTTGGTGGAATTTCAATGGATTGATCAACTTCCATATTTTCTGTTTGAGTGATTGGATTAACCTCCTCTCCATTGGCTTCAGTGTTGCTCTCATTTTTAACAGTTTGTTGTTGTTTTTGTTGGTTTTGCTGATTCTGTCGGCTAGCAACTACATCTGGCATTACAGCATCTATTAAACTAAGGCTTTCAACCAGTCGTTGCTCGACACCATCTTCACCAATGCTAATTTCGGCCTCGGTATATTGCAGGCCCTTCTGAAGAATGCTGAGTAGAGCAGCAGGAGGTACAAGGGCACCATTAATGTTTGACTGAGAAATGTGGGATTCTATGCCAAATGTGTAGGCAGAGTGTTGGAACCCTGACTCTTGGAGGTAGCGGTAGACTAAAAAGTTCACTTCGTCGCTTGAGAAACTCATTTTTTATGGTTTTTCGTAGAGGTTTGCTTGTACAAATTAAGACATCAAAATACAAAAACATACATCAAATGCACACTTTTTACAGCACCAACTCTTTCGTACATTAGTCCAGATTGTCTTGATCAATATTTAGTAAAAAAATGACCGGTGTTTTGGGACAAAATAGCAGAAATATACTTAAAAAAACTAACCACAACATCCAGGTTGATGACCGAACGACATTTGTTTACGTAGCTCAAAGAATAAATTTTGGTTAGTTCTCAGTTCAAATCGAAAGAAAAACTTCCTTTGTGTACGATGTTGACAAAAATTATTAGGCCGGAAACATTATTTTTCTAACCTCAAAAAACCAGCACTTTAGAAATAAAAAATTTAATTTTTAAAGAAAAATGAGTGAAACTGGTGGAGTAGAAAAACAACTAGAAATAAGTGAAAGTAGTGAGGTAGAAAAACAATCGCAAATGAGTGAAAATAGCGAAGTTGAAAAACAACCACAAAATACCAACCCTGAAGATGATCCCTATGCCTACTTGGACAGAGGCCAATTTTCTTCAGAAAATTTTAAAATCATAATAACAAACATGCCCAAATATTATGGGATTAGTGTAAGTTTATTAACCAAGGCAGCAGACAGGAGCATTTTCCATTTTTTAGGGAAAATTGGATTACATATAATTAGCACCTTTAACATATTATTATAAACCTCATTATAAACCCTAGAACTATTTGTGTAGTGGGTTTTCTATACTGGGACGTTCCCATCCATCCTAGGATCAATCATGCACTGTTGCCAAGATACATTGAGTTACTAAATTGCAACACTCTCAAAAAACCAGTCATCTCTCTGTTAAGGAATCAAACCCAGGTCCCCTGCATACTAGTCAAGTATCCTTCCAACTGTATTATGGGGATGTACTAGGTTAGGATTCAATTAAAAGAGTCATAAATTAACAGAAACAACAATCCTTATTCATTAACTGAATCTTTTCTTGCAGGAACTAAAGAAACTTCTAAACACCAAACTAAACCTTAATACTAATAAAATAAAAACACTATCCAAGAACTGTTCCTATGCCTTTGTATGCTTCAAAAACGAGGAAGACAGAGCAAATGGAATTAAAAAACTTTCCAAATTCAAATGGAAGGGCAAAGAACTTCATGCTGATGTAAGTTTTTCTCGTAAGTCAGTACTTCAAATAGGCCCAAGAAAATGCTGAAAAATATTTTAAAATCTTCGATGTACCATGGGATAACATTTTTTACCTAATTTGAGACTGAATTACATAGAAATAGTTTCTTGTTGTTGATAAAATCTTCCTTCCACTGAACAATAACTGATGATATTTTTTTATTTTAGGTAGCCAAACCAAGTGCAGATCCTTTGGTAAAAAAACGCAAAGAGGAGTCTGACCAAAATCGACCAAATAAAAAAGTAAAAAATGATCATTTACCAGAAAAAGAAAGAATCAAACAATCCACTATCCCTCTAAGTGACATAGACTACACAGAACAACTAAAAATCAAACAAAACGAAGTTAAAAATATCCTAAAAAAATTGGGAGATAAACTTGCATCTCAAAATATTGTATTAAAAAAGTGGATTGAAAGCCAGCAAGCTAAATTTGATGGTTTATCTTGTGAACTATTGGATATAAGGTTTTCTGATGAAATTGATGGGTAAGGAAAAAAGTTTTTCTATCTCTGCTATAAAAATAATAGTTTCAAGTGACACTAGTAAAAAAAAATGGACTCACTAGTGACTAATTGTTTCCATGGATACTCCAATTAAAACCTGGATAATACAAATTTAGGAGTATATTTTTTTTTAAATATTTAAAATCTTTTAACCTGTTTTTTACATCTTAGTTATAGAAATAAATGTGAATTTACTGTGGGTATAAGCGAGGAAACAGAAAAACCCACTGTAGGATCAAGAATAGGAGCATATGTGAATGGTATTACCAGTGTGGCCACTATTGATCATCTAAAACATATCCCAGAATCTATGAAAGTAGCTGTTAAGGTAAATAAAATTAAAAGTAATAATTTTTTATACCTTTATACCTTTTTCAAGAAATACACACAAAAAAATGCGATCAACAAACAAAACATAAAAACCGCTGACAGGATACCATTTCTATGTTATGATTGAACTAAAATAAACTGATACAGTGGTGTTTAAATGTAGGTGACTTTTTTCCACAAACAGATTTTTAGAGATCTTCTGTGCACATAAGTGCTATCTATAACTCAGAACTGCAACTCAGAAATATTTTTTAGCCAGATTGATTGCCCTTGTATTTCTTTGTGCAATATTTTTTTTAGCTTTTTCAAGACTTTGTAACTTCTTCCGAACTGAAGGTTTATAATCCAGAAAGTCAAACGGGCCATTTTAGGCAGCTTTCCGCACGCACAGCTGAAAACCAACTAATGCTTATTGTGGGTGTGCATCCCCAAGATCTGAGCCTGGAAGAAATTGAGAAGTTAAAAAACGAGTTGGTGCAATATTTCTCTGAAGGGAAGGGCAAGGAAGCTAAGGTTACTTCTTTGTATTATCAAAAAATTGTTAAAAAGTAAGTATTAGAACTGAAGTGATCCAGTCCAAAAAAATAAAATTTTACATTAGAGGTTAGCTTTAGTTAGTTTTAGGTGAGTTGAGGTTAGGTACTGTACAATTTTTAAAATATAATGACTATGAATTTTAACAAAACTGATAGAATTTTGTGGGGGTGAAATCAAATGTATAAGAGTTAATAGAAGTTTTATAGACTAGCACCAATTTTATGGCAACACCGAGGGGCTTGTCACTTAAAGTTTTGCATACAATTTATTTCCCTTTGACTTTTATTTCCCCTAAATCCCACGTATTTTACAGGTATTTCCTGTATTTGCCAGATATTTCACCCATTTTTTGCATTTCCCGCATTTTGTATTTTCTGCAGTCCCAAAACATTTCCCGCATTTCCACCTTATTTTCCGTATTTCCCCCCAAAACCTGCGAAAAATTTCCCACTGGCAAGCTTTGAGGTGCTTACCACTCAAACTTTTGTGTATGATTTATTTCCTTTGACGTTTATTTTCCACGTATTTCACAGGTATTTCGTGCCTCTCCTAGATATTTCACCTATTTCACGCATTATATATGTATTTCCCGCATTTCCCACACATTCCCGCATTTCACACATTTCCCGCCTTTTCCCCCAAAATGTACGAAAAATTTCCCACTGGCAAGCCCCTTGTGCAATACAAAGGAAAGCGGCTCCCTTTCTTGTTTATGTTAAGTACTTTTTTGTGGTGTTTTTTAAACAATAACCTGTCCTGTTTGGTGTGTGCTGCTGCAACAACACAAGATTTTTGAAAGACAAAAAATTACAAAAAGTGTTTTTGTATCTGATACATTACTGCTCAAATTTTGTCTTGATGCCGTTCATGAACCTATATTTTTAGGATTTCTGGAGAAGACCCAGCCCCAGCGGACCACCTGTGGGGCGACACTCATATTTTCGAAACGATATTGGGTCTAAAATTTCGAGTATCTCCTGAAGCATTTTTCCAAGTTAACACCAAAGCAGCCGAAATTTTGTACAAATCGGCGATCGAGTTAGCCCAGCCCAATGAAGATAGTACAGTGCTGGACGTTTGTTGTGGTACAGGGACTATTGGGTTATGCTTTGCTAAGGTAAGTGCACTAGCAGAGGTTAATTGACAAAACTTATATGTACATACAATTGATTCCAAGTCTAATGGGACCACTTTTGTTAAATGATATTTAATTTCTAAAAACTTGGAATGAACACTATATTTTTACCTCAAAAAAATGAAGCAGCCAAACATTTGAAAAAATACCCCATTTAAAAAGTTGACGTCATTTTAAAATGTTTTTTTCTGAACTGAAACTTTTTGGAAGTTATTGCAAAAACGTTATTAATCACTCCTTAGCATGTTTTGATTTAAAGCCAAAAAATAAAAATTATATGTTTTAAAAATTAAAATCAATAAGAAGGAATTGGAATGTTAAATATGGTTAAATAAGAACAGGTAATATGTAAATTAAAAATTATCAAAATTTAGCACAGCGAAGGCTTTCATACTCATTTTTCTTGTTTTATTTGGTTTTTTTAGAATTTTCCATTCCATTTTTCTAAATCATTTTTTAATTTGTTATGTATAACCACATGAAAAGTCTTAGGACAGTGTTTTAAAATTTCACTGTGCCAAATTTTTGTCGACGGTTTTTTATCAATTTAATTAAGGCTATAGTTTCTCCCCAGATTTTAAGGAAAAAAAAGTACAACTGGCAAGCCTTATTCTCGATTTTTTTTTATCTTTTGCCAGAGTGCACAGGGAAAACTAAACATCAGAATTAGCTGAAATTTTGCAGGGTTGATCATTTTTAAATGCTTAACAAAAATAGCTGAAGGATTTTTCAAAATTCTCAATTATTTTTTCTTCAAAATAAAAGCTCTGGTGCTGCCATCTATCCCAAAAACATCAAAATAATTGCGTCTTAGAACAAACCCGATTTAAAAAAAAAATATAGAGAAATACTCACAATTTCCTCTGGATTACATTTTTCCTTTTTATATTTCCTTGCTTTAGCGAAAATAAAAACTAAGTTTCCTTTTTTCTAAAAGCCTGTGCACTCCGAAAAAGAAAACCGATCAATCAATCACACTTCATTGAATTTGAAAGACACACGCAGTTCAAGTTTTGGCCGATAGACCGCAGAATTTATACGATTCCATGGTAACTGCAGGGTTTTGTCAATAAACTTTAAATCGAGCCGCAGTGGGCAGAAGAGTTTTTTTACGTTTTTTGACAGAAAACCATTCGAGGTTATGTTTATCTTTCAAAAATGTGTTTTCAAAAACATTGTTCTAAAACAAACATGAAACCACTCCGCGTGTGCGGTCGCCCTCCAAAAAAGATCTAGCGCTGCGCGGGCATTACCCCGAGTTTATCAAAGAACTAAGAGAACTTTACTGGCTCGCTGGGATTACTAGGAATTCGCGGCGCATATAACCCCACATAATTTTGTTTTTATTTTGATTCAACCATTTTTTTAAAATTTAAATTATTGCGGCATAGTTATGTGTAAGTGTACTAGTGAAATCTTGGAGTAAAGGATGGATTTTAGATCCCAACCTCAGTTTCAAAAGCACACGGATACTTGAGTACTAACAAAACAGGTTGTTAAGCTCCATTTAGAGGTTGGAAAGACTCTTGCTAGTCGTTGATGCACCCGTTTAAAGTAGAATATGATTACTTCGTGTAGCGCCAATAGCTGATTTTTAAATCTGCATGCTTTTAAGTTAACCTGTTGTCCTTAAACCAGTGGTATCAGTTATCGGGAGTGTTTCCAATTCAATTATAAATGCACTTGTAAATTTTTGGGAGGACGCGCTGTGATTTTGAAGATGCCTTGTAAATAGGATTTTATTTTCGGTCGGTGATGGGCTGTACACAATAAAAAATTTAACACCTGTCATCTTCTGTCAAGTCAAAATAACTAACCTAACGCCAAATTTTTGAACCGGTGTTAAAATATCTCTGGTGTCCCACTGTGGATAAACATAAATAAAGTCTCCGCGTCGCCATGGAAAACAAATTCAATGACGTAAAATTTTGCAAAAAAATCAGGTAGACATAGTTAAATTGTTTTCCCGTACATTGTTGCTAAAAATAATTCCTCAGATTGTAACTACCACCTTAATTAAATTGTTTTCAGAAATGTAGCAAAGTCTTCGGCATAGAAATCGTCCCGCAGGCGATCATAGACGCTCAGGAAAACGCCAGATTAAACGAAATAGAAAATAGCAACTTTTTCGCGGGGAAAGCAGAGGAAATTTTAGGATCGGTGTGTTACAAAGATGAAAACGGTTCAGATTTTTTAGCAGTGGTGGATCCGCCAAGAGCTGGACTACGTAAGTAAATTAATGCACACACGGTATGTGCAAAATATCATTTTAGGGCCGTTTTCTCGTATGCATTTAAGTTATTACGTTTCTGACTGACTAATTATTGAATGATTGAGGTAAACCAAGTATAGAGTAACTTTAAACAACTTATTCTAAATTTTGGTTTTGACTTAGGAAGTTCAAATAAGCAACCTCTTTTTGAGAAGCAATGCTTCGCTTCTTCTGTGCGAAAATAGGGTTATTTATGGTTTTTCTGTTTTAAAATGACATTCTAGGATCAAGGTCAATCAAAAACAGTAAAATCGAAAACAAAAGCGTTTTTGAAAGCGGGGCTTCCTGCTTTTTATACTTCATTTTACCATTGCTTTATAGAAACTGTTATTGACAAAGCAGCTGACACAAACGAGTGAAATACTTTTCATTTCATACAGATTTTATTTTAAAACCTACCAAAAGTGCAGTGCAGTCTTTCCTTTGTATTAGATAATGGTTAAACGAAGGATAAAAACATTCGATTGTAGAACGAGAGGCAAGACATGCCTCTGTAGGGATTTTCGATTTAAGAATTGGTCCTGGTTCTGGTTAACATTATTTTGACAGCGGTTCTAGAATAATGACGTCGTTTAAAATATTGTGAAAATATCTTTAGGCGATTTCGGCAAGCTTTCCTTGGTATGCCATTTGTTTAACCAATTGGTACCTGTGACGTCATATTAATGACGTAACATACCACTATCTTTCGAATTCGTTTGGTAGGCCAAGAGAAACCAGCCTTAACCAAACTTTTTTGTTTGTTTTTTGTGATTATTTTCCTATTCATTTAAGTGGTTTATTTTGCTGAAAAATATTTAACAAATGGCTAAAAGAACAGCTGCTGTGGCTATCACTTAATCTTCCACAACCTTTAAATCTATTTTATTCATGAATATTTGTCAGTAAACATCAGACAGAAATGTTCACCTTTGAGTAATCTATAAGCTAATTCAGCGCGTTTTCGAAGTAAACGATATTCTATTTAGGAAAAAAGTTAGCCCGTATCGCTCGTTTAAATCCACTACAACTGAAAACAACAAAAATTTCAAATCCAACTTTTTGTTTAAATTTCTAAGCAGGAGAAAACGAAAATAGAAGGCGATAGCACTATACCAAACCACAGAACTGGGCTCCATTCCACGGTATGCAATTTGACATACCAAACAGGATACCAGAGTCACAGTGACGTCATCATTTTTGTTTCCGAAATCGGTTGGTAAGCATTTGACAGACCAAACAGGGTACCAAACCATGTACCAAAGCTTGCCGACATCGGCTTTTGATTTTACTCAAAAAAGACTACCTATAATTTTGCAAAATTTGAAGGGATATTTTTACAATCAAAGGGCCAAACCAACCTCCCAGGCTGTTTCTAAAATTTCATAACCTGGTTGCAACTGTGACGTCATTGTTTTAAAACGAAAGGACCGGTGCCGGTTCTGATTTAACCAGAACCAGGACCAATTGTAAATCGAAAATCCTTTAAGTTGTGTGGATAGAGAGCACCGGAGAATTTGGAATGAACAGACGACATACCGTCATGTCTTGCCTTTCATTCTAAACGATAAAGAAAGACTGTTATTTGAAGGTGGTAGACATTGTTGAACTTGAGACTAAACTAGAGTTTCGAACTTCCAATGTCTTTTTTTGCCAACGTTTCGAATGCTTACAAAAACTAAGACTACCTAATCTTATATACTAGCATTTGTTCGGTGAACCATAAATCTGTTATCTCCGAAAAGTATGGGTATGGTGACGCTTTTTTGAGAAAATACATTCTGGTTCGTGTGTATGAATGCTGCTTTGTTGAACTTCCGCTTGAATAGATTTTCCTCCTTTATGACGATCTTTGCCTCTTTCCATTCCATATGTTGTTAATTATTATTTTTGATCCAGTTGTGTCCCCTTGTCGAGTTTTGAGTTTGTGTTCTTTAAGGCAAACTTCCATGGGTCGGGGTTTCTGTGATGTAGATATTGCCATGAATATAATTATTCAAATAACATTTTTTATCAAAAACTTAAACTTGTTTGAAAGTTTATCTATCTAATTCAAAGAGGAAGCATGGATTAGCTAAACTAATCCGAATACTTTTACGGTGCATCTGGGCGTGAGACAATGATGTACACTTCCGGCCACGTAAAATGCGTACAGCAGAAGTTAGCTGCAGGTCGGTTGAATTTAAGTTTTGCTAATTGCGTCGCCTATTGTAAATGACTTTGACGTTTTCGAATTACAGGTTAGATCTTTTGACATTGTAAACACAAAAATAAGGAGACTCTCCACACTTTACTATGCTTTACAGTTCCTTCTTCTTGATACTTTCTTCTTATTCTTACAATTGTCGCCTTGTTTCGACCATTATGGGTCGCTACTCTTCGAACTGATGAACCACAGTCTAATTTTGCCAAAATTTGGGCTTTTTCGAATTTTAGTTGGGGCATTTTCAAATATAAGCGTATGACAACAACAAAACCTGACGGTGACACTTTTTGTCAATTTGAAATACCTAAAAGGTTACTGAGTTGCGAGGCCCATAATACACTATATAAAATCGGCGTACGCATTTTATGTGGCCGGAAGTGTATTTGAAAATAATTCTGTGTTTCGGACTTCCATTGTCTATATTTTATTTATACACGACTTTTCGATCAGTACAATCTCTGATCGTCTTCAGGTGCATCAGTAGTTTGCACCTGAAGATGATCAGAGATTGTACTGATCGAAACGTCGTGTATAAATAAAATATAGACAATGGAAGTCCGAAACACAGAATTAATTTCAAAAGTTAAACTACCGAATATAAACGTAGTCACTTACCTTAACATCGACGCACACTACGTAACGAGACAAACTGCTGAGTCAACTAGATTTCAGTATAAATAGGACCACCGAAATCTAAATCGACACACGGTGTTAGCGGTCAACCCAGGCGATACGCTGTTATAAGCGGTCACCCCCCCAGTAGGCATTCTGTAACAAGGAGTCTACTGGGCCAGTATGCATTCTGTATCAAGGAGTCTACTAAACCTTCGTAAACGGCATTCTGTATCAAGGAGTCGTTAATTTTCATTAGCCGCTGCTTTTAAGTCGCATGCTCTAAGAAGCATTCGAAGCCCGATATCCCAAGCATTGGCCCTTTATTATCTTGTTACTTCCGATTATAAATTATTTTATTTGGGTAAGCAAATAGTCCACGTACTGTTTTGTTAAAAAAATCCCAGCGCCAAAAGGCACTTTTCTTAGTCCCAACTTACAGTGGCCAAAATACCACTTGACAATGGTAGATGCAGTTTTTGGTGTTGTGGCGATATGTTTTAGTCTTAGATTAAAAAGAGACAATATACCTGACACTTACGGAGACTGGTTATATTATTATATGGAACAATATTTACCTTTCTGTTGTTTACAGTAAACACACCAGTGGCCTACCTACCTACTTAAATATAAATTTACACATGAATTATATTATTAAAATTTTACTATAATATATGATATCTGCAAAATAATTTAAATAACATGCAAGAAATAATTCTGCCAATTTGAAGCTCCCTAATAATAAATGTTTGTAGTGGTTTTGATACAAAAGAAATTTATTACAAAATTTGCATACGATTTATTGCAATTTCAATTTGCAACACAATAAAATTATGCCAAACATTAAAACAAACACAGCTCACCTGGAACATCAAGAAAAAAAAATAATATTACTACTAGCTCAAAATTATGTTATTGTGTTTGTGAAATGTTCCTCATTCAAGCAAATGTCATTTTAATATCTCCTGTTTAGCACAGAAGACCTAGGTAATCTGTGGTTATAGGAAGCCTTTTTTACATGGGAAACATACAGACCGCTTCAAGCTACTGCGAACATAGGGGGAATCAAGTCCAATTTACTCTCCGTGCCGTACGACCGAGGTGGATTCGAAGCACGCTGCAGTGTTATCTTTTGGAAATTCATTTTGTTTTTATTATTTTGTTTTATTTCTGCCTTGCTCGAGAAACAGATGGGTAAGTTCTTAATTGAAATAATACATTTCTAAAACCAAAAATGGATGTCTACGAAGTTGCCGAAAAAGTGCAGATGGTCAAATGGTCAAATCGTCATAACCCCACACACGTTCGATATTGGTCGAGGGAAAATTTGCATTTGTATTTTGACGTAAGAACACAGTATCCCCAAAAACTAAATGTTTGGGGGGGGGGTATTATAGGGGAACACGTAATTGGGCCATTTTTTATTAACGGCAATTGCAATTTGAATGGTCCTAGATACTTGGATCTACTGCAGCAGCACATTATTCCAACTGCTAGGCAGTTGTTAGGTGTAAGATTTGGTGAAACATGGTTTCAACAAGATGGTTGTTCCGCTCACAATGTTGGCCTTGTTAGGGAATATCTTGATAATGTATTTCCTAATCGGGTTATAAGTACACGGGGAACTATTTTATGGCCAGCTCGATCTCCCGATCTTGCTCCTAATGACTTCTATCTGTTTTTGAAGAAGCTTTTCAAATTATCACCCCTAACATGCTTGGAAACGTTAGAAGGGGTTTTTATAGTAGGCTCGGATATTGTCTAGCCGAGCAAGGAGGACTTTTCGAACATTTGCTTTAATTTTTTTTTGACTGGGAGAATCTTTTTGGTTTTTAGAATGTATTATTTTATTTTGAGAACTTGCTTTTATTTTGTTTCTCCTTATTATTTTCATTGTAACACGTCGTCACTGATAAATCTGAGCAGTTGACAGTAAAACGCTCTTATTTATCAGTGACAAAAAATAAGAAAATTACGTTATAAAAATTTGCGTATTTATTGACCAAATTCCGGTTTCATTGACTACGCTCCACACAGCACGGTGGTTAGAGGCGTACTAAATACCATAGGAAAGTCATGCAAGTGGTGATCGCAAGCCTGAGTATTGGTTGCTTCACTGATAGGCGTGCGGTGTCTCTGCATGTACGTACACTGGCAAATTAGACTTCTTCCGCCCTATGTTCGCAGTAGCTTGAAGCGGTCTGTATAGGTAAAACCTTAAAATAATAATATTTAATTCTACAAAAGCAGTATTTTATTTGAAATAGAAAATTATGAACTGAACTGACTGAAATGACTTAATAAACTATAATAATATAAGTAAGTAATACATCTAACACCTTGTTCTAAAGAGCCAAGTTTTAACTAAAGTTTACTGATATTGAGAAAACAAACACAATACATATCAAGAGGGAGTAAACTGGTACATCTTATGCTAATGTGCAAGTTTCAGAATTATATTAAGGTATATACTGTAGGTATGTATCTATATGATATACTGTCTCGAGACAAAAAATTTGTAACCTGAGCAAAGCGAGGAACCAACTGTAATTTTAATTTAAAATTTTTACTATTATTAAAATTATTTCAAGAAGTCTTAGAATTACTGAAAATAAAGAAAAATTAAAAAAAAAAATTAATGCATTTTTTTTTATAGTACCTTATAATAATTTACTATATTATCAAAGGCTATAAAATGTGTGCTAAATTTCAGTTGAATCAGATTTTTATCATGCCAAACATAGTGCAATTTCCCCAACAATTTCATACTAAAAGTTAAAATATGAACAAAATAAAGAACACCTTAACCTAAATACATGCACTTATTATATCTCTTAATATGATTTGATATACATTGAACAATATACCAGAGGTAAACACTCATCTTTGTATCACAAAGACTTATGCTGTCGCCGTCTAAGTTCGCCGTTGGAGATGACTTAAATTTTGTTATTTTTTCTGATCATTAGCAGAAACTTACTTAAACTGACTTCTTCAGTACACAATAAAGTCAATAATGCTTAGAGTATATAAAGAAATCTAGGACAGACAAAAAGATTCAAATATCAATTCGAAGGGCGAGCGCAGATGGCAACGGCGGCAGTATAAATCAACCTTAAGATTCTGATAAGAGGTAGGAATTCAATATTCTTAGAAACTTTACCTACCTTTATTTTATAGTCTTTATAAAAAAAAACCTTAGAAAATATCTCATTTGCGCATTAAGTACTTTAACTTCATCAAAAGTATGCTTTATTTTATCGTCTTTATAGAAAAAACCTCGAAAAAACCTTACAAAAACCTTCGAAAATATCTCATTTGATGCATTGAAAATTAAAAAAAAACGTGTTAGTTTATATTATAATCTAAGGATCTACTAATTTAAGTATATTTCATAAACTTTTTTTTTATTTTCTGTGTACCTACCAGCATGTACCGTCACTGACTGATTTCACTTGCTCTTCCTTTGTTTTCAAAACATTGGACGATTTGTTCCAAAATATCACTTTAAATGCACTGAAATATTCTCCTAGTGGTAAAAAAAACACACTATACACGTTTTTGACAAAATGTGGTTTTAAAAAGTCTTCCAAACTGCTTAAACATCAAAACATCCTGAAATGTTAAAATAAATAACACGAAAAAGCTTATGTCAATAAAAATATCATCCTGCCGTCTGCGCTCTGCCAACTTTCACACCCACAAGGCAATCACAACCTAAAATGGTTGACACAGAATTCTCCGTCCCTATCGTTCTAACGTCGTTTAAAAGGATAGAAAAATAATCGATATTTCTCCTCCTATTGTAAATAAAGAGTGGTTATTATTTGCCAAGGAGTTTTCGTTGGACCAGATATCTTGTTTCTTTTTAATCTAAGGGTTTAGTTTTTGTTAATTGACTTATTGTGGCGGTCGTTTTGAAGACAGTCCTTCTTATCTTTTCTGAAATTCCTTTTGATGTATGGAATTATAAGTGTCGCCTTCCTTTCAGTATTTACATCTGTCGTCCTTTGTGTTGGTGTGGTCTGAAGAGTTTTATTGATCGTGTAGTTGGAGAAACCGTTTCTTCGCAGATCGGATCGAATTTTTTCCTTTTCTTTATTTAAAGCTTCTTCTGTATTGCAGATGTAGGTGGCTCGATCTATAAGAGATTTTTCAATTCCCAGTTTGGTGGAGTGTGAGTTCAAACAAATGCTAGTATATAGGATTAGGTAGTTTTAGTTTGTATTCACCTGATGACGATTGCAGATAATAAGCATTCGAAACGTTGTAAAAAGTAAGAAGTTCGAAACTCTACTATCAAGGTAAAGAAAGAGGCAGAAACTAGTAGTATGTAATAGTTTTCGTGTGGTTTCGAAAATTTGCTCTCAGACAGACGGTCTATTACTTTCAGATCAAAAAGCGATTTTTCAACTGAGAAAAATCAAAAAAATTAACCGCCTCGTCTACATATCTTGCAACCCAAATCTGGCCCTGAAAAATTTCGTCGACCTGGGACGTCCCGAATCCAAGACCCTCCACGGCGAACCTTTCGTACCTGTTAAAGCGGTGGCCGTCGATTTGTTCCCCCACACGAAACATTGCGAACTGGTGGTGCTCTTCAAAAGGTGGGACCAGGTCGAAAAAGAACTTAACGCAGAAAAGAATGAGTAAAATCATTTTGTTTGTTGTCAGGTAAGGTTGTTTTCAATAAAATGTATAGTCGACTGAAATCTAGTAAGTCGGATTTTTGACTTTAATTGGAAAGTATTGTTTTATTTTCACCTTTGTTTATATATAGAATATATAGTACATCAAAATTTTAACAGAAATTTCAAACTAAACACGACCACAGGAAATAAAAACATATAAATTTAAATAAAAAACAAAATGATTGATTATTACCAATGTAAAAAAATTTTCCTAACGCTGCCGCTTATACTATACGATAATAGAAATAGAAAAGTTGGATTATTTATTAAAATACTTTTAAATAACGTTCTTAAAGAAATAAATCTTGCAATCACGTATTTAAAGAAATACTGGGACAGGCGTTTTTTTTTCAGGGGGGGGGGGTAAAAAAAATACTTTTTATTTAAAACAAATTTATTCAGAATAGAGACATAAAGCAATTATCGAATTTCCTCCTGTATCCTTACTGAGGTAATTTTAGCAACCTTAGAGACTAAAAGTTTTAAAACGAAACCTAATGTATTAACGAAACCAGTTCAGTTTGGATAAATTATGAGTTCTGCATATGCCTACGCATGTTCGATAGGGATACGGATAAGTGTGAACTTTCTCTATGTCTCCATTAAAATTTGTTTAAATTTAGGGTACAATATATCTGGGGCGCTATTCTTCAAATTATAGAAATTCTGCTCCCAGTGAGTCAAATTCTCTTGCTACTATGCATCTCATTGGTCCAAATCTTCGGTTTAAATCGGTTTCTCTCACTTTTGTCCGATATTGATTAAAAGTAATGCTCTTAGTCAAGTGCGAGAAACCGATTTAAACCGAAGATTTGGACCAATGAGAAGCATAGTAGCGAGAAAATCTGACTTCCTGGGAGCAGAATTTCTATCATTTCAAGAATAAGCGCACTGGCCAAAAATTTGATTGGTTATTATATTATAAACATTTAAAAAGATAGATGATCATATATTTTTACGTATTCTTATCAATTATTAAGAATAAAATTTAAGAAAATCGAGATGGTAATATGGTAACGTTTTTTTTTTAAAAAAAAACACAAAAATTAAGCGATAAGTACGGAAAAGTCACAGTCTTTGGATATATTTTACACTTTAATAAATGCAACATAAATATAAGCTTCCACGCAAGAAAGAACAAAAACTGGGGCACAATTATGGAATGTTACAATAAACGTAATTTCAATAATTAGGCCCCTGGTGTCTGTGGTAAAGAAAACTTCTCACAGCTAGCATTATTTTGTAAACTTAACCATAGTTACATTATTCTCTTTGTCCAAAGGCATTTTTCTGAGAAAGATTGATTATTCTACGTCATACCAGAAAATAAGTGACCTGCTCGTACGCCATTGAAACAAGAAATAATATTCACTATAGAATCTCGCAAAAAATGCCTCTTACCTCAGCCTAGAGGCTCTGTATACAATTTTTGACAGTTATTGTTTTACCAGAGGTAAGCAACTCGATTTGGCAGGGGAAATGTTGATAATATTTTTGTGTTGGCAACCGTTGGATATAAATAATTTTGTCAGTCACATTTTTGATTAATAAACGTAGGTGCATCAAATTTTAAATTAATTATTTACATGCGGTTTGAAAATCGATTATTGCGGTATAAGAAACTGTAAAAATACTCGCGCCTACGACATTTTATTGTTCCATTGTCCAATGGAAAAAGAAACGCAAGAAAAATAGAAAGAGATGCATGCATTGACCAAACTGGAAAATTAATAAAAATACTCGAATTTGCGAGGTAAGATTAAAACAAAGTTATAAAACATGTTTGTTTATCGTCTCCTGATGATGCTAACGTTGTTAGCGAAACACGCGTCGAGTGCAAAAAAGTGTAGTTTTGGTTTGTGGAAAACAATCATAACTTTGTTTGAGGTAAGATTAGTTAAATTTAAATAATATTATAGATAGGTCAATAAAACTTTTATATTTTATCTACTATCAACATTTTTAATATCTGTGTATCTACCTCATGTTTTTTTGTGAAAGTTTCACATAGTTTACTAACTTTCTGGGGAAATTATAAAAAGAGACAACAAAACATCAGTCCATTTCATAAAATTACATGCAAATATGAAAAAAACTAGAAAGAGGGGGCAATATGAGTTGCCCACCTCTGGTAAAACAGCAACTGTCAAATGCATAGAGGGCCTCTACCTCCACCTACATATCTCATAGCCAACTAACAATAAAATTACTTAAAATAAATAAATTACTAAAAATATTTCTAAGCAGGTAATTTGAAACGTGTCTCACTAATTAAGTTAAAAGCAAAATAATTGGGCTAAAATTTTTATTTACACTCTTTGAATCTCGAATAACTTCACATCGGTGTCGTACCATATGGGCGGTTCCATATTCCTAAAGGAAAAAAAAGTATTTGTATCTGTTTGTCTCCCAAAAGTCAGGAATAATGGATTTTTTGAGAGAAAAAAGTTTTAAAAAATGTTTAACTTTTTATATATTTTTATCGAAAAATAATAAAAAACTGTCAAAACAAACTTAACAGACGTTTCGCTCGCTGATGCTTGGACGTGAACCCTACCTTCTTAAATCAAAAAACGCCTTTTACATCTCAGTAAACAAGTCCAACATCCGGTTTCCACCTACGACTTTCTCGTGAGTGCTGACTCACTCTCTCGCACTCTCTATTCTTTATCATTTTTCACTTCACACCCACGCCGAGTTATATAATTTATGCAATCTATAAACATAAGGCAAGGTCTGTGGGCGGTTGTTCCCTTCTTTTACAGCTAAGATTGTTTTAAAACCTATAGTTCTTTCAAAAAATCCATTATTCCATATTTTTGGGAAAAGAGAAGAGAAACAAAAAAAAACAAAAATTTAAATTAGTTCATTCAGTTAATCGACACCCTTGAGACGTAAATCCTTAATCGATTCAAGATTACCGGACTAAAAAATAACAGAATTAGGTAAAAATTGAAAATATGTTGTAAAACTTCTCAGGAGGAAATATTGGGTATGAAATAGAAAATTACTTTATCAAGCTTTGTCGAAAAATTAAAAAAAGGAGAGCAGAAGATAGAGAATAGACAAGTAAAGATTAAAGAGGGAAAAGAGAGAGACCTGCTTAAGACATTTGGGTGACGTTGTAGATTGCAGCGAGAGACGTTTCGGTTCTTGCAGCCGCTCGCCACTTTATCTCTAAAAACTAAAAAATCCAGTTTGACAGTCGAATTCTGCTTTAGGAAATCCACAAAAAAGCCCTTTACACCAAACAGGAATTTTCACAAGTAAAAAAGTTATACACCCCAACCCAAAATGCAGACTTTTCAAAAATATGTCCAGACATTTTTGAGCTACTGGGAGCTCAAAAATGGCTCAACATATCAAGATGCGGTTTTCACCTCTAAACTTCTCTTAAAAATTAGGTCTCGCAAGTGGAGGTCAATTTTTTACATCTTCTCTGGAAATACCCAAAACCATCAAATTTGGACACCCTGTAGAAGAATTTAAGGCTTCTTCCAAAGAATGCTGTTTTTTTAGGGGAACAGTTTCAGTAGTAGTAGTATAGGGGCGGCCCGTAGGCCTGGCAATTAGGCCTCTTCTTTACGAAGTTCAGTATGTCGGCCCATTTGAGCGAGTGCATCTCTTCTTCCTGTATCGTGGGTAATTCCCATTGATCTAGCATATGCATCGCACTCTGCTATTAAGTGCTGCGCCGATTCCTCTTCGAGCCTGCAAGCGGAACACACGGGATCTCCTGCTACTCTCATTTGAGTCAGATGTTTGTTTGGCCGATTGTGCCCAGTCAGCAGTCCAATGACCTTTTGGGTCTTGTTTAAGAGCCACTTAGTTCTGGCTTGTTCGCCCATTTGTTGAGCTCACTCTGTACCTGTTTCCTTGTTACTCCCAGAAGAGCTTCCGGTCCAATGTATTGGGTTTCGGCCCCTCGTCTGGCAAGTTCGTCTCGTTCCCTGACTACTCACTATTTTGGGTGCACTTAGAGCCTTGAAGGCAGCCTGGCTGTCGGAGCATATGTATATGTCCCTCCTGCCATTTTGACTTCCGGTAGGGTTGTTGCCATGTTAATGGCATATACCTCCACTTGAAATACCGTAGCGTGTTCTCCGAGTGGATAACTTTTCTGAACTTCTAGGCTTTCCGCGTACACTCCTGCGCCTGTTGTCTGCCTGGCTGACAGTTTAGAGCCATCCGTGTAGCAGACCGGCGCCTCTCTGCTTAATTCCGTTTGCATTTCTTCTCTTTGCCACGCATTTCCTTCTGTTTTATTAATTTTTACAGATTATTTGGACTGTATGGTTCGGCTTAAAATCAATTTTCAAACCAAACTTTCCTTAAACTATAGTCCTTAGTAAATAGAGAAATCGAAACTAACTACCCAGTATTAATACCTATGATACCAGTATTAATACCTATATCTCTTCCAAACAAATTTAAACTTCAATATTTTGAAAAGGATAGAGCCGTATTTGGTATTTCTTAGTTTAATACTTTTTATCGAACCTCCACGGTGCTTTTACTGGCATTCTTAGGAAGGACAACTCTTTCGTCGTCAGTCACTCGACCGCCAGATGGCCCACTCTTTCCTCCCTGCCCTTCCATCGTCCTGGTCCCTTAATCGCAGGTGCGTCTCCATCGCCTCGGACGGTTAGTTCACTTCTTGGAATTATATATATAGCAGTCCCCCTCGAGGTGCCTCTTCCAGACGTTAATACATATTCATTGTGATAAGATAATGATAGGTGAATAAAAGTTAGAACATTATTTGTACCTACCTTAGGTATATAACTCCCCACATGTAAGTTCGAAACCAAGTGGTGGTGCCTGAGTTGGCTTGGTACTTTCGTATTAAAATCGGATGGGGTACCGGTAATAGACCGACCAAAGTACCGTGTTGAAGAAATTTTAGGATTTCACTTTCGTCGGTTAAGCCCCTAAAAATATATTAAAAAAATACTTCGAAAACTAAAAGGTTTAAATAATTTTTCACATTAATGATTGCGATCCAAAATGATATGTATTCCTTTAAAAAAATACAGATCAGGATCAAAAAAACTCTGGACTGAATAAATTCAAAAAAATTCGAAAAAACTTTAGCATTAAAAAATTAGTGCTGTTGATTGACTTGGGGACATAAAGCAACACCATAAATTTCAACGCTACAACTCGGTAGAAGATAAGTGACCTATCAAAAAAAGGTATACAGCACAGCCTAAATGCATTCGTTACGTATCAACTTTATTCAACCCACCAAATATTTTGAATGAGACCATAGATCACAAATTAAGACCAAAGAATAGGTAAATTGTTTTGGATACGTCACGGATGGATAAGTTTCACGTAACGTATCGAAGTGGACGTAGCGTGTTTGCACATGTACACTTCGATACGAATAAGTGATGATTTTAAATACTGCTTTATCTAATCTTAGAACATTGAACTACTAGAAGGAGCTTTTTTTCAGACCTAGGGCAGGGTGTTTGAGTTCAACATCTTCATGTTCATTTCCCCTGTTTTTAATATTATTTAAAATACCTTCAATAATTTTTAGTTCCGTTTAATTAAATGTTCTATATAAAGTAATAAAAATCTATGTTTTTATTAAAAAAAAACTAAAAATGTATTCAAGTAGGATGTACAACTATAAAAATAAGAAAAAAGTGCTATGGAAATCCCTATTCACACTGAAATTAATGACAAGCCGGAAACACAGATTTCCTGCCTTTGTTTACCAAGAATGGCCAAACATGACGAATTCTAACCTAATATTTAGTTAACATTTTAATTGAACGTACCTGTGAAACGAAATAGTGCGGTCTCCCGGCTTCTGTTTCAACTTGCATATAATAATACATTTCGGAACCATTTTTCGCCACAAACTTTTCACAAAAATATCAAAAAAACACTATTGACAAGTGCTGAAACTTTCACTTTCAAAACAATAATGACATTCCAGGAAAAATCGAGAAACCGCAACAAACAATCAATGTCGCCACGTTGACTACAAAAGAAGATGTTTAAGGAAAACGCATGTTAAATTTTCAAAAAACGTCGAAAGTTTTAAATAGGTTGTATTATATATTGTGTATATTAGCTTTTTTAACATATATCTTTAACCTCATTAATTAATTAATAAATAAGCGTCAAAACTTAATCCAAATTTAATAAGTTTTTTGTTGCATAATTTTGTTATTAAAATTGGCAACACAGATTTCTTTCTCCCCTTTCCCCACTTAAGATGTAGCACTCAAACAACCAGTGTAACCAGACTCCTTCTAGTAGTTCAATTTTCTAAGTATCTAATAATTTTTCGACGAAACGTAGAAATACAAAATACTAACTTATCGATGCAGATCTTTTCAACCTGGGGAACCAACACTTGCAGCAATCTCATGATAGTCTGCAATGGTAACTTGCTTTTCCACGAATGCACCCATTCCCCTGTAGGAACCCACTGACTGTTATGCGTCTCTTGAATTAATTCTTTGGTTACTCTTAGACTATTTCTCTGAAAAAAATACATAACACAAGAAGATTAAAACTTATTTTTTTCCTGAAGATGCTAACTCAGTTAGCAAAACACGTGTAGAGTTTGATACTCTATATTTGAATATAAAGTTCTACGTCCTAAATAACGATTTGATTTGATGATGCAAGAGCTCCTTTTCTTGGTTGACCTTGTATTTGTATGTACTTACCGTGTTTACAGATCTTTTAAAATTTGAACTTTCTGGGGTTGTAGGTATAGATTTGACCTGTGTATCTTTGGGCGACATGTCCTAAAAATTAAAAAAAAAAACAAAATTAACAAAATAATCTGAGAAAATTGCATTTTAAAAACCTACTTGTTCTGGGCTTTTCCCCGCCACCTTCTCCGTTTGTTCTCCCTTTTGGTCGCCAATGGTGACGTTTGTTTTGGTGGGCGTGTTTATCGCGATGGTCGCCATCCCATTGGTCAAAGGCACTTGTTCCAAATTTTGCGAGCTCGGGTGCGCCGACTCCCTCTCCGTCATTTGTCCTATGTGGGGGGTATCCGGTAGGGTTGCCTAGAAACCAATCATTTCGGGTGAACTTGGATCCAGTAGAATTGCCTTCTTAGTATGTTTATTATTTATTATTTATTAGTTAAGCAGACAGGCGTTTATGCCGAGGATCATCCAGTTTATAAAGCTAACTTCATAATACTTTTAAGGGTTGGTTACACTATAGCATTTTACCTGTGGAATAGTGGTGTAGACAGACCTTTAGGTACTCTAAGTAAGTGATGTTTTATTTATTTTTTTTTTTGTACTTTTGTTTTTTTTATGGTTTTGGCCCTTTTTGGTTAGTTTTTGGTGATACATATTGTCGTTTGATACGAGGAAAGGAAAAACAAATATGAAGAAAAGGACATTGCTCCGTAGAAGAAACAGAAACTTTCCTTAACCTTTACAGGGTTCCCACTGACCTGGAAAATCTGGAAAAGAATTTTGATAGCTACCTGGAAAAGTCAGGGAATGATCAAAAAGTCCGCAAAAGTCATGGAATTGGCACAAAAAACCTGGAATTTCTCTTTCTTAACCTATTTTTTAAACCAACTTTTAAAAAAATATTATGCGAGTTCTTCTCTGCTCACCTCGTGTAGCATCTGTTTCGCGCTCAATTAGTTCCAGTCCACCTAAAATCCAAGAGCAAGAGAAAAAAGAAAGGCTTTTTAAAACGCCTAAGACAAGAACCGCATTACCCAGGCTGGCAGATTGTGTTTATTGAACATATTTGGTCTTCTGTTACAACTTTCAAGTATAGTCGAGTGCGTTTTTTCTAATTCCTAACCTTAAAATTATGTGGGGTGCAACTGCGATACGACATTACGAGAATTTTCAATTTTTTGAAGAGCAAGAATCCAAAATGTCGAAAAAAGCAGTTTTTAATTTAGATTAGATAAGTCCTTCCATGCAGCATGCATGCGTGGCAGTGTCTACAGGCTGTGAAAAAAATATCAAGCATATTGTAAGCTTTGTTTAAAAAATATTGAATTAAGTAATATGGGGCATCAGGCCATCTTGAGTCATTTTAAGAGCAGTGGACATGTAAAGAAAGTGAAGGCTGAAAAAATTCAAGGAAATTGCCTTTGTTAATCAAGAAAACTGATCAGTCTTGGCCCAAAATGACAATGGACTTACTACTGGAAGTGAAGGAACCTTCACAGCAACTTCTTCCACTGCCAAAAAGGGTTCTAATCCTTTTTTGTAATCTTTTATTATTAATCAATCAGTTATGGATGCAGATATATTGTGGTGCAAGGAGTCTTTAAGATTAATCCTGCTGTTGCCAATTATATCCACATCAGAAGGCCAATAATAGGTTGGGGCCTTCCTGGTGGAATATACCCGTGGTGTCTCATTCTTGGCTTTCCTGCATATTCTAATGCTATGTTGAAGAGTTTTGGTGAAAGAAAATCACCCTGCTTAAGCCTATTGTTGATACCAAAGAAATCAGAGTAGCTCTGTACCACCCTTATCTTGCACCTTGTATCCTCCGTACACACTTTTACCAGGGCTATTAGCTTTTTTGGAAAGCAGTTCTGGCATTGCTTCCCACAACTTTGCTCTTCATAATCTGTCAAATGCCTGTCTGAAATCAATAAACATCTGGTGAAGGTCTCTGTCAAATTCCCAGCATTTTTCCATTATTTGTCTAACGGTACTCTCCTCCTTATATAGTTCAATTTTTTCTCGCAGGATACTGGAAAGGACCTTATAGCATGTATTTAGCAGAGTTATCCCACTTTTCGTTATAATTTGAGCATTTATTTTTATCTTCTTTTTATGGATGAGGACTATCACGCCATCCTTCCATGGATCCGGTAGCATTTCGGTGGCTTATGGATGGCTCCATTGAGTTCCATAAGGAGTATACAAGTCAATGGATGGCCTTATGCAGTGTTTCTTTTTGTCAAGCACTTGACTACTAGCCACCCTAGTTAATGTTTCTTAGATGTTCTTCCAGATGTTAAAAGTCTACATTTATTTGGTAACCACTAAACACCACAAATAACTGGAATTTTTTAAAAAATGGTCAGGGAGCTGGAAATCATTTTAATACTTTTATTCGGTCCTAAATGCGTGTAATCTGAGTTTGCACCATCCCAGGTGGTGACCTTGACGTTTGGCAGCGACGTACTGAGAAAAAGTGGGGCCCGGGGCGGTATCTTCAGATGGGGGCCCCCTCTCTCATTTTTCTATGTACTTATATTAGTTTTATTTGACAAAAATACAATATTAAATCCTAAAATTTAAATATGATATTTACAGGTACCTATTTACAAAAAAGAAATTTAAGCCAACTAAAAAAGCTAAAAAATTAATTTAAATAAATCTTTTTTTCATACCTTCATCAAAAACATGATTTTATTAACTGTCTGCAGATAACTAAAGCATGGCTTTTTTGGTTACCGATGCAAAAAAAGATAATTAAAGGGAAATAGCGGAAAATAGTCAGCCAGTTTTCCAAAACATCAAACCGTCAAAGATTAAAATGTCGCAACAATGAACGTCACCGAGTAAAAAGGCACATAGCTATGGAAACCATTGTTATTTCATTTGTTGTCTTTGCGAGAAGTGCTCTTCGTTCGAAATTTTTGAAAGTATTTTTTTGATAAAGGTATTAAAAAAATAGTTTTAACAACTCGCAGCTAAACTGTGCTTTTTTTACTCGCGTTTTTAAATATCTTGCTGCGCTCGTTATTTAAACCAATGCTTGTTTTAAAAAAGCACTATTTTAACCACTACTTTTAAAACTACTATTTTTCTACCAATTACCGATGCAAACGCTTGCATAACTTCATTAAATTCGATGTTTTTAGCCACTTCGATCTCAATGGATAAAAGCTGTAGCGTTTCAAACGCATAATGTAATAAATAGTTTCAGATTTTAAAAAAGAACTGAAACTGAATCGCAAAATTCATATTTAACAATAAATTTAAGAAAATCTAAACAACTCCAAGACGATAATTTTTATTACCAAAGAATCAAGAATATATTCAGAAATATGGTTGATTGAAATAAAGGGATGGTAAAACTAATAAAATCAAAAGTATATTTTTTAGGGTTTCAACCTTGGGCACAATTATTTTCTTCGAGTAATTAAATAAGCAAGTGTAAGATTTTTATGTCTTTGACAATTTTGTCAGTTTTTTTAGTACACATACTGTTTCAAATTATAAAACAAAAATTAAACTATAACTTGGACCTATTTTTGAAATAGAAAGTCTGTGGTTGAAGCACTTACCGGAATACCAGATCTTTTTCTATCCTTTTAAGTATATACATATTTATGCATGAATGATGATGAGTTCTGACTTTTGCCGGTTTTCCAGAAAGCAGCCATACCTGTATTCGTATATTTGGTGCTTGTATTTTATCCCTACCAGAAAAGCCGCGTTCAACCTTTTAGAAAAGCTTTACGAGATTTTGTATAATGTTTTACCTGGTTTTATATGTTTTCTATGCGGTATCTGAAACAAACTTAAAAATCTAATAAAATTTCATGAAGTACGAATTTTTTCTATCAGTTTTGACCAGAAAGACAGCTTGGCTCGTAGAATCTTATAAACCCTTCAAACAGCATAAAAACTCAGCAACTTTCACAAGAACCTATGCGGTTTTCGGACCTAGGATAAATAGTAGGTTTTTGAATAATTGTGTGGCCCCCTGTAAATCGAGGCCCGGGGCGGACCGCCCCCCGTCAGTACGCCACGGACTTTTGGTAGCCAAAAAACCGCCAAATTTTTGCACCTTTTTAAGTTTTTTGCTGGTAGCTGAAAAACGGTGCGTCGGATAAATGCGAATGTTGAAATTTTTCATTTCGGTGCAAAATTACATTTCGCGACGTCGCACGTCGGTTAACCTACCAACATAAGGAGCCCAAATATTTTCAATGCTTCATTTTGTAGCTTTTTTGTAACTATTTTTTTTGTGTAAAATTAATTTTGTAGTTGCAGCCGTTTTCGAGAAAACGTGACCCTCTAGCTTAACCGTTAAACTGAGGAGCCACCCTATAACTAGGAAGATCAAATAAACACTAATGTTGTACCTAGGCTTGTTTGACGAAATCACATATAAAAAGTTTTCAAAATAATTCTAATTTTTTTATTGATTAATATTGCAGACGTTTTCCAGAAAACGGCTGCAGCAGCAATATTAATTTAACCGTAACTAAATAGCTACCAAAGGCTACAAAATTTGGCGTTAAAAATATTTGGACCCTCAAGATAACCGACGTCATTTGCGGCATATCTTTAAAAGAGATACTCGTATGGAAAAATCTAGCGGTATTTTGAAAATGTGTGAAAATGTGATTTCGTCAAACAAGCCTAGCACAACATGTAGTGTTTATTTGATCTTCTTAGCTTTGACATAACTAAAGTTATAGGGTAGCCCCTCAACTTAACGGTTTAGCTAGGGGGATCGCGTTTTCTTGAAAACGGCTGCAGCTACAAAATTAATTTAACCGTAACAAAAAAGCTACAAAAAGGTCACAAAATGTAGCGTTGAAAATATTTGGGCCCCTTATGATGATCCCCCAGGTTAACCGACGTCACAAAATATTATTTTTCACCGAAATGAAAAATTATCCCTGTTTTCAACATTCGATTTCGGCTATACGACTACATCGAATTTGACGTTTTTAATGTCATTCCACGCAGAATGTAGTCCTCTGCATTATTGAATAGAATGACATTTTGTGTCCGACGCACTGTGGGCCACAAACCTTAAGATGAACTAGTCTAAAGTTTGTATAACGGTGTTATACAGCGTGTGCGAAAATAATGGCACCATATGAAAAACTTTTTTATTATAGACTTTAACAATAAACTCACAAAAAATTTTGCAAACCCTGAGAAGTCTAAAACTGTGGAAATATTACAGATGTAATCTACAGGGTCATAAAAAAATAGATTTGCAAAAATGTATTTAAAAAAAGTTGGCAATTTTACGTCAAAATGTAAGGGAAGTTTGAAGAATCCTATGTGACTAAATAATGAAAACAACATACAAAAGGACCAAACAAAATACAATACCTATTAAGAAAATACAAAAAAATTTTTTTTGCTAAAATCGATATTTTGAAATTATCGAAATTATGAAAAATGAAAAAAATATGAAACTTAAAACGACTTCAACACACTTAATCAGAATGACTTTTACTGAAGAAAGAGAAGACACAACATTGATAATTATTTATTATTATCGACTTTCCATTTTAGAAAGAGATTCGTAACTACCTATGCCACTGTTTCAAATTTTTGATAAACTTTGCGGGAACATACAATCCTACCCACCTGCCACAAATAAATGAAATCACATCAAAAGTTATTAACCATAAAAAGTGTGGAACTTTGATTTGTCCCATATTGAGATAAAATACAAGAGGCAAATAGAAATTGCAATAAATCAACGAGTTGTCAAAAGTTGCACAAATTAGTTTTTTTACTGAAAAGCCATAAGATCAGAGAAAAAAAGTAGGTATCAAAAAATATGTATATATATGTAGAACATTCAGATATTTTTGGTCAAATTAACTAAATATGTACTTCGTTGCTAACATTTGCAAGAATTCCAAATATTCTCGCTTCCCCAAATGAATGAGAGAAAACTAATGGCTTAAAAACATCACCTGCTTGAATCTACAAGCAAAAAACTAAAGAAAGTGCAAAAATTTGGCGGTTTTTCGGCTACCAAAAGTTAAGCTCGTCACCACCTGGGATGATGCAAACTCAGATTACACACATTTAGGACCAAATAGAGGTATTAAAACGATTTCCAGCTCGCTGGAAATTAATTCCTTAAAACGGTTTTTTTTTCGACCTAAGTTGACTGGCCTAAAATTGATAATAGAAGAAAAATTGAAGCCATAGGAGGTCCGGATTGCAGCCGAATGGCATGACTTAAAAATCTCAGACAATGGTATGGTGTTAGTACCAAGACATTTTTCAGAAAGGCAGTAGATAAGATGCAAATCGGACTGATGATAGCCAATGTTCGAACAGATCATGGCACTTAGAGAAGAAGATTGTACAATCAATTAGGTACCTTAAGTGTTCCTGGTTCCGCGGGCAGGGCAGGATGTGAACCCTCCATCACATCCTCGTTAATATTCTCACTGCTGGCCGAGTTTGACATTTTGTGTTTCACTTTCTTGTTTATCGACTTGGCTATTGTGCCGTAGTCACTTGGTAAGTTTGCCAGGCTATGAAAAACCTGAAAAAAATAAGAATATCTACTTGTTCTGGGCAGGGCCGGATTATAGGCGTGGCAACCGGGGCAGTTGCCCCGGGGCCCCAAAAATCTGACCATGTACAAGGACCTATTTAATATTAACTCAAACAAAAACAAAAAATCAGGCTTCAAAGTTAGCCTATTTTTTCAGAAAACCCGCTACAACTTCAAAACCAGTGAACCGATTTTAACAAATTTTAGTGTTTTTTGAAGGCATTAGCAAGGGCTACAGGCCTCAGGTTTGGGTTTGAAAAATTGAAAAAAAACTCAAAAATATGAAATCGTACGTCACGCTAATCTCGAAACCCGTACACGTTAGAGGCATATTTATGTGTCACTTTTTGAAGCCAAAGAATCAAGCGGGTGACGTTAAATATTGTCATCTTTCAATTCTGTTTAGTTTTCGAGATATTACTTTTTAAAATAATAAATTTAAACTCAAAAACGACTGCACCGATTTAAATGCGGTAGTGTTTTCTCAATTCGAATAACTTTTCTAATGAGTTATATAACTTTTTTTCTTCCTTAATCATTCTGAATACGCTTTTTTTTTCATCGGGGCATTTCGGCTATAACTCGCTGGCTTCGTTTAGGGTAGTATATGAATAATATGACTATGTCGAAACTGAATGAAAAGACTGTTTTTCTTTAAGTTATACCTTTATGGTTTTTCTACAAAACTATTTTTAATAATAATGTCTGCACGTCATTTCCAACGTCGAAATCGCATTAAGATTAAGAATTTATTTAGTGCTTATGATAGCTAACTGCACCGGCAACCGATCTTTTTCTAAAATTAAATTTATTAAAAATAGGGTGCGTCCAACGATGAACCAACAACGTTTGGTATTTTTGTCTTTGCTCAATATAGGAAGCGACTTACTTAGAGAATTGGACTTTGAAGATATTATTAATGATTTTGCTGAAAAAAAAGCACGTAGAGTGTCTTTTACGTAATTAGTTACTACCTTTTATTTTACTTTGTAGGTGTAAGTACGTATCTAATGTTTTGGAGGAGGGGCCCCCACTTTCTCTTTTGCCCCGGGGCCTCCACACCCTATAATCCGACCCCCCTGGTGTTTTTTTGTTTTTTTTTTTGTAACGAGTAGTATATTTCGTCATGGATGCGTATTAGATCACTTTTTACTTTACCTGTCTTTTGCGAATAATCGTATACACCAAATTGGAATTGCCATCGAACTGATACTGTATGATATTGTTGAAGATCTCCAGCAAGAAAAAGACCAAATGGTGGTTTTGGGGTGCGGAGAATAAAAACCACGGCGTACTGAACGCTTCCAAGAGGTGCAACAGTTTGGTGGAGGCGACCATTGAGAGGGTTTTTAAGTAGGGAGAGACTAAAAAAATAAAAAACTAGTTATTTGCAACATTCAACAACAAAAATATGATCAACACTGAAATCTCAAACTGAACGGACCATAAGTTTTCAACATCATTGAAAGCAATGAAAGTAATGCTAAACTTATTTCCCCCGCTCCACATCTGTGCAGGGATTCTTAAAAGTATGAAAAGAGAGTACTCTCCAAGGGAGCATCCTTGTCCTCTTCACACTTTTGTATATCTCCACCTCACTCACGGTTGGTCTAGAGAGGGGTTTTAAGAAAAAAATATATAATCTTTAAAACATAGATTTTTGTTTTCAATACATCGCCAACTACGATTTACCGTAAAAAGTAAAATCCCCTATGTAGCGCTTTTCTGGGGGGCTATTTTTGGAAAATATTCTGAGAACCTTAAATAGCAACCCCCTATTTTGACTTCATATTTGAATTCTCGCTAAAATTCAATTTTTGAAGGATCTTAGAAACTAAAAAAAATATCTCTATTGTGTTTATTATCGATTTTGAGGATATTTTAAGAGCAAATAAAAAACGGTAACAGTTTGACGTTGCACATTCTTATTTACAGTTTATTGATTTTCAGTGATTTTAACGATATTATTCCAACAATATGAAGTAGAAGGTCAAATTGTCAAACTGTTGTCCTTTTTTATTTCCTCGTAAAAAAACCCTAAAATCAGTATTCAACACAATAGAGATATTTTTTTTAGTTTCTAAGATATGGTCCTTTAAAAAATTAATTTTTGAGATTTTAAAAGCCATAATCTAACGTAACCTTATAATATGGGGTACCACTGGAAAGAGAATTTCAGCGATAATTCAAATATGAAGTCAAAATAGAAAGTTGCTCTTTAAGATTTTCAGTATAGGTACTATAAATACTTTTTACGTTAAATGGAAGTTTGCGATGTATCGAAAAGAAAAACCTATGTTTTAAAGATTATATATTTTTTTTCTTAAAACCCCTCTCTGGACCAACTGTGCACTCTCATTTAAATTTTGGGGAGTACTCACTTGTTTATAGCGGATTCCATTGAAAAAATAGTGCAGTTTTTGTGTTCCATTGAAGAACCGAAATGAACCGCTCAGTTTTTTCCTCACCAGCTTTATGGGTCGTGCCGCACTCAGTGGTTTTTATCAATTAAAATTAATGGTAAAATTACAAAGAGATGTTTATTTAGATTAGTGCAAAATTATATTCCATTGAAACTGCACTAGGGACTTTTTGACAGCCCTAAACAGGTGTCAGTGTTTTAAAAATGGAATACGTTGGATTTTAAGAATTGCACCTCGATACTCTGTATCGCGGAATATCATTGCTTTTTACTTCAACCATTTATTAACATTGTTAATAGTCCTTTATCATGTATAAAGGGGCGATGCTTCTTTGGTAGGATGTCTAGGCTGACAAGTGTAATAAACTGAATAAGCAGGTCACAGGATATATTACCAAAAAATGCATCAATTTTTCATTTCAAACAGTTATATCAAAACCAGCCAAGCTCCTCTGAAAGCGCTAATAGAGTCAGTCTGGTATGGGTGCCAGGCCACACAGGAAACAAAAAAGCCGACTTTCCGGAGTTGAAAAATACATCTGATTCTCAATTTGTTTCAGGAAATACTTGTTAGCCCACCCATACTTTTCTTGAGAAATCGCGTACATATTATAAACAATTTTTTTTAAAACAAGCTACTTACCATTGACCAATATAGTTAAAAGACAGTCAAACAAAGGTTGCAATCTTTGATGCCCAGTGGTAATAATCTTGTGAAAGACAATTATCAGTAAATCCGCATGCGTGCCAGTAAACACCGGGATGTCCATTGGTATGGTTGCCGTGTAGGGCTTATTCAGTCTCACGCCGAAATTTCTTTCGCCGGACAGCAGTAACAAAATAAATACGCCGATGTGCATTAGACCTACTCGAGCTAAAAGAAGAAAAAAAAATTGTATTTCTGATAGCCATTAAATCGCGAATTAATTTGTATCAAATGCATCTTTGTCTTTTATATAGCTCAAAACGAAGATGCAATAATTTTGATTTGAATTCGTTGGCGATTCAATCTAATCATGAAGACGTAGGTAGTAACTCCTCAGCCTCCGTGGTGCAATGGGTAGCGATACTGACTCACACGGGCGGCACGTGTTCGATTCCCGGCCGAAGCACTTTTGGTGTTTGGGTGTTTGTAAAGGTAGTATTTTTATGGTGTACCCATCAATTAAGCATAAATTCTTTAAATTTAGCAGTAGTGTCAAAAAGTTAAATATGTACAAACACATGGACCTGTTTACTCAAATTTAGTGTTAGTCACAAATACAAGGACAAAATCCACCACATTGATTTAAAAAAAATATGCAGGAAAAATACAACTTTTTTCATTGAAATGGCAGCATTTAATTAGCATTTAATTTTCTAGACCATTTAGACCACTCTACTACTTTTCTGGACCATTCTAGCATGGTGCGCTGCTATCTTTAACGGGTAGATAGAAGTGCAGCTCATATCTCGGAAACTACAACAGCACAAAATTTTGTGACTTGGCATTATTTTACCACTTTATTAGCACTAATTTTTCCTATCATAAAATCTTTGCACTGCTGACTTAGAAAAGTTGTTCTGTCACGTTTTATGGCAAATTTAATAGAAAACTGTGCGATTTAAATACTTACACTGATCAGCTCTGGAATCATTTAGATGGTACAAAATTGGTACCAAAACTTCTAAAACGCTGCTACTTTTGAGCACAAAGTATAAAAATTTCTAAAAAAAAACAATGAAGTTAGTAAGATGGTACTTTTTAGTACTTTTAATTTTAAAAGAAATAGTATTGTATCCTGTCTATCAGAACAAGAAGTCAAATTTTGGTAATAAAAATTTTGAAAAACCTTATATTTTTTTGGGGTGAATAAATAACAAAAATCAAAATAATATTTTTTTGTTATTTATTCACCCTCGCTAAATCCAATTTAAATTAATCAACTCTAGAGATAGATCATTATATTTGTCCCTGTAGAGACGAATAATTTTCTTTCAAATTGAAGGTACATCTGCCGATTCTGCAATTTGACATCCTTTTTAAATTTATCAAAATTTTTGTTTAGAATTAGGCATTTTCTAACCTTGTTGTAATCGCACATTTTCCACAAGAACACCAACAATTCTTGATGGAAATGGACTTTTTTGGTCGAGTTTGGTAAATACGTTTGCAATAAGGGGTTGTTTAGTAACCTGGTAACTCCGTTTAAAATAAATTGAAAATCTTCGTCTCTGTGAATCCGGGACAGATAGTTTATGAACAGGTTGTCTGGAACTGCAGTCTAAAATTAAAAGAAATGTATATTATCTTTCAAATTTACTATAGGGTCACATCACGATACACCTAACACGGTATGCCAGCGCGCAGGGTCTTGCTATCTCTCGCGCACAATGTGACATCACGTTGGAATCATAATTTGAAATCTTCAATATCAATTATATGATCTTTTATTTGGAAATATAGAATATTTTGTAACCAACTGGATTTTGCAAATGTAATATATGATGAAATTACATATACAATGAGCTTCAGGCTACTGCGAACAAGTCCATGTACGGCAGTCCATGCCGTACGACCGAGGTGGGGTCGAAGCACGCTGCAGTGTTATCTTTTTGAAATTTATTTTATTGTTTTGTTTTATTTCTGCCTTGCTCAAGAAACAGATTGGTACGTTCTTAAGTGAAATAATACATTTTTAAAACTACGAAGTTGCCGAAAAATGGTCAAATGGTACTATCAAGGCAAACCATTGAGACTTATTCAAGAACTTTTTTTGGAGAATTTTGAAAAGTTTGGTTGTGTAGCGTCAAGAAAGTATAAAAAACCCACTGTTTTGAATGACAAGCAGGAAAATCGAAAGTAAACTAGCCACCAAATTGCCGACGCAGTTGATACGTCTTCAGCCACTGTCTTACGTGTTTTCAAAAAGAATGGTTATTATTCTTACAAAGCGTTTAGAATTAAAACATGATTTTGACATATTTTTAGTATATATTTTTTTATAGTTTATTGAGTAGAGTAGAGTAGTTCTTTTGTATAAATTTTTTGGGTATAATTGAGCAAATAATGTCATACAAACCATGTTTCTACATTTTAGAAAAGGTATTAATAAAATCTATTTATCTTTTCACGGATGGAAGCACTTTTCCATTATTGAATCGTCATAACTCAACACACGTTCGATATTGGTCGAGGGAAAATTTGCATTTGTATTTTGACGTAAGAACACAGTTTCCCCAAAAAGTAAATGTTTGGGGGGGGGGTATTGTAGGGGAACACGTAATTGGGCCATTTTTTATTGGCGGCAATTTGAATGGTCCTAGATACTTGGATCTACTGCAGCAGCATATTATTCCAATTGCTAGGCAGTTGTTAGGTGTGAGATTTAGTGAAACATGGTTTGAACAAGATGGTTGTTCCGTTCACAATGTTGGCCTTGTTAGGGAATATCTTGATAATGTATTTCCTAATCGGGTTATAAGTACACGGGGAACTATTTTATGGCCAGCTTGAACACCCGATCTTGCTCCTAATGACTTTTATCTGTGGAGTTATATCAAAAATAAAGTTTACGGGCATGAAAGGGCTAATAATTTGGAAAAACTTCGGATTAAAATTGAAGAAGCTTTTCGAACATTTGCTCTAAATTTTTTTTTTAGAATGTATTATTTTATTTTGAGAACTTGCTTTTATTTTGTTTCTCCTTATTATTTTCATTATAACACGTTGTTAGTGATAAATCTGAGCAGTTGAAAAAAAAACAAGAAAATTACGTTCTCAAAATTTGCGTATTTATTGACCAAATTCCGGTTTCATGGACTACACTTCACATTGCACCGTGGTTAGAGGCATACTAAACGCAAGCCGCGGTGATCGCAAACCTGAATGTTGGTAGCTCCACTGATAGGAGTGCGGTGTCCTTGCGTGTAGTATGATTAGAATGATTGGATTTAAAAATATTATTTGAAAGGTCAAAGAACCTATCACATGTATACAGGGTGAATTTCGAGTTGAGACATTTTTTTCAACAGCACACCATGTTGAAATCCATTAGACCAACCTAATATGTCCAGATTTATCAATACTCAAAAAAACTAAGAGAAAGACTACTGTGAATCAGTGACGCACCGGGGGGGGGGGGTTAACCCCCCTCCCCCCCGAGAAGCCTGGTGATTATCACGTTTTTACTTCAAATTAAGTTTTTTTAATTATTTATTCTCCAACCCCCTCTCTCCGAAGTCAATTTTCCATTGTTCACATTTTCAGTTTTGCACAGCTTTAATTATTACTGAGTTTTGATTTAAAAAAAAAACTGAAATATTGTTTGTCTATTCGATTTCTAGATGCTGTTGAAAAAAATGGCTCAACTTAAAACTCAGCCTGCATTTACTTTTTTTAAAACAGATAAAGACAGTATCTAGGTAAATAAAAATGCTCTAATTCTATTATCTTGTTATAAAAATCCACAATATAGATAATTTCTATTAGATATATGGAGTTGGAGAGAAATGAAAAATGTTAAAAATAATAATAATAATTAATATCAACCTTTATTCAGGAGTTAGGTACCTAAACAAACAATTGTGATTCCAGCGTGACGTCATGCGCGGCGCTTGTCGAATTTGTGACGAGAAATCAGCATATCGTGGGGTCAAATGTCTCAAAATCTCAAAGGGCTTGGGGGTTCAAGCTCAGGCATGAATTTTTTTCAAAAAATGACTTAAGACCCCTCCCCCCCCCTCCGCCGGAAACATTAAGCCCCCTATTGTTTTTATCTACCCTCACCAAATCCTTTTTTTGAAATTATTTTTCATGGAAAAGATTTTGCCTGGTAACATATTAGGTATTATTGCAATCAGAAACAAAAGCCCTATTTAATTTGCCAAAAAATATCCGCCCTTTTAATGACAGGCGGGACGACCAGCATCCAAAAAGATGGTTTTGGAGATATTTAGGGTATATTACCAATAAACTTACATCTTCAGACTCGGCCGGTGTGGAACTGCTGGTGTCGTGGTCCAAAGTCACTATCAAAATTTGTAAAGCGGCGTCAACCAGAGGCTCTGACGAGTCATTGAAAATCAAATGGTTGTAGGGCACTCCTAAACCGACAGGGTCGTATGCGCACAATGTGTTCAAGAGGGATGTAAACATTGGTAAAGCATGGCGATTTTCTGCTGATGTAAAGTGCCTGTGGGGAAATAACTGGTGTTTAGTGGTAGTACTAGTATAGGTCACATAAAAATGCAATCTGGTGTAATTTAAGAACATGTAGTTCTAGATTTATATTTGATTATAACTCAAATACGAAGTTTTAGTAGCTTATGAGCTTAGAATTGCTTCAATGATATTCAATGATCGTGTTCATACAGGTGTAATTAACATAATTTAACTTAAGAGATTACCAACTTTTATGTTTTCTTAAATTTCAATAGAGGTCATGCCCAAACAACCATGGCTGCCAATTTTTTGTGAACATATACAAAAACAGGACGAATTTGTTTGAGTAGCTGATATTTTAAAAAAAAATAAATTGAGTAAAAATTTACTCTAAAACTTCCCTCGCTCAAGAACATATATAAAAAACCATTACTCGTATACACATGGGTTACACATGACTTTTCCAGAGTATATTGAGACTTCTCCATTGTGTACTCGGACATTTTCAGAGTGTATCCAGGTTTTTCCAGAGTGTAGGCCGACTTTTCCAGGGTCTTTCCAGACTTTTTCAGAGTGTATCCAGACTTTTCCCGAGTGTATTCAGAATTTTCCAGGATGTATCTAGACTTTTCCTGGATGTGTCCAGACTTTTTCTGGGTATATCCAGACTTTTCTATGGTCTTTACAGACTTTTTCTGGGTGTATCCAGACTTTTCCAGAATGCATCCGGACTTCCAGAATGCGTCCAGACTTCTTCTGGGTGTATCCAGACTTTTCCAGGGTCTTTCTAGACTTTTCCAGGATGTATCCAGACTTTCTAGGTGTATCCTAAATTTTTCAGAGTGTATCCTGACTATTCCTGGGTGTTTCCAGACTTTTCCAGGGCGTATCCGAACTTTTCCTGGGTGTATCCACACTTTCCAGGGTGTATCCAGACCTTTACGGGGTGTATTGAGACTTCCAGAGTGTATCAAGCCTTTTTTTAGAGTGTATTCAGAATACTTGAGTGTTTCCAGACTTTTTCATGATGTATCCAGACTTTTCCAGTGTGTATCTAGAGTTTTCCTAGGTGTATACAAACTTTTCCAGGATGTATATATATATAGATATATACATATATTTTGTCAAAAATTTATTGCCGATAAACCAAGATTTTTGCCCATTAATCACGCAAAAACCGCTAAACCGATTTGTATAAAATTTGATAAGACAATAGGGTGTTACCTCGATCTTAACTTAAGCTACTTTTTATTTAATATTTCGTTCCATAACTTGAGATATATGGCACAGAAAATTGAATTTTTCAAGAGTTTTTTGGCATTTTTTAAGTGATATCACACAGTGAGAAAAAAAATATTTTTTTTAGATATGAAGATTTTTGGGAGTAGCTCCAAAGGTGTAATAAGGGAATGCTCAAAAACAAACAAATTTTGTTATGATTGGTGCAGGGGTTTTTGAGTTAGAATGCCTACAAAGTAGGCGACAGACAGACCAACCGACAGACAGAGCGGCGGCGTCTGGATTCCTGCTTATCACTATTCGGAACCTCAAAATTCGTGGAGGATCATTAGCAACTACTACTACTTAAGAAATCTGTAAGTTTTCCTTAAGTAAGGTTAAATTAAATTAGTGCTGTAAGAATCCACCTTTAGAAAAAAAATAGCGGCTTAACTATGCTTTTTTTCCTGGCGTTTTTATATCATTCGATGCCCTCTTAAAAAAACATTATTCTAAAATACTATTTTTCCTAAATATGTAGATCTAGCTAAGTTTTACAATTATTAAGCTTAAATCATGTTGAGATACAATTCATTTAGTAAATAAAACTAAACAAGATTTTAAAATTCATGTCAATATTTTTCCATACAGAATATTTAAAAAAAAAGTTTTTTAATGTTTTATGACCACATGTAAAACAACATTTAAATAAAAACAATTTATTCCATGTAAATAATGTTAGTCAATAACTCGAAAACTGTAAGAGAGAAAGCATAGTGTGTGGGATTGCTGGAAAAAAAAAATAAAACTGTCAACAAGTAAAAATTTTTAAAACCCTTGATTGAATTTTTCTAGAAACTTCTCATTTGCTCCGCCCCAGAAGTGATTTTTTGGCCTGCCAGAACTAAAATAAAGTAGTGTCCAATCTACATCCAGACATTATCATCAAATTTCTTCACATCAGTGTGAAAAAAGCATATTATCTCTGGAACTACTTTTATCAATTATGAATTGTAAAAATTTATACAAATATAAATATACTCTATTCTACTCTATCAAACATAGCTCTCTGAAGGATGGGCTAAATGAAATAAACTGCATCAAAATCGGTTTACATTTAAAATAATAAAAAATACCTATGCATCCTGTAAATTATAAATTTGAAATTTTAAAGAAAAGGTCTTAAACGGAGGAAAAGTGAACTCTAGTATAAACAACACTCTTTTTGAATGTTAAAATGTGAATTAAAAACCCCAGGACAGAGTTTTTATTTATTGAAGACAGAAGAAATCAATAATTATTAAAAGAAAGGCTCTTACATTATCCACTTATTAGGATTCTGACTGATATCACTTGGTGGCTGATACATGGTTTCGCTAAAACAGGTCAAAAGCAATTTAAGCAGCTCAGTCCTGTTTGAATCAAAAGTGGGATTCCTGGGGGGAGAATAGGCAAACCCTACACCTGCCTCCCAGATATATTCACAGCTGTCAATAAGGGCAAGATCTTCTGCTTTATCCTAAAATTTAAAATAAAAAAAATTGATGGTAGAAAGCAGAATATGGATTTCTATAAAAATTGTAAATAAGTAAAAATACTTACTGGTCCATTTTTTCTACCTACTGCCACTGTGAAATCTGGACAAAATAAAAGATCCTAAAAAGAAAAAAAAATATCAGGTAGTGCTAAATAATAATAGAGTTCAGAGAGACTCAGTAAGTTGCTGGCAGGCACACAATCAAGACCCAAAATATTGTACAAAATGGTATTTGCTTACACAAACAGCATTAAGTAATGAATGTGCCAGTGGTATACTTTGATCATCTTCTTCATTTTGAGGAGGTAATGCTGTCCAAAAGAAGCCTTTCCATTCTGCGTCCTCAAAAATGTATGGTAGCAATCTTGTAAGAAGCCTTGTGCAGTTCAACACTAAAAAAATACTATGACAGCAATTTTTTTTTTAAGTATGGAAAATTTAATCTCTGTAAACCTTATGTAAAAAACATAATTTGTTTATTGTTTATCACTCAGACGCATTTACATATTATACCTGTTTGTTGCTCCCTGTGTGTCCTACAACTATTATCTACTGCTTTAACCAATTTCTCCACAGCCTTATAGCACAATGTTGCTAAATTTGACGGTGCATCTTCTCTCAGCTG